>CM069061.1:14612580-16015080 GCA_035220775.1 Malus fusca
CTGTTGAAGAGATAAACGATATGCTAATGGGCATGAAGACCAATGTACTATCAACCTAAGACTGGTGCACAGAATGTTCTACAACTACAGTCTAAGATTCAGGTTGCTGTCACCACTTAATCAAGTGGGATCAATGAAGATACTTGTTTCCCGGTCTGAGAATCGTCACTACTCTAAGAGTCACGGAGAATGGAGAGCTGAACAGAATTTGAAGCAACTATTTTCAACTCAAGAAACGGTCTCCCTTGTAGCTGCTGTCGGCTCAGAAAATATGTTTCATTGTTTCTATTGGTTGTACAACCATCAAACCCCTATCAACAAATTGATGACGACGATGACGAAATCGAAGTTGTGAAGTCCCTGCCAGAGCCACTTCGTGAATTTGCTTCGAAGTTTCCTATTGAATTGGCTTCAAAAGCTGCATCATCCAATCTGGTGTTTGCAGAGCTTATTAAATGCTTCTCGAAGATGGGCTTGTCGTACTTGATTCCAAATGCCCAGGTTTGGATCGCTGGAGATTCGGGCAAGCAAAGCGGTGCTTCTAAGAGTCATGTGGATCCCCTAGTTTCTTCTAAGTCAAACGATCTGAGAAGTCATGGCCGCGTAGTGGATGAGAGACCGGAGAAGCAGTTACAGATCATTGATGATGAAAAGGCAAGGAAGCAGAAGGAAATAAATGATTGACTTCCAATTACTTCATCAAGGAATGCAAATTGGTGGTACCCAGCTTTCCACAATGTCAATTCCATGGTTGGAGCTGGTGTCCTAGGTCTTCCCTTTGCAACGTCCAGTCTCGGATAGGGTTCAGGATGTGTTGTAATGGTCCTCTCATGGGTGATCACTTTGTTCACGTTGTGGCAATTGATTGAGATGCATGAAATGGTTCCCGGCAAGCGGTCCGATAGGTACCATAAGCTGGAGCAACACGCCTTCGGTGAAAAGCTTGGCCTCTAGATTGTGGTGCCTCAGCAGCTCATATGCGAAGTTGGTGTCAACATTTTTTGTACATGGTCACAGGTGGACAATCCCTGCAGAAGATCCATAAGAAAGTGAAGAAAGACAAAGATCTCATCAAGCTCACCTACTCCATCATGATATTTGCCTCCGTGGAGTTTGTCATCTCCCATCCCCACCAACTTCAATAATCGCCGTCAAAAGACTAGCCGGTTGTGAAGCTCAATGCCTTGCATTCTGTCTCAAGCTCCAGCTGCTTCTGCACCTCCGCCATGGCTGCTTCCTTTGAATGTGATTGACAAAACCAAAGTTTGCCCAACTCACACCCAAAGGCCTTCTCTCCGTCCGTGGCAAACAACAATGACGAAGAACTTCAATAAACCGCCGTCAAACGACTAGCCGGTCATGAAGCCTCGACTGCAGCTCACCGTCCGTCGAGTTCCATCCCTACAAAGCACCATATATAAAAAGAGGAAAAAAAAAAAAAAGGGTTTCCAAATGGTGGCCAACCACCGAAAGCAAAGAAAAGAAGTGATTGACAAGCACTATCCAAAGGAAATGATAAAAAGCAAGAAAGACAGGTCATGGTGTATGCTACTATTAGCAAGTCAAGAATGAAAAAGGAAATAGGTGGTGGAGACAGAATAATTGAAAGGAAGAAAGTAGGGGGAGGACGACGAATTTCCGTCTAAAAAAATAGGGGGTAAAAGAATAGTGTGCATCAGGCACCATCTAAATAAAAATAAAAAATAAAAAAAGAGTAACACATCTTAGTCAGATATACGTTTTAGCACAACATACTGAATAAAATAAAGCATGTCCATTGATATCTCTAAGAAATTACAAATGCGTAAAAAAAAAAAAAAAAAAAAAAAGAAAGGCTTCACAAATGTCACTTATGTGAAGCCTCAGTACTTGAAGCCTTAGTACTCGGCGGAACCCTAGAAGAGGGAGGCATTGGGGATGGATTATTCGGAGCCTCAATACTTGGTCGAACTCCAGATGACGAAGGCAAAAGGTCCCTCTGGAATACATCCACAAATCTCCGATTGTCACTTTGAATCCGACCTTCGGAGTCCAGCAACTGATCAAGCTTCCTCTTCATGCTCGTCGAATAATTATTTGCAAGCACATGCAACTCTCTATTCTCATACTTCAGCTGTCTGATCACTTGATTAAGAGATACCAACTTGGAAACAGAGTTCGCGCACTGGACACTGAGAGCCTGGGACTCTCGAACAGCTAATTCATCGGACCATCGTGAAAGTATCATATTATCTTTAGGAGTGATAAGGTTCCTAGCTACAACCGTAGCCGTTGCAGCATCCCTCATTACAGAGTCTTCAACTGTAAGATGGCCATTAGAAGATGAGAAGGACGGGTGCCATATATTACCCTGACGCGGTGCACCTGTGTCATTGCTGAGACTCAAATCTAAGCAAATGTTAGACGGGTTAGCCATTTTCAAAAAAAAAAATGGTAAAAGAAAAGGGTTGAAGTGAGTAAAATCTCAGAAATACAGCAAAGACAATTGTCAAAGGCGAGGCAATATTCAAAGTATGCATGTTGAATGCAATTGACACCTCTTTAAAAAGAAGAGGCAACACAACCATTTGTTCAAGAAAAATAAAAAAAATAAAAAATGAAAAAATTGAAGAGACACCACTCTTCGAATTTCAAAACCCAGATTTTCCTGCGTAAAATCCGTCAACACTTTTTAGACGCAGTCTCAGCTTTCGGCTATCACGTGCAACTTTGTCAGAGATCACTGACAAAATTGAAAACGCGTGGAGTCCATTATTCCCACCTACCCGACTTTTGGCCGACAAGCATGGGTGACAAGGCCACATCCACCCTGCCATTTGCTGTTAGGAGCTCACCATATAATTCGACCTCCATCCTATAACAAGACACACATCCAGCCTGACTCTTCTTCCTTGCCGAAGGCATCTGCAACCAAAACTCAGTTTTCTTCCTCCCTGAAAATACAAACGCTTGACTCTTCTTCCTTGCCAAGAATACATCTCCAACTAAAACCTCTCAACATACTCAGTTTTCCTCCTCCCTGGAAACGCCTCTTCAACCAAGTCACGCCAAAGCAAAGGTATCTCATATCACTGGGGTTGAGAGCAAGAGTATCTCATAGCATGCTTTCTCCCTATCCTTTTCTTTGTCCACCCTCTTCACTACGAAGACAAGGATAAAGAAAGCAATATGTCGGAACCTCCACTCAAGCTTCTGGTAAGGAACCGACTGCTTGGAACCTCTCCTGATTGCTCACCCAACACTACTCTCGAAATACCCATTATCTCAACATCTTATGCTTCCAGAGAAGACACCACATCTGCCCGGAAAACAGATGATGCAGGTGAAGATGATACATCGAAGCATGTGGAGACAAGCGCAACAAATACATGTGCTGATCATCCGCTACTTCTTCAAAAGCAAAAGTATCTCATATCATCGGGGTCGAAAGCAAAGGTATCTCATATCATGCTTTTTCCCTATCATTTCCTTTGCCCTTGCTCTTGCCTGCAGAACAAGGAGAAAGGAAGCAATCAGTCGGAACCCGAAATCAAATTTCCGATCAGGAACTGATTGCCCGGAACCTTTGCCTGGTTGCTTACCTAGCGTTGCTCTCGAGTGCTCATCTTCAACTGTTGAAGGATCTCGAATTTCATTAGCAAATATTTCAAAACAGTTGATATGGCGTTGGCTCTTTACACTGAAGCTGCCAAGCATGGATGAGTGGCTGAAAAGTGATGCTCTGAAGAACCATTTAAAGGCAAAAGGTTGTGCACCACTTCTGCTAGGCGAAAGAAGCAAGCAGGGAAGAATACAACACGATGAGCTAGAACAAATCATTATGGCAGGACACCCTTCTCGGTAAAACTGCATAATCCAGACGAAGGGGTCTAAGTCAAATCCAAGCATGTCATCGTTGCTATAATCAAAGACCTTGAGAAGCTTCAACAACCTTTCGCTGGCACTATCGCCGAAGAACAAAGTCTCGATAATCTTTAAAGATCAAGTCACCAACTGGAAGAAGAGCCCATCAATCTTGAAGATCATACCGTTGACCAAACTGCTCAGGGTTCATATGAAAATGCTGCGAACTTCCTTGATCTTTCAAAGCATGCATGTCCTGAAACTGCTCGTGGTCATGTTTAAGTTCGAGATCAAGCCTCAACGTCCCTTAAAGAAATCACAAGTCCTATTCAAGATCAAGTGTCCACCACCCTTGAATCAAAACCAGTTCAAGATTAAGTCTGTGGAAAGTCCTTTGGAGGAAACCAGAAAACCCTCCAGCCCAGTTCAAGATTAAGCCTGTGGAAAATCAACAATTGGAGGAAACTAGAAAATCTTCCAGCCAAATTCAAGATCAAGCCCCGACGGCCCTTGAAGAAATTAGCAACCCAGTTCAAGATCAAGCTTCAACGGCCCTTGGATCGACATCTGCAGTAAGGGACTTCAAAACGCATCTCCTACAAGTGACAAGCACATGTATACGACGCGCCTTGAAGTGGGGGCATTTGTAGACATCGAAATTTCGGTAAATAAATGTTGACCGATAAATCAAAGTTTCAACGCTCATGTATTACATAAATTTTACACGTAGCGTGTGTCTAAACAAAAAATCGAAATAAGTTGGAAAAGTCATCAAACAGGACACGTGTCAACACCTGGCAGAAACGACTTATTTCATCTGGAATATTATATTCAAAATTAGGCCTTGGAAAATTCTATAAATAGAAGCCAATTTCATTCATTTCATTTCACCAATTCATAACCAATTCACCTCACACCAAAACCTTGAAGCTTTGAAACTCCAAAGCTCCCAAGCAAATCCCGAAGGATCAAGAAAGCTCTCTTCGTTCTTCGTCAAATCCTCATTCAAAATCAAGCCCCAACGGCCCCTTGAAGAACTTCCACTAATTCAAGATCAAGCCCCGACGGCCCTTGAAGAAAGTGTTCATCATTCATCATTCGTTCATCCCTAGATCAAGCCCCGACGGCCCTTTGGATCAACGACGTCAAAAAATCCGCACAACTGTTTATCCCAAGATCAAGCCCCGACGGCCCTTTGGATCAACAACATCAAATCTACCCATTACAAAGATAGAATCAGAGGCTAAATTAGTAGAAGAGATTGTAACCCATAAATCATTAATACAAATATTATTTTGTACACGTGTTTTTGTCTCATTCATAGCAGGAATTTCCGTGTTTACAGCTATCTCGAGGTTCCTTTGTTGTATCCTTTAGTCATTGTGGCTTGGGGCAAAATTTATGAGATTTGCATCCTCATTTCCCCATCTTTCAACTTGAGGCAATGGAGTATCATAGCTCTGCAACTTGGAGTATTTGCACCAGTAAGCCTTCTCCATGTTCCTGGAAGATTCCTAGATGTCTTTCGGTGGCTTGGGGTCATTGATCCATGGGTGGTAGACATCGTCATCTCCAGAGTATATGATGACAACTGACATCTCTTTCCCTCAGCGTTTTGGCAGAGGGTCGGTGTCTATGGCTTGCGTCTTGCATGGCAGCTCTAGCGTTCCTTCACGAATTTTTTCATGGAGAATTCGCAAAGGCATACAATAGAGGGATGTCCCACATACTGATGGTAGCGATAATACCAAAGATTAGTGTTCTAAAAATCGCTCTAGGCGGCCGCCTAGGCGTTAGGCGATGGATGTCCAAGGTGATTTGGGACAAATCGGTTACAAAATCAGTGAGGACCAAGACGGCCTCTTAGGCGGTCAAGGCGGTGCTCGGCTACATCTTTAGGCGAACTGAATCTGGTCGTTTTCCATCGTTGGCTCTGTAACTCTCACCATCTGAACTCCCGTCTTCTGCTTTATGCATAATTTTCTCGTCATCGTATTCTGCTCTGCTCTAAATCGTGACATCTCGTCTACAAATCTCGCGATGCCGAACTCGAAGAACAAGAGAGGTTACAAAGAAAATTAAAGAAGACGATGTGAGAGGTAAATTGAAGAAGACGAAGTGAGAGAGAAAAGGTTTTGAATTCTTCATTGTTGCATGCTAGTGGAGGATAGGTTTAGAATTCTTCATTGTTGCATGCTAGTGGAGGATAGGTTTACCTATCGCTCTTCCTTTCTTCTTTTTCCGTGGGTTTTAGTCAAATCTGTCATCCACGGTTAGGGCATGATGAGTTTTCTTCTTGTCAGTTTTCCAGGATCTCCCCGTGGAAGGCTTCACTGACAAGCTAGTCTTCCTTACTGCTTCTAGGAGCATTGAGAACTGGCTGATACCGATGTTCTCCAAGTACACCATGTAGTCAGCTACAATGTTGTTGATGCAGATCTCCACAAGAGTTTCATCATCCTTCTTATCATAGCAGTCAAGGGCGAGGTCCTGGAAACGTTTGACAAAAGTAACCGGATCTTCCATGTGCTTTTGGCTTGTATTATTAAGCTGAGTTGTTGTGACCCTTTCCTCATGCTATAAGTATTTTTTACAGAACTTGCCCACTAGCTCTTCCCAGGTCTGGATAGAACCTTATGCGAGGGTGGTGTACCAAGTATAGGCACGATCAGTTAGGCTTTTCGAGAACTCCCTAAGACGTAGGTTGCAATCGCCGGCATAAGGACCCAAAGCATCAATGAAATGGCTTATATGTTCCTTAGGGCTACTATTCCTCCTATCAAAGTGAACAAGGTTAGGAGTCTTGTATCCCTTATGATACGACATGTGAAGAATACTGACTGGGTGTGGTGGCTCAGGAACATATTTCCAGTCCTCTGAGCTCCTGTCCAGCTTCTTTTCGAACATGGCTATGACGTCTTCCTGAGTGACAAAGGATGGTGTTTTCTTATGACCTTTGACAGCAGCAGCAGCTGACTCCTCCTAAAAAGGCTTTTCCCTGGGTGAGCAGTCATTGTCACTGCTTTCTCGCTTATCTTTGGGATTGCGTTTTTTAACTCTTTTACAGATGCAATAATTTCTTTTTGGGCTTCACCTGAAGCATGAATGGCTGCAATGATGTCTGGCATGTCGTATTCATCTAGGTTCGCCTAACTTTCCTGGTGCCGGCCTTGACTTGTCGAGTCGAGAAGCAGCCTCTCCTGCGTCTGATGCGTTGCCACTCGTAGTAGTGTTTCTTCTAGATCTGGGCCTTCCTAGTTGCATGATTTGGGCATTCCTAGGGTGATAGTAAGGCTTCTAATGGTTGAGATGTTTGATGGAAGGTTGTGGGAATTTCTATGGTTGCCTGGATGGTAATGCCTGAGACTTGGAGTGTGGTTCTGGACTAAATGGAACTCTATGGGCCTCTTCCTGGATGGTTCCCTGTCACTATGTTTTCTTTATTTCTCTCTCTATGTTCATCTGAATCTTCTCCCTGTTCTTCCTGCATTCCCCCTTTATGTAAGTGAAGGGTTATTATCTAGGTTTCAAGGGAATATCCCTTTGTCACTTGGTCTTTGATAAGCTCATATTTTTATATATTTTTACATCAAATTCACTCGTCTTTTCTTAGTTAGTTTCTTGTATTTTTGAGCTATTTACTTTATTTTCGTGTTTTATGTGATTTGGCTAGCAAAGAAAATAATAATAGCTTAAGTGTATATTTTTAGTAATAAAATCGTCAAAACTGCATTGCCCACTATTTTTGGTTAATAAAAATAAGATAGAATTATATATATATATATATATATATATATATATATGATGATGATGATGAATGATGGGAGTTGTTGCTGCCTTGTTGGCAGCATAAAATTAGTTGGCAGTGAGTAAAGTTTGGAAAGGAGCTTGCGGGGTTTTGGCAGAAAGAAAAAGAATTGAAAAGAAACAAAGTGGGAATAAGAGAGTTGGTGGAGACAACATTAAGAAAATAAATAAACAGAAAGGAAATAAAGGTGGAGCACTTCGTAGGTACTGGGGGGAATAAGAAAATAAAAAAAGAAAAGGAGGCTGCCATTAGCAGCGTGGGAACAGGTGACGGGAATAAAAACTGAAAGAAGGATAGAAGAATGGAGGAATAAGCTGCCCTTTGGCAGCAAGGTCAGAGAAAAGAAAGGCTGCTAAGGCAGCCACGAGACAGAGAGAAGCCGAGAGAAGCTAGCAGGAACTTAGGAAGTGCAGCCTTGGGGGACGCTGCCTGGAGGGCAGTTGACGCGTGGAAGGGAGAAGCCCTTGGCAGCGTGAGGAGCTAGCGACAGGAAACAGCGTGCGGAGAGAGCAGCTGCCAGGAAGCCAGAGTGAGGGCAGTGCAGGCACGCTGCCCTTGGCAGTGTGTGAAGCAGGAGGCGGAATGAGGGCTGCCTTAAGCTGCCAGTGGCGAGCGGGAGAGGAAGGAAGAAGGCTGCCTTTGCAGCTCGAGAGGAGACAGCAAGGCGCGGAAAAGCAGGAAGTCAGCAGAAGCCTGACGCTAGGAAGGCGCTGCCTTTGCAGCTCGAAGGAAAGGCAGCGAGATAGAAAAAGCTGGCAGTGCATGGAGCGCAGAAACAGAAGCTACAACCCGCATCTCTCTCGGTTAATTCGTTCCAACTTTATGTTTTAATTTCTGTTTTAATTTTAATAATGTGTAACTAATTTTATTTTGGCTAGAGTTTAATTCAAAACCATGGATATATTTGTAATTTGAATTGATTACCTTCAGTTGTGATTTCTGAGTTGTGATTTAATTTGCTTAACTGCTTGATTGATAACTTATTTTTGTATGTCGATTAAGGATGCATACTTAATTTACATGCATGAATTTGATGCTAGAATATAAGTGAATTTCACCTAATCGTTATGAACTTATATTCACAAGTAGTGAAGGTCGCTTATAAACGATCGCGTTAGGTAAATTCTTGGCATAAGTTTCATGCAATTCATAGTAACAAGTGCCTCGTCAATGCTTATGATTTTCATAAAACTTAATGATTCTTGCTTGTATCTCTATTATGCAATTCATGTAGGGAACTTGTAGGGAATGTTTTGGGTTGTCGTATGCAATCATCCAACCTAATAAAAGTAGGAAAATCTGAAGGTTAATTTAAGCGGACCTAATTAACTTGGGGCGTTGAGAATTTACAATTTATTGAAAGAACAACTGAAAATCAATTTAGGTTGCATATGTGTCATGTGTGGAGAATAATCCTCTAGCCAGTCCGTCATTTATCATTTTACCTTAATTTTATGTTTTTGTCAATTCTGTAATTTATTTAAGTTTAATTTACTTTTAATCAAAAATCAATCCCCCGTTTATTTTAAAGTGTTAGGTTTGTTAGAAATCAATTTAGTTTGTGTTTTCTTGAGTTTTGAATTATTTTGAGTCTTTTGATTTGTTTTAGTTTATTTGTTAGTTTTATTTTGAGTGATTCTATTTAAGTGTTTTGAGTCTAGTTTAGTGTTTTAAATTTTGTTTTTACGTTTTTAATTTAATTTTACTTGGGTTAGCATCCCTAGTTAATCCCCGGCCTAGAACGATCCCTACTTATCCATATACTACAACTGTCACAAATAGGGTTTAAATTTGTGCGTGAATTTATTTTCGCATCAAATTTTTGGCGCCGTTGCCGGGGATTAGCAAATTTGCTAATCCTTTTATTTTTGTTTTTGCTTATGTTTATTTGTGTTTGTGTATGTTACTTTTGATATTTGATTTATTTTTCTTTCTTTGAATTGAGGTACAAATGGAGCAAGACCTGGATTCTACTAGCATTCAAGATCTATTGGCACAGCTCACTGCTCAATTAACTCA
Organism: Malus fusca; assembly: GCA_035220775.1. Lineage (NCBI taxonomy): Eukaryota > Viridiplantae > Streptophyta > Magnoliopsida > Rosales > Rosaceae > Malus > Malus fusca. The sequence goes on from CM069061.1 coordinate 14,622,251, forward strand.
TAATGCCGAACGGACCACAACGCCAAGTGGCCCTACATTTGATATGCCCTATGAGCAAGGATTTCAAACTCATCAATATCCCCAATTTTCTGCAAATGAAGATGTTTGGGGATATCAAGGCTATAACCAATCAAGGGGCAACATGTTTTCCAACGCTTATAATTCGGATTGGAGAGATTATTCAGATTACATGTGGGGAGAACCTCAACAATTCCAACAAGGTGGATATTGGCAGCAAGAAGACGCGTTCTATTCAAGACCTATGCAGCCACCACAGTATCCCCCACAACAATTCCAATCGAATCAAAGTATGCCCGTGGATTACAATCAAATGCTTGAAGAATTAATTTCTTCAGTACAGGGTTCACAAAAAGAAGAACAATTGCCGCCATCGGAAGAGTTCTATCAGTGGCCATATGAACCGTCACATCCACCACAACAATCTCCCCAATCAAATTCAGGTACGTCTTCGGATAATGACATGTTGAATAAGTTACTAACCTCTTTGACCCAGGACGTAGAAAATCGAAACAAGGAGATGCAAAATAAAGCCAACAAGGTGGATGCATTGGAGGAGCAAGTTGGGCAGATTATGGAATTCATGGCACAGATTCGAGATCAAGGTGACCGGGAGGATGAAGCTGTCCCAGAACCATCCAAACACAGCCCGAACATGGATGAATTGCCGCTTCAAGAAGAAGATGAGGATGACTACTTGGGCAGTTTAGAAGAATTCTTATCGCAAACCCCTCAAGTCCTTATGCCATCCAGCTCAGGTGAGGAGGTTCTAAATTCAATTTATTCTAACATCGTTCCACCAAATGTCCTTTTTCCTTGCAGGTTTTTAAATCCCAAGGAAGAAGTGAATGAAAAATACGTTGTGGAAGATCTTCCCAAGGTGCAAAATGAGATTCCAATTCTTGGTGCACCAAATCATGTTCCCGATGACGTTGAAACAATCAAAGAAACTTGTACGCCAAGAAGAGGGATTCCAGAAAATGAGGTGGCCGAAGAATTTCAAGAATACATCCAAGAGGCTGTGCATGAGACAATCAAGCCCAAAGGAGTTAAGACTGAGGACACGGGACAAGCCACAACCATCATAATAAATCTGGCTAAGTTCAAAGTCCCGGAAATATTCCAAGATGTGGTGTTTGTGATTGAGTTTGATCGAGAATGTAAGCCATCTTCTCCATTTTTAATTTTAATTTATACTAACTTTTTTCTAATTTTGATGATTCAGGCACCCACTCTTGAATTTAAACCATTGCCGGATCATTTCAAGTACCACCGTCCGTTCAATGATAAGCCCATGCATTTGAATAATGAAGGGAGGCCTAGGAATCACCCACAATCAGATTTGCATTCCTAATCCCTTCTCTTTACTGCTTTCATTTTGTTTTGTTTATTTAGTTGTGATTTTTGTTTAGAAGTTAAACATAGTCTTTTTACTTTGTTTTACTTATTTTACATTGTTATTTAAAAAAAAAAAAAAAAAAAAAAAAAAAAAAAAAAAAAAAAACTTAAAAACATAAACATTCATATAAATAAAAAAAATACAAAAAAATACAAAAAATACAAAAAATACAAAAAAAAATACAAAAAAAAAAAAAAAAAAAAAAAAAAAAAAAAAACTTAATTGCATAAATATTTTACAATAACTTGTAAATTAATCTCGTTCATTGGTCGTTGGTTGGTGGTGCCTCGGAGATCGACGGAGCCCCAGAAAGACGAAGCGCCAGAGTTGGATCATTCGGAGCATCAATACTTGGTGCTGCTCCCGAGGACGAAGGCAACACAAACCTCGGGAGTAACGCCATAAACCGTTGATGATCACTCTGAATCCGCACTTCGGACTCCTGCATCTGATCCAGCTTCCTCTTCATGCTTGTGGAGTAATTGGTTGCGAGCATGTGCAAATCCCTGTTCTCATGCCTAAGCACTCTGACCTCCTGCCGAAGACTAGCCACTTCAGCCATCAACGACTCCACCTGACGAGTTCGTGCAAGAAGGCGCTGGCCCATGTTTGATACGGAGCCTGCGCATCGGACGCTGTAGGCCATAGAGTCCTGAACAGCCAGTTCGTCGGACCGCCTGGAAAGTATCCTAGTGTCTCTAGGAGTGAGCAGATTTTTGGCCACCACCGATGCGGTTGTTTCGTTCATCATCATGGAATCCCCAACTGTAAGAGGACCATTCGGGGATATGAAGAACGGCTGCCAAATGTTGGTTGGAGAAGATATATCACTATCTTCCCCAACATTCAAGTTAAGGCGACGGTCAGAGGGGCAAGACATATTTGAAGGTGTTGAGAATGAAGAGTCGGACTGATCAAGATTAAAAGAAGTGCAAGTGTGAGTGTTTACAGGAGGGAGTGTTTACAGGGGAGCTTAAGTTTGTTGTGGAACAAAAATGAGCGTTCTTATAAGAAGAAGAAATCAAGAGGCATCACTCAGCAGTCGAAGAGACACCCTCTCGCAAATCGAAGAGCCGGGCTCCTTTCTCAAAAGCCGGATTCTTTTCTCAAAAGCGGCGTCTCCGTCTCAAAAGTCGGTTCCTTTCTCAAAAGTCGGACGCCGTTCTCTCAAAAGTCGGGCGTCTCTCTCAAAAGCCGGAGCAGTCAGGAATCACGAGGCGAGCCGCTCCCTGATTTGTCCAGACGTGTCACATGCAATTCCTTTCTCAAAAGTCGGGATTGCTCAGAAACCACGAGCCGCTCCCTGATTTTTCCAATTTTGTCGTCACTCGTCACGCGCTGTCAGCTTTGCGCAAATTACGGGCTGCTTTTTCAGAAAGCGCGTGACCTGTACTGTTCATCCATCCACCGGCTGCCGACAGGGGTAAAAGAATAGTTTCGGTTGTGAAGAAAAATTCTATAAACGTCTACCTTCGCCTTCCAGAGCAGAGGCACACCCCCTCTACACTTCTTCATCTCCGAAATTTTTCATCTCCCAAAATGCCTTTCCAACAAACCCTCTCGAGTTTCTCTGTGTTTCTCATTCCCTGGGATACCTTTACAAATAAGTCATCTAGAGCTAGAGTATTTCATATCATGAAGGTTGAAAGCAAGAGTATCTCATATCACGCTTTCTCCCTGTCCTTTTCCTTGTCTTTGGGGCAAGGAGAAAGCGGGCAATCAGCCAGCACTCGGTGTCAATCTTCCAATCTAAGAACCGACTGCCTGGAAATCCTTCCTGATTGCTTACCTAGCATTGCTCTCGAGTGCTCTTCTTCAACCACTGATGTACCTCCGAAGAAGTCGCCACATCTGCCTGGAGAACAGCCAAGGCAAGTGAAAATGTTACTTGAAGCATGTGGAGACAAGGTGCTGCTTCATCTTCAAGATCAAGTCTCATTTTCCTTGCTAAGAAGTTCCCCAGCCCAGTTCAAGCATACACCTGTGGAACGATACTTCTTCAAAAGCAAAAGTATCCCATATCATCAGAGTCAGAGGCAAAGATTTCTCATGGCATGCTTTTCCTTTACCCTTGCTCGTGGCTACGGGCCAAGGTGAAAGAAAGGCAATCGGTCGGCACTTGGACAGATTGAACAAAGAAGTAGACCACCACCTCTACCTCGTGCCTACCTGCCATGCAGAAGAACAAAAAGAGAAGAATGTAGCCTGCAGACTCAATCAACCCGGCAGAAGGAGTCTGAGTTGAAACCAAGAGCTCGAGAAGCTTCAACAACACCACCAATCAAGTCTCATTTTCCTTGCTAAGAAGTTCCGAGGCCAGTTCAAGTTCAAAGCTGTGGAAAGTCACCAAACAGGACCAATGTTCTTTTATTAGTTTTATTCATTATCTTTTATTTTCATTTTCAATTTTTCGTTTGTTTTCTTTTATATTTTCTTGTGTGCTTAACTGATTTATTTCTTTTCTTTGCAGGAACTTTTGGTTATTTCCACCCTTGAAATTGATTGCAGAATTTTAGCTTGGGGGTCATCGCTTGATTTTTCTGCAAATTAGGGAAGTTTTCAGTCCTATTGCTTTTTTTTTGTTTCTTTATATTTATTTATATTATTTTTATTTGCATTTTATTATATTTTCTGACATTGGGGACAATGTCTAGTTTAAGTGTGGGGGTAAAGAGTATGAAAAATGACCAAATTGAAAATTTTTGTACCTTCGACTTTGAACTGGTTTCATTTGTTTCCATGTTATTGCTTTGTTTTCTTGTTATTGCTTTGTTTTCTTAATTCGTTTTGTTTTATTTAAAAAAAATAATAATAATAATAATAATTCGGAAAATTAAAAAAAATCCAAAAATATTTCCTTGTTTTCCTTATTGTTTTGAATTAGATTTTTGTTAGTTTCCCGACCCAATGATATAATTGGATAAAATTTGAACCATGATGATCAAGAACTTAGTTAACATGTGTTGTGTGAAATTCCTAATTCTCGTGTTAGTTTGTACATATTTGATCATCTTTGAAAAACCAAACGCACATAGCCTTGTTGATGTGAAACTAAAGCATGATTTAAAGCTCCATATGTGAATTTAGTGACCATATACATCCTATGTGAGTTTTTGAGCCTATTGAAAGTGTGTGCATTTTTCATACACTCCTATTCTTTCATGTGTGATGAACTTATGTGAGATACTTCTCTAGAACTTGCATAACGATCTTTCGAAATATTTGTCATTGATTGCATGAACTTGAAAATGATAGAGGCATTAGGTTTACCACCATGGCCCAAATAACCTTGTTTCCCAAAGAAAAATGATATCATTAGATTGCCAATTTGAGCCGTGTTTGTTGAGCCTTTTATTTCTTATCACCAGATATGTCTACCCTTATGCCTGAAATAAATATTTTTCCTTACCCTTTCCAAGCGAGCAATGCAAGATTATCTTATGTGAATGTTTGTGAAGTACTTTGAGGGTGTTTGGCAAAAGAATAAGTGTGGGGGTTTTTCATATTTGTTTCTGTTTGAAAAAAAAAAAAAAAAAAAAAAAAAAAAAAAAAAAAAAAAAAGAAAAGGAAAAGAAAAAGAAAGATTGTATACAAAGAAAATAAAAAGTTTTTAAAGTTTCAGTTTATGGGTGTGGTTGGTGACTTGAAGAATAGCTGGAAAGTTTGAAGTTCTTATAAATCTAAACAAAAAAGAATCGCTTGCAATGTAGCTTGGAACTTGTGTTTTCCTATTCTTTCGTTTCAATAACCCTATCCCGAAGCCTCATTACATCCAATAAAAGTCCTCTTGATTTAAGTTTTGCAATTATGACTGTGGAGAAGTGATCTTTATGCAAGCTTATGGTAGAACTTTCACATTTGTTTCTTTGAGCGAAACACATTAAAACTAAACACATGTGTGATTGAGTGCATATCCCGTGAGAAGGTCGCTAGTTTGCATATGGTGATTTTAAAAATAAAAATTTGAAATTGCATGAGCATGGCTATCTCACACACTACACTTCAAGGATGATTCAAAGATTACTGCTAATATTTGAATTAGGAAAATGAACTTGGATTAACTTGTTTGGTGTTAGCTATGGTTCTTGATGATTTGTGTTCTCGAATGAAATTCTATGAGGGTCACATAGGGGGAAGCTAATATTTTCATGTTATTACTTTTTCTGTTTTCGTTTATTTTGCTCGAGGACTAGCAAAAGCTAAGTGTGGGGGTATTTGATAAGCTCATATTTTTATATATTTTTACATCAAATTCACTCGTCTTTTCTTAGTTAGTTTCTTGTATTTTTGAGCTATTTACTTTATTTTCGTGTTTTATGTGATTTGGCTAGCAAAGAAAATAATAATAGCTTAAGTGTATATTTTTAGTAATAAAATCGTCAAAACTGCATTGCCCACTATTTTTGGTTAATAAAAATAAGATAGAATTTTATATATATATATATATATATATATGATGATGATGATGAATGATGGGAGTTGTTGCTGCCTTGTTGGCAGCATAAAATTAGTTGGCAGTGAGTAAAGTTTGGAAAGGAGCTTGCGGGGTTTTGGCAGAAAGAAAAAGAATTGAAAAGAAACAAAGTGGGAATAAGAGAGTTGGTGGAGACAACATTAAGAAAATAAATAAACAGAAAGGAAATAAAGGTGGAGCACTTTGTAGGTACTGGGGGGAATAAGAAAATAAAAAAAGAAAAAGGAGGCTGCCATTAGCAGCGTGGGAACAGGTGACGGGAAAAAAAACTGAAAGAAGGATAGAAGAATGGAGGAATAAGCTGCCCTTTGGCAGCAAGGTCAGAGAAAAGAAAGGCTGCTAAGGCAGCCATGAGACAGAGAGAAGCCGAGAGAAGCTAGCAGGAACTTAGGAAGTGCAGCCTTGGGGGACGCTGCCTGGAGGGCAGTTGACGCGTGGAAGGGAGAAGCCCTTGGCAGCGTGAGGAGCTAGCGACAGGAAACAGCGTGCGGAGAGAGCAGCTGCCAGGAAGCCAGAGTGAGGGCAGTGCAGGCACGCTGCCCTTGGCAGTGTGTGAAGCAGGAGGCGGAAGGAGGGCTGCCTTAAGCTGCCAGTGGCGAGCGGGAGAGGAAGGAAGAAGGCTGCCTTTGCAGCTCGAGAGGAGACAGCAAGGCGCGGAAAAGCAGGAAGTCAGCAGAAGCCTGACGCGAGGAAGGCGCTGCCTTTGCAGCTCGAAGGAAAGGCAGCGAGATAGAAAAAGCTGGCAGTGCATGGAGCGCAGAAACAGAAGCTACAACCCGCATCTCTCTCGGTTAATTCGTTCCAACTTTATGTTTTAATTTCTGTTTTAATTTTAATAATGTGTAACTAATTTTATTTTGGCTAGAGTTTAATTCAAAACCATGGATATATTTGTAATTTGAATTGATTACCTTCAGTTGTGATTTCTGAGTTGTGATTTAATTTGCTTAACTGCTTGATTGATAACTTATTTTTGTATGTCGATTAAGGATGCATACTTAATTTACATGCATGAATTTGATGCTAGAATATAAGTGAATTTCACCTAATCGTTATGAACTTATATTCACAAGTAGTGAAGGTCGCTTATAAACGATCGCGTTAGGTAAATTCTTGGCATAAGTTTCATGCAATTCATAGTAACAAGTGCCTCGTCAATGCTTATGATTTTCATAAAACTTAATGATTCTTGCTTGTATCTCTATTATGCAATTCATGTAGGGAACTTGTAGGGAATGTTTTGGGTTGTCGTATGCAATCATCCAACCTAATAAAAGTAGGAAAATCTGAAGGTTAATTTAAGCGGACCTAATTAACTTGGGGCGTTGAGAATTTACAATTTATTGAAAGAACAACTGAAAATCAATTTAGGTTGCATATGTGGCATGTGTGGAGAATAATCCTCTAGCCAGTCCGTCATTTATCATTTTACCTTAATTTTATGTTTTTGTCAATTCTGTAATTTATTTAAGTTTAATTTACTTTTAATCAAAAATCAATCCCCCGTTTATTTTAAAGTGTTAGGTTTGTTAGAAATCAATTTAGTTTGTGTTTTCTTGAGTTTTGAATTATTTTGAGTCTTTTGATTTGTTTTAGTTTATTTGTTAGTTTTATTTTGAGTGATTCTATTTAAGTGTTTTGAGTCTAGTTTAGTGTTTTAAATTTTGTTTTTACGTTTTTAATTTAATTTTACTTGGGTTAGCATCCCTAGTTAATCCCCGGCCTAGAACGATCCCTACTTATCCATATACTACAACTGTCACAAATAGGGTTTAAATTTGTGCGTGAATTTATTTTCGCATCAGTCTTCCCCTCCTTTCTCCCTAGCTATCCTATCATTTCCATTTTGGTGTAAACCGGCTGCACTGTTAAGACCTGCAGATTGCTACTTCCCGAGGTGCACCTTTCTCAGGGCGACCTTCTGCAGACGCTAATTCTGGTAGCACACCTCACGGCTTTCGCGCATTGGTTGTCTATGCATGCTGGGAAGGGAAAGTCAGCATTAAATGCCCGACTTGCTAGGCTTAACATACATTTAATGCAAGAATCTAGTTTAGTTCTATCTAAGGGAGTTGGCTTGCTAGGAAAAGAGGTAAACTAGGCTAATTCTCTCTCAGTGATACTTGCGTGGAATACAAAGGGTATGTGCTTAGATCTTTGGGCTCCTAAGCAGCCCAAAGTCTTCCATGATCCCAATTCCACATTGGCCCAATAACCTTCTGTAACCATCCACACCACAATCCACTTGGCAAGCCCCGAATATATAACTTGGGCTTAGAATGGCAATTATTAGCATCAGGAAGCATGGCGTGATGAATAGGTATGAGCATGGTGTGAGTGTCCAGCTTAATCCCCGTGGCATGACATGTTTGTAAATATATTCCTCGTCGATCATGTGCCTTGGCATGTATTTGGGCTTGAATGTAGGCTTTGCATGACAATTTGGCCTTGAGACTTGGTTGGATTGGTGTGTGACATTTTTGAGCCCCAACACATGTAAAAGCAATAAAAAGAATCATCAACAATCCAGTAGGGTCATATAAAGGAATCTTGTTGAGTTCTAGTTTGATTTATATTTAAATTTGATGCTCAGTCACTTTGTTGTGGAAATCTTTTGGTGCATGATTTGGTCAGAAATGTCTACATCTCGTGACATATCTCATCCCACTAGGAAGGATAAAGTGGCACGTTAAATTAGTAGAGAACCATGGCACATTTGCTTTCAACCAGAATTTTTTTTGTTATTGAAGGCAAGTGGGATCAATATTTTGGCCCTTGCACGTCATGTTGGCACTTGGCATTATATGCCACTGAATGAAATTACAACATGTTTCTTTTGCTGAAACAATACCATATTAAATGCATCAAAGAGTAAACAAGTGGTCATCTATCACAGTGGTGGAGATAAGTGTTGTTGCATTACGGCGTAGATTTGAACCTTGTCGGCTCTCTAGTGTAACATCTAATCTTGCAAATCTATCTTTTGAAAAAAAAAAGAAAAAAAAAAGGAAGAATAAGAAGCACTAAAGAATAAAATTTGAGAAAAAACTTAATTGTATAATTCACGTGTCGATGTTTAATTAGATGTATATGCTCACATGTGTGCTGCATCGGTAAATTGATAGAATATTCAACAAAAATAGACGATATGGTTAATGTGTGGTGGTAAAGTTTAGAGACAATACAGATTAATTTCTATTATTGAGGTATCAAAATGAGGAATGAAGTCAAATTTCAAAAATTATCTGTGTTAAAAACCCTTCCTATTTCATAAAAAAATTGGTATTATAACCATCTCATTGCAGTAAAAACCAACCAATCATGTGTTAGCAAAAAATTTAAAGCATCTAACACACCCAACTTAACCCAACTATACACAATTGTTATTCACCCACAGTCCAAAATCAATATTAATAAATATAGTGAGTTTCAGTTGAAGAATGTCTCAAATACCTTCATGGGGCTTACTGTACATTGTATTTCAACGACCCAACCTTTTATCTTTTAGGTATTGTTTTTAAAATTATTGTCGAGGCCCATAAATGTTAGGAGCAAACCCAACCAAGTCTTGAAGCCCAATTGCCACGAGAGCCCCAAGTCAAACCCAAACACATGCAAAGGTACGGGATCAAAGAAGGAATATATTCATGACCATACCATGCTACAGTAATTAAGCCATACATTTATATAAATCATGGCATGCCCCCATGCCTATTTGTGACACTAAAATAAGCCCAAGTCACATGCTCGGGGCTTGTCAAGTGAATTATTATGTGGATGGTTACAAGAGTTTATTGGGCCTATGTGGAGTCAAGATTGTGGAGGACTTTGGGTTACTTAGGGGCCCAAAGATCCAAGCCCATAACCCTTGTAGGCCACATAGGCAAACATTGAGAAAGAACAGACTTAGTTTACCCCTTTCCCTAGCAAGCTAACAAATTCACTTTAGTAAGGAACCAAGTCCTAACTCTAAGCCCACATGAAGCCCCCCACCAAAGTAGGCATTTAATGAAGAGAGATGCTGACTTTCCCTTCCTAGCTCATGCAAAAGTTCAACGCACGAAAGTTATGAGGTGCACTATCAAAAGTAGCGCATGTGGAAAGCTGACTCATGAAAGCAGCGCCTTGGAAAAGAGGCATGATGTAGGTTTCATAGGTTGGCAGTACCTAGCCATCTTGCACAGAAATAGAGGGTACCATAAGAACTAGGGAGAAATGGGAGAAAGAAACAAGCAATAACTAGAGATTCCTTGGAAGAGAATCATTCAACTACAAATATAGGTCAAGAACCTTAGAGAGAGGATCCCAGCATAACACAAAGAGCCAAAGAAACCCAGAAGGCATCACTCTGCAACCTCAGTATTTTCCATAACATTCCTCTTGAGTATTCCAGCCAGCAAAAGCCCTGTTACCACCCCATGTGACTTATTTCTCTCTCTTTCATGCAAAACTGATGAACGTCTAGCTTCCACACCACGCTTCTCTTGATCAAGCCATTATTTGCTTAATCATGCTAATCTTCGAGTTATTGATCTAACCGGGATATTTTCTAAAACGAACTAACTCTTTCGAGATATTCCCGAGACTTGATACGAAACCGAACCAATGGAGATAAGAGGACGTTTTCAAAGCTCAAGTCCACCTGGACCTAAAAATCCCCTAACAATTATCTCTAGTAAAAATCAACCAAATCAGAAATTATATGACCATTGGACTTAATAGTAGATATTTTAGTTCTTTTTTTTTTTTTGAAACATCATTTACTTTCTTCACTACAATTGAATGCCATAATAATTTTGGATTGTCTATTTTTGCTAAAAATTGAATTGAAATAAAAAGGCTTCGGGTCATTGGAAAAGTTTCGAAGTGCATATCACAAAGTGTCTCTCAAATCCTCAATAGAAGAAATAGTTAATAAATAAGGGTTTCTCTTAGGCCTCATAATTTCTTATATGACCTGTTAATCTGACCTAAAATGACATGATAATGGTTTTCAGGTCAACATGTAGACTAATCGGATAACATGTTAAGAACCCGTTATTAACAGATTTACTCGCGGGTAACCCCTTTTAACCCGTTAAAAAAAAAAGTTAGCTTGATAATTTTAAACTACTAAAAAAAATCTTACTAAAATAACCATAGGATTTAATCTCACATAAAAATACGAAACAATTTAAAAGTACCAAAGCACATTAAAAATTTCATAATAATTAATTTACAAGGGTGAAAAATGTGAAGAAAAAAAAAGATGTAATCCGTCGTGATTGCATCCTCTACAATTTGACGATGGGTACATCGCCGTTTGGACTTCTAAAACCCTACAAAGCCTCGTTAATAGTGTTTTAGGGGGAGTTCAAAATAAATAAAATTTCATAATAATTAATGTACAAGCGTGAAAAAAAAATTGCAAACGCTCGTGATTGCATCCTCTACACTTTGACATCATCATTTGGATTTTTAAAACCCTACAATGCCTTGTGAGTAGTGTTTTTAGGGGGAGTTCAAAATAAATAAAAATTCATAATAATTAATGCACAAGTGTGAAAAATATACAAACACTCGTGATTGCTTCCTCTACGTTTAGACGTGGTTACATTGTTGTTTAGATTTTTGAAACCTTTCAAACCCTCATGAATAGTTTTTTTTGTTTAAGTACAAAATTAATACAAATTCATAATAATTAATGTGAAGTGTGAAAAATGTAAAAAAAAAAATATATATATATATATATATATCTATATATACAGTCACTTGTGGTGACAAGCTTTACAACTTTCATGAAGAGACCAACTTCGAAATTCGACACCATAATTCATAAACCCTAGATTTATATTCAAATGTCGATTGTACTTTACGCTCTATTCTTCTCACATGATTTCATTTTTTAAATTTTCTCTTTTGAAAACATGATATTTTAGCCGATGCTGAAAAATAAACGGTTTAGATCGTTGATATCACGTTCTGATGTTTACGATTAACTAAAATATAAGTCGATGCTATATAGTTTCTAGAGACTTTATAAACTCCGACCAATATGTTCACTAACTATAAAATTTAAAAAGTGATATCATGTTTTTATAAAAGAAAATTTGAAAAAAAAAACGAAATTAGGTGATAAGAATAGAGGATAAACGTAAACGACAAGCAACAATCAAATTTAAATCTATGAGTTATAGGATTATGGTGGTAAATTTCGGAGTTAACCTCTTTACAAAAGCTGTAGAGCTTGTCATTAGGAATGTTTGCATATTTTTTTTCACACCACTACGTTTTTCATTTGATTATTTATTGATTTAGAACATATTTTCTTTAACGGGTAATAAGTCAAATCATATTACCCGTCAATATATGGATCATATTTTTTTTCAACAAGATAATTCCCTAGAACAGCCCTAGACATTGTGCCTATAATCTTCTCATGTCACAAATACCTCTGAAGTTTATTTTTTTAACAAGATAATTTATTTGACGATCATGGTTGACATACTAATATGATTTCCTAATATTTTGCAATGTTGTAAACTTATGCATCTCAACATCTTTGGCATGTACCCAACAAAATGAGACAAATAAAGTGAACAAGTCATAAATCTTATAGAACATAATAATTCGCTCGAACCGCTATAATGAGAACTTCAAGTTAATCAAAAATAGTGACTTTTAGTGGCACACAACGTTTCAAAACAAAATCAGACCGGGGATGCACATATTTCCCGTTTGCGTATAACCTATCTTGACCATATAAATTAACAACTGGAACGGTTAGGCTTCTTAATCTTCATTTACAGATCAACCTATATAAAAAATCATTTCAATTGGAGCTTATTTAGTCATTCATATGAATAGAACAAATCGATGGTGTGGGTACCATGTAAAATATACATGATGAACCGTGCATTTATTTGATACGTTTAAATGAATTTATAGAAAACTTCATTTTAATCCCTAAATAAGATTGCTTTTTCAATAATACCGTATGTAAGATTAAAAACTAAAAATAGTCCTCCATGTCAGATTATAGTATTCCATGTCACATTTAATCATTTTTTAATAAATTTATTGCATTTTTAGTTTCCCTATTTACCCTTATTACTCTCTTAAAACCAATTAGAGAAACAAATATATAATTAATTTTTCAAGAATGCTTAATTAACTAGATCCATAATTAACATGTTTGTTATAACATAAATCTCCATGTGTTATTCCAATCAAAGAACCCAGAAAACTCAGAAACCATGATCAAACAAAAAAAGCCATAAAACTTACAAACCAAAAATCTCGTTGTATTCGGAAGAAAGAAGAAAAAAGGGGCTTTTAGATGCCAAATTGACGGTGAATCCAGAGATAAATGAAAAAAAAAATACAAATTGAGAAAATAGAATGTGAAATCACAACTTAATTGACCGTACCAAATTAATCGGACATACACTATATTGTACCTAACCGACCATACCGAATGGATAAGACCTAATTGATAGTACCTAAATGATTAAGGTGCATTCATATAGGTACTATGATTTAGGTGCATTCATATAGGTACCATGGTTTAGGTGCATTCATATAAGTACCATGGTTTAGGTGCATTTGACTTGGTACTATGATTTATGTGCATTCGACTAGGTTATATGATTTAAGCACATTAGGACATGGTTTAAGTGCATTCGATTATGTAAAATATATGATTTGACTATTTATATTTCCTCTATGCTTTGAATGGTGATAATGAATAATTTGAATTAGGTATTTGTTAATTCTTGTAATGTATCACTAATATTTTTTTTTAATTATGTTTATCATTTTAGAAAGTCAGACAATAATCAATGCCAAAAATTATGGAGCAAATTAAAATCAAACATTTAATAGGGGCATTATAGGAACAAAAAAAACGCATTAAATATTTAAAAACAAGAAAATATAAATTTTAATATTTATGCTGACATGGAAATTTAGTCAAATGACTATAATGAATATATAATCTAACATAAGGTTTTAATTGAATTTCAATCTTTATCAAGGATTAAAATGGAGAAACCCCATGAATTTATGATCTCCATTTCGAATGAATTTTTGTAGAGGTGACTTTCAATTGAAGATTATAAGAGATTGAACGGTTCCGATTCTTGAATACTTGAATTTGTATGATCAAAATACATTTTTTCGCAAATCCGAGATGTGCATCCCCACTTGAGGGATGTAAGTATTATCTATAAATGATTTTCCGTAGTTAGGCTAAAAGGGCACCATGTGAAGTTCGGGAGGTTAAATGTAAAAAAAATAGTTCGAGTGGTAATTGCACAAAACTAAAAAAGTTTAGAACCAAATTAAGTGCCATACATTTGTGTTAATATAGATAATCATTCTAATTTAATCACAACTCATCTGCTAGAACATATATAAATATATACATTATTGAGTTGAATATCAGAGTGCGCAACGAACAAGACTAACAAATAATAAGAATATTATTAAACAAACTGAGAATGCCGAAACGGCTACAAAACCCTAAGAGACTACATTGTGGCTAACTTGTTAATTACTCAACTGAATAACAAGCATGCTATTTATAATAAACTAACCCTAACCCTAAAACGTAAGAAACCGAAACTCTAATGCTAAAGGGCTAAGCCCAGAAAACCAAACATTCAAATAAACCAAAATACAAATATTTTCCAACATATATTGTGGAGGCAAGGTTTCAGCATAGTGCTCTACATATTAAATCATATCCCTCCTTGGCTGAAACAGAAGACTTGAACAATATGTCGAAAAGAACATATCAAACAAGAGAGGATATTGCAAGAAAGCGAACAAAGCAACTGGGACAAATGCAAATATGAATATAAGATCTGGAACCCATCTTAATCCATAATGGCAAGATAAATAGAAGGCTGTGCTGAAAGTTACCATCATGGATGTTATTGACACGAAGAGTGATGTGAGTCCGACCATCAACTTCATCGGTAAAGATTTGAGAAAATCGTTTTCAGCATACCGCGACGTGAGGATGTACAAGAACATGAGGATTGCCGTTGAGGAGGAAAAGAGTGCTACTCCATCAGATATGGCGAATATTAAAAATGCCTCCTCTTTTATGAAATTCGGTGTTCCTTTATTATCATCTATGCCTCCCGGAATGCTAAATGCGGCTGAAAACACAACAGTGGCGATAAGAGTTGAAACTAGCATGCATGAATTTGCAGTGTCCTTCATCCATGATTCTCCCTTGCGCAATAGATCCTCATGCTCGCTAGTGAATAATTCTCGAGGTGTTTTACCTTGCATATTTTTCATATCTATAAAGGGAGGTTGCACAATCTTCTCAACTTCCTGCCACATCAATGATCGATAATGAAACTAAAGAAGCAAGGAATTTCCAGGCAAGACGGATTAAAGTTGATTATAAGATGAACTTTAATGATACCTCAAACCATACTAATTCTCGTTGCATCTGAAGAGCTGCTCCGGACACAAGATTGAGTTGGTCTTGAGGTGCCAATTTTGCAGCTAGATGTAGAATGTTGTTATTCTCATCATCAGTAAATGTTGCTATGATATCTTTGATGGAGCCTGTCTCATGCACTAGATTGAAGATACTTGCATGACGATGCAAGACTGCAATATGGAATATGGTCCGGTTGTTGTCATCATATTCCAATAGTAATTCCGGATAAGAGTCAATAAGCACAGATAAGAACTCATAATTTCCTAATTTCGCTGCGTCGAATACTAATTCTGAAGGCTCTCTTATCAAATGCATGACTTCGTCGTCGTCATGTTTCAACATTTCTTTCCAAAGGCATTCGACTAGCTTCAAGGCTTGAGTTTGCTTCAAGTTTCTTTTGTAAGAAACCCTCATGCATGGGAGTACTTTAACTGTAAATTAAAAGGATTACAACATAAACAAAATGGTTTAGTCACAAGAATAGGAAAATTTCACACTAATGTAGGGTGATGAAATACGGAAGTTTGTTTTTATATAACTAATCAGATTTTGATATCATAATTTTAGAAGTTTTAACTCACATGCTTTGATAAGTCTACTGCACATTCCTGGAGTACTTTGGTCGCCAAATTCTGAAGACTTTCGAGCTAAGACATGCAAGGCTATTTCATTGTCGCCTTTACGAGCCATTGCTAATGTTCTATCATCTTGTAGCAACTTGATGGCTAAATCTGCACAATTTTACAAAGATTAAAAGAAGAGGAGGGGTTGGAAAGAGAACGCAAACAATTTTTAAAAGAATAGTAGTCAAGAAATAAAGATGTGTTTAATGTTTAACAAGTTCCAATTACCTACCATAAAGACCATGATCGATAGAACAGAAAAATAGAACAATGCGGCCCATTTCATCCAGCATTTCAAATGTTTGAGGGTATAAATACCACGCCATTTCAGACTGTCCAAACAAAGCAGCCATATAGAGCGGTGTCATTCCTTGACCACCGGGGATTGTCGGCAATAACTTATTTTTTCCTATCAAAATCTTGGCAATTTCCACCGTTCCAGTTGCAGCGGCAAAGCTCAGTGCCGTATTTCCTTTAATATCTTGAAGTGCCAAGTCTTCTTCATCCATCATCTTGACTAGTTCCGCCACAATCTGAATATTGTTCTTTGCTCCAGCTGCAACGTGAAGAACAGTTTCCCATCCGTTTGTTATGCTAGCAGTTAAGAGTGCCGGATTGATATTTAAGATGCCTTTGGCGGTTTCCCAATTGCCTTCCATTGCAGCTTTGTAAAGGGGCATACACAAGTTCAAGTATGCTTCTCCTGTGATGGATGCAAGGGATGAAATTAGACTAAGCATATGGTTAATTTATGAACGTAGAATGTATATGTACTATTTGACATTAGATTGATCCTTCTCTGAATATGATTCTTGTCTAAATAGATGAATTGTCTATTACTTTGTATCATTTAGTCGTTCATATGCATCAAAGAAATAAAGGAAAACCAACGAAAATTCCAAGAAAATTTAGTTTTAATGAAAAAAGACAAATAAATGTGTAGTGAATAGTACCAGGAATAGGTAAAAATGTAGTTTTTCGTTAAAAGTAAACAATACCGAGAGTGTTTCGTTAAAACTCTCAAGAAATAAACAGTTCATTAGAGGATATTACTTGTTATAAAAAAAAATTGGTTTGTTCAATACATGCATGGCAGGACGAACTCCAATTTGGACAAATTTATTGACTTTTTAAGTAAACTTCATTCTAATCCTTGAAAAATATCATATTGAGACTAAAATCTTAATTAAGATTAAAAACTAATTTCAGTCCCTTTAGTCACTGTAAATGTCAGCATACATTTAATCACCTCATATATTAATAATATTTTGATGTTTTATTTCTCTTTTTCTTCCTAATTTTCATTTCATTCATCATGATATTTTGTTGTAGACATTTAGGTAAACTAACTCATTTATATTATTTAGAAATTAATTTATAAAATATATTTTACTATATCAATTTCGAAACAGACATTTAGATAAATTGATTCAATATATAATACATTTTGATACAGACATTTAGGTAAATTAATTCATTATAATATATTTCGGTACCTACATTTCTATACAGATATTTAGGTAAATCAATTCATTTTAATATTTCAATACACTTATGTATTCTCATATTTTTCTTTTCTGTAACTAATTTATTTTATTTTTCTTTTGAATTTTTTCTCATTTAGGTTCATTTTTAATGATATGATGGGAGGAAGTTAATCAAAATAAATGAATTAAAATGTGTATTTTTTGTCAAAGAATTCAAATGTGCATATTAATCAATTCAAATATTTAATGGGGAGATTTTAAGTATATTAAATAAAAGTAGAATATGAATTTGAATCAAAATATACGTCAAAGAATTATAATTAATTTGTAATCTAACACTATGTTTTATTTAAATTTATATAGTTTTCTATAAGTATTAAAGTTAGAACCCCTTGATTTTTTTTACAAAGATAATATTTTAATGATAATAAAGTAAACAATTATGATTATGACATTTGTATACTTTTCAAAATGAGATTCTTGTTATTAGACTCAGTCAACCGTGCAAAATGTGGAAGGAATTCAATAGAAAAAATAATCCACATAAGCATCGTGCTGACTTTGGTAGGACTATTTTATCCTTGAAATTCAATTTTAAAACATTTTTATTGGAATACTGTTAATAGACCTGGCAATTTCTTACACGATTCATTAACACGACACGTGAACGACACGAAAATAACGGGTTTTGGGTCAACACGATAACTAATCGGGTCATTATCGAGTCACACGATAATAAGCCGTTAATAATGGGTCCTTAACAGGTTTACACGAGAGTGACACGTGGGTAACCTGTTTCGACACGATAAGAAAGTTATTTTGATGATTTTAATTTTTTAAACTACTAAAAAAAACTTTACTATAAAATACAATAGATATAATGAATATGTATATATTGTTTATTAATTATTATTCTATTATTATTCTATATAAATTTTAAAATTGAAGTTTTATTTATTTATTTATTTATTTTTATAGTATATTATAGGCAAAGATTGAGATTAAAAATCATAAAAAATATTAAAAATAAAAATATCAAGTAATTTAAAAATACCAAACATATTAAAAAAATTATAATAATTAATTTATATGTGCGAAAAATATGAAAAAATATGCAAACGCTCGTAGTCGCATCCTCTACGCTTTGAGGATGGTTATATGATCGTGCAAATTTTTAAAACCATACAAACTCTCATGAATAGTATTTTTAAGGGAGTTCAAAATAAACAAAATTCATAATCATTAATGTATAAGTCTGAAATATGTGAAAGCACAATAAACGTTCACAATTGCATCCTCAATGCTTAGACAATGGTCACATGGCCGTTTAGATTTTTAAAAACCTCCAAATCTCATGAACAGTGTTTTTTATTTGAGTGCAAAATAAATAAAATTAATAATAATTGTTGTTGAAGTGTGAAAAATGTAATCACTCATAATGAAAAGTTTTACAACTTTCATGAAGGTCAACTCCGAAATTTAGTATGTATATAATAATTTAGTATTATGTTTTACATTTTTTGAGGTCAAATTATGTTTTTCATTTTCATTTTTATTGATTTAAAGTATATTTTTCTTAACGGGTAACGGGTCGGGTCATATTACCTGATAATATTAACGGGTTGATTTCAGGTCGGGTCATATTACCCGTTTATTTTAACGGGCATTACATGACACAACCTGTTAAGCTATCGGGTATGCCACAAAAATGATACGAACACGAGAAACACGACACGAATGCCAGGTCTAACTGTTAAGCCCACCCTAATGTCTTATTTTCACACCTACTATAAAATGATACTTTGATTGACAAATTTCAATCAAATTTATCCTAGTATAAAATGACCTTTAAAGACCTAAAAACCAACCAATCATGTCTTGCCACATAATTATTAGTTATATTGATTCTTTTTAAACAAATTATTAGTTATACTGATAAAAAAATCTAAAATATCATAAATAAGAAAAAGAAAAAATATCATGAACCCCACAAGCTTTCCTAGGGAAGGAAGTTCAGAAATTAAACTTATCAGGAAGAGGGTGAATACGGACTTGACAAACCAAAGCCTCGAGGCTCGTAATAAAGCACATGTTGTGGAAGGTGTGATTAAGCTTCACCAGAGAGTAGAGCAAGTTAGTCTTCAAGATTATTATAATGTTGAGATAGATGAGGAGAGAAGCTCATAGTCCAGATTACATTAGGGGACTCACAAATCCGACACTCTTTGAACTCTGATCATGTTTGGTGTTTTGGAACAATTTGGATACCTACCATATAATGAATTTGGAAGAATTTGATGTTAGGGAAAGCCAGTGTGGCACCAAACTATGAGTGAAGCTCTTCCAATTTAATCACACTCTCTTTTATGTGGTTTGAATTTAAATTGGAAATGATAGAAATTGGGTACTGGACGTGGTGGTGCTGCGATGGTTGGCGATAGAGGAGGGGCGCTTGGTGTTGGGGATTTGGGGAGTCAGTAGTGACAGTTTTGTGAATTTTCTAGGGAGAGGGATAATGCTGATGATATTTGGAGTTCTTGGGTATTTTCATTTAGTGATAATTGTTTTTTTTTTTAATTTGTAATAATTTTTTTAAAGCTAAAAAAAAATTGAAAAAGAAATATGTAGGGTTATTTTGGAAATAATAGTGGGTAGGAAAAGAGTTGCTGCATTTTTTTACTTTTTATAGTGGGTGTAAATATAAGGTGGGTGGGGAATAAGACATTGGGGTGGGCATATCACCACTGTTTTATTATTAATTTGAATTTTGAACCTTAAAAGATAAAAATGAAGAACACATATACATTCTTGAAATTATCTTATTAGGAACGAAAGTTGTATTGCCTTGTTAATAGACATATAAATTATATTACCTTGCTAATTGACGTAAAAATCATATCATGATTCTAAAAGACGCTAGGCTGCTAGACGGGGGCCAAACCATATTAAGTGCATTTACGTAATTTTATTATACGGCATATAATTAAGTGTCTGTTTATACTTTAAAAATACATAATTGTATTGAGATATATAAATTCAAAATAGAATTCAAAATAGAATGACATAGATTATAGAGTATTAGAACATATTGAAAACATGAAGAACAAACATATAATGAGTGTCCATCTAAGTATTCAACAAGTCTCTTACAATTTACTAAAAATAAATAAAATTAAAAATAAAAGTTATCTATTTTATGCCTACGTGAGAGTCGTAACTGAGGCGGGTGCCTAGGCAGGTCTAGGGTCTTTCTTAATTTTCAAACACCTAGAGATTAATCAGGCGGTAGCCAACCGCCTAGTGCCTGGAGGGGACCTAAGCGGTGCTAGGCGGGAATACAACATCAAAATGATTAAAACATGTATGAGTGAAAAGTTTAAGATTATGTTACCGACAGTACGAAGAAAACTAACAATTACCGAAAAAAATAAAATACTTCTCTTTGCTAGGTAAATTGCTACGACACTTGGACCTTTAACAAGGTAAATATATAAAATGCACCATAACCTTTGTAGGAGAAGGAGAAATGCTATGAAATTCATACAATTTTAGAGGTGAAAAACATGAAATTTTGACAAGGAAGAAGGAGAAAATAAAAATTTTGAATTTTTGTAGGGGAAAAATTATTGATTGTGTGTTGTCAAGAATAAATAAAAACTTTGGAATCAGGATATGGAAGATCGTATTTGCTTCAGTAGATATGCTCTTCAAGCGCTTGAATCCGCTTGGATCACATCAAGACAAATAGCAGCAGTGTGGCGAGCAATGACACAAAATGCATGCCGCGGTGGAAAATTATGGGTACGCATATTTCCAGACAAACCTGTTATATTTTAGCAACAAATCCAATAAATCTAAGCGTAATGCTTGGTGTGTTGATTTTTTTAAGCCATTAACTACACATTAATTGAGAAAAAAATGGTTTAAATTGATGGTCTTCATAACATTACTCTTCGGAAAAAAAAAAGGGTTATTCATAAAATATGCTTATGATATTGGGTTTATTCCAACTTTTCATCATACTTTTGATCTTCATACTTTCATGCAATAGTTACCTCATATTCATATATAGCATATAACGTCACCTTGCTCTGTATTATTAATTGATATTAATTCAAGTTATTTCTTAATTATTTCCACGCTAGTTGTTTTTCTTTTTCCCAACTAATCATTTTGCAGACTCTTTTGCCACTTTAATTAACCTTTACACACATGCAAATACAACGCATATATGGAGACTAAATATAATCATATGGTACATGTATGCATGCATGTGATGTGCATGAAAGAGAGATGTCGTACGTACTATTGGTATTTTCTAG
Source organism: Malus fusca (assembly GCA_035220775.1). NCBI lineage: Eukaryota > Viridiplantae > Streptophyta > Magnoliopsida > Rosales > Rosaceae > Malus > Malus fusca. The sequence goes on from CM069061.1 coordinate 14,644,016, forward strand.
TAGATGACGAGAAGGATGCCTCGGTTGAATCGGCGTAGAAGCCGCAATGCCGATGATTACATTTCCAGCAGCCGGAACGCCATTTACTGCCGTCATTTGGATCCCAGCTGGGGCAGGTACAAATTGTGCTTGTGGACTAGACATATTTCCCTATAAACTTGTGGAATATATATAAACATCTCCACAGAAAAATCTGAATTACCAACTAACTTATACTGTAATATACTAATATGTTTCTGAAGCATAACGAGAGAAACAATTCATTCACATTTACATAGTGACTAACGGTGGAAAAGTAAATTAAACTTACCATCACATGGAGTGACAATTTAAAATTTATTTACAAAAGCAAGTTTCAGTGTTTTTCTTTCAAAAATTCGAATAGTATTGGTCATCTAGAACAAGAAAAGGACAAGCAAATTTGGTTGGCTCCTTTTACGTCACTCACCTACGTTAGGCTGACGAACTACCAAAATGTCTATTGCATGAAATAGCCATACGTCCGGCACTAAAAACATATGTGGAACCCTATTCGTAATGGTGGGGATCATTTTTTTTTTTAAATTGTTTATTCACTAAAATCCTTTAATAATTGAGCAGTTAAAAATGGAGCAAGTCAATGATCGCTGTATATTTTACATATATAACAAAAATAAAAGATAAATAACTTAATTTCAGCTTAATCTGTTAATCATTGTTTAATTTTAGAAAAAAGTTTTTTCAATCTCTTTGTAGTCTTTTCATTTTCCTTCTTCCTCCACTAATTTGTTCCAGAACCGCTGGTAAACCCTAATTACTTTTCTTACAACCTAGTGAACTTACAACAATACATGGCATGGGGAATCTGTTATGCTTCTAATTGATTAAATATATATTCAAGTAATATGGTCATTAAAAAGAAGAATTAAATATATATTCAAGTAATATGGTCATTGGACAAGGTACTCGATTCCAAATAATGTGAAGCTAATGAGTGTGACAATTATGTAAACGGAGATGGAGATCTAAAATACTTGCACGGTAAGTTTTGTTTAATGAAGACCGTTAATTTTGATAAGCGAAATCATGATATATAAAATATTACTTACAGAGATTTCCAGCAGCCAAGTGGAGCTAATTACACAGAAGCACTGCTACTCGACTCTGGAATTTAGTTTAGTCGAAAATGTAGAGAGAAAGAAGTCAACATACTGTACTGAGCTTATTAGGGTTTCTGGAGCTTAGATCGAGGAAACTTCATGAAGAATAATATATATAGGGTTTTAAAAGTGTTTGAAGCCGAACAAGGTAGTCACAGTATCTCTCTCTCTCTCTTCTCTCTCTTCTCTCTTCTCTCTTCTCTCTCTTCTCTCTTCTCTCTCTCTCCACTCTTTTGTACCTTATCTTTAGTGGGGAAATTAACTTTTAAGACATGGTCATTCAACGGAGAAAGAAACTTTCAAGACTTAATGTGTGGTTGTATTCACTCCATGTATGGCGTTATTTTATTGTTAAAATGTCGATGTTAAGTATCGTGTTGTGAAGACGACCAGGGGAGGGCAGTGGAAAAAGTGGTCTTGGACGGCCAACGACTAGTAAAACAATGGAGCCGGTAACGCGGTGGTTTCAGGTGCGGGAGGAGCCCGCCAAAAATGACATATTATAAAGTCAGTGGCTTCCCCACTTAGAGTAAGAGACAAACCATGGTAACCTATAATTGAAGGGAAATTGGGAGGAAATTTCCCCCTTCTTTTTTTTTACATTAAAGAGTTTCGACCTCTAAGTTGCACGTGTAGGCAAGACCGAGGCTCACGCTTGGGTGATAATAATGCATTGGTGGCATATAAAAATGGCTTCCCGCATCCGAGGAGTGGCCACGACGGCCGCATTGCGTAGGGAGTCGACAATTGGCCGAAAAGAGACGAGGATCGTAAAACAAATACAAGAGAAGGTGGAAGTGGAAGTGGAAGTCTCCGCAGCCAAATACTCAAATATTGGTGAATCTTGTAATATGCATGGTTGGTGCACAAATTTGGCAGAATATCTATTTATTCCTTGAATTTTGGTTCGTTTCATTTTATTGCATGTATATAATGTTTATTATTATTTTTAAAATGCGATCGAATTGGATGGTCCAGAGAAGGAGAATATCTAAATATTACAGTACTTGGTACTTTAATGTCAAATATTAGCTAGAGGTAAAAGGAGTAAAATTAAATATTGAATATAATAAAGTAATAATCCTTCTATGCTCTTTTCTTTACCCTAACGATTAAACACTTGCATGCACTATCAGCCAAAACTAAGGAGCCGAAAGTGCAGGTTTCTATATAGCAAGGTAGGCTCAAGCTAGCTAAGATTGTGTTGTTGAGAAAAAAAGTCGTACATAGCGATCTAAGAGTTCCATGTGGAAGGGCGCTAGCTCGCTCAAAGGGTCAAATGTAAGATAAGATCCAAAGATACATGCTTTTGACATATTTTTTTGTGAAATCCATTCCGTAATATAGTGATCTAAGGGTGTGTTTGTTGCATCGGACTAAATCGGACTGGACTAGCTTTAGGGACTAAGCTGGACTGGCTTAAACTAGACTAAATTGGATTGACTTAGTGAAGCATTTGGTGTAGTGTTAGGACTACAAAAAAATACTATAATTTTTATTAAATTTATTTATTTTCTATCAAAAAATTAATTTCTTCCTACAACCCTTCTCCTGGCAAACTATGCTATTCCCCTTCTCGATTTCTCTAGCAAGCTCCTCCACTTACCTTTTTATCTCCACAATCTCACCATCTCTCTCACTTATTTTATAGTTATCTTAACTTTTTAAAAACTAATTAATTTTCTCCTTCAATCTTATTACCAACCAAATCGCATGAAAAATGAACAGATCTCCCTAACCTGCAACCAAATAATCAAATCGCATAAAGTTGAACAGATCTCCCTAACCTCCATCGTCAACCTCTCGATCTGCTTCTCGTCAACAACACCCACCGACGGTAGCATCGCCAGGTGCTCCATCAACTCGCGATTTTTGCCTACAACAACGCTGCTTTAGCTCTCCGAAGCTTGGGCCATGGAAGAGCAAGCACCGCCGACGAGCTGGCCATAGTGACAGTGCAACAGAAAAAGAAAGCAGAGTGGATGTCAGGGTGTAGCAATCATCGACCTCGTTTTCCATTTTAGTCCTGCTTAATAACAAGCGAAAGCTCCAGACTAAATAACGAGCTTTAACGAAGCGCATAGGGACTGTTAATCGGAGCGAGTCCCATTTATTCTAGTCTAGAAACAGACCAAACATAGGATTATAGTCCTACTTAAGCCAGTCCCTCTTAAGAAGGTGTAACAAACGCACCCTAAGAGTTCATGTGGAAGGGCTCTAGCTCGCTCGAAAGATAAAACGTAAGATAGGATCCAGAGACAATGCTTTTAACACACGTTCTTGTGAAATCCACTCTTTAATATATTTCAAAGAAAAAAAATTATTATTATGAAAAAATAAGAATTTTTTTTTATTTACAAGAAAGACTATATATATGTCCAATCTCTAGTGGCTGGTTCCACAACATGCTCATCGCTGCCCTATGGAATAATAAGGGGGGGGTCAAGACTCTTTCTCAAAGGCTCTATTCATGCTAACCCCAAAGAGTCAAGTCACTTGTTTTTCACTATCTCTCATCTGGCATCTCGGGATCTAATCATCTATCATTACGTTTGTCAAATTACCTAGGGCGGCATCAATTTTATCCATCACATAAAGAAGTCTGCTAACTATTATACGTGTTGTGGAGCCAAAAATAATCCCAAAAATCATGGAGTTGGCACGTGGATTATTTTCCAAGAAGGACAAGACCGCCCTTATTAAATGAGCAGGGAGCAGTCTCATTCACCACGTGCAACTGAAGTAAAGCAGACAGAGATCAACGACTGCTCAAGGCACCCCTGCCTGTAAGAAAAGTCAAAGGTATTTATGATAGAATAATAGGAAAACTAATGAAAATAGCTTGAAAACTTTGAGTTTTAATGATAAGGACAAAATAAAGGGTAAAGTGAATAGTACTAGGTTTGATTTTTTAGTATAAAAATGTGGTTTTTCGTTAAAGTGAACAGTACCGTGGGCTTTTCGTTAAACTCCCTAGAATAATCCCTTATTCTTATCATAAATGCATTCCTAATCAGAGAATATCTCTTTCAAGTAAGTTATATATATCCTAATTTCATTTATTTAGGATATTTACCTAATTACTCAAAGATATTTATTTACACAAATATCTTGGAATATTCTCACCTAATATACCACATAAGGCCGGCCACCCCTAAACCTTAGAGGGCCGGCCACCCCTAAACCCTAGAGGGTCGGCCCATCTCCTCCATCTTTCCTATAAATATACCATTTATCTTCAAAATTTAGTAAGCTCTAGCTACCCCTAAAGAGGCTTTTTGCTACCCACAAGCACTCAAACACATTCTTCTCAGAATTCTAACTTTGGCATCGGAGATTCTTCTACCCAAGCCCCCCTATTCATCGTGGGCGTGTAAGGCTTTTGGCCTTAATCTTAGGTGTTATTATTTTGCAAGTGCATATTCGTCAATCAAAGGAAGGCGAAAATTTGCATCCACAAATTGGTGTTTCATTAAGAGCTCTGATCCGAAGACTCAAAGAAGACTCTCGCTTTCAACTTTCTACGTTTATAGATCTATGACTACGATGGCAGGAAATTCAAAAACAACCAATGGGACCCCCTACGTTAAGGGACATGGACCAACAGATGGAGATCGCGACGTGGCTCTACATCGGAGAATCAAGCAAAAAATTCAAGCTCCGAGGCTCTGAACAATCAAGAAGAAGGAGAAAAATAAATTTTTCTTACCTTGGAGAATAAGAAAAACAACAGAACACAATTCTTTGCACAGGCAAGTGAAGAAGATTGCTAGGGGAGGGGAAACAAATATCCTTTGGCTTTCTTTCTTTCTTGCGGGGTTTTAATTACACTCCAAATTTATTTATCCCCTGCTTAACGCAAACTTAAATAGGTTTTGGTGGCAATTACATTCCTTTTCCTAGAAGAATTTAAATTCCAAATCAAAGAGGGAATCTACATCAAATTGGGACATAAACTCCATTAAAGCCTTGGATTCCTATACCTCATGCCCTTTCCTGCAAGCAACCTAACAGGTGTGGAGGCATTTGTGGAGCCAAAAAAAAGTCCCAAAAATCATGGAGCTGACACGTGGATTATTTCCCAAGAAAGACAAGACTGCCCCTATTAAATGAGTAGGAAGATGTCTCATTCCCCACACACAACTGAGGTAAAGCAGGCAGAGATCAACGACTTCTCAAGGCACCCCCTACCCGTAGGAAAAGTCAAAGGTATCTATGATAGAATAATCCCTTATTCTTATCATAAATACATTCCTAATCAGAGAATACCTCTTTCAAGTAAGTTATCATAATTTCTTTTATTTAGGATATTTACCTAATTACTCCAAGATATTTATTTACACAAATATCTTTGAATATTCTCACCTAAAATACCACATAGGGCCGGCCACCCCTAAACCCTAAAGGGTCAGCCCATCTCCTCCATCTCTCCTATAAATACACCGTTTATCTCTAAAATTCTGTAAGCTTTAGCTACCCTTAAAGAGGCTTTTTGCTACCCACAAATACATTCTTCTCATAATTCTAATTTTGGCATCGGAGATTCTTCAGCCAAAGTCCCCTCCCCCCCCCCCCCCCCCAAAATTCATTGTGGGCGTATGAGGCTTTTAATCTTAATCATAGGTATTATTATTTTACAGGTGCATATTCGTCAATTAAAGGAAGGCGGAAATTTGCATCCACACGTGTCTATTGAGAATGTTGGCAATGGCTATCTTGTGCCTCACAAGAATATCCATACACTAATCTTACACTCATCTTTTCATGTTCTTGAAACGGGTAGAGTGGTTAAATTAAGAACTCTAAGACCAGGATTAAGTGCATGAATTTAAACAAATTAATGCCGGCAAGTTCTAATGAAAACTTATAAGGTGGATTTGCTATCTTTTATGGTCAATGGGATGTCAATTTAAAAATGTGGATAAGGTATTATGCTACATCAATTTATAAATTTTATAAATGATATCATGAATAATATATTACCATATCATGTGTATATATATATATATATATAATAACGAAAAGTCAAGTCTTCGAGCTAACCTTTTTTTTTTTTTTTTTTTTTTGTGTTATGAGTTGTTTACTGATTGCTGGTTTCCTCTAAAATATCTTGTCTTCAATTTTTTTTTTTTTTTTTCATACTTAGTACTCACTGTTGAGTTCTAATCTTTTGACTTTTTTTTTTTTGGTACTACTAATCTTTTGATTTTGTTTAATAATGTTTTAACTCATGTTTTATTAGTTTGAAAAATAATAGACTAGTTATTAAGCTTTCTTCGTCTTTGAAAAAAAAAGAACACGTGGCATTTTTTTTATTCAACCAAATCAGAATGTGAGTATTCACTAGGTACCATATTTTATCAACCACACGACGTAGTTGTTGATAATTAGATTTTTAAGTAAGTCTTAATTAACGTATTTATTTTTTATTGATAACATATCACATAATTTATAAATTGAGTCTAAAAAACTAATCTACTAAGCATTATTCGAATTATAACCATGCTAATGCATGTAAAAGCAATAATTTAAAAAAAAAAAAAAAAAAAAAAAGGGTGTTCTATTCCACACACCCCTTATTAATTTTGTCATTTGATCTTCTTTAATTCATCTGGTGCAATTGTCACATCCCGGCCCAGGGCGGATCACTTCCCGGGCCATCTTCACCACTGTAGCACGATATTGTCCGCTTTGGGCTTACCATTCCCTCACGGTTTTGTTTTTGGGAACTCACAAGCAACTTCCCAGTGGGTCACATCCAGAGGATCAAGGCGTGCTGGCCGTCACGCCTTGATCCTCTGGATCGGGGTGTGTCAGCAATGGTCGAAAATTAAAAAAATATGTAAGAAGTGTGTGAATATCACACCCCTAAAAAAAAATCATCAACAGTCCGCTAGGGGTCATATAATGGAATCGTCTTCTTAAATTCGGGTTCAATTTATATTTAATTTTGATACTCCGCACTTTCTTGTGGAAAACTTTTGTTGCATGATTTGGTCAGAAATTTCTACATCTCGTGCCATATCTCACCCCACTAACAAGGATAAAGCGACTGATTAACATAGTACAAAACCATGGCGCATTTGTCTTCAACCACAAATTTGTTGTTATTGAAGGCAAGTGAGGATTTAGATCCCATCTAAATTCTCTTTATGATGATTTTAGATATCTCGCATTCTATCTGTTACGAGTTATATATTAGTTAAAGTGTAAATAGTAGTTTATTGTCTCACATTGGTGAAGTACATATGTAATACCAATTGTAACTCCTATATATACTCCACTTTGGAGATTAATGAATATATAAGAAATTCCCAAATATTGTCATATATATTTTTGGTATTTACCATGTTTAGTTTAATATGGCATCAGAGCAGTTAGCTCTTGGTGATCTGTGTGCTTTAATTTTGTGCCACATTTTTCGTGATTTCCTTAGTTGAAAAAGGAAAGAAAAAAAAAGTGAGTTGTGTCGCACTACAGTACATCATTGCTACAGTGTGTGAACAGTGAAATGCTTTGTGAACATATTGCTACAATGCCATAAATAGTGCTATGCTTTGTGAACAGTGATTGCTACAGTGTTTTGGTAAATTGTTTTCATTCCGCTGCGTATCTTTTGTGCCTTTATTGTTCGTGTTTTTGTTCAATGGCTCAATATAATCATAGTGTTGCTATGCATCTTGGTGGAACAAATAAATGGATAATTGATACTGAGACCACTGATCATGTGACTAGTGACCCTAGAGTGTTTGATGAGTTATGTGATTATGTTCGTGATCCGTATATTACTAGTGCAAATGGAGCACCTGTTGGAAGTATGCCCACAAAGCCACTCATTTGATGTAATAGCTTTTTGGAATACTTAATGTATTAAACTTTTATATGTTTAATGAAGGGCAAAGCTTATTGTCAAACGCTATTTATTGTATCATGTGTTTATGCAATAAGGGAATCCAAGGGATGTATTTGATCTAAGAGACAAGTGATCTAAGTAAGTTAGATTATCGAGACCATTCTCTTATGTTCATTCCTAAAACGTTCCTAGCCATAGGATTGCCAATTGGGTATCGACAATCCGCTAAGGTTAGTATGTGTTATGTCAACTCAAGCTTGAGTATGACTAGTCTCAAGTCATTTGGTGTTGGACACTAAGACAAACACATAGGTGCTCGAAAGAGTAATCAAGTACACTGAACAACGATCAAAAGAGAGTTCGAACATACATGTCATGTAAGAACTCTAAAGTTGCAATATGCAAAGTAGTCCTTTGACCTGAGGCATCATAGATGTCTAATGGTTAGGTCCTTGATCTTTGATCATGTCAACGGCATTCCCTCGGAGTGTCCACGGCATTGTTGGGGTCAAGCTATCTAGTCGTGTAGGCATATGAATGCACAACAAGGGATCTTTAACCTTCCATGGTGGAAGGAGAATACTCTAAGATATGATTCTAAAGTCTTTGGCCAAAGCAAATGAATATGACTTAGGAAGTTTGTTCCAAATCATATTCAAATGAATCATATAGAGAAGTATCGCATTGGATAGTAGACATGAAACAAACTATCATTTAAACAATGTGATTAAGAGTATTGTATTAGAGAATGACCGTATTGCATTGTAGTTGTAACTGGATAGGTTCTCCAACCAATTCTACTTAGCTTGGGTAACCATGATATGCTGCTAGGTGTCACTCATGGTTTGTGGAAGCCCTAATGATTAGCAAATACTAATCATTAAAGGGAGAATTGAAATGTGGTTTCAATTCACAATCGATCGTTAAGAGTAACAATCGCCCACTGCCTCGCTAATTGGAACCTAATGGATCGTACACCGAGTAAGGGCGATAGTGAAGAAATTAAATGAAATGGATATGCAATTAAATTGTTTAATTGAAGAATGGTCAAGATTAATTAATTAGTTAATTAATTTTACGAAAGGTTCGTATTGGGCTTTTAAGTTGGTTTTGGGTTTCGGGGCCCAAAAGTGTTTTGGTCCACAAGGCCCATTATGTTTAAGTTGTATGACAACTAAAACAAAATGGGCAATAAGCCCAATCACAACATATAGGCCGGCCATGGTGAGGAGATGGTGAAAGTTTGCTTAATTGCAAGTTTGCCACTCACCTAAGAAAAATGTTATAAAAGCAACTTTATAGCAATTTTCTTAAAAAGGGATGTGTTTTCTTTGAGGCAAAGAGGTAAAACATTTTTCTCTCTTTCTCTCTACAAAGAGGCCGGCCCTTAGGGAAGATTAATCTAGCAATCTTTTCTTCTCTAAGTCATCCATTTCATCTTCACACTTAACCCTTGGTGTGGAGACTTAGAGACACTAAATATTTGGTGTTTTTGGAGATCCTTTCCTTACTTCCTCAAGGACCAAAGGAGCACAAAAGGAGAAGGAATTCACAAGTAATATCCAAGGAACTTGGAGGTGACTTGAAGGCCCTCCACTTGGGTGAATCCCTTGTGTAAACAAGGATGAGCTTCAAGGGTAAAGAAACTCTAAATCTTTATTTCTCTTTAATGTTGTTAAAGAGTTTATTGGTTCACCATATACTAGGCTTTGAAAGTCATGGGTTTTATGAATTGCTTTTGAATGCATGCCTACTTTAAAGTGTTAATAGTATGCATATGTATTCAAATGTTCTTACTTGTTCTTAGCTAGGACAAATTTTTTCCTTCAAGTGGTATCAGAGCCTAGGCCTAGTTTATGGTGAATCCTTTTGGGTTTTGTGACTTTCATATTTTGTGATTTAAATGTTGTAAATGTTACAAGCTTTGTTCTTGCTTTTGAATATATAAATTTTACTAGAAAATTTAGCATCTCAAATGTTGTAGATGTATTTCATTTAAGCATGAATATTGGAACTAAAATTTGGTGCCATGTGTTTTGGGAAATTCGGCCAAATCCATAGGGTGATTTTTTGGGTTCATGTTTGTCTTGTTAAAATGGTTTTAAAGTGACTTTTGGAACCCCTAAGTACCCTAGGATATTAGCCCTCTTTTGAGTGGTGAAAAATTGAGTTTTGGTGAGTGAAAAACATTCATGGAGCTATTATGAGTTTTCATGGTGTTCTTCAATGTTCTTGAAGTTCTTGCCAAGAACATAAAGTTTAGAAGATATGATTCAAAAATTTTATGTTTTTTCATAAAGTTTTGGTTTATTATTTGATGGGTGATAGTTATTGGTGAAGCATTAAAATTGGATTTAATGTTTGACAAAACTCTTTAATGTTTTACAAAACATTTTCTTACAAACCATCAATTTCACCAATAACTCACCCACCAAAATCCACTTGCATTAGCACATGCATTCACAACTTGCATAAAACCCTTTCACACTCATTCACACTTGTAAAAACCGGCCACCCCCTAGTGGGGGTACTTTTGGGGCCTTTTGTGCAATTACATAAAGTTTTGATAATTTTGTGTTTTTGTATTTTGGCCCAAAAGTTTACGTTTTTACGTTTAGGCTTAAAAACTCTAAAGGACAAATTGTTTTGATCCTTTAATGATGTTTTTACATTAATAAAATTTTGGGTTCTAGTTGAAATTACATGAAGTTGTGGACTTTTGTGTTTTTTCAAAGTGACCCCAAAAGTTTTTGTATTTGCATTATGGCCCAATTGTTGTGGTCATAGTTTCCTTTTGGCCCAAATAAAATGAGAACAAAATTGTGATAGGAGCATATTTATGCGCCTTAGTTAGCTAGTTCTTATGCATTTTCGTTATGTTTTCTTAGTTTAAAGTAGTCTGTTAAGCTAGTTTCATGTGTTTTCAGGTTTAAAGGGCACATTACATAAAATGATGCATTTTGGAGCTTTTTGGAGCAAATGTGAGCTTAGATTGAAAAGTACATGCTTGGAGCACAAGGAATGGACAAAGTTGAAGGTCAAAGGAGCTTAATAAATGAAGAAATGAAAGTGAAGAACAAAGAACTCAGAATTGGAAACCAAAGTTTCTAAAGTTGGAAGTTTCTATTCTTGGAGGTTTCCATTTTCGAGAGTTTCTATTCTTGGCTTTGGGCTTTTGGATGACCTATCCTTACCTCTTAGACTTGAGCCGCACCTTCCTAGCCCATTCTCTCTTGAATTCTGACTTATTAGGCCCTTTCCTTGTGGATTTGGGTTATACAAATCCCTTTCTAAAACTAGGTGGACCTAAACCCAAGCCCATTGCCCAAATCTGATCTCCCTAATCCTTGCCGCACCTAGGGTTCTAGAATACCTGATTTCCTTGCCTTGCAAGGCATTCTAGAAGGCCCATCTCTAACCCTAACCCTAGCCGCACCTTAGGCCTTATTCCCATTAAAAATCTGATTGTTTTAACCTAATTCCTTGTGGATTTTAACCCTTTTCCGCACCTAAACCCTAGCCCATTGCCTAACCTAATTTCTCTAGGGTTTGTGGTGCCTATATATATGTGTTTTCATTCTATGCCGTGGATCCATCTCCCATTCACATCATTCACGCCAGAATTTGTTCCTTGCTCTTTGCCGCACCCTTCCACCATCATATTCCATAATTTCTGCCCAAAATCATCCCTAGCCGCACCACCCATCCACCCTAAACACCATCACACATCCCCCATCCATTCTACACCATTTAATAACCCAAAGAACCTGTCCAAAGTCCAAGTGCCGCAGCAAGGAGGAAGGAAGATTCGTGGATGCACTTGCTGCCAAGTTGGAGCGTTCTAGGTGTTTTCTTTCTTTGGATTTTAATTTCTAAATTTATTTATCTTTGCTTTGCGAGTATGAGGAACTAAACCCCCCTTGGCTAGGGGGGGATTCAAAACCATGTTTATGCTTGCTATATGATTTGATTACTTCTAATTGCGTTTCATAAGTTGTGAATTCAATTTACTTATCTATATGAATTAAAACTGATTTGTGTATGTTGGTTAAGAGGGCCCGCTTAGTTTGCATGCATGAATTTGATGCTAGGATATAAGGGAATTTCACTTAATTGTTATGAACTTATATTCACAAGTAGTAAAGGTTGATGATCTCAATCGCGTTAAGTAAATTCTTGGCACAAGTTTCATGCAATCATAGTAACAAGTGCTTCGTCAATGCTTATGGTTTTCATAGAACTTAATGATTCTTGCTTGTATCTCTATTATGCAATCATGTAGGGGACTTGTGGGGAATGCTTTGGGTTGTCGTATGCAATCATCCAATTCAATAACGCTAGGAAAATCTGAAGGTTAATTTAAGCGGACCTAATTAACTTGGGGCGTTGAGAATTCATGGTTTATTGAAAAGCAATTGGAAATCGTTTTGAATGCAAGTATAACATGTGTGGAGATGAACCCCTTAGCTAGCCTTCCATCCATTGTTTTAAGCCAAATTCGTTTTAAAATCTGTTTTAGTTACAAAGTTTTATTTGTTTTTAAATTCGTCCAAAATCAATCCCCCTTTACTTTGTTGAGTCATATTAGTTAGAAATCAATTTAGTTTGTGTTTTTAAGTGCTTTGAGTCAAGTTAAAACCTATTTTCGTCAAAATCTTGTTTAGAGTTCAAAACTGCCCAGAAAGTGGTTTTAATGCAGTTTTGAGTGTTTGGTTGCTGTTTTGAGTCTTTTGGTTTGTTTTGGTGTTTTAAGATATAGTTTTACATTCTTTGAGTCTAGTTTAGTGTTTTAAACTTGTTTTTACGTTTTTGAGTCAATTCCAAGTGATTTTGCAATCCCTCCTAATCCCCGGCCTAGAACGATCCCTACTTACGTATTTTGCTACAATTGATAAAAAGAGGGTTTAATTTGTGTGCTTATATATTTCGCATCAAATTGTTTTGTCTCTTTAGTGAGAATTTGATTTTCATTTCATTTAGTTCCATTTAAATCAATTCTATGGATCCAAAAACCAATTGTTTAAGTTGCTTTCTTAGTTAATGTGATTGATTAAGAAAAGGGTGATTATGAACCAAAGGCCACGATAATTGAGCTATGTGATTGGCCGCTTTACATTATGAATGTTTGGGTTTTAATAGTGTAGAATTGAATGTAATTTGATTAATTCAATTTGTTGTAAATGGACATAAGTCCATCATTTGTGTTGTAAAAGGGCATAAGCCCTCATTATTATTTCATGTATTCCTTTTGTTTATTTGTATGCAAAATGGAATAGTTGGGTCCAACGCCCAATAGGAAATAACGGTTTAATTGGATTAAACGCGTAACTAAAATCAACAACTATCTACCTTAAACCCAAGGTCCAACACAAGGCTCGTGTTGGATCAAATTAAACGGTTCATAATCATCCTAAGACCTAATATGACTATATAGTCCATATGAGGATGCAATGCGTTCGTTAGTAGTTCCATATAGTCTCGCTTGTTTCAACGAAACAGTGGGAGTATTATATGCTACTAATTCATATTAACTTGGACCAATGGTTATGATAGGCCCAAGTTCTTTTAATAAGATTAAAATGATTTTGATGTAGCCCAAAACTACTCCCTCAAAATAAATATTAAGTTGATAAGCGAGAGATGTTTTGAACATCTCTTCGTAGGCCTTCCACCGTGGTGGGTTCCAAGCGTTTGTGACTCATGCACCGGCTTCACCCTATCATGGGGAAGTACAAAGCATGTGCTTACATCCAGGAGGAATCCATATACATATGATGAGGTGAGTGTAGGCAACGAGGATAGCCGACATCGTATCATCGTGAGGCTATTCTTGAACCCCTTCACAAACTAAGCATGGTGGGAATAACTTAACTAAGTGCAATGGAGCCGACATCGTATCATCGTGAGGCAACATTCTCTAGAGGCCAAACGGATGGGTAATTACAAGAGTTGTAAATGAATAAAGCGTTATTCTCTCATCATTATTTTTGCTAACCAACATCGTATCATCGTGAGGTGGGCTTGGTAATAGTGAGTCTCCCATACCCCGCTAAGAGTTCAATATAACTCTCGAATTCTATTGAGGGATGTGGAATTTGCCAAAAATAGTGGGTGGTGCTATTTGGTTCAAAGACCCAATCAAATAGTTTTAAACAAACAATCTAATACGATTTCTGTTATGTTATGTAGTGAACGACATGCCTAAAATTATACCCACCATTATACTTGACAAAAAGGGCCTTAGGGGCCAACGTTTCCTTGCTTGGTATCGCCACATTGAGAATGTCTCAAAGGTGAAAGACATATTGTATGTGCTCAAGCAATCCCCTCCTCATGTACCTCCTACGAAACTAGCTTCAAAGGAGGAGTGTCAAAATTATGTTAGACACTATGAGGATGACTTACAAGCCAAATGCTTAATCCTCACTTCACTTAGTGAGGAGCTTATGAAGCTACATAAGCACATGGACACTTCTTGTGCCATGGTTGAAAGTTTGCATAAGATGCATGACATTGAGACTAGTAATGTACGATTCTCAAATGTTTGTAGTCTAATGAATGCCAAAATGGCAAAAGGGACATCGGTCCATAAACATGGACAAAAGATGGAAAAGATATTTAAAGATCTTAAAAGTTTAGGAACTTCCATCGATGGGAAAATGGCCCAAGACTTTTTCCTTGCATCTCTCTCGGATGATTTCACTAAGTTTATTGTAAACTATAAAGTGAATAGATTCGATCATTCTTTAGACGAGATGATTGACATGTGCTGTAAATTTGAAAAAGGTTTCAAAATGGACAGTGGGAGTGAGAATGCAAACACAAGGAAAATGTTGCATAAGAAGAAGGCAAAGAAATCCAAAGGAACATGCTTTCATTGTGGAAATGATGAACGTTGGAAGAAGAAATACAGGGTGCGCATTGCGAGCCTTATGACACGAACTTTTGAAGAGACTATTTCTGTCATAGAGAGTTCTTTTACAGTGAGCTCCAGTTCCTGGATATTTGATTCAGGCGCTAGTCAACATATCTGTAATACGATGCAGGGACTAGTGGGAAGCAAGCCACTGAGCAATGGGGAGATGGTTGTGCGAGTTGGGAACGGCACTAAAATCTCTGCAAAAGCAACAGGCACCTACATGCTTAACCTACCCTCTGGGGAAGTCCTGGAACTTAAAAATTGTTTATATTTTCCTTCATGTATAAAGAATTTGATTTCCATCTCTAAGCTTTTACGAGATGGGCACTCAGTATTGTTTGACAAAATGAGTTGCACTTTATACTTGAACGGTCGTATTATCTCTCATGGTAATATGATAGAGGGACTTTTTCACCTAGAGACGAATAGTGGGATGCACTGTATTGCAAGCGGGAATACCTCAAAACCCAAAAGGGCTAGAGAAGAAGTTAACCAAGAAAAGATGTGGCATCTTAAACTTGGACATGTGAACCTTGATAAGATTCACAAGATGTCGAAAGACGGATATATCCACCCATTAGGTAATGACCCGATGGGTACTTGTGAATGTTGCTTGAAATGGAAGATGACCAAATCTCCATTTACTGGAAAAGGAGAGCGTGCCACTGAAATTCTAGGGTTAATCCACACTGACGTATGTGGACCTATGTCTACCACGTCGAGAGGAGGCTTCTCTTACTATATCACATTCACCGACAATCACTCTCGGTTTGGCTATGTGTATCTTATGAAGTACAAGTCAGAATCCTTTGAAAGGTTAAAAGAATTCAAGAATGAAGTTGAGAAGCAAACTGGGAAACAGATAAAGATCCTAAGATCGGATCGAGGGGGTGAATATCTGAGTAATGAGTTCCTAGATTATCTCAAAGAGTGTGGAATAATATCACAGTGGACTCCACCGGGAACTCCACAACTTAATGGAGTTTCTGAAAGGAGAAATCGAACCTTGATGAACATGGTTCGTTCTATGATGAGTTCTGCTGATCTACCAGTAACATTCTGGGGATACGCTCTATATACAGCAGCTTACTTGCTCAATAGAGTACCTTCCAAATCAGTTTCACAAACGCCCTATGAGATATGGCATGGAAGAAAGCCAAGTCTTAATCACATTAAGATTTGGGGTTGTGAAGCATATGTCAAGAAGCTTGAGGCTACTAAGCTTGAAGCTAGATCAGTAAGATGCTATTTTGTGGGATATCCTAGAGAAACTATGGGATATGAGTTCTACCATCCTGACGACCAGAAAGTCTTTGTCGCCAGAACTGCTAAGTTTCTAGAGGACGAATTCGTTCTCAAAGGAACTATGAGCAAAGAGATGGAAATTAATGAGATTAATAATGAACCACAAACAAGCACTCGACAAGTTGACAACCCTGTTCCTGAACCCCTAGCTCCACGTAGATCTGAACGGGTTAGTAAGCCACCTAAGAGGTATGGCTTAGACAATGACTTTGCGGAATTGCACCTTCTAGGTGACAATGACACAAAGGAGGACCCTAGGGACTACAATGAAGCAATATCCGACATTGATTCAAAGAGATGGCAAGAGGCCATGAAATCCGAGATGGATTCCATGTATCAAAATCAGGTCTGAACTCTTGTAGACCCTCCAGAAGGTATTGTACCTGTTGGAAACAAATGGGTCTTCAAGAGGAAGATAGGCGTTGATGGGAACGTGGAGACTTATAAGGCTAGACTCGTAGCCAAAGGTTACAGGCAAAGAGAAGGGATTGACTATGAAGAAACTTTCTCTCTTGTAGCCATGATTAAGTCCATTCGGATTTTGCTTGCTATAGCTGCGTACCATGA
The DNA here is from genome assembly GCA_035220775.1 of Malus fusca. Classification (NCBI taxonomy): domain Eukaryota; kingdom Viridiplantae; phylum Streptophyta; class Magnoliopsida; order Rosales; family Rosaceae; genus Malus; species Malus fusca. Next base: position 14,660,799 of record CM069061.1, read on the forward strand.
TTATGAAATCTGGCAAATGGATGTGAAGACGGCCTTTCTGAACGGCTACCTAGAGGAAGAGCTCTATATGACTCAACCCGAAGGTTTCGTGTCCAAGTCTGAAAAGACTAAGGTATGCAAGCTTCAAAGGTCCATTTATGGACTTAAGCAAGCCTCCAGGAGCTGGAACATTCGTTTCGACACTGAAATCAAAACGTTTGGTTTTACTCAAAACGAAGACGACAATTGTATTTATCAAAAAGTCGTTGGGGAAGCAGTAGTATTCCTAGTGTTATATGTAGATGACATATTACTATTCGGGAATGACACTGCAATACTTTCTTCTGCAAAAGTGTGGTTGTCCAAAACCTTCCACATGAAAGATTTAGGAGATGCATCTTATGTACTTGGGATAAAGCTCTATCGTGATAGATCCAGAAAATTAATTGGATTATCCCAATCTATGTACATTGATAAGGTGCTAAGTAGGTTCCAGATGGAACAATCTAAGAAAGGTTTTCTTCCTGTAAGACATGGAATTCACCTTTCTAAGTCCATGGAACCTAAGACTCCTGAAGAGATACGGCAAATGAATATGATTCCTTATGCTTCTGCCATAGGGAGTCTCATGCATGCCATGATATGCACAAGGCCTGATATCACATATGCTGTGAGCATTACTAGTCGATATCAATCTAACCCAGGATCAGAACACTGGGCAGCTGTCAAGACGGTCCTCAAGTACTTAAGAAGAACTAAGGACATGTTCCTCGTATATGGAGGAGCGGCAGAGTTGTGAGTGGAAGCCTATACAGATGCAGATTTCCAATCTGACGTCGATGATAGAAGTTCCAACTCCGGATATGTATTCACTCTGAATGGTGGGGCTGTCAGTTGGAAGAGCAAGAAACAAAGTGTAATTGCTGATTCCACAACAGAGGCTGAATATGTCGCTGCAGCTGAAGCCGGCAAAGAAGCGTTCTGGATGAAGAAGTTCATCACTGAACTTGGAGTGGTTCCAACCATTACATCACCAGTAACTTTGTACTGTGATAATAGTGGGGCGATAGCTCAAGCCAAGGAACCAAGGGCACATCAAAAGAACAAGCATTTTGACAGGCGCTTTAATATCATTAGAAGATATGCTGCCGAAGGGAAAGTCAACATCCTCAAAGTTGCCTCAGCCGATAACGTAGCAGATCCACTGACAAAGCCAATGTCTCAAATCCAGCTTGACCGTCATATGGAAAAGATGGGTATTAGATACATGGGAGGATGGCTTTGAGTGCAAGTGGGAGATTGTTGGAAGTATGCCAACAAAGCCACTCATTTGATGTAATAGCTGTTTGGAATACTTAATGTATTAAACTTTTATATGTTTAATGAAGGGCAAAGCTTATTGTCAAACGCTATTTATTGTATCATGTGTTTATGCAATAAGGGAATCCAAGGGATGTATTTGATCTAAGAGACAAGTGATCTAAGTAAGTTAGATTATCGAGACCATTCTCTTATGTTCATTCCTAAAACGTTCCTAGCCATAGGATTGCCAATTGGGTATCGACAATCCGCTAAGGTTAGTATGTGTTATGTCAACTCAAGCTTGAGTATGACTAGTCTCAAGTCATTTGGTGTTGGACACTAAGACAAACACATAGGTGCTCGAAAGAGTAATCAAGTACACTAAACAAAGAACAAAAGAGAGTTCGAACATACATGTCATGTAAGAACTCTAAAGTTGCAATATGCAAAGTAGTCCTTTGACCTGAGGCACCATAGATGTCTAATGGTTAGGTCCTTGATCTTTGATCATGTCAACGGCATTCCCTTGGAGTGTCCACGGCATTGTTGGGGTCAAGCTATCTAGTCGTGTAGGCATATGAATGCACAACAAGGGATCTCTAACCTTCCATGGTGGAAGGAGAATACTCTAAGATATGATTCTAAAGTCTTTGGCCAAAGCAAATGAATATGACTTAGGAAGTTTGTTCCAAATCATATTCAAAGGAATCATATAGAGAAGTATCGCATTGGATAGTAGACATGAAACAAACTATCATTTAAACAATGTGATTAAGAGTATTGTATTAGAGAATGACCGTATTGCATTGTAGTTGTAACTGGATAGGTTCTCCAACCAATTCTACTTAGCTTGGGTAACCATGATATGCTGCTAGGTGTCACTCATGGTTTGTGGAAGCCCTAATGATTAGCAAATACTAATCATTAAAGGGAGAATTGAAATGTGGTTTCAATTCACAATCGATCGTTAAGAGTAACAATCGCCCACTGCCTCGCTAATTGGAACCTAATGGATCGTACACCGAGTAAGGGCGATAGTGAAGAAATTAAATGAAATGGATATGCAATTAAATTGTTTAATTGAAGAATGGTCAAGATTAATTAATTAGTTAATTAATTTTACGAAAGGTTCGTATTGGGCTTTTAAGTTGGTTTTGGGTTTCGGGGCCCAAAAGTGTTTTGGTCCACAAGGCCCATTATGTTTAAGTTGTATGACAACTAAAACAAAATGGGCAATAAGCCCAATCACAACATATAGGCCGGCCATGGTGAGGAGATGGTGAAAGTTTGCTTAATTGCAAGTTTGCCACTCACCTAAGAAAAATGTTATAAAAGCAACTTTATAGCAATTTTCTTAAAAAGGGATGTGTTTTCTTTGAGGCAAAGAGGTAAAACATTTTTCTCTCTTTCTCTCTACAAAGAGGCCGGCCCTTAGGGAAGATTAATCTAGCAATCTTTTCTTCTCTAAGTCATCCATTTCATCTTCACACTTAACCCTTGGTGTGGAGACTTAGAGACACTAAATATTTGGTGTTTTTGGAGATCCTTTCCTTACTTCCTCAAGGACCAAAAGAGCACAAAAGGAGAAGGAATTCACAAGCAATATCCAAGGAACTTGGAGGTGACTTGAAGGCCCTCCACTTGGGTGAATCCCTTGTGTAAACAAGGATGAGCTTCAAGGGTAAAGAAACTCTAAATCTTTATTTCTCTTTAATGTTGTTAAAGAGTTTATTGGTTCACCATATACTAGGCTTTGAAAGTCATGGGTTTTATGAATTGTTTTTTAATGCATGCCTACTTTAAAGTGTTAATAGTATGCATATGTATTCAAATGTTCTTACTTGTTCTTAGCTAAGACAAATTTTTTCCTTCAGCACCTTCCCCTGTGAAGGGTGAAGGCACTATCTCTCTGACTCTAACCTTATCACTGGTTCGTGCTTTACTTGTTCCTGATGTTAAGTACAATCTTTTGTCGGTAGGGAAACTTCTTGATACCTTATATTGTTCTGCTCACTTCTACCCTACGTATTGTTATTTTCAAGACATTCAAACTCAAAAGATAATTGGTCATGGTAAAAGAATATGGGGTTTGTACATCTTGACTATGGAGGTTACTGTTGTTTCCGGTTCAAATAATCATCAAGTTTTAAGTGCTAAAGTGGATGACAGACATCAAATTTGGTTGTGGCATCGACGATTGGGACATCCATCATTCAGTTATATGAAGCATCTATTTCCTTCTTTGTTTCACACTTGTAGTGATTCAGAGTTCACGTGTGAAACATGTGTCATGGCTAAGAGTCATCGTGTTTCCTTTCCCGTAAGTGATTCTAAAGCTACTTTGCCATTTGATTTGATACATTCTGATGTGCGGGGTCCGCCGAAAGTTACTTCTAATGGATTTCGTTGGTTTGTTACTTTTATTGATGATTGTACTCGGTTAACTTGGGTGTTCTTGATGAAGAATAAGAGTGATGTTCCGTTACTTCATCAAGAATTTTGTACAATGGTGTCTACTCAGTTTTAGACCAAGGCTAAGGTCTTCAGGTCTGATAACGGAGGAGAATATGTGAATCACACTTTGGCATGTTTTTTTCGTGATCATGGTATTATTCACCATACGACTACTCCGTTTACACCCTAATAAAATGGTGTGTCCGAACGGAAGAATCGTCAAATAATAGAGGTTGCTCGCTCCTTGATGTTGGATAAATGTGTTCCTAATCATTTGTGGGGTCATGTTGTTTTGGCTGATGTGTATTTGATCAATCGTGTTCCAAGTACAGTTCTTGATTTTCAGACACCGCTTGATGTGCTACAAAAACATGTTTCTCTTGTTTCTATATCAAAGCTTCCTCCGAAAGTGTTTAGGTGTATTGCGTATGTGTATGTCTACTCTCATCAGTGGAGTAAACTTGATGCATGTGCTCTCCGATGTGTCTTTATTGGGTATGCTAACAATAAAAAAGGTTATAAGTGTTATCATCATCCGACTCAAAAAACTTATATTACCATGGATGTCACATTCCACGAGGAAGTTTCGTATTTTGTGAAGCCCTCTTCCGACTCTCCACTTCAGGGGGAGAAGAAGAGTGAAGTGCAGATTCGAAGATATGGTATGGATGATGTGTTGCAGGCAGAGTTGGAAACAGAACCTATTATGTTGCGTGATACTGATCAGTTGGCTACAGATAATGATCGGTCACCTGTAATTCCCATAACTATTTCTACTGACGACAGATCAGATGTACCCAGCGAGTTGCCTGTTAGTATGTCAGACGAATTACCTTATGATGATCGGTTGTCTGTTGCTGATATGTCTAATGAGTTGCCTGATGATGGTTCGTCCAATGATGATTCTTCTAACAGTTTGGTACAAGATGGTGGCATACATGAGGTAAATTCTGACAATTCTTCTACTTATCAGTTGCCTCCACGAGCTAATCGTGGAAAACCTAAAGTACAATATGAGCCTGATTTGCATGCCAAAGCCAAATATCCTATCAACAATTATGTGTTTACTTATTGTTTGTCCAAACCGTATGCATCTTACATATGTTAGCTATCTAGTGTATCAATTCCAACAAAATTGCAAGATGCTTTGTCTGACCCTAAGTGGGTTAATGCCATGAAAGTTGAGATGGAAGCTTTGGAAAAGAATTCTACTTGGGATTTGGTTCCTTTACCAAACGGGAAGAAAGTCGTTGGATTTAGATGGGTGTTTACTATTAAGCACAAAGCAGATGGTTCTATTGACCAGTATAAAGTCATATTAGTTGCTAAGGATTATACTCAAACCTATGGGGTGGATTATCAAGAGACTTTTGCTCCTGTTGCCAAACTTAATAATGTGCGTGTTCTTCTGTCCTTAGCAGCAAACCAGGATTGGCCTCTGTTGCAGTTTGATGTTAAGAATGATTTCCTTCATGGTGATCTTAAGGACGAAGTTTATATGGATCTCCCACCTGGTATTGGATCATCTCCTGGAAAAGGTGTTGTATGCAGGTTACAAAAGGCTTTGTATGGTTTGAAACAATCTCCTAGATCGTGGTTTGGGAGGTTTACAAGTTCAATGAAGAAGTCTGGGTATATCCAGAGTCATTCAGATCATACTTTGTTTCTAAAGCGACAAAATGGTAAGCTAACTGCATTGATTATTTATGTTGATGACATGATAGTGACTGGTGATGATCAGAAGGAGATACAACGCCTTCAAAAGTACCTAACTACTAAATTTGAGATGAAAGAATTGGGTGAATTGAAGTATTTTCTTGGAATCGAGGTTGCACGATCCAAGCATGGTATTTTTCTGTCTCAACGGAAGTATGTTCTTGATTTGTGAGCTGAAACATGTATGTTAGATTGCAAACCTGTTGATACTCCGATTGAGCAGAATCATTGTCTGGGCTTATTTCCAGATCAAGTTCCTACTCATAAGGAACGGTATCAGAGGCTTGTGGGGAGATTAATTTATTTGTCTCACACTTGCCCTGACATTGCTTATGCAGTTAGTGTGGTAAGTCAGTTTATGCACTCACCTAGTAAAGCTCATATGGATGCAGTAACCCGTATTTTGAGGTACTTGAAGATGGCTCCTGGCAGAGGCTTGGTTTTCTCCAATAATGGTCATTTAAATGTCGAATGGTAGACAGATGCAGATTGGGCAGGTTCTATCACTGATCGTGTTGGAAATGTGCCCTAAAGCCATTCATATGATGATACTTTACGGATATTTCACATGTTAAACTAATCTAGTTTACATATAAAAGGCAAACATTATTGTTTGAGACGTCTCATATAAATGTTATATGCTTAAACGATAAAGTCCAAGGAATATGTGATTGGGAGAATGCAATCTAATGAAGTTAGATTAATGAGACCATTCTTTCGTAGACACATCCTAAACGTTCCTGATCATAGGATTGCCAATTGGGCATTGACAGTCCGATAAGATCAGTACGTGCTATGTCTTCTCTCAGGGAGAGTGACTAGTCTCGAGTCATTGGTGTGTGTGACATCAAGACAAGTACGTAGGTGCTCAATAGAGAATGAGTTCACTGAACACGATCAACGAGGAGTTCTCATACTCATGTCACATGAGAACTCATGTTTGGGATAATGCAAATTAGTCCTTTGACCTGAGGCATCACAGTTGTTGTCTTGTGGTTAAGTCCTTGATCTTTGATTATGTCAAAGTCACCCCATCGGGGTGTCCACGGCATCATTGGGGTTAAGCCACTTAATTATGGAGACAAGTGAATGTGCAACAAGGGATCTCTAACCTTCAATTGGCTTGAGGGAGAATACTCTATGATATGATTAAAATCTCTGGCCAGAGTATGAATGAGATTAGGGAATGCGTTCCAAATCACATTCAAGGTAATCATAAAATGCAAATGATTCACATTGGATAGTAGACATGAATAAATAAACTATCAAACCAAACAATGTGGTCAAGAGTATTAGATTAGAGAAAGACCGTATTGCATTTGTAATCCTAAACTGAATAGGTTCTCTACCTCTTCTGATTAGCTTGGGTAGCCATGATATGCTGCTAGGGGTCACTCATGGTTTGTGGAAGCCCTAAACGTGTGTAATCACTAAAGGGAGAATTGAAAGTATGTTTCAATTCACAATCGATGTAAAATGGTTTTAATCGCCCACTGCCTCGCTAAAAGGAACCTAATGTGTCGTACACCAAATAAGGTGGAGATTGAAGAAACAAAGGAGATGAATTAAATGGTTTAATTATTTATGGCAAGGATTAATTAATATGTTAATTAATCAAACGAATAAGTTCGTTAAAGACCTCGGGATAGTTTTGGACCTTAAGGCCCAATGGGCTTCGAACGTCAAAGCCCATTGACTTAAGTTGTATGACAACTTAATGAATAAAGATTCACAAAGGCCCAAAAGCCCAAATCCATTAGAGTGGCCATTTAGTGATGAATTAGGGTTTTTTGGTTCTTTAGGTCATTTAAAGAAGTGACTATATAAAGAACTTTATAACCTAAAATTCATAAGTTGTTGATTTTAGAGAAAATTGGTGAGAACACAAAGCTTCCATTTCTCTCTAAGAGGCCAACCACCTTGGGGGATATTGGCTAGCAATTCTATTTCCTCAAGGTCACTCATTTCCTCTCCAATCCAACCTTGGTGTAGAATCTTTAGAGGTTCTCAATTTTGGGAACTTGGAGAACCTATTCTTCTAACCAAATCCATGGAGCTAAGAAGCAAGGAATGAATGCCCTATCTCTTGGGTGATTATCCTTTGCATATGCAAAGAGGAATCTACAAAGGTAAATATTTCTCAACTAACAAATTGTTGTTTTTTAAGTTGAGTCAAGGTTCACCAATCTACTAGGCTTTGAATTTCATGGTAGATGTTTTGTTTTTGAATGCATGAAAGCATGATTCCGCCTTTAATTGTTAATTGCATGCTATATGATGTTATTCAAATGAACATATTTTTCTAAAAATTTCCTTCAAGTGGTATCAAGAGCCTAGGTCTAGTAGTTGGTGAATCATTTTGGGTTTTGTAGTTCATAGTTTTTTGATTTAAAAGTTGTAATATGTTACAAGCTTTATTCTTGTTTCTTTGAATGTAAATTTTGTTAGAAAATTTGCCATCTCAAATGTTGTAGATGTAGTTCATATGAGCATGAATTTTGGAGCTAAAATTTGGTGCCATGTTTTTTGGGAAATTCGGCCAAATCCAAGGGGTGATTTTTTGGGTTCATGTTTGTCTTGTTAAAATGGTTTTAAAGTGACTTTTGGAACCCCTAAGTACCCTAGGATGTTAACCCTCTTTTGAGTGATGAAAATTTGAGTTTTGGTGAGTGAAAACATTCATGGAGCTATTATGAGTTTTCATGAGTGTTCTTCAATGTTCTTGAAGTTCTTGCCAAGAACAAAAAGTTTTGAAGTTTTGATTCAAAATGTTTTATGTTTTTACATAAAGTTTTGGTTTAATTTTAGTGGGTGATTTTAGTGGGTGATGATTATTTGTAAAGTATTATTAATGGTTTTAATGGTAGACAAACTTTTTTAAAAGTTTGACATAAATTCAATTAATGGCTATAATGGTAGACAAACTTTTTAAAAGGTTTAACATAAATTCAAAATATTTCATCTTTACCTCACCTAATAAAACCCACTTACAAAAACTTTGTAAAAATCATATTTTTTCTATCATGGCCGGCCACCCTAATTAAATAGGGTATTTTTGGGTCTTTTATTCAATTACATAAAGTTTTGATACTTTTGTGTATTTGCACTTTGGCCCAAAAGTTTACGTTTTTACGTTAAGGCCCAAAAACGTTAAAGGACAAATTGTTTTGCTCCTTTAATGAAGTTTTTTTTGTATTTGTTGAAATTTTTGGGTTCTAGTTGTAATTACATGAAGTAGTGGACTTTTGTGTTTTTACAAAGTGACCCCAAAAGTTTGTGTTTCGCAATATAGCCCAAAAAGTTGTGGTTATTGCATGATGGCCCAAATTAAGTAGGAAACAAAAATTGTTTTGTCTCTTTAAATGAGAATTGGATTTTCATTTTATTTAGCTCCATTTAAATCAATTTTATGGATACAAAAACCAAATGAAAATGTTGCATTCAATTTAATTAGTTAAAATGTTAATTAATTAAAGGGTGATTATGAACCTAAGCCTACGATAATTGAGCTATGTGAAAGGCCGTTTCAAATTTGTTTGAACCATGGGAATGTGTAGATTAATTTTGGTTGTAATTTGATTTGATCAAATGTTGTAAAAGAGTATAAGCTCTTCTTTACTTTAAAGTAATTTTAATTATGCAAATGTTGTAATGAGCATAAGCTCACCTTTACTTTGAAGTACTTCTTTCTTGCTTTATTTGATATGCATGAAAATGAAGTAGTTGGGTCCAACGCCCCTAAGACAACACGCCTTAATGTGATTAAACGCGTAATTAAAATCAATCTCCATCCCTAGTCCGAGATTCAACACTAGGCTCGTGTTGAATCTAAACAAAGGTTCATAGTCATCCTAAGGCCCTAAGGCAACTATATAGTCCATCAAATGAATGCAAACCTTATGTTAGTAGTATCATATACTCTTGCTTTAAAAACCGTTTTATAAATATAGTGGGAGTATTATATACAACTAAATTGAATCAAATGGACCAATAGTTGTAATAGGACCAAAATTGTTTTAATGTAGATTAAAATGAATACTTATATGTGATGAGACCTAAAACCCTCAACCAAACCATTATTAAGTTGAAAAGCGTGAGAGTGCTTAGAATACTCTTTCGTGGCCTCCACCGTGGTAGGCTCCAATCGTTTATGACTTGTACACCGGCTTCACCCTATCATGGGGGAGTACAAAGTGCATGCTTATACTCAGGAGGAGTCTATATACATACTTGATGAGGTGAGTGTAGGCAACGAGGATGGCCGACATCGTATCATCGTGAGGCTATTCTTGAACCCCTTCACGCACTAAGCATGGTGGGAATGACTTAACTAAGTGCAATGGCGCCAATATCATATCATTGTGAGGCATCATTCTCTAGAGGCCAAATTGATGGGTACTTGCATTAGTTGCAAATGAGTAAGTGTACTCTCTCATTATTATTAATGCTAACCAATATCATATCATTGTGAGGTGGGCTTGGTAATAGTGAGTCTCCCATAACCTACTAAGAGTTTTCTCCAAAAAACTCTCGAATTCCAATGAGGGATATGGAATTTGCCAAAAATAGTGGGTGGTGCTATTTGATTTAAAGACCCGAATCAAATGGCTTAAAATCAATCAATTTATATTCGTTATGTATTTGTTTACCAATATATTTGCAAACGCTATCCAAAACTTGACAAAGAAAATACGAATGTTTTAGTTTCCGGACTTGGTAACACAATCCCAAAGATTGTCTTAAATGGATTGTGCATGTACCTAAGAAGTCTCATCCTCACAATCTTCCTATTGATAATGTATCATTGGAAGAACATGTTAGAAATGTCTATCATGAAGAGGACAACACAAACAACCAATGCTTATTCCTTCGTTATATGAACAAAGGAACTTACGAAGATTAGCATAAAGACAAGGACACTTTTAGTGCCATGATTCTTCACTTACAAATTGTTGTATGAAGAAATGAGAGTTGCCTTGAACAACTCTTGAAAGTTTGTAATTATGTTTAGAACATAATGGTTGGTTGACAAAAATAGTTCATCAACATGGACTTATGATGATTTTGAATCATTGAGTGTTGAAGTGATAAACCACTTAACGAGACGGAAACTAAGCTAGGACTTCACCTTTATGTCCCTATCCTAATGGTTCACTAAGTTTATTGTAAACTATGTAGTGAACAATAACCACACACTCTCCAAAATGTTTGATGTGTATAACACAATTGAAAAAAGGTTTCAAGAGAGATAGTGGGAGTTTAGGGACCATGACTATTGTAGTCAAAGGAGAAGTCAAATGAAGAAGATAAAACTAACTCCAAGGGAACAAACTTTCTTTATGAAAGGATGGACATTGGAAGGGGTATTTGCAAGAAATGTCTTGCAAATGTCAAGAACACACCTTTCGAAGGTGTTGTAAATTGTTCTTGAATAGTTCAAAACAGTTGGTTCTTCTACTTGAATGCTTGATTCTGTATTAGTAACTATGTTTTACAATCGTTGTAAAAGTATGGCTAATAAGAAGTAAAAGATTAATGAGAGAAGAGAAAGTACTTCACATTCGGAACGTGAATAAAATATAGATTTCTGCGAAAGCAGATGGTACTAACTTCCTCATATGAACTACCAAAGAAATTGGAAAAACCAAAGATTGTCTTTACATTCCAATTTTAAGGAACTTAATTCCGTCACTATAGTAGAGATGGATGAATGTTTTATTTGACAAAACATTGTTCTTTATTAATCACTGATTGGATTATAGTAATCTAATTGATTGTCTCTATAGTAGAGATGATATGGTAGCGTTAACTGTTTAGAATATAATGATGCTTAAAACCCAAAAGGTTGCAAGATAGTGGCAATTGTCCACAACATAATACTACTCATGTTGTATGACATTCACCGAAGATCACTCTCGGTTGGACTATAGTTTATTATGAATAAACACAAGTCCGAATACTTTGCAAAAGGTTTCAAAGAATTCAAGAAATGTAAGTTGATGAGTAAGACGTCTAAAGTACTTACCTCCTTAGATTTGATCCAAGGAAAGGTAACACTTTAGATGAGTTTCCTTGAAAGATATCAAGGAAATTAGCATCATAAGATAATGATTTTCTCCATTAGGAGAAGAACGAACTTGAATAAGATTTAGTTCGTTGGATATTATCAATTACCCATATATAGGATATATATGCTTCTAAAACAATATGATTGTCAATTAGGAGATCTTCCAAATTTTCATAACTCCATAGGATGTAGTTGGAAAGAAAGACAAATCTTAATCATGTTAAGATTTGGGGTTGTGTGCTAATGAGCAATATTTGTTTAAAAATTATCTTGTGGATATCCTTAAATTAACCTTTGGATATCACATCTATAAACCAACCAACAAATGTTGTTTGTTGAGTAGTTCATTGTAATCCTACAATGTGATTTGCCTTAGAGCAAATGAACTAGGAATAGAACTCAAAAGAATGGGTTCTTTGAGAGACAAGATGATAATCAACAAATATAACAACCTAGTTCCTATACCACAAGCTCCAAGGTAGTCAAGAAGGATTTTTTAAACCGTCTCAGTTGAATGGTTTGAACTTTATGACTACATTGAGTGTATATACGATATATACTCAAGGAAATGGTAAAGTATCATTTGACCCGAAATAATGAAACCTTCATAGCTAATTGGTAGCTTAAGGTGACTACAATCAAAGAGAATGGTTGACTTTGAAGGAACCATCTTTGATGTAGTCTTAGTTTCAATTAATTCAAAGATTGCTAGCTACAACTAAATGGTGATTCAATGTTTGGACATGATATAGGTTTCCGAAACCATTATTAAGATAGTCTTGATAATTTATGTCTAAAACTATGAATCACAAGACATGTAAGTTGTAGAGATCCAACCATCATGGATCTTAGCAAGCTAGTGGGAGCCATAAGCGTCTTATGAGAGAAAGATCAAATTGTTTGATTTCTCATAAAGATGTAAATGAATCTTTTGTTTACTAGGTTTACAAAAGATTAGTGGGAGTTAATCATGTTCCTAAAATTTAGAATATATATATGATATATTAATTTTGGAAATGAAAAGAATACTTCTTAGTTAAAGTTATGACTTTAAACTTTCTATAACGATAGAATGTATATGGGAGACATAGTCTATTTACATGGGATGGAAATCTATAATGATAGATTTTAGGATATAATTGGATTATATCATGCCCTAATAATAGACAAAAGGATGCTAGGAAGTTTCTCATATGATGATAAACTTCAATAAGAAGAACAACTCTAGTGAGACTAGGAGGTAGCTCTTCTCAAAGGGAACGTACCCTTTGACTCCCAAAGAAATAATGCGTAAATCGAATCCTTTATACATACGCAGAAAGGTGATTTATGTATTTCATATTGTATGAAAAACATTGATATGAGTTGTACCTAGAAAGGTACAAGGCGATATCAGTGCAAGCCCAGGATCAGAACCATGGCAACTGTCAAGTGAATCCTTAAGTATTTAAGAAATACTAAAGGATAGGTTCCTCGAAGAATGAGGAAGAATTAGAGTAACGTAAAGGAAGCGTAAATGTGTTAGATTATGAATCTAATCCATCGTTGAATGTTTCTTCATTATGAATGAAGAGATTAACAGATACCTCTTTATTATGACTAAAGAGATATTTGGATGGAAACATTAAAGTAATGACTTTAGTGTGTTCCATTATGAATGCAAAATATATTGCCATATATAGAAGTTTACAACAATGTTGTTTGGATGGGAAAGTTCATTTATGAACTCTCTATTCGGTTCCAACCAGAAAGTGTATCTAGTGTACTGACACTACGACACTAATGGGGCGATAGCTCAAGCCTGGGAATCAAGGTCTCATCAAGATCCGAACTCATATGAGAGACTGAACCACATGATTGGGAATCATGTATAATGGTGACGTCGATATTCTCAAGGTTGCTTCTATGGATAACATATAGATATCCATTTCCTAGGCCTACTACTCAGCCATTTAGGAAATGACTACAGAAGAGGAATCATAACAGATGACCAAGCTGATTGGCTCTAGTGCAAGTGGGAGATTGTTGGAAATGTGCCCTAAAGCCATTCATATGATGATACTTTACGGATATTTCACATGTTAAACTAATCTAGTTTACATATAAAAGGCAAACATTATTGTTTGAGACGTCTCATATAAATGTTATATGCTTAAACGATAAAGTCCAAGGAATATGTGATTGGGAGAATGCAATATAATGAAGTTAGATTAATGAGACCATTCTTTCGTAGACACATCCTAAACGTTCCTGATCATAGGATTGCCAATTGGGCATTGACAGTCCGATAAGATCAGTACGTGCTATGTCTTCTCTCAGGGAGAGTGACTAGTCTCGAGTCATTGGTGTGTGTGACATCAAGACAAGTACGTAGGTGCTCAATAGAGAATGAGTTCACTGAACACGATCAACGAGGAGTTCTCATACTCATGTCACATGAGAACTCATGTTTGGGATAATGCAAATTAGTCCTTTGACCTGAGGCATCACAGTTGTTGTCTTGTGGTTAAGTCCTTGATCTTTGATTATGTCAAAGTCACCCCATCGGGGTGTCCACGGCATCATTGGGGTTAAGCCACTTAATTATGGAGACAAGTGAATGTGCAACAAGGGATCTCTAACCTTCAATTGGCTTGAGGGAGAATACTCTATGATATGATTAAAATCTCTGGCCAGAGTATGAATGAGATTAGGGAATGCGTTCCAAATCACATTCAAGGTAATCATAATATGCAAATGATTCACATTGGATAGTAGACATGAATAAATAAACTATCAAACCAAACAATGTGGTCAAGAGTATTAGATTAGAGAAAGACCGTATTGCATTTGTAATCCTAAACTGAATAGGTTCTCTACCTCTTCTGATTAGCTTGGGTAGCCATGATATGCTGCTAGGGGTCACTCATGGTTTGTGGAAGCCCTAAACGTGTGTAATCACTAAAGGGAGAATTGAAAGTAAGTTTCAATTCACAATCGATGTAAAATGGTTTTAATCGCCCACTGCCTCGCTAAAAGGAACCTAATGTGTCGTACACCAAATAAGGTGGAGATTGAAGAAACAAAGGAGATGAATTAAATGGTTTAATTATTTATGGCAAGGATTAATTAATATGTTAATTAATCAAACGAATAAGTTCGTTAAAGACCTCGGGATAGTTTTGGACCTTAAGGCCCAATGGGCTTCGAACGTCAAAGCCCATTGACTTAAGTTGTATGACAACTTAATGAATAAAGATTCACAAAGGCCCAAAAGCCCAAATCCATTAGAGTGGCCATTTAGTGATGAATTAGGGTTTTTTGGTTCTTTAGGTCATTTAAAGAAGTGACTATATAAAGAACTTTATAACCTAAAATTCATAAGTTGTTGATTTTAGAGAAAATTGGTGAGAACACAAAGCTTCCATTTCTCTCTAAGAGGCCAACCACCTTGGGGGATATTGGCTAGCAATTCTATTTCCTCAAGGTCACTCATTTCCTCTCCAATCCAACCTTGGTGTAGAATCTTTAGAGGTTCTCAATTTTGGGAACTTGGAGAACCTATTCTTCTAACCAAATCCATGGAGCTAAGAAGCAAGGAATGAAGGCCCTATCTCTTGGGTGATTATCCTTTGCATATGCAAAGAGGAATCTACAAAGGTAAATATTTCTCAACTAACAAATTGTTGTTTTTTAAGTTGAGTCAAGGTTCACCAATCTACTAGGCTTTGAATTTCATGGTAGATGTTTTGTTTTTGAATGCATGAAAGCATGATTCCGCCTTTAATTGTTAATTGCATGCTATATGATGTTATTCAAATGAACATATTTTTCTAAAAATTTCCTTCAGATCGGCGATCTACATCTGGATACTTTACGTTTGTGGGTGGTAATTTAGTTACTTGGAGAAGCAAGAAACAAAAAAAGATGGCTAGGTCAAGTGCAAAAGCTGAGTTTCGTGGTATGTCTCATGGTGTATGTGAGTTGTTGTGGTTGAAAAAATTGTTGAGAGATCTTGGGTTTAAACCCAAGGGTGCTATGAAACTTCATTGTGATAACAAGGCTGTTATTGAGATTGCTCATAATCCAGTGCACCATGATCGAACAAAACATGTGGAGATTGATCGACATTTCATTAAGGAAAAATTGGATGCTGGAATTATTATGTTTCCGTCTGTGAGATCTAAAGATCAACTTGCTGATGTTCTTACTAAGGCTGTGTCTAATAGTGGGTTTTCCAACTCGCTTGACAAGTTGGACATGCGTGACATCTTTGCACCAACTTGAGGGGGAGTGTTGCGAGTTATATATTAGTTAAAGTGTAAATAGTAGTTTATTGTCCCACATTGGTGAAGTACATATGTAATACCAATTGTAACTCCTATATATACTCCACTTTGGAGATTAATGAATATATAAGAAATTTCCAAATATTGTCATATATATTTTTGGTATTTACCATGTTTAGTTTAATACTATCTGTTTATCGTATATCGTGCGATCAGAAATTTTTTAGAATTTTTTTATTTAAAATTAAATAAAAATAAGACCTAACGAAAATTAGCCGCATATTATATGATGAACGGATATGATATGAAGATCCCTAGAATCCTCGTAAGGAGAATCTGATGAGGATCCTCATCCGGCAAGTGGAATCAACATTATTACAAGTGGCCCCCTGCTTGCCAAGTTGGTACTATGTGCCACTGAAAGAAATTATAAAAAGTTTCTTTGGCTGAATATACCAAATTAAATGCATCAAGAAGAAGAATAAATTTTTTTTCGTCAAACGATAAATTTTATTAGATTAGATGTTAGATTAGACACCGATGGAGTTTGAATCCACATCGTCATGCAAGAGCTCAAAATTTTCCACCACTGTAGTAAGGAGTCACTTGCAATAAGAATAATAACTAAAGAACAAACTTTGAGAGAAAGCTTAACTCTATAATTACATGTCGGCGTTTAATGGGATATACAAGCTTACATGTATGTTATATCAGTAAATTGATAAAATATTTAACAAGCATAGACAATATGAATTAACGGATGGTGGTAAAGTTTAGAGTAATTAATGATTAATTTCTAGAATTTAGGGATCAAAATGAGGAACAAGGTCAAATTGTAAAAAGGATAATGCTAGGGAGACCAAATTTTCTAAATCAAATTTCAAACCAAATGATGTAATTATAGATGATTAGGTTATTAACTAAGTGTCGATTAATGTACTTGTTTTTTATTGATGACACATCATTTGATTTATAAATTTAGTTTAAAATTTTGGTCTCCTATCATTACCCTTTCAAAAATCTTCCTTGACAAAATCCCTTCCTATTTCATAAAACAATGATATCATAACCATTTCATTGCAATTAAAACCAATCATATGTTAACAAAAAATTTGAAGCATCGAACACACACAACTCAACCCAACTACACACAATTATTATTCACCCACAGTAAAAAATCAATGTTAATAAATACAATGTTAATAAATATAGGGAGCTTCTGTTAAAAATGTCTCAAGTACCTTCATGGAGCTCACTCCACATTGTATTTTAACGATCCATCCGTTTATCTTTTTTTTTTTTGTCAAAAACTTCTAACTTTTAGGTCTTTTTTTTTTTAAATTATTTTTCGTAAAAATCACCCAAATTTGAAATTATATAACCGTTGGACTACATATTAGATATTTTAGTTTTTTTTTTTTTGAGACATCATTTAGTAAATCATATAACGTGATTGTTGATAATTAGATTATTACTCAAATCTCTACTAATTAATAAAACACTCATTGTGTCACAGCCCGTCCCGAGATTTTCTTATTAAGGACGTGAAAGGACGAAAGTACCCTTGACGTTATTAAGGTATGTGTGTGTGGCATATTATTGGGCTAAATATATTCCTAAGCTTTTGGAAATAATTTAAGTTGGATTAAATTGGGTTGTTTGTTTTGTGTGGATAGGGATTGAAGTGGACTTGTTTTGAATGACCACACACCCACACACACGGGACTCACTGATAGACGCATATTTATGCGACTTAGTTAACTAGTTTTCTTGCATTTACGTTATTAGTTCTTAGTTATTTTAGTACTTTAAGCCATTTTCGTGTGTTTGTAGGTCCAAAGGGCTAAGGTAGCAAGAAAGTGCATTTTGGTGCATTTTGGAGCAGTTTTGAGCTTGGAATGGATTACTTATGATATGAGCAAGATGGATGGACGAATTTGAAGACAAAAGAGGCTAGGAACATGCTAAAAATATGGTGAAACAAATACAAGTTGCAAGAAGGGATAAATTTCTAGAAGGATTGGCCAAAAACTTCACTCAAAACCATGCATACCCCATAAAATTCATCAATGCCGTGGCCTTCCCTTTGTTTCACTTCCACCAGATTTTTTAGTGATGATGCAATGCCTATCTCACCATGACATTTGAGTGGATGATGCAATGCTTAACTCACCATGACATGTGAGTGGATGACTCAAAACCTACCCTCACCAACAATTCTCCACCTTGCCATGCCTTACCTACTTCATTCCACCAGATTTTTGCATTAAACATGTCCATCCTCTTCCTATAAATACCATGGCAGCAACCTCATTCAAATCATCCAGAAATTAACTATTCTCCAAGCCTTCCCTTGCCTCTCCCTACATATCTAAACCCCTTTCCATCCATTCCTCCAAATAACCAACCCTTCAACATCATTCCAACCTTGTTGTTGCGGCAAAGAGAAGGAGAAAAGTCCTTGGACGCGCTTGCTATCCAACATGGATCGTTGGAACGTTTAGGTGCTTTCTTTCCTTTGTTTTTCAATGTTTAAATTTGTTTATCTTTGTTTTGTAATAATGAGGAACTAAACCCCCCCTTGGCTAGGGGGGGATTCGAAACACATGTCCATGCTTGCAATATGATTTGATTACTTTTAATTGCGTTTCATAAGTTATGAATTCAATTTACTTATCCGTTCGTATAAAAACTGATTTGTGTATG
Source organism: Malus fusca (assembly GCA_035220775.1). NCBI lineage: Eukaryota > Viridiplantae > Streptophyta > Magnoliopsida > Rosales > Rosaceae > Malus > Malus fusca. The sequence goes on from CM069061.1 coordinate 14,679,291, forward strand.
TTGATTGAGGGTCGACACTTAGTTTGCATGCATGAATTTGATGCTAGAATATAAGGGAGTTTCACCTAATCGTCATGAACTTATATTCACAAGTAGTGAAGGTTGCTAGTCACAATCGCGTTAAGTAAATTCTTGGCATAAGTTTCATGCGTATTCCATAGTAACGAGTGCCTCGTCAATGCTTATGATTTTCATAGAACTTAATGATTCTTGCTTGTATCTCTATTATGCAATTCATGTAGGGAACTTGTGAGGAATGCTTTGGGTTGTCGTATGCAATCATCCAACTCAATAAAAGTAGGAAAATCTGAGGGTTAATTTAAGCGTACCTAATTAACTTGGGGCATTGAGAATTAATAAGTTATTGAAATACAATTGGAAATCGTTTTGTATGCAAGCAAGACATGTGTGGAGAAGAACCCTCTAGCTAAAGCCCATCATCCATAGTTTTTAAGTTTTAGTTATTTGTTTTACTTTCACTTCACAAGAACCAAATCCCCCATTTTACTTTCTTGTCTTAAAAGTCTTTTGTTTACATTTTTTTTAACTTTGTTTTTATGTTTTTAAATTAGTTTTGAGAGGTTTTAGCAAGCCCTCATAATCCCCGGTTTAGAACGATACCCTACTTACATCTATACTACAATTGTCACAAGAGGGTTAAATTTGTGCGTTAGTTAATTTTCACACCACTCACCTTCTCTCTCTCCCTTCCCCCGTGCTTTCTCTCTCTCTCCTCTCCGTTCAGTCTCTCTCTCACTCTCGAACCGTACGGACAAGACCAAAAACCTTCAAAACGTCGCGGATCGACGCCAAAAAGGTATGGTTCTTCATCCTTTCGACCTCCTGAGTCGTTTGGTACTAGTTTTATGACGTGAAACCTTCGAAATCACGTGAAACCCGAACCCCTGTTTTATGTCATTGTTCATGCATTCGTGATGTGTTGATTTTCAGGGAATTCTAAGCTTATAGTGAGCTTAGTGAGGTCCTAAGGAAGCTCGGGGACGTTCGTTTGGAAGTTTTGGACGTCGGGATCACGTCATTCGAAGTTGGCCGATTTTGGAGGATTTTCCTGACGAAATTTCAGAGGTTTTCAAAGGTTTTTGAAGGTATAGATTCCTTTCCCTCTTAATTTAGAGCTCGTAGGTGAAAATTTCATGAAAAATGGTGAAGAAACGAGTGAGAACGGACGAGTTGCAGGTTTTCGGTGCCGGCAACACTGTGTCGTCGACGCGAGGAAGAAGAAGGCGCGCGTGGGGGCGCGTGCGACACTAAAATTTTTTTCTAAAAATATCTCGACGTCCGTGACGTCGAGTAGGTCACTGTGGTATATTCATATACCCAAATTGAGCACCGTATGAGAAGTTATTAAGAATTGTTGGTTATATGCTTTAAAATAACGTTTTTATAGTTATTTCGCATATAGGTGATACCTATCCCGAGGACGAGCGCATCCAGGGACGTCACGGGGGCTACGACCCTTCGACTTATCAGTGAGTGGGCAGTACTTTTTATTTATACCTATATGCTATTGAATTTCCTAGAAATTGAGTTTTAATGAAAGTATGTTTCTAAAATGCCATGCATGGATGATATGAATGATATGAATGATACGAATGATAAGAATTATATGAATTGATAATTGATGCATATATATATGTGAATTGGTGCTGTGGACGCACAGGTGAGTATCAGGTGAGTTTATATTATTCATGTGCATTGTTGATGATGTATATTATGTTGATAGCTCATAACCTGCAATCATGGTGTTAGTGCTTATATTATTCACCTGCACCGCACGCTCACCTTGGATCCAAGTAGGTGCATGTCGTACAGACCATGAGAGGGTTCCGACATGTCGTACAGACCATGAGAGGGTTCCGACATACTAGTCGTACAGACCACCGAGGTGGTTCCGACTAGTAGGTGACTTTAGATTATGTGCACAAATGATTGATGAGAAAAGCACTAGAGCGTATTATTACACCATTCATGTCGTACAGACTACTTCAGGTAGTTCCGACTTATATGCAGTGTAGTGCCGTACAGGTCACCGAGGTGACTCCGGTTGGATTGGATGTTGAGCTATAGAATTAACTGCACAGGACCAACTGCAGGGTCTCCGGTTAATTCATTATTTCACCTGTTACATTGATGCATCATTCATTCTGTTTTGACGTTTATAGCATGGCATACTTTCTGGTTTTTAGAAAGAGTGATGATTTGAGATATTTGAAAAGTTATATGCTATTATGCTATTTTCTGGGAAAGTATACAGATTTTACAGTGAGTGGTTAGAAATGTTTAACGAAAGGTTTTCGAAAAGCTTTGTTTAACTGACCCACTCAATCTTGTTTTTCGCCCCTCCAAGTTCTAGTTAGCAGTTGGTGGCTCAAGAGGTTTTCTTCGGCGTTCTGACAGATTTCCTGCATGTATGACTCACCTGCGGGTGTTGCACTTTACTTATAGTCCTACTTGACTGCACCTAGTTCTTAAGCTCTGTTTAAGTGTGTGTTCACACTTTAACTCATATAATCATGCTACATGTAAAAGCAATAAAAAATTCATCCACAATCCAGTAGGGGCCATTATAATGGAATCGTCTTCTTGAATTCTGATTTGATTTATATTTAATTTGGATACTGAGTCACTTTGTTGTGGAAATATTTTGTTGCATGATTTGGTCAGAAATGTCTACATCTCGTGCCATATCTCATCCCACTAGGAAGGATAAAGTGACACATAAAAATAGTAGAGAACCATTGCACATTTGTCTTCAACCATAAATTTGTTGTTGAAGGCAAGTGGAATCAATATTTTGACAAGTGGCCCTTGCACGTCATGTTGGCACTATGTGCCACTGAATAAAATTACAAAAAGTTTCTTTGACTGAAATAATATCATATTAAATGCATCAAAGAAGAATGAAGAAGGAAGAAGAAGAAGAGATGAACAACAAAATTTGATAGAAAGCTAAACTGTATAATTTACGTGTCCATGTGTAATTGGAGATATAGGTTTACTTGTGCGCTACATCAATAAATTGATAAAACATTTAATATAGATAGCATAGGTTTTTTGATTTGAAACTAAGTTTTCATTTCTATAAAAATAAGAGTATAGGAAGATTAGGAGAGTAAGGGAAGCCTCGTTATAAACTTCCAATGTAGAGGGACAAAAGGAGTACTTCACCAAGATGCTCCCCACTTACATTCAATTATCATTCGCCAAATCTACTTCTAGAATAGGAATGAGCCAAAGTGGCTCCTCCTCTATCCAAGTATGAAAACCTTCATTGTGAAGGCCAAATTTTGCTAATTCATGATCCACCATGTTTCCTTCACGTTGTTTCCATTTACGAAAAAAATAAGAGAATCTCTTCTTCAAGGTATCAATCTCCTCCAATATATTATCATCCCTATCAAGATGAAAATAATTTGCAACAATTAAATCCACTGTGCTTCTGGAATCGAGTTTCAATATTATAGAAGTGAATCTAGCATCGTATGCACACAATAAACCCTCCTTTGCAGCGAGCAATTTGGTTGTTAAAGCATCAAAATAACCATATAGTTGTATCACACAACCTACCATCAAAGCCCCCATCATCATTTCTAATAACAACTCATACACCTCTATTCAATCCCTTCAACGATATTGCTCCAACATTGACTTTGAATATGCCCCCGGGGGCCCGGTGGATGCTGCCATCGCCGATCCTCCATAGCCCCATTGCCCCGCACTTGGTCAATCTTGTTGGCACCTTGAAAATCAAGAACTTGACAATAGCTCGGCAAAATAGGTAGTGAACATATTTTGAACCTCATTGGTCTGGGAATCCAATTGTAAACGGACACGGCAATCCCATTATCCTTCCCCCATACGAGAGACCGCCAAATGAAAGACGGTCGAACGCGCAACCCCGCTTGGAGGATTGTATTAGTCGGATAGTAGCCAGCACGATAAACATACTTGCTTTGCGAGCAACGCCTGATTGAAACATTCGAAATCCCAAAAACCCAAACCACCTTCGTACTTGCTCTGACATAAATTCTCCCATTTAGTCCAATGTATTCCTTTCTCATTCTTTGATACTTTTGGACATCCGAAAATAACTAAAGAGCTTTTCTTTCCACCCACATATTTTCTTCCCAACTCGGTCTTTAATGGCCCCAGAATGTTGTCATCGGCAAGCCCAAGTATTCGTCATGGCACTGCACAATTGGCATTCCCAACATCGTTTACTTTCTTCACTGCAATTGAATGTCCTAATGATTTTAGAATTGTCTAATTTTTGCTAATATGATATAAGAATGTTGAATAGAAATTTACCTCTTCGCTTTAGATGATATACGAACATTGAATTGAAATATAAACTCTTCGGATCATTGAAAAAGTACAAAATGCATCTCACAAAGTATCCCTCAAATCCTCAGTAATATGGGAACATTGAATTGAAATATAAACTCTTCGGATCATTGAAAAAGTTACGAAATGCATCTCACAAAGTATCCCTCAAATCCTCAATCGAAGAAACGGTTATTTTGAACAAGTTACCTAGAACAGCCCTAGACACTGTGCCTATAATCTTCTCACCCAACAGATACCCCTGAAGTTTCCTTTTCAATAAGATGAGCTTTTTTCAACAAGATAATTTCTTTGACAATCATGCTTTGACAACATACTCATGATTTCCTAATATTTTGCAATGTAAACTTTATGCATCTCATCATCTTTAGCATGTACCCAACAGAATCAGACAAATACAGTGAACAAATCATAAATCCTATAGAGCATAACAATTCGCTTGAACCGCTGTAATGAGAACTTCAAGTGAACCAAAAATGGGGACTTTCAGTGGCACAACAATATTTCCGAACAAAATCAGACCAAAAAGGGCAAAGTTACATCACATAACATTATCTGATTCCACATTAGTAGCAGAAAATAAACTGTCGACAATAGCGGAGACAAACGTATGGCCCTTAAGGACAAAAAGAAATGATGGATATAGTCACCATAGTAAATGTAAAAGACAATGGTTTTCCCTACCATCACCACAAAAAAGGTGAATACATACTTGCGCCTTGATGACCAAAAACAAACACCTTTCCCGTTTAAGTATTGGTGGCTCTGGTGTAAATCTGCTGGCTAGCATGAGCAGCTATCAGCCTAATGGAACCCCTCGCCATCAAATCCTTAATTGCACGGCGAGCCAATGATCCATTAATCTGAAGAAAAATAAAACAATGAAACAAGAGAAAAGAAATTAACTTTAGTTACTTTACGATCAACTTGACAAAGTCAATGAACATTTCATCGACCAATAGGCTAAAGACTTGGAAATTGTAATATAATCAGCAACTAAAAACACAATGCAAAATATGCGGAGAACTTAAACCTTCATTTGTAATCCAATCATTATAAAAGCTATACATGGAGTTTAAGCGTAATGGGATAGTGGGGTTCTCAGGAACGATCTTTTGGACAGTAAAAAAACAATTTTTTTTTTACTTTAACAACTGCCTATGCATGCTTATAAATCATTTGAATTTATGTCCTCCATGATGGTCCTTAATTACAATTTGACTCATAGTACAACATGGGTGGATATATAGTATACGAGTTTCTCAGTTGACAATCAGTAATAACAACAGGATGTGATGTGACGTGATGAAAAGTGAGAAGAAAAGAATCATAGATGCAATGAACTATCTTATAATGCTTTCCATCAGTCCCCAGATTTGCAAAAAAATCAGAACCCTACCAACCAAAGTGTGACATAAACAGTCCAAAAGTCGACGAGAGATGAACAAAAAGAAAGACCCAACATTGGAAGAATAGATAATTGGAGTAGAGTATGAGGACTGGAAAAGGATTAGCAGCTGCTTAAGCACTAAAGAGGAAAACTGATTTACCGCAAAATAATACAAGTTTCCCTGATATTCTATTAAAACGAAGGACATTAGGTTAAATCATCACGGCCCAAATTAAGCCTAATAGTTTAAAGCTTAAATTCATCAGTGTCGGTTATTTTAGGAAACAATCAGCTAGAAAACTTTCCTAATTGCTTCTAGAAGAGATTAAGTATGCAAGCAGAAACAGAGTAACAGAAGTCATAAGCATATAATGCTAGCTCTGTAGCCCAACCGAGGGAATAAAAATCTCAATATGCGCACAAATTACATGACAAATACAACATAACTATCCAATCACATTGAGTAATTGCGCCAGTTTTGTTTGACATGTAAAAATGTGAATCATGATGGTGAATACAAGCGAAGCACAGCAACAGTTGCAACAAATTTACATCTATACTGTGTATTTAGTGAGAAAGTAATTATGCCATTAAACAGAGCAGGGTGAAAACAACAACTTGGAACAAACCCTTTTACAAAGTTGACAAATTATTTACATTGTAAACCTATAATCATAAAAATAAAAAAAACTAAAAAAGAACTAACGACGAGTATACCATCTATCTAATACAAATTGTAAGTTGATAGATACAGTGCCAAAGAGATAAAAGAATGAACTTGTAAAGATCATGCATCCTTTCAATCACTTCATTGATACCCACGATACCTTTTCGTCAATTTGTTTACCAAAAACTATAAATCCATTTCGAAAATTAAGCATTATCTAACAGAAACAGATACTTAGACTTCGAAAATAAGGGACATTTATACAGAATAACAACTCCTATGTAAACAACCATACATAGAATAAGAACTCGAACTCGGATTCATACCCTCAGTCTGTCAGACAAGATGGAAGGAGTAATGAGCTTGTACTTCGGAACTTCTGAAAGCAGCTTGTCGTAGGTGCCCTGATCAAACAAAACCATGTTGTTCACCTTCTCCTTTTGCTTTCCCTTGCTCCACTTCTGTTAACCCATCAAACAAAGTAAAAAAAATGAAAATATTTTCTCACATTTCACACAAAACTCCATGAAAGTACTGAAATATTTCAATAATTATCCCAAACAATCAAATAAAAGACCCAAATAGTAGAAACAAATTCTGGATAGGAAAAACAAACGGACTTTCTTCTTCTGCTTGCCTCCTCCGGACTTGGCAGGCTTTGAGGACGGTGGGGGAGCCTTATCCTTCTTGGGAGCCTGTAAAAACAACAAGTACAAGAAATTAAGCGACGAATCTACATAACTCAAAGAACAAAAATGTGGCATTCAGATTTTTTGCAAGCATTAGAAGGGATATGAAGAGACTTTGGGGGTCGGAAGGGAGAGAAAATTACCATGGCGATGGAGAGTCGCGGATTCGCAGGGGTTGCCTGGTTCTGGAGTCAATGTGGAGTATGATGCAGCCGTCAGAGGCTCAGAGGGAGAAGGTAGAGTTAGGGTTTAGAAAAGAAGAGCAAAGAAATAGAGTTTGGGCTTGGTGGGGTTTTTAGGGTTAAAGCTCACAATTGGCTAGTAAAAATGTAGTTTAAATTCGTTTTTAGTGATAATCGAATTTTAAGACCTTTTAAATACAAATGAAAATAAATACCATTAAACCGTAGTAGTATTAAGTAGCGTATGCGTTTTTGAGCATTAAGAAGGTTTTTCTTAGATCAATATTTTTATTTTCTTAATTTTGAGAAAATTGCATAGGGGTCGTTTGGTTATCAATCCCTTTGATCATAGGAATGTATCTCACAACTAGAGGGTGCAAGTTGGAATGATGTTTTCTATTTCGATAGCAAAATTTTCAAATTTCAACTTGAAAAATCTAAATTTTTCAAATTTGAACTTCCGATCTGAAATTTTTTGAAGTGTTTCGAATTTATTCCGACAAAATCTTTATATACTAAAACTCAGTCGTGTGGGTTTTTGATTTGGTTGGTGTGGATCTTTAGTTTCGTTTTGTTTTCAGTTTCGTCAAAGTCTATACATTTTGGTGCTTTTGTGTGCAGGTTTGGAAGCCATGTGTGTTGAATGTAAGTCTTTTCGGCTTGTTTGTTTGGGGTTTCTGTAGGAGCAAATTTTTTGCTTTTCTGTGTTGTGAGAGTTGTGTGTAGTATTGTGTTTTGTTTTTGTTTGATGTTTTAATGTGAGATGTTTTTTCTTGGTAATGAGTTTGGTGACGCTGAGCTTACAGTCATATTTGTTTGTGAGAAATTGATTTTAAGGGAGGTGGTTAGCTTCTTAAAAGGTGATGCATGTTTTATGAATGTCAAGTGTTTAAGATATGGTGTTGTTGTAGCCTATTTGTTGAGTGAGTGATGAACACCATCAGTGGTGGCAAAATGAAAGAAAGGAAATAGAAAGAAAATGGTGTATTTCAACAGTATGATGACCTAATTTGTGCAAAAAAAAAAAAAAAAAAAATTAGTATAAATATGTTTTTCAACAAACATAGCATCCGAATATGCAAATTTTATAGATTAAAACACATATGGTAAAAATGCCTGGAGACATATCATCGTCCAAGGTATCTACTCATTAATTTCTGCTAATTTTTATACAAGTTTTGCAGCCTTTTCACAGCATGTACTATTCCTTTGTTCAAGATTTGTAACTTTGTCGTGGTACATAGCGTGAACAAACAAATATCAGCTCTTCAGTTTATAACATTATTTGCATGTAGGTTTGACCTTTTTTTTTTTTTTTGTTATTTACAATTTAGGAGTACAAACATAAGATTTAACGTGTAAGAGTGAGGAATTGGGTGCATTTTTTCTAAGAAACGACCAAATAGATATATCCAACTCTCATAAAAACTCCAACCTATATGATTAGAACTAATTTATACGTGCCAAATATAATTTATAAATTTTCTTGACATATTATACATAATTGGTTTGAGCATGATTAATTGATTGGTTTGAATATGAATGGTTTCATAAACGTGATTCATATAGGATTTAAAATTTAGGACTTTTTTTCTTAAATAAGGCAATACTCTTCAACTTATTTTCGTTGCTTTTATATGTACTTCAAACCACACCTATATTTTGTCCTCTCATTTGCACTAAGACTGTCATTTACTTACATTGACAACTTCCAATTTCCAATTTGTAATATAACAGACAAAAGAAAACTTTCATGTGACAAGAAATGCAGAACACCACCCTTGGACATCGATTTTGTTACTCATGTGAATATTACTCTACCCTTGGACTATTTCGTTCCTCATTGTAAATAAGGTTGAAAATGAATTTTTACATCTATGTAAATAGTACCCCATCCTTGGACACCTATTTTGTTTTAAAAAAACTTTGTTCGTTTGTAATATCTGTGTGTGTAATTTGCTGGTCAAAGTTTATGACTAAGCTGGATCTGCATTGAAGAAATCAAGTTTGGTGTGTGTGCAAAACAATGAAAACCTGATTATTAAGATCATGGAAGCAAAATTAAAACGTAATTATGTGTTATTGTTTTATTCACAAATTATCCGGTGCTTTTTTGGGTGTCCATTTTGGAACAACAATCTTGCTGCTTTGGTCAGTGTTGACTTGTTTATAATACTTGTTGTATCTTTTGTCTTAACGTATATTTGTTTCTGCTGTTGTTGCCATGTCGAGTGTTTTTTTTTTTGCAAAATTTAGTTTGTTAGTTGTTTTTAACTCGCTTATTTCTTTTCGGACTGCTTCATGTCTTTGCATTGGCCAATTTGCATTGTGGTTGTTAGTTTTGTAACAGTGTTGTTTGAAATTATTTAATGATTTGCTCAATTAAGAATTAAACAAATCAGTCCTTATTTTAATGTTTATTTTTTAATTTGTATCGTGCAATTCTTATGTTTATAAAATTTGTATTCGCTTTGGATAGGTTAAATGGAAAGCGTAGAGGTCTCCCTGTTGCTCAACTGCATCCATACACAAAAGCGGAGAAAATAAAGATCCGTGTGTGCAAGATATGGAAATCAAGCATCCCTGGAACTGTTCAAAACTGTCACGCTGCACTGTATCTTGCTTGATGAAATGGTGAGTCGTCATTGTCTTATTATTTTGATTAGAGATTATAACGATAATAAGTAGGTTGCGGTTTTTTCCCATTTATTACTTTCTTGATTTGCATTTAAATTGTTATATTTTTTGTGTTCAGTTTTTCTTACATGGGTCAAGTGTTTTTTAAATGTTGGTTCAGATAGTTTAGCTATTTTCAGTTAGTATATTTCTCTGCGGTGACAATTGAATATGTCTGCATCAAAATATAATATTGCTTATGATTTGTTTGTTCGTTACCTTTTTAACTCTAGTTTTTCTTTTCTTCTTTTTTTCTTTTTTTTGGTTTAATCGACTGCGAAGAACCATGCAGTTGAAGCCTCTACATTGGACATTGACTATAAAGTCGTGGCTTAAAAAATTGAGGTCAGTAGTTGCTACGAGATTATGAATTTTTATACTGTTAGCAATACAAGATGGTCCCACACGATACTCAGGTTAATGTTTGGGTTCGTCGTTGAAGAGCTGGAACATAAATTTTTTTGTTCGAGCAGGAGTTTTTGGTTGGAATTAAAATGAAGCAGGAAAGAAGAGGTGGAAGAAGAAGTGTGATCCCATATGGCAGAAATGAAATAAAAGAAATCATGCAGGGGCAGAATAGGCAAAGCACTGTGCGTATGAACGCCAAGAGTAAAATGAGTTTTATTATTATTAAATTAAATATATATTTACGGCCTGGTACAGTTCTAAGCCAACATGAAAATTGAAATCAGAAATGGATCTGAACGTTTTGGTCCGGTTTTTTAACCTAAGTTAATTTTTTTTGTCAACCCGGTTTTCTACGAACTATTTTGTCTCAATTTGATTTGATTTTGTGGTTTCACGGTTTTTATGCCCACCCCTACTCACAGGCAGTGGCGGATCCACAGTGGGGTCAATGGGGTCGCACCATCTCTTGGAAGCCATGGAAACAACCTTAGAGACCCCTTGGAGCTGCTGGTGCGACCCCTTGGAGCTGCTGGTGAGACCCCTTGGCTGCACACCAAGTATTCGACGAAAGGTCTGAAAGAACTCCTCGACTGGGGTGGTTGAAGACGAATTGCTTACTTGTTTGGTTTTGATGCCCGCAATGTCCAAATCAAGAGGACCAAGGATGCTGTCAAGTTCAAGGTTCGGTGCTCCAAGTACCTTTACACACTTTGTGTGTTTGATTCCGAGAAGGCCGACAAGTTGAAGCAATCTCTTCCTCCAGGTTTGAACGTTCAGGACCTTTGAACAAGGATTTTGGAGTAGCTGGTTGCGCTATCCTACCAAGACTCGATGAAATGACGATATGCATGCCGTTTCTGTTAAAAAAAATTTGCGCGCTGCGCACTATCCTTATTGACCCCTCAAACATTATTTCCTAGATCCGCCACTGCTCACAGGTACAATTCCTCTGTTCAATTTGGTTTAGCTGGGAGGACAAAAACTATGAATAGTAATTGAACCGAGCCACCGGTCCAGCTCAAAAAATAAAAAATAAATATCAAAATTACTTCCATCACAGTCCATCCATCCTTTATAAACCCTGCGGTAGCCCAATAGCCAAACACACCTGAAGCAACCATATTCTTCTTCTCTCGTCTCAATCGCTACAAGCGTTCGTCTGGTAAGCCATTTCTCTGCAACATTTCTCATCGCCTGTATGTTTCTTGCATTTCTAGGGTTTGTAATCGAGTTGCCTAATTGTTTGATGTCAGCCGCCGCTGCCAGTGTGACTCCGATAGAATTCGTGGAATCAATTTTCGTTAATTTTTTCAGTGCCGTTGATTTAGGGTTTAATTTATATATGCTGCACCAGTTCCTTAATTTTTGTAAAAATGGAAGCTCGATTAATTAATAAATTTTTTATAATTATTTATACCACATTTAATTGCTTGTGATTCTGTAATTTAAATTTATTGGAATGGATGGGGTTATAACAAAGGAAATTGTTTGCACGTCAAGGCACAGTTCATTAAGGTTTTGTTTAGTTATGGGCTATAAATGGTGAAAAGAAAATTTTCGATTCTTTCGAAAGAAAGTTAATGGAGTGTGGTACAAGCTGCTGTCGTTCCCTTGATTGTGTTAAATATATGAAATCTGGGTGATATGCATTTGAACAGACCTTCGAGACCTAAGGGAGATGGTAATATGTAATATTCTCGACCACTGGGAGAGGCGGTTGTCTGTTACAGGCTCTGCCTTTGACCGAGGCATTTCGCTTCTTTCTTTGTTTATGTTATATTTCTTTTGGGTGAGGGGATGAGGGCAGTGGGTTGTAAATGGTGTTGATTAGTATTGGATTCGGAAGATGTGCTATTGGGTCCTTTAATAGTTTTGTTTTTCCACCGGGGTGGGGGGAGGGTACAATAGAGATCATTGTATTGTGCGTATGGAAATTTAAATACAGCTTGATAATAGGTTACACATAGATGGATTTAAGGGTTCTTTAATCAAGTTAAACAATATGACAATTGGGTTTATCAGAAAATTTATCTTGAGTATCATAGTTGACAATTTTTATGTTTTGTATTTCAGAAGTTATAGGATTGAAAATATAGCTTATAGAATAAAAAAGTAACAGTGTTTTTCTTGATCCATAATACCATTTTTAGGAAGGATAATCAACTACAATGGCATCAAGGATGGCTGCAAGGTTTGTGCCTCGGAGGTTTTCAAGCAGTGGAAAAGTTCTCGGGGAGGAGGAAAAAGCTGCAGAGAATGTTTACATCAAGGTCATTTTTAAATTCCCTGGATATTTCTCTTATGCTTTTCCTTTGAATTGTTTGGCTGCTTATTTGTCATGCATTTGTATTAATTTCCTCTTGGACATAGATCAAGTGCTGAGGATCGTTGTTGGATGATGGAAACGTCTTTATTTAGGAGCTGAACTTATGTAAATCACTTGTCTGTCTTGGGAATATGAAATAACAAACTGATTAAGAATCTGAAGAAATACTTGGAGGAATGTATCAGTCAGTATATCGTATACCTAAGTATTAATCATATAGCTGGTAAGCACTTTTTAGAGTTGGGTGTAAATGATGCAAGAGCCAAGTTAAAGGAATACTAAATAAGTCGATCTAATTACAAGCACATATGATGAAGAGGCTTTATATATTTTTTTTAATGTAATAAAAAGAAATTTAGACATGTATATGATGGTTCATTGTGTTTTAGTTTTTCTATGTCACATGATTAATGTATTAGATGTCACAATTTGTTTGTAGAATTTCTCAAGCGTATTGTGGGTCTGTTGAGATTCATGTAACAATGTACCTATGAAAGGGGTTTTTTCGTAAGCAATGAAAAAGCGTTAGTGAAAAAAAGTTCTTTTTTGGCTTGGCTAGTTGCATAATGGATTTCTTTTTTATTCAAAATGGATGAGTACAGCCCACTCTGAGCTTAAATCCTGAACTTTTCTTTTTCTACTACCAAAGGATTTGAATTTTGTTTTCATCAATCTTCTACTTATATCTTGAACTTGTACATCTGCATGTGAACGTCATAGGCCCAAATAAAAGCAACACATGAACTGGGTAGTGGTGACATGTGGTGGATCTCAATTCTTAAGTCACTGTTCATAGGCTAATCATTTTGGGTTTGGTTTCCATAAAATATTGTTAGTTATTCTCGAGATACCTTTATTTCTTTCTTTGTTTTCTTTATTCTAAATCTTGATTATCAAGTTGGTAACTTGGTGTGGGGGGTTTCTTTGTGATGATTAAAAATGTGTCAGTCCGATCGAATTTGATTCTTTCAATTTTGACGACAATGGAGGAGAGAATACTACCCACTTTTCCTTTGAGACTGATTCCCATTATTTTTATTTATCTCCATTCCTTTGGCCGTTTCTAAATAAAATTTACATTCATTTTGGGTTTGAAAGCCAACTGCACCAACAGTTTTAAGATCTTGATTTGCTTCTAATTCTCCTTTGACTTTTGGCTGTTTCTAAATAAAATTTACGTTCATTTTTACCGTTTCAGATATTTAGATCCATAGGATCTCATCGTTGTTGTCAGTCCCACACATTTGGAAGTTTGTGGTACTCTATTTGTGAAGAAACCTATGTGTATAGATACTTATAAATATGTTGATATATTATATGATGTGTGAATGATTGCTTTGATTTTGTCTGTTTCCTTATCATATTTGCAATGCTATTCTGGTACATCTCCTCACTGTTATTGTTTTTTTGTTATTTTGCAGAAAACCGAGCAAGAGAAGCTGGAGAAGCTTGCTCGTAAGGTATGATCAGAATATTTTACTTTTTATGTTCTTTGAGATTTCAGCATTTTGAAAATTGAATTATTTTTTGAAGGCTTTTGTAGTTTTCAATGAAGCATTTTAAAACTGAAAAACAAGATAATACAACTAGGGGATGATACATTTGTGTGCACATAATTATTCAGCTTGTGTCCCTTCAGAGACAGCCGATAAAACTGAAACTACAGAAATTGCGATTTAGATACAATTTGTTGGTTTATCAACTTTTCATTTGCATTGCTGATCACATATTTATCATGGTTATCACAAAATTAATTTTGATTTTTACGTTCTGGTTATTATTTTTGGTTCCTGCCTCTTGGATTTAGTTGGAAAGGTATTGTCAAGTTGATACCACAATTAATATGCTCGATAATCTGAACATTTTCAGGGCCCTACACCAGAAGAGAAACCAGCTGCAAGTTCAGGGGGTTCAGTCTCTGATGCCAAACCAAGTGCCTCTTCCTCTGGAGCATCAACTGCCAAGGTATCGACAGACAAGTACCGGAATTATGCTGTTGTAGCTGGTGTTATGACTGCTGCTGCGTCTCTGGGTTGGTACCTCAAAGCTAGTGGAAAGAAGGAAGAAGTGCAGGACTGAGATTGATGTAATTTGATATCGACAATTGAAGAATGAGTTGTCATGGCTCGTTCTGGTAGAGCAGAGGAATAATCCAAACTGTGAACCTTCTCTGTTTGTGTTCCGGATGTATACTGTGTTCAGTTCCGCAATATTCTCATGACCTTTTCTGTTTCGGGAAATATATTGCGTAAATGAAAGGTGTTTAGCACCCAGTTTTCCAGTGCCAGTGTTTTCCATTATGTTAACAAATGGGTAGAAAAGGGTGTTGAACTGTTGATTGTGTTAGCAGGTTGGAATGTTACCGGGGCACAGCAGGTTCGTTAATTTGTGTATTTTTCGCATGTGGTTTTGAATTACTTACATAGCAGGCCATGGTGACATTTCGTGTCAGTACTCTTTGGGGGCGTTTGTTGCATCGGACTATCTCAGACTGGACTAACTTCAAGGACTAAGCTGGACTGGCTTAGACTAGACTAAGCTGGACTAACTTAGTGAAGCGTTTGGTGCAGTGTTGGACTAAGAATCTGGATAATAACAAATTCTAATATTATATTATTTAATATATAAATTATTAATATTTTATTATGATTTAGGTGATCGGAGATGACGAGGAGTCTATCGGGAATGGTCGTTGAGCATGATGAGGACGAGAGAGGATAGTCTTAGCTAGTCCCATGGTTATTGGGGGGTCTCGCTAAGACCTCTTAGTGAAGGGTTTTGTCCATGTTAATCCCCTTTAGTCTCATTAATGTTAGTCTCATCATGGAACAAACACGGTATTGGACTAACAGCTAGTCCAGTCCAGTCCAGTCCCACTTAGTGAGGGCAAACAAACGCCCCCTTTATGTGTAAATTTTTGTCTATGATTTGTATCTTTGACACAATACGTCATGATGATGAGAGTGTACCAGTGCCCTTGGGATTTAAACCATATAAACAGTTTCATCATTGTGTTCGGCACTCGAGCCACCTGTCATGGATAAACAAAAAGATGCTACAATTCTCTAAAAATTTATGCAATCGGATGGAAATGTAATGGGAACCGTAGAGCTTTGTTCATTAAAAAAGATCACTATACACATACAAACCTCTTTTAGGCATCCTAGTGGGTTGGGTTGGGTTTTTTTCGGGTGAACTTTCTATGATATTTAGAAGTATCGGATATTTTAAAATTTTAATATTTTATATAAAAAACAAAAATTATAATATAATGTTTAAAAATTTAAAGTATCTTATGCGTGGAATAAAATGGTAGGGCCTTTAGTATTCTAATCACAGAGATCGTTTGATAATTATTTCATTTCAAAACTCGGAATAAAAAATACTTAAATGACCGTTTGATAATCATTTCAGCTTTAATTGTTGTTTTCACCTTTTAAAAAACTAAAGACTAATTTTTTTTTTTTTAATTTTTTTAAAGAAGAAAATCTTTTTAAGTATTTACACAGGCCTTTTAAGGAAAGGGATCCCATTTTTCAAAAAAAATGGGGACACACCCTCTTAACCATTAGATTTGGCTTTAATGAAATTATGTGGTTGAGATTAAATCACAGGCAACAGAATCGCAACCACAAAATTTCATTAAAATCAAATCTAACTGTTAAGAGGACATCTCTATTTTTTTCCCCTTCCCTTAAAAGCTTCTGTATCTACAATAACTTAAAAAAAAAAAAAAAAAAAAATCCTAAATGATTAACGTTTTCGGTCGACGAACCTGAAAGGCTGAAACCCCACACTTTTTCGCACTCGCAGGTCTCTCCTTTCTCCTCTGTTCGAACATAATCCTCACAGAGAAAAGAAAATGGAGAAGGGCAAGAGGGAGGTGGTGGTCTCAGCTCTGCAGTTCGCTTGCACCGACGATGTCGCCACCAACGTCGCCACAGCCGAAAGGTCTCTCTTTTCATTCCTTTCTCTTCCTCTTCACTCAGTTAATCTTATTTGTTCAATAAATTTACTGAGTTTTGTTTCCCCCCAATATATTAAAGTTTGCAATTTTTGAACTTGTTATGTGCATTTCTGCAACTAGAGAACCAGACCCACAAAAGCTATAAGCTTTTTTTCCTTGTGTGAACAAGTCTTGTACTGGTTCGATTTCTGGGTAGCTCTTCTTTTTCCAATATCATTCCATTTTATTATTTTTTTTATCCACAACATTACTCCAATTGTGTAATTATATATGTGTATTTGTTTTGCCATTCCTCTCAATGTGGCCAATACTGAAAACCCTTTTATAAGAGTAAAAGTAAATGGTTGCTATGGATTCTATTCGCGTTATGGCGGATGTCTCTTGATTTCAACTAGACACTGCTTTACTCAGGTTCAGTTTGCTTGCTGTGGTCAATAGGCGTTTCGTCGTATTAATCGTTCAACTTTGATCCAATGAATTGGATCATGATGTGTGGCCCATCAATTACGTAAGTGTATGCTTTCGAAGATTCGTATGTGTATGTGAATCAAAATCTAATGGTTGATATGAAGTGTGTCATTCGCTTACATGATCCAAGCTTTTGTCCTATTAACAGTTGGATTTTGATCCATTGACTGAGAGCATGATATGTATTTCATTAGATTACTTAAAGAGTATGCATTTGAGCATTCTAGTGCGGCTGTGTAAGGCTTCGAAAGAGGAAGACCTTCTTTTAAGAAAGGAAAGAATTACATTGCTTGGTGCCATAATCAAAACTGCCTATCTTTAGGTCCTCTTCAAGGATCATCCCTTAAAAAAATCAACTAAATTAATTTTTTTTAGTTTTCATTTGGACACACACACAAACACACAAGTTTGTGTCAAGAGTTTCACATGATATGCTGATCTGCAACTAATTTCGTCCCAGCTTCATTGGAATGTTTTTGTATCCGAAGCATATCATGCGATGTTGGGTATTGGATGATGTTGTTTCCGAAACTTGAGCCATTTTAATTTAAGATTAAATGAGCACACATTTTTTCCCCTAAAATATATGGATTTGGATCTTGATGGGGGCTAATTTAAACTAAAGAGTTGAGGTCTTGAGGCTTTTGCCTTAACAGGGTCCTCTCCAGGTCAGCCTTGACCTAAAGTTATGTTTGCTCTTCCCCATGCTCCAACTTTTTCTCTAAAGCAATTATCTTGTGAGTTGAATTTATAATCCTTTCCATTCAGGTTGGTTAGAGCTGCTCATGCGAAGGGTGCAAGCATCATTCTTATACAGGTATGACACTTCAAATTTGGAAGATGTTTTTTTTGTTTTTCTAAGTTTTGAACTCTTTTGTTTTTCCCTTTCTTTTCTTTGCCATGCTTATTATAGTGATACATCCTCAAAGGTATTATTAGATAATTAAAATGAGAAGTATATATGCAGAGCTTAACCTAAGCATAAAAGGTTCAGAGTAAGAGGCAATGCATTCAACCTAAGATAGTAAATACTTTGATCAATTCTTTGACACAACCTTTGGACAACAATCAAATAATTTCTGTAATGGCTTCACTGTTAATTTTTTTCATGACAGAAAAGATGGTCACAGTGTGACATGTTGTACTTGTTGCATGATATGTATATATCTACTTATAGTCTGTATTGTGTATAGTAAGTAGTGTCGTACTTGCTGCATGATATGTTTGTATCTACTTATAGTCTGTATTGTGTACTGTAAGTAAGATTTAGATGTATTACACGTTCATATGGGTGTTGTGTATAAATCTGGTCAACATGTGTCATTACTTCGTAAAGGGTGTTTGTGTACCTCATAGTTTCCTCCCATAGTGTCCTCAGAGGGACTAGCGACTAGGCTTGTATTCTGCCATTTCAGCACTAAAAATAATCATATGTTCATGAATTTATTGATGTGTTCATTTTAAGATCATTAGAGAGACATGCAGCATTTATGTGAGTTCAATGTTTCTGATTAAATCTTTCCACCTAATGGTAGAAAAAGCTTGGTTTACGTCACTGATATTCAATTGCAATCAGTATGAAACTAAGTTTATAAATTATAATTAAACTTTCGTGCTTCCATCCAGTAATGGGTGTTTCTTCTGAATGAAGTTCCAAGCACTGCTGCATGCAGTGCTTGCAACTATTATGTGCATGTATTTGTTGTGGCCTTTTAGCACCTTGTTTTGGGCAATGATAGACTTCCATTAATATATGGTTATGGTAAAACCGAGGCATATGTGTTTTTGGGGTGGGGGTTTAAATGACGCAGATAAATATGCTTTGAGGAGAAATTTTTCCATAAACTTATGATTGAATGCACATTTTTTAAGCATTTTCTGAATGATTTTTTCAGGAACTTTTTGAGGGACATTACTTCTGTCAGGCACAAAGGGAGGACTTCTTTCAGCGAGCAAAGCCTTACAAGGATCATCCAACCATTCTTAGGTGAGAGTGCTGCAATGTAGCTTTACAACATATCAGGAGAACCTTTAAAAAAAAAAGTAGAAAAAGAGGTTAAGAAAAGCTTCTTAATTGAACTTGCACACACCTTTCGGGCAGTAATACTTAATTAGATATTTTAATTGCATGCTATGTAGGATGCAAATACTTGCAAAAGAGTTGGGTGTGGTAATACCAGTTAGCTTTTTCGAAGAGGCAAATAATGCTCATTACAATTCAGTTGCCATTATAGATGCTGATGGGGCAGATCTTGGACTTTATAGGAAGTCCCACATCCCAGACGGACCTGGTATTCAAGTAGCATAATGTTCTTCTTGTTTGATTTCACCTGTTACCTTTAATAACAGCCGCTAGTTTTCTGCTGCAGGCTACCAGGAAAAGTTCTACTTCAATCCAGGTGACACTGGATTCAAGGTTGGTGCTTAATACAATTACAATCTATGCATAATGCTATTTAGCTTGCTTTTATTTTGGTGGTGATTAATGATGCAATGTTGTTGTTAAGCAGGTTTTCAAGACCAAGTTCGCAACCATTGGAGTTGGTGAGAAAACTTTAATTAGATGCTTCTTTAATTTCACGATTTTTCTACAATGTTCTCTGGGCTTTATTTGAACTCTGCAATCTTTCTGTACTGGATAGTAAATTCACATGGAGCCTTGTATTTGTTGTGTATTGACAATCGGAATATTTAGTGCGAAGACTAAAAACTAAATCTGTACTTCATTCTGTGTCAGCAATTTGCTGGGATCAGTGGTTCCCTGAGGCTGCCCGGTGTTTGGTTCTTCAAGGTGCAGAGATATTGTTCTACCCAACTGCTATTGGTTCCGAACCTCAAGATGGAGGACTTGATTCTCGGGATCACTGGAGGCGAGTGATGCAAGGGCATGCTGGGGCTAATGTGGTAAGTGTTTTCAGCGTAGTTTGGATACTGTTTTTTTTTCCTTTCTTTTCTCTCTTTTTGGTACTAAGGAGGGCCGAGGAGCATACTACAATTTTGACTTAGAAAGTTTTGTAGTTGGTTTGAGGTTAGTTTGTCTGTCATTGTTCATTTAAGTGGCTCATATACGGAGAGAAGTTTTTTTTCGTCCTCTGGTCTCTATTTTCTAAAAGTGGCGACTGCCTTGAATCAATATTCGCCACCCAAAAGATGCAACAAATAAATGGGGACAAATTGAAAGCTTTTCCATACTGAATTATTGCCAAAGAATGTAATCTAAATCCAGTTTTGATGAATTACAGGTCCCTGTAGTAACTTCAAATCGTATAGGAAAGGAGATAATCGAGACCGAGCACGGAAAGAGTGAGATCACTTTCTACGGTAACTCTTTCATAGCAGGTATTTTTCTCAGGTTTTCTTTTAACTTAAGAGTTGAAAGTTGAAACTACCTCCAATATAATCAGTCTTTTTCTTGAGTGATTTGGATTGTTAAAAAGTTGGTGGATTTGCATAATTCAATGTCCAGGACCCACTGGAGAAATTGTTGCAACTGCTAATGATAAGGAGGAAGCTGTACTAGTTGCACAATTTGACCTAGACAAAATCAAATGGAAGAGACATAGCTGGGGAGTATTCCGTGATCGCCGCCCAGATTTATACAAGGTGCTACTGACATCAGATGGCAGCAATTCCCCGTTGTGATGATTTGTTTTGATATCATGCTTGTTCTAGAATTAATAAAGGAAGTACTTCCTAAGTAGAGTGCGGCTACGGTGATTTCATGGAGGATTTACGATTTACTTTGGAGGAAGTATTATTGGCAGGTGAAGTATATATCTCTGCTTGGGCAAATTTGGATTTAATGAAAAATGGATTTAGTGGATTATGCATTGTGTTTCCTATGTTCATATTCTGTGCTTGTTAATGGCATTCAACCATTGGAGGTCCAGTTTGTTGTAACGTCAGTATTTTTCAGAAATATCGGTGTTTGAATACGCCATAATCCCTGTCAGCCGCCAAGCCACTGCTCGATGTGCCCTCATTCGATCACCCAACAAGCCACTGCTCGACGTGCCCTCCTACGATCACCCAACTGTTGTGGCGAATTGCCCATGTTGGCTCGTAGATGGTCAGGATAACAGGTCCAATTTGCCCTCACTCGCACTATGCAAGTAAGAACACCAAAGCTTCCTCATCAATATATAAGCTAGAGAAGAGCTCTGAGTAATGGACATTCAACTCATTTCGACAAATTGACAAGAAATTTTTCAATCAACTAATATTCTCAACCCGAAGGCTTTTTCTTTTTCTTTTTCTTTTTAATCAAAGGATGAATGAATTTGGTGAGTCGAACTACGCATAAAGTTTGGTCATCAAACTACAATAGTAACCTTATTTTCCAAACCCACACAAGGCGGTTGGAAAAAACCAAGACCCCGGAATTAACCATCCACTACACATTAGCATTCAACCCGAAAGCTTCCTATAATGCATGACTAGGCCAAGTTCCTTGATGGCTTGATCTTGCCCTTTCCTTTGTTTCCCTTTCATTAAGTGTCAATTTTTTTATTTTATTTTATATTTTTCATCAGAATTTGTATTAGATTCTAGTCTTTTACGTTTTATATAAAGAATTGTACGCTTACTCTTTACCAATGAGATGCTTAATCCAGTATCTCTGAAAAGAGTGTAGAGCTTGAATGAGGACAACGTGGCGTCCAAATCATATACTTCTTTGAGAAGCTGTTAACCCTAAAAACTACCAAGCCTACGTGGCGCGCAGGCCGAGTAATCTAAAAGCTAACTACGTCATTCGGTGAATGCGGGCGTGCCAACTCGTCGGCCGAGCTCGGCCGAGGAGTAAATTTGTTGATGTTGCGTTGGGTCGCGCTACTGACTTCTGCGTCTTGCGATTGCGGCCGAGAAAGGAACACGTCTCGGCCTCTTGGATTCTCAAACCTGAAGACAAGGTTACTATTATTACGAAGTTCACGAATCGCTGTCGTCGGATTCGGTCACAGTGATGGTATTCGTCAGAGTAAACTCACGCCGAATCGACACCAAAGTGTAAGGACACAAATACTCAAAGCAAATATAAGTCTTTATAGTGAACGTAGTTCGGCCGTCTGAATGTCGAACTCTAAATCCCACTTGAGAGTATCCAATCATAAAACAACTCGGCGTGCAATGCGCCGAGCTCGGTAAATGGTAACACTTCACTTTGCCGAGAAGGCTGATGAAATGACCTCAATCGATAAGGACTCAGACGTCCGTCTCGACCAAGACTTGGATAGATAACCGACCGTGCCCGCCGCAGTGCTGTTGATGCCAACGGAAGGTACTGCGAGTTCGGCCAATTCTACGGTGACAGAGCTATCTATGCCGACTTAAGATATCACCGGTTGCTTTCACAGTGCTGTTGATGCCAACGGAAGATGTGTCAGCGAAAAGAGAAAATAAAAATCTCAAAGTTGTTGAGAGAGTTTGCGCAGGGCAGTTTTGTGTGTTGAATTGGAGACCTTTAATGATGCATAGCCTCCCCTATTTATAGCACTGGATCACCTTGAATCCGAATTAAAACCCTACTCGGACTAGGACTTCCTCTCCGGATCAACACCAACTCGACCAGTCCTATTTTCACTAGGATTGTGAACCTAGTCCTTAACCGAGCCGTATCCGCCTCTGGGTTGTTAATCCTGCCGAAACTCCCTATTGTACTAGGACTCGACTTGTCATTGCGTTTTGACCTAACCGGCCTCGGTTTGGAAGCCCACGAGCTGAACGATCCATGGTCTTCTTGTCGCAAGGCCTCCCGGGCCGAGAATGATTCTACACTCGGCCCAAACTATCATTTTGGGCCCAAACAGAAGCATTACGAAGTGTAGAGGTTGAATGAACACCGAGACTAAAATTCTCGAGTTCAATTGGTAGCTTTCTGGAAATCATGTACCATTGGAATGAGATTGTAGCTATAGCAATTAGCAACCCTAGTTTATCAAAGTGTATCATGCGGCAAATTTCACCTTTTCCCCTTATGTTTTTTAGACTTAATTTCCTCCATTATATATACCAAATTTTGCAGCAAAACTCGATTGCTGCTTTCAATTTGTTGTCCAGGTATGTTTTACACATGGTTCTAAAAAAGGCTAAGCGCTAGTCGGACGGAAGGCGGATTAGGCGGATTTAAGTAAAATCTATTATATATCGTATAAATAAGTGTTTTATTTTATTTTCATAATACTTAAAAGATACATAATTGCATTGGGATGCATAAATTGCAAAATATAATGACATGGATTATAAAGTTGTGGGAGGATAAAATCTGGTTTCGACTTATAGGCCAATCCAAGTCACCCAGGGATGGTGTTATGCAAGGTAAACCGTAAGGAGAGCCCACGAGGAACAGGCAGGGGCACGTGTCCAGGTAACCGCCTCCATTACGAAGGATCATTAAGGAAGTGGGAAAGGAAAATATGACGTGGTGGTTGTTCCCGAAGCATGCAGTCATATTACAGAGGATCATTGAGGAAGTGGGAAAGGAAAATATAACGTGGTGCTTGTTCCCGAAGCATGCAGTCATATTACGGAAGACCACTAAGGAAGTGGGAAAGAAAGAGAGATCGTGGTACTTGTTCTCCAGGCATGCAATCCTATAAATATGGAGTGGAGCCAAAGAACAAGGTACGTGAGGAGAACCCGAGAGAATCCAGAGCATAGAAACCAATCGACTAACTTGAGCGTCGGAGTATCTTTTGCAGGTACCCGCCTGGGCAAGCTGCAGAGGAAGATTATTTTGGGACATCTCGAAGGATTCGGCAAACGTAAGGATTGTGGTCAACAAATCTGTGGAGGTATTTCTTCTTGTAGGAAATCTCACTCCAACAGTTGGCGCCGTCTATGGGAAACAAAATCAAACTACAAACATGACTAGATCTGCACAAGAAGTTCTGAATCCCTCTGAAGACGCAGGGACTCGATCGGTACATGCTAGGTCTCAATCCCAAAATAGTGAACCCAGTCTTGCCATGGAACAATTTAGAAGGTTAACGAGGGGATTGCGTGAAACAAAAAAGACAGCAGATGAGGCGTTGAAGAAGGCTGAAGCGAGAAATGCCGTAGAAGATGTAACATGCACCAAGAGACAACGTGCAGAAGAGGAGGATAATGAAGGTAGCTCTGGTAGCGCGCCATCTAGTAATCGTGTTGAAGTGACGAAACATCAGGGCGAATGGGGCTACAGGGGAAAAAGATCGAAAAAGGTAAAAGAGGTTGATTTGCGAGAACAAATTGAGAAGATTGTGAAGGGATACAAGCCACAAACCCCAGCGGAGCTTACCTTAGAAGCGGCCAGAGGAATTCGCAAATCACCGTTCACAGAGGATATCCTGAAAGCTAAAAAACCTGCCAAGTTCACCCAACCAAAGTTTAGGCTATTTGAAGGCACGATTGATCCTGTCGAACACATTTACCACTTTCAACAGCATATGGCGCTTGAAGGAGATGACGAGGCCCTCCTGTGCAAGTTGTTCCCCTCAAGTCTTTCGGGATCATCTTTAACATGGTTCAGACAACTGAAACCAAGGTCTATCAGAAGTTTCACAGATCTCTGTGAAGCGTTCATATCTCAATATGTCTGTACTCGGAGGCCAAGAAAAGATGTTACGATCTTGTTCAGCACCAAACAAAATGTTGGCGAGAGCCTCAAGAGCTACATGACTAGGTTCACGGAAAAGATGTCTACCCTAGAAGAATGTGACTCTCACATTGCCATTTTGGCATTCCGAGAAGGGGTGTTGCATGGAACAAAGATGCGTAGGTTGTTAATCGAGACACCACCACTGGACATGAGGGAGGTGATGGCCCGAGCTGATGGAATCATCAGATTAGAGGAGAGGAACTTATCCAATCAAAGCGGGCCACCGCGACTATTGCTGCATCTCCAATGGACACTAATGCGCTTACCTTGAAACCCACGGCTCAATCAAGGCAAGAAAGAAGATTCTCACGTGATCCGAATGATGGGTTTAATGAAAGATCTAGACTTGATCGCCCAAACACTAAGCTAACAGTGAGCCTGGGCAAAATTTTTCACGAGAACAAGGGAAAAGGAATCTTTCGTGCACCGGCCCCAATTCGAACGCCGCTAGAGAAACGAGACAGGAACAAGATGTGCGCTCATCACAACGACTTTGGTCATGCCACTAATGATTGTCGAAGCCTAAGGAACCAAGTGGAAGCTATGCTGAAGAAGGGGATGTTGTCACAGTACCGCGTAGAATCGAGAGACGAACGCAAGAACGACGGAGGACTTCAAGCAGTAACAGGAAATATTAGAGCGGATGAGAGGTTATTGGATATCAATGTCATACATGGTGGACCCCAACCCCCTGAGGGACGTAAAACACGTTATCGGTCGCAAAGACGGGAGGCCGAGAAGTCCAGACGCGTACACAACATAACATCAGCCCCTGAAGCGTCTAAAACATTAGATAATCTCGGAGTCATCTCCTTTAGCCAAAAAGACCTCAAAGGAATTCAATTCCCTCACAATGACGCATTGGTCGTGACGCTACGTGTTGCCAATTGAAGAGTGAAAAGGATAATGATAAATGGGGGAAGCAGCATAAACGTTCTATTTTGGAGCACATTTAGAAGAATGAAATTAGACGAGAAAGAGATAAGGCCAAATCCAACTCCTATCTATGCATTTGAAGGAACTAAGGCTCGGCCCATTGGAGACGTGACCCTTCCTGTCACGGCAGCAGGTAAGACTCTTTTCGTCACTTTTGTCATCATCGATGCACCGAGTGCATATAATGCCATTATGGGAAGGGATTGGATCCATCGAATGGATGGGGAAGCGTCAACCAGATGTCAAGTAATGAAGTGTTTGTCGACGGATGGTCAAACGACCATCGACATCAAAGGGAATCAGCTGGAGGCCAGAAAATGCTACAACATGGCAACATACATCAAGACAAACAGGGAAGTGCAACAGAGCACAGACCTTCATGAGAATAAACCATTATAGCAATTAGCGGAGGACCCACCACAACAGGATCAGGAAAACGGCAATCAAGAACCCCCAACTATAGAACCACTGAGGGAAGAGGTTTTGGATCCAACTGATCCTGAGAAACGAATATGGGTGGGCTCCCTCCTATCTGATGCGGAAGTCGAAGAGTTGCTGAAATTTCTAAGGAGCAACGCTGATGTTTTTGTATGGTCTCATAGGGATATGCCAGGAATTGACCCAGAAATGGCATGTCATCGGTTGAATGTTGATCCGAGTTGTCATTCACACCGACAAAAGAATAGGAGATTTGCGCCAGAACGAAATCAGATTATCAGTGCAGAAGTCGATAGGCTCATCGAAGTTGGATTCATTCGCGATGTCTGGTGCCCAACTTGGGTTTCGAATGTCGTGGTGGTGGGCAAGAAAGAAAAAAGAAAATGGCACGTGTGTGTGGATTATACTAACCTGAACAGAGCATGCCGGAAAGATTGTTTTCCAATTCCAAAGATTAACCAGACGGTGGATGCTACGGCTGGGTACGCACTATTGTCTTTCTTAGATGCTTATTCCGGTTATAACCAAATTCCTATGGTTGTTGAAGATCAAGAGAAAGCTACTTTTATCACTGAGCGTGGATTGTATTGTTTCACCGTTATGCCTTTAGGACTCAAGAATGCTGGCTCGACTTATCAAAGGTTAGTGAACAAGATGTTTAAAAATCAAATCGGAAATACAATGGAAGTTTACATTGACGATATGATCGTCAAAAGTCGAGAAAGGTGCCAACACATTGATTATCTACGCAACACTTTTGACGTATTGAGAAGATATCACATGCGGCTAAACTCAGCAAAATGCGCATTCGGTGTATCATCTGGGCAGTTTTTAGGGTACATAGTGAACAAACGAGGTATCGAACCGAACCTAGCGAAAGTTGAAGCCTTGTGTAACATGCTTGATCTGGTAACACCCAGAGAAATTCAAGTGTTAACCGGGCGAATCGCTGCCCTTAGTCATTTCATCTCACGATCATCTGATCAATGCAAACCTTTTTTCCAAGCCATACGAAACTGGAAATGAGATGTGTGGGGGTAGAAGCAAAGGGAAGCTTTCGAACAACTGAAGAAATATCTCACAAGCCCATTGTTGTTAACCATTCCCAAGCAAGGGGAGTTGTTATACATGTACCTAGCCGTAAGCGAAGGGGCAGTAAGCTCTGCGTTATTCAGATAAGAAGGCTCGGTCCAACAACCCATATTTTACGTGAGCAAAAGTTTAATTGATGCAGAGAAGAGGTATTCACCCACTGTGAAGATGGTGTTGGCCTTAGTAACAGCAAAGAAGAAGCTCTGTCAGTACTTCGAGGCACACACCATTGTGGTGTTAACTAATCAACCGATGAAGGCTATCTTATCTAAACCGGACTTATCAGGAAGAATTACGAAGTGGACCATCGAACTTAGTTCTTTTGACATAAAGTATCGGCCTCGAAGCGCAGCTAAAGGACATGTAATTACTGACTTTCTTGTAGAGTGTTATCCTCGTGAAAGTTTGCAGGGTGAATGCGAAGAAATTGCAAAAGTCGACCCTAGTGAGATCAAATGGGAGCTTTATGTGGATGGGTCATCCAATCAAGCAGAAGCTGGGGCATATATCATTTTAATTTCTCCTGAAGGTATAGACTTAGAGTGTTCGGTTCGGTTGGATTTTCCTGCATCAAACAATGTGGCGGAATACGAAGCCCTAGTACTAGGCCTTGAACTTGCAAAACAATTGAAGATAAGCTGTCTTACCATGCATAGTGATTCACAACTCATCGTCGGCCAAGCAACTGAAGAGTATACGACCAAAAAATGCGAGGATGGAGGCATATCAGCAATTGGTTAAAGGGCTGGTGAATGGATTCAAGTATTTCGAGCTGAAGCAAATACCTAGAGAGATGAACGAAAAAGCGGATCAGCTAGCGTGCGCGGCGTCAACCGCACAAGAGAACCTGCGGGTAGCCGAAGTAGAATATCTGCACTCCCCGAGTATTGGAGCAGTGCAATCAAACATGATGCAAATCGGCGGGTAAAAGTCGAGATTTGACAACCTGTTGCCAGAGCAAGCTAAAGCTGAGGATAATGACTGTTGGATGACACCAATCGTAAATTACCTGACAAAAGGGATCCAACCGAAAGATCTTGTGGAAGAGAGAAAACTCCGAATGAAAGCAGTAAGATATGCAATCCTTAGCGACACGCTCTATAGGAGGTCATTCTCAGGACCTTACCTCAGGTGCTTAAATCTAAGGCAGTCCGAATGGGTTTTGAGAGAATTACATGAAGGAATGTGTGGGAATCACTCAGGAGGAAGAAGATTAGTGCATCGAGCATTAACTCAAGGTTACTTCTGGCTGTACATGGCTCGAGATGCAGAGCAGTATGTAAGAAAGTGTGACAAGTGCCAGAAATATGCCCCGGTTGTTAGACAACCCGCCGAAGAACTCAATCCAATCGTAGGACCCTGGCCATTCGCAAAATGGGTATGGATATCGTAGGCCCGTTGCCGAGGGCACCCGGAAGTAACAAGTTCGTCATTCTTGCCACAGACTACTTCACTAAGTGGGTAGAAGTAGAAGCATATATTTCTGTCACGCAAGATGACGTTGTAAGATTCGTATGGCGGAACATTATATGCCGGTTTGGCATACCAAGGGCGATTGTGACGGATAATGGAATGCAGTTCGACAATCGAAGGTTTAGAAGCTATTGCACCGAGAAAGGGATCACATTACAGTTCTCTTCCAGGAGTTATCCCCAGGGTAATGGCCAAGCAGAGAAGACGAATCAAACGATTTTTGATTGTTTAAAGAAAAAGTTGGAACATCGTAAAGGAAAGTGGCATGAGGAACTCCCTAATGTATTATGGGCTTATCGCACCACAAAACAGAAGCCAAGGGGTGAAAGCCCATTCTCTCTCGCTTATGGTACTGAATTGGTTATCCCCACATAGGTCGGTCTACCTACGGTCAGAACATTAGTTGTGGAAAATGGCGAGAACGATCAGCAGCTAGCCCATAACCTCGACTTAGTCGAGGAACAAAGAGATATTGCCGCATTACGACTTGAAAACTACCAGAATCAAGTCGCCGCTTACTTCAACAAGCGGGTTAAGTCGAAAAGATTCAGGGTAGGAGAATGGGTGTTGAGAAAGGTCATGGAAAACACAAAAGATTTGAATGCCGGAAAGCTTGGACGCATATGGGAAGGACCATATGAGGTGACCGAAGCCTTCGGAAATGGAGCTTATAAACTTAGGCACGTTAAAACAGGTCAGTATGTGCCGCGCCCGTGGAACGCAATTCATTTGAGAAAGTACCACATTTAACTTTTCGTGTTTATGTTTCCCATATTTAAATTTCTGTTTCCAGTAATGTTGAAGGGTAAATCCCTTTCTGTTTTCCTTGCATATCGAAAGGTGCATCCCTAGGTGTCTGTTGACATATCCCTATTGTTTGATAAATAAAGTTGCATTTCATCCGAATCTTAAAATAAAGTCTAAAGCTGAAGAGTATAAACTAAAGGATGAGGATCGAATAAGGATCGAAAACATAAGATCGAGTGGGAAAAGAAAACCCAAGATCGAATGGGCAGAGACCCAATCAAGATCGGAAATCAAAGATCGAGTGGGAAACGAAATCCCAAGATCGGATGGGCAGAGACCCAATCAAGATCGGAAATCAAAGATCGAATGGGAAAAGAAAACCCAAGATCGGATGGGCAGAGACCCAATCAAGATCGCGAATCTAAGATCGAGTGGGAAAAGAAACCCAAGATCGAATGGGCAAAGACCCAATCGAGATCGAAAATCTAAGATCGAGCAGGAAAGGAAAACCAATGGGCAAAGACCCATCCAAGATTGAATAGAGGAAAATGAGGCATGACATGTACGAAGGTAAAAAGCTTAGGCAGTGGGACGCTGATCTCCTGCTGTAAAAGAGAATATGTTTTATTTAAAAGAGGAAAACCTCTTGGATGTTGGACACATAGTATGATAAAAGACAAGAATGAGAAGTAAACTTACTAGCAAAAAAGGAAAAACAAGGACAACATCACTACTAGATATCCCAGTAGTGGTTGGACCTAAGGGCCCAACTTATTACAAGCAAAATGACACCTAGTTTAATGGGGTAGAGAGACTATCCCAGTTTACGGAAGGAAAGGTCATTTTTGCCTTGGAGCGGAAATATTGGACGCCTTGCTTAAAACCATCATGTATGCCATCTGAGTGAGCAGCAGACAAGGCACGATCGGCATCCATTAATTCCCCCCTGAGACGATCCACCTGGTGTTCAGCGCGTTGTAAGTATCCCTTCAGAGTTTCACGCTCGTTCAATAGTAGGGAGTAGTCGAAGCACTGGGGACAACGTGGGTGGTGATGGGAAAGTGCGCGAGAAGGACCCGCTTCATCTCCTGCGTAAGGGTCGGGAGAACGAGCGATAGAGTCAGGAGCCCGAGTTGCGTAACTCCCTCCCGTAGAGACCATTCTGTCAGTAACCGGTTTAAGAGTCCGAGTGGTATGATTTAGCCTCGGAGAGATCATTCCACCGACAATGGAGTCTAGAGCTTGTTCTCCACCCGATCTTGTTCAAGATCGGTATGAGGATTCACGAAAAGTGTTAGGGATTTCAGAAGAATAAGAAGCCCTCCCTGGCGAACGAGAAGATGAGTTAGAACATAGCTCGATTACATTCCTAGAACCTCTGGAACCCATCCGGGAGCTTCTTCTTTTGGGAACATCAGCGTAGAGCCGGAAGTGGAGCTTCACTTTTCGATTGTTAGCCATGAAGATCCAGGTACTACCTAATGGCTCTCAAACACCCCTTTATATAGAGGCAATTCGAAGTTGATAGAAACGAAAATTCAAAATCTAAGGTGATCATATCTTATTAAGATAAGTTAATCTTTTTGGTTTGAAAACTCAAATTTAAGGATAAAGGATATTGATCACATTCAGTTAAAATTAAAAATTAAAAGGAACGGATAGGAAGAGTTAGGCAGTGATGCAAAAATTACTTAACACACAAATTAAACCCTCTTGTATCAATTGTAGTAAAGAATGTAAGTAGGGATCGTTCTGGACCGGGGATTAGGAGGGCTTGCTAATAACCTCTAAACTGACTTAAAAACATATAAACAAAGTTAAAAACACTAAACTAGACTCAAAGAATTCAAAACAAACGCAAAGAACTCAAAACAAGCTAAAAACGCTCAAATCTGCCTAAAAACACAAACTGAGCAGATTTGGACTCTAAACACATTTTTGGACGAATTTTGGTTTCAACTTGGTTCAAAATACTTAAAGACACAAACTAAATCAGTTGCTAACTAATATGACTCAACAAAGTGAAGGGGGTTTGGTTTTGACGAATTTGAAAACAAAACAAGTAAAGTAAAGAACTAGTGAAATCTGGACGAATTACTTAAAGACACAAACTAAATCAGTTGCTAACTAATATGACTCAACAAAGTGAAGGGGGTTTGGTTTTGACGAATTTGAAAACAAAACAAGTAAAGTAAAGAACTAGTGAAATCTGGACGAATTTGAGTGAATTAAATGGATAAAAGGCTAGCTAGGAGGTTCTTCTCCACACACGACACACTTGCATACAAAACGATTTCCAGTTGCTTTTCAATAAACCATGAATTCTCAACGCCCCAGATTAATTAGGTACGCTTAAATTAACCCTCAGATTTTCCTAATTTCATTGAATTGGATGATTGCATACAACAACCCAAAGCATTCCCCACAAGTTCCCTACATGAATTGCATAATAGAGATACAAGCAAGAATCATTAAGTTTTATGAAAATCATAAGCATTGACGAAACACTTGTAACTATGAATTGCATGAAACTTATGCCAAGAATTTACTTAACACGGTTGTGACGAGCAACCTTCACTACTTGTGAATATAAGTTCATAACGATTAGGTGAAACTCCCTTATATCCTAGCATCAGATTTATGCATGAAAATTAAGCCTGCACTCTCGACCAACACACATAAATCAGTTTTAATTCAAATGGATAAGTAAATTGAATTCACAACTTATGAATCACAACTGAAAGTAATCAAATCATATTGCAAGTATGAACATGGTTTCGAATTCCCCCTAGCTAAGGGGGGTTTAGTTACTCATAATTGCAACAAAATAAGAAAATAACAAAGTAGACATTGAAAGCAAGAACGAAGTACACCTAAAAATGCTCCAAAGTTTCAAGCTTGAAACGCCAAGGACCTTCGTTTTCACCACCTTGTTGCAGCACAAGTGTCTAAGGATGTGTATGGATGAATGAATGGTGCTCACGGTCAAGGAATGAAAGTGTAAGTGTATGGAGTTGTGAGATGTGAATGTAGTGTCTTTGGATGGATTTTTTCTGATCCTCTCCCCTCTTGTTGTGGTGAAGGGTGGATGTATTTATAGGCTAGGGAGAGGACCACCATCTAATTAAGGTGGTAGTGGTGTATGTTGTGGTAATGAGTGGATGTAATGGGTGTAGTGGATGGATGTTTGGTAATGAGTGGATGTAATGGGTGTAGTGGATGGATGTTTGATAATGAGTGGATGTAATGGGTGTAATGGATGAGTGTTTGGTAATGAGTGGATGTAATGGGTGTAGTGGGTGAGTGTTTGGTAATGAGTGGATGTAATGGGTGTAATAGGTGTAATGGATGAGTGTTTGGTAATGAGTGGATGTAATGGGTGTAGTGGATGAATGTTTGTAGTTGTATGTCAACACACTTGCACACACACATGCTAATTTCTAGCCTTCTAATCTTCAAAAACGTCAATCCTCATGTCTCCATGCTTGCACTATCCAATTTTGGCCCAAAAATGCTCCAAAATGCTCCAAATAGCACTTTGTTGCCAACTTTGTTATTTGAACCTACAAACACACGAAAATAGCTTAAAGTACTAAAATAACTAGAATTAAACTAAGTAAATGCCAAGAAACAAGCTAACTAAGTTGCATAAATATGCTCCTATCAAATTCCCCCACACTTAGCTTTTGCTAGTCCTCGAGCAAAACAAAAGAAACAAAATGAAACAAAACAAACAAAACAGAACCTAACCTTCCAACATTTGCCTCAGGGATTTTTAATGAAACATGACATGCCAAAGATCATCACTTACATAGATTTAAGCAATCCTTACCCTCGAGCATACTTAATCATAATTACCATTCACTAGTTCACATTTAATCAATTAAAACAACATTTTGAATGTAGTAACATGCCTTAGGGAATTCCCTCAATTCCTTACTAGATACTCTCTATTTTCACGCACATTTTCTGACTACACACCTTACACTAGTTATATGTAAGAAGATTGATGTAAACATGAAAGACTAGTACTCACATATGTTACAACAAAGAAAGCAATTTCTGGAGTTAATAAGCATGTTTAAATATGATCTCATGAATGGAATGCTACTACTTAGATGCGAGAACCAGTGACAACATATGCTCATACCAATTTCGAACTCCACAAATTGAAACACACAACACTTAAGATGAAGTTAAGGGTTGTAATGGTGCTTGGGGGTAACGGCTAACAAAGAAAGGA
This sequence comes from Malus fusca, assembly GCA_035220775.1. Lineage (NCBI taxonomy): Eukaryota > Viridiplantae > Streptophyta > Magnoliopsida > Rosales > Rosaceae > Malus > Malus fusca. Next base: position 14,712,994 of record CM069061.1, read on the forward strand.
TAGGGATAACAAACGTTCTTCAAGCGATAGCAAGCAAAGTAATGAAATCGACACTTGGAATTCACTTTAGAATGCAAAAATCAACTTTTAAACACAAAGGGAAGATTCATGCAACACTTAGGGTCGAATTCAATGCCTTTGACCCTTTCTTCAACAATCAACACTTTAGAGCTCTTTCTCATATATTTTTCAACTCTTTTTTACTCTTTTCATAACTTTTCTTTTTCTTTTTTTTTCTTTTCTACCCGTGCCTTATTACGGATTTTGGCACACACACACACACACACAAGAATCACTTCCCTCACACTTGGTTTATGTAATACATTGATAAAAAAAGAGTTCATTTTAAGTCATGCTTTACTATGCTTCAAGAACAATGGTATGGATGGTCCTAAAACTAGGCTAGGTAAGGATAGTGTGGGTTAACAAAGAACATAGGCTACACAAGGCTCAACGGGGTTAAACTTAAACATATAATGAAGTAGGATACACGGCAATTTGGCTTTGGTGGTGGTCACTAGACAACTTCATCTTGAATATGTGTTATGCAAATCAATAGCATGCTTTGAATGAAATGGGCATGAGTTCTAGCATTTGGAACTAAATGATGAAACGCCTTCTAAGTAGCAACCAAGCAAAGAATAATGAGATCATGCAACGACTTTAGAAAACAACAATGCATAGATTATTAACTCTCCAAATAAACGTTTTAGGCTCAAGTCTCACAAGGGTGTAGCGTTACTTTGAGTTCATTCCTTCAAGCATGTTACAAAAACATATTTTTTTCCTTTATGATTGCATGTGAATTTATAAATTATAACCACAACCAAGCATAAACCAAGGAGTAAATCAAACTTCCATCCATGTTTATAACTTTCTTTAACAGGCATGCAATTAAAAACCAATTCCTCATCATTGTGTTGGAAGGTATCCTAAGACACAAATAAACACACAAAAACAACTCTTTTTGGGTTTTTCAAAACAATTTTTCAAAAGTTTATGAGATTTTTGGATTTTTATGTCAAAACACACTAAAACACTCCAAAACAGCATAAAAACACTTAAAAACAGCAAGGAACAACACTAGAAGTAATGGGTGATAAACTCCCACGAATTTCATGCAAAACAACTTGGTTACCCCCCCCACACTTAAATCAAACATTGTCCTCAATGTTTCAGGCATAAACTCACACAAAAACAAGCAAACAAACAAACAACGAATAAACATGACAAGTATGGCAAAGTAAAAACCAGACAGAGTAGAGTTTAAGAACGCAAATCTGGTTATGGAGAGATGATCTTGTTGACTTTCCACAGCTTTGATCTCGAACTGGGCTAGGGAACTTCTTAGCAAGGAAAAAGAGACTTGATTGGTGGTGGTGATTTGATGACCTTGTACGGCGAGGCTTTGCTCTTTGGCGACTGATGCGTCCATATGTTGTTGAAGTTTCTCGAGCTCTTGGTTTCAACTCAGACTCCTTCTGCTGGGTTGATTGAGTGTGCAGACAGCATTCTTCTTCTACACGGCAGGTAGGCACGAGGTAGAGGTGATGGTCTGTTTCTTTATTCAATCTGTCCAAGTGCCGACCGATTGCTTTCTTTCTCCTTGTCCCGCAGGCAAGAGCAAGGGTAAAGGAAAAGCATGCCATGAGATATCTTTGCCTACGACTCTGATGATATGAGATACTTTTGCTTTTGAAGAAGTATCTTTCCACAGGTTTATTCTTGAACTGGGCTGGGGAACTTCTTAGCAAGGAAAATGAGACTTGATCTTGAAGATGAATTAGCACGTTGTCTCCACATGCTTCAAGGTATCATTTTCACTTGCCTTATCTGTTCTCCAGGCAGATGTGGCATCTTCTTCGAAAGTACATCAGCAGTTGAAGATGAGCACTCGAGAGCAATGCTAGGTAAGCAATCAGGAAGGAGTTCCAGGCAGTCGGTTCTTAGATCGGAATATTGACACCAAGTGCTGGCTGATTGCTCTCTTTCTCCTTGTCACAAAGACAAGGAAAATGACAGGGAGAAAACATGATATGAGATACTTTTGCTTTCAACCTTTATGATATGAAATACTCTTGCTCTTGATGACTTGTTTGCAGAGGTACCCCAAGGGATGAGAAACACAAAGTAACTCGAGAGGCTTCGTTGGGAATGCATTTTCAGAGATGAAGAAGAATTATGTATGTCTGCCTTGCTATGGAGGGTGAATGACGACATTTATGGGAATTAATAACCAGTACTATTCTTTCACTCTTGTTAGCACCCGTTGGATGATTGAACAGTAAACTTCACGTGCTTTCTACTTCACCAGAAATCTTCGACATATTACCCGTAATTTCTGCAAGGCTGAGTGTGCATGTGACAGATGCTGACACGTCTGGATAAAGCAGATGCCTCTTCGATATCTGGAATCGGCGCTTCGATAAACTGCCCGTGATTTCCGCAAAGCTGAGTTTACGTGTGACAGGTGCTGACGAGGCTGAAAAAGACTGGCGCCTCTTCGATATCAGAGATCGGCGCTTCGACAAATTATCCGTGATTTTCACAAAGCTGAGTGTGCATGTGACATGTGATGACACGTCTGAAAAAGCAAGTGCCTCTTCGATTTCTGAGATCGGCCCGTGGTTTCTGAGCAGCCCAGCTTTTGAGAAAGCAGACGTCGCTTCGATCTCTGAGATTGCCTCTTCAATTTCTGAAGCTCCGTCGAGTGCTGATTTTTAAAGAGAGGCACGCATCACATTCCAAAGCACACTTGAATTTTCCGCCTGTAGAAGCTCCCTACTTGCACTTTTAAGAACTTGATTTGTCCGACCTCTTCTTTTTCTTCACACCTTCGAAAATGTCTTGCCCTTCTGACCGTCGCCTTAACTTGAATGTTGGGGAAGATATTGATATGTCTTTTCCAAAGTAAGGACAAGAGTCAGTCACAAGTAAGGAAGACTCTACGCTGAACTGAAGGTCAAGATCGAGAGCGAAGATAGATTTAAGTAGGGGGTCTGGGGGCAACGACCGGTCAACCAAACAGTACGGGAAGTAAATGATGGAGTTGCGGAGAGAGGTGATTTAAGTGAGGGTGTTGCAACTTCTCTAGAGCTCCATATCTTCCTCGTCACAAACTTCTTTAGCTAGCATTTTCGATCTTTGGAAATGATCTGTTCGGGACCATCCGATAAAGCTACGAAAGAAATTCACGGTAAGTAAAGTCCGTATATTTATGAAAAACAAATAATAAAGGTAAATTTATATACCAGGTTTATGACCGAAAGCAGAAGGAATAGATAGTTGTGACAGCTCGGGAGCCTTCCAGTTCCCTGAAATTAGAAGAGGGTGGTTCTTCCAATCTCTGGCTCTCGAATGGCCCAATGACAAGAATTTCTTACAATATCTAGGTTTAAAATTAAAGAAGCTAGTTTCACCCTTAATAACCGTCAAGTCGAAGAGATAGAGAAAATCCCTAAAACCTAAGGATACACCTAGCTTCAGACCCAATGCTAGAAAGGTCGACATAATTAAGTAAGAGTTTGGGTTCAGTTGCATAGGGTGAGTATTAGTGAAGAATAAGATGAGATGAATCATGGGGTGGAGCGGGAAACTAATGACCCCTAAATGGTTCGAAGACAAAACGGTAGACCCGTCTGGGATACCGAGGCCCGAATACATGTAGGCTCCGGCAGGAAGTGGGCTAAGGTGTATGTCATCTGGAACATGACCTAGGTCACGAGCCTTGACAATCTCGAAGGGTGGTGGAGTACCACCATATTTAGACCAGGGTGTACGTCTCGACATGATAAACGAGTGGGAGACTTACCGGCCAAAATTTGGTTAGATAAGATAGAAGAGGAATTTGTGCTCGTAAACGTAAGTGGAATGTTTGAAATATTCTCGCAAGAGGGGTTTGAAATGAAAATTACCTATAAACTAAGAGGTATCTGAAGCAAGAAATCACAGGCTTGGAGAAGAAACTAAGCATAGGAAGTGAAGAAATGCAGAGATGGAGAAACACAAGGTAATGACACACACACACACACACACTCATATATATATATGTATATGTACACAAATATATGAACAGTACGTGCAGAGATCCACATGTCAGTATGCAGAGATATGAACACATATGTTGCTCGTAGGTCTGCCCGTATATGCTTATGAATTCAGACATATATATGTATATATAAAGGCAAGTGTCGGAATTGGTGTGTGTACATATAGAAAAGCATGCAAAAATCTGGCCAGGAAGTGATGTCCACAAACGTACACTTACATACATACATATATATATATATATGTGTGTGTGTGTGTGTGTGTGTGTGTATTGGTGTATATACATATAGAAAAGCATGCAAAAACCTGACAAGGACGTGATGTCCACAAAAGTACACTTATATATATATATATATATATGGGTGTGTATACATATAGGAAAGCATGCAAAAGTCTGGCAAGGACGTGATGTCCTCAAAAGTACGCATATATATATATATATATGTATGTATGTATGTATGTATGTATGTATGTATGTATGTATGTATAAAGGCAAGTGTCGGTATTGGTGTCTATATATATGCACACGAGTGTGTGAACGTGTTTTAGACTTCTGCGCTGCAGCTACAGTTGCTGTTTTCGTCAGTTCGACAAGACGGGACAGTGAGTTATATAATAGATACGCATACGTGTAACCTGTCAGATAGGCTACACAGTTAAATTTCGTCAGTCCTCTTTCGTCATGTCAATCCTCTTTCGTAATGCCAGTCCTCTTTCATCATGTCAATCCTCGTCCGTAATGTCAGTCCACTTTCGTAATGTCAGTCATCTTTCGTCATGTCAGTCCACTTTCGTAATGTCAGTCCTCTTCCGCCATGTCAGTCCTCTTTTGCAATGTCAGTCCACTTTTGTAATGTCAGTCCTCTTTCGTCATGTCAGTCCACTTTCGTAATGTCAGTCCTCTTCCGTTATGTCAGTCCACTTTCGTAATGTCAGTCCACTTTCGTAATGTCAGTCCTCGTTCGTCATGTCAATCCACCTTCGTAATGTCCTCGTAAATCCTCGTTCGTAAATCTTCGTTTGTAAATGTCAGTCTGCTTTCGTGGAAGGTGTCAACCCATATTTTATGTGAAGGTGTGAGGTGACTTTCATAAAGTAAGCGAAGGAGCCTGTCTGGCTTTCGCGAGTTAGGCACACGAAACAATGACTTTGGTGAATTTACTGAAGGTAAATTTACGTAAATTTACCCCTAGAAAAAGCAACTCCCACAAATTTGGTCTTAGTAAGAAATGCTAAAAGTTTAGCTAGGTTCAAAAAGCATAGTTTCAAGGCCACATGTGATCGAAAAATTTAGTTTTCCCCTATTTTACATACGTAAAAAAGGGAAAAAGGGGGCATTGTGGGAGGATAAAATCCGGTTTCGACTCATGGGCCAATCTAAGTCACCCAGGGATGGTGTTATGCAAGGTAAACCGTAAGGAGAGCCCACGAGGAACAAGCAGGCGCACGTGTCTAGGTAACTGCCTCCACTACGGAGGATCACTGAGGAAGTGGGAAAGGAAGAGAGATCGTGGTACTTGTTCTCCAGGCATGCAATCCTATAAATATGGAGTGGAGCCAAAGAACAAGGTACTTGAGGAGAACCCGAGAGAAACCAGAGAATAGAAACCAATCGACTGACTTGAGCGTCGAAGTATCTTTTGCAGGTACCCGCCCGGGCAAGCTGCGGAGGAAGATTATTTTAGGACATCTCGAAGAAGGATTCGGCGAACGTGAGGATTGCGGTCAACAAATCTGTGGAGGTATTTCTTCTTGTAGGAAATCTCACTCCAACAAAAGTATTAGAACATAACGAAAACATAGGGGACAAGCATGTAGTGTGTGTTAATCTAAGTATTCAACAAGTCTCTTACAATTTATAAAAAAATAAAATACAATGCAAAATGAAAGTTATCTATTTTCTGTCTAAGTGAGAGTCGCGACCTAGGCATGGTGCCTAGGTTAGTTTGGGCGGGCTAGGCAGGCATCTAGGCACTCTAGGCGGGCGCCAAAGCAGGTCTAGGTGCCATTTCTTTATTTTCAAATGCCTAGAGATTAATCAGAGAGGTGACCAGCCGTCTAGCACCTAGAAAGAACTTAGACGGCGCTAGGTGGAGATTTTTTGAACAATGGTTTTACATCTCTAGGTACATTGTTTTTCAATTGTAATTTCATTACATTGTTTATATTTAGGTTCATTGTTTGGAGGTGCAGTAAGTAGCAAAGTTGCCAGTTCGGTCCTGAACAACAATGGCTGCTGCATTTTTGGTTGTTTATGACTCAAAAAAGGTTTTTAAGCGTATTCAGACATCGACCCTCCTGTATCTTCAATATAACATATGAGCTTCCACCCAAGATCATTGTCAGTATGGCTGAAAGATAGGGACAGACATAAGTAAAGTGCAAATTTTTGGCGTTCGTCCTTCCAAATTTTCCTTCCACATCCTTCCAACATTAGAGAATACTGTCTTTTTTCTGAAACGAGAATCTTTGGCGTTCGTCCGTTGGTATAGGTTGATCCTTTTGGGTCCTTCACGTTACCCAGACAATTCACCAATATCATCACTAGTGATTGTTGCATCTGTCCGAAAATAAATTCCCCTCCGCCCGTGTTGAAACACTTAACTATACAACTCACATACTTGTCAGACTTGCAACATGCTGTTTGAATACCGTCACCTGAACGTTAAGGGTTTCTGACTTATTTGCGCCATTGTTAGCCTGTATGAACCACTGTTTCCAAAATTCCACAAATGCAAGAAGAAGAAACTAGTTAGTAAACCTTTTTGTCCAATGAACCTACTGTCTTACCAGGATTATAGAACATTATAAGCATTAGCTTCATTACTGTTTTATTATCACACCACACTATTAGGTTTTTGTAAACCTACATGGTTGTTCCAATGAACAACGCCTCCTCCCCCGGGCGTGCGTGCGCGCACTCATCGGATTTATGAACTTTAGCACCAGCTTCATTCAAGCTGTATTTCCTGATAGTGTTTTGTTTCCTTGTAATTAATCATAAGGTACATGTGGGGTTACAGGACTAAATGCATATGTACATACATGGTAAAGATAATGGTAGCATGTTCAATTGCCCAGATCTTTTGAAGATGCTCCTACTCGAGAGAAGAAAATCAAATGCATGTTGGGAGAAGCAAAGAATCTATCAAATGTGTATGAGAAAGCTGTATATATATCACATCTACCACCAATTTCACGTGATATATGATAATAAAGATGAGAACCAAAAAATAAAAAAAAATAAAAAGACAACAAATAAAGGTGAGATTGTACTTTGGCTTTTTCTTTTATGAGAATGTGTTGAGAATAAATCTCACATTGATGGAAGAATAAATCTTGCATGGACTTATAAGTAAGTTGGGATACTCCTCATATTGTCAATTGGTTTTATGGTGTAACTTTAACTTTCTTTATAATGAGATTCTTTATTTGTCTTAGTAGTTGTTCAAATTTCACATCTCACGTCAGAATAAAATTCTTCCCAGTTTCTATAAACTTCTCTCCACTTCTCTCATTTGATTTCATTTTCTTTTGATCTTCCAAAACCTGTAACCATTTTGGAGATATATTTTTCAAATTTATTTATGTTTTGGATTGCTGGTTCTTGCTTGCCAGATTGGTACTTCGGTTTGTTTTCCTTCTTGGATCTTGTTGCTTCCCCTTTGTACCCTTTTGTTGAAGATCAAGCTAGAAGGTGAGTTGAATTGGAAGTCAAAAAATGGAAATATAAACGCACATAGAATAAAATACTTTATTTTATTTATTTCTTTATTAGAATAAGGTGAGTTGATATTTATTAGTTTATTTTATTTATTAGTGGGCTTTATTTTTACTTAGAAAAGTGCTCACATGACCTATTAACATCGAAACCGAATGATAAGTGCTTGTTTCAATTGCAATCAAGTAAAGGATGTCATCTCTTACTAATCTTGTTGGAAGTATGCCCACAAAGCCACTCATTTGATGTAATAGCTTTTTGGAATACTTAATGTATTAAACTTTTATATGTTTAATGAAGGGCAAAGCTTATTGTCAGACACTATTTATTGTATCATGTGTTTATGCAATAAGGGAATCCAAGGGATGTATTTGATCTAAGAGACAAGTGATCTAAGTGAGTTAGATTATCGAGACCATTCTCTTATGTTCATTCCTAAAACGTTCCTAGCCATAGGATTGCCAATTGGGTATTGACAATCCGCTAAGGTTAGTATGTGTTATGTCAACTCAAGCTTAAGTATGACTAGTCTCAAGTCATTTGGTGTTGGACACTAAGACAAACACATAGGTGCTCGAAAGAGTAATCGAGTACACTGAACAACGATCAAAAGAGAGTTCGAACATACATGTCATGTAAGAACTCTAAAGTTGCAATATGCAAAGTAGTCCTTTGACCTGAGGCATCATAGATGTCTAATGGATACGTCCTTGATCTTTGATCATGTCAAACGGCATTCCATCGGAGTGTCCACGTCATTGTTGGGGTCAAGCTATCTAGTCATGTAGGCATATGAATGCACAACAAGGGATCTCTAACCTTCCATGGTGGAAGGAGAATACTCTAAGATATGATTCTAAAGTCTTTGGCCAAAGCAAATGAATATGACTTAGGAAGTTTGTTCCAAATCATATTCAAGGGAATCATATAGAGAAGTATCACATTGGATAGTAGACATGAAACAAACTATCACTTAAACAATGTGATTAAGAGTATTGTATTAGAGAAGGACCGTATTGCATTGTAGTTGTAACTGGATAGGTTCTCCAACCAATTCTACTTAGCTTGGGTAACCATGATATGCTGCTAGGTGTCACTCATGGTTTGTGGAAGCCCTAATGATTAACAAACACTAATCATTAAAGGGAGAATTGAAATGTGGTTTCAATTCACAATCGATCGTTAAGAGTAACAATCGCCCACTGCCTCGCTAATTGGAACCTAATGGATCGTACACCGAGTAAGGGCGATAGTGAAGAAATTAAATGAAATGGATATGCAATTAAATTGTTTAATTGAAGAATGGTCAAGATTAATTAATTAGTTAATTAATTTTACGAAAGGTTCGTATTGGGCTTTTAAGTTGGTTTTGGGCTTCGGGGCTCAAAAATGTTTTGGTCCACAAGGCCCATTATGTTTAAGTTGTATGACAACTAAAACAAAATGGGCAAATAGCCCAATAACATTAATATGGCCGGCCATTAGTGTGAATGGGCAAGCTTGGATTAATTACAAGTTTGCCACTCACTTGAAATGAAGTATAAAATCAATTTTATAGCTTTATTTCTCATTAGGGTTTTTCTTGGGGAAATGAGGTGAAACAATTTCTCTCAATTTTCTAAAGAGGCCGGCCACTTAGAGAGATTAATCTAGCAATCTTTTCTTCTCTAAGTCATCCATTTCATCTTCACACTTAACCCTTGGTGTGGAGACTTAGAGACACCAAATATTTGGTGTTTTTGGAGATCCTTTCCTTACATCCTCAAGGACCAAAGGAGCACAAAAGGAGAAGGATATCACAAGCAATATCCAAGGAGCTTGGAGGTGACTTGAAGGCCCTCCACTTGGGTGAATCCCTTGTGTAAACAAGGATGAGCTTCAAGGGTAAAGAAACTCTAAATCTTTACTTCTCTTTAATGTTGTTAAAGAGTTTATTGGTTCACCATATACTAGGCTTTGAAAGTCATGGGGTTTATGAATTGTTTTTGAATGCATGCCTACTTTAAAGTGTTAATAGTATGCATATGTATTCAAATGTTCTTACATGTTCTTAGCTAGGACAAAATTTTTCCTTCAAATCTATATGCATACAATACATGCACGAGAATAGGCCCTCCTCAAGTGTTGTTAGACAAACCGACTCTCTTTCATTTTGTTATTCTTACTTTTTTTTGGGGTGTGCTATCCACACACCCCATTTTACTTCTCACACACCCCTTGATAATTTATGTTCGTTGATCTTCTTCAATTCATCCGATCCGACGGTCGAAAATTAAAAAGGTGTGTGAGAAGTAAAATGGGGTGTGTGGATATCACACCCCTTTTTTTATCACACCCCTTTTTTTCCGCTTAATTGACATAAAATCTCATTAAATAAATAGGCAGATTGAACATGGCAGCTACAGTTGTTCTTACAGTTCTTAACGTAAGAACTATGACGATTGAAATTCTCGAATTAAGACCTACTTGTTGGTTGAAGATCTTTGGGACATTGTCGAAGGCACCTATGAACTTCCTAGAGAAGAAGATGCTGAAGCTGAACGTAAGGATTGGAAGAATAATGTCAAAGCCTTATACGCAATCCAGAGTTCTTGCGGGGATGATACATATCAAATAATCTAAGTACGACACTGAGGCCAAAATAGCATGGCTTTCTTTGTATAGTTTTCTGAAGTCAAGTGATACACCAAGTACAAAAGGTACGTGCATACATGAAAAGGTGAAGGAAAAAAGAAGAGCTGATAAACACACATATATATATATATGTATGTATATATATGGTAATATGGTTGTACCTTTTAGGAGATCTATCCTCATTTGATGAGAAATATTTTATAATTATTATGTAATAAAGTAATCTCATTTTGCAACAAATAAAAAGAAAAGTATTCTTATTTGATGTGTTGCATAATTAAGATATACATGAATTGGAAATGTAGAAAAAGAAAAGACCAATTAAGAATTGATAGGTAACATCTGAACATCAAGATTTCCATTTTCAAATGAGAGGTCACTTGTTAAAGCGTATCCAACCCGGATTGATGGAAATGATCGTGATGCTGCAATGGAAGGAGGGCTCAATGTAGGACATGATTGTAAAACCTTGTTTGAATGACAATGAGATTATAGCTGGATTACTTGGGTGGCACTTAACTAGTTGTACTGGTTATGTGAAACACAAGGAGTCTTAAGAGCCTTAGTAAAATAAGAGTCGTGGAGTTTTAAATATTGCAGCTGATCTATTTAAATCCTTATTGAGTATATACAAATATGTATAGTCATGATAGGACTTAAACTTGTTAAAGAGATAGGGATTATCACTCTTTCTGATAATAGGCTGAACCGAGTGAATCTTTAGCCATATGTATGGTTGTACAAATAGATGAAGTCCCTGCTTCCACACATACGCTCTATTAACATCTAAAACCCTATTATTGAGTGTTGAAAGTAGATGACTTCTTATGTTAATTATTCAATGGTGATATCTCCATGTAAGTCGTTCTATCAAATTGCATGTTGTTGTATATCAATTATTGTGAATTTGATATTCAATTGGTAATCGTAGTGCTGAGTTGGTTTTCTACATTATTGTAGTTCAAATATTTATATATTGCTTACATGTGGTATCAGAGCCAATCCAACATGGCTAGGGTTCCTTATTTAGATTTTGTACATGGTTAAATGCTTCCGCTGCATACTGACAATTAAATTTGTATGATCATTATATATAATCAACTATGTACACCTCCAGTTGTGTTTGCTACTTTGTGCAGAGACCATCATTTAAAGAACAATTACAATATTGGAAATTCAATCAAGAAGAACTTGGATTCATATTTTATTTGTCAAAACCAAACTGATAAATACGATTTGAATCGTAAACAAGGACTTCAACACCTAATCTGCTCAAAAGTGTTTAGTTTGTTGATTTTGGCTTGCTGTCTAAGTAATTGGACATGTGATTTGTTTGTATCAAGTGAATAATAATCTTCTCAAAAGTGTTTATTTATTTAAGTTAAACGAATGAATCAGTGTATAGTGAAGTATTAAATTGACAAGATTGCTTTCTTCGTCTGCTCAAAAGTGTTGGAGTTATGTAAATTGCCCTTGTGTTTAATATTTTGGCTATGCAAATCTAGTATAAATGGTTATACTATGCTTATACGATTATGTTTTGGAAAAAGATTAAGCGAAATCTTTCCTTTTGTTTGTTGACACTTAATGACTAACAACTATGAAACTTAATATTTGATTTTGCAGCTCCTCACATGACATCCCTCAATTTCAACAATATTGAGACTTTGACTGGTCCTAACAACAAGAAGTGGAAGGAGGATGATGAAATGGTTCTTGGCCTTATGGATCTCAATTTGGCATTAAGGGAAGAAAAACCTGTAGCTATTACTGCATATCATAAGGAAAAATTTGAAAAGTGGGAGGGAACAAACTGAATGTCACTGATGATTATGAGGAAGGTGATGACTCAAATCAATTAAAGGGGGTGCTCCAAAACAAGATAATGCAAAGGACTTTGCAGTTGGGGAAAAGTTTAAAGAATCTAAAAAGGCTGAAACTGGGACTTTTCTTAGTCAAATTACTGCCATGAAGTTTGATGGTGATGGAAGTATCAGAGAACACATTCTCAAATTGGTTGATCTTGCTCAAAAGTTGAAGGACCTTGAGGTACCCATGACTGACCAGTTCTTAGTTCATATAGCTTTGAACTTTTTGCCTCCAAAATATAGGCAACTTAAGGTTTCTTACAACACTCAGAAAGATAAATGGGGCATCAATGAACTGATTTCTATGTTTGCACAAGAAGAAGATCGTCTCAAGAATGACAAATCAGTGGATGTGAATTTTGTGCAAGGAGAAAAATGCAAAAAGGACTTCACTCAAGGTTCAACAGTGGTTGCTGGTAAGAAGAAGAAAGAAAGAAATTTCTTCTTCATTTAAATATGCTAACATCACCTCTAAGGGATCTCATAAAATAAAGCTTGTTAACACTGAAACTGAGAAACTGAGAAAGAGAAGTAGAGTTACTTTTGAAAAGAAACAAGTCATTTAAGAAAGAATTGCAATGGCTTCAAAAATTGGCTTGTTAAGAAAGGTAATGAAATAAATGTTTTTGTGTGTGTTGAGTCTAGTTTATATCCCTCCTAAAAGTTGGTGGTTTGACACAGGCTGTTCTATTCATATAACTAATTTTTTGCAAGGTTTCTAAAAAACAAGGGAGATAAACAATGAAGTCTACAATGTCTATGTGGGGAATGAGAGCAAAGTTGTTGTCAAATCCATAGGAAGTGTCAAGTTAGTTGTTTCATCTATCTTTATTTTAGATTTGAGTCCAGTACTTTATGTACCTTCCATGCGAAGGAATTTAATTTATGCATCTAAGCTAGTTAAGTCCGACTTTACATTTGTGGGTGACAATCAAAGTGTAAAGTTTTTCCATTCAAATAATATGAATAAATTACTTGGTGAAGCTTATCTTAAAGTTGATATGTGGCAAATGAATTGTACTTATGAGATTGAATGTTTTAACGTTCAAAGTGTTGGTTCAAAACAAGTGCTCACTCATGAAAAAACCTCAATGCTTTGGCACAAGAGTTTGGGGCACATCTCTAAAGAAAGCATCATCACCCTTACGAAATAAGACTTATTGCCACAACTTGATTTCTGCAATTTTAAAGAGTGCATTGATTGTTTTAAAGGAAAACTCACCAATACTAGGAATATAGGTCAAACCGTAGCCAATCTCTATTAGAAATTATACACACTGACATTTGTGGACATTTTCCAATTAAAACCATATGTGGAAAGTCATATTTCATAACATTTATTGATGATTTTTCACGGTTTGCATATGTTTTTCTCATTTCTGAAAAATCTGAAGCCTTGGATTGTTTTAAATCATTTTATTTGGAAGTTGAAAAACAACTAGAAAAACACCTTAAAATTGGAGATTTGATAGAGGTGGTGAGTATTTTGGCAGGTTCACTAAGGCTGGTCAACACAAAGGACCTTTTGCAACTTATCTTGAACAAAATGGCATCATGGCTCAATGTATTACCGCTAGGACTCCTCATCAAAATGGTGTTGCTGAACAAAGGAATCGAACTCTAAAGGACATGATCAAGTCCATGTTTGGACATTCAAAGCTCCCATTGTTTCTCTGGGGAGAGGCGCTGAAAATTGTACACTGTATATTGAACCATGTACCAAGCAAGTCCTTTGACATGGTACCATTCGAAGCTTGGACGGGAAGAAGACCAAGTTTTAATCACTTTCGTGTATGGGGTTGTAATGTCGAGGCCAGATTTTATAATCCAACTGAGAAAAAGCTTGATTCGAGAACCACCAGTTGCAAGTTCATTGGGTATTTTGAGAAGTCTAAAGGGTATAAGTTCTTTTGCCCTAGCAGTCACTCGAGGGTCATGGAAACACATAATGAAAAATTTCTCAAAAATGAGGATGAGACTGACATAAGTACATCAACAACCATATCCCTAGAGTTCGAAGAAATCCCACATGATAGTGAGTTACTTGATTAGCAAGCAACTACTATCACTATTCCCATTGATTTGCAGGCTTGACCTTCTCATGACAACCTACATACGTCCTAGAAAGAGGACATAACGAACAAGGAACAAGTTCCCCATGCAGTTGCTCAAGAAAATGAAATACATGCACCTGCACAACTAACTTAAGATGATCTTATGAATGCTCCAGTTACTGCAACTTCAAAATTAAATGTTCAAAAATCACAGAGGGTTCGCAAGGCTATGCTTCCATATTTTGTGTATCTTAATGAGATTGAACATACCATAGGTGATGAAGATGATCATTTGTCTTACAATCAAGCTATAACAAGTGCACGATCAAAGTTATGGAGTTAGGCCATGCACGAAGAACTGGAGTCTATGGAGAGGAATAATGTGTGGAGTCTAGTTCCAAAACCAACTGGGATAACAAAAGTTGTTGGCTATAAGTGGGTATTCAAGACAAAAAGAGATTCACAGGGCAATATTGACAAACACAAAGCAAGGCTAGTGGCAAAGGGTTTTACGCAAAGGGAAAGAATTGGCTATAATGAGACATTTTCTCCAATCTCAACAAAAGATTCCATGAGAATAATCCTAGCTCTCACGGCACACTTTGATTTAGAACTTCATCAAATGGACGTCAAGATGACAGTCATAAATAGAGACCTTGAAGAAGACATTTACATGCAACAAGCACCTGGATTTGTTGAAAAAGGGAAATAGACAATGGTTTGTAAGTTGGATAAGTCTATTTATGGCTTGAAACAAGCCTCAAGGCAATGGAACAAGAAATTTGATCAGGTAATGGCAACTTCTGGATTTCAAGAGAACAAAATGGATCAGTGTATTTACCTAAAAGTTTGTGGCTTAAAGGTCATATTCTTAATATTGTATGTGGAAGATATATTATTAGCCAGCTCCGATATATCTCTACTACAGTCAACTAAGAGTATGCTCACTCAAAACTTTGACATGAAGGATTTGGGGGAAGCTTGATTCATTTTGGGAATAGAAATAATAAAAGATCGTGCTAAGAAGTCTCTTGGTCTCTCTCAAAGACAATATATCAAAAAGTGTTCAAATGGAGAATTGCCTATTGGCAAGGGAGACAAACTGAGCAGTGATCAATGTCCCAAAAATGAATTGGAGAAGGAATGAATGAAAGACAAGCCTTACACATCTCTTGTAGGGAGTCTGATGTATGCTCAGGTATGCACAAGACCGGATTTAGCTTTTACAGTGAGTGTACTAGGTAGGTTTCAATAAAATCCTGGTGCATCTTATTGGGTTGCAGCTAAAAAGGTACTGAGGTATCTCAAAAGAACAAGAGATTTCATTTTAACTTAGAGTCATGTGGACAAGCTGGAATTGGTGGCATTCACAAACTATGATTTGGCAGGATGTGTGGACGATAGGAAATCAGCTAATGGTTATATTTTCCTATTAGCTAATGGTGCAGTGTCATGGAAGAGTGCAAAACAAAAGGGTATTGCGTCTTTAACTACATAAGTTGAATTTATAAGGTGTTATGCAACAACTCAACAAGCCAATTGGCTTAGAAACATGATGAAAGGATTGGAAATCATTGATGGTATTGAAAGGCCCTTCAAGCTGTATTGTGACAACAAAGCTGCAATTTTTTTTTCCCGAAGAATAATAAGAGGTCTTATGCAAGTAGATTGATGGATATTAAGTACTTAAAGGTGAGAGATGACATGAAGAAATGGACTGTCAAAATTGAGTACATCAACACAAGTTTCATGGTTGCTGACCCAATGACAAAGGCCTTACCAGTGGGAGTCGACCTTCAAGAAACATGTTTTTAACATGGGAGTAAGAGAGTCTTTTGATTCAGTTAATGAGTGGGAGTAAGCATTCCATGAACTGTGTTGATTTTGTTTCAATTGTTCTTTCTTTATAATTGACAGTTGTTAGTTGCATTGCAATTCATTATTATCATATTATTTATTCAAATGGCTACTTGTGTTTTTACAAACAATTTTGGTAATGAAGGTTTTCAGTTTGTTATGAGGAACTGACATTATGAGTTGTCAAATCTTGACATAATGAGTCTTGAAGGTAACATAGTATTTCAAGTTAAATATGTATGTGATCACAGAGTGCAAAGTGTAGATAATGTGTGCTTTGTTTTTTGTGGTCCTATATTTTACTCAAGATGACAGGTTACTAAGAAGGATAGTTGCAAACTTTTGTGAACTCAATGATCATCATGATTCTTATAATATTGAGGCATATCATTGACACTCAAGTGGGAGAATGTAAAACCTTATTTGAATGACAATAAGATTACAGATGGATTGCTTGGGTGGCACTTAACTAGTTGTATTGGTTTTGTGAAACATAAGGAGTTTGAGAGCCTTAGTCAAATAAGAGTCATGGAGTTTTAAATATTGTAGCTGATCTATTTAAATCCTTATTGAGTATATACTAATATTTAGAGTCATGAAAGGACTTAAACTTGTTAAAGAGATAGGGATTATCACTCTTTGTTATAATAGGCTGGACCTAGTGAATCTCTAGCCTTATATATGGTTGTATAAATAGATGAAGTCCCTGTTTCCACACATACGCTCTATTGACATCTAAAATCTTATTCACTTAGGGAAGAGTATTATTGAGTGTTGGAAGTAGAAGACTTCTTCTGTTAATTCTTCAATGGCGACATCTCCAGGTAAGTCGTTTTATCATATTGCATGTTGTTGTATATCAATTATTGTGAATCTGATATTCAATTGGTAATCCTAGTGTTGTGTTGGTTTTCTACATTGTTGTAGTTCATATATTTATATACTGCTTACAATGATAAGATTAGCAATGCTAACGATATTGATGCAACTTTCGTCAAATATATCAAGTCTAAAGATTGGGATAATGTGATCAAGTTGCTTCGTGAACATCGCCAGCTAGGAAGATTTCCAATTTACACAGATGACGAAGATGGTACAGCTCTTCATTGCACAACCAGCATACATCCGCACAAGACCGCCAACGTGTACATTGTTGAACATTTGGTGGAGTAAATGGCAAAGGAAGACATGGAAATTGAAGACCGTTTTGGTCAGACAACTCTTTATTGTTTAGTGCATTATCATCCAGAAAGGGTTGAACTAACTAAACGCATGCTTGAAAAGAACGACAAGTTACTTACTATTTTATGTCCTTATTGTTCGGGCTAGATTTGTCCCTTGCATAACTCCCCTGACCTTTCTCATCAGGCAGAGTTTGATGTTTAGTTCTTTGCAACATGAATTTGGAATTAGTCTGAGAGGTGCCTTTGTGAGGCATTTCTTAGGCCTTGAGGCTCACAATCGGAACTAATAGAGATTCGAGTGTGCCACTGTTCTTTTTGTCTAACAGATTGTTTACTTGATTATTCAATTAATCGATTTCTTGCGCTACAAGTCACTTTAACTTCTTGTAATATCAGGATTGTTCAAACATAGGTTAAGTCTGCATTAAGTTCTTTTCCTTGCCTTTTGATTAAGGATTTTCATTTGTAGCATCACATGTTCGTATATAAAGGAAGTTGAGATTAATCAAGTTGATTTCTTAGTTATTATTTTAGATCGACAGCAAAGTAACCAAAATAATTAGTTGACAAGATTAATTATGACTAAAACTTGAGCAAAAATAATTAGAAATGACATGAAATTCAAAGGAAGAAACAAAAATTACACATCTACTTTATGTAAGTATAGATAAAGGAGATTCGGGCAAGATTACAAACTTGGCGGGCAAGGTTTATCTTCTTGCAGACACCTCTCCTTGTATTTTACAGTGACTGGGATCTTTAGAAAATGAAATATAAACAAGGTTTACTAAAGGGATTCGATACTACAACAAAGAGAAGGGATTCTAAAATCAAACAAAAGAAAGCTTTCTATGGTGGACCTAAGACTTGAAAAGGACAAGGGATGAACAAACTAAGGGCCTGTTTGGTATCCTATTTGAAATTTTTTATCATTTCTCAAAACATTTCTTAAGAACATTTCTTGAAAACAATTTTCTTTAAGATCAAAAACTTGATTGGTTTGCGATTTAAAATTTTTAAATCTTACGACTTCAACTAGACAAAGAGATCTAAAAAGAGAGGGTCGCATGTGAGGGAGAAAGAGGAGAGAGAATGAAAGAAAGTAAGATGATTGAAGGAAAGAGAAAGAAGAGAGAGGATCGAACGAGATAGAGAGGAAGATGAGTGAGAGAAAGAACCAAGAGAATGAAAAGAATGGATTGGAGGAGAGACGAAAAAAGTAAAAAAAAAAAAAAAGGGAGAGAGAAGGAAGAAAAGAGAGAGAGATAGATTTGGAGTGAGAAGGGAGGAGAGAGAAAAAAAGAAAGGAGTGAGTTTAAGTTTAAAAACTCTAAAAACTCATTTTTTATGTTTTTAGAGAATATACTATATTTTTTAGTTAGTCTTGAGTTCAATTTTTAAAAATAGTTCTACCAAACAAGTTTTTAAGGCCTAAAACTTGAAAATGATTTTTGAGTTTAAAAAGTTAGATTCCAGTAGAGTACCAAACATGCCTTAAAGTTTTTTTTCTTTCTAGTATGAGTGTACTAATAGTTGCTTGATTGATTGGTTGAGAGAGAGTTTATGCTTGTGCCCTTCATTGCTTTTATAGACTTTCCTAGCCCTATTGTCCAAGCCTTCCCTTTTGGTGATGGATCCCAGGGCATGTGAGTCATCATTTGCTTTTATTAATTACCTTCCTATGCCATGGAAAAGTACTTTTTTGTTGAGGGTGAGCTGTCCTTTGCCACTTGTCACCTCATATAGGCTTACTGCCTATTAGTTGCCAGAAAATGGTTTTAAATTCATCCTGGGCTGCCACCTTTCACAGCCCAATTCCTTTCTGGTTTACGCATGCCTAGGCCTTCACTTGTCTTGAGCCCAATATTAAATATCCGTCCAAACATTTCCCCCTTTAATCATTATTAAGTCTGCTAATCAAGACATTGATAATGATTAAAATTAAATGATTGCCGAAACTAGGTATTAGCACCTTTTATTTGAGCCGTTTTAACTAATCCTTTGCACTAACCCACGACTTCCAACGTTAACTACCTACCCCTTTATATAACTTCCACTTTACCATTTTCAACCATTATCTTCAACAAGCTTAATCCCTAGTGCCAACACATTTCCTCAAATTTTCAATTTTTCTTCGATCTCGTTCCTGCTACCTTCTTCACTTTTCAAATTTAATAATGGCCCCCAAACCACGTCTTGCATATAAGTCTCGAGAAGGCATCATTAATCTCCGTTGCTGTCTTAACGGCCTTCATCGCCCTCAAATTGGCCTTAATCTCCCTATTTTCTTTCTTGAACATAGGGCACACTCCATTAGGACCTACCTGGACCACCAGGGTCCCTGTTGCTATGGAGAACAATATGCCTTCCAAGGAGTGGTTCACTCCTAACCCTTATGAGGCCTAAAAGGGCATCTCAGCTGCTAGATGGTCGAGCTTCAAAATGGGCTTTCCTTCAATGACCGATGCAACTTGGTCAAAATAGGTAGACGATATGGAACCCCATCTGGAAGAAGAAGTGGATGGAAAATGTCATCTACGAACTAATCATGATGTCCAAGATCACCATTTCCATCAAGCATGAGCTCCTATTGATTGCCCTTCTTTTCTGGAACAATGAGACTAACACATTCGACTTCAGGATGGGACCCATGGCTCAAACTGTCTTGGACATGGCTTAGGTGTTCGGGCTAAGGTCGTGGAGCAAGTGTGTAGACATTACCCATGATTGGCCCTCTCTTTCTCAACCAGTTGTTGGAAGTTCTGAGACTTCGAAGGCTGTGGTGAGCTTAGACTATGACTCCACCACCTTCGAAAGCTATGATACCTCCTTTGTGGCCTTCATTCATTTTGTTAAGAAGAATTTTTGCCCGCCATCTCATTCTGTTGATCAAGCTCAGGAACACATGTACTTCATTCTCTATTGGTTGAACAAACATGTGTTCCCCAACAAGTTTAAAGGAGTAAAGTTGAAGTGGATCCCCTTGGTGCAAGCTCTGCCCTCCTTTGATGATGTGGCTATGAGACCCTTCATCCTAGCCCACCTCTATCACTTGCTCTACAAGATGACCAAGGGGCAGCCCTTCGTGACCAATCTCAATGGAGCAACCTGGATGATCCAAATCTGGCTCCAGTGGTACTTTCTAGAGTTTCGGGTTTTAAACCTGGAATTCCCTAAAGGCGTAGCTCCTGCTAGAATTCTAGCAGGGGCTCCAGCTACCAATCACTCAACCTTCTCTTGCTTTTACTTTTTCAAGGTCTGCAGAACCAGAAATGACCTTGAGTAGGGGGCCTTTGTGCTTAGGAGGTACCCCTGGTTCTCAGACAATATTTTCCAAGACTTATTTGGGGCAGATGCCAGCAGCTTCTGTAAGGAGAAATTTATTAGCTACATCCAACAATGAGATTTGGCTTGGGGAGTGAGGAGTGATTGAGTTAGTTATGAGCGTGGCCTAGAAGTTTATCACCCAAACTTTTGTGGTAGGTAGCTGAGATTTAGGCAAGCCATCCCAATCCCCTTCTTTGATTTAGTGCACTGTGGAACCTCATATCACATCCCCTCCCCCTTTGAAGTCACATTTCAGGCAAGCAGGTGCAGCCTCTCGGTGATGACCAAAATTGCACATAAGCCCACTGCTATCAACTTTGAATGTACTGCCTTATTTACCACTTGGTGGGAGGCCAAGTGGTCCAAAAAATATGGCTGAGACATTAAAGAGGCATATGACAGAATCTTCGAGCAAGTCTTCTTCAAGTCTCTTCCTAAAAAAGAAAAACTGGAGAGCTGGAATAAGGCCGTTAATGAGAAAAACCTTATGTTGATAGGTAATTTATCTTCCTAATCCCTTTTCTTTATTGTATGATTTTATCAAATGCTAACTTTGTTTTCTCAATTCTACAGCCCAAGGCAATCATGATGAAGTAGACTTAAAGCAAGAGGAAGAATAAGTTTATGATGCCCTAGTTTTGCAAGAAGTTACAGCTGAAGCAACTAGGTAAGGGGCTGGCCCGAGCCAAGCTCTTGGAGTCGCTGAGAACATCTCTGAGATGTTCACTGAATCTAAGATAGAGGCTGGACCTAAGCCAGAAACCAGAACATATCGTCGGGCCAATCCCAGGGTGGTTGAGTCATCTGATTCAGAGCTCGAGGAGAGGTCCAAGTTTAAGCATGATACCCCTGCCCTAAGAGCCACTTTAACCAAGAAAAAAACAAGGTCACAGACTTCTCAAACCTCTCAATCTTTTGCTGTTCTTCCAACTGAAGCGGGCAGGAAGAAACAGAAGTCTATCAGTAAGCACTTCATTTTTGAATTTCTCCACTATGCTCACTTTTCATAGATATCAAACTCATTGCATTCTCTTATGATTAGGACCTGCTGCTAGTAAGAAACTTGACTCTCCTCCCAAGGAGATGAAAGCCAGTAAGGATGGGCATCAAAGTGATAAATAAGTTATGTCCAAGATTTTGAAGGAACTGAAGGTAGTCACTATTGAATACTTAATACATATTTCTTCTTCCATTATTAACCCTTCTATTAACCCCAATTGGTTTTCAACGCAAGCTTCCAAAAAAGAAGGAATTTCTCAGGAAAAACCCTCTTATCCTCCAGCGTGATTTGTGCAAGCTTCTCCTTCTTGGGCCAAGCCTTCAGAGGTACATCATTTCCCTCAAAACTTGTTATTTTTCCAATTCTTAAGATCCAATCTCTTACTTGACTTTGCTCTTTTTAGATAAAGACAAGCACTTCAGGACCTGTAACTCAACAAGCCCTACTTTATCTCTTTCTCAAGTTCCTCCAACCATAACGGTGATTCCCACTTCTCAATTCAACCTTGCAACTGGAGAGTTGTTTCATTTTGTAGAAGATGATAATACCCCTGTAATTTTCTTCTCTTAGGTGTTTTTCATTATAAGATCCCTATTTTTATTATTATTTGGAACTGATGCATTAAACTTTGTCTCTGTCAGTCTTCACCTCTTCCAGAAGTTGCCAAGTCTTCTACATTGGCTGCCAAGGAACCAATGGTCCCTGAGATACCAGTTGTCTCAGAGGTGACTAGTCTTAGGGCCTCTTCATCTTTATTTCCAGTAAACCAACCATTTCCCCTCAAAGCAACTACAACTGAAATCCTTCCAACCATGGCTCAAGACTCAGCTAAGGTATACTTAACTCGATAACTTGTCTTTTTCTCATTTCAGCTTAAAGTTAGCCCCTTAATTTATTCATTTTTCATCTGATAGGCCTATGGTGAGGGTTCGAACAAGCATTCTTAGCCCGTTGTGAGCTGAGTAGTCCCTCATCGACTCCCTCAGGCTATTAGAGCTTCAGGGATTCCTATCCCTAGGCCTAGGAAGGTGGCCGCTACCTGATCTTCTTCCTTCTCCAGTGCTGCCGCTGCAGATATCGCCACTACTGCTGCTGCTTTAGGTGGTGCCGGCATCGTGCCCCCTCTATTGGCTTTTCTCCCAGCCATAACTTCATTGCCCAAGTTAGTTAGGGAGTTCGGTCAAATTAAGACTAAAATGAGGTCTCCAAGGCACCATTTCTGAGCCTCACCATATTCAAGAGCAGCGCAGGATCTTCCAAGAATAGATGCAGATGGACCTTCTTTAGTTTTAAGGCACTTTAAGATGCAGAGAAGGCTCTAACTGAGTTGTACCAGTTCCAGCAAATGACAAATGTGCATTATGAGTCTTTTATCTCATTCTTCGAGAACTTAAGGGCTTTGAAAGATCAGCACCTCAGGGCTGAGAGGCAAGCCAATAGGGTGAAGTGCTACAAGGAGAAGCACATTCGGACTTCCACCAATCTGCAGCAACTTATGGAAGAAGGGTCAACCATGGAGGATATGATCATGGTGGTGGCCGTAGAGATTCAGAAGCTAGAGGAACAACTTTCTGCTTTGAAGGCTGAGTAAATGACCCTCTCCAACAAACTATATAAAAAGATTGAGGAGGTGAAGAATGTGAACCAGGAGGTGGAAGAACCAGAAGCTCAGCTAACCAACAACAACGTAGCTTTAGAAGAACCAAGTCATATTTTTACCATAATGTAGACTTATCATTCTAGGATAGCTACTCTGGCTAAAGATGTAAACTTGTAATCTTTAGGACTTATGTATTCTCATGATTGCTGAATAAAAAGATTTTTCCTTGTCTCACTACCTTATTTGCTTATTTACAATTTCCAAAAGTAACTTCTCTGAATATATAAAAGATTCCAGAAAACAACCTTAAGTACCTAATTTCATCAATGTAACAGTCTTTTGCATCCCGCAGAGTTGGGTGTTACTTCTTTAAGAATTTAGCATTGATTTGGTGTTTCTGAGAACCTCCTTCAACATCTACCAAGTAATATGCCCCCTTATCTAATACTTTGATAATTATAAAGGGGCCTTCCCAAGTAGGACTCCGTTTCCCAAATTTTCTAATTTGAGCTCCTAATGGTAGAACTGTTTTCCATACCAACTCTCATTCTTCAAAAAACTTTAATTTTACCTTTTTATTATAAGCTCAGGCAACAACTCTTTTTCCTTCTTGAACCTTGTTCAAAGCCTTAATGCGGACGACATCCAAATCTTCTATCCCTTGACACATGGCTTGCACGAACTCATCACTGTGTAGATCAAATTGGTTTTGTATTCTCATGGAGCTCACATTGATTTCCATAAGAAGCACTGCATCTTATCCGAATGTTAATAGATAAGGAGTAGTTCCAGTTCCTACCCTTTTTTAAGTTCGGTAAGCCCAAAAAGTATCTCCTAACTTTTCATGCCATTTTGCTGGGCTGTCTACTACCATTCTCTTGATGATATTAATTAAAATTTTCTTGATGGCTTTTGCTTGACCATTAGACTGGGGCTAATAACTGGATCATCTTTATCTTGAAATTTTTTGCAAACTCCTCTATATCTTTGGAAACAAATGATGGTCCTTTATCTGTGACAATGACTTCGGGCACACCATACCTATGTAGTATCTTGGTCTTAATAAACCTCTTGACAGTAGTTGAATTGATAGTCTTTACTGCTGAAGCTTCCACCCATTTGGTAAAGTAATCAGTTGCCACAATTATAAAGGTGTTGCCTTTGTTGGAAGCTGGATATATTTACCAGATGAAGTCCATAGCCCACCCTCTCAAAGGCCATGGCTTTACAATCAGGTTTAGAGGTACGGATGAAGTGTGTTGCAAATGACCATGCCTCTGGCATTCTTCACATCCTCTAGCATAAGCCTTGCAGTCTTTCTCCATATCGGGCCAGAAGTAACCATATCTTCTTAGCAACTATCTCATCTTTGTTCCTGCTTGGTGAGCTCCACAAATTCCCTCATGTACCTTAGCCATTACTTTCATTGACTCTTCCAGACCCAAACATTTCAGTTGAAGCCCATATGGGGGTTTCGCAACAAAATCTTTTCCCACAAAACAAACTTAGTTGCCTGTCGGGTCCTTTTGCACGTAGGGAGAAAATGATCTTTTAGGTACTAAAGAATATAAGACCTCCAATCTCTTATCTCGGGCTCTCCCCTCATTTCGTCCAAGTTGAATTTTCTCTCAAAGATGGAAGGAAGCCTCATTGTTTGTATTTTCACTTTTATCTTAGGTGTTTTTCCCTGGTCTTATGCTCAAGAAGCTAGTTGTGGCATCTCATTTACAGCCAAATTCAACTCCCTGGGAATATGATTATTTGTGACTTCACTTCCCCAATATGCCAACAATTGAGTGACAGCCATATAATATCCTGCCATTGTGATATGTCTACAACAATTGAGTGACAACCACATAATATCCTACCATTGTGATATGTCTGCACTTGTATTCTCCATTCAATTGATTAATCACTAACTCTGAGTCTCCAAAGAACTCTAGTTCATTTGCCTTTAATTCTATCATAATCTCTAAACCAATGATTAATGCTTCATATTCTGCTCTATTGTTGGTGATACCATCATAATTCAAGAGAAATGAATAACAATGGTGAGCCTCTTGTGGATTGACAATGACTACCCATACGCCTGCAACCCGTTGTGTGCATGATCCATCAAAATATAACTTCCATGGAGTGATCCAAAGACTGGATACCTTTTAATCTCTTGCTGGACCTAAGCTGCGTTCTCTTGGTGGAAACCATACACTCGTAATTTCCAAAGTACCAGGAATATTGATCTCCTCTTCTGGTTCTTGGTGTTCTGTCAAAAAGTCTACAATTGTTTGTCCCTTCACAGCTCTTTGAGGCACATATTAGAAACTGAACTCTGATAATACCATAATCCAATTCCCAATTCTCCCAGTCAACATAGGTTTGGACAACATGTATTTGATCACATCATTCTTATCAATTATATGAGTGTGACAAGGCAGTATGTAATGTCTCAACTTGCTAGCAATGAAATACAAAGTCAAACATAGCTTTTCAACAGGGTTGTATCTTGTTTCTACCTCAGTAAGGATTCTACTGAGATAATACATTGCTTGTTCTTTCCCTCCTTCATTATTTTGAGCCAATAAACTCCCTATGGACTTCTCAGATGCTAAGATGTAGAGATTTAAAGGTTTCCCCCCTTTGGGGAAGCATAAGCACTGGAGGAGATGCTAGGTAAGCTTTCACTTTATCAAAGACTTCTTGATGTTGAGGGCCCCACTCAAACTTGTCTTGATTCTTTAACCTTAGCAAGCGAGACAAGGGTTGAATCTTACCTGCTAGGTTAGCAATGAATCTCTTTAAGAAATTAATATTTCGTAGCAGTTTTTGCAATTGTACTTTGTTGGTAGGTGCATGTGACTCTATTATGGCTTTAGCTTTATTCTTGTCTACTTCCACACCTTTTTTATGAACCAAGAGCCCCAAAAAGTTGCTCGATCTGACTCCAAAGGCACATTTTCTAGGATTCATTTTCAATTTGTGGGTTCTCATTCTTAGTAAAGCTTGTCTAAGATCCTCCAAGTATTGCTCCTCAGTTGTAGACTTCACCAAAATGTCATCAATGTATACCTCCATGCTATGCCCGATGAGGTCTTGAAAGATAGCATTTATTGCCTTTTGATATGTAACACCATCATTCTTTAATCCAAAGGGCATCACAACATATTCATAAGCCTCTACGTGTCCAGGACACCTGAATGTCGTCTTATGTATGCCATTTTTAGCCATTTTTATCTGATTATATCCAGCATTTCCATCCATGAAAGATAACACTTCGTATTTTGCTGCATCAATGGATAAGTCATCCATGGGCATAGGGTATTCGTTTTTAGGTGTTGCTTCATTAATATTTCTATAATCTACGCAACATCGAATGTCATTAGTTAATACTTTTAATACGGGTACAATGTTTGGCAACCATTCTACATACTTTGTAGGTCTAATAAAGCTTGCTTTCATAAGTTTCTCAATTTCTTCTTTAACCTTCCCTTCTATCTCTTTTGACATCCTTCTTGGGGCTTGTTTCATCGGCTTGTACCCTTCTTTTATAGGCATTATGTGTTCTACCAACTCAGAGTCTAATCCTAGCATCTCTGTATAATGCCATACAAAACAATCTTTGAACTCATGCAAAAGATCAACTATTTTGGCCCAATTAGCAGGTTCTAGCATGCCACTAAGTTGTATTGGTCGTGGATCCTCCTCATTCCCCAAATTAATGGTTTCTAAGGGGTCTTGGAGTTCTGGTGTTGGCTTGTCGGGCTTTGTAGATAAAAACTCCATTGCCCTTGGGGCTTCAGGCACATCATCGGGCCAATCTAGGTCATATATACATTCTACCATGTGTACAACAGCTCTTATACATTCTTCAAAAAACTTTCCTTCCTGACTATCCTTTGTGCCAGAACTTACATCCTCCACTCTGCCATTTCTTTGGCTGAGCATTGCTTAATTTAATTTCTTTCATTCCCATACTCTAGCAATCTTTTGATTAAGGACCTGATTGCTACCACTTGGTCCTTCTTCTTCTGGTCTGTCAACATTGGTGGTGGTGGGCTGGGATAATGTGTGAGGTTTATCCCATTCCTCCTTAGTGAGTAACAATCCTTGTTCCAAGAGCTTCTGGGCGGTCACCTTGGTAGGGTGGCCATTCTGATCAGCTCCTAAAAATTGTAAAATTCCAACATTTGGGTTGTAAAAGTTGGCCTCATCAATATTGGCAGTAGGGAGAAATGGCCGTGATTCGGCCTCCACTATTTCCCAGAACCCTTGCCCGACAGTAGTTGGTTCATGGTAGACAGTAACTCGTTGATGTAGGGTTGATGGTATAGACAAACTTTGGTGTATCCAATCTTTTCCCAATAAAGCCCCATAAGTGGAATTGTTATCCACCACAAAGAATGCCATCATGATCTTCTTGGACCCCAGATCCCATCTCCAAAGGCAATATAACATGTGTCTTAGTAATAGCCCCAGAAAAACTGGACACTGTGAGATCCATTGGAATAAGATCTTTTTCACTTCTGTCAAGTTTCTCATCTACTTAAGTGGTAGCACATTAACTGTTACCTCTCAATCTATCAATATTCTTTTGAAATAAACTCCTTCCAAATGAGCTGTCACATAGATAGGTTTCAAATGGTTTGCCAAGGTCATACTTGGCTTTCTAAACACAATTTCATCAATGTATATCCTCTCGGGCATTTTTCCTATGGGATCGGGCAAGACTACTACTCTTGATTCTTCTTTGCTGGTTTTTTCAAGGTTCACAAGGGCCATTATTAGTTCCTGTGATAAATAATCTTCTTGCATCACAATTGGTTGATCGAGATCAGTGCAAAACATGAAGGACAACACATAGGTCATTTTAACATGAAAGTTGCTAGATCCAGATGCCCCTTTCTTCTTCTCCCCAATCTGGCACATGAACTGATCCATCCAAACTTGTGCTTCTTCATTCAACATCAGTTCTGGTGCTTCATCTCCTTCTCCTATTGGATTTATGTTAAAATCAATCAGTTGCTCTGGGGTCCCAAAAGGAATGCCCCCTTGTAAGAATGGGGGTGCAATCCTTTTAGGAGGCATAGTCCCAAAACAAATTGGCATTAGGTTCCACCCTGGGGTGGGCACCATCACCATGTTTTCCTGCATTCTTCTCAATATCTTGTACTTCCCAAGGTGAAGAGTTTGAGGAACATGTTATCCTCTTCCCTCCGTCTTGTTATTAGCTTTCTAGCTTTCTCTATCTCCCTTTTACTTCTCCAGCTTGGATGCCTCTCACTTCCCATGATAACCTTTTCAATCTTGACATTCCCAGAACCTTCTGACATAGTATGGATTTGTAATGAATTCATATGTGCTTTGTGTTGTCTTTGCACCCTTCTTATCATGGATGCCCCCATTTCTCTTATAGGTCTTCCATCATTTCCTACCACATACCATTTTCAACCCAGTCGAGTTGAATTTACCTTTGTGACTGGTGGCATCAGGCTCATATTCCTTTTTGTCCTTCTTGATCTTGTGTTATCGTGACTGGTTGAGCAGGGTACTTTAACATCCCTCTATCGTGGTAGCCTTCCATCTTTATCTTCTACCTCTTAAGAGAATTCAAAGTTCTTGAACACTTCAGAAAAATTCTTAGGTTTTGAATCTCTTCCCAATCTATGAAATACATTCTTTGAGGTTTCCCTCTTTAAGTCAAACGCCCGAATGTTAGCCCTGCGGGCTTCTTGTTCTTCTTTCTCCTTTTTTTTAGCTAACTCTTGGTCAATGATGGCACCTAGTGCTGGTACCTCTAACTCACATTCACATTGGCACTTACTACATAACATTACTCCCCTGATTACCGTTGCCTGAGGCCTATCAAGCAACCTTTTAATAGCTTTTCTTTTCCCTTTCTCCACCCAATTAAGGTTTCTCATATTAATTGGGACTTCGGGGAAATGATCTGCATCAATCATCATGTTAGCCTAGGGTTTTTCTAGTAACAACTTCCCCTTGACAATCAAGTCTTGAATCCAATCTCTAAACTGCACACAATTGGTGATGGAGTGATTGAAAGTATGAATCTTGCAATACTTCTTCCCTCTTAGTTCCTCAAATTTGGGCATATTCTTAGTATTATCGAGCAAGATAACTCGGGCTCTTACTAGTTCCTCAGCAGCCTTGGTTAAATCAAAGGAATATGCTTGATATTTTGGAGGCTTAATAGGAACAAACCCTCCATTACTCATCACAATCTTCTGATCCTTAATTGGTTGAACCAGACATTTCACTATCAAAGGCTTGAAAGGAGTAGTCATCTCGGTCGCACACAAATATATTCCTTATCTTAAGTTGTCTTCATTATCTCATGTTTCCAAGCTTTCAAACTCTAACTGATGTATTGGTGCTTTATTTTTGTAGAATGGGGGAGTCTTGGATGAATGATTCACTTGTTGTTCTTCTGTCAACAATTTCTCATACTTGGTAGCTGCAATCACCAACTCTTGAAGTTCATTGAATTGTACATCGTAGAACTTCTTTCTCAAGAGCAACATTAAAGCCTTATGTGCAATGGCTATAAGTTGAGCATGATTGATAGGAAACTGGCACCTCATCCTGGTCATCCTGAATCTCATCATAAAATCCTTTGTAGGCTCATGTTCATACTGTTTTACCTCTACCAAGTCGTTAATGGTCATCTCTGGCTCTACTGTATAGAATTGTTCGTGAAAAACCATTTCCATCTGCCCCCAATTAGCAATGGAATTAGGGGCAATAAAGAATACCATTGGGAAGCCAGCCCCACCAGGGAGTTTCCAAATAGCTTTAACTTGCAGTTGGGGTTGTCTTCAAAAGCCACACAATAGTTTGAAAATTTGAAAATGTGATATCTGGAGGACACATGGCAATCTTCCCTACTAAAAGTTGGAAAAACGAGCATCTTGAAATTAAGAGGAAAATGATTCTGTTCATCCACGTATGCTGGGTAAGGCTTTTAGTATATGATTCTGAACATCGGGCGGGCTTAAGGCTGAGCATTTTGCATCACCATCCCTCTTAGTTCTGCTAGTTCATTCCTAAGTTGCTGATTGGCCATATTATTCTTTGGGGAGGAAGAATTCCCCCACTTTAGGCCATGATCTATGCCCGATAAAAGTTCTTTCATTGCGTCGGGCTGCCTCCAATTAGCCTCTTATCCCCCTCTATTAACTAATGGTGGTGGTTGATAGGGTGGGGTTTCCCTCCATCAATGGGCAAGCTTTTGGTACTAGGGCCCTCACCTAGGTCAAGCGTACCAAATTTCATCACATTTAGCTCTCCTAGCTTTTTGACCTCAAGCGGTGGTGGCAAGAGATCTGGCAAGCTTAACTTTTATGGCTCGTCTCTAACTTCTCCTTGGTTGTTGGTTCATACATGTTTTTTCTTTTTTCCTTTATCTTTTTTCCTCTCTAGTAAGGGAAACTGGGGGGAGGGTTGGTCTTTTCTCCAGATCTAGATCTGGCCCACCTTTAGCCATAGTTCATTCCCTTGGTGGGGAGTACTCTAACTTTAACTTTCTCTGTAATGTCCCTGTTAAAGATCATGGTAGCTTGCAAGTCTTCATTGGTTACATTTCCTCCAGATTTTTCAGAAGAAGTCTGGCTCTCTATAATCCTGGTACTGAGTGAAGAAGAAAAATCTCCAGGCTGATCTATCATGTTTGTCTTTGTAGGGCAAAGAGGCTACTTGAATTCCACCTTCCACTTGAACGTTCGATCCTTCCTTCGTCTTGGCATGCAATACTACAAGTTATGGTCCCACCGAGCGTGCCAAAATTATGTTTAAGCTAGAACTGTCCCTTGCATAACTCCCCTGGCCTTTCTCATCGAGCAAAGTTTAATGTTTAGTTCCTTGCAACATGAATTTGGAATTAGTCTGAGAGGTGCCTTTGTGGGGCCTTTCTTAGGCCTTAAGGCTCATAATCAGGATTAATAGAGATTCGAGCGTGCCGCTGTTTTTTTTTTTTTTTTTTTTTTTGTCTAACAGATTGTTTACTTGATTGTTCAATTAATCAATTTCTTGAGCTACAAGTCACTTTAACTTCTTGTAATATCAGGATTGTTCACATATAGGTTAAGTATCTTTTCTTTGCCTTTTGATCAAGGACTTTCATTTGTAGCATCACATGTTCGTATATAAAGGAAGTTGAGATTAATCAAGTTGATTTCTTAGTTATTATTTTAGATCGACATCAAGGTAACCAAAATAATTAGTTGACAAGATTAATTGTGACTAAAAGTTGAGCAAAAATAATTAGCAATGACATGAAGTTCAAAGGAAGAAACAAAAACTACAGATCTACTTTATGTAAGTACAGATAAAGGAGATTCGGGCAAGATTACAACCTTGGCGGGCAAGGTTTATCTTCTTGCGGACACCTCTCCTTGTATTTTACAGTGACTGGGATCTTTGGAAAATGAAATATAAACAAGGTTTACTAAATGGATTCGATACTACAAAAAAGGGAAGGGTAGTAAAGCTTCTAAAATCAAACAAAAGAAAGCTTTTTATGGTGGACATGAGACTTGAAAAGGAAAAGTGATGAACAAACTAAAGTTTTTCTTCTGGTTTGAGTATACTGATAGTTGCTTGATTGATTGGTTGAGAGAGACTTTATGCTTGTGCCCTTCCTTGCTTGTATAGACTTTCCTAGCCCGATTGTCCAAGCCCTCCCTTTTGGTGATGGCTTCCAGAGCATGGTGAGTCATCATCTGCTTTTGTTAATTACCTACCGATACCATGGAAAAGTACTTTTTCGCTGAAAGTGAGTTGTCCTCTGCCACTTGTCACCTCACATAGGTTTGTTGCCTATTAGTTGGCAGAAAATGGTTTTAAATTCATCTTGGACTACTACATTCTCAACCCACTCCCTTTCTGATCTACACATGCCTGGGCCTTCACTTGTCTTGAGCCCAATATTAAATATCCACCCAAACACTTATTATGGTGGCAAGACTCCTCTGGATGTCCTGACTGAGATGACAAAAAATGGGGAAGGAATGGCTCACTATCTTTACTCCATCACTCCACATCAAACACTAACACTATGTTCGGATGACAGAAATGAACTTGGAATTTTGACAAAGTTATTTCTCTCAACTTACTAATGGCACTCAACTTATTTCTATCGATTTTCGGCTCAAAAGATTCGGTACAATTATTCTCGGCGTGGGGTAATTCTTAATGGAATAGGGATTGGTCTTGTAGTAGTAATTTAGGTTATTCTTTTTTTTCTTATATATATGTTTAATGAAAATGGGTTTGGTATAAGGAAAAAAAAAGAAGAATCTAAAATACTACTAAGAGATGAACAGAGAGAGGTCATGAATTATCAGACAATGGCAAAGGCTAAGGCAAAGCAATATCTATCCATTTTTGTTTCCTTTCTTTTATCTAACATTATTTGCAATTCCTTAACCCTATTGGGAGGAATTAATCACAGAAGTTGAAATTAAGCCTTACTGGCATCCCATGCTACAAATTCAACACTGAAACTTAATTTCCTACCTAAAACAAACAACATCATGGTTGTACCTCATAGTTATTTGTCTTTGCCTCATCATTTCCTTCATTATTTATTTAATCACGAGCAGCATCTTCATGTAGATGATCTTCTTGTTCTTGTTCTTCATCTTCATCTTCTTCTTCTTGTTCTTCTTCCTCTTCTTCTTCGACGTGGTATGATAGATCATCATCAACATCATCGTCTTCCTCACCTAGAATTTCATCGTCGGACATGACGAAGTGCAGTTTGAGGCGTCCATCTTCCCTGTAAGCATGCAAGAACTCTTGTGTGGGAATTCTGATTTCTTTGAGGACAAATCTGCCATCATGCCTGTAAGACTTGAAACAAACCCAAGGCTTCCCATTCTTGCTTATGCAAGATATCGGCGGAGGGAATCCCCCAACACTAGTACTCCTTGACCTCCTAAACCCTAATTTACCACCAGAACAATTATTATTTGTATGATAACTAATTTCTGATATTGGAAAATATTGCTTTGTAAAACTAATCTTCTCCTCTTGGACAATAATATTTTCTTCATCCTCACGATATCCATGATCACTAGGAGGACTTTCCTTGAACAACTCCTCAACCTCGTCCGAGCTTTCGAATCCAAGTCCCTCCGTGCACAGCTGCAAGCTCTCCGAATTCATTGATGAAAAGCTATCACTGCTTTTGTGAGACTGAGACATATTGTAATTGCTCGAAAAGGACTCTTTTGAGGGGCTCTTCTGGCCGTTCATCTTCTTCATCTCCTCCTCAATTTTCTCAATCTTGGTTTTGGGGTCAAATCCTACGTCGGACAACGTCAATGAGGAGGAGGAGGAGGTCGACATGGAAGGTGATGAAAATATTGGAGAACTAACATTGTTATTCTCTTTGAAATGAAGCTCCCCAAACATCTCAGTGAGGGTCGACGATGAATTATTGTCGATGTTGGATGATTTGAGAGGCTGGATTTGGTTCCATGAGGAGGAGAAGGATTCAAGAAGTGTTGTCGGGGTATCGGGTAATGGGGTTTCAAAGATGTGTTGGAGGCTTCCACAGGCAGCCATGGCCTAGATTTGTTCTCAACTGGAGTACTCCTACTCTCTCTCTCTCTCTACAAGATGATGCTTGGGACGAAAGAAAGAAAGAAATAAAAAGGTTACTATAACTTTCCAGAAAGAAATAGAAGACGATGAGATTTTGATGGTGGAGAGAAAGAGGCACGGGATCAGACGTGCGGTGTGAGTTGAAAAAATCAAAGGGTGTTGTTGCTATTAATAAAGATTGGTGGTACGAGTTGGTTCTTCTACACCTAAATTTGGTGGTTATTGTTGTACCCTTTTTTTGTTAGGGTTTTTTGAAGCTTGTAGATAGGGCAGGCATATGGCATATGCTGTTGCTGACTTTCTACGAAGAATTTTAGCTTGTTTATTTGGGGTTTTTATTGTTATTTCATTTCTTCAACTACTTGGTATTGTTACATTTCACAAGGCCTAGCTACGTTTTAGCTTATACAGCAAACTCCCGCTTTTCTAGCATCTATATTTCAGCTTATACAGTACTACGCAATAATTTTTCCGCAAGCAATTATAGTTGAAATGTGATCATATTTTATGTCGATTTAGTGTAACGCCTCACTTGCCTTACTCTGATAATTGAACACGTATAAGTCTATTTTCTTAGCAGATAAATTATTTTTCCTAATTAGCTAGAATAGTTGATCATGGGAAATTGTGCTTTATTATGTAATTCTTATGAACATGTACCTAAATGTGAATTAGCATTGTTTGTTAAGTGCATTAAAATTTGAATCTCCTTTCTAATAGTTCAAATTAGTTTAAAAAAAGGGAAACTCAATGAAAAGCTACCGGTACTGTTCATTTTAACAAAAAATCACATTTTTACATTAAAAAGTCAATCCTAGTGCTATTCACTTTATCCTTTATTTTGTCCTTATTTTTAAAACTCAAAGTTTTCAAGCTCTTTTCATTAGTTTTCCTTTAAAAAAATCCAAATCCGCTACATGTTTTTATCAACAATTCCTTTGATCAAAAGGAACCACAAGTAAGCTCAACCCCATATCCTTCTAACAATTCAAACCATCAATTGTCAAAGTCCCTATTTCAAAGACAGACTATTCTAATAATTTTATTTTAAAATATCAAAATACATTGACAAACACAATTAATAAGACCAATCGAAATGTTCAAAAGATAATGGAAATATGGTTTCTGAGTTTGAAGCAATAATATTTAAAGGGGTGTGATATCCACACACCCCTTTTTACTTCTCCCACACCTTTTTGATTTTCGGCCGTCGGATCGGATGAATTGAAGAAGATCAACGGACAGAAATTAACAAGGATGTGTGAAAAGTAAAAAGGGGTGTGTGGATAGCACACCCCTATTTAAAATATAAATCTGAAAATTAAACGGTTTTGATAATCAAATCATATTTCGCAACAATGTCATCTTGATGCCTCTTAAGATCCTGTTTGGACCCAAATTTACACCATCGGCCCGTGTAATCAAGGCCGTTGAATAAGCATAGTTCTCAACCGTCGGATGGAAAAAGGGAGGATATTTTTGTTAAAGGATAATATTATGGTTTTTATCATAATTATCTTTTAATACGAATTATATGCATCTTCTTAAACCAGATAGATGTGATTCGAATTATATCTCAACGGAGAGACCGGTGGAACAGTCCGATTTAATTTGGGTTTGTTAGCAATGTACCGTGTGGGTTAGAGCAACTCGGCTATATATATATATATATATATATAATTTGATTGATGGCTGCCGTAACATGCATATGGCAAGGAAAGGAGGCCTAGCCTAGCTAGGCTTCTAATATGATGAGGTTTTGAATAGTCAGGATGCATGGTTTTGGGATAATGTTGAAGTCAAGATAATGATGCAAATTGGAGCAGATAATGGTGCATGGGAATTTGGATAGCAGTGATCCACGACATTTAAATATTATAACCAATCTTTGGGTTAGATTGGTGTTCTGCAAAGATGAAAGAAGCATGGCATTGACCCAAGGAATCTTGACTTTGAGGGATATTATAAAGGTTCTTTATCACAATATCCTAACGCTGAGAGTTAGAATGGAACTGGAATACTTTATTTTAGTGGCTGAGCATTACAAAATCTATAAATAGAGGCAGTGGCAATGATATAAGGACCTCCAATTCAACACACAACTGCCCTGCGCAAACTCTCTCAACAACCTTGAGATTTTTTTTATTTTCTCTTTTCGCTGACACATCTTCCGTTGGCATCAACAGCACTGTGAAAGCAACCGGTGATATCTTAAGTCGGCATAGATAGCTCTGTCACCGTAGAACCAACCGATCTCGCATCATCTTCCGTTGGCATCAACAGCACTACGGCGAGGACGGTTTGTTACCTATCCAAGTCTCGGTCGAGAAGGATTGCCAAATCCTTATTGGTCGAGGTCATCTCATCAGCCTTCTCGGCGAAGTGAGGTGTTACGAGTTACTACATTCGGCACATTGAAAGCCGAATTTGATATTGAACTTCGTAAGAATAGTAGCCTTGTCTTCAGGTTCGAGAACCCAGGAGGCCGAGACGTGTTCCTTCCTCGGCCACAATCGCAAGACGCAGAAGTCAGCCGCGCACCCAACGCAACATCAACAAATTTACTCCTCGGCCGACGAGTTGGCACGCCCCGCATTCACCGAATGACGTAGTTAGCTTATAGATTACTCAGCCTGCGCGCCACGTAGGCTTGGTAGTTTTTAGGGTCAACAAATCCATTTGATATAATTGTGATATTATGATATAGGTGGTGATCTGATTTGCTAGAGGATTTGAACCAATAGCCTTTCAGCATGTATAGTTGTTCAGTCTTTATATCATCTCTACATTTCTTGTCGATGCCTCCCCACTACGGGCTTGTGATATCAGAAACGAAAGTGACTTGGTATTAAACACTATACACAATGGAATTAGGAATTGTTCTTGATTTGTTTTTTTTTTTTAAAGAAAAAGAAAAAGGGGAGCCGAAAAGACTTACAGAGGCATTTCAGCCTCGTCCTGGCCACCATTGTGTGATTCACCAGCACTTGAAATCGAATTTAGGACGTGCCATATGGAGTATGGGCCTGTAATTCATCCCAACCACTGGGCCACCCCATGGTGGTTATTCTTGATTTGTTATTGGATATTTGTATATTAATGGATGATTAGTGATATTACTCATTTTAATGATCGAATCAGAAATCGAAAAAAAACAAAAAACAAAGCAAACTCTAGATTTATGTTAGAAATGAAATTTGAAATAACATTCTCCTTAGACTTGAAATCCATTTCTTTCGCAATGGTAGTTTAGCACAAGTGGTTGAGAGTTATAATTGCACATGAGTTCTTGTGTTTCAATTTCCACATCCTTCAGTATCGCCAATATGAAAAAAAAATACAATCTCATAAGGATTTTGTTCACATAAAAAGCTTAGGGAACATTTGATTACCAATTTGTTTTAGTTTTCAATTTTCATTTGTTTAAAAACTAAAAACTAGATTATTTGGTAACTACTTTCAATTTTCAAACAAATGAAAACTGAAAGCTAAAATTTGTAAACTCAAAGAAGTTGCTTTCAGTTTTTATTTTTTTATTTTTTTATTTTTTTTAAACTAAGTATTTACATGTGGTCGGAAAAAAGTGGTTACTAAATGAGTTTTCAATTTTCAAAAAAATCGAATACAACTAAATGGTATCAAATGGCTCTTAATATTTCTAGAAGTTAATTAATAGTTTCCACTAAAATTTCCAATCTAAATCCACCATTTTTATCATTTTAAAGGTTGGAAATTTTCTTTTAATGAAATATCTCAGAACTTTGATGTAAATAAACAAGATGAATCATATGCTTTCAAATGTATGCCACAAACATCAATTATGTAGGAATAGGATTTGCTTTCATCAAATTTGATCACACAAGACTGTTCAACGAATGTTGTAATTTCGTACATGAGGAAAAGAAAACTTCCTAACAAATTATAAGGGTATTGATGTGCATGCAACGTTCATGATATTGAGGGGTTGTTATTTTGTTATATCCAAAGCAAATCAAGCTTAATCATTCTCTTTAGTATTTCTTTTATTTTTGTAACTGTGTAGATAAACATCTTATCTAAGGTATGATGGTCTAGTTTTCTTATTTTGTCTAGCTGTTGATTACTCTAATTTTGTTTTCAGTTTTCAGTTTTCAATTCTTAGCTACCTTCAATATTTTTAATTAGTTACTTGATGCAAACTAGAGTAAATACCATACCAAATTTTTTTTTTTGGTCAAATACCATACCATACCAAATTTGAGGCTTGCTTCTTGTGCGTAAGAGTTGTAATTCTTTTAGGACAAACTATCATATTCCTAGGAGTACTATGTGTTCGCTCTTGTACTGAATACTATGAAAAAGTTGTATGAAAGAGTTGTAATTCTTTTAGGACATAACATTATATCATTCTCCTAAATACAATAGATTATCTATACGAAAGGAAAACAAACCAGTAACATCAATTTGATTAATCAACGGATGGGTAAATATGAGGCTACATTGGACTTGATTTTCAAAGCTCTTCTTGTATAATTGTCTTTTTAAATTTCTTGTTAATTTTAGTACTAAGCAACCATTCACATCAATCAAAAGTTTTTTTATTTTTTTTATTTTTTTTATTAAGATTTGAGTGGTTAATTGGTCAATTCTCATGGAAACAGCCTTAGTTTTCTCTTCTTGTACTATTATTAATTTTATGCATTTACGAGTAATTACTTGTGTTTAATTTATCTATTTCATAAATAGTTCGAACTCATATCATATTATGCGTCTGAATTTGATTCTAAGATAATTTGTTTGTTTCAATTTTCTTTTTGTTCATAGAAAGAAGGCTCCATAAGTTAATCTAGTCAGATTGAATCTATACCAAAATTTAACAATTTTGAACTCAATGCCTAGTTGGGTGCACCACATCCAACCATCGTCCTACATTTCCTCCTCTAATTTTCAATGGCATGGTGAGGAATATTCCAGTTGTTCATTTACAGTAGCCACCTGTTTTATAAGACAATGGTTGGCTCCCATCACACAGTAGTCTGATGCCTCATCTAAATATACATTAATATATAATAAACAAGCCTTTCATATTTGATGGATGCCGACTGCTAGTGTTTGTGGAGAGTTCCATAATCCGATTGATTTTTTATCGTCTTGGTATAATTTTCTTTCCCACGTCGTGTTTATTGGCCATGGATTTGTGGTCCCACTGCGCATATGATGGGAAGGGACTTACATACTCCACGTCACGTTAATGTTCCATGGTGTTTCAGGAGAATGATATAATGTTATGTCATATGTATATCTTTTTTTTTTTAATATAAAAAGTATCTTACTATACATTGACGAAAGAATCATCTCCCTCTTTATACATCTTTGGTACCATATGAGGCGGCAACATACTTTTGATCAAAAGGGACACCAAAGCAGAGTCAATAGCTCCAAAGAATGCATTCATTGGAGTTCGAACTTGGGATGGGGATTCCAGTCCTTAATCGCTTTCCACTGTACCAACTTATTGGGGTATATGTGTATATCTTTATCTACATGAAATTGTGATACTGATTTGAGATACCACTATAATGGTAACTTAAATTAATAGTATGCGAAAAACTCGTTTGTTGACAATTTAGTTTTTAATTTTCACATTTTTACTTGAGACATGAGGAAAATAAAGAAGAAAGAATGGAAACAAAATCTAAAAAGTAAAAACAACTTAATATAGTTTTCCGTTATCAATTTGTTTGCTTTCCTATTACCTTTCTTCTTTTTTACCTCCAACCAACCTTCTCCTACTGTTCTAGACCCTCATTTTTTTCACGTGCTTCACCTCTATCATAACACAAAAATAAAAACCAAAAGCTAAATACGAAATGGTTATCAAACAGGTGTTAAAGTTTTTAAATTTCATTAAAATTTTCTGGTAGATTTGTGCATCACTCCTGACCAAGTTCCCATTGATTGTTAATGATAGACAACGTTAAGAGGGTCTCCGGCCATGCACTGCTCGTGGGCGACTGATAATAGCATAGCTTCTGAAAGTGAGAAAAATGGTTCCAGAATTCATTTTTCACTGACCAAATGAGAAAATAAAAAGAAATGTTTGATCACACTCGTACATCAGGAACCACGCCAATGGAGACTCCTATTAACAATGTTGGTTAATACTAACAAATCATCCATGAAATACGAAACAGGTTAAGCAAACCACCACCCAGCAAGACAGAAAACACATACATGAACAATGCACACTCTTCCCAGTCTTGCAAATCATCCAAACTTTATATTCACACAATGTCATAGAATCAGTTAAATCCGCAATTGTTGGGTCGAGCTTTTCTTCACCGCCAGGCTTCAATCCGCTCCATCGTTGAATCTATGCGACTCAGAGTGCTGATTCCCCTAGCCTTCTGAATAGGCCCTGTTCCGCGTATTACAGACTGCTGTTCACTTGGTCTTTTAGGCACCATTTTGATATTTGAATCACTCGATTGACCAGGCGCGCTCTTAGAGAAGTCGTGCACTTGAACTTCAGAAGTCATGTTGTTGACTCTGCCAGCTTCCATTTCATTAACCAACGAGTCATCTTGCACCACATCATCGCAACACCCACTGTTATCAGGATTTAGCTTCTTAACCAGGCTCACCAAACTGGTTAGGTCACTGACTTGATTAGAGTTGGAGGAACTTCCAGATCGAGGTTCTTCCGTGAACACCGACTGCTCTTTCCCTTCATTAAGTTTGCCAATACCTTCCTTAAAGGATTGTGAAGGGCTCTGGTGTCCATCCTCATCAGAGGGTTCTACATAGCACAAAGGAGGCTCTACAACAGAATCCTTCCTTTCGTGCAGTGTCTTCAAAATAAGTGTTATCAGGAAGTTCATCACTTGGACTGCATACATCAATGCTGTCAATGGATCTGCCATCTGAATCCAAAAAACTCAGTTAATATTCGTCAACGCTCCAACCATTCAGTAATCTGTGATCCTCGGTGGCTCATTGCTGTCAACATTGTATTCTTATGTTTTACTTCTATTTTTATAAGGGATTACAAACTTAGTCAGAAAACATTTAATGACTTTCTATGTATGTAAAACTAGAGCAGTGGGAGACGTTCCGCTGACAGTTTACACCTACGTCAGTCATATAGTACAAAGCTTAGCCTACAACATATGACATATTAACATCTTCAACATTAAACAAAAAGAAGATGAGAACTAACTGGAAGTTTAAAAACTTATTACATGTACCAAAGTAAAGAATGAAAAGAATACAGAACTCATACGTGCAGCGAAAGCATGTATTCAAGTCAGCAATTTGATTATAAGAAAGCCGACATGCAATCTTTCGGAAGATATATTAGAGCTCGTTTGGATATGCTTTTAAAATGACTGAAAACACTTTTGGTGAAATTTTTTTTGGAACCCATCCTTGGTAAAAATACAAGTAAATTCTGGAAAAGCACTTAAAGTCATTCCTGGAAGAAGCACATAACTGGTGCTTCTTGCAGAAAGCACTTTAAGTGCTTTTGGAACCAAAAAAACATTTTCTCTAAAAGTGCTTTTAGTCATTTTAAAAGCACATCCAAATGAGCCCCCTAGTTATACTTGCCGCAGTACTGGTATATCAAACGCACTCTTCAGGCAAGACAGAAAAAACAGGAAACTATACACACCTGAGTCATGTTTGGTGCAAAAACCATGGCTATGTTGCGTGCATTCATCTTGTTTAGATGTTCCTGTTGGACAACATCAGCCATAAGGTTAATGGCCCAATCCAGTAGAGAAACTTCAGTCGGCGGTAGAAGCCTCACAAGCTGGGAACAGTCATCTTCTGACTGGCATTGCATTACCTGCTCAGGCGATAGAGAATCCAGAACGCCGGCTGGGAGTTCCCTAAACCAAGCCTAAAAAATAAATTCAAACATCAGGTGAATGTATCAAGAATAAAGATGATGCAGGATGAAGTAAACAGAAAGAAAGCACTTTTCCTTATGGCTGCTCACAAAAATCATGGATGCCCCTTCGTGGGAGTCACAACCATGAGAAAACAATTGAAGATAACATTCAAGTCATGGGAACTCAATAGTCCTAGAATTTCCACGAAACTCAAGAGAAAACGTGCACCAGAAGAAAACTAGACAATGAAGTTTGACTTGTAAAAGAAATGTATTGATTGCGATAAAAAATGCACTGATTACAAAATTAAAAGTGAATGAAAATCCAAGAAGTTTTGACTTCGCAAACTAAAATACGGACCTTAGTAAAGTATAAAGAGAAGAAGATATAGAAGAGAGACCAGGTAAACAGAAGAAAGGAAGCAAAGATCAAAAGGGAGCCCATATGATTTCATAATTTCATAAATCAATCTGTCCCACAAAAGTTGCACCATAACCTAATTTGAGAACAAACTCCTTTGTCAAAACTCTAACAAAATCAAATCAGTAATCGAATCCTTAATTTACTTCTAAACAAACCCCTAAAATATGATAAAAGGTCTCAAAATAGTAATAATTTTTTATATTCTTCATCACTTTCCCTGGACCCCAGCTAGAGGAACTTGTCTCCTGCGAGTTAATGTTCTGGTTGAGAACAAAAAATGAGCATGTGATGCTGCAAGTATATAAACTTCAAAATCATTCTTGAGCACTTCCATTCGATATCGAGGAAAGGTATAAAAGATAGTGACAACTGACCAACTATACCTGGAGTTAAAGCAAGCGCAACAAAGGAGGCTCAAGGTTCCTCGACAAAACGACGATCATGCTCCCATTTGTCAACTGTTGCGCCTTAATTAAGTTCATACTGTGCTTTTAGCATGAGCCTTTGTGGTTTTTACTTTTTAAATAGAATTCACAATAAAGTTAAACACGTTCTGAGTAGAAGACAATTCACAGAGGCACATAAACAACGAACACAGAAAAAAATATCCAACCCTTTCATCTTCCATAAACCCAATCTGAAAAATAAGAAGGATTTGAGAGAGAGAATGAATTCCCAGTGAAATGTTTTTCTAAGGGCTTCTGTAAGGGCATCTCCAAACCATAGTGGAATCTCACCTGTTTTTCCATTTAACTTCATTGTTTGTCCCTGACTTTATAGAGCCAGTCTGAAACTCCCACTTAATCAAATCCCGTAGACAACTCCCTTGAAACTGAATCACTAATTGAGTACTACTAAAAGTCTGAAAATAGTTAAGTAATTATCACAGTACCTTCATTACCTGGACATTTATTTAGAAACTATATTCTAAGCAATGTAAAATATGGCAATTTGAAAATTTCGTTTTCACAAACTAACTACGGAAATACATTTAAATTTATAAATGTTGATGCCAAAATTAGATCAACCATTCCATTCTTTTCACGCGATTCTTTGTGCCTTGAACAGTCATTAAATCAAGGGGGAAAGTGGGATCATTGAGGGGGACAGTGTAGAGTCAAGTCAGCCAACAACCC
The DNA here is from genome assembly GCA_035220775.1 of Malus fusca. NCBI lineage: Eukaryota > Viridiplantae > Streptophyta > Magnoliopsida > Rosales > Rosaceae > Malus > Malus fusca. The sequence goes on from CM069061.1 coordinate 14,756,339, forward strand.
CAACAATCAAATCAGTCAAGCCAATGTGAGAAAGCACAGAGGCAGAGATTTGGCTTAGCAAAAGACTAAAGTGAGCATACACTACTCTTCAACAGCAATGTGGTATTTATAGGATTCCTTCTGATCGTTCTTGGTCCTTTCCTAAGAGCATATTTGGCAAAAGGTGACATCTACACTGTGGAAGACAATACTCCTTGCTTTCAGGGCTGGCTACCCTACTCCCATGGTAGCCTACACCTGTGTTTGCCCACATTACTAACCATATGGATGTTGTATCTTGAAGATAAGCTGAACCAGATTACAAAGGACCTAATAACTACCCAGAAACGATACATACCAGGACATCATCGAACTTAATTTTCCTGTTATAATTGTCATTCTATAAAAGAGGTGTTTTTTTCTATCAAGATTCATCAACCCAACTACCATGATAATCAAAGGGCTAATGTACACATAGAAACAGTCATAGCATGACAAAATTAAGCACAAAATTAATGCAATGGCCTAGAATAGTCAAGAACTTTGTGACCATGCTATTCGAAAAGTGGCGGTACATGTACCAAGGTGGCAAGGGTGGAGGTGGATCACAAAAGCAGCATCAGTGGTGACTTTAACCTAATGCAACACTTAGAAATCATAGTAGAATAGGATTTCCTTTTCACTTTTCCTTTATTAGGATGAACTTCATAGACACGACACCTGTATTAAATAATATAGGACGCTTTTGAACTCCTTGCTCTACATTGCAACATAATAATGTACAATGCGCCTGCCAGTGTGTAAACATCCATATAGTTGAGGGGCACAAAAAGCTGATTATTTAGACGTACTCAAAATCCATTCCGCCAAAAATGGTAAAGGGGTCATCTACAAAACACGTCTTCTGCAAACGAGTTCGCTTTAGTTATATAATATAAAAGACTCTAGCTTTGTATGTTTCATTTTGTTCAGATGTATAACTGCAATGGTTGTGTGAAATAGTGTAAGATTGACGCTGAAATTGAGAGTTTGTAAAACAAGCTGACAAAAGCATACACTTGAAGTTCATTGTTGAAGTCTTAAAACACATAGAGTTGTTTAAGACACATTAAATTCATATATACATTGAACTTCTTTTGGGATTTTTTTGGCACGTAATTTCTGAGAATTTGCAAAGGAAATAATTAGTCCAAAAGAAGCTATTAAGTACAACCCTTTTTGGACTATCCTAATTCATCACTCAGATCAGCTAACCTTCACATATTTCTTGCGAACAAGCATATGCCAAAAATGATGCAATACATTAACTATCAATCATAACTCTACCTTGATCAGTCCTGCCAGACAGTGTATATCAATGCCTTCTGGTACATCTCCCCTATTTAATTGGTCCCTTACATGCTCCTCTTGACTGTTTTCAGCATTAATTCTGAAAATCCCTTCCGCCTACATGTATAATTGAACAATTTGAGAAAACTTCAGGGGAAATAATATAGAACAGGAACTACCCCATATCACACAGGAAATACAACAGATGAACCAGAACTATAGTTTTACCAATTATTAAATCAGAATTCGTGATATGAACCTGGAAAGCATGGAGGGAAGTGAATACCTGAAGGCCTCCTTCTGCATATAACCGTCCTTGCATAAGCAAGAGAATTGTTGGCACACTATTACCTCTAGAGTCGTATGACAACTGCATGGACTCCGTGGATACTCCAAAAACAGTTGTACTACATATTAAAAACTTAAAGTCAAGGGATAAACAGAAAGGCAGAAATGTTAATACTTGAATGATACACGTTATCTTTCCAAGGAAAACAAGCACTACCAAGCTTTGAGTCGGGAACAAATAAATTTAAAAACAAATAGTTGAGCTCATGTAATGTTGTAAAGGGCTCCTTACACATTGTACAATTGCAAAGTTTAATCTCATTCACCTGCCATGATGCTGGATGAGATGGAATCCGCAATTGTCAATGTCATTGCCCTTACTGGATTAAAGACACCACCTTGATCAACCCATTGAGAAGATTATACTAAGCAATACTTTTGACCAAGTCATAACTAGACCAAAATCAAGGAGGTCAATAGAACATAATCAGGCAGTGCATGTACCCTCACAATGTCGAGGTTTAATCAAACCCGACCGAACAGACAAACTCAGAAATCGGTTGTGGTGCCCCTCAGAATCTCAATAATGCCATAGCAAAAGAAAACAATACTATAAAACATGCAATAGTTAAGTTCAAGAAATTCACAATATTTTTAATATCGACCAAAACCAAATGCGAGCAAAACCCATCAACCAAAACCAAATGCAAGCAAAACCCTTCAACCAAAACCAATAATTTATCAATCGCAGTAATTGGGTCAAACCCACATTGACATAATTTCACCCAGAAAAGTAAAAAATAAAGTTACCTTGCACTGGGAGGTCTCCTGGGCACTTCGGGTTCAAACTCCACGGGCAAACCCAAGAACCCATTGAACCTATCAAAGGTTACATGTGCCACGTGTCGCACATTGGTTGGCCAGCCGATCTCCATGGCGCAAAGCTCCCTCCTGTCACTCTTGCAAGGAATCAAAGATTTCCTGAAAAAGGTTACCAGCAACGCCAACAGAGAAAGCTGCTCCCTTCTGCGCTTGTCACGGTCCTTCGCCTCACAGTAAGTCGCCGCAGAGTCGCAATCGTCGTCGTCTTCGGTGGGCCGGGGTGCGCCGGATAAAGAAGACGGGGCTGCGCAGGATAAGGAAGAATTGGAAGGAGGAGGAGAGGAAGAGGAAGAGGAGCTGGGTCTTGGGGAGGAAGAAAAATGGGAAGGGGAATGGAGGACCTCAGTCATGGCTGGCAACGAAAGCAACCCTTTTGCTTTAACTGGATTAAAAAACAAAAGAAAGCGTTTTCAAAGATTGTTTCTTTGGCTTGGTCTTGTTCAAGGTTTTACAGAGGAGCGAGCGAGAGTTGGATGATAATTGGATTGAAAGGAAAGGGAAAGGGTCTCATTGGGGGAGATGACCAATGTGGGACGTGAGTATCATTAACTGAAATAAATATGGTTCTTTTTGTTTTCAGATGGTGGAGAGAGAGAGACACAGAGACTTGGTGATTTGGTGGCAAGTCTTGAGAGGGAAATAAAATACGGTTGGGGTTGGCATTAAAAATGCACGATAATGCTAAACTTTTGTTTTAAAGAAGACATCAAGAAAATGAGAATTGTAATTAGACCTAGCATTCGTGTCGTGTTTTCCGTGTTCGTATCGTTTTCGTGTCATACCCGATATCTTAACGGGTCGTGTCGTGTAACACCCGTTAAAATAAACAGGTAAAATGACCCGACCCGAAATCGAACCGATAATATTAACAGGTAATTTGACCTGATCCGTTACCCGTTAAGAAAAATATATTTTAAACCAATAAATAATCAAATGAAAAACATAATACTAAATAAGTATATACATACCATATTGTCACATCCAAAACATAAAAACGCATTTTTCTTTTAAGTATATTTTCATTTACCTAAAGTCTTTAATAGTTTTTTAATTAATGTAGAAGTGTAAAAAAATATAGAAAAAAAATATATAAACGCTCGTAATGACAAGCTTTACAACTTTCATGAAGAGCTTAACTTCGAAATTCGCCACTATAATCATATAAATCATAGATCAAAATTTAACCGTTGATTGTTGTTTACATTTACGCTTCATTGTTCTCATCAAATTTTGTTTTTTCAGATTTTGTTTTTTGAAAACTTGATCTATTAGAGAATGCAGGAAGATAAACGGTTTGGATCATTGATATTATATTCAGAGTTTTACGGTTAGTGAAAATATTACTTGATGTTTATAAAGTTTCTACAAACTATATGACATCGACTCATATTTCAGTTAACCGTAAATATTGAAACGTGATATCAAAGATCTGAACCGTTCATCTTCTTACATATGCCAGATGATCATGTTTTCAAAAAAGAAAATTTTAAAAATGAAATTCAGTAAGAAGAATAAAGCGTAAATGGCAATCGACGGTTAAATATAAATTTAAGGTTTATGAATTATAGTGTTGGATTTCGAAGCTGACCTCTTCATGAAAGTTGTAAAGTTTGTCACTATGAGTGATTGTATATTTTTTTTACATTTTTTACACTTCTACAATAATTATTATTAATTTTATTAATTTTGCCCTCAAATAAAAAACATTATTCACGAAGGTTTGGACGATTTTAAAAATCTAAATGATAATGCAAGTGTAACCATTATCTACTTGTGAAGGAATAATGATGAATCACGAGTGTTTATATATTCTTTCACATTTTTCATAGGTGTATGTATGTCTTCTTAGTTCTTGCCTATATAAATACTATATTAGTTTATTTTAATTTTGGACAACAACATGTTAAGTAAAATTTATCCTAATAATGATAATAAAGAACTCTCATAATAAAAATAAATAATGACAAAAACTTTTTTTAAAAACTTATATAGAATAATAATACAAAACTATATATTTAATATAGAATATATTGTATATATTAATATGACTATTGTATTTTATAATAAATCTTTTAGTAATTAAACTTTAAAATTATCAAAATAATTTTTTTCTTAACGGGTCGAAACGGGTTACCCACGTATTACCCGCGTGTATACCCGTTAAGAACCCGTTATTAACGGGTTCTTAACGGGTCACCCAATAATGACCCGATAAGTTATCGTGCTGCTTTTGCACTGTTGGTTTTCTGTTGAATTGGTAGATGCTTGCTTTCGCACTGCTCGCGTGCACACACGCTTTGGGTTGAACAAGTTTTTGTATTTTTTGTTTTTTATCTCTTGTCCTTATCATTAAATAAAAGTTATTAGATGACTTTTGGTTAAAACTCAAAGTTTTGAAGCCATTTTCATTAGTTTTCATTTTATAATACAACACGACACTTTGACGTCGGTACAGACATGTCCTTCACCGTCTGGGTTTTGACCTCAAAGCCCTCGAATCACAAGCCAAAACACAAACATTTCTTCGAAATTTTGAAATCTGCTGCGAAAAAAGTAAAAGTAGCAAATCAAATGAGGATCAATTGGGAGGAATTTTGTTAGGATCAGATAGAGCTAAAGCCAATCATTTATACATAAAATAGGATCAGACTGGCGGAGGAAGAAGAGAGAAAGAGGATCAGACTAGGTTTTTTTAAAATTTTCAAGTATTTTATTTATTTTTAATTCCTAAAATAAATTATAAATCCAGTTTTGTTAAATAGGTCCACATGTCAAATTTTAAAGGGAAGTATCATGCATGACGTGATAGTACAATATTGCCTAATAATTTCCCAATGATTAGGGCATCTTCGATGGAAGATGCAAAATGGCTTGAAATGTATATTTTATATTTTTGGTTGGTCGGAAAACCCTTTCGTGGAGAGAGATGTAAAAGATATATTGTGACTAGAAATGAAAATAAAAACCTAAATGTACGTATTTATTTTACATCTTTGAGGTGGGTCCTCCCATTGAAGTGAAAATCCTATCTAACTCCCAAAACTCTTTCGAGAACAATTTGAGACATATAATGATTAATCTAATTTATTATTTCCATAATCTTTAACCTAGAATAGGGTGTGCGATATTTTAAGTTCTCAGCGACAAGGTTGTGAGATTAGATTGTTTTAATTCTTTTGCTGGATTTGAAACTCATCTTTTAATCTACCTTTTTGTGAAGACAACGATGATCGTCTTTGAGGATCTCATAGACTATGACAGACGCGTAGTTTCATATCATGGTGATTAATATACTAATTACGAGAGAACCTATTCCGTTGTAATTACAATGTAATGCAATCATTCTCTAATCCAATGCTCTCGATCACATTAGTTAGCTTATTTTATGTCAAGTGCTTAAGTGATCACTTATGATTTAACTCGATAGGTTTGGAACTTCATTCTAAATCATGATGCTTTGGGCAACGACTTCTTAATCATGTTGATAAGCATTCTCCTTCAATTGTGAAGATTAGAGATTCTTTGTTGTACATTCATTTGCCTCTATGATTAGGTAGCTTAACTCTAACGATGTCGTGGATACCCCCCTCACATCGAAGTGTCTTTAACATAATCTAAGAATAAAGACCTAATCACAAGACATGCGTGATGCCTCATATCCAAGGATTAATTTGCATTATTGTAGCAATTGAGTTCTTATTGACATGAGTATGTATCTAGTATACATAAATAAGATCTCGAGGAGATCACTTTTAGTAAACTTAATCTTTATTAAGCATCTACACACTTGTCTTAGCTACTATCGCTAATGACTTGAGACTAGACAATTGTGTAGACATAGTGTGTACCAATCTTACCGGAGTATATGATATCCACTCAAACAATACAACGTCCAGGAACAATGTTTAGGATAAACACATATGAAAAGGGTTTTTTTAACATTATCTCAAGGATAAACACATAGGATAAAATAGCTTTGCATATAATAAGTAGGGATGAAATTAGCAATTTTTAATGAATTTAGGGACTCATTTTACCGAAAAAATGATTCAGTGACCTAATTTTCACTGAGGGGATGGTTCAAGGACTAAATCGGCACTTCACCTTTATTTCAAAGTTACATCTTAAACATATATATAATCGTTATACATGGGTTCACTAATGATATTGCATTGGTAATCTACCTATTGCGATCTTGCCCAACGAATAGATTATGGACTAATCCTTGTTTTCCCTATAGATTTGATTGATTTTAAGGCATATTTCCAACAATCAGGTGGGATAATCTTTGTTGAAACGGTGGTGTATGGGAATGATGCTCATCCGTTGGTGGACACGGGGAATCTCGTAACTTCATGACCTTGGGGGAAACTAAAAGACTTGGGTACAAGTCTTGAAAGAAGGTGAGATGAGAGTAATGAAATAGTCTGCCATCATGATTGAGGGAGTAGCTCGTGGAGTGAAGTGACACCTTGGCACTTGGAGGGGGAGGTGGATTTCACTGTGATGACAATGGATGACTACAAAATCATGTTGGACATGGAGTTCATGGATAACATTCCCCATTACTCATACTTGTGCATTGTGATAGGTGCATTATTTATCACATTTTCAGGTTAATTCTCCCTAAGTTTTGTTAAAGAATTGGTCTTAAAAGAGCCTTATTACTTTCCTTTTCTTTGTTTCAGCCAATCTGCGCATGCAAGACGTTTTTTATGATAATTCGTCTTTCCGGAGGAGTTTTGATGCAAGGAAAATTGGAGAAGGAAGCTAAGAGGTGGAAGATCATTGTGTCCAAATTTTGTAATTTTTCATGGAGTCAAACGTTCCAGTTTTACAAATCAATCCCGCAGAAGTAACTTTTCCGTCAGAACTGCGCAGTTGTGGGAGAATGAAGATTTGAAGGCTTTCCCGATTTTTCCTAGTGGTGTGCGACATATGTTTGAAAAGATAAGAGATCAAGCTACGTTTCCCATATTTTTACAGAATTTTTCAAAAGATAAATCGACCCCAAATCTGGCGTGCAAGACAGATGCCGTGTTTCCCAAGTCAAGAAGGACTCTTTCCTAATTTGTTTCATTAATTACTTAGGAGTTTGTTTTCATTTGGGAGAGTTTTTATCAGACTTTTTAAGATATTATTAGAATAAATAGAGTACTAAAGGCTATCTGGAGGGGGAAACGAAATACACATAAGGGAATTCGTCCAAAGTGAAGGAGGGCCGTTTAGCGTGTTCTTACCATTCTTTTTCGGGTTTTATTTTTTTTCCATGATTTCTTTTGTGATTTTTATTATGACTATGTGTAACTAAACTCTTCTTCTAAGGTTTATGATGAAGCCATGACATGATTATTTCCGAATTATTTTGTTGATTATTATCTTACATGCCATGTTTAGTTCTTAATCTTTGTGCTTAATCTATTCTAGTTTCTAATGTTCGTGTGACTGGCCATCATTGTGAACTTGGTTCTAGATATTTAGATAAATCTGAGAGGATAACCAATATCAATTAGGTTTATTGGAACTAAGATTAAGAAGAGTAGACTAACCAGTGAGGATGACCAATATCAAACTAGTCCTACTTGGTTGACATAATTGTTCAGTGCTTAATGGGTTTTTATGTGTTTAACTGTATGCCTAACCAATAGGATATAGTTTTCACGTATAGGCACACGAGTTGATGCCTGACCAAGGATTAATTCATACCTTAGAAAGAACAACCTTAAACATCGGCATGGTAATTGGATAGTAATCGGCCTGAAGAAAAGGGAATATGATTGTTATTGGTGGATTCATGACCTTAGGCTTTCATCACATTAATTTCTTTTAAACTTTCTTTTGTTGCGTGTTTTCGTTATTCATATTCTTAGTCTAATTTGAAGTTGAAGTTTTAATTATTTTTCATAATCAATTAATCAATCATTCGTTCCTTAGTTAAGTTAAGTTTCACGTAATCAACTGGTTGAATTGGCATTAAAAGCAATCTCTGTGGGATCGACCTCGTATTTGCGTTTATTTCTATAATTGATTCGTGCGCTTGCGAGTTTAATTTGGTTTAGATTAATCTATTATTAGGTTAGTTTAAATGCACATCACATTGTACAAGACAAAACAATGACTTGCATGGTGCCGTTGATGAGATCTACTAAACTAAAATGAGAAGTTCATGTCCGCCATGCAGTTTACAAGGTCGTGGAAGAATGGTGAGGTGACCTTCCTTGCAATGATGAAGAAGGATAAGCTCGTGGTGGACATCTCCCCAGTCCCTATAAGATAGTGCATCTCTTAAAGGAGTTTGGCAATGTGATGCCGAAGGAGTTGTTGAAGAAGCTACCGCCAAGGATGGTGGTAGACCATGCCATCGACAATTGAACTAGGTGCTAGGCAGCCAACCAAAGCACCTTAGGATTTGAAGAGACATTTAAATTAGGAATGGCAATGGATCGGTTTGGGGATGGAAATGCTATATCCATCCCCATAACCACGAAAATTAACCATATCCATAACTGCAAATTAATCATCGGGTATTATCCATAACCATACCCACCGGATAACAGATTCTCCATCGGTTAACGGTTATATCCATCTTCGTTAGTGCAAAAAATATATTCACCCAATTGACGCATGATAATTTAGTAAATATTAATTTCGTTGTTAAATATTTGATGTATAAAATGATTTAATTAATGGATCTTGTGGAGCATGAAAATTAAAGCTAAACATTGATAATGTTGGTTGATCTTTGATATCGCCCATAAATACCATTAAATTCTCATAGATTTTGATTCATATCAAAACTATTGAACTTTGCCATAAAATGCAACTCACACAATGCAATTTTTGTTTTCTCAAGGTAATGGATTCAGTGAATAATGAATATATATATATATACACACACACATATATTATATAATACTTTAATATTATATATAATTATATTATTTATTATTCGGTTCGGATTAGGGTACGGAAATGGATTGGGGACCCCTATAACCATATCCAAAACCATAACCGAATAATATTCACGGTTTTTCCCCATACCCAAAATATACCTGAATTTCCATACCCAAATACAATCCATTCGGGCGGTTATCTACGATTATCGAGTTTAACGGTTAGAATTGCTATCCCTAATTTAAATGAGTTACTCGACGCTAGATACATCCCACCGACTAAGAAAATTAGTTGAACGCCTGAACTTCTCCTTCAACTTAGTTCCGGCACTAGAAGTATGACTAAGAGAGGTACGACTACTATGTCCTGTAAATATAAAGTAGTGGGGAGCCGAAAGTTATTGACATCATACTCTTGTTGTATAGTTTGCATGGAGACCTTGACATTATCAAATTCAGAATGGGAAGTAAAAGGAAATGAAACACCACTGCTTGTTCTATTCCAACAACTCAAAACAAACCCCAAAAAACAACTTTTAGGTTACATTTAAAGGGAACCAATTGAAGTACTTGAAAATTAGCTTGAAACCTAAATTACTGAAGATCATTGTTGGAAAATATTAGTATTTTGGTTTATTTAAATGTTTGGTTTTATGGACTTAACCCGTTAGAATTAGGTTTTGTTAGAGATTAGGGTTAGTTTATTATAAATAGGGTGCTTTGTTATTCATTAGAGAACAAGTTAGTCATAATGTAACCTCTTAGGGTTTGTAGTCGTTCCGGCGTTCTTGTTTGTTTAATAATATTCCTATTATTTTGTATTCTTGTTCGTTGCGCACTCTGATATTCAACTTGGTATCAGAGCAGGTTCAATTCTTCGGAATTTAATCTATTCTAGATGGGTATCAATTTGTTCATCCGTTTGTCCGCTGCGTATCAGTTTGTTCAAGTTTGTTCGGAAGTTCGCAATTGGCATCGGCATCGGCATCGGAATTTGAAGGCTTGCATCCACATCTGCTTGTTGGCAAACTCATGTCGTGTACCGCCATGAGTTTGACGGGGGGTGTTGGAAAATATTAGTATTTTGGTTTATTTGAATGTTTGGTTTTATGGGCTTAGCCCGTTAGAATTAGGTTTTGTTAGAGATTAAAGTTAGTTTATTATAAATAGGGTGCTTTGTTATTCATTAGAGAACAAGTTAGTCACAATGTAACCTCTTAGGGTTTGTAGCCGTTCCAGCGTTCTTGTTTGTTTTCAAACAACAAAACCCGAACTAAAACAAAACTGATAGTTTGATACTGAACAACAGATCGATATCAAGTTTGTTCAGAAGTTCGCAATTGGCATCTGCATTGGCATTGGCATCAGCATCGGCATTGGCATCAGCATCGGCATCGGCATCGGAATTTGAAGGCTTGCATCCACATCTGCTTGTTGGCAAACTCATGTCGTGTACCGCCATGAGTTTGAAGGGGGTGTTGGAAAATATTAGTATTTTGGTTTATTTGAATGTTTGGTTTTATGGGCTTAGCCCGTTAGAATTAGGTTTTGTTAGAGATTAGGGTTAGTTTATTATAAATAGGGTGCTTTGTTATTCATTAGAGAACAAGTTAGTCACAATGTAACCTCTTAGGGTTTGTAGCCGTTCCGGCGTTCTTGTTTGTTTAATAATATTCCTATTATTTTGTATTCTTGTTCGTTGCACACTCTGATATTCAACTATCATAACATTATGCAATTGCAAACCCATCACCAGAAATTGAATTTATCAGTCCAAGATTAAAAACAAATAAAAAATTCCTAACCCAGGAAAGCAATGGACAAAACTCATAAAGAATCCCAAAACCTCTAGGAATACAGAAATTTTTCAGTTTTTCGTAATACGAAAATAGAACAAAAAAGCGTGATCTAATCAATTTAAAAAAAATCCAAGAATCCACATATCATTGCAAAACCAAATTCATCGTCAAGATTAAGAGCAACCCAATAACACAATAACAAAACAAACACAAATCAATAATCCCAAATCACAAATCCTGATGCAATCAAACCTTGCCTACCCTGCTAATTAGACCTGGCATTCGTGTCGTGTTTTCCGTGTTCGTATCGTTTTCGTGTCATACCCGATATCTTAACGGGTCGTGTCGTGTAACACCCGTTAAAATAAACAGGTAAAATGACCCGACCCGAAATCGAACCGATAATATTAACAGGTAATTTGATCTGATCCGTTACCCGTTAAGGAAAATATATTTTAAACCAATAAATAATCAAATGAAAAACATAATACTAAATAAGTATATACATACCATATTGTCACATCCAAAACATAAAAACGCATTTTTCTTTTAAGTATATTTTCATTTACCTAAAGTCTTTAATAGTTTTTTAATTAATGTAGAAGTGTAAAAAAATATAGAAAAAAAATATATAAACGCTCGTAATGACAAGCTTTACAACTTTCATGAAGAGCTTAACTTCGAAATTCGCCACTATAATCATATAAATCATAGATCAAAATTTAACCGTTGATTGTTGTTTACATTTACGCTTCATTGTTCTCATCAAATTTTGTTTTTTCAGATTTTGTTTTTTGAAAACTTAATCTATTAGAGGATGCAGGAAGATGAACGGTTTGGATCGTTTATATTATATTCAAAGTTTTACGGTTAGTGAAAATATTGTTTGATGTTTATAAAGTTTCTACAAACTATATGACATCGACTCATATTTCAGTTAATCGTAAATATCGAAACGTGATACCAAAGATCTGAACCGTTCATCTTCTTACATATGCCAGATGATCATGTTTTCAAAAAAGAAAATTTTAAAAATGAAATTCAGTAAAAAGAATAAAATGTAAATGGCAATCGACGATTAAATATAAATTTAAGGTTTATGAATTATAGTGTTGGATTTCGAAGCTGACCCCTTCATGAAAGTTGTAAAGTTTGTCACTATGAGTGATTGTATATATATATATATATATTTTTTTTTACATTTTTTACACTTCTACAATAATTATTATTAATTTTATTAATTTTTCCCTCAAATAAAAAACATTATTCATGAAGGTTTGGAGGATTTTAAAAATCTAAACGATAATGTAAGTGTAACCATTATCTACTCGTGGAGGAATAATGATGAATCACTAGTGTTTATATATCCTTTCACATTTTTCATACTTGTATGTATGTCTTCTTAGTTCTTACCTATACAAATACTATATTAGTTTATTTTAATTTTGGACAACAACATGTTAAGTAAAATTTATCCTAGTAATGATAATAAGGAACTCTTATAATAAAAATAAATAATGACTAAAACTTTTTTTTTAAACTTATATAGAATAATAATACAAAACTATATATTTAATATAGAATATATTGTATATATTAATATTGCTATTGTATTATATAATAAATCTATTAGTAATTAAACTTTAAAATTATCAAAATAAATTTTTTCTTAACGGGTCGAAACGGGTTACCCACGTATTACCTGGGTATACCCGTTAAGAACCCGTTATTAACGGGTTCTTAACGGGTCACCCGATAGTGACCCGATAAGTTATCGTGTTGACCCGAAACCCGTTATTTTTGTGTCGTGTCAGAAACTGCCGGGTCTACTGCTAATTTCTCAAAATTAAAACCATAATTTGTAAATCCCTAATTCAAAAGCCCTACATTGTAAATTTGGTTATAAATATGAAATTGTTTACCTTAAATGGCTTGAACGTCGGAGGTAGAGCAGAGAGAATTGTTAACGAGGCACGATACAATGTGCCAGCATTCGTACGGAAACAACTTGCCATAATTCGAAGACCCAGACCCTAGCCGCTTACCACTTGAAATCGATTTGTTGGTGTTATGATCCCAATTTTGATATTGCCTTAATCGCAAGACATTGGACGAAATTGTAATAGGGAGTTAATTGTTAAGAGCATTATTCTAAAAATTCCCGCCTAGCACCGTTTAGCCCCCGCCTAGCTGCTAGGCGGTTAGCCACTGGCCCGATTAATGCCTAGGTGTTTGAAAATTAAAAAATGGTGCGTAGACCTACTAAGACGCTCGCCTAGTCAGCCTAGACACCCATTTACCCCGCTTAGACCCACCTAGAAATCCGCCTAGGTTGCGACTCACTTAGACAGAAAATAGATAACTTTCATTTTGCATTTTATTTTTTCAAGAAATTGTAAGAGACTTGTTGAATACTTAAAGGAACACACATTATATACTTGTTCTCCATGTTTTCATTATGTTCCAATGGCTCATAATATATATGTCATTCCATTTTGTAGTTTATGATGAAATCATATATTTTTTAAGTATAAATAGACACTTATTTACACAAAATATAATAGATTTAATTAAATCCGCCTAGTCCGCCTAGACGCCCGCCTAGACCCTGCTTAGCTGCCTAGGCGCTAGGCCCTAGCCCGCCACCCGACTAGCGCCTAGTGTCTTTTAGAACCTTGGTTAGAAGAATTTGAGGTTTTTTGTAATAGAGTCTAATATAGGGCTGGTTTAATAGACTTTTGTTTTGTTGTGTTGAGCTAGCATTCACGTACTTGGTGTAGGCCGCAAAAGGTTGTTAATCCTCTTGGATTGAGGCAACGGTCATATATGAAATTAATATTAAAAAATACTTTTTAATTGCTCTCTTTTCTCTCTGCAATTCAACCATTGTTGCAGGTCAAGGTTGAACCCAGATTTTAGGATACTATCATTGGTATCACCCAACGATCTTGGCTCCCTTCTGTGCATGCCCCTCCAAACCACTGCTGCCTGCGCCACCACCGTGGATGCTCGAGTTTTTTCATTGGAAATTGGTGTTGCTTCCATTCTTACTCTCATCGCCGAGAATGTGAACTCCTTCATTAACGCCACATTTGCTACTGCCATGGATTCCCAGCTCTCGACACGACTCGGTCATCATCTTCCCATCTATTTCTAGCAATTTCGTCGCGAACTCACTGCTCGTGGTGAGGGTGAGAGTTCTTCTGCTCTAGAAAACTCTGATCATTCTCCACTTCGCGATAGGGACCAGATCCAGTTGCCTTGAAGCCCAAATGGGACTAGTGGTGGTTTATCGCCTCGTCTGCGCGTGGACTCCTAATGTTGATTTTCCATATTTCACTGAGGGCGACGATCCGTTAGCTTGGATTTATAAGGCTGACCAGTTATTTGCCTTCTACCACATACTGGAGAATCAAAAGGTGTTCACCACCTCTTTCCACCTCGATAGGGAGCCTCTGCAATGGTTTCAGTGGATGGATTGTACTCGCTCTACTCCCCGTTGGGAGGATTTCACCCGAGCATTTTGTAGGGAGTTTAAGCCTTCAGAGTTTGACTATAGTGCTGAATCATTGTTTAAGCTTCGCCAAACAGATACATTGCGTGATTATATCTCTGAATTTTGGAGGCTTGATAATCGAACTACCAATTTGAGTCCTATTTTACTCGAGAGTTGTTTCCTAGGAGGTCTTAAGCATGAATTGAAATTTGATGTTAAAATTTTGAAATTTGCAAATGTTCATGAGGCCATGGCTATTCCTGTGCAATTGGACACTAAACTTGCTGAGTTAAAACCTCCCCCATTTAGGGCTCATCTTGCTGTTAAATCTATTCCCACATCACCTACTACCCACACTGTTCCACGCCCTGGTAACTTGCCAATCAAGAAATTGACTCTTACTGAAATCCAACAGAAACGTGAACGTGGAGTGGAGAATGTTGGTTTTGTTATGATAAATGGGTTCGAGGCCATAAATGTGGTCTTAAGAAATTGCTTATGATGGATTTATTGGATGCAGAACCTCCTGAAGACTATGTTATTAATGACTCTAATCTTGAATTGCAAGCTATATAACTCAGTTCTTGTGCTTTCTATGGCACTGCTGATAAACTGACCCTACAAACTATGAAAGTTGAGGATAACATTGGTGGTTATACTGTTACAATCCTATTAGACTCGGGCAGCACTCACAATTTTATTGATTCTAAGTTGCTGAAACTTTGGGTACAACAAGTTCATGCCACAAATTCTTTTGAAGTCATGATAACAGATAAGGGTCGAGTAAAAGGCTCAGGGTGCTATAAGTATGCTACTCTTTCTTTGGGTGGTTATAATTACACAGTGGACTTGTACTCACTACCATTAGAGGGCTATGATGTAGTCTTGGGTGTTCATTGGCTGTCCACGGTTAGTCCAGTTTTGTGGGACTTCCAGCAACTTACCATGGCATTTACTAAAGACAAGCAACAGTTTAAATTGTACCACACACCTCATGTGGATCCATCTATTCAAGAAGTTACCCTGCAACACTTGGACAAGGAACTTTACAATTCTAATCTAGGATTGTTTTTGTATTCCATGGAGACTAGGAAGCTTTGAGGCTAGTGAGCTTACTCAACACCAATTACAAGAGATACAGTATCTCCTTGGTGACTTTGATGAGTTGTTTGTTGTCCCTTCCCAATTACCTCATTCTCGAATACATGATCACCATATTCCCTTGCTTCCTGATGCCAAACCCCTCAACATTAGGCCTTATCACTATGGTCATTTACAGAAAAATGAGATTGAAAAGGTTGTGCAAGAGCTCTTGGATGCAGGATTTATTAGTCCCAGTCATAACCCTTTTTCTTTTCCAGTGCTTTTGGTGAAGAAGAATGAGGGCACTTGGAGGATGTGCATTGATTATAGAGAACTTAATGCCCTCACAATTAAGGATAAGTACCATATTCCCTTGATTGATGATTTACTAGATGAATTGTTTGGTGCCAATTACTTCTCCAAACTAGATTTAAGGTCTGGGTACCATCAAATTCTAATGAATCCAGCTGATGTGAATAAAACTGCTTTCAAGACACATGAAAGGCATTATGAATTCTTGGTCATGCCTTTTGGCCTCACTAATGCCCCGTCAACCTTTCAAAACTTAATGAATGACCTTTTTAAACCTTATTTGAGGAAGTTTGTGTTTGTCTTCTTTGATGATTTGTTGATCTATAGCAAGAGTTGGTCTGATCATTTAGCACATCCAAGAATGATATTTGACATATTGCAGCACCACAAGTTGTACCTTAAGAAGTCTAAATGTTCATTTGGGCAGAGTAAGGTTGAGTATTTAGGCCATATTGTGTTTCAAGATAGGTTGGAAGTTGACCTAAATAAGTTGCAGGCAATCAAAGACTGGCATGTGCCAAAAAAAGTCAAGTAATTAAGAAGTTTTTTGGGATTAACAGGTTATTACAAGAAGTTTATCCCAGGGTATGGGGGAATTTATCAACCCTTGTACAATCTTACCAAAAAGACAGTTTTGAATGGAATAGTGTTGTTGCTGAAGCTTTTCAAAAACTTAAGGCTACCATGGCCTCTCCTCAAGTCTTGGCACTCCTTGATTTTTCTAAACCCTTTGAAATTGAATGTGATGCTTCGAGTTATGGTATTGGTGCAGTATTACAACAAGGAAGGAGGCCCATAGCTTTCACTAGTCAGTCATTAGGTCCTCGAAATCAAGCTCTATCCATTTATGAGAGGGAAATGATTGCCATTGTCTATGTAATTAAGAAATGGAAAAGTTACCTCCAAGGTAGACATTTTGTGATTAAAACAGACCATAATAGTCTTAAATACTTCTTGAACCAAGGGGCTAACACACATTTCCAACAGAAATGAGTGTCTAAACTCTTAGGTTTTGATTATGAGATCCAATAAAAATCAGGGCATGACAATGTTGTAGCAGATGCATTATCTAGGGTCCATGGAACTTCTCAACTTCATGAATATCCTCCTTGTGCTTCTGCTGAATGTGCATCCATTTCATACCCCTATGGTAGATGGTTAGATGATCTCAGGAGGTATAACGAGCAGGATAGTTGGATTGCAGCAAAGACAAGAGAGGTTTTAGAGAGTCTTGATACTGGCAG
Source organism: Malus fusca (assembly GCA_035220775.1). Classification (NCBI taxonomy): domain Eukaryota; kingdom Viridiplantae; phylum Streptophyta; class Magnoliopsida; order Rosales; family Rosaceae; genus Malus; species Malus fusca. Next base: position 14,773,644 of record CM069061.1, read on the forward strand.
TGGTAGCTCAACACTTGCTAAATTCTCACTTGAGAATGGATTCTTATGCTACAAGAAACGAATTGTTTTAAGTTCGAACTCTGAGTGGAGAAGCAGATTGTTAGACGAGCATCACTCTACTCCTGCTGCTTGCCATCAAGGAATGGTGAAAACCTATTATAGGTTGAAGAAAAGGTTCTATTGGCATGGGATGAAGAAGGATGTGAGACAATGCATAGTTGATTGCCATGTGTGTTAGCAAAATAAGTTCGAAACAACCTCTCATCTAGGTTTGCTGCACTCACTGCCTATTCCACTTAAGGTGTGGACTGATATCAGTATGGACTTCATAGTTGGGCTGCCTTTGTATAAAGCTAAATCAGTGATCATGGTTGTGGTAGATAGGTTATCTAAGTACTCACACTTTATAGCTTTGTCTCATCCCTACACAGCTGCTGGAGTTGCACAGGTTTTCATTGACAATGTGTTTAAATTACATGGCATGCCTCAATTTATTGTTAGTGATAGGGACCCCATCTTTATTAGTGCATTTTGGAAATAATGCTTTAAATTGTAGAATTCTAAATTATGTATGAGCTATGGTTATTACCCTTATAGTGATGGGCAAATTGAAGTGATGAATAAGTGTTTAGAAACCTATTTGAGATGCTTTGTGGGAGGATAGCCTAGGTCTTGGGGTGAAATGGCTTGCTTGGGCTGAATGGTGCTTTAATACTTCATATCACACTTCTTCTAGGTTCAGCCATTTCGAATTGGTGTATGGTTATCCCCCACCACACATGGTTGCTTATGAAGTGGGCAGTATTACTATAAACTCAGTGGAACAAAGTCTTATAGAGAGAGACAAGGTGTAAACTTTGTTGAAGTGTAATTTGGAGTTGGCTCAAAACCGAATAAAAGTTCAAGCTGATAAAAAACGAAGTGAAAGACAATTTGCAGTGGAAGATTCAGTTTTCTTGAAATCAATTCCATATCAGTTACAATCTTTGGCAACAAATAGCTTCCACAAACTACAACCAAGGTATTATGGACCCTATGAAGTGATTGAAAGGATTAGAAAAGTGGCTTATAAGCTCAGGCTTCCTATGAAGAGCAAGATTCATCCGATTTTTCATGTGGATGCCTCAAGAAGAAGTTAGGAACTAGCACTAAGTTGCATGCTGCCCTACCACAGGTCCTTGATGATGGATTATCCTTGAAAATTCCCTACGAAATTCTGGCCAGAAGGATTTACAAGAAGGGTATCTTGGCTAGAGTACAACTATTGATTCATTAGATGAGACAAGAGGTTGCTGATGCATCTTGGGAAGATTTTGAAGAATTTAAAGCCCAATTTCCAGAGTTTTCTCTATAAAAACCTTGTGGACAAGGTTCTTGAAGAGGGAAGTATTGTTATGATCCCAATTCTGAGATTGCCTTAATCGCAGGACATTGGACAAAATTGTAATAGGGAGTTAATTGTTAGGAGAATTTGTGGGTCTTTTTGTAATAGAGTCTAATATAGGGCTGGTTTAATAGACTTTTGTTTTGTTGTGCTGAGCTGGCATTCACGCACTTGGTGAAGGCAGCAAAAGGTTGTTATATCCTCTTTGGTTGAGGCAACGGTCATATATGAAATAAATATTAAAAAATACATTTTAATTGTTCTCTTCTCTCTGCAATTCCACCATTGTTGTAGGTCAAGGTTAAACCCATATTTTGGGATACTAACAATTATTTTCAAACTTTGATTAAATGTGGGATTTCTCTTTATTGATTTGAGGGTTTGAGGTTTTTTGCGATATATTGGTTTGAGGTTTTGAAATTTTTTACGATAATGTGAGTGACGGAGATGAAGATGATGAATTTTTGCCAAATTAGGCGAGGAAGGAGAGGGAAAAAAACGGTGAAAATAACACGCATTGCCAAGATTCCGACTCATCCCTCTTTTTCTCTCTCTACAAGATCTCTTTCTCTCTCACCGAATTGAAATAAAGCACAAAGGCACATTCCGTGCTTCTGTTCAAAGCCTTACTTCTTCCTGTTTAGCGCCCCTACCCCTCCCGCTTTCCCTCTGCCTCTGCAACCCACCTACCTAGCTCGCTCTTCCCCTCACCAAATCTCAAACTCGTCCCTGAATTTCAGCAACAGAATGCCCACCAATCTTTTATTATTGGCCTTTGGATTTCAAATCAAAATAGGCATTACAGTCATTTTCACACAGATGTCTCACTTTTTAACAACCCAAATAAAGGACCAAAGGGCCAAATCAAGATCTTCGGCCCAAAAAAAAAGAACAAAAAGCAATTTCGTAAATAAAGTGAAATCCCCTAATTCCAAATTTCACTCTAGCCAAGTTATAATCACTTTCTCCTCAACTTTAGAATAGACAATTTCATCACCACACCAGCACAATCATCACATTTGCTCGATCGAGCTTAGTTGCGATTTGACACTCTGTAAACTATAAAAGGAGAATGACGTAGTTAGAGCAAGTCCACCCCTAAAGACTTTGCGCCAGCACCCAGCCCATTTATCCACTTAAGTGAACAGTGATAGACTCTAATGAACAGTAATAGACCAATGCATCTCCACCCCTCAAACTAAATAGCCTAGTCAATTTTATTAAAATATTATTAATTTTTATTATAAAATAATAATTTGGTTTTTTACTTTCTGACTTCTTCCCTTCTTCTTCTTCTTCTTCTGGAAATGGACCTCCTCCTCACCACACCAACCCTCCCCCAAATGGACCTCCTCCTCACCACACCAACGCTCGGATGGGGTTCCAGGGATCGAGTTGTTGGAAATGTGCCCTAAAGCCAATCATATGATGATACATTACGGACATTTCACATGTTAAACTAATCTAGTTTACATATAAAGGGCAAAGATTATTGTTTGAGCCGTCTCATATAAATGTTATATGCTTAAACGATAAAGTCCAAGGAATATGTGATTGGGAGAATGCAATCTAAAGAAGTTAGATTCATGAGACCATTCTTTCGTAGACACATCCTAAACGTTCCTGATCATAGGATTGCCAATTGGGCATTGACAGTCCGTTAAGATCAGTACGTACTGTGTCTTCTCTCAGGGAGAGTGACTAGTCTCGAGTCATTGATGCGTGTGACATCAAGACAAGTACGTAGGTGCTCAATAGAGAATGAGTTCACTGAACACGATCAACGAAGAGTTCTCATATTCATGTCACATGAGAACTCATGGTTGGGATAATGCAAAGTAGTCATTTGACCTGAGGCATCACAGTTGTCTTGTGGTTAAGTCCTTGATCTTTGATTATGTCAAAGTCACCCCATCGGGGTGTCCAGGGCATCATTGGGGTTAAGCCACTTAGTCATGGAGACAAGTGAATGCGCAACAAGGGATCTCTAACATTCAAACCGTTTGGGGGAGAATACTCTATGATATGATTAAAATCTCTGGCCAGAGTATGAATGAGATTTAGGAATGCGTTCCAAATCACATTCAAGGTAATCATATAAGCAAACGAATCACATTGGATAGTAGACATGAATAAATAAACTATCAAACCAAACAATGTGGTCAAGAGTATTAGATTAGAGAAAGACCGTATTGCATTTGTAATCTTGAACTGAATAGGTTCTCTACCTCTTCTGATTAGCTTGGGTAACCATGATATGCTGCTAGGTGTCACTCATGGTTTGTGGAAACCCTAAACGTGTGTAATCACTAAAGGGAGAATTGAAAGTGAGTTTCAATTCACAATCGATGTAAAATGGTTTTAATCGCCCATTGCCTCGCTAAAAGGAACCTAATGGATCGTACACCGTATAAGGTGGAGATTGAAGAAACAATGGAGATGAGTAAGAATAATTAAATGGTTTAATTATTTATGGCAAGGATTAATTAATATGTTAATTAATCAAACGAATAAGTTCGTTAAAGACCACGGGTTTAGTTATGGGCCTCAAGGCCCAATGGGCTTCGAACGTCAAGCCCATTGACTTAAGTTGTATGACAACTTAATGACTAATAATTCACAAAGGCCTTAAAAGCCCAATGAAACCCTTAAGGCCGGCCATTTAGAGATGGAGTGGGTTTTGGACTTATTTACAAGTTTGCCACTCCAATTAATAAAGGTATAAATATGACTTTATAGCCAAAATTCATTAAGGTTTTCTTTTAGAGAAAATTGGTGAGAACTTGTCTCTCATTTTCTCTCTAAAGAGGCCGGCCTCCTTGGGGGGTGCTTCTAGCAATCCCACTACTCCAAGGTCGCTCATTTCTTCTCCAATCTAACCTTGGTGAAGAGACTTAGAGGTTCTCAATTTTGGGAACTTGGAGAAACCTTTTCTTCCATCCAAGTCCATGGATCTAAGAAGCTAGAAATGAAGGCCCTATCTCTTGGGTGATTAGCCTTTGCTTATGCAAAGAGGAATCAACAAAGGTATATATTTCTCAACTCACTTTGATTTGATTTGAGTCATGGTTCACCAATCTACTAGGCTTTGAATTTCTTGGTTAATGTTTTGTTTTTGAATGCATGCAAGCATGATTCCGCCTTTTAATTGTTAATTGCATGCTATAGATGTTATTCAAATGAACATGTTTTTCACAAATCTTCCTTCAAGTGGTATCAGAGCCTAGGTTTAGTAGTTGGTGAATCCTTTTGGGTTTTGTAGCTCATAGTGTGTGATTTAAAAGTTGTAATATGTTACAAGCTTTATTCTTGTTTCTTTGAATGTAAATTTTGCTAGAAAATTTGCCATCTCAAATGTTGTAGATGTAGTTCATATGAGCATGAATATTAGAGTTAAAATTTGGTGCCATGACTTTGGGGATTTTCGGCCAAATCCAAAGGGTGGATTTTTGGGTTCTTGTTTGACTTGTTAAAAGTGTTTTCAAGTAACTTTTGGAACCCCTATGTACCCTAGTTTGGTTAGATGTTATTTCCCTAATGTTAAAATGGTTTTGGGATGTTTTTGGATGAAAAATGTTCATGGAAATTTTTTGAGTTTTTCATGAATGTTCTTGATTGTTCTTGACATTTTTGCCAAGAACAAAAAGTTTGGTGTTTTGATTCAAAGTTTTAGTTAATTTCATAAAGTCTTTGTTTTGTGTTGGTTGATGTGAATTTTCTATCACCAAAACATTTATTTCAAATGGTGATAGAAATTGTGATGGGTGTGTAAGACTTACACACCTTACACACCTTACACACCATATGCATGATGGCCCAAATTAGGTTGAGAACAAAATTGTTTTGTCTCTTTAAATGAGAATTGGATTTTCATTTCATTTAGCTCCATTTAAATCAATTTTATGGATACAAAAACCAAATGAAAATGTTGCATTCAATTTAATTAGTTAAAATGTTAATTAATTAAAGGGTGATTATGAACCTAAGCCTACGATAATTGAGCTATGTGAAAGGCCGTTTCAAATTTGTTTGAACCATGGGAATGTGTAGATTAGATTTTGGTTGTAATTTGATTTGATCAAATGTTGTAAAAGAGCATAAGCTCTTCTTTACTTTAAAGTAATTTGTTTTATGCAAATGTTGTAATGAGCATAAGCTCACCTTTACTTTGAAGTACTTCTTTCTTGCTTTATTTGATATGCATGAAAATGAAGTAGTTGGGTCCAACGCCCCTAAGACAACACGCCTTAATGTGATTAAATGCGTAACTAAAATCAATCACCATCCCTAGTCCGAGATTCAACACTAGGCTCGTGTTGAATCTAAACAAAGGTTCATAGTCATCATAAGGCCCTAAGGCAACTATATAGTCCATCAAATGAATGCAAAGTTTATGTTAGTAGTATCATATACTCTTGCTTTAAAAACCGTTTTATAAGCATAGTGGGAGTATTATATACAACTAAAAAACAATGAGATGGACCAATAGTTGTAATAGGACCAAAATTGTTTTAATAGAGATTAAAATGTATGCTTATATGTGATGAGACCTAAAACCCTCAACAAACCATTATTAAGTTGATAAGCGTGAGAGTGCTTTGAACACTCTTTCGTGGCCTTCCACCGTGGTGGGATCCAATCTTTTATGACTTGTACACCGGCTTCACCCTATCATGGGGGAGTACAAAGTGCATGCTTATACTCAGGAGGAATCCATATACATATGATGAGGTGAGTGTAGGCAACGAGGATGGCCGACATCGTATCATCGTGAGGCTATTCTTGAACCCCTTCATGAACTAAGCATGGTGGGAATGACTTAACTAAGTGCAATGTGCCAATATGATATTCTTCTAAGGCATCATTCTCTAGAGGCCAAATAAGATGGGTACTTGCAAGAGGTTGTTGCAAATGAGTAAGTGTACTCTCTCATTATTATTAACGCTAGCCAATATGATTTTCTTCTGAGGTGGGCTTGGTAATAGTGAGTCTCCCATACCCTACTAAGAGTTTCCTCCAAAACTCTCGAATTCCAATGAGGGATATGGAATTTGCCAAAAATAGTGGGTGGTGCTATTTTGATTTAAAGACCCGAATCAAATGGCTTAAAATCAATCAATTTATATTCGTTATGTATTTGTTTACCAATATATTTGCAAACGCTATCCAACACTTGACAAATAAAAACCGAATGTTTTAGTTTCCGGACTTGGTACCACAATCCCAAAGAATGTCTTAAAAGGATTGGATATGTACCTAAGTAGTCTCATCCTCACAATCTTCCTAATGATAATGTATCATTGGAAGAACATGTTAGAAAAGTCTATCATGAAGAGGACAACACAAACAACCAATGTTTATTCCTTCGTTATATGAACAAAGGAACTTACGAAGATTAGCATAAAGAAAATGACACTTTTAGTGTTATTAGTTCTTCACTTACAAATCGTTGTATGAAGAAATAATGAGTTGCTTTGAACAACCCTTAGTCAATGCAAACACTAGTGCTTGTTTCTTTGTTAAATGAACAAAGAACTTAAGAAGAAAGCACAATGGCATGGACACTTTATGTGCCATGATTCTTCACTTACAAATTGTTGTATGAAGAAATGAGAGTTACCTTGAACAACTCTTGAAAGTTTGTAATTATGTTTAGAACATAATGGTTGGTTGACAAAAATAGTCCATCAACATGGACTTATGATGATTTTGAATCATTGAGTGTTGAAGTAATAAACCACTTAACGAGACGGAAACTAAGGCTAGGACTTCACCTTTATGTCCCTAACCTAATGGTTCACTAAGTTTATTGTAAACTATGTAGTGAACAATAACCACACACTCTCCAAATTGTTTGATGTGTATAACACAATTGAAATAAGTTTCAAGAGAGATAGTGGGAGTTTAGGGACTATGACTATGGTAGTCAAAGGAGAAGTCAAATGAAGAAAGCGAAATAACTCCAAGGGAACAAACTTTCTTTATGAAATGATGGACATTGGAAGGGGTATTTGCAAGAAATGTCTTGCAAGTGTCAAGAACACACCTTTCGAAGGTGTTGTAAATTGTTCTTGAATAGTTCAACATAGTTGGTTCTTCTACTTGAATGTTTGATTCCTTATTAGTAACTATGTTTTACAATCGTTGTAAAAGTGTGGCTAATAAGAAGTAGAAGATTAATGAGAGAAGAGAAAGTACTTCACATTCGGAACGTGAATAAAATATAGATCTCTGCGAAAGCAGATGGTACTTACTTCCTCATATGAACTACCAAAGAAATTGGAAAAACCAAAGATTGTCTTTACATTCCAATTTTAAGGAACTTAATTCCGTCACTATAGTAGAGATGGATGAATGTTTTGTTTGACAAAACATTGTTCTTTATTAATCAATGATTGGATTATGGTAATCTAATTGATTGTCTCTATAGTAGAGATAATTTGGTAGTGTTAACTGTTTAGAATACAATGATGCTTAAAACCCAAAAGGTTGCTAGGTAGTGACTAATCCCAACTAAAGTTGTGATACCTCTAGAACATAAATTACGAATTGGTAATAAATGGATGCTTTGGATCGTTAGATCCGGATCCAATACCTTCTTATTAAAATTGTATAGAGGCAAAATGTTTGAATCTTTATTCTTTTGGAAAGAAGAAAGAATCACAAAGTTGTTGAGGTTAATTCACTTAGATGTTAGTGGCACTTGTCCACAACATAATACTACTCATGTTGTATGACATTCACCGAAGATCACCCTCGGTTGGACTATAGTTTATTTTAAATAAACACAAGTCCGAATACTTTGCAAAAGGTTTCAAAGAATTCAAGAAATGTGAGTTGATGAGTAAGACGTCCAAAGTATTTACATCCTTAGATTTGATCCAAGGAAAGGTAACACTTTAGAATAGTTTTCTTGAAAGATATCAAGGAAAGAAACATCATAAGATAATGGATTTCTCCATTAGGAGAAGAACGAACTTGAATAAGATTTAGTTCGTTGGATGTTATCAATTACCCATATATAGGATATATACTTCTAAAACAATATGATTGTCAATTAGAAGATCTTCCAAAATTTTCATGACTCCATAGGATGTAGTTGGAAAGAAAGACAAATCTTGATCATGTTAAGATTTGGGGTTGTGTGCTAATAAGCAATATTTGTTTCAGAATTATCTTGTGAATATCCTTAAATTAACATTTGGATATCACTTCTATAAACCAACCAACAAATGTTGTTTGTTGAGTAGTTCATTGTAATCCTACAATATGATTTGCCTTAGAGCAAATGAACTAGGAATAGAACTCAAAGAATGGGTTCTTTGAGAGACAAGATGATGATCAACAAATATAACAACCTAGTTCCTATACCACAAGCTCCAAGGTAGTCGAGAATGATTTATAAACCGTCTCAGTTGAATGGTTTGAACTTTATGACTATGTCGTAGAGTTGCACCTCTTAATTCGAAAGAAATAAGAATGAAAATCCTTATGACTACATTGAGTGTATATATGACATATACTCAAGGAAATGGTAAAGTACCATTTGACTCGAAATAATGAAACCTTCATAGCTAATCGGTAGCTTAAGGTGACTACAATCAAAGAGAATGGTTGACTTTGAAGGAACCATTTTTGACGTAGTCTTAGTTTCAATTAATTCGAAGATAGCTAAGCTACAACTAAATGGTGATTCAATGTTTGGACATAGTATGGGTTTCCGAAACCATTATTAAGATAGTCTTAATAATATATGTCTAAAACTATGAATCACAAGACATGTAAGTTGTAGAGATCCATCCATCATGAATCTTAGCAAGCTAGTGGGAGCCATAAGCGTCTTATGAGAGAAAGATCAAATTGTTTGATTTCTCATATAGATATAAATGAATCTTTTGTTTACTAGATTTACAAAAGATTAGTGGGAGCTAATCATATTCCTAAAATTGTATATATATATATATAAATATATATATGATATATATGAATATATATATGATATATTAATTTTGGAAATGGAATGAGTACTTCTTCGTTAAAGTTATGACTTTAAACATTCTATAACGATAGAATGTATATGGGAGACATAGTCTATATACATGGGATGGAAATCTATATTGATAGATTTTAGGATATAATTTGATTATATCAATCCCAAATAATAGACAAAAGATGCTAGGAAGTTTCTCATATGATGATAAACTTCAATTAGAAGGATAACTCTAGTGAGACTAAGAAGTTGCTCTTCTCAAAGGGAACGTACCCTTTGACTCCCAAAGAAATAATGCGTAAATAGAATCCTTTATGCATACGCAGAAAGGTGATTTATGTATTTCATATCGTATGAAAAACGTTGATATGAGTTGTACCAAGATCGGTACAAGACGATATCAATGCAAGCCCAGGATCAGAACCATGGCAACTGTCAAGTGAGTCCTTAAGTATTTAAAGAAATACTAAATGATAGATTCCTCAAAGAATGAGAAAGAATTAGAGTAACGTAATGGAAGCGTAAATGTATTAGATTATGAATCTAATCCATCATTGGATGTTTCTTCATTATGAATGAAGAGATAAACAGATATCTCTTTATTATGACTAAAGAGATATTTGGATGGAAACATTAAAGTAATGACTTTAGTGTGTTCCATTATGAATGCAAAATATATTGCCATATAGAAGTTTACAACAATGTTGTTTGGATGGGAAAGTTCATTTATGGACTCTCTATTCGATTCCAACCAGAAAGTGTATCTAGTGTACTGACACTATGACACTAATGGGGCGATAGCTCAAGCCAGGGAATCAAGGTCTCATCAAGATCCGAACTCATATGAGAGATTGAACCACATGATTGAGAATCATGTATAATGGTGACGTCGTTATTCTCAAGTTGCTTCTATGGATAACATATAGATATCCATTGTCTAGGCCTACTACTCAGCCATTTATGAAATGACTATAAAAGAGATATCATCATGATGACCAAGCTGATTGGCTCTAGTGCAAGTGGGAGATTGTTGGAAATGTGCCCTAAAGCCAATCATATGATGATACTTTACGGACATTTCACATGTTAAACTAATCTAGTTTACATATAAAGGGCAAAAATTATTGTTTGAGCCGTCTCATATAAATGTTATATGCTTAAACGATAAAGTCCAAGGAATATGTGATTGGGAGAATGCAATCTAAAGAAGTTAGATTCATGAGACCATTCTTTCGTAGACACATCCTAAACGTTCCTGATCATAGGATTGCCAATTGGGCATTGACAGTCCGTTAAGATCAGTACGTACTGTGTCTTCTCTCAGGGAGAGTGACTAGTCTCGAGTCATTGATGTGTGTGACATCAAGACAAGTACGTAGGTGCTCAATAGAGAATGAGTTCACTGAACACGATCAACGAAGAGTTCTCATATTCATGTCACATGAGAACTCATGGTTGGGATAATGCAAAGTAGTCCTTTGACCTGAGGCATCACAGTTGTCTTGTGGTTAAGTCCTTGATCTTTGATTATGTCAAAGTCACCCCATCGGGGTGTCCAGGGCATCATTAGGGTTAAGCCACTTAGTCATGGAGACAAGTGAATGCGCAACAAGGGATCTCTAACCTTCAAACCGTTTGGGGGAGAATACTCTATGATATGATTAAAATCTCTGGCCATAGTATGAATGAGATTTAGGAATGCGTTCCAAATCACATTCAAGGTAATCATATAAGCAAACGAATCACATTGGATAGTAGACATGAATAAATAAACTATCAAACCAAACAATGTGGTCAAGAGTATTAGATTAGAGAAAGACCGTATTGCATTTGTAATCATGAACTGAATAGGTTCTCTACCTCTTCTGATTAGCTTGGGTAACCATGATATGCTGCTAGGTGTCACTCATGGTTTGTGGAAGCCCTAAACGTGTGTAATCACTAAAGGGAGAATTGAAAGTGAGTTTCAATTCACAATCGATGTAAAATGGTTTTAATCGCCCAATGCCTCGCTAAAATGAACCTAATGGATCGTACACCGTATAAGGTGGAGATTGAAGAAACAATGGAGATGAGTAAGAATAATTAAATGGTTTAATTATTTATGGCAATGATTAATTAATATGTTAATTAATCAAACGAATAAGTTCGTTAAAGACCACGGGTTTAGTTATGGGCCTCAAGGCCCAATGGGCTTCGAACGTCAAGCTCATTGACTTAAGTTGTATGACAACTTAATGACTAATAATTCACAAAGGCCTTAAAAGCCCAATGAAACCCTTAAGGCCGGCCATTTAGAGATGGAGTGGGTTTTGGACTTATTTACAAGTTTGCCACTCCAATGAATAAAGGTATAAATATGACTTTATAGCCAAAATTTATTAAGGGTTTCTTTTAGAGAAAATTGGTGAGAACTTGTCTCTCCTTTTCTCTCTAAAGAGGCCGGCCTCCTTGGGGGGTGCTTCTAGCAATCCCACTACTCCAAGGTCGCTCATTTCTTCTCCAATCTAACCTTGGTGAAGAGACTTAGAGATTCTCAATTTTGGGAACTTGGAGAAACCTTTTCTTCCATCCAAGTCCATGGATCTAAGAAGCTAGAAATGAAGGCCCTATCTCTTGGGTGATTAGCCTTTGCTTATGCAAAGAGGAATCAACAAATGTATATATTTCTCAACTCACTTTGATTTGATTTGAGTCATGGTTCACCAATCTACTAGGCTTTGAATTTTTTGGTTAATGTTTTGTTTTTGAATGCATGCAAGCATGATTCCGCCTTTTAATTGTTAATTGCATGCTATAGATGTTATTCAAATGAACATGTTTTTCACAAATCTTCCTTCACGAGTTCCAGGCGTCGGATGGGGTTCCGGATGAGAGAGACGGTAGCCACGACGTCAACATGGCGTCAAATGAGCCATCTCCTTCCTCTGTCGATTTTAGGCCGGTCTATGGACTGGCTTGGGTTGGGTGTCATTCTATTCCACGGGCTGGAGTGAATTGGTTGAGTCCCAGCTTGTTTTTTCCACTGGGCGCCGGGCTATTCCACCTCTGGTGGAACTGCTCTTAGCATAATAGTTACTAGACCGGGCGCCACGTAGATTTTGTACTTTTATGTCGAATTTTTTCTTGGCTTCCCTGCTAGAATAAAAAGAAAAATAAAATAAAAAAATAAAATCATATTTTTCATTGCATTAACTAAATGCATTTTGCATAACACAGAGCTATAGTTCATGATCCCAACCACTAATCAAGCAACAAAAATCTCCATCTCGGACTTATTTTCCTGTTCAATGATATCAAGAAAAACCGGATCAACCGTCACGTGACTATCCACGTGCACCTTAAACTTGTGATCCCACAGCAAAACCCTCGCCGTGCCGGCGATATCCACAGCGGCGTCGAGCACCATCTCCCGCTTCGCCACGTCGGCAACAAAGCTAGCAGCGTGCTGGGCCAGCTGCAGCCCGTCGAGCCGAGCCGGCAGCCGGAGCAGCTGGCACGATTTGGGGGGCTGAGAGCCGGCCTGGACTTGGGCAGAGCCGAGAAGGGAGCCGTGATAGAAGATGGACATGGCGGTGGAGGAGTAGTGGACGGGGGTGATGTTGGGGTTGGTGACATGTACGGTGAGGATGAGGTCGGCTTCGAGGACTGGGAGGTTGAGCTTGAAGGAGGTAAGGTTGATTGAGATGAGGTGGAAGGTCGGGTCTTTGGGCTTTGACGACAAGAGCGCCGTCATGGCTAGAGCCGATGCCGCTCCGATTGCGGCGGAGGTCCAGCTCCATTTGACCTTTTTGCCCATGGAGTACCAGCAAAATTACCACTCTTTTTCGGAGTTCGGACAGAGAGCGAGAGAGGGTTGGGATTTTTTAGGGTTTGAATTGGATACTTGGAGTGACATTCCAATCTGATATCGTTTTGGATCCAAGACAATGTGGACAGATGGCAGTAGGAGATCGCGTTTAGAGTCAGTGTCGCACGAAAAGGTTTTCAAGTTTTCAACCTTTTTATTTTGGTCAATTAGGTTTTTTACTTTTGTTATTCCTTATTCAGTTCTTGAACGAGAAATTATTTAGCATTTGGTTTTGTTCTTAATTCAAAAATAGTGGTACCATACTACAGTTTAATAATATTTTTTTTCACTTTTAATGATATTTTTTTTCACTTTCAAATGAGAAGTCTTATGTTCAAGTCTCACCAAAGATAATTTGAACCATATTACTACAAGCCCAATATGTAGCTTAGCCCACCATTCTCACTTAGCATAAAAATAGCGTTGTCCAAAAAAAAAAAAAAAAAAAATCAAGAATAGTGGTTTATAAGCTGAAATTTGCAGGTTTAAAATTGAGAGATTATATTCACACATCTCAGATTATTTTCCCAACAACTTTTTATTTTTTTTAATATTTTTTGACACACCACTAACACTTGATAGAAAAATATTAAAAAAATTAAAAAGGTCATTGAAAGAAGTAATTTGGGATGTATAAATATAATCTCTCTTAAAATGGTAAATTGCGCTTCCGAGTTCAAATTCGTCTTCTTCGTCTTAGTCTAGTTTTGAAATAGTAATATTACTCATAGCAACCAATAACTATAGATGAATTTATAAACGTATGTGAATCTGCAAGACATGTTTAATTTGTTAGTGATTGTATGTGTATGCGATTATCTAAGGATAGTAAAGTGCATGCAGTGATTTTCTTTGTTACCCAAGATTAAACACTCTAAACTAAAATCAAGATGCAAATCATGCATAAAAACTAGAGTATCTAATCAATTTTCCCCAATAATTAACTACATGTACCTTATTATTGATTTGCCAGCTAAAATTTTATTTTGGACAATTTTACTCTTGAACTATTATAAGGGGCTAATTTCTTCCTATTCTCAAGTTTTCCCGCATTTCATCCAATTTACCATTAAAAAAAGTTTACATGCATCTCATTAAGAGCATGTTTACTTAGAAATAATAGATTTGTAAGGAATGGGTGTCGTGCCCAGTATTACGTTTACGTATAACCAAGAAAATGGGTGTGCTTCACATTCATGTGTTTACTAAGATCATCTCTAACCCTTGGGCTAAAAGCCAAATTTTTTAGTCCAGAAAATTTAGCTTTTAGCCCAGAAACAGGTTTTTTGCTCCAACCATTCTGGCCTAAAATTTTAGCCCGCAGTTATTAAATAATGAACTTAGGCTAATTTTTTTCTTAAATTTACTTTTAAAAAAAAAATTATGTAGACTATCGTAAATTAATTTTATGAACATTTTAATCTAAAAATATTTAAATTCCGATAAATATTGAAAAAATCACTAAATCGATACATGAAACTCATGAAACACTATGAAAGAATATGAAAATCATGATAGAGATGTATAAACACAGAATACATAAAACACACAAGACACACAGAACACATGTGAAGCACATACAAAACACATGTGAAGCATATACACATGTGAAGGACATACAAAACACATAATAGAGATGGAGCACGCACAGAACACATGTGAAACACATGACACACACGAAACAGATACAAAACACATGATTGAGATGAAGCACACACAGAACACATGTGAAACACATGACACACACGAAACACATACAAAATACATACAAAACAAGTGAAACATAAACCTACACACATGAAACTGAAACCTTCAATCATCCTCTATATTCACCAATCTTTCAACTTTCAAAGTGTTTTTGTTTCCAAAAAATCCTCAATATCTCATCAATGGGTGATAGAAGAAGGCGTAGCAGGGCAATGCAGATGGCACAATACCAAGCAAGCCTTGACATTGAGGATGTAGAAATGATCAACGCATAAGCTGAACTTGCAAACTCGCTTATGCAATATGAGCACCATGCCAAATCTAGCTATCGTGGTTCTGTCATGGGGCGTTCATTTGTGCAGCGTGATAGAGAAGAGTGTCATAACCGAATGATGAAAAATTATTTCATCGAGCATCCGAGATTTCGTGCTCATGATTTTTGGAGGCGGTTTAGGATGAGGAAAGAGCTTTTTGAAAGCATCTTGAACGCAATTGTCAATCATGACCACTACTTTGAAAGGAAGATAGATGTCGTAGGCCAACAAAGTCTATCACCTCATCAGAAGCTCACATTTGCATTTCGGTTGCTAGCTAATAGGTGCTCTGCAGACTCAACTGATGACTATTGCTGACATGCTGAGACTGCTGCTATTGAGAACCTAAAGCGCTTCTGTAAGGCAATTAAAGCCATATATGGAGCCACATACCTCCACAAGACAAATTGTGAAGACTTGAAGAGGCTTCTACGCAAGGCAGACAAAAGAGGCTTCCCTGGCATGATAGGAAGTCTTGATTGTATGCATTGGGAGTGGAAGAATTGTCTTACTGCTTTGGGCTTGCCAATTCAAGGCCGTCATAACAAGCCAACCATTGTGCTCGAGGCTGTGGCGTCTTACGACACTTGGATTTAGCATGCATTCTTCGGCATTCCTGTATCAAACAACGATATCAACGTTCTTTGGTCTTCTCATTTGTTTGATGATGTTGTCAATGGATGGGCACCAGAATTTCGGTACAAGGTAAATGGTAATAGGTATGAGTTAGGTTACTACCTAACTGATGGTATTTATCCTAGTTGGTCTACCTTTGTCAAAAGTTTTTCTCATCCTGATAGTGTAACAAAGAAATTATTTTTGCAGAGGCAAGAGTCTTACACGAAGGATGTGGAAAGAGCGTTCGGGATCCTACAAGCTCAATGGGCCATTGTTAGAGGGCATGCACGACTTTGGCATACTGAAAACCTCTATTCAATCATGATGACGTTCATAATTTTGCACAACATGATTGTGGAAGATGAGTACATCGAAATTGAAGAAGATTCAGACGAAGATGTGGATGATTACCAACCAACACATGCAAGAGCTATGGCAAGAGATGTTGATTATCTCGCTGCAACCACATATGAGACCCGACAGGATAGGGTCACATTGAGTGAGTATATGAGACGTTTAAATAGATTTCAAGCTCCTCAAGGTCATGACATACTCCGCAAGGATTTGGTTGAGCATGTATGGCACCGAGAAGGTGAACGTTGATGATGTTGGTGTATTAATGTGTTCTTGTGTTAAATTGAAGTGTGCTATGTTGTTATTTTATGTAATAATTTTAAGTGTACTATGTTGGTATTTCTAGTAATAAATTTAAGTGTCTTCTTGTGCAAAGTCTTTTGTCTAGTACATTGGATAAATTATTGAATGGAGGTTGAATTATTGAAGGCATCTATTCTACATCAAAGTAAGGAATAATAAGTACAATAATTATTGAAGGCATCTAGATTAATAGAAACAATAATTAATAAGCCATAAATTTAATACACACGACAATTAATAAAGTACATAAACTTAATACAAACGACAATTAATAAACCACATAAACTTAATACAATCGATAATTCATACACTACATAAACTTAAATAATGATATCCACCATCTTGTCTTAGTGGTGGACTTCGTGGTGGACTTGGGATATAGGGTTGAGATGATTCATCATCTTGAAATATACTTCCTTTGGCATACTTTTGCAAAATTTCCTTTTGTTTACAATGTAAGAACTTCTTCCTCTCTGGAGTGTATTTGTTGAGGTCCTCCATCATGAAATTAATTTCAAACCTATCTTGCTCCTTATCCCCTTCTTCCTTCATTTGCAAACGCATTTGGGCCGCTTCTTCTTGGTGAGCGCTATGGGTTTCACTCAATCTTGCAATTCCGGTAGCAATGTGTCCACTCATCGGACCTTGGAACGTCCCTTTTCTCTTTGCTTCCTTTTGCTTATCTCTTCCCAGGGGCCTTGCAAAAGAAGGAGTTGGGGTCATTTCATCGACACCTTCATTGACACCTTCATCTCCGACATTTGTCGGTGCGGCTTCACGTTGAAATAATCTTCCCCATTGTTGGTCCGCATCTGTTCCCCACCTCGGACAATCCTTGAAGACATCCCAAGCATGTTGCAACTTAAAAACTTGATTTTTTGGTGTTACTCTTGTCTTGTAAATTTCCATTGCTTTGTCACCCTATGCAAAAAATACATAAAAACAAGTAGTTGCAAAATAATATTATGTACATGACAAATAAATATATCAACAAAAAAACTCACAATTTCTGCAACGCTCCTTCCACTAGCCATGCCAACCACGACTCTCTCCAATCTTCCCTTCCATAGAGTGCATGCTTTGTTGATAGTCTTCCACTGATCGTAAACACCACCACCGTCCCTCCCGCCACCGTTGCAGTTTTCATGAAACTTTTCAATGATTTTATCCCACAAAACCTTTTTATTTTGATTCGTGCCAACTGCACCATCTTCGCTAACAGAAACGCATGCCAAGCATAAAGCAACATCTTCCTCACAGGTCCAATTATGACCTCTAATATGCTCTCTTGCCATGTTGAACAATTTGGAAATGGAAAGAAATGGTAGAAAGAAAAATTCGAAGAATTGTAGGAGAAAATTGAGTTTTGTGTGGATGCTTGAACAAATACATAGGTATTTATAGAGCTTTTGGGTGAATTTTGAGTTAAATAATTTTTTTTATTATTTTAGCCGTTGGATTTAAATTTGGGCCATTAGATCCTTTTTTTTACCATTAGATTTGATTATATCCGATCTCAGCCGTTGGATTCAATGTATTTTAAAATAACATTTTTTTAAAAACAAAACTTGAATCTGGATCATTGGATCAACCAACGGTAAAAAAATGTGAGCCGTCCGATGAACAAAAGAGCCGTTGGGCTCATAATTGTGGCCATTAAAACCATTAATAATACTTTACAAATAATCATCACCCACTAAAATCACCCACTAAAATTAAACCAAAACTTTATGTAAAAACATAAAACATTTTGAATCAAAACTTCAAAACTTTTTGTTCTTGGCAAGAACTTCAAGAACATTGAAGAACACTCATGAAAACTCATAATAGCTCCATGAATGTTTTCACTCACCAAAACTCAAATTTTCATCACTCAAAAGAGGGTTAACATCCTAGGGTACTTAGGGGTTCCAAAAGTCACTTTAAAACCATTTTAACAAGACAAACATGAACCCAAAAAATCACCCTTTGGATTTGGCCGAATTTCCCAAAAACATGGCACCAAATTTTAGCTCCAAAATTCATGCTCATATGAACTACATCTACAACATTTGAGATGGCAAATTTTCTAACAAAATTTACATTCAAAGAAACAAGAATAAAGCTTGTAACATATTACAACTTTTAAATCAAAAACTATGAACTACAAAACCCAAAATGATTCACCAACTACTAGACCTAGGCTCTGATACCACTTGAAGGAAATTTTGTGAAAAACATGTTCATTTGAATAACATCATATAGCATGCAATTAACAATTAAAGGCGGAATCATGCTTTCATGCATTCAAAAACAAAACATCTACCATGAAATTCAAAGCCTAGTAGATTGGTGAACCTTGACTCAACTTAAAAACAACAATTTGTTAGTTGAGAAATATTTACCTTTGTAGATTCCTCTTTGCATATGCAAAGGATAATCACCCAAGAGATAGGGCCTTCATTCCTTGCTTCTTAGCTTCATGGATTTGGTTAGAAGAATAGGTTCTCAAAGTTCCCAAAATTGAGAACCTCTAAAGATTCTACACCAAGGTTGAATTGGAGAGGAAATGAGTGACCTTGAGGAAATAGAATTGCTAGACAATATCCCCCAAGGTGGTTGGCCTCTTAGAGAGAAATGGAAGCTTTGTGTTCTCACCAATTTTCTCTAAAATCAACAACTTATGAATTTTTTTGTTATAAAGTTCTTTATATAGTCACTTCTTTAAATGACCTAAAGAACCAAAAACCCTAATTCATCACTATATGGCCTTTGGGCTTTTGGGCCTTTGTGAATCTTTATTCATTAAGTTGTCATACAACTTAAGTCAATGGGCTTTGACGTTCGAAGCCCATTGGGCCTTAAGGTCCAAAACTATCCCGAGGTCTTTAACGAACTTATTCGTTTGATTAATTAACATATTAATTAATCCTTGCCATAAATAATTAAACCATTTAATTCATCTCCTTTGTTTCTTCAATCTCCACCTTATTTGGTGTACGATACATTAGGTTCCTTTTAGCGAGGCAGTGGGCGATTAAAACCATTTTACATCGATTGTGAATTGAAACTTACTTTCAATTCTCCCTTTAGTGATTACACACGTTTAGGGCTTCCACAAACCATGAGTGACCCCTAGCAGCATATCATGGCTACCCAAGCTAATCAGAAGAGGTAGAGAACCTATTCAGTTTAGGATTACAAATGCAATACGGTCTTTCTCTAATCTAATACTCTTGACCACATTGTTTGGTTTGATAGTTTATTTATTCATGTCTACTATCCAATGTGAATCATTTGCATTTTATGATTACCTTGAATGTGATTTGGAACGCATTCCCTAATCTCATTCATACTCTGGCCAGAGATTTTAATCATATCATAGAGTATTCTCCCTCAAACCAATTGAAGGTTAGAGATCCCTTGTTGCACATTCACTTGTCTCCATAATTAAGTGGCTTAACCCCAATGATGTCGTGGACACCCCGATGGGGTGACTTTGACATAATCAAAGATCAAGGACTTAACCACAAGACAACAACTGTGATGCCTCAGGTCAAAGGACTAATTTGCATTATCCCAAACATGAGTTCTCATGTGACATGAGTATGAGAACTCCTCGTTGATCGTGTTCAGTGAACTCATTCTCTATTGAGCACCTACGTACTTGTCTTGATGTCACACACACCAATGACTCGAGACTAGTCACTCTCCCTGAGAGAAGACATAGCACGTACTGATCTTATCGGACTGTCAATGCCCAATTGGCAATCCTATGATCAGGAACGTTTAGGATGTGTCTACGAAAGAATGGTCTCATTAATCTAACTACATTAGATTGCATTCTTCCAATCACATATTCCTTGGACTTTATCGTTTAAGCATATAACATTTATATGAGACGCCTCAAACAATAATGTTTGCCTTTTATATGTAAACTAGATTAGTTTAACATGTGAAATATCCGTAAAGTATCATCATATGAATGGCTTTAGGGCACATTTCCAACAATTCCACCCACATCAAAATTTTAATTTATTTAATTTCTTATGTAATTTTTATATGCATTCCACCCGCATCAATATTTTAATTTATTTATTTGTGTTACACCCGCATTTTTTAACACTATCTTATCCACATTTTTATAGACACTACAAGGTCAAGCATTCTACAATTCAAAGAACCAGAACAACTCATTCAACAAATGGGAATGTTGGGAAATTGTCAAAGATTGCCCTAAATACAAAATTGTGGCAACTGGTCCAGAAGTTGTCATGCACGGTATGGGTCTACATAGTTCTCCAGAACCAGACATGGCCGAACAAGAAGCCGACACATTCCAAGACACGGAAGGGACGCCTCAACAAGTGCCCGAGACCCAACCGACTCGTCAGTCCATCAGGCCCGTAGGTAAAAAGGCGTCAAAGAAAAAAGGTAGTTCTTCCAAGAATGACTACACTAAATATATGGAGGAACTTGCTCGCCAAGGTGAACTGAACATGGCACGAGAAAAGGTTAGAGATGAGGAAAAAGTTGCTGCTATGGCAGCAATATTAGCAGCTACTGAGGCCCGTGATGCGGCGGCTGAGAGACAAAGAGAAGTAGTTAATCGAGAGAACGAGTTGGTTAGAGAAGCACTTCATCGAGAAAATGAATTGCTTCGAGAAGAAAGGATGGCTCAAGCAGATCGTGACACTATGAGCAAGTCTCTAGTAGGACTGTCTCCGAATTCTAAATATTTTTGGACATCGGAAAAAAGAGATGTCATGCGAAGGGTGCGTGCAAGAGATGCGGAAACAACTCAAGGGGGTTCTAGCTACACAAATTATGGCAACCAAGATCCTAGCACCACATATCCTAACTCGAGAGACTTTGTATAATTTTTATGTATTTTTTATGTTTTTTCTTTCTTTTTTCTTTTGAACTTTATTTAATTTCTTATGTTTTTTCTTTTTTTAGGTTTGAACTTTATTTAATTTCTTATGTAATTTCTTATGTTATTTCTTATTTATTTTTAAAACTTTATTTATTTTTATTTAATTTATTATGCAATTTTAATGTAATTATGTATTTATTTATTTATTTTGTACTTTATTTAAACACATGAAATAAGATTACATAAACTCACCAAATAAATTTAAAAACAAAACACACTACATAGAATTACATAAACTCACCAAATAAATAGAATTACATAAACTCACCAAATAAACTTAAAAACAAAACACACTACATATAATTACATAAACTCACCAAATAAACTTAAAAACAAAACATACTACATAGAATTACATAAACTTAAAAAAAATACAATTTATTCTTCAACCACAAGCCTCATTCTAATTATCTTCGCCTTCATGCAATCCCCACTGGTGCTCAATCAAGTCATTCTGGCGGGTTACGTGCTAGTATGGCTCTTGCACATTAGTGTACCGCTGAACGATCAATTCATTGTAACGTCCATCGCGTTCCAACGGCTCGTGTTGCACTGGATCTTCGGTCCGGTCATGAGCACAATAGATACGTGTTCTTGAGTTGTTCATCGGATCCGGCTCATATTCATCGACGGCATCATAATCATACTCATCTTCAACAATCATGTTGTGGAGAATAATACACGTCATCATGATAGATCGAAGAGCCTCGACATCAAACATTCTAGCTGCAGCCCTGACAATCGCCCAACGAGCTTGGAGGATACCAAAACAACGCTCGACATCCTTCCTACACCCTTCTTGACATTTTGCAAAGTGTTTTTCCTTTTCAGTCTGTGGATGTGGCATTGTTTTGACAAATGTTGACCACCTTGGGTAAATGCCATCTGCAAGGTAGTATGATCCCTCGTATTGGGTACCATTAACCCAATATGTGCATCTCGGCGAGTTTCCTTGCAGCAGTTCGTCGAACACTGGGGATTGGGCAAGGACATTTAGGTCATTCTGAGCTCCTGGAACACCAAAAAAAGCATGCCAAATCCATGTATCAAATGAAGCCACCGCTTCCAAAATGATGCTTTTGGCTCCTTTTCTGTCGCCATATGCTCCTTGCCACGCACTTGGACAGTTTTTCCAAGTCCAGTGCATGCAGTCGATGCTTCCAATCATGCCAGGGAAGCCTCGCATCTCACCCTTCCTCAGAAGCCTTCGCATGTCCCTTGACGTGGGTGTCCGGAGGTACTCTTTGGTGTAGAGAGCTTCAATTGCAGAGCAAAACCGCATCAGGGACTCCAGAACAGTTGTTTTTCCCATCCTCGCAATCTCATCCACTTGATCTGCAGATGCTCCATATGCAAGCATTCGCAAGGATGCCGTAATTTTTTGCTCGGGAATAAGACCTAGAACATGAAAAGCATCCTCTTTTTGCACAAAGTATGAATCATGGTTGCAAATATCACTCATGATTTTGTTGAACAAATGTCGTTGCATTCTAAAACGCCGTCTAAAAATATGATCAGGGAATATGCTATTGGGAATAAAATAATCGTCCAATAGATTTTTACCTCGTTTTTCCCTTTTTCTATTGAGGTTTGCAACACGTCTTGGTTTGGCTATCTGACCCACGGCTTCCATGACACGGCGGGAATGTGAGGCCTTCTGCCTTCTATGGTGATCATCCTCATCCTCCTCCATGAAGAAAGCCTCATCTCCACCTCCACCTTCCTCGAGATTGGCCAATTCTGCCTGTTGTGCCAACAACCTTTGTTGTTGCTCTTGCAACTGCTTATACACCCTTCTTGAAGAAGACATTGTAATAAGAACTCAAGATTTGAAAACGATGAACAAGGATTCTGAGCTAAAAAGAAGGATTGAGCTTGGTGTGAGGATGGATGTAGGGATGTAGGGTTTATATGGACAAAAAAAGAAAGGATGAGGTTCTGGACAATGCCACGTGGCACTACGTGATTGGTTGAAAATCTTATCGAAATCTTGGCTAAATTATTGTAAACCGGAAGTGACACGTGGCGTGTCAGGATTGGTCGAAAATATTATCGAAAATCTATCCACAAAATAGTACGTTCGGATAATGACACGTGGCATGACGTGATTGGTTGAAAATCTTATCGAAATCTTGGCTAAATTATTGTACCACGGAAGTGACACGTGGCGTGTCGGGATTGGTTGAAAATATTATCGGAAATCTATTCACAAAATAGTACGTTCAGATAATGACACGTGGCGTGACGAGATTGGTTAAAAATCCTATCCGAAATTAAAACTATTTTATTTTTTTATTCTTTATTTTAAATGGGTTAAAAATCTTATCAGAAATAAACTTAAAAAAAAAAACACACCATATAAATGCGCTGGGTGCCAGCGCATTTTTTTAGGGGTGGAGATGCCTTGGCCTATTACTGTTCACTCCAGTCTATTACTGTTCATTTGAGTGGATAAATGCGCTGGGTGCTGGCGCAAAGTCCTTAGGGGTGGACTTGCTCTTAGTGCAGGAAAGGTGTTGTGGTACTTGATGCAGGAAAGAGGAAACTCTTAGGCATCGTGTTCAACCTAGGCTTCACGAAGCTCCAGCCTTTTGCAATGTTACACCAAAAGGGAACTCAGTAGTTGCAGCCACCGAAAGAAGAAGGGAAGAATTAACATATGTGGAAGAATTAAAGGCACCAGTATGTTGGAAAAAGGAGGAAGGAAGGGGGAAAGAAAGCACCAAGCAGAGAAAAAACTATCTCTACATGTTGGAAACCCTAACTCGAGAGTTCCAAACCTTTTTCTTCACTCTGATTCATACCATAAGCTTACTAGCAAACCATTTAGAACCCTAGATTAGCTACTTCAAAACCATACAGCCTCTCCCTCTCTCTCACGCCATACTAGTGGGCTTTTAGCTTCCACACCACACATCATTCGGGCAAGTCATAGTTTATTGTGATTACTTAGTCATTCCCAGTGTTTGTTAGTTTAACAAATACTCCTCAAAGCTGCCAGAATCACCGAGGGAAAAATTCATCTATCGTGGAAAACACTTTATCAGCGAGGAAAACATTCGACTAGCGTGGGAAGCATTCCAATGGAAGAACTTCTTTGGTTGCGGAAAGAAATTCCACAATCACGGGAAGATTATCAGCTACCACAGAAACACCTCATCAACAGTGGAAGCACTTCATCAGTGTCGGAAGCACTCAACATAACACCAGACCAAACACCTAGGAGCTGCTGGAAGAACAATAAAGCATTCCCTAGGACTTACTTTTCCTTCGAGATGCTTTGGGCCTAGTCCTTGCTAACTCAGAAATAGGGAACATGAATGTTTTGGCTCGTCTGTGTATAACACAAGCCCATCAAAGCCTTCGATACAAAAACCTTCCTACATAAGGTAACTTGACCGTAGAGCGAAATTGGCTATTTATAAGAGTTCAGGAGAAAATAGTCAAACTAAAAGTTCAAGGGGTAAGCAATCAATGAAGTACAAGTTTAGGAAATAAATCGGCGTAATGCTCAAAACAATGTTTTTCTTTTGGGAATTGTTATTAGCATTCCAAAAATCTCATTTGGCACTCCAAACTTTCTATAATTAGAAAGAAAAATACACTTGTGATGAGTGTAGAATGAGATTTTTAGAGTGCTAATAACAGTTCTCTTTCTCTTTTGTCAAAAAAAAAAACTCAAAACGCTGTTGAGCATAGACATTTTAGGCGAATTGGCGCCTATTGACATATATATATCCACACGCAAATGGCTCATGGTCATCAAGTGACACCGGATCAAGAGAAGAAAATAAATATAAGAAATAAGAAAGTTCGTGAAGGTCCACACTGTAATTATTTATTAAATCAAGGACCAGCTAATCCAAGATTTCAATGATACCTAAAAACGCAATCTTTGACCTTCCTATTTTCTAATTCTCATAGGAAACTCTTGGCTGTTCTTTCAGATGTATATTCCAAACTCCATTGTACTCTTACATGACTGCACGTTTAGTCGGCAAGTTACAGCATACATGACTGCATGTTTAGTAGGCAAGAAGATGTGCAAACCATACAACTGGAAACAGTACTAAACTCATAGTATTCCATGCATATATATTGTTCATCAATTAGCATTTCCACAATTCAATTAAGATCAATATGAAAATGTCTAGCACAGCTGCAGTGGCACTAGCAATTGGGCTCGTACTCGTGGCATTCTCAGGCCACTGTTCCAGTGCACTGGAGGTAGGATTTTACAGGGGGAAATGTGGCCGGGCTATAGACGTTGAAGAAATTGTAGCGCGTGTCGTAAAGGAAAAGTTTTTCAAAAATCGGACAATTGTTGCTGCCCTCATTCGCATGCATTTTCATGATTGCTTTGTCAATGTAAGTTTATTTTTAGTAAGACAAAGGGTTGGGTTATTTGGACCACATTTACTGCCCACGTTTCTAATATGAGTAAGATCTGCAGAGGCTAATATGCTACTGTGTTTCTTGAAAAGGGATGTGATGCATCCATTCTACTAGATGGAAGCTCCACTGAGAAAACAGCTCCTCCAAACTTAAGTGTACGGGGTTATGATGTCATTGATGCCGCCAAGACCGCCGTGGAAAGCGAATGCCGAGGAGTTGTCTCTTGCGCTGATATTATTGCAATTGCTACCAGAGAAGCTGTATTTTGGGTAAATAAAATATTCTTCTGTACAAAATTTGATTCTGATTTTAATTTATTTGGAATCCAAACTAAATTACTTTATTATCGTACCTAAGCTTGATCATTATAAGCTGTTATAACATAGTTAATTGCACCAATAATCATGGATTAATGCTAAATAGCATTTAGATATCATGGTATGTAATTATGTAAATAATGACAATGACAATCATAGCTAGTTCATCACGATGAAATTCGATCATGTAATTTGACAAGACTTAGTGTGAACTTGTAACTGACAGATGATTAAAGTGAGTGATTGTATATGGTGAAAACTAAGTAAACTGGGTGAGATATCAATTGTTCGTATCACCACTCTGGTGAAGTTGAAAATAAGCACGCCTTAAACTTTGTTAGTAGGGCAACCTATTAAAATTACATTGACAACGTGAAATTTTGATTTATGTCTTTCAGGGCGGAGGAGGGCGATACGAAGTACAAACAGGGAGAAGGGATGGCTTCGTATCTCAAGCATCAGATGTTGACCTCCCAAATCCCTCAATGTCAGTGTCTGATTCAGTTGCAGCATTTGCTAGAAAAGGACTCAATGCGAGTGACATGGTTTATCTTCTGGGTAAGTTGGTTCTAAAACAATATATATGCTTCAGCTCCCTCATTTCGTGTTCTTCAAATTTTGAATTTTTTTTGTTAAAATAAAGTCGTGATGTGTTATATGCCCGGCTTGCTGATTTTGTTAATGTATGCGTGCTGCTGTAATGATGTAGGTGGTCACACTGTTGGGGTGGCACATTGTAACCTCTTCCAAGATCGTCTTTACAATTTCAAAAGCACCGGAAAACCTGACCCCGACATGGCATCTTCATTATTGGAAAGGCTGAGACTTATATGCCCTGAAAACTCAGAAGGCACCAATGCTACTAATCTGGACCAGAACCCTCAAAGTTCATTTATTGTTGATAACTCATTCTACAAGGAGATAGTAGCCCACAGAGGAATTCTTCAAATCGACCAAGAACTAGCTGGGGACCCCATAACTCAGGCTATGGTGAAAACCTTAGCCAGCGATACAAATAGCTTCTCCACGAAATTTGGGCAGGCCATGGTTAAGTTGGGAGCAGTTGGAGTCCTTACTACTGAAAAACAAGGAGAGATTAGGAGATCATGCCGGGCAATTAATAACCTTGGCGGTTTTTTAAATTTTAATTGATGAGACAGATTTACTGCTGGGTTGTTTTGTACTATTTAATTTAAATTCCTTTTGCCTTCATGTTTATTCTTCCACTTATATTTGTTATGGACAATGAAACATATAATCCATTCGAATTTACTTGCCTCTCTTTAGTTTCGACATAGAAAGCAATGAAATGTACTCGAAGATGATCCCGACATACGTCTAGGAATATACAACAGTAGGACGTCTAGGAATATACAACCAATTAGTTTAATATCTGATGTTGATGAAGATAAGAAAAGCTGCAAAAGTTAAAAGTAGTTCTTCGGTATGTTATTGACGACAATTATCAAACAAATTAACAACTGTAAAACAACATTAAACGATAGAAGGAGGACATTGTAACCTCCATCTATAGTTAACGTTAGATAGGCCATGCTTCAATAATATAATGACCCCTTTGCATCTTCTTGGCATTATGTTTGACTCAATCCCAACTGTATAAGAAGCCTGAAAACCTGATCCAACTACCCGAAACAAGTTAATCGAGTTTTTGGGAAGGAGAACCTGTTACTCCAACCATGGCCTCAAGAACTTATACCCTCAAATTCTTGTCACTACTAATCTTTTCATTTGCCATTGTTCAAATGGCAATGGCTGGAGATCCAGACATTATTTCTGACTTCATAGCGCCCCCAAATGGAACCGTAGACGGAAACTTCTTCACATACACTGGCTTTCGTGTTGTCGGAGGAGGCCCTCCCGCAGACTTCAAGATACTAAAGGCAAGCATGGCTCAGTTCCCTGCTCTCAATGGGCAGGGTGTTTCCTATGCCGTCATTGAATTCCCATCCGGCACTACTAACCCACCACACACTCATCCTCGCTCTGCTGAACTCCTTTTCCTTGCTTATGGTACCCTTGAGGTCGGTTTCGTTGACACCAAAAACAACCTCTTTAACCAAACACTTAAAGCGGGTGATTTGTTTGTGTTTCCAAAGGGACTTCTGCACTTCCAGTACAATGCTGATTCACAAAAACCAGCTCTTGCAATTTCTGCCTTAGGAAGTGCAAATGCAGGAACTGTATCAATCCCCTCCACCTTGTTCACAACCGGCATCGACGACAATGTCTTGGCTATCTCCTTCAAGACTCATGTGGCCACCATTCAAAAGCTCAAGGCTAGTCTTGCCACCAGGCCATGAGAAATAGAGGCTCATTTAATTGGAGCAATGTATCTTTGTACTTATCTTTATCTGCTGTAAATAGTTACCCGTTATGGGTTGAAAGGGTATGTCATCATCAAGTTGTACTGACACATTGTTTGTCATAGTTCATTCAGTAATTGTGGTCTGGGAAAAAGATAAACAAAACATGACAAGAACTCAAACTGGATAAGTTTAATTACCAATCACATCCTAAAACCCTTCATTATCTTATTTGCAAAATCTCCACCCTATCATATGAATATGTGAGAAAGTTATTCATTCATGTGGTATATAAATGTAAGTGTGTATATATATATATGTACATATCTTAAAGGCTGAAGGTGAGAAAACCTCACTTCTGTTCAATTTTTTTTTCAATTTTGACCCCATGAATTGACAGGAATATTGATTATTCAAGGTATATAATGATTCTTCGATTAGTTCTTAACTGAAAATCTAAAATTAAAGGGATTAGACAATTTGAGACTAGAAACCTTAAGCAAGGCTCCAAATAATGATTTCACACCCCAATATTGAGCAGATGTGAAGTTTTTGTTAACGTGAGTGGTATTAAAAAGGGTATGTAATTATATTGTAAATATTAGAATCCTTTATTAGGAAGGTTAGTTATGTGTCTTTTATTGTTTCCTTATAGAACAAGGATTGTATCTTGTATATATTGTCTATTATGCAATACAATGAAAATTAAGCCGTAAAATTCTATTTGGCATCAGAGCATGTGTTGCCGAAACCCTATTTTTTTCCGCTGTGCTTGGTTGACTGTTTTTCTGCAAATCTTCCGCAGAAAACAGTGTTGCCGTGTGTGTAATCTTGCTGCGTGTGCAGCAGTATGGGTGGTGCTGTGTTTGGTGGACTGTTTTCTGCACAGTTTGCCGTGTGTGTGTGGTATTACTGTGTGTGCAGTAGTGTGGCTGCTGCTGTTTTTTTTTGGTTGACTGGTTCCTGCACTGTTTGTTGCAAAAATTAGTCAAACTGTGTACCCTGGGATTGCAGCATGCTGACTTGCTGCTGCTGTGTGTATGCCGTGTGTTTCTTTCTTGCAGCATAGTTGTTGCATGAATCAGTGATCCTGCTACTACTTCAAATTAAAAAATGTGCCGTGTGTGTTTGTTCTACGATTGCTAGTGCTTGTCATTGAGGCTCGTAATTGTTGGGATATCTGCCCGTGTAAGAGCTACATACGTGGAAGCTTTTTGCTGCTGCCGTGAATAATTCAAACTGTGCAGCCGTGTGTTTTTAAAAAAAAAAAAAAAAAAAAAAACCGACTGCTGTGTACCTGTGTGTATTGTGTGGTAGTTAATGGCGAGTGACGAATGAGAGGTTGGATTGAAATTGGAGGGTGGGGCGTCTGGCTCTACCCACGGGTGTGTTGTCGATCCGGTGGTTATTCAAAGTGATGTTTCGACCACTCTAGGTAGTATGGGGCGTGTTCTTTTAGCCTCTGATATGGAACATCATACAGGTTGGATTCTAGACTCGGGGGCAACCGATCATATGACTTTTGATAAGAATCTATTTACTAGTTTGACAACCAGTCCACGGAAGTGTATTGCAACTGATAACGGAACAACAACACCGGTTTTGGGGGCTGGCACTGTGAACCTCACACCGGCCCTTCCCCTTCATCACTGCCTGCTTGTTCCCTCGTTGTCTCATAATTTGTTATCTATTCCTCAAGTTACTGAGCAATTAGATTGTGTTGTACTTATGTATCCACTGTTTTGTTTGCTTTAGGATATTCAGACCAAGGAGATAATTGGGCGTGGCACTAAGAGAGAGGGGTTATATTATGTGGATGACGTTGTTCCTGGCCGAGCTAATGCAGTTCGAGCATCCCGTACCAATAATTTACATGAAGTTTGGTTATTGCATCGTCGGTTAGGACACGCTTCGTTTGGTTATTTGAGGCGTATGTTGCCTAGTTTATTTCATGAAACAAAAGAATCAGACTTACATTGTGAGGTATGTATTCTCGCGAAGAGTCATCGCGTTTCGTTTCCTCCTAGTATGCATAAAAGATTGTTTCCTTTTGAAATTGTGCACTCTGATGTTTGGGGTCCCTCTCCTGTTAGTACTTTGTCTGGAATTAAATGGTTTGTTACCTTCGTTGATGATTGCACTCGTATGACTTGGATTTATGTGATGAAGAATAAAAGTGATGTAGGTATGGTGTTTCGATCATTCTCTCAAATGGTTGCAACACAATATTCCTCTGTTATTAAGGTTCTTCGCTCTAATAATGGAGGTGAGTATATTGGTTCCGAGTTGTCCAGCTTTCTTCGGGATAAAGGAATTCTACATGAGACTACTTGCCCTCATACCCCACAACAAAATGGGGTTGCTGAAAGAAAGAACCGTCATATCCTAGAAACTGTCTGTGCCTTGCTCATTGGTGCATCTGTACCTAAACGGCTCTGGCTTGAAGCTGTCACTTATGCTGTGTATGCGATTAACCGTATGCCATCCCGGGTTGTGGATTTTCGTACACCTCTCCAAGTATTGACATAATTTGTTCCAGTAGTGTCAACCAATACTCTCTCTCCTCGTGTATTTGGGTGTGTAGCCTATGTTCATATTCACAAGATTCATCGTAGTAAGCTCGATCCATGTGCTCATCGGTGTGTTTTTCTAGGATTTGCTCCTCAACAGAAAGGGTATAAGTGCTACCACCCTGAAACTCGTCATATGTATGTAACTATGGATGTTACATTTTCCGAATCCGAGTTCTTTTATGCTTCGACTCCATCACCTTCCGATCACCCGGGGGAGAATATGAGTGGTGATCTTGGGTGGTTGAAAATATGTAGCTCAGGGGGTGTATTTATTGACAAAAAAAGTTGTGATAGCTCTCGGCAAGACACTGCCGAGAATGGAGACAGTGAATCTCGGCAAGACACTGCCGAGAATGTGAGTATCATTCAGCCAAGTAGCACTGAACCAGTTGAGTCTTCTAGGCAATGTGTTGCCGAGTGTGATGCAGAGTGTCAGCAGGGAGTTACCGAACCAGTTTCACCACTCCAGCAACCATTAGCTACCGAACCTGCAACCCCCTCTTTCTCAAGCTCAATAGTGCCACCCAATATGTCTTCTCTGAATATTCCTGAGGTAAGTACTACTGATACTCATGTAACTAATTCAGATAATGTTATGAGTACATATAAGTTGCCGCCAAGGCAAAATCGTGGTGTTCCTCCTGACAGGTTTTCTCCTGAAGGAAAAGTGAAGTATCCAATAGCTAATTATGTGTCATGCTCAAACCTTGCACCAGAACGTCAAGCCTGGGTAAACAATGTGGAAGCAATCCAAGCACCAACCCGAGTTGAGGATGCCTTGAAGGATCCTAAATGGGCTACTGCGATGGATGAGGAAATGATGGCACTACATAAGAATGATACATGGGAGGTAACAGAGCTACCTAAAGGAAAGAAACCCGTTGGGTGTAGATGGGTCTTTACGATCAAATACAAGGCAGATGGATTGGTAGACAGGTATAAAGCAAGGTTAGTAGCAAAAGGTTATACTCAAACTTATGGTGTTGATTATCAAGAGACATTTTCTCCAGTAGCGAAGATGAATATAGTACGAGTTCTGATTTCTTTAGCTGCAAATTTGAATTGGCCACTAAAACAGTTTGATGTGAAAAATGCTTTTCTTCATGGGCACTTGGAAGAAGAAGTATATATGGATTTTCCTCCGAGGTACGATGCCGAATGGAAAACCGGAGTATGTAGGTTGCGAAAGTCACTTTATGGACTTAAGCAATCGCCTCGTGTGTGGTTTGGTAGATTTACCCAAGTTATGAGGCGGATTGGGTATTATCAAAGTCACTCAGATCATACTTTATTTGTGAAACGAGGAAGTGGTAAAGTGACAGCCTTAATTATTTATGTGGATGACATGATAATAACAGGTGATGATTCGGAAGAGATGATGAAGCTAGAACAAAACCTTGCCACCGAGTTCGAGATGAAGAATTTGGGAGATTTGAAATATTTTCTTGGCGTGGAAGTTGCTCGGTCATCTAGAGGTATTTTCTTGTCTCAACGTAAATATGTTCTGGATTTATTGAAGGAAACAGGGATGCTTGGGTGTAAACCTGTGGATACTCCCATTGTGGAGAAACATTACTTGGAAATTTATCCGGATCAAGAACCAGTGGATAAAGGCAGATATCAGAGATTGGTAGGAAGACTAATTTATTTAGCTCATACCCGTCCAGATATAGCCTATGCAGTAAGTGTGGTGAGTCAGTTTATGCACTCGCCAAGTGTGGATCATATGGCAGCTGTTATGCGGATTTTAGCTTATTTGAAGTCGGCTCCAGGAAAAGGAATTTTGTATAAAAATTCTGGTCATCTGAGGATTGAAGGATTTACTGATGCAGATTGGGCAGGTGATGTAACTGATAGACGCTCTACTTCTGGATACTTTAAGTTTGTTGGAGGAAATCTAGTTACTTGGAGGAGCAAGAAGCAAAACGTGGTGTCAAGATCGTCAGCTGAGGCCGAATTCAGAGGTATGGCACATGGAATATGTGAAGTCATTTGGTTACGTAAGTTACTTGATGGTCTAGGTTTCAAAGCAAAAGAGGCGACAAGTTTGTATTGTGATAATAAATCCGCACGGGAGATTGCAGAGAATCCGGTACAACATGACAGAACAAATCATGTGGAGGTTGATCGTCATTTTATTAAGGAGAAGCTGGAGAAGAAAATTGTTTCGATACCATTTGTGAACTCGGAAGAGCAACTTGCGGATATCCTCACACATGTCGTGTGTAGTAGATCTTTTGGTGACTCACTTGTCAAGTTGGGCATGTGTGATATCTATGCTCCAACTTGAGGGGGAGTGTTAACGTGAGTGGTATTAAAAAGGGTATGTAATTATATTGTAAATATTAGAATCCTTTATTAGGAAGGCTAGTTATGTGTCTTTTATTGTTTCCTTATAGAACAAGGATTGTATCTTGTATATATTGTCTATTATGCAATACAATGAAAATTAAGCCGTAAAATTCTATTGTTTTCCCAATGTGTCAAAAGCTACTTACTCTTTTGTAAAAGTGAAAATTGTTGCCTCAGATCCAGCCATCTTGCAGATGGGAGATAGATCAAAAGGGAGAGACACCGGCATCTCAGACAGTATTTTTAGGGCCCTATGCGAAAATTAAAAAGGAGACCCCTCCTTAAGATAATATTTTCAAGAAATAATTTCTTTTAAATAACGTATTCATGCCAGAAAGCAAAACTTATAATTAAAACTGAAGCAAACTTTAACAATGATTATCGATTAATAAAAATCATCATCAATTTACAAATATCATTAAATAACTAGCAAAGAAAGCTACAAGTAAAAACCAAGGAAAGTTGGAAGTAAAGATTACATTATAAGCATCACTTAACCCATTGTATTATGTACGTATACGGATGTTTCAAAACTAACAGTAACGTGCAAATTAATAGCTATAGTGTTATGAGATTGTGACATTTGTTAGTTTGTGATTGGTTGAGTTTGTTGTAAGAATGAAGTTTGTTAAAATGGTATTTTAGCCAATGGACCTTCCAATATACTTGAATACACCCCCTAGTGATAGTGACTATGAAGATATCTATATCATTTGTGCATAAAGAGAGTTGTGGGGTCTCAAATCGATGATCACCAATGACATGTTGATTTACAACACATCCTAAATTAGCATACACTATATGATAATATTGGGTCATTATGAGTATCGACAGCTAAATTATAGTTGTCCAAATTTAAATTTTTTTTTTGGAAACTGTTGTCCAAATTTAATTTGGATAATACTTAGATACTCACTATTAAGTACAACGTATATTCACTTTTTGATTTTGGTTCAATGATATTTTAACACATATTTTATTGTTTTAAAATATAATAGACTGTTAATTAATTTTTTTAGACTTTAAAAACAAAAAATATGTAACATCTTTTAATTGGACTGAATAAAAAATAAATACATAAGGTATCTAAGTATTGTTCTTTTAGGTTGAGGCGATCCATTATACCCAGAGGGCAGGACTAGTATTCATTACCAAGCCGGTTGGACATGGCTGAGCTCATTAAACTATCCTTTGGGTACTGCATCGTTCATGGACTTCGCAGATTCACGGCTGATCTGTAATGTATATGAACGCTGACATTCACGATAGAATGCTTAATTAAGGACGTGCAAAACACTTGATTAATTATAACTAGCATATGCCTACACACTTTGTGTGTATAAACACTTTTTAATTTTGTGTAATAAAAGACTAAAGCCTGGTTTGGTACTGAGGTGATTCTGAAAAAAGCTGGTATCAAAAAAAGCTGGGAGCTGTTTTTGTGTTTGGTAAACATTTAGCTTCAGCTTTTTTTTCACAGTTTTGGGTGAAAAAAGCCAAAAACAAGAAGCTGCAAAACCTAGCTTTGAAAAACCGGCTTTTTTTCACATCTGTTTTACATAAAAGTTTATCAAACACTATAATACTGTTTTTTTTTTTCAAAAGCACTTTTACAAAAAAGTTTACCAAACACTCTGCTTTATTTCACAGCTGCTTATTCTCACAGCACAGCAGAAGCAGTTTTTTTTCAAAGCACATCAATATCAAACCAGCCCTAAGTACTGGTTTGGTACTGAGGTGTTTTTATAAAAAGTGAGTATAAAAAAAAGCTGAGCTCAAAAAGGTATTTGGTAAACACTTAAAAACAGCTTATTTTCACAGTTTTGGGGTGAAAAAAGCTGAAAACGTGGAACATAAAAAATGAGCTTATTCTCACAGCACAGCAGAAGCAGTCTTTTTTCAAAGCATAGCAATACAAAACCAGCCCTAAATAGTCTTTTTACCCTCTTTTAGTCGACAGAGAGCATTATATTAATAGTTAGTTTAGATTAACATCGGCAAACTACTTCCTTAACATGTGCAAACCAACCCATTACGCTTGTGCAACTGATCAGAGATATAGATGTTCTCCTAATACAGGATTCATTGACAAAGCAAATTTCTGATAGGTAAGCTACAATTGAGATGTTTGTAAGAATATGAAAATGGGATTGGATATTTTGACAGTGAATGATTAAGTCCGATTGGAATAGGAAGGCCTTATGAGAAGCTGTGTGCAAAATCCTTGTTTGTGAAGGATTCTGTTATAGTATGGAAACTGATAAGGATTGGAGAACATAAGTTGTTTTCTATAAGGATTTTAATAGGGAATCCTTGTTAAGTTATGAGAAGGATATATATATGCTTGTATATATATGTTGTAACCTCTGCTCTCACAGATGCGCACTCGATTAAGTACTAAGCCTTATTCTTAGTTGGAGTTTTAAGCAATCTGACAGAGAGGAGAAGGTTTGCAACGCACAGAGATTGAATGACAGTAGCCATGGCATCTTCCAATGGTAGTTCATCAGGTCAGTGGTATTGCAAAGTTCTTTACATATATGTGTAAGTGTTTTTCATGCTTCCTTGTTTGTGATTTATGCGACTTAATCTTGTTCTTGGTAATAGAGGTTAACATGTGGTATCAGAGCCTTAGATTTAAGTTCTTAAATTCAATCAAGCAAAGGTCGATTGAAAATCACCATAATCAGGTTTCGAAACCGGTTTTAGGTCTCATAACAATTTTTCCTAAACGGTGCGTTTTTGGTAAAATAAGGTTAAAATATTATGACTGTTGGTATTCGAAATCTGTTCTATTTTCCTTTTGGGGTTTTCTGGGTTTGTCTTTGGGAAGGAAGACTTTATCTTGTTCCTTTCATCCTGACCCATTCATTAGCAATCCGAGTAAATCAAACCTTGTTATTGAGTGTTCAATACCTGTACAAAATGTTTCCGCTGCTAGGTGTTGATGGTTGTCTCCTTAAAAGGTATGTGATTTTCAAAACTCGGATTAGCAATATTGATGTGAAATAATCCAACACGCAAATTAAACCCTATTGATGACAATTGTAATATTAAGCAAGTATGGATCGTTCTAAACCGGGGATTAACTAGGGCTGCTAATCTATATAAATTAAACTCTAAAACACTAAACTAGACTTAAAAAACACAAGACTAGACTCTATAAACTCTAAACTAACCTAAAACACTCAAAACAGCAAAACTAACTTAAAAAGACTCAACACAGGTTCTAGGGACTATTTGGACGAATTTAACACTAGTGAGACTCAAAACACTTTGGATAGATTGAAACACCTTTTTAACTAATCTAAGACACTTAATTGAAAATGGGGTTGATCTGGACGAATTTGATTAAACTAAACAGGTTGTAAACTAAAGCAAACTAGATATGAAATTGGATGAATTGAATGGTGAAATAGGTTAGTTAGAGGATCCTTCCACACATAAACATATGCAACATATATCGATTTCCAGTATTGTTTCTTTAAACCATGAATGACAATGCCCCAAATTAATCGTGAATGCACAAATTAACTCTCAGATTTCCCTAAATTCATTGAATTGAATGGACAACGTATCGCAACCAAATTATTCTTCTCAAGTTCCCTATATGAACAGCATGATAGAGATACATTCAAAGATCATTAAGTTCCATGGAAATCATAAGCATTGACAAGGCAATTATAACTATGAACTGGATGATACTCTTGCCAAGAATCTACTGAACATGATTGTGACTAACAATCTCCACTACTTGTAATTATAAGTTCCTAACGATTAGGTGAAAGTCCCTTATAATTTAGCATAAGATTCATGTATGCAAACTAAGTATGCATCCTTAATCAACACACAAGAATAAGTTATCAATCAAATAGATAAGTAAATCACATCCATGTTTTACGAAACAATAACTGAAAGGAATCAATTCATATTAAACATATGTCTATGGCTTCGAATTCACCACTAACTAATAAGAACTTAGTTACACATGTTCACAGCAATTAAAAAGCAAATTGAAATAAACATTGAAACTAAAACGAGGGAAGAAAAAACTCTTAGAACTCCCAAGGATGCAGGTGGCTTGTGCACAAGGTTTTCCTTCATCAATGGAACGCACAGCAAGGGTCCTTCTTCTCCAAAATTGCAACAAAGGGTTGTAGAATGGTGAATATGGTGTGGCAGGCTGTGTTTATGAATGGTAGGGGGTGGTGGACGAAATTGTGGCTGAAAACACATATTTATAGCCTAGGGTTTTGACAAATTCTGATTGGAAAAGGCTTAGGATTTTCGGCAAAGGCTTGGGCCTCAATCCAAGGGGGAAAAGAACTAGGGTTTGTGTAGATTTTAGGGTTTCTAGAAGGGTTTGGGGCGCCACTTTTGTAGGGAATTCTAGAAACAATGTTAAGTGGCTGATTTCTAGAAGAACAAGGCCTAAAAACATGCAACACCAATGTAGGAACATATAAGGCCTTCTAGAAAGGTTTCTAGGTGATTTAAATTAGAAATTAACTCCCCCTTGCAGCAGGAAGTAAGTTAGGAAAAGATAAGGATAGGATAGGATAAGATAAGGTTTGTTTGGATAAGATAAGGTTGGATAAGGTTTTGGATAATGTTTCTTCTTTTGAGTTGATTCCTTATCTTTTTTGTCTTGAATTTAATTTCTTCATCTCCTTATCAGATTCCTAGCCTTTTGAACTCCAAATTCGTCCATCCATCTTGGCCCATACATGTGCTATCCATTTAATGCCCAAAACTGCTCCAAAATGCATTTTCTTGCCAACTTTGTCATTTTGGACCTACAAACACACGAAAATAGCTTAAAACACTATAATAAACACAAACTAACTATGAAAATGCAAGAAAACAAGCTAACTAAGTCACATAAATATGCTCCTATCAAATATAAATATCATATAAAAAACAAAATTTATATGAATCTTGTAAAATAAAATATGATTGCGATTTCTTGGAATAAAGCATGTTAAAATTGATCATTCATAAGAAATATATTTAGTTTGAATTTATGCAAACTTACTGGTGCTATCAAAATCATGAACTGAGATGTATGAAACAAATCAGTACAAAAAAATGGTTGTTCCTGATTACATGGTGATCGGTCCATGATTTATATGGTTGTTCCTGATTATATGGTGATCGGTCCATGATTTATCTTGAAACCCTTGATCCTATATGCGCCTATCAACTGTTTGTTGTTAAGATTGTATATATGGATATTGGTTATAAAGTTTTGATGTGCAATAGACTGTGAAAACGAAATCAGAACTCTAAATGTTCATATGGTGATTTCATGTTCATCAGTGTCTGCAATATCGAAGAGGAGCTTAAACTTGGCAAATATTCTGATCCTTACTGGTGGTGGCAACTACAAGAAGTGGAGAAGGGATATCAATTTATTATTGACTCTCAATGAGTTTGATATAGCAATTGATAATCCTAGGCCTGTCATAAGTGATCAAAGCACCAGGGCAGAGAGATCAGATTTTGAGAAATGGACAAGGGCCAACAAAGTAGCACTTTCCATCTTAGAAGCTGGGATGACTGATACCATCAAATAAGGAATCAAGAAACTAGAACTGGCTGTGGACTATTTGGCTGCAATTGAAAAGAAATTTAAAGAGTCTGAGAAGGCAGAAGTCAGCCAATACATGTCCTTGCTTACTACTTACAAAATTGAGGGTACTGGCTCTATAAGAGATCATATAATGAAAATGACAGATGCTGCCGAAAAGTTGAATTCCATGGATGTAAACATTGGAGAGAAGCTACTTGTGTTTATGATCTTTCAAGCCATTCCCACAAAGTATGGTCAGTTGAAAGTCTCCTATAATACACAAGAGAAAAGCTGGGATATAGATGAACTAATTGCACAATGTGTGCAAGAAGAAGCCCGGCAAAAGCAAGAGAAAGGCAATGAGATTGAAGAAGCAAACTATGTGCAATCTGGAAGAGAGAAGATAGCATTCAACAATGGTGGCTCTATTGGTCTTGGTAAGAATTCTAAATTCACTAAGAATTCTAACAAATTCAATATATCTGCTAAAGTAAATGACTCCCCCAGAAAATCTATCAATTTTAAAGCTAAACCTAAAGATGTGTCTAAACTTAAGTGTTTTTGGTGCAAGACTAAAGGGCATTTAAAAGTTAATTGTGAAATTTTTAAAGATTATGTTAAGAGCAAAGAGAAAGAGCAAGCACATGTCTGTGTTGAGTCAAATCTTTGTGAAGTACCTGTTGACTCTTGGTGGTTTGATACTGGATGCTCAGTACACATAAGTAACTCTTTGAAAGGTTTTCAAAAACAAAAGGAAATTGGAAATGCTTTGTATCATGTCTATGTTGGGGAAGGGACTAAGGTTACAGTGCAATCCATAGGGATGGTCAACTTGAAACTGAATTCTGGTTTTGTTTTACAACTTAAAGATGTGCTGAAACTGAGCTGGTTTTGTTTTACAACTCAAAGATGTGCTCTATGTACCTAAAATGAGAAGAAACTTGATTTCAGCTTCTAAAATTATAAAAGATGGTTATGCATTCTCTGCTGATGATGTATGTTTGAAAATCTTTAAGAAAAACTGTTTTGATGAAATTTTGGGAACTGCCCTATTGTCTGAAAATCTGTGGCGTCTAGAGTGCCTAGTTGAGTCTATTGATCACTCGGTTTTAGTATCAACTCAAAGAGAATGCTAGAACAAGACACATCCTATATTTTATGGCATAAAAGGCTAGGGCACATCTCTAAAGAAAGAATTCTTCAACTTTCCAAAGCAGAGTTAATTCCAAAATTAGATCCTGCCACTGCAACATAATGTGTTGACTGCTTAAAGAGTAAAATGACCAACTTTAGAAAATTAGAAGCCAAAAGGAGTCAATGGTTACTTGAAATCATTCACACTGATATATGTGGTCCTTTTCCAGTCAAAACAATATGTGGAAACAAGTATTTTGTTAACTTTATAGATGATTTCTCTAGACTAGGATACACTTTTCTCATTACTGAAAAGTCTGATGCCCTTAAGTGCTTTATTATTTACAAAACTGAGGTTGAAAAACAGTTAGGTAAAGTCATTAAAATTGTTAGATCGGATAGGGGAGGAGAATACTTTGGTAGGTACACTGAATCAGGACAACAAAAGGGACCATTTGCACTCTATTTGGAGCAAAATGGCATTGTAGCTCAATATACAACACCGGGCACACCTCAACAAAATGGAGTCTCAGAAAGAAGGAATAGGACTCTAATTGGCATGGTAAGGAGTATGATGACAAGATCGAAGTTGCTAGGATTCTTGTGGGGATAAGCCTTGAAAACTGCCAACTACATTCTCAACCGAGTTCCAAGTAAATCAGTCTCTTCAACACCTTTTCAAATATGGCATGGTAGAGCTCCTAATTTTGGCTATTTTCAT
Organism: Malus fusca; assembly: GCA_035220775.1. NCBI lineage: Eukaryota > Viridiplantae > Streptophyta > Magnoliopsida > Rosales > Rosaceae > Malus > Malus fusca. The sequence goes on from CM069061.1 coordinate 14,814,467, forward strand.
GTTTGGGGCTGCGAGGTTGAAGCTAGATTCTACAACCCAAATGAGAGAAAGTTGGATCCTACAACACAATCTTGCTATTTTATAGGTTACCCTGAAAAATCAACGGGGTTTCAATTCTACATACCTCAGGGTCATACTAGAATCCAGGAGACACACAATGCAGTTTTTCTTGAAGATCAAGATGTTTCCAATTTGACAAAAGAAAACTTTAATTTTGAAGAGGTGGATCAATCACATGATATATCTGAAGCTACCAACTACAATCAGGTCCCATTATTCCGTCAATCATCATTTACTGAAAGAGAAGAAATAATTGCAGATTTGGAGTCTCTTATAGATCAACCTATGGAAATTGACCACCAAATACCTGCACCTGCATTTGTTTCAAATTCAACACAACCGGTTTCAGTTGAGAACCAACTTTTGTTTGTACCACGAAAGTCAACCAGAGTTAGGAAATCGACAGCTATGAGTGATTATGTGTATTTGCAAGAAGCAGATTTTGACATTGGTGACATTGATGACCCTCTTTCATACTCTCAGGCCGTGGGGAGTTCACAGTCAATTCTATGGTAGAATGCAATGAAGGAAGAGCTAGATTCGATGTACAAAAACAATGTTTGGACAGTTGTGGAGTCTAGCCCTCAAATCAAGCCCATAGGATGTAAATGGGTATACAAAACCAAAAGAGATGCTCTTGGTCGAATTGAGAGATACAAAGCTAGATTAGTAGGAAAGGGCTTCACCCAACGAGAAGGTATTGATTACAATTTTTCCCCAGTGTCTTCTAAAGACTCCATGCGAGTTGTCATGGCTTTGGTTGCATATTTTGACTTAGAGCTACATCAAATGGATGTTAAAACAGCTTTTCTGAATGGAGACTTAGAATAGTGCATTTATATGAAACAACCTACTGGATTTGTTGAAAGGGGGAAGGAAAACAAGGTTTGCAAGCTCAATAAGTCGATATATGGGTTAAAACAAGCCTCTAGACAGTGGTATTTAAAGTTTGATCAGATTGTCTATTCTCAAGGCTTTGAAGAAAACAAATTGGATGATTGCATTTACATAAAATTTTCTGGCTCACAGTTGATCATTTTGGTGCTTTATGTTGATGATATCCTTTTAGCAAGCTCTTGTTCTCAGTTGTTACAAAGAACTAAAAGCATGCTTAGTGAAAGTTTCGATATCAAGGATCTGGGAGAGGCACATTATGTGTTAGGGATCGAAATCATACGTGATAGACAGAAAAGGTTACTTGGTTTATCACAGAAGGGATACATTGATAGAGTGTTGCACCACTTTAATATGGAGAGTTGTAATTGTGGACAAGTTCCAGTCAACAAAGGGGATAAGTTCTCGAAGAATCAATGCCCGAAGACTGATTTAGAAAATCAGAAAATGCAATCTAAGCCCTATGCCTCTCTAGTGGGAAGCCTTATGTATGCAACAAGATGCACACGACCATATATTGTTTTTATAGTGGGAATGCTGGGAAGGTTTCAAGCAAATCCAAGAGAAGCGCATTGGATATCTGCCAATAAGGTTCTGAGATAAAGAACTAAAAACTTTATGTTGGTTTATGGCAAGAGTGAATCTTTGGAACTTGAGGGGTACACTGACTCCGATTTGGCAGGTGATGTGGATGATAGAAAGTCGACAGGTGGTTATATTTTCATGTTGAATGGTGGAGCAGTTTCCTGGAAGAGTGTTAAACAAACTATCATTGCTACATCTACTATGGAAGCTGAATTTGTAGCTTGTTTTGAAGGAATGAAACAAGCTATTTGGTTGAAGAATTTTCTGTCAGGATTGAAAGTTGTAAATTCAGTTCAAAAACCTGTGAGAATGTTTCGTGACAACAATTCAGCCGTGTTCTTTGCCAAAAATAACAGAAGAACTTCTGCTTCGAGGTTAATGGATGTAAAATTTCTTAAAGTAAGAGAACAAGTAAAGAAAGGGATGATTGAAGTTCAGCACATTAGTATTGTTTTGATGACTGCAGATCCTTTGACTAAAGCGCTACCTATTAGAGAGTTTCAGAAACATGTATCTCGGATGGGAGTGTTGAAGAGTTTAGATCAGTGGGAGTAATTGGTCTGTTTCAGAGAACTTGCAGGTTGCAGTTATGTGAGTAGCTTAATTTGGAACTGTGCTTGCTATCTTGGTCAGAGTTGATTTATTTAGTTTTATCTAAAGTTTGTTAGTTTCAACGTTTATGTTTTAAATAACGGTCTTTTCCCAAAACTCATTACTTTAGTTTTGAGGTTTTGTGGTTTTTGATGATGGACTTGTTTTAGAGGATGATTTGTTAGATGCTTTGAAAGCAGTTTGTCTGTTTTAAGCTTGTGGTTAATAAATCATGTTTAATTAGTATTGTGTTGCTTTTCTTTTGAAAAGTGGGAGCATATTATGTGATTAATTGGTTATATCAGTTTAGTTATGAGTCATGTTTGTAGTTTGGATATGCGTGAGCTTAGAATCAATACTGCATTTTGGTCGTGGTCTATGGTTCTCAGTTTTCATATTTTGAAGTACAATGGAGTGATAGTCATAACGTTAGATTCTCAGAAGAGGCTCTGTGATGACTTCTTATAAATTGGAGAAGTTCATGTCTGGAATTGATCTCATGTTCAAGTGGGTGAATGTAAGAATATGAACATAGGATTGGATATTTTGACAGTGAATGATTAAGTCCGATTGGAATAGGAAAGCCTTATTAGAAGCTGTGTGCAAAATCCTTGTTTGTGAAGGATTCTGTTATAGTATGCAAACTGATAAGGATTGGAGAACATAAGTTGTTTTCTATAAGGATTTTAATAGGGAATCCTTGTTAAGTTATGAGAAGGATATATATATGCTTGTATATATATGTTGTAACCTCTGCTCTCACAGATGCGCACTCGATTAAGTACTAAGCCCTATTCTTAGTTGGAGTTTTAAGCAATCTGACAGAGAGGAGAAGGTTTGCAACGCACAGAGATTGAATGACAGTAGCCATGGCATCTTCCAATGGCAGTTCATCAGGTCAGTGGTACTGCAAAGTTCTTTACATATATGTGTAAGTGTTTTTCATGCTTTCTTGTTTGTGATTTATGCGACTTAATCTTGTTCTTGGTAATAGAGGTTCACAATGTTGAGACAACTTAACGTGCAATGCCTTACTATATTTTCGGTGCCAACTTTACTTCATTACTAGCAACCTCTATGTGCTAGAATATATGGAACGTTCACTCACAAGATTCAAAAGCATTGGTCGAGTTGTCGGTAAATCATTCTAGCAATATGGAGAATAGCCGAACTCTATAAGCACATAAAATGGTTTTTTTTTTGTTTTTTCCAAGTGAAATTAATACCCTCAACACTCTTTTGTCATTTGTCAAACAATTCATACGCCTACTGGAGTGACCAGACGTTATTGTGATAAGTGGGTGGAGGAAATACTGGGTGGCATATGTATGCATGCATGAAACTGTCACTTTCACTGTAGAAAAAAATCATGTGCAACAGCAAGTTGCAAGTTGGTAGCCCTAGCTAAGAACTCAATGAGGGACATATATATGTGTACACTTGCAAGTTGCATTATTCCAAGAATTAAAATAAGAATATTATCCAGTATGTATGATTCATGGGTGGCGTAGAGGCCTAGAGAAGGACGTTCAACCTCCTCCCCCCCAATAAATAATTTGTCAGCCACAACGAAGAAAAAGTTGCAGCAATATTTATCAACCCCGAATTGGTTGTGCATTTAATTCTGCTTGCTGCTAAATGCATGGGAAGCCTTTCTCACTTTCTATTCTAGCTGTAAGAATAGGATTATTGTTGTTCACAACTCTCAAGTGATTGTAATACTCATCATCTTAATTATAATCATTGAATGAGTTTAAATTTTGAGATTTGTGTCTATTAACTACACATATTGAAATTTAAATTCATCTAATGATAATAAGTAGGGTGTTGAGTATTACTACCATTTAAAGGTGGTGAGCAAAAATGTCACCCATAAATTTGCAATTTCACTATGAAACCATGTAATACAGTGGCGAATCTAGGATTTTAAAATCTGGTACTCCCAATATAAAGGCTTTAAAAAATATTAAATATAACATTGAAAAATTAAACAATAGACTACAACTTTTAATTCATAATTTTTGTACAAACAATATGACAAGCTACAAAGACTAATTTGTCAACAACGAGATATGATTTTCGCTTGTAATATCGTTCCATACTTCTAATTTCTACACATATTAATGGATCAAAACAAAAAACTATATCAATTGATGAAGCTAAAAAAAATATAAATGAACTAGCCAACACATGATCCAAACAATATAAAAAATCATAAAAAATTAACAATAACTATATATTATGAGTTTAATATTCTATGTGATTAATTTAGACTAAAATAAAACTATCACTTAAATTTACAAATGAGGGGATTAAGTGGTGGTGGAGAAAGGACGGCAGAATGGTAGGTTGTGTCCCTGGTTTGGACCGTGCGATGAACCTGATCGTGGTCTGTGGAGACTGGAGAGGTGACTGGTGCTGTGTTGGTGGTCTTCGGTTGGGTAGGGTGGGGTTTGGAGATTGGGAATGGGAGAGAGAATTGGAATTGGAAAAGTTCTGGCTTTTTTTTTGAAGTTGAATCTTTTTTGTTTTATTAATAAAAAATGGTGAAAACTTGTATCAAAGAACATGGCTTGGGACCATATGTAAAGAAATGGATGCTCTTATTGTCAACTTTTGGTGGGATAAAAAAGGGGATGAAAGACACATTCATTGGGTTTCAAAGGAGACGATGGGCCTGCCAAAGGGGGGCTTGGGTTCAGATGTTTTATGGATTTTAATGATGCCATGCTGGCCAAGCAATGTTGGCAACTGATCTATGATCCAAATTCCCTATGGGTAACGGTTCTGAAAGCCCGCTACTTTCCACATTGTTCATTCATTGATGCTAAGCGTGGTGGCCTTGCATCATGGGCGTGGTCTAGTCTATTCTTCGGAAGAGATTTATTACTTAAAGGGTCGCACTGGCAGATCATGAATGGTAAGGAGGTGCGGGTGTGGATTGATAGATGGCTTCCCTCCCTTCCTATTGGGCACCCTCTCCCACGCGGCACTGCCCATGTAAGTCGGAATACTTGGGTCAAGTCTCTAATTTGCCAGACAAAGGGGGAGTGGGATATTGATTTTTTGAGACCTTTCATTTCGGTAATGGAGTGTGATGCAATCATGGACACTTATATTGGAGACCATATGCGTAGAGATAGATTGGTGTGGCCACTTGATAAGAGAGGGATCTACTCCGTTAAGTCGGGATATCATTGGGCTCACTCATGGGCATTCCTGAGGGTAAACTACAGATCTTCCTCTTCCGCGTCCATCCCGGTCCTATTTGGAAAGCTGTGTGGAAGCTAGAAACCCTAAAAATACGTTGCTTCATGTGGAAGATGCTTCATAAGGCACTTGCTACAACGGCGGCCCTCTTCAGGCAGAAATCCGCTTCATCACCACTATGCCCCCTTTGTAACTCCCAGAAGGAATCAATAGAACACCTTTTTTTGTTGTGCCCGTGGGTGGAGACGATGTGGTTTGGTGGAGCTTTAAACTACAAAATTAACCACAGTGAAATCACAACTTGGGCTAACTGGCTTCTTGCTCTTATCAACTTTAATAGTGGCTCAAAATGTGATCGGAGACTATTCTTGTCTTATGTTGCGTTTTCATGTTGGCATATATGGAAAGCTAGATGTTGCTTTCTTTTCCAACAACAATCGATTAACCCGAGACAGGTGCCATTTCCACCAATGCTAGTGCGTTTCTGGAAGCTTCTCGTGTTCTCACTTTGAATTTGGTGTCAAGTAGCCAAGTCACCCCAGCGATAGCCCAATGGTTTCCACCAGGCCCCCAGTTTGCCAAAATTAATGTTAATGCCCGTTGGTTGGCTGCTTCGCATGCGGGGTTTGCTGGGGTTGTTGTACGGGATCAAAATGGTAGCTTCGTTGCAGCTCGTAGGTACCGTCTCTTTGCTTCTTGTGTTGCAGCGACTGAGGCACTGGCCATTCTTCATGGGTGCGAGTTGGGTATTTCCTTGGGTCTGAACTCAGTTATCATTGAATCCGATTCATCTGAGTCAATTTCATGCCTTAGGGATACGTTAACAAATGGCAGTTGGGAGGCTTTTCCCGCTCTGGTAAAGAGCAAGAAACTGGGAGTATCCTTTCAAGACAGTCGCTGGTCTTGGATCCCAAGATTAGCCAATATGGTGGCGGACCACCTGGTGTCGCGAAGATGTTTGGAGATGTGTGACTTTACTTGGGTCGATCGACCCTTATTATTCTCTTGTTCATGTCCTAAACAATGATGGGTTACCTTGCCCCCCTTAAATTTATGTATTGGTAGTGTAAGGGGTGACGTCTTAGCTTTGGTAGCAGTGTCGGGTTCTCTTTCACCCCTTTACATTGCTTAGTTTTCATCCTTGTTATTTTGCTTGCCTCGCAGTAGACTTTCATTTGTACTTTTGGCATCTTTGCCCTGGTAATGAGAGTTTCTAGTTCACAAAAAAAAAAGAACATGGCTTGGGATAGGACTAAGGAGGGTGTTTTCAAACCATACATCAAAATACACTATTTTACTTAAATGACTTAGCTCGTTTAAAACAAATAGTCCTCTTCTTCTTCTTTCAACTTCTAGTTTGCAGAAGACCTACCCAGAACATTGTGCAGCTCTTCCTCTCTTCCACCACACTTGGGTGGTCTTCAGATGTCCTCACAGCTATTTATTCGGGCTTCTGAGTGGTCCCGGAATCACCCAGATCCCTTAGTAGATCCGCCCTTGATGTAATATAATGAGTAATCCAACTATTTATAAACATGTGTAAGTACATTCATTCCCTGATGTGAAATTCACTCTCAACATACCCCTTCTTGTGTGACGAATTATCAAGCCTAACACGTGGCAACAAATCAAATGACGTATAGCTCATGTGGCCATTGAGCTTCACAATTTGGACAACTTGCTCTGATACCATGAAGAAAGTTGGGGTTCTACCATAAAACCAATGGCAATATAGGGAGTAACCCAACTACTTATAAACATACAAAGTCTCTTTTCCCCCGATGTGAGATTCACTCTCAACACTAACTTTTACAATCAAGGAACTAGCTATGATCATAATAAATGCAAATATCATAAACAAGTCTTACAATCATAATAAATAGAGTAATGTTAAGTAGACCAAGTTGGTAGACTAAATTTGCAAATTATATGATATGTCACCAGTAGGAAATAAGTATGTTAATCAACACTTAAGTATTAAATCAATCATTAACAACCACGTCATATGATTTACAAAATTTGATCTAAAAAGTTGGCTTTCATAGGATTACCCTAATGATTATGTTAGCCATTGTAAATCTTTTTCACAAACCTTCAAGCTGGTTAAAATTTTAGGGCATCATGACTAGCATTATCGAGGTTGATAAATTTGAACTTGAATTTTGGAGAAACTTGAAGTTACTAAAAAAATGACATATTTATTGCAGACCTAATTTAGTTAGGAATGTAATTGTGTAAATCCTAATAAAACCTATTGGGATTCTACAACATCTTTTAGATAGTTTCTTGATTGTATTGTAATACCTAATGGGCAAGGAATTTACTTCCATGCTACTATAAATAATGGCACAATGGGATGAGATAATACACACCTCATAATTCACCAATTCTCTCTCTCTACCTTGTCTTCGCACCCTGTCTCTCCTCTCTATAATTCAATTAAACAGGCCTACAACACGTTATCAACATGCTCTTGAAGTTGCGCTAAAGAGAGTTTGTCCACCTTTAATCCGGGGAATATTACATTTCAATCATTCTTATTATGATTAAGGTTTTGTTTTATTGAATTAGTATAATTGCTATTGATTCATTTTCTTCTTTTTAAGTTTATTTTAAGAAATGAACTTAGTTTACAACAAGTTAGCCTAGTCAACAACAACATAGTTCTTAAATCATAATCAAACAGTTTAAACTTGAGCACAAACACATCAAATAACAGATCATATAATGCATGCAACATATGATTATAAACTAGATATGTGAACAAGTTTAAGTAAGAAAGAACAAAAGAAATTTTTACCGGAAAAACCCTTAACTGAGTTAAAAAACCGGGGACTCCACATAGTCCAATCCACTAGTGCAAATAAAATTCAATACAAAGTAGCACCGTAAACTCAAATCCTAGATCTAAGAAATAGCTTTTACCTTTGTGCAACTTTACGTTGCACGTAGCTGGAGAAGTCTTCAGTTTTCACAATGATCTATGTAAAATGATATGATGATGACGATGATATGTAACATGGATTCAAAAATGACGAGTCGGTTTCTACAATCAAACAATTGAAGGAAGAAAAACTGATGTGAATCCAACCTAGGTCTATATGAAGATTTGAAACTTAAATCTAGACTATGAAACAGTGCAAACTTATTTCTCAATGATTAGGAAAGTTAATGCCAATATTCTGCTTGAAAAACGGTTCAGCAGCTAGGGTTCCAGAAATGAGGAAGAGGTGAAGCTTAAGGCTTGAATGCACTATATCTCTTTGTTTGCAAAACTAAAACCAGATAAACCAAATAGCAGATGAAAACCTAGGAATATTTTATCACAAGGGCTTGTCTATTTTCAGCCAACAAGAACGAAATGACACTTGTGAAAGGGAAAAGCAATATGAGCAGATCAAGGGTGAAAAGCTTACTCTCGTAAAAAATGTGTCAGTCAGCCCATGTGGGTTGTCTTAAATTGTGTGCATAGCTCGCAAGATAATAGGAGTAATTCCGACGAGACAAGAACACTAGAAAGAATGTAACAGGAATTTAAACGTGAAATGCATATGTATGAACAAACCTTACAAGAGATGAGCCAACCCCTTGAACATTGGTTTCCAACAGCAACAAGGCTCAATGACAGTATATCCTGAAAACTAACTAGAGAATATGTGGTACATATATACAATATTAACAAGGAAAGCCAAAACACTTAAATCTAGACTTCATATAGCTTCTCTGCCTCAACTTCTTGTGCTTTCGACATAACCTACTACTGCATGCATGCCTTTTATAGCTCCGCTGATTGGGCAAGCATTTGTTCCTCCAGTTGAGTCTTGATCTCAGACTTGTTTCGCTAAGCCACTTCGAGGTTACGAAACCATACTGTTTGACTTAGAAGGGTCGCATCCGTCCAAACATGAGTATGGCCATCACAAACATAAACGATGAGGCATATAAATAAAAAATTATTAAAAACGCGAACAATGGCAAGGAAGAAAATAACCGTGTATCGGCTTTCATGGCATCTCGTGAGGAAGTCTTCAAAGGATGAGCGGGCTTCCTTGTAGTCTGTTGGAGCGATAACAGCCTAAAAAAGTATTGGAATAAGTTAATATTTAGTAGAAAAGAGAATGAAAATATTTTGTAATTACTAGAGTCTTGTTTTAGGAAAGGTATTATGTCCTTTATTTGTTGCCTTTCTTGTAACTAGGGTTGTACATATTCTTTTATTGAGAATTATGGAATACACAGAAATTATCCCGTATAATTCTATTTGGCACCAGAGCCAACTGTAACCCTAATCCCTAATCCCACCACCGTGCTGCTTGTGTCGTGAGGAAAGGTGCTTGGTTTTTTCCTGTTGCATCCTTGCCGCAGAAAAGCTAAGTGCAGTACAGGGAGCCGTGTACTGCTACGGCGTGTGTGTGTTTTTTTGTGGTTTCCCGTGATCAATGGCAGGAGAAGAGGGTGCATCAGCGCTGAAGTTGGAAGGTGGGGCCTATGGCTCTACCCACGGCTCAGCTGTCAATTCGGTTGTTATCCAGAGTGATGCTTCGGTTGTACCAAGTACTGTAAAGTTGAATGGGACAAACTATCCTCTGTGGTCCAAGGTATTGGAGATGCATATCGCTGGACGTGGTAAGAAAGGGTTCGTGACAGGAAACGTCAAGGAGCCCAAGGAGAGTAGTGCTGAGTATGAAGCTTGGGAGACGGGGAACGCAATTGTGAAAGGGTGGTTGATTAACTCCATGGATCCTACCATCATGGGTTTTTTCATTCATCTTCGTACAGCTAAAGAAGTATGGGACGAGGTTGCTCGAACGTATTATGATGGGTCTGATATTTCTCAGATTTATGAGTTGAAGGTGAAGTCATTCCGACTTCGCCAGGAAGGGAGACCTATTGGGGTATATTATGCTGATCTCAAAGCAGTTTGGCAAGAGTTGGATCAAAGGAGACCAATCAAGATGGAGTGTGCTGTTGACTTAAAGACACTCCGGGAAGAAATTCAACTCGATCGTGTGTATGCCTTCCTAGCAGGGCTTGATGATATTTTTTACAAAGTGCGTAGTGATATTTTGAGAACTCAACCTTTACCATCTGTGGAGGAGGTGTTCTCTGTTGTTAGGCGAGAAGCACAACGCCATGCAACTATGATGGGAAGTAGTGGTGTTGGGAACCAAAGAGGAGCTCCTCATGTAGCTATGGTATCACGGCCACCTTCGGGTAGCCGGTTTTTTAATCCATCTCCAACGGCCAAATCTCGACCATTCACTCGGGAAAATAAAGATGATCTGAAGTGCACTTTTTGTGGTCAAACTCGTCATACAGAGGATACATGTTTTCAGAAACATGGAGTACTCGAATGGTTTCCCGAATTGAAGAAAAAATTACGTGCCAAGGAACGAGCCGCTAATGGAGCTAGTGGAAGCCGAGCATCCATTGCCACTGCCATCAAGGATGTCGTGCCCTCCTCAAGTGACCCGAGTCACAGTTTGTTGACTAGGACCACTCCTAGTGAAACCCATGACACTTCAGGTAGTATGGGGCGTGTTCTTTTAGCCTCTGATATGGAATATCATCCAGGTTGGATTCTAGACTCGGGTGCAACTGATCATATGACTTTTGATAAGAATTTATTTACTAGTATGACAGCAAGTCCACGGAAGTGTATAGCAACGGCTAACAGAACACTAGCACCAGTTTTGGGGGCCGGCACAATACAACTCACACCGGCCCTTCCCCTCCATCACTGCCTGCTTGTTCCCTCGTTGTCTCATAATTTGTTATCTATTCCTCAAGTTACTGAGCAATTAGATTGTGTTGTACTTATGTATCCAATGTTTTGTTTGCTTCAGGATATTCAGACCAAGGAGATAATTGGGCGTGGCACTAAGAGAGAGGGGTTATATTATGTGGATGACGTCGTTCCTGGCAGAGCTAATATGGTTCGAGCATCCCGTACCAATAATTTACAAGAAGTTTGGTTATTGCATCGTCGGTTAGGACATGCTTCCTTTGGTTATTTAAGGCGTATGTTGCCTAGTTTATTTCATGAAATAAAAGAATCAGACTTACATTGTGAAGTATGTATTCTCGCGAAGAGTCATCGCGTTTCGTTTCCTCCTAGTATGAATAAAAGATTATTTTCGTTTGATCTTGTGCATTCAGATGTTTGGGGTCCCTCTCCTGTTAGTATTATATCTGGAGTTAAATGGTTTGTTACCTTAGTGGATGATTGTACTCGTATGACGTGGATTTATGTGATGAAAAATAAAAGTGATGTGAGTATGGTGTTTCGGTCCTTTTCTCAAATGGTAGCTACCCAATATTCCTCTGTTATTAAAGTTCTCCGCTCAGATAATGGAGGAGAGTATATTGGTTCTGAGTTGTCTGGTTTTCTTCAGGATCGAGGAATCTTACATGAGACCACATGTCCTCATACCCCACAACAAAATGGGGTTGCTGAGAGAAAGAACCGCCATATCCTGGAAACTGCCTGTGCCTTGCTCATTGGTGCGTCAGTTCCTAAACGGTTCTGGCCTGAAGCTGTCACCTATGCAGTGTATGTCATTAATCGTATGCCTTCCCCGGGTTGTGGACTTTAGAACACCTCTTCAAGTGTTGACAGATTTTGTACCCATTGTATCAGGTCATCATCTTCCTCCTCGGGTATTCGGGTGTGTAGTTTATGTTCATATTCACAAGGTTCATCGGAGTAAGCTAGATCCGTGTGCTCACCGATGTGTTTTTCTGGGTTTTTCTCCTCAACAAAAAGGGTATAAGTGCTATCACCCCGGAACTCGCCATATGTATGTGACCATGGATGTTACTTTTTCTGAGTCCGAGTTCTTTTATTCTTTGGGTCCACCACTTTCCGATCACCAGGGGGAGACTACTTGTGGTGATCTTAGGTGGTTGGAAATATGTAGCGTAGGGGGAGAAATTGGTGATACAAATGTTAGTGAAGAGGTGTCACGGCAAGACCTTGCCGTGCATGCCGTGAATGGTGATACCGTGAGTGGAGCTAGTGGATCTCCACAAGATGCCGAGTGTGATGCAGGAGGGGGAGCTGCTGCCGAGTGTGATGTAGGAGGGGGAGCTGCTGCCGAGTGTGATATTGCCGAACCTATTACACCTCTTCAGCAGCAAGGAACTACCGAACCCACTACCCTCTCTCTCTCAAGCTTGATAGTGCCACCCAATGTGTCTTCTCTGAATATTCATGAGGTAAGTACTACTAATGCTCATGTAACTAATCAAGATAATATTATGAGTACATATCAGTTGCCGCCAAGGCAAAATCGTGGTGTTCCTCCTAACAGGTTTTCTCCTAAAGGGAAAGTGAAGTATCCAATAGCTAGCTATGTGTCATGCTCGAACCTTGCACCGGAACGTCAAGCCTGGGTAAATAATGTGGAAGCACTCCAAGCACCAACCCGAGTGGAGGAGGCCTTGAAGGATCCTAAATGGGCTGCTGCGATGGATGAGGAAATGATGGCACTACATAAAAATGGTACATGGGAGATAATGGAGCTACCCAAAGGAAAGAAGCCAGTTGGGTGTAGATGGGTCTTTACAATTAAATATAAGGCAGACGGATCGGTAGACAGATATAAAGCAAGGTTAGTAGCGAAGGGGTATACTCAAACTTATGGTATACGGTACGTGTTCTGATTTCTTTAGCTGCAAACTTAAATTGGCCACTGAAACAGTTTGATGTAAAGAATGCTTTTCTTCATGGGCACTTAGAAGAAGAGGAATATATGGATTTTCCTCCGGGGTACAATGCCGGAGAAAAAACCGGAGTATGTAGATTGCGAAAGTCACTCTATGGACTTAAGCAATCACCTCGTGCATGGTTTGGGAGATTTACTCAGGTTATGAGGGGGTTTGGGTATTATCAAAGTCATTCGGATCATACATTATTTGTGAAACGGGGAAGTGGTAAAGTGACTGCCTTAATAATTTATGTAGATGACATGATAATAACCGGTGATGATTCAGAAGAGATGATGAAGCTTGAACAAAACCTTGCTGCCGAGTTTGAGATGAAGAATTTGGGAGATTTAAAATACTTTCTTGGAGTGGAAGTCGCTCGGTCATCTAGAGGTATTTTCTTGTCCCAACGTAAATATGTTCTGGATTTATTAAAGGAAACAGGCATGCTGGGGTGTAAACCTGTGGACACTCCTATCGTAGAGAAACATTATTTGGGGATTTATCCAGATTAGGAACCGGTTGACAAAGGGAGATATCAAAGACTGGTGGGGAGGCTGATTTATTTGTCTCATACTCGTTCGGATATTGCTTACGCGGTAAGTGTGGTTAGTCAATTTATGCACTCACCGAGTGTAGATCATATGGAGGCAGTGATGAGAATCTTGGCATACTTAAAGTCTGCTCCGGGTAAAAGAGTTTTGTATGAGTGTCATGGGCATATGAGGATCGAGGGATTTACGGATGCTGATTGGGCCGGTGATGTGACTGATAGAAGGTCTACATCCGGGTATTTTACATTCGTTGGAGGTAATTTGGTTACGTGGAGGAGCAAGAAGCAAAATGTGGTGTCACGGTCTTCTGCCGAAGCCGAATATAGGGGAATGGCACATGGTGTATGTGAGATGCTTTGGCTGCGAAAGTTACTTGAGAGCCTTGGTTTTACACAGAAGGAGGCAATGAAGTTGTATTGTGATAATAAGTCCGGTAGAGAGATAGTCGAGAATCCAGTACAGCATGACAGGACTAAGCATGTTGAAGTTGATAGACATTTTATCAAAGAAAAGCTGGAGAAGAAGATTGTGTCAATACCATTTGTGAACTCAGAGGAACAACTTGCAGATGTACTTACCCATGCCATGTGCAGTAGAAGGTTTGGTGAGTCGCTTGTCAAGTTGGGCATGAGTAATATCTATGCTCCAACTTGACGGGGAGTATTGGAATAAGTTAATATTTAGTAGAAAAGAGAATGAAAATATTTTGTAATTACTAGAGTCTTGTTTTAGGAAAGGTATTATGTCCTTTATTTGTTGCCTTTCTTGTAACTAGGGTTGTACATATCCTTTTATTGAGAATTATGGAATACACAGAAACTATCCCGTATAATTCTATTAGAAGAACATGTGCATGATCCGTGTTTTGGAATCCACTCGCATTTGTGGGAAGAGCAACACGATCCAATAAGAGTCTGATAACTAATGGCGGTTGTGTCACTCATTCAGCTTAAGTTTCGATAAACGATGGCATAGATCTGGGTATGCTCTTGATTATGGGAAGATAAGGAATTGGAGCAAAGGAAGATTTGGGGTCCCAAACTTCACTTTGAGCTAGTAATGGAGTACTTTGTTGTTGTAGCAGAAGAGGTTCGGACTTGGGTTGAGGGGCTTCACACTGTTGTTGTGGATAAGAAAAAGGATAATGATGTTGTTGTATTGGTTGCTGCGGTGTAGAATGAGGAGGTGAATGATACTGCTGCATTGGTTTGTTGTATAAGAAGAGAATGAGGAGAATTGTGTTATTCCACAAGGGGTTGCGGGTCCGCCACTTCACGAGTTGCACTCGTTCAGGGTCCTTGAGTATAACATCGAAACCTCCTCCCTTGAACGATTTCTCTTTTGGGACCACCCTATAAGAGGCTTGAGAGATACGCCACTGGATTGCTTTTGTTTTTTCTTGTCTAGGTTTGGGGAATTGGCGGTCTTGAGGGTGTGGACTCCTTTCTAAACTTTTTTTGTGACAATCCAGTCCAAATCAGGGTTAGGAGACTTGGAACAATGTTTCTCGAACCTTTTTCGCGCTCCGTAAATTGAGCAGGAGAAGTTCACCACTTCTAACTATGCTGTTTCACTAAAACTTTAAGGCACACTTTATTAATTACGGTCGACAAAGCTTGATACTCTTCAAGTCACTGTCTGGGCGAAGATTAGACATGGGGACGCTTTTAACTCGAACTCTGGAAATATCACCTTTCCAGTCGCCTTCCACGACAAGAATTCCCTTTTACCAATCTTTGTTCTGCCATGTACGAAGACAACGTGAGACTGGGTATAGGCTGGAAAAAGTAATGGCCATTAGAACTTCTTCGCACACTGTATAGTATACAAAATTCTTGAAGTTCAAGATTATCCCCATACCACTGGTTTAGTAATTTGAAGCAAGTTATAAGCCTGAAGACTGATGGAGCCAAGTTATAGAGGGCCATTTCATAACAAATCAAGATACCTTTCAAAAGATCAGGTATCGGGGGTGGATTCTGGGGCATAGGGGTAGAGGATTTGAAGGTCTAGGCATGGCGGCCTAAATCCTAGTGGTGGTAGACCCTTTTGTTAACTGCCTACTCTCGTTAATGGAAGGTCATATAGAGAATTGGGAGCCGTCGCATGTGCTTTGCTTGAAGACGTAGCCATTAAAAAAGAATGAAGAAATTCAAGAAGATGTTGATGGAAAAGTGATCAATTTAAGGCAAAAGAGTGGGAAAAAGTTTAGTGTTTTTCCTTCAATGAAAGTGATTTGGGGATTTTAGAGGAAGAAATTCAAAGATATTTAAAGGGATACATCATAATCATTTCACCATTGAATCCGGATCATCATACCTTGATATCAACAAATCCGGCGGCTAAATTTAATTGGGGAAAGTAACATATAGACCTTCGTTCTTCGTGCACATGCAACTAATACTTCTTCATCGTTGAGATACTAATGGCACGATTTACAAGGCAATGAATGCGGAACGACTCGGTATATCACAACATTAAGGTTCGAAGCCAAGATGATACACGTCAAAAGAACTAAAACTGTACACATTTCGACTTACTCCAAAAGGCATGGTCTTTGGGTAACTATCCATCCTCAAGAGGTTCAAGTCTTTTCAGTTACATAGCTAGGGCCAATTGTGGGACCATGATTTTCTAGGGCCAATTGGAATACGCATCCCTCAGAAGTCGGGTCATGGATTCGACAACCTCAGCTGCGGAGCTAAATAAATGAAGCACCGACGCCACCATCATCCTATTCTGGAATCAGTGGGCGAAATCCTACAACTTCACTGAGATTGACCATACTTGTTCACAAGATACAGAAATCTAATCCAGCAAGGAATCAACAGGTTTTCTATAATCTTGGAGTTTTTGCAATCTAAGGATAGACGTGCGTCGCAAGTACTCACGCTCATAAGAAGATGCAACATCTCTCCCTAGATATCCTATGGGATTTCCCTGGTTTAATAAGAATTCTACTATCCTAAAAGGTCTCATCATCGACTAGTATAAATATACCCTTCTACAGTTCATCTCTAGTAACAAAATTATTATATAGTTTTTCTCTTGTCCACTGCTTGAATGTTGTATTACTCACTAATTTGACCGTCGGAGAACTTTTGATCGGCACACCCATCCCTTGGGATCTTTGGCTTGCTCATGGTTGTTTGTTCTTTTATAGGTTACTTCGATTTAAGCATCTCCACCTCCTTCGACGGTATGCGAATTAAGTTCCAACATATTTGTTGGTCTGGCCAGCCAAATGTTAGAAAAACATATAAGTTGAGATGGATGTGTTGGTCCGGCCAGCCGACTATTAGAAAACACATGATTTGAGGAACTATGTAATGAATAGAAAATTTCCGAATACCTAAAAGCCTATATGTTGGGTAGGTATAATACGTATCTTTATTTTTCTCTCAAGTGAGGCATATATATATATATATATATATGGCTTTAGTATTTTATTTCTATTAGTTTCTAGCTTAGTTGACTATCTCGGGACAGAAGTGTTTAACACACATTTTGATAGTGATTTTGTAGGGTCTCACTTCGTAATGGATCTCAACAATTCGAAACGTCTATATTTTAGTACATTATTCATAGACCATTCTTGCAAAAGATTGGACAAATGCAAAACAAATAATACATTCGTAGTGAAGAACACTGAATATGGTTCTATAAGGAACTAGTAAATTTAATTCAATGGTCATATGGTTTTCAATAATTTTTAGTATACTTGATATTTGAGGTAAGACATGAAAGATAAATGGTTCCGATCGTTGATATACATTACGAAGGGGCCCTAAAAATGGATGAAAAAAATGTATGTCACAAACGTGTGTGTAAGGTTAGGATCTGAGATCACACGTTTTTGTATCACGTTTTTGTGGTTCATTAATAAGACATTCATTTGTAATGAAAAAATGGATTAATACGGTTCTACAAAAAAAACCACTAAATTTAATTGAACAGTCATATGATTTTGAATTTTAGTGGTTTTTGGTAGACATGATTTTTTAGAGAAGACTTAAAAAGATAGACAGTTTTATGTCATTGAAATACATTACAGAGTAAGCTTCACAAAAATATGTGTTAGAATATGCGTCAAAAGTGTATCCCTGATTCCTCACTGATATAAATATAAATAGATGGATCCATGTTGTAATGACCACAAAAGAGAAAAGGAAAATTACATTTTTTGACAAGGAAACTAATGGTAAAAGTGAATTTTTATCCGAATGAGATTAAATTAAATCCATTTTGGTATTACTCTTGAACATTGATACGTTGGGACCGAAAACTTAAAAACATGGAAAAGGATCATCGTCGGATCCTTTTTTTGGGGATCTGAGAGATCATGTGATCGTGTCCGTTCATCGTATATCGTGCGGTCAGAAATCATTTGAAATTTAAAATTTAAAATTAAATATAAATAGTATCTAATAAAAACTGATAGTATAATGTACGATGAATTAACAAAGGATTAGCAAATTTTCTGATAGTATAATGTACGATAATAAAAACTTAAAAACTGATAGAAATCATTTAAAAACTGATAGTATAAATAGTATCTAATAAAAACAAAGGATTAGCAAATTTTCTAATCCCCGGCAACGGCGCCAAAATTTGATGCGAAAATTAACTAACGCACAAATTAAACCCTCTTTTTGACAATTGTAGTGTAGATGTAAGTAGGGTATCGTTCTAGGCCGGGGATTAGGAGGGATTGCTAATCTATTCTAAATTAATTTAAACATATTTAAACAAGACTTAATGACACAAAACTAGACTCACCAAGCTATGTTCACACAAATTTTTGGGATTTTTGGAGTTGATTTGCTATTTAAATTAAATCGTACAAAAACAGTACAAAAACCAATTTTAAATAATACCAATAGATTTTAATTCACAAGTTAAGAAAATGAGTTAGGGGACATGCTATCCACCACCAAATAATCATGCAAGTATGTTACGTTTCATTCAAATCCCTTTTATTTCCGGATGAAGATGCTCAAGTTGGCTCAATGTTAGAACACAACCTATTACTCTTTCTTACGTAGTATGTTAAGAGAATGGTGTTTTCAACTTAACTTAGTTCCTAGCATGCAATCTAGAATGGTGTGTTCATAGATTTAACAAGTAGAAATCATTAAGAATAAAAAGAGTTTGAGTCATCACAAGGCATCGTAAGTACTGGTGTTGTCTCACTTATCCTAGAAATCGATTCACATGTTAACCACAATTAACAATTGCTACTGTAGAACATATGTAGGTCCTCATTCAACAAGGGCAGGCAGACATATATTCATAGCATTAAAATCCTAGATATGCTCACTATGTATGCATCCATAGAAACACATAAAGAATTTATCAATGAGATAAGTAGTGAAACAATTTTCATCCTTCCATAAAAGTCATTCAAACAAAATATCACAACAAACTTACAATCATATTCGGGGCTTCAAAACAGCCCCTAATTACTAAAAATTAGTTACACATTATTATTAAATTAAAACATAAAATAAAACATAGATTTGGAACGAATTAACCGAATGAGGAATTTCTTCCTCTGTCCTCTGCGGGCCATGGCTGAACTGCCAGACTCCTGCGCTCCAGCCTTCTTGCGAGCGCCAGTCTCCCTCGCTGCCCACAGCAGCTCTCCGCTGCCCGTCCTCTTTCCGAGTGCCTGCTGCTTCAGCCCTCTTTATTATTTTTTATTTGTTTTCTGACTTCCTCTAACTCCTGCCCGAGGAGCTCCCCCAGGAGCTCCCCCTCCGTTCCCTGCCTTGCGTCTCCACTCGCAAGCTGCCAAAGGCAGCTTGCCCTTTCTTTTTACTCCCCCCTGGACTTCACCCCCGATGCCTTTTTATTCTCTTTGTCCTTCCTTTTTTATTTCTTTTGTTTTTATTCCCCATCTCCCTTTATTTTATTTCTTCTTCATCATCTCCCCCACGTTAGTCTTTCCTCTTTCCATCATGCACTCCCACCTTCTCCTTCTTTTATTATTTTGCTTTCCCTTTTCTTTTTCTGACTCCACATGCCCGTTGGTTCCTTCCATTAGTCCTCCCCCCTTATTTTAAGCATTCCTTATTATATTTCTGCACACTCACCACCTCCACTTATATCTCCTTTTAATCCTCTTATTATTTTTTTGTTCTATGACTTTCTTTCCTCAAGGTTTGCCGTCCACGTCTCTTTTTATTTTTTTTATATTCTTTTCTTTACAAAACAGGTTCAAACATATCATTATTATTATTATATATATATATATTATTTAATTTAAAAACTAATCTGCATTGACGAATTTATTACATAAAATCACACTTATGCTATTTATATTTTCTTAGCTAGATAAATTCTATAGAACACCAAAACAAAGTAAATAGCACAAAAATATAAGAAACTAACTAAGAAAAGACGAGAGAATTTGATGTAAAATATGTATAAATATTAGCTTATCAAATACCCCCACACTTAGCTTTTGCTAGTCCTCGAGCAAAACAGAAAAAACAGAAAAAGTAATAACATGAAAATTATTAGCTTCCCCCTATGTGACCCTCATAAAATTTCATTCGAGAACACAAAACATCAAGAACCATAGCTAACACCAATAAGCAATTCAAGTTCATTTTCCTTACTCAAATATTAGCAGTAATCTTTGAAACATCCTTGAAGTGTAGTGTGTGAGATAGCCATGCTAATGCAATTTAAAAATTTTTATTTTTAAAATCACCATATGCAAACTAGCGACCTTCTCACTGGATATACACTCAATCACACATGTGTTTAGTTTTAATGTGTTTCGCTCAAAGAAACAAATGTGAAAGTTCTACCATAAGCATGCATAAAGATCACTTCTCCACAGTCATAATTGCAAAACTTAAATCAAGAGGACTTTTATTGGATGTAATGAGGTTTAGGGATAGGGTTATTGAAACGAAAGAATAGGAAAAACACAAGTTCCAAGCTTCATTGCAAGCAATTATTTTCTTTAGATTTATAAGAACTCAAGCTCTCCAACGATTCTTCAGACATCTCCAACCACACCCATAAACTGAAACTTTAAAAACTTTTTATTTTCTTTCTATACAATCTTTCTTTTTCTTTTCCTTTTTTTTTTTTTTTTTTTTTTTTAAATCAAACAGAAACAAATATGAAATACCCCCACACTTATTCTTTTGCCAAACACCTTCAAAGTACTTCACAAACATTTCTCATAAGACAATCTCGCATTGCTCGCTTGGAAAGGGTAAGGAAAAATATTTATTTCAGGCATAAGGGTAGACATATCTGGTGAGAAGAAATAAAAGGCTCACAAATACGGCTCAAATTGTCAATCTAATGATATCATTTTTCTTTGGGAAACAAGGTTATTTGGGCCATGGTGGTAAACCTAATGCCTCTATCATTTTCAAGTTCATGCAATCAATGACAAAAATTTCGAAAGATCGTTATGCAAGTTCTAGAGAAGTATCTCACATAAGTTCATCACACATGAAAAAATAGGAGTGTATGAAAAATGCACACACTTTCAATAGGCTCAAAAACTCACATAGGATGTATATGGTCACTAAATTCACATATGGATCTTTAAATCATGCTTTAGTTTCACATCAACAAGGCTATGTGCATTTGGTTTTTTCAAAGATGAACAAATATGTACAAACTAACACGAGAATAAGGAATTTCACACAACACATGTTAACTAAGTTCTTGATCATCATGGTTCAAATTTTATCCAATTATATCATTGGGTCGGGAAACTAACAAAAATCTAATTCAAAACAATAAGGAAAACAAGGAAATATTTTTTATTTTTTTAAATTTTCCGTTTTTTTATTTTTATTTTTTTAAAAACAACAACTTAATTAAGAAAACACAAAGCAATAACATGGAAACAAATGAAACCAGTTCAAAGTCGAAGGTACAAAAATTTTCAATTTGGTCATTTTTATACTCTATACCCCCACACTTAAACTAGACATTGTCCCCAATGTCAGAAAATATAATAAAATGCAAATAAACATAAAATAAATATAAAGAAACAAAATAAAGCAATAGGACTGAAAACTTCCCTAATTTGCAGAAAATCAAGCGATAACCCCCAAGCTAAAATTCTGCAATCAACCTCAAGGGTGGAAATAGCCAAAAGTTCCTGCAAAGAAAAGAAATAAATCAGTTAAGCACGCCAGAAAATGTAAAAAAATGCAAACGAAAAATTAAAAATGAAAAAGACAATGAATAAAACTAAAAAGTGATCATTGGTCTTGTTTGGTGACTTTCCACAGCTTTGAATTTGAACTGGCCTCGGAACTTCTTAGCAAGGAAAATGAGACTTGATTGGTGGTGTTGTTGAAGCTTCTCGAGCTCTTGGTTTCAACTCGGACTCCTTCTGCCGGGTTGATTGAGTCTGCAGGCTACATTCTTCTCTTTTTGTTCTTCTGCATGGCAGGTAGGCACGAGGTAGAGGTGGTGGTCTGCTTCTTTGTTCAATCTGTCCAAGTGCCGACCGATTTCCTTTCTTTCACCTTGACTCGTAGCCAAGAGCAAGGGTAAAGGAAAAGCATGCCATGAGATATCTTTGCCTTTGACTCTGATGATATGGGATACTTTTGCTTTTGAAGAAGTATCGTTCCACAGGTGTATGCTTGAACTGGGCTGGGGAACTTCTTAGCAAGGAAAATGAGACTTGATCTTGAAGATGAAGCAGCACCTTGTCTCCACATGCTTCAAGTATCATTTTCACTGGCCATGTCTGTTCTCCAGGCAGATGTGGCGACTTCTTCGGAAGTACATCAGTGGTTGAAGAAGAGCACTCAAGAGCAATGCTAGGTAAGCAATCAGGAAGGATTTCCAGGCAGTCGGTTCTTAGATTGGAAGATTGACACCGAGTGCTGGCTGATTGCCCGCTTTCTCCTTATTACAAAGACAAGGACAAGGACAGGGAGAAAGCGTGATATGAGATACTCTTGCTTTCAACCTTCATGATATGAAATACTCTAGCTCTTGATGATTTATTTGCAAAGGTATCCCAGGGAATGAGAAACACAGAGAAACTCGAGAGGGTTTGTTGGAAAGGCATTTTGGGAGATGAAAAATTTCGGAGATGAAGAAGTGTTGAGAGTGTGCCTTTGCTGTTGAAGGCGAAGGTAGACGTTTATAGAACTTTTCTTCACAACCGAAACTGTTCCTTTACCCCTGTCGGCAGCCGGTGGATGGATGAACAGTACAGGTTACGCGCTTTCTGAAAAAGCAACCCGTAATTTGCGCAAAGCTGACAGCGCGCGTGACGAGTGACGACAAATTTGGAAAAGCTGCTCGCTTCGTGATTCCTGACCGTTCCGACTTTTGAGAGAGGCGCCCGACTTTTGAGAACTGCGACGCCGCTTTTGAGAAAAGAATCCGGCTTTTGAGAAAGGAGCCCGGCTCTTCGATTTGCGAGAGGGCGCCTCTGCGACTGCTGAGTGATGCCTCAACGATTTCTTCTGCTTATAAGAACGCTCATTTTTGTTCCACAACACACTTAAGCTCCCCCTGTAAACACTCCATCCTTGCTTTTCTTTTAATCTTGATCAGTCCGACTCTTCATTCTCAACACCTTCAAATATGTCTTGCCCTTCTGACCGTCGCCTTAACTTGAATGTTGGGGAAGATAGTGATATATCTTCTCCAACCAACATTTGGCAGCCATCCTTCATATCCCCAAATTGTCCTCTTACAGTTGGGGATTCCATGATGATGAACGAAACAACCGCATCGGTGGTGGCCAGAAATCTGCTCACTCCTAGAGACACTAGGATACTTTATAGGAGGTCCGACGAACTAGCTGTCCAGGACTCTTTGGCCTACAGCGTCCGATGCGCAGGCTCAGTATCAAACATGGGTCAGCGCCTTCTTGCACGAACTCGTCAGGTGGAGTCATTGATGGCTGAAGTGGCTAGTCTTCAGCAGGAGGTCAGAGTGCTTAGGCATGAGAACAGGGATTTGCACATGCTCGCAACCAATTACTCCACAAGCATGAAGAGGAAGCTTGATCAGCTGCAGGAGTCCGAAGTGCGGATTCAGAGTGATCATCAACGGTTTATGACGTTACTCCCGAGGTTTGTGTTGCCTTCGTCCTCGGGAGCAGCACCAAGTATTGAGGCTCCGAATGATCCAGCTCTGGCGCTTCGTCTTTCAGGGGCTCCGACGACCTCCGAGGCACCACCTACCAATGACCAATGAAAACTATTAGTTCACAATGATTTAAAATATTTATGCATTTAAGTTTTATATATATATATATGTAAATATTTTTGTGTTTTATTTATATGAATGTTTATGTTCTTTTTTAATCTTTTTATTTATTTTTTTATTTTTTATTTTTTTTTTATTATTTGTTTTTATCAAAGAAATAAAACTAAATCAAAAATCAAAAGTAAAAAAAACAAAACACAAAAATAAACACAAACAAAAACATAAAACACAAACAAAGGATTAGCAAATTTTCTAATCCCCGGCAACGGCGCCAAAATTTGATGCGAAAATTAACTAACGCACAAATTAAACCCTCTTTTTGACAATTGTAGTGTAGATGTAAGTAGGGTATCGTTCTAGGCCGGGGATTAGGAGGGATTGCTAATCTATTCTAAATTAATTTAAACATATTTAAACAAGACTTAATGACACAAAACTAGACTCACCAAGCTATGTTCACACAAATTTTTGGGATTTTTGGAGTTGATTTGCTATTTAAATTAAATCGTACAAAAACAGTACAAAAACCAATTTTAAATAATACCAATAGATTTTAATTCACAAGTTAAGAAAATGAGTTAGGGGACATGCTATCCACCACCAAATAATCATGCAAGTATGTTACGTTTCATTCAAATCCCTTTTATTTCCGGATGAAGATGCTCAAGTTGGCTCAATGTTAGAACACAACCTATTACTCTTTCTTACGTAGTATGTTAAGAGAATGGTGTTTTCAACTTAACTTAGTTCCTAGCATGCAATCTAGAATGGTGTGTTCATAGATTTAACAAGTAGAAATCATTAAGAATAAAAAGAGTTTGAGTCATCACAAGGCATCGTAAGTACTGGTGTTGTCTCACTTATCCTAGAAATCGATTCACATGTTAACCACAATTAACAATTGCTACTGTAGAACATATGTAGGTCCTCATTCAACAAGGGCAGGCAGACATATATTCATAGCATTAAAATCCTAGATATGCTCACTATGTATGCATCCATAGAAACACATAAAGAATTTATCAATGAGATAAGTAGTGAAACAATTTTCATCCTTCCATAAAAGTCATTCAAACAAAATATCACAACAAACTTACAATCATATTCGGGGCTTCAAAACAGCCCCTAATTACTAAAAATTAGTTACACATTATTATTAAATTAAAACATAAAATAAAACATAGATTTGGAACGAATTAACCGAATGAGGAATTTCTTCCTCTGTCCTCTGCGGGCCATGGCTGAACTGCCAGACTCCTGCGCTCCAGCCTTCCTGCGAGCGCCAGTCTCCCTCGCTGCCCACAGCAGCTCTCCGCTGCCCGTCCTCTTTCCGCGTGCCTGCTGCTTCAGCCCTCTTTATTATTTTTTATTTGTTTTCTGACTTCCTCTAACTCCTGCCCGAGGAGCTCCCCCAGGAGCTCCCCCTCCGTTCCCTGCCTTGCGTCTCCACTCGCAAGCTGCCAAAGGCAGCTTGCCCTTTCTTTTTACTCCCCCCCTGGACTTCACCCCCGATGCCTTTTTATTCTCTTTGTCCTTCCTTTTTTATTTCTTTTGTTTTTATTCCCCATCTCCCTTTATTTTATTTCTTCTTCATCATCTCCCCCACGTTAGTCTTTCCTCTTTCCATCATGCACTCCCACCTTCTCCTTCTTTTATTATTTTGCTTTCCCTTTTCTTTTTCTGACTCCACATGCCCGTTGGTTCCTTCCATTAGTCCTCCCCCCTTATTTTAAGCATTCCTTATTATATTTCTGCACACTCACCACCTCCACTTATATCTCCTTTTAATCCTCTTATTATTTTTTTGTTCTATGACTTTCTTTCCTCAAGGTTTGCCGTCCACGTCTCTTTTTATTTTTTTTATATTCTTTTCTTTACAAAACAGGTTCAAACATATCATTATTATTATTATATATATATATATATTATTTAATTTAAAAACTAATCTGCATTGATGAATTTATTACATAAAATCACACTTATGCTATTTATATTTTCTTAGCTAGATAAATTCTATAGAACACCAAAACAAAGTAAATAGCACAAAAATATAAGAAACTAACTAAGAAAAGACGAGAGAATTTGATGTAAAATATGTATAAATATTAGCTTATCAGCATGTCCTGTCTGAAGGGAACGTAGTTATCTTGAATAACCAGTTCACGGAGGTGGAGGGACAGTCGCCACCCAATCATCTTGAATAACCAGTTCACGGAGGTGGAGGGACAGTCGCCACACAAGTACCACTTGATCAGTTGGATGCATAGATCTTCTGGTCGTGTGGTTTGACAAATTGGCCTATTAATACCTGGTTAGTATTAATTTTAGGGAACTTTAACGAAAAGCACCCGGTACTGTTCACTTTAACGAAAAACCACATTTTAACACTAAAAAGTCAATCCTTGTACTATTCACTTTACCCTTTATTTTGTCCTTATCATTAAAACTCAAAGTTTTCAAGCCCTTTTCATTAGTTTTCCTTTAATTTTATGACCTAAATCTGTGCGCCATTTATTAGGCATGTCCTTTCTGAAGGGAACCTAGCTATCTTGAATGGATTAGGATTATCTCATTTCTTCTTTGGACTTAGATTGTCTGTCATCTCCATCCCATACTCTCTCTATGCCCTCCTATTTCTATGGTTACGGTTAAGTCACGTCAATATTTTATATTCTCATTACTTTTTGTTTTATTATTTCTATAAAAAAAATCAATATAAAATATTGACGTGGTTTAACCGTGACCACATAATATAGGAGGGCATGAAATGGGGAGGGCAGACAATCCAAGTCCTTCTTCTTTTCATTCCTTCCTCTCACATTCTTTTATTTTGTCTTTTTTTTTGTTCTAAAAAATTAATATAAGATGTTGACGTGGCTTAATCATGACCGTTCAAATAGGAGGGGAGGGAAGGGGAGGAAAAAAAAAGAGGGGAGAGAATCCTACTCCATCTTGAATAACCAGTTCATGGAGGTGGAGGGACAGTGGCCACCAAATTTAGACCTGACTTTTGTGTCGTGTTTTTTGTGTTCGTGTCATTTTCGTGACATATTCGATATTTTAATAGGTCGTGTCGTATAACACCCGTTAAAGTAAACGAGTAATATAACACGACCTGAAATCGACCTGTTAATATTATCAGGTAATATGATCCGGCTCGTTACCCTTTAAAGAAAATATATTTTAAATTAATAAATAATGAAAATGAAAAACATAATTTGACCAAAACAAAAAAAGAAAAAATACTAAATCAGTATATGCATACTACATTGTCACATAAATATTACTTTAAAACATAAAAAAAAAAAAATTATTCATGTGGGTTTATATGGTTTTATTTATTTTAAACATTAATGATTATGAATTTTATTTATTTTGAACTCTCTTAATAATACTATTTATGAGTGTTTATATGGTTTTAAAAATTCAAATGACAATGTATCAATCCTCAAAGCAAAGGGAATGCGATCAAGAGCTTTTACATATTTTTTTACACTTTTCGTACTTGTAAACTAAGTATTATAATTTTTTAAATGTGTTTCGTGTTTTTAAATTACTTTATATTTATATTTTAATGTGTTTATAACTTTTTTAATCTCACTTTTGGCCTATAGTTTACTATAAAAATGGGTGAAGTGCCGATTCAATACCTGAACTATCACTGTAGTGAAAATGAGGACCTTGATAAGTCCCTAAATTCATTAAAAATTGCTAATTTCATCCATACTATTATATTCAAAGCTATTTTATCCAATTTTTTGTCAACTTAAGTTACTTGGCACACTTTAGAGTGTAATACTGTAATTTTCTCTCCTATAAGCCCTTAACATTTCATATAGGTTGCGAATCTAATGTCTAATTTACCCTCCAAAGTTAACTCCATACCAATCTATCCTTCAATGTGTATCACATGCAAGTAATGTGACTTAAATTGACGGAAAATTGACTATAGTAGCTTCGAATATAATATTAGGGATGTAATTGGCAAATTTTTATAATTCAACGACTGATTTTTTTGAAAAAATAGTTTAGGGACCTGATTTTCATTCAGGTGATAATTCAGAAACTAAATTGGCAATTCACCCTATAAAAATAAATAAATAAATAAAACTTAATTTTTTAAAATTTATATAGAATAATAATACAATAGTATATATTTAATATACAATACATACATAAACACTATGGCTATTGTATTTTAAGTAGTAATTTTTTTAGTAGTTTAAAAAAATTAAAATCATCAAAATAACTTTTTTCTTAACATGTCGAAACAGGTTACCTGCTGTGTCACCTTTGTGTCAACCTGTTAAGGGCCCGTTATTAACGGGTTCTTATCGTGTGACCCGATAATGACCCGATTAGTTATCGTGTTGACCCGACACCGTCATTTTCGTGTCGTTCACATTTCGTGCTAATGGGTTGTGTAAGAAATTGCCAGGTCTAACCCAATTTATTGAAAAGAGCTAACCCAACACAAATATCACTTGATCAATTGGATGCATAGATCTTTAGGTCGTGTCGTTTGACAACTTGGCCTATTAAGACACGGTTAGGATTAATTTTCTACGCAACATTTTTGCTAGAAGTGTTTTTATTACAAAAAGTTCGAAATCTTTATTAAAGTGTCAGTGTTTTCTGAAAAATTACCTGGAAGTGCTTTCTAAACAAAATGACCTGAAAGTGCTTTCTAAAAAAAAACTGATTGGAAGTGCTTTCTAAAGAACATTTGACATGTGTTTCTGTTAGAATAGATATGATTGGATCGAAATAAACAACTCCCTCCCCCTTAGGTAATATCTGTACATTGATTTTTCCCCTACGAGAATGTATGAGAATGGGAATGATATCCATTCCTTAGAAATCCGTTCCTTGTATGTAAACATTCCCTTATAAGAGCAGTTCCAGAGAGAGCTAATTACCCCGTTGATGGGCAATGTGTTGGAAATGTGCCCTAAAACCAATCATATGATGATACTTTACGGACATTTCATATGTTAAACTAATCTAGTTTAATATCAAGGGCAAAAATTATTGTTTTAAGCCGTCTCATATAAATGTTATATGCTTAAACGATAAGTCCAAGGAATATGTAATTAGGAGAATGTAATTTAAACAAGTTAGATTCATGAGACCATTCTCTTTCGTATACATATCCTAAACGTTCCTGATCATAGGATTTCCAATTGGGCATTGACAGTCCGTTAAGATCAGTACGTGTTGTGTCTTCTCTCAGAGAGATTGACTGGTCTCGAGTCATTGGTGTGATTGACACCAAGACAAGCATGTAGGTGCTCAATAGCGAATGAGTTCACTGAACACGATCAACGAGGAGTTCTCATACTCATGTCACATGAGAACTCATGGTTGGGATAATGCAAAGTAGTCCTTTGACCTGAGGCATCATAGTTGTCTTGTGGTTAGGTCCTTGATCTTTGACTATGTCAAAGTCACTCCATCAGAGGGTGTCCACGACATAGTTGGGGTTAAGCCACTTAACCATAGAGAGTCAAGTGAATGCGCAACAAGGGATCTCTAACCTTCAAAACATTTGAGGGAGAATACTCTATGATATGATTAAGAATCTTTGGCCAGAGTATGAATGAGATTTAGGAAGTCGTTCCAAATCACATTCAAGGTAATCATATAAGTAAGAGAATCACATTGGATAGTAGACATGAATAAACTATCAAACCAAACAATGTGGTCAAGAGTATTGTATTAGAGAAAGACCGTATTGCATTGTAATCCTAAACTGAATAGGTTATCCACCTTTTCTGATTAGCTTAGGTAACCATGACATACTGTTAGGTGTCACTCATGGTTTGTGGAAGCCCTAAACGTGTATAATCACTAAAGGGAGAATTGAAAGTAAGTTTCCATTGACAATCGATTTGAAAGAGTTCTAATCGCCCACTGCCTCGCTAAAAGGAACCTAATGGATCGTATACCGTGTAAGGTAGAGATTGAAGAAACAACAGAGATGAGTAAGGATAATTAAATGGTTTAATTAATTATGGCAAGGATTAATTAATATGTTAATTAATCAAACGAATAAAGTTCATTAAAGTCCTCGGGTTAGTTTTGGGCCTCAAGGCCCAATAGGCTTCGAATGTTAAGCCCATTGACTTAAGTTGTATGACAACTTAATGACTAAATATTCACAAAGGCCCAAACAGCCCAATAACACCCTATGGCCGGCCATATTGGTAAAGGAGTGGGTTTTGGACTTATTACAAGTTTGCCACTCCAATGAAGGTAGGTATAAATATGACTTTATAGCCTTTTCTTCATTAGGGTTTCTTTTGGAGAAAATTGGAGAGAACATGTCTCTCTCTTTTTCTCTCTAAGAGGCTGGCCCCCTTGGAGGAGATTAGCTAGCAATCTCTCATCCTCCAAGGTCACTCATCTCTTCTTCATGTCCCTCCTTGGTGTGGAAAAATTAGAGGTTCTCAACTTTGGGAAGTTGGAGAATCCTTTCAACCATCCTCATCCAAGAAATCCATGGATCTAAGAAGCAAGGAATGAAGGCCCTCTCCTTTGGTGATTAGCCTTTACTTATGCAAAGAGGAATCAACAAAGGTATAAAATCTCTGAACTCACTTTGTTCTTGAGTTGAGTCTTGGTTCACCTTTCTACTAGGCTTTGAATTTCATGGGTAATGTTTTGTTTTTAAGTGCATACAAGCATGATTCCGCCTTTAAAGGTTAATTGCATGCCTTAGATGTTGCTCAAATGAACATGTTTTTCACAAAATTTCCTTCACAATGGAATCCATCGTCGCCACCTCCCAAGTGGCTCCAGCCTAGTCAGGCAAGAAGTCAGGCAAAAATCTATGGGCCTAGCGCCTAACCCATGTGATGTAAGGCTAACATCAGCGTGACTTCAACCTCAATTTAAATTATTAAAAATATTAAAAATAATATAAATTATAAAAATTAAAAATACAGAATTTAAAAATGATTATAATTTTTTTTCTAATATACCTAACCATGCTCTTCCACCTTTGGTTAGAAATTATATCCGAGGAAATTAAAAATAATAATTTTTTTTATTTTATTAAAAAATAATAATATTTTAATACCAAAAGTCTGGGCTATTTAGTTTAAGGGTGGAGATGCACTTGGGTAGTCACTGTTCACTAAAGCAGTTACTGTTCATTTAAGGAGATTGAATTGCCTATTACCCAAGGGGCCTTACAATTGGAACTGCTCTAACAATGTAATTAATATAAGACTCTTGCCACTTAAGATTAGAGTCCAAGAAAATAAAATTATAACGAGAAACCTCAAGTATAACCGAGTCCAGAACAATCAAAGAGGAAAGCATTCCAAGCTTTCGAAGCCAATGAGTGATCCCAAATATCACAATTGTGATTAACATGACCACATCTTGTAATCCACAAACAACTTTTACGTACTTTCAATCAACTGAATCAGCTCCTAATTCACCGGGGTGATCTTGGTTGCCCTTTTCACCTTTGCTGGGGTGGCATGGATTGGCATGGATATAACTTGTAGAATTGGATTGGATGGGATAAGACTAGACTTGGTAATTCGTACGCAATCCTTTAACATGACACGTAAAGGACACATAAATAACACGTTTCGGGTCAACATGATAACTAATCGGGTCGTTATCAGGTCACATGATAAGAACCCGTTAATAACGGGTCCTTAACTGGTTTACACGAGGGTGACACGCGGGTAACCCGTTTCGACACGTTAAGAAATAAGTTATTTTGATGATTTTAAGTCTGTAAACTACTAAAAAAACCTTCCTATAAAATACAATAGTCATAATGTATATGTATATATTGTAATATGTATGTGACGTACCGTCCCGAATTTAAAATTATTTAATTCTCTAACTTTAGAAAATTACGAAAATACCCCGAACGGGTGGAAATCCTTCGTGGACATTCGAGTCCTTATCACTCTTTGTTTCTTTGCACATGGTACGTGTTCTTACGAGCACTTGAGCATGAACGGGCATAAATCAAACGATTTATGCACGTTTCCTAATGAGGGTCAAAATGGTAATTTTGCACTTTAGAGAATTTATTACTTGTTTATCAAGACAACAGTGAGTTGTCGATATTGCAGGCTGCAAAGTGTAATACCGATGGCTTATTCGTTGAATTCGTTAAGCAAGTGGGCAAGTAGGCTCGTCTACGTCAGTATTTTATTAATTAAGCCTCGTGCTTAATTAATTATTATTTGGGCTTGACTCAATAACACACACATATTCTCGTAGTACTTGACGTTATGAGCACGTGGTCGTTATGTGAAAATTACTTGACACACAAATTAAACCCTCTTTTTGACAATTGTAGTATAGATGTAAGTAGGGTATCGTTCTAGGCCGGGGATTAGGAGGGCTTGCTAAATCCTCTCAAAAACATAAAAACAAAGTTACAAATGTAAATAAAAGACTTTAAAAGTAAAGGGGGATTTGGATTTGATGAATTTAGAAACAAAACATAAACTTTGGAAAACAAAACAAGTTTTAAAACGAATTTGGTTTAAATAAATGGATGGAAGGCTAGCTAAGGGGTTCTTCTCCACACATGTCTTGCTTGCATACAAAACGATTTCCAATTGTATTTCAATAACTTATTAATTCTCAATGCCCCAAGTTAATTAGGTACGCTTAAATTAACCCTCAGATTTTCCTACTTTTATTGAGTTGGATGATTGCATACGACAACCCAAAGCATTCCTCACAAGTTCCCTAAATGAATTACATAATAGAGATACAAGCAAGAATCATTAAGTTCTATGAAAATCATAAGCATTGACGAGACACTCGTTACTATGGAATACGCATGAAACTTATGCCAAGAATTTACTTAACGCGATTGTGACTAGCAACCTTCACTACTTGTGAATATAAGTTCATGACGATTAGGTGAAACTCCCTTATATTCTAGCATCAAATTCATGCATGCAAACTAAGTGTCGACCCTCAATCAACATACACAAATCAATTTTTATACGAACGGATAAGTAAATTGAATTCATAACTTATGAAACGCAATTAAAAGTAATCAAATCATATTGCAAGCATGGACATGTGTTTCGAATCCCCCCCTAGCCAAGGGGGGTTTAGTTCCTCATTATTACAAAACAAAGATAAACAAATTTAAACATTGAAAAACAAAGGAAAGAAAGCACCTAAACGTTCCAACGATCCATGTTGGATAGCAAGCGCGTCCAAGGACTTTTCTCCTTCTCTTTGCCGCAACAACAAGGTTGGAATGATGTTGAAGGGTTGGTTATTTGGAGGAATGGATGGGAAGGGGTTTAGATATGTAGGGAGAGGCAAGGCAAGGCTTGGAGAATGGTTTATTTCTTGATGATTTGAATGAGGTTGCTACCATGGTATTTATAGGAAGAGGATGGACTTGTTTAACACAAAATTTTAGTGGAATTGAGTAGGTGAGCATGGCAAAAAGTGGGAATTGTTGGTGGGTTAGGTATTGAGTCATCCACTCACATGTCATGGTTAGCTAAGCATTGCATCATCCACTCATATGTCATGGTTAGCTAAGCATTGCATCATCCACTCACATGTCATGGTGAGATAGGCATTGCATCATTACTAAAAAATCTGGTGGAAGTGAAACAAAGGGAAGGCCACGACATTGATGAATTTTATGAGGTATGCATGGTTTTGAGTGAAGTTTTGGCCAATCCTTCTAGAAATTTATCTCTTCTTGCACTTTGTATTTGTTTCACCACATTTTTAGCATGTTTCTATCCTCATTTGACTTCAAATTCGTCCATCCATCTTGCTCATAACATATGTAATCCATTCCAAGCTCAAAACTGCTCCAAAATGCACCAAAATGCACTTTCTTGCTACCTTAGCCCTTTGGACCTACAAACACACGAAAATAGCTTAAAGTACTAAAATAACTAAGAACTAATAACGTAAATGCAAGAAAACTAGTTAACTAAGTCGCATAAATATGCGTCTATCAAATTCCCCCACACTTAGTTTTTGCTAGTCCTCGAGCAAAACAAAGAAATAAAACAAAACAAAACCAACATAACCTAAACCTTCCAACGTTTGCTTTAGGGATTTCCAATGCACATGACATGTTAAGGATTATTATTCTCACAGATTTGAGTTAATTTAACACTTAAGCACATACTTAATCATAGTCACTACATACTAGTTCACAATTAACCAATTAAAACAATGTTTTGAATGTAGTAACATGCCTTAGAGAATTCCCTCAATCCTTACAAGATATGCACTCTATTTTCACTCAGATTTTCTAACTACACACCCTATACTAGTTATATGTGAGAGAATTGATGTGGATATAAAAACGAATGCTCACATATAAGTATCACAAAGAATGCAATTTATGGAGTTAATAAGCATGTTTAGATATGATCTCATGAATGGAATGCTACTACTTAGATGCGAGAACCAATGACACCATATGCTCATACCAAATTCAAACTCCACAAATTGAAGCACATAACACTCAAGATAGAAGTTAAGGGTTGTAACGGGGCTTGGGGTATTGGTTTAACAAAGAAAGGATAGGGAAAACAAACGTTCTTCAAGCGTTAGTAAGCAAAGTAGTAAAATTGAGACTTAGAATTCACTTAGAATGCATAAATCATCTTTAAAACATAAGGGGAAGATTTAAACAACTTTTTAGGGCCGAATTTATTGTTTTGGACCCTTACTTCAACACTTTGAATTCTTTTCACAACTTTTCAACTTTTTTTTTTTTTTTTTTTTTTCAATTTTTTTTTTCTTTTCTTTTCTTTCTACCCGTGCCTATGGCACACAATTCACAAAATAAAAATTTCCCCCACACTTGGTTTCTGCCACAAAGGAATTCAATTTGAATCATGCTTACTATACTTTAAGAACGAGGGTATGGATAGTCCTAATCTAGGCTAGGTGAGGATGATGTGGGTTAACAAAGAAAAGGCTAAACAAGGCTCAATGGGGTTAACACCTAAACATATAATGGAGTATGGTTTTACGGCTTTTTTTTTTTTTTGGCTATGGTGGTGGTCACTACACAACTTTATCTTGAATATGTGTTATGCAAATCAATAAAATGCTTTGAATGAATTGGGCATGAGTTCTAGCATTTGGAACTAAATGATGACACGCCTTCTAAGTAGCAACCAAGCAAAGAATAATGAGATCATGCAACGACTTAAGAAAGCAACAAGTTCACAGATTATTAACTCTCCAAATAAACGTTTAGGCTCAAGTCTCACAAGGTTGTAGCGTTAGTTTGAGTTACTTCCTTCAAGCATGTTACAAAAACTAATTTTTCCTTTATGTGAATTCATAAGTTATAACCACAACCAAGCATAAACCAAAGAGTAAATCAAACTTTTATCCATGTTTATAACTTTCTTTAACCGTCATGCAATTACAAATCGAATCCTCATTATTGTGTTGGAAGGTACCCTACGACACAAACAACCACACAAAAACAACCCTCTTTGGGTTTTTAAAACAAATTTTTCAAATTTTTATGTGATTTTCGGATTTTTACTTCAAAACACACTAAAACCCATCAAAACAACTTAAAAACACTTAAAAACAACAAGGAACAAGTCTTTAAGTTAAGGGTGATAAAATCCCACGAATTTGCACCAAAAACACTTAGTTACCCCCCCACACTTAAATCAAACATTGTCCTCAATGTTTCAAGCATAAAATCACACTAAACAAAAAGAAACACACAAACAGCAACTAAAACAACTAAATAGGCAGATTAGAAAGATTCAACAAAGAGAAGGGTTTAGGAATGCAAATCTGGAATTGGAGTGATTCCTCGAGCTTCCTTTGTTGAATTGCATGGGTTGCCTCCCAAGTAGCGCTTTCTTTAACGTCTTGCAGCCGGACGATGCTTCTTTGAAGGGTTATGGAACCCCACGGTCTGGAGGGGTGTTTCCTCTACGCCTTGTCCTTCGAACCACTTCATGCTTTGGGTCCTTGAATGGAATGGGATAGTAATTCTTCTTGACTGGGCCATTGAGCATCCTACAATCCATGTGAATTCGCCCACCATCCGGGATATGCTCGGGTACCTGCACCCAAGTAGGGAACCATTTCTTAATTTTAATGGGAATTGGATTTGGATTAGGTGCCTTACCTTGGTGTTGTGATGAAGTGGCAGCAACATGAACTTTCTCCCCCTTGGTGCTCTCGGTCAAATTGGGTGTTTTAAGGGCAGTGGCCACGGGGTCCTTGTGCTCCACTCCAATTCCGTCATCTTGTATTGTTCTTGAAGCAAACTTTGTGTTAGGGGCTGAATGATCCATCCCTATCTTTTCTATTGTATCAATAACACAACAAGAACGAACAACATTAGGAGTCTCAATGGATTCAGGAATTTTAAAACAAATCATATCACCACCAAATGCCATGGTTACTTCTCCTTTGGCTACATCAATCTTGGTTTGAGCTGTTTTCATGAAAGGTCGTCCAAGTAAGAGTGGTGATGATGGAGAGTGTGCCGAATCTTCCATGTCAAGCACATAGAAATCTGCAGGAAAAATCAAATGGTCTACTTGCACCAAAACATCCTCCAAAACACCTTTCGGATATGCATTAGATCGATCGGCTAATTGGATAATAACACCATCATTTTTAAGCTCTCCTAGATTCATCGATGCATAAACAGAATATGGCATGACATTAATAGAAGCACCTAAATCTAGCATGGCATGTTCAAACCTTGTATTACCAATTACGCAAGGGATAGTGAAACTACCTGGATCTTTGCATTTAGGCGGTAGCTTTCTTTGCAACAGTGCAGAGACATTCTCACTTACATGTACTACTTCTTTCTCCCGAAAACGTTTCTTGGTAGTACAAAGCTTCTTCAAACACTTGGCGTACTTCGGGATTTGCTTGATTGCATCCAAAAGGGGTATGTTGACTTGAACTTTCCTAAATGTCTCAAGAACATCTTTTTCCTCCTCTACGTTCTTAGCTTGCAAAAATCTGCTAAGAAAGGGTACATTGGGTGGAATAATGTTAGACTTAACTGAATTTGGACTCATCTTACCTATGGTGGACGGATTGGATGGCTTATGAGCAATGGGTGCCTGCGGCAGAGGTGTTTCCACCCTAGCCGTGGCCTTCCCTTGTTCCTCCTCTTCAATTATCAACTCCTCCACCTCGTTAGAACGTGATTTGGAAGGTTGGGGGTCAGATCCTACTTGCTTCCCACTCCGCAAAGTTATGGCTTTTGCAGATTCGAAACCACCCTTTGGATTCACTACGGTTGAGCTAGGAAACTTGCCTTGCTCACGAAACTGCCCCATAAACTCGGCAATTTGTCCCACTTGCTTCTCCAACTCATCCACCTTCTTGTCCCTAGTTTGCATGCTCTGCGCCATAGAAGTTAGTAAATTCAAAATCTGATCATTATCAATAGAAGTACCTGACTTTTGGGCAGGTTGTGCTTGGGGTTGAGTTGGTGCAAACGGCTTTTGATAGAAACCCGGGGGTTGTTGCCTAAATCCGCTTTGTTGTTGGCTTTGTTGGGGTTCTCGCCATTTGAAATTTGGATGATCACGCCAACCGGGATTGTAAGTATTGGAAAAGGGGTCATTCCTTGGTTGGTATTGGTTGCCAAATCCCACGGCATTGAGGGTCTCCCACCCTCCATTTTCTATCAACTGTGGGCACTTGTCCGTAAGGTGGCCTTGCATGGAACACACGCCACAAGCTGCCACGTTTTGCACTTTTGGACCTTCCACCACCTGAGAAAGCAAAGTAGTAAGGTTAGCCATTTGATTTTGAAGTCGGTTATGGCACTTACCTCATTGACTTGATGTGGTTGTGGGTTACTCCTTTGTCCAACGCCTTCGTATTGTTGAGCATTCAACGCACGGTTGGAAATTAAAGTCTTTGCTGCCATGGGGGTCTTGTCCACCAAGGCTCCTCCCGCCGAGGCATCTAGCATTTGACGTTCGATAGGTAGTAGCCCCTCGTAGAAGTATTGCAAAAGAAGTTCCTCCTTCATCTGATGCTGTGGACAAGAAGCAACAAGAGTTTTAAAACGTTCATAATAAGTAGGAAAAGATTCACCTTCCTCTTGTTGAATTCCACTTATCCTTTTCCGTAGGAGGATGACTCGAGACGTTGGGAAAAACTTCTCCAAGAAGGCCCGTTTCATGCTTTCCCAAGATGTGACGGTTCCGGGTGCCAATTCGTACAACCAATCCTTCGCCTTTTCCAAGAGAGAAAAAGGGAAGGCTTTCATCTTCAAAATACTCCCATCGACATTGACGGGGGTCATGCTCGAACACACCACCTCGAATTCTTTCAAGTGTTTGTTAGGATCTTCCATGGACAACCCATGGTACTTCGGAATGTGGTGTAACAAGCTTGACTTCAATTCAAATTCTTATGTCTTTCCTCGGGCTGCTGCGGGGTATTGGATGCATAGAGGCGTGGCATTGTCTAATCCCGAGGCTGAAAGTTCTTTGATTGTTCGATTGTCCACCTCCATGTCTTTTTCTACCTCCTCATTTTCTTCAACTTCGGATTCAGAACTAGAACTAGGTGGACTAGGTTCTGGTACTTTCCTTTTCCTTCTCAAAGTTTGTTCAAAATTGTTGTCAAACTCCGATATATGTGCATGAACTGGTTGAGAACTACGAGTCATAAACTAGTACCTGAAATAAACAAAATCAAATAAAATTTAAAACTAAAATTTAAAACACACGAAAATAAAAAGAAACAATGGGGAATTAGCAAAGTTGCTAATCCCCGGCAACGGCGCCAAAATTTGATGTGAAAATTACTTGACACACAAATTAAACCCTCTTTTTGACAATTGTAGTATAGATGTAAGTAGGGTATCGTTCTAGGCCGGGGATTAGGAGGGCTTGCTAAATCCTCTCAAAAACATAAAAACAAAGTTACAAATGTAAATAAAAGACTTTAAAAGTAAAGGGGGATTTGGATTTGATGAATTTAGAAACAAAACATAAACTTTGGAAAACAAAACAAGTTTTAAAACGAATTTGGTTTAAATAAATGGATGGAAGGCTAGCTAAGGGGTTCTTCTCCACACATGTCTTGCTTGCATACAAAACGATTTCCAATTGTATTTCA
Source organism: Malus fusca (assembly GCA_035220775.1). Lineage (NCBI taxonomy): Eukaryota > Viridiplantae > Streptophyta > Magnoliopsida > Rosales > Rosaceae > Malus > Malus fusca. The sequence goes on from CM069061.1 coordinate 14,853,409, forward strand.
ATAACTTATTAATTCTCAATGCCCCAAGTTAATTAGGTACGCTTAAATTAACCCTCAGATTTTCCTACTTTTATTGAGTTGGATGATTGCATACGACAACCCAAAGCATTCCTCACAAGTTCCCTAAATGAATTACATAATACGCATGAAACTTATGCCAAGAATTTACTTAACGCGATTGTGACTAGCAACCTTCACTACTTGTGAATATAAGTTCATGACGATTAGGTGAAACTCCCTTATATTCTAGCATCAAATTCATGCATGCAAACTAAGTGTCGACCCTCAATCAACATACACAAATCAATTTTTATACGAACGGATAAGTAAATTGAATTCATAACTTATGAAACGCAATTAAAAGTAATCAAATCATATTGCAAGCATGGACATGTGTTTCGAATCCCCCCCTAGCCAAGGGGGGTTTAGTTCCTCATTATTACAAAACAAAGATAAACAAATTTAAACATTGAAAAACAAAGGAAAGAAAGCACCTAAACGTTCCAACGATCCATGTTGGATAGCAAGCGCGTCCAAGGACTTTTCTCCTTCTCTTTGCCGCAACAACAAGGTTGGAATGATGTTGAAGGGTTGGTTATTTGGAGGAATGGATGGGAAGGGGTTTAGATATGTAGGGAGAGGCAAGGCAAGGCTTGGAGAATGGTTTATTTCTTGATGATTTGAATGAGGTTGCTACCATGGTATTTATAGGAAGAGGATGGACTTGTTTAACACAAAATTTTAGTGGAATTGAGTAGGTGAGCATGGCAAAGAGTGGGAATTGTTGGTGGGTTAGGTATTGAGTCATCCACTCACATGTCATGGTTAGCTAAGCATTGCATCATCCACTCATATGTCATGGTTAGCTAAGCATTGCATCATCCACTCACATGTCATGGTGAGATAGGCATTGCATCATTACTAAAAAATCTGGTGGAAGTGAAACAAAGGGAAGGCCACGACATTGATGAATTTTATGAGGTATGCATGGTTTTGAGTGAAGTTTTGGCCAATCCTTCTAGAAATTTATCTCTTCTTGCACTTTGTATTTGTTTCACCACATTTTTAGCATGTTTCTATCCTCATTTGACTTCAAATTCGTCCATCCATCTTGCTCATAACATATGTAATCCATTCCAAGCTCAAAACTGCTCCAAAATGCACCAAAATGCACTTTCTTGCTACCTTAGCCCTTTGGACCTACAAACACACGAAAATAGCTTAAAGTACTAAAATAACTAAGAACTAATAACGTAAATGCAAGAAAACTAGTTAACTAAGTCGCATAAATATGCGTCTATCAGGTCGCAAGCATAAATAAATTTGGAGCTATGGGGAAGATTTTACGAAACTCAGAACATAAGGGCGTTTTGGTAAATTCACGTTTACTGGAGATTTTTTTTTCTTCAGTTTTATCCTTTGTGACTTTGGGCTGGGTGCCGAGGGGGCCTATACTCCATTCCTCCCTCTTTTTTGTGTCTCCCATTTCTAGGCAATCTCTCTCTAACTCTCCCTCATTTCACTATCTCTTCTTCCCCACTTCCTTATCCATCTATCACCTTCTTTTCTCTATAATAACTTGAACAGTCACCACCATGTTTCACGGCAAACTATCCAAATCACCATACTTCTATAGGTTACATGTGTGTTTTAATGATGATTGGATGCATAATCATCTCGGGGAAACATTCCCCAAATTTTGCGACGAATGAACACGCCACATTCAGACCACTTTTACGACCAACTCTGGGCACGACTTAACCTCATATTGGTATGGTTTTATTATTCTTATGTTAAGCTTCAATTTCATAGGTAGAACATGGAAGATGATTGAGAATTGAGCTCAATCGAAACTTTGAAAGTTGGCTTTGCAAACTGGACAAACCAACTTTTTCGCGAAGATAACGAGTACTGTTGTACTCACGGACGCGTGAGGCATGTGTATAGCGCATGCTGCCTATGCAGCCATCTTATGGCATTCCGTGCGGTGGTGCGTGGAGGAGCTTGAGGTCCCTTGTTAGGTATCTCAAGGTGCCGAATCAAAATCCACACTCAATTTTCCAAAATTTGATCGTTTGAAAATAGTTCCTTTATTAACCGTACTTTGTATGAAAACGCGTATTTATGTTAGTAGGTTATATATTTATGTGAATGGTTTTGTTTCTAGGTGAAATGCATCGCAAGGATCTTCGATGCACGCGAGGTGGGTTCGACCAGAAGATATGATTTCTGAGTGGATCTTTGCTTGTAAATATTATATATTTATTTAGTTTCCATTTATATATTTAATAAAAAAAATTCTACGTTACGCCTAGATTAGATTAGCGTTTATAAGAATTAGCGCATCGACGTAATTTATGAAATTATTCTACATCCTACGGGATGCACATGTATGCGTATTATTATGGGATGCCTTAATTATATTTATGGCCATGAATAGTGTTATGTTGAGTAGAATTCTCTATTTATCGTTGCATAATCATACTTATGTTAACTGCTCATCATGTGTTACATGGGTGTTAGTACTTGCCCAGGCCATGTTGGAAATGTGCCCTAAAACCAATCATATGATGATACTTTATGGACATTTCACATGTTAAACTAATCTAGTTTAATATAAAGGGCAAAGATTATCGTTTTAAGCCGTCTTATATAAATGTTATATGCTTAAACAATAAGTTCAAGGAATATGTAATTGGGAGAATGTGATCTAAAGAAGTTAGATTCATGAGACCATTCTCTTTCGTATACATATCCTAAACGTTCCTGATTATAGGATTGTCAATTGGGCATTGACAGTTCGTTAAGATTAGTACGTGCTATGTCTTCTCTTAAAGAAAGTGACTGGTCTCGAGTCATTGGTGCGATTGACACCAAGACAAGCATGCAGGTGCTCAATAGAGAATGAGTCCACTGAACGTAATCAACAAGGAGTTCTCATACTTATGTCACATGAGAACTCATGGTTGGGATAATGCAAAGTAGTTTGTTGACCTGAGGCATCATAGTTGTCTTGTGGTTAGGTCCTTGATCTTTGACTATCTCAAAGTCACTTCGTCAAAGGGTGTCCACGGCATGGTTGGGGTTAAGCGACTTAGCCATAGAGGTAAGTGAATGCGCAACATGGGATCTCTAACCTTCAAACCGTTTGAGGGAAAATACTTTATGATATGATTAAGAATCTCTGGCCAGAGTATGAATGAGATTTAGGAAGTCGTTCCAAAATCACTTTCAAGGTAATCATATAAGTAAGAGAATCAAATTGGATAGTAGACATGAATAAACTATCAAACCAAACAATGTGGTCAAGAGTATTGTATTAGATAAATACCGTATTGCATTGTAATCCTAAAATGAATAGGTTCTCCACCTCTTCTTATTAGCTTGGGTAACCATGACATACTGCTAGGTGTCACTTATGGTTTGTGGAAGCCCTAAACGTGTATAAACACTAATGGGAGAATTGAAAGTATGTTTCAATTCACAATCAATTCGAAGAGTTCTAATCGCCCACTGCCTCGTTAAAAGGAACCTAATAGATCGTACACCGTGTAAGGTAGAGATTGAAGAAACAATGGAGATGAGTAAGAATAATTAAATAGTTTAATTATTTATAACTAGGATTAATTAATATGTTAATTAATCAAATGAATATGTTCGTTATAGACCTTGGGTTAGTTTTGGGCCACAAGGCCCAATGAGATTTGAATGTCAAGCCCATTAACTCAAGTTGTATGACAACTTGAAAACACAAAGGGCTTGAAAGCCAAATGAACCCTTGAACCTTAAGGCCGGCCATATAGAGAAGGGTAGGGAACTTGCCTTAACTGCAAGTTTGCCACTCCATTGTGAGATGGTATAAAGACAACTTTATAGCCATTTCATCATTAAGGTTTTCTTTGAGGAAATTAGAGAGAACACAAACTCTCCTTTTCTCTCTAAGAGGCCGGCCACCCTAGAGGAACATAGCTAGCAATCTTCCTTCCTCTAGGTCACTCATCTCCTCATCAATGCTCTCCTTGGTGTGGAAAAATTAGAGGTTCTCTATTTTGGGAACTTGGAGAATCCTTTCAACCATCCTCCTCCAAGAAATTCATGGAGCTAAGAAGCAAGGAATGAAGGCCCTCTCCTTGGGAGATTAGCCTTTACTTATGCAAAGATGAATCAACAAAGGTATAAGATTTCTCAACTCACTTTGTTCTTGAGTTGAGTCTTGGTTCACCATAACTACTAGGTTTTGAATTTCATGGGTTAAGTTTTGTTTTTGAGTGCATACAAGCATGATTCCGCCTTTTAATTGTTAAAAGCATGCATAGATGTTGCTCAAATGAACTTGTTTTCACAAATTTTTCCTTCAGGCCAGGGCCAGTCTTCACTTTTATGTTCACATTGCACCGATACGCTCACTTTAGATCCATTGTAGGTGCCAGTCCTGTCCTAGATTGCTATAGGCAATTAGGACTTGTATGTGATGCACTTAGCGCCAATCTTTACATGTATTGTAGTACTAGAGCATAAATCATTATCACACCCACTCTTGTTCATGTCAGAATATCTTTGCATGACCTAGTGTGTCAGCATATGTCGATGAGCACCTGGTATTATATGTTCATTTATGTGAGATATTGTGATTACCAGTTGTTATATGTTTTATAGGTGAAATATTGTGATTCGTAGTTCTGAAATATATATATATATATATATATATATATAAACTATACTTGTTTTATGGCGAGGGGTTATACGTTTTTGGAAAGGTTTTTACAAAACTTTATTTTCAGACCCACTCATCGTTATTTTTCGCCCTTTCCAGATTTTAGTGGCAGAGCTCTTGTGTCGACGAGTATTCCTGGCAAAAGTTGGTATTGGAGATCACTTCCGATGGTATATTCTTATTCTAATTTTATTGTACTTTACTTATACTCTAACAACACGTGTGAAATGAGTTCAATCCCTCTCACATGCACACTCTTATATTTAGTCACTTTTAGGTTTTAATTTATTCACATTTTCCCCATCACCACATTTTATGGCTTCGTCACCTTCCCAGTGTCAGCCAACACAGCTCGATTCGAAGTCCAGGTGAACATTCTGGGTCTGGGTGTGTTAGTTTGGTATCAAAGCATAAGTTTGGGCAATATTGCATTCATCACAAGAGTGTTATAAGCATTCTTGGTACTTGAACCTAATGACGAATCTGGCCACTTCGTCGAGCACGTAAAACGTGTTAGATTTTCCTAAGTTTTGGGTGACTTCGACGACATATTGATCTTCTAGATGAACATTTTGGCGACTGCCTCTAGATTTTAAATGCGGAACCTTACTGCCAAGGAAAATTCCGATTTGAAAATGAGTTATTAACCTTGAAGCAGGGCTGATGTATCAATAGTTGTGTACCACCAGAGTTTTTACCAATCAATTGCATTACTATCCAGTCATCATTACCAACCCGTCCGAGATAGGAAACCGTAACTAGTTTTGATCCTTAGCAATGCTCGTTTAGTATATCACCTATTAAAATTCTTACGAATTTCTACTTTTCGTCGAATTTCCAGAAATGTTTTGAGTGACAATGTGGTGCTAAAGTGGTAGCACTCAACGAAAGAATACATGGGGGACAATCATCTTTGGGCCCTGATATCACTAATGTTTCTAACGTACTAATTATAATTCTGGATCTTCAGGAGGAAGATCTAATTCTGTTAAATCACATTCCGAAGTAAAGTTAATAGAAAATTTCTATACCCGACCTTAGAACACTTCAACCATCATTAGTACCCAAATTTACTTACAATGCAGTATCCTTCACTACGGTATGTATTTGCATGGAAGTTTATACTTATAGTTAGCAGGAATACCATAAGTAGTAATCAAGTTTCCCTAGATTTAGCAGAACCAAATCACAGGACAAGATCCTTACCAATCAACCGAAACTATCCATCGGAATAGGCTCTAACTTGTAGTCAGCCTACGGTGATGCTACTCATTAACGATACTTTTCGGTATCCAAGAACTATCAACCAGTATTCAGGCGGTATGATTTCTAATACCGAACACATATCAGTATCTGGGAGTGATACCTGAATGCTAGAATGCAGGTTCACAATTTCAGGTTGGTGAACAAAATTAAAATATCATTAATGTGTCAATTAGAGGCATGACTGATATACTGACTCACATAGGCAACTTGGGCCAAAGAAATTGACATCAGGGAAATTTAGGTTCAAGCCTTGTAAGATGACAGTAAACCTGTAGTTGTGTTAACCATATCACCCACCTAGGTAACCAAGATTCCCGACCTAGTTACGAATACTTATTTAGGACTCTTTCCTTAGGACTTTGGTTGATTAGGGCACCATTCAATTCGTCGTATCATCCCTAGCTATTCAATTATTTCAATCACCTAGTACCATAGTCGGGTACGTCTTGTGAATCCTAATGCCATGAGGAAAAGTTTGTCTTGTCGTGTGCGAATACAGTGGATGCACCATTCTTTTTACCAATCTGATGATGCTAGTTAGTCTATTTCGTTGGACACCATGAATTTCCACGTAATCTAAGGAATAAATTGACTACAACATAACTATCTCTTTGGTGAAGCATTGACTGAAAATGGTCATTTTCCCGACTATTAGTCATCCTTATGGTCACTTTTACAAGCAAACGCTAGAAACTGATTTATGAGTTAATTTTCCACCGTAAGAAATGAATATTGAGAAAGTTGTGAAGGTCTATTTGTACTGGTAGACTATTAATACGTGTCGTAGAGAAAGAAGACAGTATGGTACGATTCAAGGACATATATCTTTGACGTCATTTTCAAAATTTACTTTGAGTACTACACCAATTCTTTTTTAATCTTATCGTTCGACTCCTATAGCATTGAAATAACTTATTCATTAGGGACTTATCCAACCCAACACTTTATCTTAGGGAACCTCAAACTTATTCATGAAAACGATAGACAGAACCTTAGAGCTGTACCTAGATTTCAAATAATTCAATCGGGTGACAATTAAAACCATTGACCCATGCTTCAAATTAATGGTCTCTCCACCCAACTTTGTAGAGCCTGAGTTTTCTTAGGATTGATCTGAGGTCTGGTTACGATCACCTAAAGATTAGAAACGATAATGATCCCAAGAATGCATTTAAGTCTTGACATGGTCATTATGAATTCTTTATAATGCCATTCGGGTTGACGAATGCTTCAATGACTTTCATGAACCTAACGGACTAGGCATTCACCTATATTTTGATGGATTCATGATAGCCTTCCCGACGACTTTCTTACCTATTCCAATAACCAGATCAAAAATTTTAAACACCGACAATCAGCTTTATACCAAGTTCTTCAAATGTTAACTTTGTTTAGATCGGGTACTTTTCTTGGGAGGTGTGATCTTAGCAAACTATATTCTTTTCATCTCCACTAAAGGTTGTAGCTAAAGAAAATTGAAATCCTCACAAAGTGTTGTGAAATACGAAATATCATTGATTTTGAAGATTACTATCGGCGGTTTATTAACGATTTTTCAGCTGTAGCATTTTTTCCTCACAAGTTGACCGAGAAAAGTTAGTCTAGTTTTGAGATGTGGAATGTGAATAATTTCTGACAACTGAGGTGTTGTCTCACTTGACTTTTGTCTTACATTTTTCGATGACATCGGTAATTTTGAAATCTTACAGTGATGTTTCACTGATTGTTTTGGTTGTGTGCTGCTGTGATATGACGGGTATCGCTTATACCTTCTGATGGTTGGGACCACATGAAGTGAACTACCTTACTCCCAACCTAGAGTCGATGATTACCTTGTTTACTCGAAAATCCGATGACACTTCTTCATGGAGAAATGTGTCAAAATCTTTACTGGTTTCATAAACTTTTCAAGTACATCTTCACTTAAAAGGACAAAAATTTTAAATCGCGGTGATTGAAGAAAAAATTCTATACCTACGATTGCACCATCGTGTATCATCCCAGTTGTGAAAACGTAGTTATGGATGACTTCAACAGAAAAACACATGAATGACCGATTACTCTTCAGCCTATCCTATTCCACCTTCAGCAAAACTCACGAGTACTGATGTGACATTATTTACTAATCATCAGAAAATTTGTTAGCCAATTTCGAAGTTTACCTTTCTACTTTGGTTTTGGAATGAAAAAGGAGATTGCTTAGTTGTTAAGTAAATACTTGATTTATCACGAGTGAAAGCATAAAGAAATCGTTCGAGTGGTTATAATCACTTCCCGTATTCGAATGGAGATATCACCATGGACTTCTTGTACGAGCGATCTCGTACACGTGGAGATTATGATGATGTTTCGGTGGTTGTCGACCAACTCGATAAATTAGCTCACTTTCTGTTCGTCCAGAGAGACAACATTTTAGACCACTTGGTAAAGTTTCTCATTCCTAAATTTATTATACTTTCTGGCATTTTAGTCAACATCTACTCTAACTATGATTCCATATTCACCTCCATGTACTGGAAGACATTCCGGTTAACCTTGAGTACGTATCCACCATACAACACTTTATATCTTTCCTGAGATTGATAGTTGTCCAGGAGAACCACTTTGACACTAAAGTTATGGTTGAGGCCCTTATTTCTTCATTTTCGAACAAACTTTTTATGGAACAAATCCTTAATTTACGTGAGTGTGTATCTCTGACGCTACTATCGTAGCAAGATGTTACGAATATTTTTAAGAGAAGATTATGTTCTCGCCTATTAGATTGTATTAGACTACCGATCAAGTTGAAAAGGTTACGCGCTGACTCGACTAGGTACTTACACGTGTTTATGCATTAGAGATATGCATTTAATCTAGTTATCTTGTACTTTAGATTTGATAGACTTGTTTTGACCTTAAAATTCTTGAGTGTTCTTTTAGCTTTCTCGACATGGTTTCTCGTTAAATCTGAGGAGATATGTTGGCGCATGATCTCCTTATTTTCTTACTCATTCTTCGAGGAAGTTCTAGTGTGACGAAATTTCTATAAGGAGGGTAGATTGTGACATCCCGTCCCGATTTTAATATTATTTTATTCTCTAACCTTAGAAAATTACAAAAATGCCCATGACGAGTGGAAATCCTTCATGGATATTCGAGTCCTTATCACTCTTCGCTTCTTTGCATATATATCTAGGTGTATGTGTTCTTACGAACACGTGAGCATTAACGGGCATAAATCAGACAATTTATGCATGTTTCCTAATGAGAGGCAAAATGATAATTTTGCACTCTTGGGAATTTATTACTTGTTTATTGAGCCAACATTGAGTTGTCGGGATTGCAGGCTGCAGACTTTAAAACTGATGACTTATTCGTTGGGTTAGTTAAGCAAGTGGGCAAATAGGCCCGTCTACGTTAGTATTTGCCTAATTAATTATTATTTGGACTTAACTCAATAACACACACACACACATATTTTCGTAGTACTTAACAATACGAGCACGTGGCCGCAAGCAAAACTAAATTTGGAGCTATGGGGAAGATTTTACGAAACTTGGAACATAAGGGCGTTTTAGTAAATTCATGTTTACTGAAGATTTTTTTTTCTTCAATTTTATCCTTTGTGACTTTGGCCTGGGTGCCAAGGCGGCCCACACACGATTCCTCCCTCTTTTCTGTGTCTCCCATTTCTGGGCACTCTCTCTAACTCTCCCTCATTTCACTCTTTTTTCTTCCCTTCTTCCTTATCTCTTTGTCACTTTCTCTTCTCTATAATAACTAGAACAGTCACTACCATCACCACTCCTTCTCTGGCGAGCCTCACTAAACCACCACCTAAACACCACTACCCTATCATCATTCCCAAAACTCAGAAATGAGTAGATCAAACTCCCTCACATCTCTTTTGGACCCCCCACCTCCCTCACCCATTTTGTGCTCGCTGCACAGAAGCAGTTATGGTGAACAATCCAGACCACCATCCTCCTTGTCTTTAACCCACCACAAACACAACACTAATGTAAGTGTCATGTGTGGCCATCCAAACCCGAAAACTCAAACTCAGAGTTCTCCAAGAATTTTTCGTCGTTCTAAGTAAAGGTATGGCTCGGTATACCTTCGATCCTTCTTATTTTTTATGCCATGGGTCGATCTACAGGTTACATGTATGTTTTGATGACGATTGGATGCAAAATCATCTTGGGGAAACATTCTCCAGATTTCAGACCGCCACTTCCAGACCACTTTTACGGCGAACCCTAGCCACGACTCGAACTCATATTGGTATGGTTTCATTCTTCTAATGTTAAGCTTCAATTCCGTAGGTAGAACAAATGATTGAGAATTGAGCTTAATCAGAACTCTGAAGGTTGGCCCTGCAAACTGGACAAACCAGCTTTTTCGCGAAGATGATGAGTATTGTTGTACTCACGGGCGCGTGAGGTGCGCATGGTGGTCGACGCGTGCAGCCACCTTATGGCGGCACATGGAGGAGCCCGAGGTCCCTCCTTAGGTATCTCAACTTGCCGAATTCGAATCTGCCCTCCGTTTTTCAAAATTCGATTGTTTTAAAATAGTTTCTTTATTAACCATACTTTGTATGAAAATGCATATTGACGTTAGTATGTTATATATTTATGTGAATGGTTTCGTTTCTAGGTGAAACGCATTGCATGGATCTTCGATGCCCGTGAGGCGGGTTCGACCCGACAACATGATTTGTGAGTGAGTCTTTGCTTTTAAATATGATATATTTATTTAGTTTTCATTTATATATTTAATAAAGAGTTTTCTACGTTACACCTAGATTGGATTAGCGTTTATAAGAATTAGTGCATTGAGGGAATTGATTAAATTATTCTACGTCCTACGGGATGCACATGTATGTGTATTACTATGGGATGCCTTAATTATATTTACGGCATTGAAGTGTGTTATGTTGACTAGAATTATCGATTTATCGTTGCATGATCATATGTTAATTGCTCATCATGTGCTACACTGGTGTTAGTACTCGCCCGAGCCAGGGCCAGTCTTCACGTGTATATTCACATCGCACCGATGCACTCACTTTGGATCCATTGTAGGTGTCAGTCCTATCCTAGATTACTATAGGTAATTAGGACTCGTATGTGACGTACTTAGCGCCAGTCTTCACATAATTGTAGTGCTAGAACGTAAATCATTATCACACCCAGTCATGTTCATGTCAGAATATCTCTGCATGAGCTCGTGTGTCAGCATATGTCGATGAACACCCGATATTATATGTTCGTTTATGTAAGATATTGTGTTTACCAGTTGTTATATGTTTTATAGGTGAAATATTGTGATTAATCGTAGTTCTGAAATATTGCTGCTTACGGTAAGTGTTTTCATACTATATGTAATGTGTGTGTATATATATATATGAAAACTATACTTGTTCTACGCCGATGGGTTATATGTTTTTGAAAAGGTTTTTACAAACTTTATTTTTCAAGCTCACTCACCTTTACTTTTCGCCCCTCCAGATTTTAGTGGTAGAGCTCTTGTGTCGACGAGGATTCTTGGCAAAAGTTGGTATCGGAGATCACTTCCGATGGTATATTTCTTATTCTAATTTTACTGTACTTTACTTATACTTTGACATCACTTGTGAAATGGGCTTAATCCCGCTCACATGCACACTCTTATTTAGTCACTTTTAGGTTTTAATTTATTCACATTTTCCACATCACCATATTTTATGGCTTCGTCACCTTCCCGGTGTCGGCCAACACATCTCGATTCAGAGTCCAGGTGGACATTCCGGGTTGGGGTGTGTCATGTATTATTGTATTATTATTAAATATAAATATAAAAATTTAAGTTTTATTTATTTTTATACTATACTATAAGCAAGAGTGAGATTAAAAATTTTATAAAACACATTAAAATAAAAATATCGAGTAATTTAAAAATTCCAAACACATTAAAAAATTATAATAATTAATTTATAGGTTCGACAAACACGAAAAAAAATATGCAAAAACTCATGATCACATCCTCTACGCATTAAGGATGGGTACATCGTCGTTTGAATTTTCAAAACTATACAAACCCTCATGAATAGTACTTTTAAGGGAGTTTAAAATAAATAAAATTCATAATCATGAATGTATAAGTCTGAAAAATATGAAAACATATATAAATGTTCGTGATTGCATCCTCTACGCTTCGATGATGGTTACATGGTTGTTTAGATTTTTAAAACCCTCCAAATCTCATTAATAGTGTTTTTTTTTTTATTTGAGTGCAAAATTAATAATAATTATTGTAGGAGTGTGAAAAATGTAAAAAAAATATACAATCACTCGTAATGACAAGTTTTGCAACTTTCATTAAGCGATCAACTCCGAAATCCAACACCATAATCCATAAACTTCAAGTTTAAATTTGACTGTCGATTGTCGTTTATGCTTTATTCTACTCACCGAATTTCCTTTTTTAGATTTTTATTATTTATTGATTTAAAATATATTTTCTTTAACGGGTAACGGGTTGGGTCATATTACATGATAATATTAACTGGTCGGGTCATATTACCTGTTTACTTTAACGGGTGTTACACGACACGACCCATTAAGATATCGGGTATGTCACAAAAACGACACGACCACGGAAAATATGACACGGATCCCAGGTATAGATAAGACTTGACTGGATTTATGTCTGTTGTTTGGTACTGACTAAGCTAGCAAGACTAGACTGGTTGTGGTTATTATTTAAAAATAATAATAATTAAACTTTCAATATTTTCAAATATAAGACAAAACTTTTAATAAAAGGGAATTGTTATTAGTACTCCAAAAATCTCATTCTACATCCAAACTTTCTATATTAAAAAAATATATATACTTGAGAGGAGTATAAAATGTATTTTTGGAGTGTCAATAACATTTCCCTAATAAAAATAATCAGAAAAATAAATTAACGAAACCAAATAAAAATAAAAAATAAAATGATAATAACAACAAAGAGGCACAAAGGCTGGTATTTCTCTACGCAACAACCCCTAGCGACCTACCTAGAAGAAGCAATCAACTCGCAACGCCGCTGCTCGAGAACCGCAACCCTCGCAGACCGCTCTTAACACGCGACCCACCATCAACGACCCGCGACCCACACCGAATAAACCAAATCTCCGATTCACCAGAAAAGGGGAGGTGAGATACCGTCCTGCGAAACGAATAGGTGAGTTTGCCCAAGTTGAGGAAGGAAGAACATTTTAATTTGTTGCCAAAACAAAGAAAGTAGAGAGGACGACAACGGAGGCGGAGGTGATCGGCTTCATAAACCATGGTCGTGTTATGGACTCAAATCCCGTCCTATTACGGACTGAAATCTCGAACTCCAAATCCAGTCCATGATACAATTTAGCTAAGCGAACATGGGCTCTACATGGGTGCCACATCAATTGACTAACATGTTTTTTTACGCAGTTGAATGGTATGGACAACATTAATGGTCAGAGTATAAAATAAGGGATTTGGATCCTCTTCTGAGCCTAATCAGAGGATCCTCTTGACCAAGGATTGTAGGCTGTTGGATTTTTATCCAACGGCTACAAACAAGGATCATTTTAAAGTTATAATAATTATAACCGTTGGATGAAAATCCAACTGCCCACAATCCTTGATCAGAGGATCCTCTCCTTGGGCTTCGGAGAGGATCCAAATCCTAAAATAAGAGACGGAACTGATTAGCATAAATAACCATACTGATGAGTTGACAAAATATAGAAAATCGTTTGTGATAAATGTTTTTTTAATATTAAAAATATCATATAACAGCCTAAATTTTCACCATATTCCTTTGCACAATTTTCTGAATGAATACATTTACTCATTTTGCATGTATTTTACTTGCCATCTCTCTTTTGACACATATTACAGTTTAGATATATGAAGGATAAAAATACAAACTACTTTCTTCTTTGTTACGTAATTACACTGTTTTGAACGTCGACCTAATGCAACCGCCCGGTACGGTTGGTACAATGTTGAGATGATATATAAATACTGATAACAATCAACTACCTTCCTGCACTGAAATTAATTTTCTTGTCGAAAATTTGATTCCCCCTGCTGTCCGATACTGTCTGTCAGCCAATAGTTCAACTAATAAATTCGGATTGACACTGGAATCCGGTAGGTCGTGAAAATTCGATCGGTATGTGGATCCTAGCTACTCCTACGGAAAATTCAAGTAGATGGAATTGATAGGGGCAGCACAAGCGGTGTTGATATGTCCTATCCACATAGAAAGCTTACCCTTTTCCACGCATTACTGGTGGATGCTACACCTGCTAACACTTTGGCTGTAGGCCTAGGGGAATGGTTTAGTGAAACTCTCGACGTCTTGTTTGGTAAACGGAATGTTTACCCAGACGCCGTAGTCTTGCCTAACTGTTCGGTCAGAGATACCTTTGTATGGTATAGCAAGCAGTTTAGCTACTTGTATTCATTTGATTTCTCGTTTAATATGGATACACGGCAGAGCTTATATGCCTACTTCTAAGGTCTATTAAGAAAAAAAAAATTTTAATATAAAGAATTGCTAGAAACTATTCGAAGTGAAATTTTATTTAAATCTGTGTAATCTCTTTCTACACCAAACTTAAATTTTAAATGTTAATGTCTTTTTTATCCTAATACATAATTACCATCAAGTTTAAGATGAAATCAATAATAAAACTAAAATTTATCAATAAACTCACACATTATAATTAAACCAAACCCTACCATAACTCTTTGTTTATCCTACGTTCAATCCGGCTAAAACCCAAATAGCTTTTATAGAGAAAAAAAAATATTTTGATCGATGGATTGAAGTTTTGAATCCTTCAACAAAGGTATGACTTAATTTATGAAAAAATTTTGTTCGTTTGATTTCAATTTTTTATTAGAGTTTAGAAGTTGAGTATTTGCGCTTAGTTTGAACTTTCTACAACAGCTGTAAATAGAAAAATTACGACTTTGCTGTTTATAGAATTTTCGAAAGCATATCTCTATGAATGTCGTGTTTGTTTCAATATTGAGTTTAAAAGTTGAGATAAAGCTGATCCTCCCCAACTGAAACACCCACTTAAGTTCATCATTACAGCTTCCAACAGCCCTTAGTAATGTTGGACCTCTTGTACGCCATCTCGGTCTTGCTTTCTTGTTCTTCACGCCATTACACAACCCACTTGTTGAAAACTCCTTCTGTGGACTGAACATCCGTGAAGCATCAAACATTTAACAGCTCCAATTTTGATGCACAACTACTGTGACTACATGGTGTTGGTGATGAGAGAGAGAGAGAGAGAGGGGGTGGGGTGGGGTAATACTTTTTGACTTTAGAGTCTCTTTGAAAATAAACTATTCAATTTGATATTTCATTTTATAAATGGGTGTTAAGATAACTTTATATTTTAAAGGGTGTTTTAACGAAAAGCCCACGGTACTGTTCACTTTAACGAAAAACCACATTTTTACACTAAAAAGTCAATCCTTGTACTATTCACTTTACCCTTTATTTTGTCCTTATCGCTAAAACTCAAAGTTTTCAAGCCATTTTCATTAGTTTTCCTTATTTTAAATTGGGGTTGGAGGATAATTTAGGTAATAAATTTTAGTTTAAAGATATATTATTGTTTAATAAAACATAATATGGGTGTAAAGAGTAAGTTAAGTGTAGAAAGATGTTACATGGATTTAAATAAAAAATTTCTTAAACTAATTCTTGAAAGAGTAAAAAATTGTGTTTGAATAGACTCCACATCTTTATCTCCGTCTATTATTTTATGATAGACTTACAATTAAAAGTCTGTTCGATAACTATTTCATTTTTTATTTTTGTACTTTAGACAAAAGAAGAAATATATGAGTTTCTCTTTATCAGACAAAATAATTATCAAACACAAAACTAAAAACAAAAATAACTGCATTCTAATTTGACTATTATTTTGGAAGTAGAAAGAAAAGTAGTGTGCTCTAAAATATCGTAGCTCTGTATCTATATACATTTCATTTCTTTGTAATTGTTTTAATAAAGTCGTATATAATTGACCCCCCAAAAAATGAGATTATGCTCAAATAAACTTATGGGTGATACTGAAACAGAAGGGAAGAGGCAATCTTTGACTATTTGAAAAATGAAGCAGGAGAAAATGTACAGGTACCATGGCATTCTGCACCAATACACAAGTGATAGATTGCCCCGATGAATTATGTTTTTTATCTTAAATTATCTATATCCTGAATTTAAACCCTTATCATTCATCTTAATTAGAGGTGTAATATCTGGTGTAATAAAAATTAGGGAGACTTTGGATGCGGTCCTTAGTTATTAATATTCTTTGATTGAAACCTTGTTGGTTTTTAAATTTTTATCGAGGTCCCTGAAATTAATGTGATAATTTATTTCTATGTACGTTACTATATTTTTTAAATTAAAAATTAGAAATTTTAGTTGTTTATATAAATGAGATTTTAAATAAAAAAACCATAATTTGTGGGATTAAAAATATTAAAATATAAATATACTGTTGTGTGTGTGTGTGTGTGTGTGTAAACATGGGTACATTCATCAAAATTAACCAAAAATTTGTTGTATCAAAACATGGGTACATTCTTCAAAATCACAAAAAAAAAAAAAAAATTAGGCTTAATAACATGAATAAATTTCTTCGATTAAACTTGACATGGATACATTTTAAAATCAAAGAAAAAAGAATGTACCCATATAAGTTTAAAAATGGATTAGAAAAAAATTGAATAGATTTTTTATATATAAAAAAAGGGTACGTTTTACATATAACAAATTGGTATATTTAAGAATGAGTAAATTTTAAGATTAAAAAGTACATAGAATTAGCATGGGTACATTTAGCAAAATAAAAAGTACAAATACAAAAAAATATATGGGTACAAATACAAATAAACTTTAAAAAATATGGGCACAAAAAGAAATTAATATATGGGTACAAATTAAAACTGAAAAGAAAATTGGTACAAGTTAAAAAAGAATTACAAATTAAAAATGGGTACAAACTAAAACTAAAAATATATGATAAAAAAATTAGTCATAAATATAAATATACTAATTGTAACATTTTTAACATTAAATGAATATATTTAGAAATAAAAAAATATTTTATTATTGAAATAATTAATGATGTTATTAATACCGAAGGACCTTGATTAGAAATTGAAAATGAAAATGGTTTTAATTGGAGTAGCAAAAAGAAGGATGAGAGCCTAATTTCTCTTTTAAATTAAATATTTTAAATAATAATGTACATGTACCATGATGTTGTGTGATAAAGTTTCAGAAGGGCCAATGTCCAACACTGATATTGTTTCCAATTTAATCACCTACTAGCCTAACAAGATCAGAGTTTTATACTAAAAGTCATCATTGTAATTAATTATAAGTTGTAAATTCTTTCGTCATTCAACATCATGCACCAAACTTTCTGTCAAGATTAAATATCTACATTATTTCACCTTCCAAAATATCAGTACGTACTACCCTCTATCGTCATTCTCCATATATCTTTTTGCATCTGTTTATCAGAATTCAGAACTCTGATGTAAAAGAAATTCACATGCCAATAAACTTTGGACAAGTAAAATTAAAAGCCCTTCACGCGGAACCAACTACTAATCTCACTCAGTGGGGTCATATATTTAATATGGCCTTCTTCTCCTCTTCTATTTATAAGCTTCCATGCAGTCATCTTTTCTTCAAATTAATTCCTGTGCTTCTGTAAGTGAGACAGTGAATGAGTGAGTGACTAGTTTGCTTCAATGGCGCTTTCCTGGATTCTTCCAGCACTTCTCTTTGCTTTGGTTCTTGCAAATGTTGAACTCTCCACATGCCAAGTTCTGAAGGCCAAGGTCACTTGCCTTGACTGCCATCAAAATTATGATTTCTCAGGTTCCATTTGTTAATTATTTTAGTTTTACTCCGTTAATTTTTTTAGTTTTACTCTATATATTTTGTTTATTTTTTTTCATTTCAGTCCTAACTTAATTTTTAAGTTCAAGAAACCCTAGTATTCAAAATGTGGAATTCTTTGTCCAATTTTCTAAAATTCTAGAATTTTAACTACTCTAGGGAGTTCGATTAACACTACTTAAGGGAGTCCAAGCATTACTTGAGGGAGTTCGAGTACTCTTTCGAGGAGGCGAGTTTGAGCAAAAAATTGAAATTGTTTGAAGAGAAAAAAAGAAAAAATTTCAAGGAGGCGAGTGGTTCTTGAGGAGGTTTGAGTATTACTGTTAGGCGACACAAAACCTCAGCCATAATAGATTAGTATCGAACTTGGGAGAGTCGAACTTAATGAACACCTTCCATTTACCAGTAGAGATGGCTACTAGCTAGTAGACTGGTTTTAGGCAGTTGAGTCGTTTTATTTCTAGATGATAAAGGGAGGGTTAAATAGTCTTTAGGCTATTATAAAAGTGGCTAATTTCTTCCAGATTTCCAAATTAGCCTTTTTTTAAAGTAGACCAAATTCTTGTTTAATTACTTCATGCGTTATATGTTTCAGGAATCAAGGTTTTGGTGAAGTGTGATAAAGTGAAAAAGATGGCAATGGCAATAACAGAAAATGACGGCTCTTTTGAAGCAAAGCTCCCCTCAAACAACAACACTAAATCTCCAGATGCTAAGAACTGCCTTGCCAGGATTCTTGGAGGACCAGATCAGCTCTATGCCTCCAGGAAGTTCATGGCATCTGAGATTGTCAAGACCCAAGACTCCAACTCTTATACCACAACAACTCCTCTTGGCTTCTCCACATCATGCCCCTTGAACATCAAAGATGCAGCCTGTAAAGCCATGAACAAGTTTGGCTCATCCAAGACTATCAATGTGCCTCTGCCACCAGAGTGGGGTTTGGCACCTTCAAGCTATTATATTCCTTTCATCCCCATCATTGGGATACCTTAAGTATTGTGTGTGAAGAAGCATGTTAATTAAGCTGCAGAAGTTCTATATAAATATATATATATATATATATATATATATATATATGTATAAATGTATGTATGTATGTGTGTGTGTGTGTGTGTACCCAGTGTGTTTTAGTGTGTGTTTTATCATTGAGGAGTGTTTTAGTGTGTTTTAATTTATTTGTTTTTTTCCTTTGTGGCATATAAACCTAGGAGGTATAATGTATTAAGCACTTAGAACAAGGTTGATTTACCAATATAAGACAAGTAGTATTACTGCATCGTGTACATACAAGCACTATAACCGCTTATTACAATAATGTTATTCTTACCACATTATTATACCACAATCTTATACCACATTATGTGGCGGCTGAGTTGGACATGCCACCTCACTTAATTACAGTATACTTGGATTTCCATGTAAATTTTATTAATTTTAATTAGTTTTTGTTCGGAAAGAGAAATTAGATTGAATTAAAACACTTCAATTTTCATATTCTTGCATCCCTCGTCCAGTCGGCCTCAAATACTCTTTTCGTCATCCCAATCTCCTCCTCCCTCCTTAAAGTTCCTCTAATTGTCTTGTGCTTCTTCATCCTCCTTCCTTCTCTTTTCCAGAACAAATAGAAAGAACATTAAAAAAAAAACAAAAACAAAAACAAAAGGCCAATTGCAAAAGGAAAAACAAAAGCATAATTCATTTCAATAATTGGCGAGCAACTGTAGTATAAATCTGAGGATTTTTCAAGAACAGTGACCCCGTAACCTTCAATCTGATAGAAAACTTGTTCCTTTTGACTCCTTCATCAAATTTTTAAAGATGCATATAAAGTCATTGTTCAATAAAACGATTAGCTAACCCTTATTTTATGACAATAAAAAGGAAAACAAATACGATCAGTTAGAAACCAAAAAAAATTTGACAAAAAAAATGGAGATTGCAGGAGGCTGAAGAGGAAGGAGGGAGGAGATTGGGGTGAGAGGGAGAAAGGAGATGGAGTGGAAAACGATTAGGGTGTTTTAATTATTAATTTTTTTTAAAAGAATAAGTGTGTTAATTATAGTAATAATATAACTAAAACTAAAGATGTGGCATGTCCAAGTAAGCTGCCACATAAGGTGGTATAGAAATTATGGTATAATAATATGGTAAGAATATCATTGCTCCGCTTATTATTCGTTCAAGTGCTATCATCGTTTATTTTAGGTCCTCGTTGGAAGATTAACCTTAGCAAAATACAATAAAAAAAGTTTATATTGTTCCAAATAACTATCAAATGTTCACGATATTAATCAAATGTTTAAATGATTTCATCATGTTTGGTTAAATTTTATAGGGATGGCCGTTGAACGTTTTGTATCATTATCTGAGTTGATGTTCTAGTTATGTGAAGGTTAGGGTTAAGTGGTTTTTTTAATAAGAAAAGTACAATATCTCATTCATTGAAAAAAAGGCATTACAAATACATATCATGAATAACTTGAAATTCAAAGGGTCCTTGCGAACTAAATCTAAAAAAATATTACAATAAAGCATGACTAATTGCTAAACAATGATCAAACTAAATATAAAAATATTACAAATACATATCAATAAAACCCTGAAACCTCATGTTCCATAGGTCTTGTCAGAAGAAAATCACAAATCAAATATTGGAATAGGGAGTATACGATGCCATGGATCTATCGCATCACCTAGTCACCACCACAATCCCAAAATACCAAATGAAGTAGATTCAGAAAATCAAATAGATCCACCCTTCACACATGGTTCCAAAAGAAGTAGCACACCAAAACGAAAATTAAAATCATGCAACTCTCCTAAAGAGTGAATCAAACTAGCAAATTCTCCTAAAGATAGAAATAAAAACCAGACTCCAGAACAAAATAAAAGGATAAAATCATGTCGCCGCTCCACATCATCCAGACATTTGAGAGCCATATCACCAAACCGGCTAAACGCTATTAGGGACCAAAAATCTCACCAACAAGCCCAATCATATCTCGAGACCAAATCATTGTACAAGCGTCACAAGCCAAGCTTAAATTTATGCAAAAGTGCGAAAACAAGGGGTATGTGAATTTACGATCATGCCGCACTTAAGGTTTTAACAGTGAAAAAACAGAATTACATATAGGTTACAAAGTATTATAACATATTGAAAACATGCAGAACAAGCATTTAATTAGTGTTCATCCAAGTATTCAACAAGTCTCTTACAAGGAAAAATAAAATGCAAAATTAAAGTTATCTATTTTTTGTCTAAGTGAGAGTCGTGACCTATAAGTGTGTCTAGGCAGGCGCTTAGGAATGTAGGTCTAAGCGCCCTTTCTTAATTTTCAAATACCTAGGGATTATCGGGGTGTTGGCCAACCATCTAGTGCCTAGGCAGGGATAGGTACAAAATTTTAGAACAGTGGTCACGCTAATAAAATAATAATTTGTAAAACGGTATCCAAGCCCATGCAAATTTATGCATTTGTATCATGCTATGTTATGACATTCATGTTATCAATCAATCACGTCAACAACGCTGCATGCTAAATTGGGCCCAAGCCACATATTGGGGCATGACAAGTGAATTGTGGTGTGGATGGTTACAGAAGTTTACTAGGCCTACATGGAACTAAGGTTGTTGAAGATTTTGGACTACTTGAGCTGCAAAAGACCAAGCCCATGATTTTTTTTGTTTCACTTAGGAAAGTTTAAGAGAGAAAAATACCATGCTTTCCCTTTTCGTTACAAACCAAAAAGCGCACCTAAGAATCAACCAAAATCCAAAGATGAGTTGGCTGAATCATAACAGGATCACATTCAACATAGTAATACACGCCTCACTAATACAATGAGAAGGAACCTTTCCCTTCCAAGCTTACACATGAAAACCAGAAGGAAAACAATGAGGACCGTTCCAAAATAAGATGGAGTTTATGGAAACTGGCGTTAGAAGAAGAAGCTATTGGCAGTGTGCTCAACCTAGGCTTCACGAGACTAATAACGCTCTTCAACGTTACACGAAAGAGGGACTTTATGATTGCAGCCATAGAAAGAAACGAGAAAACTAAACAAAAACAAGAAGAAGGAAGGAAACCAAAGGATTCTCTAGCTGGAACTTGAGAGAATCCCTACACCTATAAGTTAGGGAAAGTCAGCACGATGAGGAAAGAGGAACAAGGGAAAAGGAGAACTACGGACCAAGAAAGGCAAGCTTTCTCTTAGTGCAAGAAACTCTAGTTCTTGAGGAATAAGTTTTCCCTACACTTTGAGGATTTCCTTAAGTTTTCCTTACGCTTCCTTAGTCATCAAAATATTACCAGAGTATTAAGAACCTAGATTACCCATCCTTAAACCATGCAACCAAGCACAAGTTCTCTCTCTTTTTCTCTCTCTCTCTCTCTCTCATGTTAAGCAGTGAACTTTTAGCTTCCATGCTACTCTTCACTCAGGCAAGTTATAATTTATCATAATTATTCAATCTTTGGTAAATCGAAGTCATTTATTCAACTGGAATACTTCCTAAGATGTATTAATTCTTTCGAAGTATTTCAGGACTTGTGTCGGAAACAAACCAAGGGAGCTGAGGGTTTCCACCAAGGACCAAATCTAGGTTTATATAGGGGTGTGGCCGGCCCCCTTGGGAGAGGAAGGACCAACCACTTGGATGATTTTGTGGGTTAGGTTCATGATTTGTGTTTAATTAGCAAATTAATTGAATAATTAATCAATTAATTAGCTAATTAATCAATTAATTAGCTAATTAATATAATAAAAAGAAATGATTTAGGGGTTACCTTGTGGAGAAGATATGATGAGGGATGGATGAAATAGGTTATAAATAAATACCTATTTGGGCACTTTTGACTTGATTGAGGGATGATTGTCCACTGCTCGCGCATAGGAATTCTGGTGTGCCTTGAGGGTAATTTTGTTATTTTCACCCAAAAATCCACATTTCGCCTCTTGATTATTTTTGGCTCCACAAATGACCCCACACCTGTTGGGCTGCTTGTAGAAAAGGGCAACAGGTGTAGAGATTTTCTTGCTTTGGGAAACATAAGATTGTTTCCTATTTTGATGCAGATTCCCTCTTTATAATAGGAAATTAGATCCTTTTAGGAAAGGGAAATAAATTCCTCTCAAAGCCTATTTAAGTCCACCTTAAGTGGGTTATTAAATTAACTTTGGAGAGCGGTTTATTCTACCCTACAAGAGAGAAAAAGCTTAGAGGATATTTGTTCCCCCTCCTCTAGTAATCTTCTACATCTTGCCCGTGCAAAGGATCGTCTTTCGTTTTTCGCTTCGTCTTCTCGTTGCTTCTTGGTAAGAAAAAAATAATTTTCTTGTCTTTTTAATTTTTGGGAGCCTCGGGGCTTGAAACTTGGCTCAACAGGAGTCGATGAGGTGTGAGAAGCTGATCGGGAAGCCATGGGAAGGTGATTCCGTGTGTGGCTTTGACTAGTTTGGGCGCTGGGGCGTTGGTGACGGGCCGTAAAGCCTGCAGGTAAGAGAAAATAGGCCAGGTCGTGGGGCTTAGCATAGGTGTTGGGTTCCTGCAGCTTGGGCCTTCACCATTTTTATTTATTTATTTATTTATTTTTGGGCTGAGAGCTGCTCCTTTTTTTTTATTTATTTATTTTTTCTAACAGCCTTCTAACGAATCCCTCTTGTATCTTTGTAGAATTTCTTCAAGCATGTCTTCCTCGAGCCACAAGAATGATGATGGTGTGTCGCCTTTGTATCGTCAAGGCGGATCTTTGAGCAAGGTTGGTTACTTCAAGGTTGCCACTTCAAGATTAGCTCCGATGACTTGTTTAGAGACTTCCTTGAGGCATATTGGCACGCCATTCCGTCAGGAGTGCGTGTGAAGCGTGTTAAGGATGGTAGTAGCCGTGAGCCATGTGATGGGGCTCGGAGAGCCATCAAGTTCCACCCCTACCATTTTGTGTTGGGGTTTACTTTTCATATGCCTCGTTTATTCCAAGAAGTGTTCTGCTCCATGAGATGTGCCCCCGCCCAATGTTCTCCGAATGCAGTTCGTGTGATGGTGGGATTCCACAATCTAAGCCAATTCTTTGACTTAGATCTAACCGTCAACGAATTTTGGTACTTCTTTGACATAGGTCACATTAAGGGAGTTGTGCAACTGCGATCTCGCCATAGGCTTTTTGATAACTCGAACAAGGGAGATCATGACTGGGCCAATGAGACTTTAGAGATAAGTGGAGAATGGGAGTCTGATTCTTCCCCCAAGCTGTGTTTACCAACGGTTTTCATATCCGGTAAGTAGGCTGCTTTGTATTTGTGCTAAGCTGCTCTTTAATTTTCTAAATGTTTTCCGCTGCTTTAGTAGATTCGAAATTCGGTTCCACTCCTAAGACTTCTCCATACATGAAGAAAGTGCATGCTGCTCTGGGTATCCCCTCCGAGTACCGTGAATGGCGTTGGCTACTTAGTCGTCTTCGTAGGGAAAAAGGTGGGCTGCCCCCGAGAGAGGAGATAAAATGAATCAAGGGTGAGGCGTTGGCTTGTCCTATCACTGTAGTAGAGCCTACTACAAATGAAGGTGGGAAAAATAGGCATTCCCCGCCTGTTCAAGAGACACCTGCTGAGAAGAAGCCGAAGATTTCTTCCGCTGCTCACAGGGGTTCACCAGCTGCTCAAGAGACACCTGCTGAGAAGAAGCCGAAAATTTATTCTACTGCTCGCGAAGGTTCATTGGCTGCTCCCAAGCTTGTGATTGACTTGACATCCTCAAAGGGCGAGAAATATGAGACTACTAGATTTGTGCCAGTGGTGCCTTCCATTCCGAAGGCTACTAGCTCGATTGCTGATAGGATTGCCCAGCATAGAAGTTCCTTCGTGCCTCCAGTGCTGAAGTTTGTGCCAAAGCGTCCGTTTGGAGCTAAGTCTGGTTCACCTTTGGAGAGGCTTGCTACTATGAAGAGTGACCAGGTGCCCTTGCCTGCTAAAGTGGTGCCAAAATCTGTTCCCTCTGCTGCTGAGACCAACTTGTCTGCTGAGAAGAATGAGACTACTCATGCAAGCAGTCATGAGAAATCCACCAAGTCTATTTCTAGGGAAGCTGCTAACATATGTGCGCTTTTGAAACCAGATCTGCTCGAAGACATTCATGTATATGCCAAGTTTGTTGATGGCGTCAAAGGAGTTGGGCAAAATTTGATGTGAAAATTAACTTGACACACAAATTAAACCCTATTGATGACAATTGTAGTATTAAGCAAGTATGGATCGTTCTAGACCGGGGATTAACTAGGGCTGCTAATCTACTTAAATTAAACTCTAAACACTAAATTAGACTTAAAAACACTTAACTAAACTTAAAAACACTAAACAAGACTCTTAGGACTCAAAACTGACTCAAAACACTCAAAACAGCAAAACTAGCTTAAAAAGACTCAAAACAGGTTCTAAGGACTATTTGGACGAATTTAACACTAGTGAGACTCAAAACACTAATTTGGACAGATTGAAACACCTTTTTAACTAATCTAAGACACTTAATTGAAAGGGGGATTGATTTGGACGAAATTAATTAAATTAGACAGATTGTAAACTAAAGCAAACTAGGTATGAAATTAAGTGAATTGAATGGTGAAATAGGCTAGTTAGAGGATCCTTCTCCACACATAAACATATGCAACATAAATCAATTTTCAATATTGTTTCTTTAAACCATGAATGACAATGCCCCAAATTAATCGTGAATGCACAAATTAACTCTCAGATTTCCCTAGATTCATTGAATTGGATGAATGCATGCGACAACCCAAATCATTCTTCTCAAGTTCTCTATATGAACAGCATGATGGAGATACATTCAAAGATCATTAAGTTCCATGGAAATCATAAGCATTGACAAGGCAATTATAACTATGAACTGCATGATACTCTTGCCAAGAATCTACTTAACACGATTGTGACTAACAATCTCCACTACTTGTAATTATAAGTTCCTAACGATTAAGTGAAATTCCCTTATAATTTAGCATCAGATTCATGCATGTAAATTAAGTGTGCACCCTCAATCAACATACACAAATAAGTTCTCAATCAATCAGATAAGTAAACCACATTCATGTTTTACGAAACAAAAACTGAAGGTAATCAATTCATATAAAACATCTGTTCATGGCTTCGAATTCACCTCTAACTAATAAGAAAATTAGTTACACATGTTCATAACAATTGAAAAACGAATTAAATTAAACATGGAAACAAACGAAGGAAGAAAGAACTCTGAAACTCCCCAATGGATGCAGGTTGGTTGCGGCACAACTTCTCCTTCTCCTATGGAAAGCCACGACAAGTCTCTCCTCTTCTCCCAAGGCTGCGGCAAGGATGTATGTTGATGTAGAATGATGAAGAATGGTGTAGAATGGTGTATAGGGTGCGGCACATTTCTGAATGGTATGAGGGGTGGTGACGAATTTTGGCTTAAAACACATATATATAGGCACGACAAGGGCTAGGGTTAATCATATTAGGGTTACAACTTAGCAGATTTTAAGGATTAAGGCCCAAGGGTTCGGCACAATGTGTAAATCCACCAAGGAAAAGGTTTTGGCCCACTTAGTTTCTGAAAAGGATTTGTATAACCCAAATCCACAAGGAAAAGGCCTAATAAATCAGAATCCAAAAGGGAAAAGGGATAGAGGGGTGCGGCAGGTATTGGAGGGAAAAGAGAGTGGATTGCAAGGCAAGGCAAGGCCTTCTAAAAGGGAATAGACGCCACCTTTGTAGGGTTTCTAGAAACAATGTGTTTTGTGGCTGATTTGAGACTTCTAGAAGGGAATTCTTCTAGAAATAGATATTTAGGTCCCCTTGCAGCTAGATTTAAGGTATATGAGATTAGGATAGGATAAGATAAGATAAGGTTGGTTTGGATAAGATAAGGTTGGATAAGGTTGTGGATAATGTTTCCTTTTTTGAGCTTATTCCTTATCTTCTTTGTCTTGAATTTAATTTCTTCATCTTCTTATCAGATTCCTACCCTTTTGAACTCCAAATTCGTCCATCCATCTTGGCCCATACATGTGCTATCCATTTAGTGCCCAAAATTGCTCCAAAATGCTCCAAAATGCACTTTCTTGCCAACTTTGTCAATTGGACCTACAAACACACGAAAAAGCTTAAATCACTATAATAAACACAAACTAACTACGAAAATGCAAGAAAACAAGCTAACTAAGTCGCATAAATATGCTCTTATCAAATTCCCCCACACTTAGCTTTTGCTAGTCCTCGAGCAAAACGAAACAAACAAAACAAAACAAAACATAACCTAAACCTTCCAACGTTTGCCTCAGGGATTTCCAATGAAACATGACATATTAAAGATCACTAATCACTTAGGTTTTAGTCATCCCTACCCTCGAGTGCATACTGTTGGAAGTATGCCCACAAAGCCACTCATTTGATGTAATAGCTTTTTGGAATACTTAATGTATTAAACTTTTATATGTTTAATGGAGGGCAAAGCTTATTGTTAATCACTATTTATTGTATCATGTGTTTAAGCAATAAGGGAATCCAAGGGATGTATTTGGTCTAAGAGATAAGTGATCTAAATGAGTTAGATTAACGAGACCTTTCTCTTATGTTCATTCCTAAAACGTTCCTAGCCATAGGATTGCCAATTGGGCATTGACAATCCGCTAAGGTTAGTATGTGTTATGTTGACTCAAGCGTGAGTATGACTAGTCTCAAGTCATTTGGTGTTGGACACTAAGACAAACACATAGGTGCTCGAAAGAGTAATCGAGTACACTGAACTACGATCAAAAGAGAGTTCGAACATACATGTCATGTATGAACTCTAAAGTTGCAATATGCAAAGTAGTCCTTTGACCTGAGGCATCATAGATGTCTAATGGTTAGGTCATTGATCTTTGATCATGTCAACGGCATTCCTTCGGATTGTCCACGGCATTGTTGGGGTCAAGCGATCTAGTCATGTAGGCATATGAATGCACAACAAGGGATCTCTAACCTTCCATGGTGGAAGGAGAATACTCTAAGATATGATTCTAAAGTCTTTGGCCAAAGCAAATGAATATGACTTAGGAAGTTTGTTCCAAATCATATTCAAGGGAATCATATAGGAAAGTATCACATTGGATAGTAGACATGAAACAAACTATCACTTAAACAATGTGATTAAGAGTATTGTATTAGAGAAAGACCGTATTGCATTGTAGTTGTAACTGGATAGGTTCTCCAACCAATTCTACTTAGCTTGGGTAACCATGACATACTGCTAGGTGTCACTCATGGTTTGTGGAAGCCCTAATGATTAGCAAACACTAATCATCAAAGGGAGAATTGAAATGTGGTTTCAATTCACAATCGATCGTTAAGAGTAACATCGCCCACTGCCTCGCTAATTGGAACCTAATGGATCGTACACCGAGTAAGGATGTATGTGAAGAAATTAAATGAAATGGATAAGCAATTAAATGGTTTAATTGAAGAATGGTCAAGATTAATTAATTAGTTAATTAATTTTACGAAAGGTTCGTAATGGGCTTTTAAGTTGGTTTTGGGCTTCGGGGCTCAAAAGCGTTTTGGTCCACAAGGCCCATTATGTTTAAGTTGTATGACAACTAAAACAAAATGGGCAAATAGCCCAATAACATTAATATGGCCGGCCATTAGGGTGAATAGGCAAGCTTGGATTAATTACAAGTTTGCCACTCACTTGTAATGAAGTATAAATTCAACTTTATAGCTTTGTTTTCAAAATAAAGGGGGGTTTTCTTGTTGAAATTGGGTGAAACATTTTCTCTCTTTTTTCTCCAAGAGGCCGGCCACTAAGGGGAGGGACATCTAACAATCTCTTCTTCCCTAAGTCATCCATATCATCTTCACAAGATACATCCTTGGTGAAGAGACTTAGAGACATCAAACTTTTGGTGTTTTGGAGAACAAATCCTCATTTCCTCAAATCTTCAAAGGAGCACTAAAGGGAGGATAACACAAGGAGGATCCAAGGAGCTTGGAGGTGACTTGAAGGCCCTCCACTTGGGTGAATCCCTTGTGTAAACAAGGATGAGCTTCATGGGTAAAGAAACTCTAAATCTTTACTTCTCTTTAATGTTGTTAAAGAGTTTATTGGTTCACCATACACTAGGCTTTGAAAGTCATGGGTTTTATGAATTGTTTTTGGATGCATGCCTACTTTAAAGTGTTAATAGCTTGCATGTGTATTCAAATGTTCATACTTGTTCTTAGCTAGGACAAATTTTTTCCTTCAAGTGGTATCAGAGCCTAGGCCTAGTTTATGGTGAATCCTTTTGGGTTTTGTGACTTTCATATTTTGTGATTTAAATGTTGTAAATGTTACAAGCTTTGTTCTTGCTTTTGAATATATAAATTTTGCTAGAAAATTTAGCATCTCACATGTTGTAGATGTATTTCATTTAAGCATGAATATTGGAACTAAAATTTGGTGCCATGTGTTTTGGGAAATTCGGCCAAATCCAAAGGGTGATTTTTTGGGTTCATGTTTGTCTTGTTAAAATGGTTTTAAAGTGACTTTTGGAACCCCTAAGTACCCTAGGATATTAGCCCTCTTTTGAGTGGTGAAAAATTGAGTTTTGGTGAGTGAAAAACATTCATGGAGCTATTATGAGATTTCATGGTGTTCTTCAATGTTCTTGAAGTTCTTGCCAAGAACAAAAAGGTTTGAAGTTTTGATTCAAAAATTTTATGTTTTTCATAAAGTTTTGGTTTATTGGTTGATAGTTATTGGTGAGATGTGATGAAATGGTTTTAATGTTTTGTCATAGATCTTTTATTTTTCTTACAAACCATCAATTTCACCAATAACTCACCCACCAAAATCAACTTGCATTTTGCACATGCATGCACAACTTGCATAAAACTCTTTCACACTCATTCACACCTCTAAAACCGGCCACCCCCTAGTGGGGGTACTTTTGGGGCCTTTTGTGCAATTACATAAAGTTTTGATAATTTTGTGTTTTTGTATTTTGGCCCAAAAGTTTACGTTTTTACTTTTAGGCTTAAAAACTCTAAAGGACAAATTGTTTTGATCATTTAATGATGTTTTTACATTAATAAAATTTTGGGTTCTAGTTGAAATTACATGAAGTTGTGGACTTTTGTGTTTTTTCAAAGTGACCCCAAAAGTTTTTGTATTTGCATTATGGCCCAATTGTTGTGGTCATAGTTTCCTTTTGGCCCAAATAAAATGAGAACAAAATGGTTTTGTCTCTTTAATGAGAATTGGATTTTCATTTCACTTAGTCCCATTTAAATCAATTCTATGGATCCAAAAACCAATTGTTTAAAGTTGTTTTCTTAGTTAATTTTGATTGATTAAGAAAAGGGTGATTATGAACCAATGGCCACGATAATTGAGCTATGTGATTGGCCGATTTACATTATGAATGTTTGGGTTTTAGTAGGGTAGATTTGAATGTAATTTGATTAATTCAATTTGTTGTAAATGGACATAAGTCCATCATTTGATTTGTGTTGTAAAAGGGCATAAGCCCTTCTTATTATTTCATGTATTCCTTTTGTTTATATGTATGCTAAATGGAATAGTTGGGTCCAACGCCCAATAGGAAATAATGGTTTAATTGGATTAAACGCGTAACTAAAATCAACAACTACCTACCTTAGACCCAAGGTCCAACACAAGGCTCGTGTTGGATCAAATTAAACGGTTCATAATCATCCTAAGACCTAATATGACTATATAGTCCATATGAGGATGCAATGCATTCGTTAGTAGTTCTATATAGTCTCACTTATTTCTTCGAAATAGTGGGAGTATTATAAACTACTAAATTCATATTAACTTGGACCAATGGTTGTGATAGGCCCAAGTTCTTTTAATGTGATTAAAATGTTTTGATGTAGCCCGAAACTACTCCCTCAAAACGAATATTAAGTTGATAAGCGAGAGATGTTTAGAATATCTCTTCGTAGGCCTTCCACCGTGGTGGGCTCCAAGCGTTTGTGACTCATGCACCGGCTTCACCCTATCATGGGGAAGTACAAAGTATGTGCTTACATCCATCAGGAGTCCATAAACATATGATGAGGTGAGTGTAGGCAACGAGGATAGCCAACATCGTATCATCGTGAGGCTATTCTTGAACCCCTTCACGAACTAAGCATGGTGGGAATAACTTAAACTAAGTGCAATGGTGCCAACATCGTATCATCGTGAGGCAACATTCTCTAGAGGCCAAACGGATGGGTAATTACAAAAGTTGTAAATGAATAAATGCGTTATTCTCTCATCATTATTTTTGCTAGCCAACATCGTATCATCGTGAGGTGGGCTTGGTAATGGTGAGTCTCCCATAACCCGCTAAGAGTTCAATATAACTCTCGAATTCTATTGAGGGATGTGGAATTTGCCAAAAATAGTGGGTGGTACTATTTGATTCAAAGACCCAATCAAATAGTTTTAAACAAACAATCTAATACGATTTCTGTTATGTTATGTAGTGAACGACATGCCTAAAATTATACCCACCATTATACTTGACAAAAGGGGCCTTAAGGGCCAACATTTCCTTGCTTGGTATCGCCACATTGAGAATGTCTCAAAGGTGAAAGACATATTGTATGTGCTTAAGCAATCCCCATCTCATGTACCTCCTACGAAATTAGCTTCAAAGGAGGAATGTCAAAATTATGTTAGACACTATGAGAATGACTTACAAGCCAAATGCTTAATCCTCACTTCACTTAGTGAGGAGCTTATGAAGATACATAAGCACATGGACACTTCTTGTGCCATGGTTGAAAGTTTGCATAAGATGCATGACATTGAGACTAGTAATGTACGATTCTCAAATGTTTGTAGTCTAATGAATGCCAAGATGGCAAAAGGGGCATCGGTCCACAAACATGGACAAAAGATGGAAAAGATATTTAAAGATCTTAAAAGTTTAGGAACTTCCATCGATGGGAAAATGGCCCAAGACTTTTTCCTTGCATCTCTCTCGGCTGATTTCACTAAGTTTATTGTAAACTATAAAGTGAATAGATTCGATCATTCTTTGAAAGAGATGATTGACATGTGCTGTAAATTTGAAAAAGGTTTCGAAAGGGACAGTGGGAGTGAGAATGCAATGATAAGGAAAAGGTTGCATAAGAAGAAGGCAAAAAAATCCAAAGGAACATGCTTTCATTGTGGAAAAAATGAACGTTGGAAGAAGAAATACAGGGTGCGCATTGCGAGCCTTATGACACGAACTTTTGAAGAGACTATTTCTGTCATAGAGAGTTCTTTTACAATGAGCTCCAATTCCTGGATATTTGATTCAGGCGCTAGTCAACATATCTGTAATACGATGCAGGGACTAGTGGGGAGCAAGTCACTGAGCAATGGGGAGATGATTGTGCGAGTTGGGAACGGCACTAAAATCTCGGCAAAAGCAATAGGCACCTACATGCTTAACCTACCCTCTGGGGAAGTCCTGGAACTTAAAAATTGTTTATATTTTCCTTCATGTATAAAGAATTTGATTTCCATCTCTAAGCTTTTACGAGATAGGCACTCAGTATTGTTTGACAAAATGAGTTGCACTTTATACTTGAACGGTCGTATTATCTCTCATGGTAATATGATAGATGGACTTTTTCACCTAGAGACGAATAGTGGGATGCACTGTATTGCAAGCAGGAATACCTCAAAACCCAAAAGGGCTAGAGAAGAAGTTAACCAAGAAAAGATGTGGCATCTTAAACTTGGACATGTGAACCTTGATAAGATTCACAAGATGTCGAAAGACGGATATATCCACCCATTAGGTAATGACCAGATGGGTACTTGTGAATGTTGCTTGAAAGGGAAAATGACCAAATCTCCATTTACTGGAAAATGAGAGCGTGCCACTGAAATTCTAGGGTTAATCCACACTGACGTATGTGGACCTATGTCTACTACGTCGAGAGGAGGCTTCTCCTACTATATCACATTCACCGACGATTACTCTCGGTTTGGCTATGTGTATCTTATGAAGTACAAGTCAGAATCCTTTGAAAGGTTCAAAGAATTCAAGAATGAAGTAGAGAAGCAAACTGGGAAACAGATAAAGATCCTAAGATCGGATCGAGGGGGTGAATATCTGAGTAACGAGTTCCTAGATTATCTCAAAGAGTGTGGAATAATATCACAGTGGACTCCACCGGGAACTCCACAACTCAATGGAGTTTCTGAAAGGAGAAAGCGAACCTTGATGAACATGGTTCATTCTATGATGAGTTCTGCTGATTTACCAGTAACATTCTGGAGATACGCTCTATATACAGCAACTTACTTGCTTAATAGAGCACCTTCCAAATCAGTTTCACAAACGCCCTATGAGATATGGCATGGAAGAAAGCCAAGTCTTAAACACATTAAGATTTGGGGTTGTGAAGCATATGTCAAGAAGCTTGAAGCTACTAAGCTTGAAGCGAGATCAGTAAGATGCTATTTTGTGGGATATCCTAAAGAAACTATGGGATATGAGTTCTACCATCCTGACAACCAAAAAGTCTTTGTCGCCAGAACTGCTAAGTTTCTAGAGGACAAATTTGTTCTCAAAGGAACTATAAGCAAACAGATGGAAATTAATGAGATTAATAATGAACCACAAAAAGCACTCGACATATTGACAACCCTGTTCCTGAACCCCTAGCTCCACGTAGATCTGAACGGGTTAGTAAGCCACCTAAGAGGTATGGCTTAGACAATGACTTTGATGAATTGTACCTTCTAGGTGACAATGAAACAAATGAGGACCCTAGAGACTACACTGAAGCAATGTCCGACATTGATTCAAAGAGATGGCAAGAGGGCATGAAATCCAAGATGGATTCCATGTATCAAAATCAGGTCTGGACTCTTGTAGACCCTCCAGAAGGTATTGTACCTATTGGAAACAAATGGGTCTTCAAGAGGAAGATAGGCGTTGATGGGAACGTGGAGAATTATAAGGCTAGACTAGTAGCTAAGGGTTACAGGCAAAGAGAAAGGATTGACTATGAAGAAACTTTCTCTCCTGTAGCCATGATTAAGTCCATTCAGATTTTGCTTGCTATAGCTGCGTACCATGATTATGAGATATGGCAAATGGACGTGAAGACGGCCTTTCTGAACGACTACCTAGAGGAAGAGCTCTATATGACTCAACCCGAAGGTTTCGTGTCCAAGTCTGAAAAGACTAAGGTATGCAAGCTTCAAAGGTCCATTTATGGACTTAAGCAAGCCTCCAGGAGCTGGAACATTCGTTTCGACACTGAAATCAAAACGTTTGGTTTTACTCAAAACGAAGACGACAATTGTGTTTATCAAAAGGTCGTTGGGGATGCAGTTGTATTCCTAGTGTTATATGTATATGACATATTACTATTCGGGAATGACACTGCAATACTTTCTTCTGTAAAAGTGTGGTTGTCCAAAACCTTCCACATGAAAGATTTAGGAGATGCATCTTATGTACTTGGGATAAAGCTCTATCGTGATAGATCCAGAAAATTAATTGGATTATCCCAATCTATGTACATTGATAAGGTGCTAAGTAGGTTCCAGATGGAACAACCTAAGAAAGGTTTTCTTCCTGTTAGACATGGAATTCACCTTTCTAAGTCCATGGAACCTAAAACTCTTGAAGAGATACAGCAAATGAGTTATATTCCTTATGCTTCCGCCATAGGAAGTCTCATGTATGCCATGATATACACAAGGCCAGATATTGCATATGCTGTGAGCATTACTAGTCGATATCAATCTAACCCAGGATCAGAACACTGGGCAGCTGTCAAGATGGTCCTTAAGTACTTAAGAAGAACTAAGGACATGTTCCTCGTGTATGGAGGAGCGGCAAAGTTGCGAGTGGAAGCCTATACAGACGCAGATTTCCAATCTGACGTCGATGATAGAAGTTCCAACTGCGGATATGTATTCACTCTGAATGGTGGGGCTGTCAGTTGGAAAAGCAAGAAGCAAAGTGTAATTGCTGATTCCACGACAGAGGCTGAATATGTCGCTGCAGCTGAAGCCGGCAAAGAAGCGTTCTGGATGAAGAAGTTCATCACTGAACTTGGAGTGGTTCCAACCATTACATCACCAGTAACTTTGTACTGTGATAATAGTGGGGTGATAGCTCAAGCCAAGGAACCCAGGGCACATCAAAAGAACAAGCATTTTGACAGACGCTTTAATATCATAAGAAGATATGCTGCCGAGGGGAAAGTCAATATCCTCAAAGTTGCTTCAGCCGATAACGTAGCAGATCCACTGACAAAGCCAATGTCTCAAATCCAGCTTGATCGTCATATGGATAAGATGGGTATTAGATACATGGGAGGATGGCTTTGAGTGCAAGTGGGAGACTGTTGGAAGTATGCCCACAAAGCCACTCATTTGATGTAATAGCTTTTTGGAATACTTAATGTATTAAACTTTTATATGTTTAATGGAGGGCAAAGCTTATTGTTAATCACTATTTATTGTATCATGTGTTTAAGCAATAAGGGAATCCAATGGATGTATTTGGTCTAAGAGATAAGTGATCTAAATGAGTTAGATTAACGAGACCTTTCTCTTATGTTCATTCCTAAAACGTTCCTAGCCATAGGATTGCCAATTGGGCATTGACAATCCGCTAAGGTTAGTATGTGTTATGTTGACTCAAGCGTGAGTATGACTAGTCTCAAGTCATTTGGTGTTGGACACTAAGACAAACACATAGGTGCTCGAAAGAGTAATCGAGTACACTGAACTACGATCAAAAGAGAGTTCGAACATACATGTCATGTATGAACTCTAAAGTTGCAATATGCAAAGTAGTCCTTTGACCTGAGGCATCATAGATGTCTAATGGTTAGGTCATTGATCTTTGATCATGTCAACGGCATTCCTTCGGATTGTCCACGGCATTGTTGGGGTCAAGCGATCTAGTCATGTAGGCATATGAATGCACAACAAGGGATCTCTAACCTTCCATGGTGGAAGGAGAATACTCTAAGATATGATTCTAAAGTCTTTGGCCAAAGCAAATGAATATGACTTAGGAAGTTTGTTCCAAATCATATTCAAGGGAATCATATAGGAAAGTATCACATTGGATAGTAGACATGAAACAAACTATCACTTAAACAATGTGATTAAGAGTATTGTATTAGAGAAAGACCGTATTGCATTGTAGTTGTAACTGGATAGGTTCTCCAACCAATTCTACTTAGCTTGGGTAACCATGACATACTGCTAGGTGTCACTCATGGTTTGTGGAAGCCCTAATGATTAGCAAACACTAATCATCAAAGGGAGAATTGAAATGTGGTTTCAATTCACAATCGATCGTTAAGAGTAACATCGCCCACTGCCTCGCTAATTGGAACCTAATGGATCGTACACCGAGTAAGGATGTATGTGAAGAAATTAAATGAAATGGATAAGCAATTAAATGGTTTAATTGAAGAATGGTCAAGATTAATTAATTAGTTAATTAATTTTACGAAAGGTTCGTAATGGGCTTTTAAGTTGGTTTTGGGCTTCGGGGCTCAAAAGCGTTTTGGTCCACAAGGCCCATTATGTTTAAGTTGTATGACAACTAAAACAAAATGGGCAAATAGCCCAATAACATTAATATGGCCGGCCATTAGGGTGAATGGGCAAGCTTGGATTAATTACAAGTTTGCCACTCACTTGTAATGAAGTATAAATTCAACTTTATAGCTTTGTTTTCAAAATAAAGGGGGGTTTTCTTGTTGAAATTGGGTGAAACATTTTCTCTCCTTTTTCTCCAAGAGGCCGGCCACTAAGGGGAGGGACATCTAACAATCTCTTCTTCCCTAAGTCATCCATATCATCTTCACAAGATACATCCTTGGTGAAGAGACTTAGAGACATCAAACTTTTGGTGTTTTGGAGAACAAATCCTCATTTCCTCAAATCTTCAAAGGAGCACTAAAGGGAGGATAACACAAGGAGGATCCAAGGAGCTTGGAGGTGACTTGAAGGCCCTCCACTTGGGTGAATCCCTTGTGTAAACAAGGATGAGCTTCAAGGGTAAAGAAACTCTAAATCTTTACTTCTCTTTAATGTTGTTAAAAAGTTTATTGGTTCACCATACACTAGGCTTTGAAAGTCATGGGTTTTATGAATTGTTTTTGGATGCATGCCTACTTTAAAGTGTTAATAGCTTGCATGTGTATTCAAATGTTCATACTTGTTCTTAGCTAGGACAAATTTTTTCCTTCACATACTTAATCACAGTCATCACTCAGTAGCTCACATTTAATCAATTAAAACAACGTTTTTGAATGTAGTAACATGCCTTAGAGAATTCCCTCAATTCCTCACCGGATATACACTCTATTTTCACACATATTTTCTGACTACACTTCCTATACTAGGTATATGTGAGAAGATTGATGTAAGCATGTAGACTAGCCACTCACATATGTTTTAAACGAAGAAAGCACTTTCTGGAATTATTAATGCATGTACATATATATAATCTCATGAATGGAATGCCACTACTTAGACGCGAGAACCAGGGATACCATATGCTCATACCAATCCCAAACTCCACATAATGAGACACATAACACCCAAGATAGAAGTCTAAGGGTTGTAACGGGGCTAAGGGGATTGGCTAACAAAGACAGGTAAGGATAAACAACCGTTCTTAAAGCAATAATAAGCAAAGTAATGAAATCAACTTAGAATTCACTCTTGAATGCAGCAAATAATTTGAAACAGTAAGGGGATTTCGTACATCTTAGGGTCATATTCAAACTTTTTGGACCCTTTCTTCAACAACCAATACTTGTGAGTTCATTCTCACTTATTTCACAACTTTTTTTTCTTTTTCTTTTTCTTTTTTCTACCCGTGCCCTATTTCTTTGGCACACAAAACACACTTTTGAAACCCTTCCCCTACACTTGTTTTCTGCAATAATGTTGATCAAAAGGAATTCCCTCTAAGTCATGCTCCACTATACTTCAAGAACAAGGGTGTGGATAGTCCTATTCTAGGCTAGGTAAGGATAATGTGGCTAACAAAGAAAATGGCTAATTAAGGCTCAAAGGGGTTACCTACAAAACAAATGCATGGGATGAAGGCTTTTTGGCTCTGGTGGCAACTACTAAACAACTTCATCTCGTTATATGTTATGGACTCAATTTTAAGTTTTGAATGAAACGGGCATGAGTTCTAGTATTTGGAACTAAAGTGATGAAACGCCTTCTAAGTAGCAACCAAGCAAAGAATAATGAGATCATGCAACGACTTTAGAAAACAAGAAATCACAGATTAATAACTCTCTAAACAATGTTTAGGCTCAAGTCTCTCAGGGTTGTAGCGTTAGTTTGAGTTCCTTCCTTCAAGCATGTTACAAAAACTGATTTTTGCCTTTGTGATTACATGTGAATTCGTAAACGTTAACTACAACCAACCATAAACCAAAGAGCATATCAAACTTCCACCCATGTTTGTAATTTTCTTTAACAGTCATGCAATTAAAAACCAAATCCTCATCATTGTGTTGGAAGGTACCCTAAGACACAAACACACAAAAACAACTAAAAAACAACTCTTTTTGGGTTTTTCAAAACTTTTTCTACTTTTTTTCTCTTTCAAATTTTCGTATTTTTCTGTTAAGACACATTAAAACACTCCAAAACACACTAAAAACACTTAAAAACAATGGAAAACAACTCTAGTAGTGCTAGGTGATAAAAACCCACAAATTTGCAATCAAAACACTTGTAACACCCCCCCCCCACACTTAAGCCAAACATTGTCCTCAATGTTTGAAACATAGACTCACACTCAAACAAGCAAACAACACAACTAACAAACATGACAAGCATGGCAAAGTAAAACAAGAAAGAGTAGAGTTTAAGAATGCAAATCTGGTTATGGAGTTAGAATTCCATCAAGCCCTCGTTTGAACACATGGGTTGCCTCCCAAGAACCGCTTGCTTTAACGTCTTCCAGGCGGACGATACCTCCATTTAATCATATATATAGGCACGGCAAGGGCTAGGGTTAATCATATTAGGGTTACAACTTAGCAGATTTTAAGGATTAAGGCCCAAGGGTTCGGCACAATGTGTAAATCCACCAAGGAAAAGGTTTTGGCCCACTTAGTTTCTGAAAAGGATTTGTATAACCCAAATCCACAAGGAAAAGGCCTAATAAATCAGAATCCAAAAGGGAAAAGGGATAGAGGGGTGCGGCAGGTATTGGAGGGAAAAGAGTGTGGATTGCAAGGCAATGCAAGGCCTTCTAGAAGGGAATAAACGCCACCTTTGTAGGGTTTCTAGAAACAATGTGTTTTGTGGCTGATTTGAGACTTCTAGAAGGGAATTCTTCTAGAAATAGCTTCTAGAAATAGATATTTAGGTCCCCTTGCAGCTAGATTTAAGGTATGATGAGATTAGGATAGGATAAGATAAGATAAGGTTGGTTTGGATAAGATAAGGTTGGATAAGGTTGTGGATAATGTTTCCTCTTTTGAGCTTATTCCTTATCTTCTTTGTCTTGAATTTAATTTCTTCATCTTCTTATCAGATTCCTACCCTTTTGAACTCCAAATTCGTCCATCCATCTTGGCCCATACATGTGCTATCCATTTTGTGCCCAAAAATGCTCCAAAATGCATTTTCTTGCCAACTTTGTCAATTGGACCTACAAACACACGAATAAATCACTATAATAAACACAAACTAACTACGAAAATGCAAGAAAATAAGCTAACTAAGTCGCATAAATATGCTCGTATCATGGCCCAAGTTATTTTGCAAAGTATACGACCGAGTATAGGAGGACTGCTCTGCTGGCCATGATGCAGAAAACGACGATTCTGGTAGTTGAGTCTATGCTTCTTGATCAAGAGGATACCAAGGTTTCTAAGGAGGTGGCAAGAATTGTGGCAGCCGAAGCTTATTCCTCGGCCGAGATATCAAGAAATTGGAATCTGAGCTTGTTGCTTTGAAGGGGTCTAATATCTCTGCCCCAATTTCTCTGCAACTTGAGACCACTCGCCAAGAGATCGTGGATATGAAGACTAGGCTTGAGGTGATCCAAGTGAAGTATGAAAGTGCAGAGAAGGAGATCGAGTGTTACATACCTTAGGTTCAAGATCTTGAGCGTGCTATCTCTGTATTCCACTCCATTGTTTATGCAAAGGATGAAGAACTGATAGCTGCTTACAATCAAGTGATCCACTTCAAGAAGGTTGTTGATAGGCTTGAGTCTCAAGTGTTGGAACTCCAAGGTGCTTTGAAGATCAAAGACAATCTAAAGAGAGAAGTGGATGAGCTGCAACGGGTTCATGCTTGTCTACTCGAGGAGAATGAGTAGTTGAAGGGTGGAAAGGCTGGGTTGGAGACTTCGCTTACTCAGAGTCAAGCCGACTTCTACAAGCTGGATTATGTAGATTATCTCTTTGGGTGGCTGTCTGACTTTGAGTTTTCTGGTAAAGACTTCGAGACCTTCTCTATCTCTTCGGAATACTTGCTCGCCTATAATTTTGAGTCTTCTATTGGTGAGGTAGTCGGAGAGGTTGGTGCCTAGGTTGAGGCAACTGGAAATGAAGCGCCGGATGGTGCCACTGCTGAGGGCGTCACAGATGTTGAAAGTGTAGTGACCGAGTAGTCGTGGGATGTCCAAGTTGTTGAAGAGTAGTCTTCTAGGTAGCCTTTAGGATTTTCTTTGTTTTCATTGTTGTTTTTTCTTGAACTCTTTTGGTCTTTGCTAGTTGTTTATCAATTTTGCTAGAAAATTTAATAAACTTGTTTCCTTCGCTTTTCTCTATCTTCGCTTCTTTTGTTCATGCCCTAACCTTTAGACTTTATAGACCAGTGGTAGGCATGCTACTTTTCTATAAGTAGACAGACATGCATAGCCTACACAGCTGTAGGTATTGGTGTAGAACTTTGCAAAGTTGTTAGCCATAGGGTTAGTAGCCGGATGCCTTACTTACAAAAGCAAACAAGTTCGCATAACCACTAGACTGTTAACCTTTGCTTTCTCCAATTTCGTAGGTTGCGTAATAAGTACCACAACAATTTAGGACTTGGTGTAGGTTGTTCCACACTTGGCAGTGGTGAAACTTATCGACTACGTAGCATGTCGGCAGTGGATAAGGCTTTGTATATGCACGCTAGCTTGTTTAACCTTTCACAAGAATGTGCAGTTGTATAAGTTTAGCACGGCTTTACTGCTTGAAGGGCAAGCTGTAGGTAGTCTTCTGAAAACCTTATGCTAACTTAATGCACTCGGTAGCAACTTTAGGTTTCCAAGCAGCCGTCCATAGGGCGTACTTCATAATGTGCCCCATCCGGCTCTAGGGCCCGGTTCCCTTCGGATTAGGCCAAGAGACCCAGAATCCCAGTGCAAGCCATCGTGCATCTAGTTATACTAGGGTAGCCCGGCTTATCCATGTTTGGATATTCAGAGTGTAGAGTTGATCCTACCGCTTTGGAGAGTAGACCTATATGGGTGTGAGGGAACTAGTTTACCCTTTCGCATTGGAGAGCATGGTTGGTCCATTAGGGGTGCAATTCCTGCGGTGAGTCCCTAAGAATGACATGATCTTCTTTTGAAGTGCAGGAGAGTTAAGTTGTTGTAGACATATAGTCGAGCCAAGTTATAAATTACTTATGAATTCCTCATTGAAAAACGAGTGAAACGAATGAATAACTTAGTTGTAAAGACTACATAACAACTGGATAATTCTAGGCTTGCCAGGTGGTACCCGTTGAGCTGCTTGAGTCTTCTGGTCTTGATATGGTGGGAGGTCACACATGGTACTTCATCAGGTTGTAGGTGTTCCATTGCTTCTCGATCTCTTTGTCGTTTATGGTGGCGATGGTGTAATTACCTTTACCGCGTACCCTACTGATCTTGTACGAACTTTCCCAGATGGGATCCATCTTTTTGGAGCCTTCTCTGTGGGCAGTGATGGAGGATTTTCTTAGGACTAGATCTCCGGGTTGGAACTATCGGATTTTGGCCTTTTTATTGTAGCTGGAGAGGAGCTGTTGTTGGTAGGCTGCGATGCGAGTGATGGTCTGCTCGTGTTTCTTCTCTGCCAGATCTAAGCTTGTGACTATCTCCTTTCTATTCTGCTAATGCTTGGCAGTAAAGTGATCATGCTTGGAACGATGATGTTGGGATGAATGATTGCTTCCGAACCAAATGTCATTGAGAAAAGAGTCTCACTGGTTGCCCGTCTTTTGGTGCTGCGATATGCCCATAGACATTCGAGGAGCTCATCTGGCCATTTTCCCTTCTTGTCAGTGAGGGATTTCTTGAGGCAGTCGAGGATCGTCTTGTTGGATGCTTCTACTTACCCATTGCCTTGAGGATATCTCAGCGTGGACATGTGTTGTTTGATGCCATACTTTTGGAAGAACTTCGCCAAATCTTTGCCCACAAATTGTGGGCCGTTGTCTGTGACGATGGACTAAGGGATGCTAAATCGGCAATTGATGTTTCTCCATATGAAACGTTATATGTATGTCTGAGTCGTGGTCGTCATGGACTATGCTTCTACCCATTTGGTGAAGTAGTCAATTACGACGATCATCATGTCCTACCAGGTCGATTGCCTATTACATGAACGGCCAAAGACTCGTCTACGGGTGTAGCTCGCTGGCAGGCAGTACTGGTATCAGCTTGTATCGTTGACAGCGGTCGCACTTTTGTATTAACTCCTTAGCATCTTAGTGCATGGTAGGTCAGTAGTAGCTTGCGTTAAGAGCCTTATATGCTAAGGATCAACCTTCAGAGTAGTTTCCACAAACGTTTTCGTGGATTGAGCTTAGAACCTTTAAGTCATCGAGATGCGCTAGGCAGCGGAGATGCGGTCCGGTGTAGGATTTTCGGATGAGAATGTCGTTCCACATGTAGTAGCGTGCTGCCTTTATTTGGAGCTTTCTAGACTCCAACCTTTCCGTGGGGAGTGTGCCGTTGACCAGGTAGTCTATAACAGAAGTTTGCCAGTTGGGAGTTATACTGACCTGTGACACCTCGGCTGCTAGCTCCGCCTCTATGCTTGAATTATCTAGATATTCCACCGGAATCGAGCGTTTGAGTTGGTGGTAGAGGACAGAGCCTAAGCCGGCTAGTGCATCTGCGTGGGCATTGTCTGCCTACGGAACTTGAGTGAGAGTGTAAGTCTGAAATGCCTCAAGCTGCTTGTGTACCTACTCTAGGTATTGCGCCATCCTCGGATGTTTTTTCGTGTACTCAATTGTAGTTTGGCTGGTAATTAGTTGGGAATCAGAATGAATTGCGAGCTTTTTTTTCCATTCGAAGGCTTTCTAGTAGGGCCTCGTACTTTACTTCGTTGTTGGATGTTTTGAAGCCTAGAGTGATCACCTACTCGAGCAACCGTCAAGGGTGATAAAAACCACGCCTGCTCTCGAGCCCTTGTAGTTGGATGCATCGTCGACATGTAAATGCCAAAAGTCTCCATTAGAGGGAGCAGGTGCGGGTAAGGTGTGCTCGGCTGTTTCAGGGCGTCGTTGGGTCGCTCTGTTAGGTCGTCTAGGCTAAGCGTGAATTCCGCTATGAAGTCATCCAAAGTTTGGGCCTTTATCGCCGTGTAGGGTCGAAAAACTAAACCGTAGTGGCCAAGTTCCAACACCCACTTCATCACTTGTTAAGAAGCATATGGACCGTATAGGATTGATCGTAGAGGATATTGAGTCATGACGATGACTGTATGAGCTTGAAAGTATGGTCTGAGCTATCGGCAGTTAGGCCCCCAGCTCTTCTCGTATGAGGGCAGAGCTCACTGCTACTTCGGAGGCTGCCAAGTAGATGTATAAGTCATCTGCTGCTTCCGACTTGGATAGTAAGAGAGATGATGTAAGATATTTCTTCAGGTCTTAGAAAGCTCTTTCACACTATTCATCCCATTTGTCTCATTGTGCCCTATTGATGGCCTTGAAAAAGAGCTTGCATCTATCGATGGACCGTGAGAGAAAGCAGTTGAGGGCAGCTGCTCGTCCGGTCAAGCTTTGGATCTTCTTTAAGGTAGTCAGATATTTCATCTTTAGGATCGCTCGGATTTGCTTGGGATGTGCTTCTATTCCTCGTTGGGTTACTAGGTACCCTAAGAATCTGCCTAAAGATACTCCGAATGTGCATTTGGTGGGGTTGAGCTTCATCTTGTAATTTCTGAGGATGTTGAAAGTTTCTGTCAGGTTGCCAATGTGGTCTGAGCGCTGCTTGCCCTTCACCATGATGTTATCGACATAGATTTCCATGGTTTCCCCAATTTGCTTCTTGAACATCATGTTTACTAACCTTTGGTAAGTGGTTTCCGCGTTCTTGAGGCCAAAGGGCATGACTTTGTAGCAGTAGGTGCCTTGCTCGATCACGAACGCAGTTTTCTCTTTGTCAGGCTCGTACATGGCTATTTGGTTGAAGACGGAGTATGCGTCCAAGAAGTTAAGTAGCTGGTTCTTTTGGGCATGCTTTGTTCAGGTCGATGTAGTCTACGCAAACCCTCAATTTGCCCTTCTCTTTCTTCACGACTAGCACGATGTTGGCAAGCCATGCTAAATGTGCTACCTTTTTTATGAATCTGGCATCTAGTAGCTTGTCAATTTTCACCTCGATGATCGCTACTCGCTCGGGTGTG
The DNA here is from genome assembly GCA_035220775.1 of Malus fusca. Taxonomy (NCBI): domain Eukaryota; kingdom Viridiplantae; phylum Streptophyta; class Magnoliopsida; order Rosales; family Rosaceae; genus Malus; species Malus fusca. Next base: position 14,898,002 of record CM069061.1, read on the forward strand.
AAATGTCTTCTATTTTGGATCATTGGTTTGACAGCGGGGTCGACGTACAACTTGTGGCAAGCTATCTCGGGATTGATGTCGGGCATGTCGGAAGGTGACCATGCAAAGACGTCTCGATTTTCCCTAAAGAAAGCCGTGAGTTCTTCCTTCTCGGCTGGGCTTAGACGTGAGCTGATTCTAGCCGTCTTTTTCGGCTACTGAGGATCAAGAATGATGTCTTCGGCGTCCTCTTCGGGTTTCCATCCTATCTCATCTGCTTGGACGCCATCTTCTTGACTCGCCTGCTGTAATTACTATTTGGTAGCTTTTTCGTCCCTTTGGACCTTGGTAGCTTCTACGGGCGTAAAGGTCTTCTTCTTTGATTCCTTTAACACATGCACAATGCATCGTCGAGATGCGGCCTGGTTAAATTTGATTTCTCCGACTCCTCTTCCTGGGATGCGGAATCAAATCTTTTGATACTTGACGGAAGTGACGGCTTCCAGCTTGATCAACCAAGGTTGCCTAAGAATCCCATTGTAGGGAGATGGGTCACTTACGGTTCTGAATGTCTGCTTTGAGACAACTGGTGGTGTTTTCATGTCAAGTGTGATATGACCGATGACAGTTGAGGTGTGCTTGTTAAATCCGGTAAGTACCTCTACTCGGCGTATGATTGTGCTTTCCAGGCCAATCTTCTGAATCACTGAGAGTTGAAGTAGGTTGACTGCATTTCCATTGTCAACCATCATTATGTCGACTATAACATGGGCTAGTTGGATAGATACTACTAGTTCATCGTCGTGTATGAAATCGACGCCTTCTGCATCCTGCTCAGTGAAGCCAATGATGGGTCTAGGTTGGGTGTCGACTGCTTGGACCTGTGAGACTGGTATAGCATGTTGGGTCTTCCTCTTTTTGGAGTTCTGGTGCCCCCCAAGTGCTCGGACTCGACGAAGATGCCATTGACTCGAATCGTCTTAGTTGGTGGTTCTTTGTCGTCGTCTACGTTCCTTCTTGGATGCGCATCTGGCTTGTCCAAGTATCTATCGACCTTGCTTTCTTTCACGAGCTTCTTCAGGCAGTTCTTCCAAGTGTAACAGTCATCGTTTGTGTGATCGGGACCTCGGTGGAATACACAATATTTGGTGTGGTCCAACTTGGAAGTATCTCATTTTGATTGTTTCAGCAGCTTGAACTATGGCTCGTTTTTAATGTTGCGAAGGATTTGGTGGATCGAAATTTAGAACTTAAAATAGTTCTTGGTTGTCGAGCCTTCTTTGGTCGCGGGTCGGTCGCTTCGCTTAGCTTCTTGCCTGTTCTTGTTGGACTGTTTCCCATCCTCCTTCCTTTGAGCCACTGCTGACTCTTTTCGAGGCTGCTCGGGCGCTTTTTCTGCTCGTCGAGCCTCATCCCAAAGTGTATGCTTCTATCTCAGAGCAAAAGAGTCTGCTAGAGTTAGATCTTCTTTCATAATCATTTCTCCGAACAGTGGGTGGTCTGCTGGGAGTCCTTTTTAGAAGGCTACACTTGTTATCGAGTCGTCGCATTTGACGATCTTCGCCTTCTCTGCTTTGAACCTCCTCACGTAGTTGCGGAACGACTCTTTTGGATTTTTCTTCACATTGAACAAGTGGTCGGACTTTTTCTTGATCAAGCGATAGGATGAGTATTCTTTGGTGAAAACCAAGGAAAGATCATCAAAACTCCGAATGGATCATGGTGGCAAGGTGTGAAACAATCTTGCTCCTCACCTTGTAAAGTAGTGGCGAATATTTTGCACATAAGAGCATCATTGTTCCGATAAAGGACCATCGTGCTTCAATAGTGCTTCAAGTGCCTATCCGGATCTCCATCTCCTTTGAAAGATGCAAAGTGTGGCATGCTAAACTTGTGTGGAGGCTCTGCCTTATCGATCTCGTCCGTGAAAGGTGACCTACTTATGTTGGTCATATCCCGTCGTAGTGTTTCATCAACAACTTTGTTGCATTGGAAATCATGCAATTGTTCGTTGATGAGCCTATCTACCTGATAGGAGCATATTTATGCGACTTAGTTAGCTTGTTCTTGTGCATGTATGTTGTTATGTCTTAGTTAATTATGTATTTTAAGCTATTTTCGTGTGTTTGTAGGTCCTAATAACAAAGTTGGCAAGAAAGTGCATTTTGGAGCATTTTGAAGCATTTTTTGGCCAAGATTGGATCGCATGCACATGGAGACATGAGGATGGACGTTTTTGAAGATTAGAAGGCTGGAAATCAGCATGTGTGTGTGCAAATGTGTTGATTTTGGGCAGAAATGGTGAAGAGCATGTGTGTGCAAATGCAAAGAGGTTCACACATGCAAAGACACTCATTACCACAACATCCATCCACTACACCCATTACATCCACTCATTACCACAACATCCATCCACTACACCCATTACATCCACTCATTACCACAACATTCACCCATCCACTCATTACCACAACATTCACCCACTACACCCATTACATCCACTCATTACCACAACATCCATCCACTATACCCATTACATCCACTCATTACCACAACATTCACCCACTACACCCATTACATCCACTCATTACCACAACTCCATACACTCCTCTCCCTAGCCTATAAATACATCCACCATTCACCATAACAAGGAGATCGATCAGAAGACACATTCTGCCGCAAGGCAGAGTCTTTTCTCCTTAACCATTCATTCACCCATTCACGCCTAAAACAGATTCCCACTTTTTGCCGCACCCTTCCTTCACCATTCTCCATAGTTTCTGACCTTAATCAACCCTTGTCGCACCATACATCCATCCTAACCATAATCCCATCCTTCTGCACCATCCATAATCCCCAAAACCCACCACCAAACCTTGTGCCGCAATCAAGGAAGGGAAGGAAAGTTCTTGGACGTGCCTGCTGTTCAATTTGGATCGCTGGAGCGTTTAGGTGTTTTCTTTCTTTTGTTTTCAATGTATAAACTTGTTATTCTTTGCTTTGCGATTATGAGGAACTAAACCCCTTTTGGTTAGGGGGAGATTCAAAGCCATGAACATACTTGCAATATGAATTGATTACCTTCAGTTGTGATTTCATAAGTTGTGAATTCAATTTGTTTAACTGCTTGATTGATAACTTATTCGTGTATGTTTATTAAGAGTGCACACTTAGTTTACATGCATGAATATGATGCTAGAGTATAAGGGAGTTTCACCTAATAGTTACAAACTTATATTCACAAGTAGTGGATGTCGCTTATAAACGATCGCGTTAAATGAATTCTTGGCAAGAGTTTCATGCTCATCATAGTAACGAATGCCTCGTCAATACTTATAGTTTTCATGATGCTTAATGATCTTTGATTGTATCTTTATTGTGTTGTTCACGTAAAGGACTTTTGAAGAATGCTTTGAATTGTTGTATGCGCTTTCCCATCTAATTCATTAACTTAAGGAGAACTTGAAGGTTAATTTAAGCGGACCTAATTAATCTGGGGTGTTGAGTTTCATGATTTATCTAAAGAACAACTGAAAATTGGTTTATGTGCAAGTGTGTCATGTGTGGAGAAGAACCCTCTAGCTAGCCCATCATCCATAGTTTACCCAAATTCGTCCAAAATCTGTTTTAGTTTACAATCTGTTTGTTTTGTTTTCAAATTCGTCAAAATCAAATCCCCCTTTACTTTAAAGTGTTTTATTAGTCAAAATTTGTTTTGATTTGTGTTTTTAAGTGTCTCGAGTCAAGTTAGAACCTAATTTCGTCCAAAACCATCCCTAGAGTCAGTTTAGAGTCTAATTCATTGTTTTAAGCTGTTTTGAGTCTTTTAAACTAGTTTTGAGTCTTTTTAGTTTGTATTGCATCTTTTGAGTCTAGTTTGGTGTTTTAAACTTAATTTTACGTTTTTAAGTCAGTTTCAAGTGTTTTAGCAATCCCTCCTAATCCCTGGCCTAGAACGATCCATACTTACATTCTTTACTACAATTGACAACAAGAGGGTTTAATTTGTGTGTTAAGTTAATTTTCGCATCAAAATTTTGGCGCCGTTGCCGGGGATTAGCAACTTTGCTAATCCCCCGTTGTTTCTTTTTCATGTCTTTTGTTTTAGTTATTGACTTTGTTTCTATTTGTGTCTTTTATTTTTACTTTTGATATTTGATTTAGTTTTGTTTCCTTGATTTCAGATACTAGAGAAGTAAGAGTTGGATTTTGCTACCATTCAAGCTCAATTGGCGAAACTTACTTCTCAATTGTCACAAAATGCCGAAAGGACCACAATGCAAAGTGTCACTACATGTGGTGTGTCCTATGGGCAAGGATATCCAACTCATCAATGTTCTCAATTCGCTGCGAATGAAGATGCTTGGGGTTATGAAGGCTATAGCCAATCATGGGACAACATGTTTTCCAATGCTTACAATTCGGATTGGAGAGATTATTCAGATTACATGTGGGGAGAACCTCAACAATTCCAACAAGATGGATATTGGCAGCAAGAAGATGAGTTTTATTCAAGACCTATGCAGCCACCACAACAATCTGCCCAATTCGATTCAGGTACGTCTTTGGATAATGATATGTTTAATAAGTTACTCACCTCTTTGAACCAGGAAGTAGAAAATCGAAACACAGAGGTGCAAAATCAAGCCAAGAAGACGGGCGAATTAGAGAAGCAAATTGGGTAGATTATGGAGTTCACGGCACAAATTCAAGAGCAAAGTGAACTCTCCAACTCAACTATTGAAAATTTGAAGGAAGATTTTGAAATCCATGATGCTATCACTTTGGGAAGTGCTATGGAGGTTGGAGGTGAACCTAAGACATCCAAACTAAGCCAAAACATGGATAAACAACTGTTGCTCGAAGAAGAGGAGAATAACAAGGCCACGGCAAGGGAAGAACCACCATTGCCGCAACCCCATATCCCTTCTATGCCGTCCACTACAACCAAGGTAAGCCTAAATTCAATTTATCCTGACCTCGTTTCACCAAATGTCTTTATTCCTTGCAGGATCATGCAATCCAAGGAATAAGAGGGTGAGAAAGGCATCTTCGAAACCTTTCCAAAGAATCAAGAGCAAGAAGTGGATGGGGAATGTCTAGAATTCATCAAAGAAGATACACTTGAGACGAAAATTCCCAAAGAAGTTGGATTTTATTACACGGGAAAAGTCATAACTCTCAAAACACCAAATCTGGCCAAGTCCCATATCCCTGCAACCTTCAAAGATGTGGTGTTCGTAATTGAGTTTGTGTTAGAGCAAGCAAGTAAGCCATCTTCTCCAACTTCGATTTTATTATATACTAACTTGCTGATTTTGATGATTCAGGCACCTACACTAGAATTTAAACCATTGCCGGATCACGTCAAGTATCACCTTCCATTCAAGGATCAATTCCATGCTATGGGCCTTATCCAAGTTTAGAAGGAAGTTTCATCCGGCTGGAAGACGTTAAAGCAAGCGCTTCTTGGGAGGCAGCCCATGTATTCAAATAAGGAAGATCTATGAATCGCTTCACAATCAGTTTTGCGTTTCTAAAAACCTTCCCTTTACTGCATTTATTTTGCCTTGTTTGTCATATTTATTTGTTGCTTGTTTGATTGTTTTTGGTGTGGATTTATGTTTGAAACATTGACAGGTAAACAAAGTATTTTTACATTAATTTTTGTGGAAGAGGAACATTAGGTAGAAAGGTAGAAAAATACAAGAAAGTGCAAAGAAGCAGGAATGAGCCTTCATTGGTCAGGTGGTGCCTCAGCATTCGACGGACCTCCAGAAAGACGAAGCGCCAGAGTCTGATTTTCCGGAGCCTCAACACTTGGTGAAGCGCCAGAAGACGAAGGCAGAAGTTGCCTCTGGAGTAACGCCACAAACCTCTGATGATCACTCTGAATCCGCACTTCGGACTCTTGCAGCTGATCAAGCTTTCTCTTCATGCTTGTTGAGTAATTAGTTGCGAGCATGTGCAACTCTTTATTCTCATGCCTAAGCACTCTGACCTCTTGCCGAAGACTAGCCACTTCAGCCATCAACGACTCAACCTGACGAGATCGACCAAGAAGGCGTTGGCCTATATTTGATACTGAGCCTGCACATTGGACGCTGTAGGCCAGAGAGTCCTGAACAGCCAGTTCGTCGGACCGCCTGGAAAGTATCCTAGTGTCTCTAGGAGTGAGAAGATTTCTGACCACCGCCGAAGCGGTTGTATCATTCATCATCATGGAATCCCCAACTGTAAGAGGACCGTTTGGGGATACGAATGACGGCTGCCAAATGTTGTTTGGAGAAGACATATCAATATCTTCCTCAACATTCAAGTTAAGGCGACGGTCAGAAGGGCCAGACATTTTCGAGGGTGTGAAGAAAAAGAAGAGGTTGGACAAATCAAGTTTTTAGAAGTGCAAGTAGGGAGCTTCTACAGGCGGAAAATTCAAGTGTGCTTTGGAATGTGATGCGTGCCTCTCTTCAAAAATCAGCACTCGACGGAGCTTCGGAAATTGAAGAGGGGAGTTCAGAAATCGAAGAGGCAAGCTTAGAGATCGAAGAGACGTCTGCTTTCTCAAAAGCTGGGCTACTCAGAAACCACGGGCCGATCTCAGAAATCGAAGAGGCACTTGCTTTTTCAGACGTGTCATCACCTGTCACATGCAGAGTAAGCTTTGCGGAAATCACGGGCAGTTTGTCGAAGCGTCGATTCCAACCATCTGTTTTCCAGACGTGTCAACATCTGTCACATGCAGAGTCAGCTTTGCGGAAATAACGGGCAGTTTGTCGAAGCATTTTTCCAGACGTGTCATCACCTGTCACATGCAGAGTAAGCTTTGCGGAAATCACGGGCAGTTTGTCGAAGCGCCGATTCCAGATATCAAAGAGGCACTTGCTTTTCTAGACATGTCAGCGCCTGTCACATGCACAGTCACTTTGCGGAAATTACGAGCAATCTGTCGAAGATCTCTTGTGAAGTAGAAAGCACGTGAAGTTTACTATTAAATCATCCAACGGTTGCTGACAAGAGTGAAAGAATAGTACTGGTTATTAATTCTTATAAATGTCGTCCTTCACCCTCCATAGCAAGGCAGACATACATAATCCTTCTTCATCTCAGAAAATGCATTCCCAACGAAGCCTCTCGAGTTACTCTGTGTTTCTCATCCCTTGGGGTACCTCTGCAAACAAGTCATCAAGAGCAAGAGTATTTCATATCATAAAGGCTGAAAGCAAGAGTATCTCATATCATGCTTTCTCCCTGTCCTTTTCCTTGTCTTTGTGACAAGGAGAAAGAGAGCAATCAGCCAGCACTTGGTGTCAATCTTCCGATCTAAGAACCGACTGTCTGGAACTCCTTCCTGATTGCTTACCTAGCATTACTCTCGAGTGCTCATCTTCAACTGCTGATGTACTTCCGAATAAGATGCCACATCTGCCTGGAGAACAGATAAGGCAAGTGAAAATGATACCTTGAAGCATGTGGAGACAACGTGCTAATTCATCTCCAAGATCAAGTCTCATTTTCCTTGCTAAGAAGTTCCCCAGCCCAGTTCAAGAATAAACATGTGGAAAGATACTTCTTCAAAAGCAAAAGTATCTCATATCATCAGAGTCGCAGGCAAAGATATCTCATGGCATGCTTTTCCTTTACCCTTGCTCTTGCCTGCAGGACAAGGAGAAAGAAAGCAATCGGTCGGGACTTGGACAGATTGAACAAAGAAATAGACCATCACCTCTACCCCTTGGCTACCTGCCGTGCAGAAAAAACAAGCAGAGAAGAATGTTGCCTGCACACTCAATCAACCCAGCAAAAGGAGTCTGAGTTGAAACCAATAGCTCGAGAAGCTTCAACAACATATGGACGCATCAGTCGCCAAAGAGCAAAGCCTCGCCGTACAAGGCCATCAAATCACCACCACCAATTAAGTCTCATTTTCCTTGCTAAGAAGTTCCCTAGCCCAGTTCGAGATCAAAGCTATGGAAAGTCAACAAGATCATCTCTCTATAACCAGATTTACGTTCTTAAACTCTACTATGTCTGGTTTTTACTTTGCCATACTTGTCATGTTTATTCGTTGTTTGTTTGTTTGCCTGTTTTTGTGTGAGTTTATGCCTGAAACATTGAGGACAATGTTTGATTTAAGTGTGGGGAGGGGGGGTAACCAAGTTGTTTTGCATGAAATTCGTGGGAGTTTATCACCCATTACTTCTAGTGTTGTTCCTTGCTGTTTTTAAGTGTTTTTATGTTGTTTTGGAGTATTTTAGTGTGTTTTGGCATAAAAATCCGAAAATCTCATAAAAATTTGAAAAATTGTTTTGAAAAACCCAAAAAGAGTTGTTTTTGTGTGTTTATTTGTGTCTTAGGATACCTTCCAACACAGTGATGAGGAATTGGTTTTTAATTGCATGACTGTTAAAAAGAGTTATAAACATGGATGGAAGTTTGATTTACTCCTTGGTTTATGCTTGGTTGTGGTTATGATTTATAAATTCACATGCAATCATAAAGGAAAAAAATATGTTTTTGTAACATGCTTAAAGGAAGGAACTCAAAGTAATGCTACAACCTTGTGAGACTTGAGCCTAAAACGTTTATTTGGAGAGTTAATAATATGTGCATTGTTGTTTTCTAAAGTCGTTGCATGATCTCATTATTCTTTGCTTGGTTGCTACTTAGAAGGCGTTTCATCATTTAGTTCCAAATGCTAGAACTCATGCCTATTTCATTCAAAGCATGTTATTGATTTGCATAATACATATTCAAGATGAAGTTGTGTAGTGACCACCACAGCCAAATTGTCGTGCCCTATTTCATTATATGTTTAAGTTTAACCCCGTTGAGCCTTGTGTAGCCTATGTTCTTTGTTAACCCACACTATCCTTACCTAGCCTAGTTTTAGGACCATCCATACCCTTGTTCTTGAAGCATAGTAAAGCATGACTTAAAATGAACTCCTTTTTTATCAATGTATTACATAAACCAAGTGTGGGGGAAGTGATTCTTGTGTGTGTGTGTGTGTGCCAAAATCCGTAATAAGGCACGGGTAGAAAAGAAAAAAAAAAGTTGTGAAAAGAACGAAAAAGAGTTGAAAAATATATGAGAAAGAGCTCTAAAGTGTTAATTGTTGAAGAAAGGGTCCAAGGCATTGAATTCGACCCTAAGTGTTGCATGAATCTTCCCTTTGTGTTTAAAAGTTGATTTTTGCATTCTAAAGTGAATTCCAAGTGTCGATTTCATTACTTTGCTTGCTATCGCTTGAAGAACGTTTGTTATCTCTATCCTTTCTTTGTTAGCCATTACCCCCAAGCCCCATTACAACCCTTAACTTCATCTTGAGTGTTGTGTGTTTCAATTTGTGGAGTTCGAAATTGGTATGAGCATATGGTGTCACTGGTTCTCGCATCTAAGTAGTAGCATTCCATTCATGAGATCATATTTAAACATGCTTATTAACTCCAGAAATTGATTTCTTTGTTGTAACATATGTGAGTACTAGTCTTTCATGTTTACATCAATCTTCTCACATATAACTAGTGTAGGGTGTGTAGTCAGAAAATGTGCGTGAAAATAGAGAGTATCTAGTAAGGAATTGAGGGAATTCTCTAAGGCATGTTACTACATTCAAAATGTTGTTTTAATTGATTAAATGTGAACTAGTGAATGGTAATTATGATTAAGTATGCTCGAGGGTAAGGATTGCTTAAATCTATGTAAGTGATGATCTTTGGCATGTCATGTTTCATTAAAAATCCCTGAGGCAAATGTTGGAAGGCTAGGTTGTGTTTTGTTTGTTTTGATTCGTTTTGTTTTGCTCGAGGACTAGCAAAAGCTAAGTGTGGGGGAATTTGATAGGAGCATATTTATGCGACTTAGTTAGCTTGTTCTTATGCATTTATGTTGTTATGTCTTAGTTAATTATGTATTTTAAGCTATTTTCGTGTGTTTGTAGGTCCTAATAACAAAGTTGGCAAGAAAGTGCATTTTGGAGCATTTTGAAGCATTTTTGGGCCAAGATTGGATTGCATGCACATGGAGACATGAGGATGGACGTTTTTGAAGATTAGAAGGCTAGAAATCAGCATGTGTGTGTGCAAATGTGTTGATTTTGGGCTGAAATGGTGAAGAGCATGTGTGTGCAAATGCAAAGAGGAACACACACATGCAAAGACACTCATTACCACAACATCCTTCCACTACACCCATTACATCCACTCATTACCACAACATTCATCCACTACACCCATTACATCCACTCATTACCACAACATTCACCCATCCACTCATTACCACAACATTCACCCACTACACCCATTACATCCACTCATTACCACAACATCCATCCACTACACCCATTACATCCACTCATTACCACAACATTCACCCACTACACCCATTACATCCACTCATTACCACAACTCCATGCACTTCTCTCCCTAGCCTATAAATACATCCACCATTCACCATAACAAGGAGATCGATCAGAAGACACATTCTGCCGCAAGGCAGAGTCTTTTCTCCTTAACCATTCATTCACCAATTCACACCTAAAACAGATTCCCACTTTTTGCCGCACCCTTCCTTCACCATTCTCCATAGTTTCTGACCTTAATCAACCCTTGTCGCACCATACATCCATCCTAACCATAATCCCATCATTCTGCACCATCCATAATCCCCAAAACCCACCACCAAACCTTGTGCGGCAATCAAGGAAGGGAAGGAAAGTTCTTGGACGTGCTTGTTGTTCAGTTTGGATCGCTGGAATGTTTAGGTGTTTTCTTTCTTTTGTTTTCAATGTATAAACTTGTTATTCTTTGCTTTGTGATTATGAGGAACTAAACCCCTTTTGGTTAGGGGGAGATTCAAAGCCATGAACATACTTGCAATATGAATTGATTACCTTCAGTTGTGATTTCATAAGTTGTGAATTCAATTTGTTTAACTGCTTGATTGATAACTTATTCGTGTATGTTTATTAAGAGTGCACACTTAGTTTGCATGCATGAATATGATGCTAGAGTATAAGGGAGTTTCACCTAATAGTTACAAACTTATATTCACAAGTAGTGGAGGTCGCTTATAAACGATCGCGTTAAATGAATTCTTGGCAGGAGTTTCATGCTCATCATAGTAACGAATGCCTCGTCAATACTTATAGTTTTCATGATGCTTAATGATCTTTGATTGTATCTTTATTGTCTTGTTCACGTAAAGGACTTTTGAAGAATGCTTTGAATTGTTGTATGCGCTTTCCCATCCAATTCAATAACTTAAGGAGAACTTGAAGGTTAATTTAAGCGGACCTAATTAATCTGCGGTGTTGAGTTTCATGATTTATCGAAAGAACAACTGAAAATTGGTTTATGTGCAAGTGTGTCATGTGTGGAGAAGAACCCTCTAGCTAGCCCATCATCCATAGTTTACCCAAATTCGTCCAAAATCTGTTTTAGTTTACAATCTGTTTGTTTTGTTTTCAAATTCGTCAAAATCAAATCCCCCTTTACTTTAAAGTGTTTTATTAGTCAAAATTTGTTTTGATTTGTGTTTTTAAGTGTCTCGAGTCAAGTTAGAACCTAATTTCGTCCAAAACCATCCCTAGAGTCAGTTTAGAGTCTAATTCATTGTTTTAAGCTGTTTTGAGTCTTTTAAACTAGTTTTGAGTCTTTTTAGTTTGTATTGCATCTTTTGAGTCTAGTTTGGTGTTTTAAACTTAATTTTACGTTTTTAAGTCAGTTTCAAGTGTTTTAGCAATCCCTCCTAATCCCCAGCCTAGAACGATCCCTACTTACATTTTTTACTACAATTGACAACAAGAGGGTTTAATTTGTGTGTTAAGTTAATTTTCGCATCACTACCTCTTCCTGAATTTGCCTTTGTTGGGGGTAGCAGAGCTAACTAGGGGTGGGTTCGGTACGGTTACTGTACCAAAACCCTCGTACCAATTACTGTACCAAACTTTTGGTTTGGTAAAATCTATTACCATTACCATACCAAACTTTCGGTATACCGAAGTTCTGTATTGCCAAATGTTTGGTTGGCATGGTATGGCAATGGTAATTGCCACTTTGTTTTGGGACAAAATTTGTTTTTGCTTTTTTAACCCAATTCAAGGGCAAAGCTTTTTTATTGTACCTTTATCTCATACATGGTAGCCTAAATTCATCTATTATTCATCATTTACAATTCACACACACAATAATTCAAATGATGCATCAACATTCATGATGAAAATTAAGCTTACAATCCAAATAGAAGTTACAAACCAAAACAAATAGAAGTTTCCCCATGCTAAAGATCTTCTATATCCTCCATTGGTTCAAACACACCTCTAGAACTTTCCCAATGTCTTCTCCCTTATGACCCGTGATCTTTATGAAGTTCATGATCCGTTTGTGCAACTTTCATTCACTATCCATGAAGTGAGCGGTAACTACCATGTAGTTAATGTTTTGTACCGATGTCCAAGTATCGGTTGTGATACTTACCTTTTGATTATGCATTGCTTCAAATAACTTAGACTTCTCCAACACATATAAATCCCACACATTGGCCGCAATCTTCTTCCTATTTGGAATCTTGAACCAGGTTGAGCCTCTTTCATCATATCAAATTATTAGAATATTATAAATATGTGTTATATAATTATATATTATATAATTTATAAATGATATATTATATTATATGTTCGGTACGGTAAGGTAATACCGTGGTAATGATATCCATTACCAATACCGTAGCAAGAAATTTCGGTACGGTACAATATCGTACCATTACTGATTGGCACAAAAAAATTGGCACAAAATCGGTATGGCACGGTTGGTAATTCAGTTGGCACGGCAATTTAGCAAAAAAATCCACCCCTAGAGCTAACAGCTGCCCCCGGTCTTGACCTGCTAGTATAGGATGCTCTTCTACATGCTCGGATTGACTATGTCATGGTTCTGGTGTATGAGGTAGATTCTTAGCAGGCAAGGGATTTCTTCGCAAGCTGCTAGTTTAACTTGAGCCGAATTGAGTGACTACTTCTCTCCTCCCATCGTGCTACCTACTCCGATGAGATGTGGAGGTTGCTCCTTGCAGGCCTAGCCGCGAACGAACACTTCGCTTGGAAGGCTGCTCATGTTGATCATCGAAATGTGGCCTCAACCGTGAGTGTATATTCGTCTGCATGCTAAGACGGGAGTATACGCTATCTCGATGGCCCAATCGAGAATGTACATTGCCCGAACCCTCGATTCGTGGCTGGTCGAATGGCTGCTTGTCGGGACGCTGCTGGAAAGGTTCCTTGTCTGCCATTGTCCTACTTTGGGACACCTTGTCTGGGGCACGTTGGATCGCTGCAAGAGTTGATTCACCAAGGTCGTCTGTTGTGTAAGTGCGCTCGTTAACTCTATGACTTGTCGAGACAAGTGTTGTTCGTCATTTGGATTGGAAGAGCTTGGAAGGAATGCACCTCTTTGAGCAGTGCAAGGGTGGTAGACTCCGGGCGCGAGATTTGAGTTGGGAAATATCAAATCCGCAAAGAAATGTGGTGAGAATGCGCCCGGCTCGATCTTAGGTCCGAAAATTTGAAGTCGGGATGGTTCGACTAATCTTGGGCCGGCTTGGGCTGCTTGGGAAACCACGAGAGCTAGCTGGGCCACGGAAGCAAGCTGGGTTGCGAAAGCAGGCTAGGCCACAAGAGTGGGCTACTCGGCGTGCAGTGCACGCGGGTGCGAGGCTTGGGCTCGGCTTGACAATGCATTAGGCTCGCATTGGGTTTGGGCGGCACGGGTCGACTCGGCTAGGGCTTGGGCCCTTAAAGTTGAAGTGGCACGACTTGGGCCATGGTGGTGCCTCATGGGGGTGCCATGGTGGTGCCTCGTGGGTAGCCACCATGGTGGTTGCCATGGTGGTGCCTCGTGGGGGTGCCACTCCACTTACCGTTATGTTGAGTCTTGTAGATCGCCGCGGTCCTAATCCTTGAACGTTGGAATTTCCGTTCGTCGAGGTTTTCGAATCTCTTGCCATTGTACTTTTTTTTACATTTTATCAAGTGATTTTTAGAAATAAAAATTCCTAGAATAAGAACGTACGAAAAATCTACAAATAGGCAAAGAAGCAAGAAACCTTAGATGTGAGAGTCTTCTATGAGTGTGTGACTCACCTTTCAATGAAAGCACCAATTTGTGGATGCAAATTTCTTCCTCCTTGATCTTGGACAAAATTGCACCTACAAAACAAATAACACCTTAGGTCAAGGCCAAGAGCCTCACGTGTCCACGATGAATGGGGGGGGCTTTGGCTGAAGAACCTCCGATGCCAAAGTTAGAATTTTGAGAGAAAAGTGTTTGGAGAATTTAGAGAATTTAGTAAGAGAATTGGACTTGAGTTTTGGAGAGAATGAGGGGGTTTATATAGGGGTATGGCTGGCCCCCTTGGAAGAGGAAGGACCGGTCACTTGGATGATTTTGTGGGTTAGGTTCATGATTTGTGTTTAATTAGCAAATTAATTGAATAATTAATCAATTAATTAGCTAATTAATATAATAAAAAAGAATGATTTAAGGGTTATCTTGTGGAGAAGCTATGATGAGGGATGGATGAAATAGGTTATAAATAAATACCTATTTGTGCACTTTTGACTTGATTGAGGGATGATTGTCTACTACTCACGTGTAGGAATTCCAGTGTGCCTTGAGAGTAATTTTTTCCTTCTTACCCAAAAATCCACGTGTCGCCTCTTGATTATTTTTCGCTCCACAAGTGTGAGTATTTACCTTCAAAATTCAAGAATAAATGGACTAATTAAATTGGATTAATTAGGGTTTTGAGTTTAGGGAAGTGTAATTTGATTGAATTAAAGTTGGAATTGACAATGTGTATATATAGGTTATGATGGCAACTTTGCTGTTCATAATTCCAAACAAAAAGCAAGAGGGAGAGAAGTTGATGGAAATATTTGGGACAAATGAACCTGCAGTTCACTGACTTGAGACAACAAGATGATGCAAATATTGGCTCTTGGTAAATGGTAAAAAGGAGGTTCACGTGTATATAGTCACACTACAACAAAAGGGAAAAGAAAGGGCATCATGCATCATCCGGGTGCTCTCATCCAGGATACTTTGTAATTGTGATTTCAATCAATCTGTCGGTTTTTCCTAAAAAAAGGTAAAGAGTCACAAATTAATGAAGAAAGACAAAAACAAGAAAAAGCAAGTCTGAAAAAAGGTATCCTTTGAGAAAAAAAAAATAGGAAGAAGAATTTTTTTTTTTTCTGAAGAAAGGAACAAGAAAATTACGTGTGAAATATAAATAATGATAATTGAATATATTTTTTATACCGCATAATACATTAAATGCCAGATTCATTGCAGCAATTTCTGGAAATTTCTGTCATGTGATAATTGAATATATTTTTTATATCATATCGGGTAGGTTCGATAAAGTGTAACTTTGATGGTTCGTGGTGGGATGAAAGAACAAAGAGGGGTGGTTTTGGAGTGGTGCTGCGGTACTGCAATGGCAGATTCATTGCAGCAATTTCTGGAAATTTCTGTCATGTTTCTTCACCCCTACAGGCCGAATTATGTGCATCTAGAAGAGCCGTTGAGTTCTTATATGAACTTCAAAGATTTGATGAGCCTGTGGCACTGGAAGGAGACTCTTGTGTTGCTATTGCTGCTGTGAATCGACAAGAGGAAGACTATTCGACTCTGGGTCCAATAATCAATGATATCAGAGGTTTATTACAAGGTTTGGAGAACATAACGGTAAATTTCGTGCCTAGGGAAGCAAATAATGTTGCCCATCGTTTGGCTCTCGTGGGACTGGGATGCTTGGTCGAGACGCGAAGGAATGGAGACCCACCTGATTTAATTTGTGATGCTTTGTTAGAAGACAATTATTTGTAATGTTTTCTTTTCGTTGTAACTGAGGAAAGTTAATTGTACAGGACACTTTTTTTCTCTTCGACCGAGTTAAAAATCTCCAACAAGGTTTTTATCGAAGCTCATATATGCACCCTATCATCGTATGTACGCATTCTACTAAATCCTTAATTAATATCATAGTTTTCCTCAAAAAAAAAAAAAAATCAAATAATTGTAACCGTCACATTAATTAGCGATTTTATTTTGTTAACGTTGAATATTATCTCATTTGATAGTAACTGAATATATTACATGTCACATCAAATGTGGTATAAAAATGATGTTAATATAAATTTGTTTTACGGATTTGGAGTCGTTAACTAATTATGCTTGAAATAGTTCGTTGGATTCATGACGATGAGGATACATTTCTCACAATTTGTGTACCTCGATTTATGTAAGAAATATGAATTTTGTTGTAGGCCTATTTGACTGAACTATTCTAAGAAAAGGAATAGAGAGGGGGAGGTCGGCAGCAATAGGAAAGAAAAAAGAGATTTAATTGTGAGGTGTGTGTTGTATCACCTCATTGTGCCTTTATTTATAGTAGTAGGATAGGTTAAATCCTTAGCCTTTTAGGATTACAACTCTAAAAAGATATTTACTAAAGGGAATATTCAAAGATATCCCTAGATACACTAGTATTTACACAATCACATTCATATTCTAAATATTACTGCAACACTTGATAGGTGCATTATTTATCATATTTTCATATTAATTATCCCTAAGTTTTGTTAAGGAATTGATTATAAAAGAGCCTTATTACTTTCCTTTTCTCAGTTTCAGCCATTCTGCGCACTTAGAACGTATTTGGTGATAATTCGACTTTCTAGACGAGTTTTGATGCAAGGCCAATTGCAGAAGGAAGCTAAGAGGCTGAAGATCGTTGTGTCCAAACTTCATAATTTTCCATGGAGCCATTCATTCCATTTTTACAAACCAATCCCGCAGAAGTTGTTTTCCCGTCAGAATTGCGCAGCTGTGGGAAAATGAAGATTTGAAGGCTTTTCCGATTTTTCCTAGTGGCATACGATATATTCTTGGAAACATAAGAGATAAAGCTACATTTCCCATATTTGTACAGAATTTTTCAGAAGATAAATTGACCCCAAACCTGGCGGGCAAGTCAGATGATGTGTTTCCGAAGCCAAGAAGGATTCTTTCCTAGTTTCTTTCATTGATTATTTAATAATTTTTTTCTTTTCTTTTAGGAGAGTTTCTCCCAGACCTTTTAGGGTTTTTCTAGTATAAATAAGGTGTCTTAAGTGTTGGATTTATCCAATATAAATCAACCTTTAAGTGGTCTACTACATGTAATAGGGATGTTATATTGGAGAATAATGTTGATTGTGATTTGATCTCTTAAATATATCAATCCTATATAAGGTGTCTTATATTGGAAATAGGATTGATGGAATCCTTAATTGAACATGATTATGATACTTGACTTGGAGGCTAAGAAAGTAAAGTTTAGGTTTCCTTTATGGATGGAAACCCTAGTTTTTAGCCTATATAAAACACTTGTCCCTATAAGCCCTAGAACATACAGCATAATGCTTCCCATAAAGTAGTTGTATCCAGCTAGGAGTTTAAAGAAGATCCTAGTGTTGTCGCATCCCTCATCTTCTCCATTTGATCTCCAATGGCTATCGCTTCATGATCAGGTCAGCTAACTCCTTCGTTTGTGTTTTAATTGTATAACCTCATAAGGCTAACAATTGGTATCAGAGCCTCTGGTTATATAATTAAAACCTATTAAGTTCGACGGTCGTTTTACAAAATACATAAACTGAATTTTGGTCTTAAATTCAAGTATGACTCCATATCCTTGGCGTACTAATATGATATGTTCAGATATATTCTATGATTAATTCCTTTTGATCCTAAATTCAAGTGTTAGTTAAATATTTAAAAAAAAAATCACAGATAGAGGTCGGTTAAAGAGCACAGGCCGACGGGGCTTACGATTGTGTTGTTCATGGTATCAAGATTATTTCTTACTAATTAATCTTATGGCACGAATTTGGAAATTTTTATCAGATATAGCTATAAACCGTGTTTCAATCCTATAATCATATTGGAATTTGGAGAAGCATATATATATGTATATCGTGCTAATATGTAAATATTTTGCAGTAGGATCCAACACATGGATTGAAGTATAAAATTTATATGGTGATGATTGCTTCGAATTCCAACAGTTTTCCAGATTATACCCATTATAATTACATATAATATATGGTCAGATTGATGGCATTTTTATGCAGGCCCTTTTGCATATAATTTGTTTTAGTTGAACCACCAAAGTCTGGAAGTTGCTAGTATTTTGATCAAGCAAGCACATGTAATTTTTAAAAGCCAATATATATGATTAGTCAAATTTGATTACCATAAAGAAAATTTGATTAGTCAATTCATTGGATTAACTAGGATTGAAAACCATGGAATATTTCAGAGTTTTTATTCCAATTTTAATGCTAATATTTTGGTTGACCATATACTGCTTATGTATAAGTTGAAGCCATGAGGTTGGGGTTCCTCTTTACACAGCCAGCAGCTGCGGCCTACCGCGGCACCGCCTCAAGGGTTTCAAGGCGGGCTCTCTTATATTACCACGTGATAGAACTTCTATGTTAGGTGCGCCCCAGGTGGACAGCGACAACGGCCCAATACGGGTCAATGCCTAAGGTCACAAGTTCACGTGACAGATCTCAGCACAAGTATAGGTTATATACATTTATAATCTCAAGTTTTTATAAGCATGTGTATGCATTTACATTTGTTCTAACCTTGCATTGGAGAATTTCTTGAGATTCCTCCGTCGAGCAAGCCCAATGGGGAAGGTCATCGGCATATAAGATCCTGGTATGATATTTCCTTTTGGTCTTCATGATAAATTATATAGGGAATGGTTATGTTGGATTCATGAAGTGTTATATTGTTCCCGCAAAATCCAACCATGTCGTGACATCTTTCTGATTGTAGGAGATGGAATTAGTCATATCCTATAATTTATCAATACTATTGGGATATGTTGTGCCTACCTATGATTGTGATAACATATGTTAAAGTTGTGTTGCAGGAATGCATATGCTAAATTTATATATGTCTATATTTGAAAGCAGGTCAATATAAAATTTTGGCAATTTTTGTTATTGCATCTATAGCATCACGGATATGTTTCAAAGATGTGTAAGGTGACACAATTTCTTCCATGACCGTGGCATATGATAAATTGTAACTAATTTGCTTGAACCAAATTTTTAATATTGTTAAGCAAATGGCATGTATAGTGTTGCTTGTATGGCTAAAGCATGAGATAACATATTTTTAATATTGCTGTGGGTTTTGGACTATAGTGAATTGTAGTGTTGTTTCCACCAATTCTCACGAGATGTGAATGAACTTTTATGCCATTAATAGCACACGAAATGTGCATGACTAATCAATCAGGTTTGTCTACAATTTTGCTTTCTTATCTCAGTATAGTCATTTAAATAATACATGACTAGTTAACTGTTAAAATTGATGCATAATTTGTGGTTTGACTGAGAATGACAGAAAGCATCCAGTGATAAGAACAAGGGTATTATACAAATGAATAAGGTTTGTAGTAATTATGGGACAATTCTCATTTGTATTTTTTATCTATTCTTTGGTCATGTGATTATATATATGTTTACAAAGAAGTGGTGAACATATGAAGGCATGAGGTATGTAATCCATTCAAAGTATTTGGCTTAATTGATAAGCATGAATTTCAAACATGTATTATTGTTTGTAGTTTTTCCTATGCCTTAAGAATTTAAACAGTGTTTTGATTAGTAAATTTTTATGTGTCTGTTTGGGCCGAGTATAGAATCATTCTCGGCCCAGAAGGCCTTGCGACAAGGGTACCATGGATCGTTTAGTTCATGGGCTTCCAAACCTAGGCCGGTTAGGTCATGCTGCAAGACGAGTCGAGTCCTGGCGCAATAAGGAGTCTCGGCAAGCTTAATAACCCGGAAGTGAATCTGTCTCAATAAAGGACTAGGTTCACAATTATAGTGAAAATAGGACTCGTCGAGTTGGTGTTTGATCTGGAGAAGAAGACCTAATCCCAGTAGGGTTTTAACTCAACTTTAAAGGTATCCAGTGCTATAAATAGAGGAGGTTGTGCATCATTCAAAGCCCCTTCAATTCAACACACAACTGCCCTGCGCAAACTCTCTCAACAACTTGATATTTTTTATTTTCTCTTTTCGCTGACACATCTTCCGTTGGCATCAACAGCACTGTGAAAGCAACCGGTGATATCTTCAGTTGGCATAGAGAGCTCTGTAGCCGTAGAATCAGCCAATCTCGCAGCATCTTCCGTTGGCATCAACAGCACTGCGGCGAGGACGGTTGGTTACCTATCCAAGTCTCGGTCGAGAAGGATTGTTGAATCCTTATTGGTCGAGGTCATCTCATTAGCCTTCTCGGTGAGGTGAGGTGTTACAGTTTATTAGGCTCGGCGCATTGCACGCCGAGTTATTGTATGATCGGATACTCCCAAGTGGGATTTAGAGTTCGGCATTCAGACGGTTGAACCACGTTCATTATTAAGACTTATATTTGCTTTGAGTATTTGTGCCCTTACACTTTGGTGTCGATTCGGCGAGAGTTTACTCTGACGAATACCATCACTGTGGCCGAATCCGACGGCGACGATTCGTGAACTTCGTAAGAATAATAGCCTTGTCTTCAGGTTCGAGAATCCAAGAGGTCGAGACGTGTTCCTTCCTCGGTCGCAATCGCAAGACACAGAAGTCAGCCGCTCACCCAACACAACATCAACAAATTTACTCCTCGGCCGAGCTCGGCCAACGAGTTGGCACGCCCGGCATTCACCGAAGGACGTAGTTAGCTTATAGATTACTCGGCATGCGCGCCACGTAGGCTTGCTAATTTTTAAGGTTAACATATTGGCACGCCCAGTGGGACCTAGTGCTGAACTACGAAGTTCATGCCAATTGAAACGCGATCGGTAAAAAAGAAAACAGCTATGGGAAAATCAACAACCGATTTGTCAATTCAGAACATAGGACAAAGTGTGCCACAGGCGCAGAATACCGTTAACGCCGTGACACCTGAGTCCACAAGCGCGACTCATCGAGAAAAAGGAAGTTATTCTCGGCGGTCAGCTTCGCAGTCTAGAAATCCCTAACAGAAATACCTGCGTTTTCAGTGAATGGATAATAGAGGATTGTGACGAGGATGGTGGTGAAGGATCTGATCCACTAACAAGGTCGTTTCTTCGAAAACGACTTGACGAGCAGTCTCGGACGGTTGAACATACGCTCAGTCGAGGAATCGATAAACTGCATGACGTGATACGCAGTACCAGTGAGACACAAACCAGATTGCTCGAAATACTGGTTAGTAAGGTCAGCGACGGTAGGTCTTTCGATCTTTCCCAGCACTTGCCACCAAGACATAATCTGTTGCCAATTGTACAGGCCGAGTCAATCCCTGCTCGGCTCAAACCAATTAACTTGGAAAAATGAGGAGGATCGAATAGCAAGTCGGACGGATCCGACCATAGAGTAGAAGTAACACCCGTTGATATGACCGAGGTGGAGCGGATGATCGATTCGGCCATGAAAAAAGGGCCGAAGTTCCCTAAATTTATCCATCCGTATCCAGCTTATGTGGAAAAATTCGAATATCCTAAAGGTTTCAAAATTCCAGATTTTAGCATGTTCGCAGGGGAATCATCCTTATCCTCAATAGTGACTTTCATAAGTTGCGACTTTTCAACTTTTCGTTGACCGGCTCAGCATTTGCGTGGTATATCAACCTCCCACCGAATTCCGTCCAGAGCTAGGAGGAGTTGGTCGAGAAATTTCACGAGCAGTTTTATCGGCCAGGGATGGAAATGTCGGTGTCCTCATTAGCAAGGATGGCTCAAGCATCTGATGAGTCACCAATGGATTATCTTACTAGATTTAAATCGGCCAGGAATTGGTGCCGAGTACCTCTCCCCGAAGTCGAATTTGTTAGACTTGCTCTGAACGGTGTTGACGTAGAATACAAAAAGAAATTCTTGGGGGGAAACTTTTAGGATGTGTATGAACTAGCCCAGCATGTCGAGCAATATGATTATTTGCTCCGCGATGAGAAGATCTCGAAAGCTCCATCCCAGGGACGATCTACAAAAATCCCACTGTCAGTTATGCATCGATCGAAGGTGAGGAGTCTCAATGTGTCAGCGTGGACGCAGCTGAGATAGTGATAGATAAGCCATATGTTTGCAAGGCGCTGACTCAAATTGACTCTAAGGATGTCAAAACCCGCTCGGCCACTGAAGAAATAACGAAAACGTCAAAAGTTTATACTTTTGATATTACAAAGGCCGACGCAATTTTTGATCAATTGTTGTCAGCGAGGATCATCAAACTTCGACCTGGGCATAACATTCCCAAGGCCGAAGAGCTTAAAGGAAAGATATATTGCAAGTACCATAATTCAAGCAAACATATGACAAATAACTGCGTCGTGTTCCGAGATAACGTCCAAAGCTGGATTGATAACGGCAAACTCAGATTTCCGGAGAAGAAAATGAGTGTTGATACCGACCCATTTCCCACGGCAACAGTAAATATGGTAAATGCTCGCCTACCTAGGGACAAAGGAAAAGAGAAGGCAGAGGTCGTTACAACGCAACGCTTTCTGAATCTGAATTCTCGGCCACGTTTCATTGCTGATTTCCATTCAAACAAACCACCTACAGCTCTCACGGGACCCGCTATTGCCAAGCCCATGACAGACTACAGTACTGATGAAGAAGGTGGGTCGGTGGTTTTATGCAGAAAGTGTAAAGTAAATGTCAGCGCCGAGCCAAATGAAGAGTCATCTCCGGCTATGATGGAACAACCTACAACCGCAACACAGCGGAAAGCGCTCGACGCAGGTCAACATCAAGGGGTTTTTTATAGGCTCGGCCCTAAGATGCGAGTTGAAGAGAAACCTTCAGTCAGGCGGCGCCTCGACTTTGATGCTCCGTTTTATGACGAAGATTATTACATACGCAATTCTAGCGGCTCAGAATCATCGCAGAGCCAGAAAACTTTCAAACCTTCCTAACCTCGAGACCAGCATTGGTATACATATCACTATTCAAAAGGCGTCTACATTGCACTGTCCAAATCCCAGAAACGTCGACACCAAAGAATAGACTGCATGGCCCGCCGACGGGCAGCCCAAGAAACTTCGGTCCCTAAATGGCGGCCGAAGGAAACAGTTGTCACTGATGATGAACGACCACCTCCAACTATTATGACAGAACTCGTTCAGGGGAAACGGCTGGTCAATCAAGATTTTGAAACCACATTTGAGGAGGCTGATAAACGGATCAAACTTCTTCTTCGCCCGGGAGAAATGAAGGCACGCCTCGAGCATTTCAGGCATGAAGCTGAAAGCAAACTCCCCCCATTAACCCCACAAGAACCTTTGATCAAAATTTGACGGAATTTACATCCACCGTTCCTCGGGGAGGCCTTGGAATATATGCGAGAATTTCATGAAAAGATACAATTGATCTCGTCCTAGCTTGCCCGGATACCGAGCGAATTATTCAAAAGACTTCTAACCCAGGATTGAAAGCTAGGTTCCAACACATACGCGAAGCTCGAGTCCTTGGCTTTGAAGTCGACCCATACGCTGATATCGATGCGGCGGATCTTCCTTTCTCATTGAAGGACCTTCAGTATTTACGATACCACTTCGAAGTCTTTTCGACCGTTTCTATCTTCGGCCTTACAACCGATGAAATAACACGAGTCGCACGTTTGGATGCCTATCTCGACACTAGGGATGCCTGTATAATGTACCAAGAGCAAGCTCGTATCCTGGCATCAATCCCAGGCACAATTACGATTTCAGACGAGCTTGAGGCATCTAAACAGAACCAACAGACTTCTGAAGAGACACCACGGGAACAAACCATCGAAGAATGAACAGATGAGTCTTTTAGTACAACCCTGACGGAAGCAGATGCCGCAGTCGGTGACCAGGAAAGAGCAGATCCTGAAGAGGAAGATCGTAACCCGATGGGCTCGTCGGTCTTGGATAACATGAAAATCAGTATGATCCATGTTTTGCCTGCTGATTTTCAGCCGAGCACATCTCAACCGAATTTCCTCGACGGCGAAATAATTGCCGAGGAAGCGGGTCATATTGATTTTGTAACCGTTGCCGAATACGAGTCAACAACAAAAGAGGACAACCTCAAGACAGCTTTGGCCGAATTATTTCCTCGATCATCATCAGCCAAACTTCATCATTTGAAGCCATTGTATGTAACGGCCCATATCGAAGGGTATCCAGTTTCCAAAGTTTTTGTCGACTGTGGAGCCATCGTCAATATCATGCCTATCAACATCATAAAGGCGTTACATCGCTCTAACGACGAACTTATCCCTTCCGGAATCACAATGAACAGTTTCGTCGGAGACAAATCCCAAACCAAATGGGTGCTTCCTTTAGCAGTAAACATCACCGACCGTAATCACATAATTGCCTTTTTCATCGTTGACTTCAAGACCAAGTATAATGCACTGCTCGGTCGAGACTGGATTCATCAAACCGCTGTATTCCTTCGTCATTATATCAAGTGCTCGTTTTTTGGGACGGCAAATCGATCATTGTTCACCCGGCCGATAATCAGCCCTTCGAAGCTAACATGATCCAAGCACGGTATTATGATGACCACGTCGGCTACATCACCCTACAAGGATTCGGCGAGACTCGGGTTTCTGTTCAGAAAGTTATCGAGGTTGGCGCCGAAACTGTCCACCAGGATTTGGCGAGACTCAGGTTAGCTGACTTCATCCCCGATCCCGATGTCTGACACCAATCGAGAAAAACATAGGGCCGCGGTTTCATCTACTATGGAATGACTGCTGGCTCATTGGTATACTATCTCTAAGCAACCAAATTCAGGCGTTAACCTCGTAGAATTCCTCGCCGAAGAAGACAATAGTCCTGTCTTATCTCTCGACAAAATTCAAGCTCCCCCGACCGAGCTCGAAGATAATCGGCCCCAAGTCAAGGACCCGTTGGAAGAAATTAATGTTGGGACGGCTGATGACCCACGACCTTTATTTATTAGTGCTTTGCTCCCCCAACCTATGAAAGCCGAACTTGTGCTCTGCTTGAAGAGTTCAAAGATTGTTTTGCTTGGAGCTACCACGAGATGCCTGGCTTAGATCGCACTCTCGTTGAGCATGAGTTACGTATTAAACTTGGGTGTAAACCTTTCCGTCAACCACCTCGCCGATTCTCGACCGAAATGCAACTCGGCATCAAGGATGAACTTGTTCGTCTCTTGAAAGCAGGGTTCATTCGGACAGCTCGATATGTCGAATGGTTGGCAAATATCGTCCCTGTTTTAAAGAAAAGTGGTGTATTGCGCATTTGTATCGACTTCAGAAATCTGAATCTAGCAACTCCCAAAGATGAGTATACAATGCCGATTTCGGATTTATTAATCGATGCCGCAGCGAATCATGCAATTTTATCTTTTATGGATGGACATGCCGGGTACAACCAAATTTTCATTGCCGAAACCGATGTGCACAAGACTGATTTTCACTGCCCGGGGGCACTCGGCACATACGAATGGGTTGTCATGCCAATCGGCCTCAAGAACGCCGGTGCCACGTACCAACGAGCAATGAACACCATATTTCATGATTTAATTGGAACCATCGTCGAAGTCTACATCGACGATGTTGTAGTCAAGTCTAAACGCCGGCAGACACATTTGGATGATCTCCGACAGGCTTTCCTTCGCATGCGTCAACACAACCTCAAAATGAATCATGCCAAATGTGCCTTCGGTGTGTCAGCCTGTAATTTTCTCGGTTTCCTCGTGCATCACTGTGGGATTGAAGTGGATAAAAATAAAGCACGCGCAATCATCAATGCCTCAGCCCCGACGACGAAGAAATAACTACAGTCCTTACTCGGTAAGATAAATTTGCTCCGCCGATTTATAGCTAACTCGGCGGGTAAAATGAAAGCATTCTCTACTCTTTTGAAACTCAAGGACTCAGATAAATTTGAGTGGAAAGATGAGCATCAGGCGGCGTTTACACAAATCAAACGACACCACCTGTCATCGTCCCACCTCGGCGCGGTAAGCCTCTTAAGCTATATATTTTGACGGCCGAATAGTCCATCGGCTGCCTCCTCGTGCAAGACAACGACGCCGGATGAGAGCAGGCTATTTTTTATCTTAGTCGCAATCTCAACCAACCAGAGATCAATTATTCTGCCATCGAGAAGCTTTGCCTCGCTTTATTTTTCGCCGCATCAAAACTTAGGCATTACATGCTCCCGTCGGTCACCCAGGTCATTGCCCAGACCGACGTCATCCGCTACATGCTCACTCGGCCAATAGTAAAAGGCCGCATCAGGAAATGGACAATGGCGCTGTCCGAATTCAGCTTGCAATACGTGCCCCAGAAAGCTGTCAAAGGCCAGGCATTGGCTGATTTCCTTGCCCAACACCCTTCCCTGTATGGTTTTGGGGGCAACGACGTCGAAATCGGCATGGTTGAAACACGCGATAACTACTAGACGATGTACTTTGATGGCTAAAGTACTTCATCCTCGGCTGGCGTTGGAATTGTCCTTCAATCCCCAAACCACGATCGTTCGTATTTTTCGCTCAAACTGGATTTTGAGTGCACAAATAATCAGGCCGAATACGAAGCCCTTATCATCAGCCTTGGAATCATTCACGACTTGCGGGCTACCCCGTGCCCTCATCCTCAGCGACTCCGAACTTGTGATTAACCAACTTAATGGTTCTTTTCAATGCATGAGTTGTACCCTGGCACCCTACCACATGGTTGCCAGCTATTTGGCCGAATCCTTCGACGGTATTACATTTGAACATATTTCCCGGATTCATAATACCGCCGCAGACGAGTTGGCTCAAATCACCTCCGGTGTACAACTCCTGGGGGGCAAGCTAGGCCGAGAAATACCCGTGTTACGACAGTTATACCCGTCATTGGTTAACCAGCAAATCCTCCGACGCGACAACGTGATATGCACAAGAGTCATGTCCTTACCTTCGTTGTTAGACCGACAAGACCTTATTGATGTTTGCGTTGTCGAGGTAATACCAGATGACTGGCGAAGGCCCATTATGCGGTATCTTGACAACCCCAATGGCAAACACGATTGCAAGACAAGAGTTCATGCCACAAACTATGTCGTGTATCAAAACAAGTTATACCGAAAATGTGAGGATGGTTTATTACTGCTATGTCTCGGCCCCCAAGAGGTTGCTCAGGCAATCACAGAAGTTCATGAAGGGATTTGCGGAGCTCATCAGTCCGGACGTAAAATGCGATGGCTGCTTCGACGGCACGGTTACTTTTGGCCCAGTATACTAAAGGATTGTATCGAGTTCGCAAGAGGGTGCATACAGTGTCAGATTCACGGTCTTATACAAAGGGTCCCGGCCGAATCATTACATTCGGCCACGAAACCATGGCCGTTTAGAGGATGGGCCATGGACGTTATCGGTAAAATCACACCATCTTCCGGGGCTACCAAACACGCATGGATACTGGTAGCAACCGACTACTTCACTAAGTGGGTCGAAGCAAAATCGTATGCCGAGCTAACGTCTAAAGAAGTTTACGACTTTGTGGAAGAACACATTATGACCAGATTCGGCGTACCAAAAACGATCATAACTGACAATGGCACAATCTTTACAGCCGAGAGGTTCAAAGAGTATACGGCAAGTTTGAAAATTCGGCTTGAACAGTCTACACCGTATTATCCACAAGCAAATGGGCAGGCCGAGGCAAGTAACAAAGTGTTGATCGGCATTCTCGAAAAAACAATAAAAGAAAGGCCTGGCATGTGGCATTTAAAGTTGAATGAGGCTTTATGGGCATATTGAACATCGCTCCGATCGGCGACTGGACAACCCCGTATGCATTAACCTACGGACACGACGACGCAATGTTACCAGTCGAGTTAAGCATAAATTCGTTGCGAATAATTGAACAAAGTAGTTTGTGTAGCGCCGAATATAATCAGTCCATGAGACATGAGTTAGAAGATTTAGAAGAAGCGCGACTTGACGCTTATAACCTGCTGGTGGCACATTAACAGATTGCCGAGCAAGCCTATAATCAAAAAGTTAGACAGAAAACATTTGGCGAAGAAGAATTAGTTTGGCAAACGGTGTTGCCCGTAGGAATTAAAGACCCCAGGTTCGGCAAATGGTCGCCAAATTGGGAAGGGCCGTTCGTCATACATAAGGTTCTCGGCAAAGGCACATATCATCTTAGAGATCGGACCGGTTTAGTTCACAGATTACCAATCAATGGGAAGTTTTTAAAGAAGTATTATCCGGTCACCTGGGAAATGCAAGAATAGAAATTCATTTCATTAAGATTAATAAAAGAATACATTGAGTACGTCGATCATGTTACATTCAAATAAATTCAGGGCGAAGAAGGGAGAAGAGTTTCAAGAATAGCCTTCAGCTCTAGCCATCTCACTTCGCCCATTATGACTTCAGGTTACCGATTCCCTTGTCCATCTTTAGCTATTCGACTTCCTTGACTTTAGCCGGGTATTCGGTTAAACAAGATTTGCCACCCGACTCAAAGTCTTTCGCAAGATCAGAAGCAATTGCCGACCTTCGAGTTTGGAGTTCGGCAATTTGGTGGTCGATGTCGATCAGTTCATCTTTTTTCGATTTCAAGGCTTCAATTTTTGGGAGAAGGGCGTCTCGAGCAGCAGTCGTAGCCTTCAGAACAGCTTCGGCATGGAGAGCCTTTTTAAAAATGGGAAAAAACTCTTGGGTTCGCTCTAGGGTAGAAGTCGCTTGAGTGATGGTTTCAGTACTCAAGAGGCCTTCAACGGCAAGATCATTAAGACACTCACCCACAAAGTCGAGACCCTTGCGTTCAAGAATTTGTGAAGCTGAAAGAGAAAAGAGTTCTTGTAGCTTAACAAGCACATATTTTTTTGCTGTCGAGGAGGGCCCGGATATGGTCGTGGAAGGGCCAGCAGCTTCCGAAGTGGTCGAGAGAAGGGCGTCGAATTCGACTTCCCATGAAGGCTGCATGAAATGGAGTCGTCAGAATAAGCTAAATCTTCAAAAAATAAGAAGGGGGAAATGATAGACTTGCCGATAAGAGACTTCAGCCATGTCTGCTGGTTCGTTGCTCGAACCCAGAGAGCTCAATGGCCGAGCCCAATGTTTTAAGCAACTTCTCAATTCACACGGTCGATGAAGGTTATCTACATTTGACGGCCACCGAGGTGGCCAAGAGAGATAGATAACGCCCCTCGGTGCATAGAATGTTCGATGAAAAGAGTGAGCAGACACCTGACGTTTAGTATTTTCCTAGTTTAGAACTCTAAGACAGGAAAATAACCAAGGAAAAGCGGTAGGGGTACTTACGAAGGCCGGAGTGGCTTCCTGCGGAGGAATATTGAGGTCCTGGTTCTGTGGATAAACGGGCGTTTACCACGGTCGTGAGCTTCTGGTTATCCGACAAGTCGTTTGCCACGGTCGGCCGTAGAAGGATTGAGGTCCTGATCCTGCGGATAAACCGCCTAGGACACAGGATTGAGGTCCTGATCCTGCGGATAAACCGCCTAGGACACAGGATTGAGGTCCTGATCCTGCGGATAAACGGGTGTTTTCGCCGTCACTTCTGGCTCTCCGGCAGGTCGTTTGGCACGGTCGACTGTAGAAGGGCCGACTTGGACAGCCACCTCGGACACAGGATTAAGGTCCTGATCCTGCGGATGAACGGGCGTTTCCACCGTCGCTTCTGGCTCTCCGACAGGTCATTTGCCACGGTCGACCGTAGAAGGGTCGACTTGGACAGCCGCCTCGGACACAGGAGGAGGTTGACGGTGGGGATGAAGGTGATTCGCCAGTGGAACCTCGTCGCTCTCGTCGCTCTCTTCCAGAACGATGGCCGAGGGTTTTGGATTTTCAAGATAAGTTATCTCGGTCACAGGGACTGCCTCTTCCAAGACAGGTGCAGCCTCGACCGGTGGAACAACAACTGGTTTACCGACTTTAGAAACAGGCCGTACTTTGACTGTTTCTTGGGCCGGAATTGGCCGTTTCTCAACCAAGGCTTGGGCGATGGGGGGAGAAGGGGAAACACTGGGAGTCGTCGCCCCCATAGTTTGACTGGAGATAACGTGAATCTCCCGTTCTCCTTTCTTCGCCAGCTTTTTGACCCGTTTGACTGGCCGAGGAGATTTGATGGCCGGTTTGGCCTCTTGACGAGGGCCGTTTGCTCAACACGGCCTGCACAGCGGCCTTAGCCCTCTTAGAAATGACTGATTTTTTCTCGGTCGCAGCCACAACGACCACTTCCACCTTTTTCAATGATCGACCGCCTGGGAAAGTAAAAGCAAATCAGCAAAGCAGATCAGTAGTTCAAAATTGAAGGGAAAAGGTAGAAATAAACCGTTACCTTAGGGTTGGGGTGCAGGAGCCTTCTTAGGTCGACCACCGAAGATTTTGTTCAGAACGGTTTCGACCGGAACACCAAAAAAGTGTTGGGAATATTCTTCCCACCAATCACCGAAAGTGTCAATGCAAAGAGGTTCTGGAGTGACCGGTCGAAGACGGAATTTTTGGTACTGCTCCTGGAATTCTTTTTTGGCGTCGGCACATTCATTCTCTGAAGAGCCAGGTCCGCGTCCGCTGCTTAGGACAGACCGTGAGGAGAGAAGAGGGACTAGGCAACCTTGGAGGTAGCCAAACTGCCGAGCGAGGAAATTGGGATGGTACACTTCCCAACTCGCTCGGCGACCCTCACAGCCGAGAGGCAGGTCACGGGCAAGCACGAAAGACCCCCAAGATTGACGAAGGTCAGCATCTTCGTCCGCGGCCCACGCAGATGTAAGAAGTCTGATCGACGAAGGGTATTCTCGACGACGACAGATCAAGAACTCGTCATTAGAAAGGTCGTCAAGAGCGAAAAAGTATCTGAACACTTCTTCGGCTTGGTGATAGGGGATTGGTCGAAAAGCCAGATGAGGGCCGAGCGTATCCTTAGGCGAGAAATCAGCAATCGTTGGCTTAAGAGAAGCAAAGTAGACCTGCAGCCAGAGTTGGAAGACCTAGAGGGGACCATTCTGCTGCGGATCGACCTTATCTAGGGTCGTTTCGGCCAAGCAGCGTAGGAGATGGGCGAGAATGGCGGGGCTGAGTGCCAGAGTGTGACCACTAGTTAGGGCTTCGGCCACTGGCATATTCTCGACCAGACACTTATTAGATTTGGTACAACAGATAAATTTGTTGTACCAATAGAAAAGGAAAGCCTCGTGTTCTCCTTCTCGCAGAGCCTCTTCTCCTCGGCCGGTAAAATGGAGATAGAGGGTGTTATAGTTGAAGAAGTTCTTGTGAAGCTTGTGAACCTTTTGATGGTGTTTGGCCTTCACCGCTTAGCGTCTCAAGGGCCCGTTTGTCAAAGCGCCTTCAAATTAAGGTTCGACGGGTACCCAGAGAGGGCAGCGTCGATTGGGATTCCAGTCGGGGAAGTCCCCAAGATGGCAGTAAGGTCAATGATGGTGGGGCCAATAGGGCTGAGAGGGAGGACCATGGTGTTGGTGGCCGAACACCAGAAGCATAAGGCCGTTAGGAGGAGCTCATTGTCTAGGATGACCTTCATGGACGAGAAGTGAATGGCGTCGTAGATGCCTAGGGCTTTCCATTGCTCGCCGAATAGCTTTTCCATTCGTATAACCCAAGCCACCCAAGTTGTAGTGGTCGAAGGCCAAGAGCCTTGAGGCTTTGCCACATCCCATTTTGACCATTCAAACCCTTGTAGCAAGGGTGATAGGCAATGCTCATGGAAAAGTCTAGTGATGGTTGCTGGTACTGCCGCTTTAAATAGAGGACCCAAGATTTGATGAGGGGTGCTCATGTCACTTTCATACCGTATGGTTTTGATCGAACTTCGATCAATAATTTTCTGACATTGGTCACAATCCTTGGAAAGCTTGGAGATGAAGGGGGCCATTATAAGGGGGATTTGAAGACGAAGATCTGGAAGGAGGGGATGCACTGGAGAACGAGGGCAAGAAATTTCAGAGAATTTGAAAGCGTAAAGTACAAATGAGAGAAGTTCCGTATTTATAGAATTGTGGAAGGAAGGGCAATCGTTCGAAATTCAAAATGAAGGGTAAAATCGACCGAAGAATTCGCTAATCATTATGGACATTCGGAGAATCCAGTTGAGAAGACCGAGGGTTTCATGTTTTTGGGGGGCGCACGATTGTGTGTGGAGGCGAGATTTACGGCGAAAGACGTTTTGGCGTCTGCACGATGACGAATAGTTCACGGATCAAGGTGGCATGGTTATGCTCAGCAACAAGGTCATGATGGCATGATGGTTCAGAAAGCCACACGTCTTAGACGTCATTATTAGGGGGTTAGCCGTGTTAAAGGATGCCACGTGGTGTATTGGTCAACAGGATCAAGATCGTGCAATCGTGCTCAATAAATGTGCCTTGGAAATAGAGTATTTGGATTCTGAGTATTAGTTTCGCTTCTTCAAGGTTGGAACTCGACCAAAAAAATTTAGGCCGAGGACCTCAGAAGCGAGGGGGCAAATGTTTGGGCCCAAAATATTTGTTTGGGCCGAGTATAAAATCATTCTTGGCCCGGAAGGCCTTGCGACAAGGGTACCATGGATCGTTTAGTTCATGGGCTTCCAAACCTAGGCCGATTAGGTCATGCTGCAAGACGAGTCGAGTCCTGGCGCAATAAGGAGTCTCGGCAAGCTTAATAACCCGGAAGTGAATCCGTCTCAATAAAGGACTAGGTTCACAATTATAGGGAAAATAGGACTGGTCGAGTTGGTGTTTGATCTGGAGAAGAAGACCTAATCCCAGTAGGGTTTTAACTCAACTTTAAAGGTATCCAGTGCTATAAATAGAGGAGGCTGTGCATCATTCAAAGCCCCTTCAATTCAACACACAACTGCCCTGCACAAACTCTCTCAACAACTTGAGATTTTTTATTTTCTCTTTTCGCTGACACATCTTCCGTTGGCATCAACAGCATTGTGAAAGCAACCTGTGATATCCTCAGTCGGCATAGATAGCTCTATCGCCGTAGAATCAGCCGATCTCGCAGCATCTTCCGTTGGCATCAACAGCACTGCGGCGATGACGGTTGGTTACCTATCCAAGTCTCGGTCGAGAAGGATTTTTGAATCCTTATTGGTCGAGGTCATCTCATTAGCCTTCTCGGCGAGGTGAGGTGTTACAGTTTATTAGGCTCGGCGTATTGCACGCCGAGTTATTGTATGATCGGATACTCCCAAGTGGGATTTAGAGTTCGGCATTCAGACGGCCGAACCACGTTCATTATTAAGACTCATATCTGCTTTGAGTATTTGTGCCCTTACACTTTGGTGTCGATTAGGCGAGAGTTTACACTGACGAATACCATCACTGTGGCTGAATCCGACGGCGACAATTCATGAACTTCGTAAGAATAGTAGCCTTGTCTTCGGGTTCAAGAATCCAAGAGGGTGAGACGTGTTCCTTCCTCGGTCACAATCGTAAGATGCAGAAGTCAACCGCGCACCCAACGCAACATCAACAAATTTACTCCTTGGTCGAGCTCGATCGACGAGTTGGCACGCCCTGCATTCACCGAAGGACGTAGTTAGCTTATAGATTACTCGGCCTGCGCACCACGTAGGCTTGGTAGTTTTTAGGGTCAACAGTGTCATAAGGGGAGAAGAAACTTTTCAAGGCTAATGTACGGCACATATTGGAGATGTTTTCTATGGAAGAAAATAATTTTGGTTGTTCCTTTTATTTAATTTGGTATTTACAAAGCTAATGCATGATTTTAATGCTATGTTTAGTAGTTTTGTACTACAGAAACAAATATATAAAAAGGAAAGGAACATGTTTAACTTAAGAAAACATTTGAGCAATTTAGTTTTTAAGTAATTGACTCCATAATGATAAGTATTGACATTCTTGTGGTGGAATGAAACTTGTTCTATATGTGATTAATCTCTTTCAAGTATGCTGTCAGATTTTTGAGATTAATTTAATGTCAAAGGGAGTAATGAAGGAATTAGTGCCATTTGTTGGCAAGACTCGAAGTTCGAATCAGGTTATTATAATTTTGTCACTTACAGTTAATTAATCCATGTGACTTCTTGTATTGTTTCAGGGCGGAGTTGACCAATGCCTTTTCAAGTAAGCAAGACACAACGGCTTAGTTGACGATGAGACTATGTTTTTGAGTTACTTTGGTCAACTTTGCATCTTAATTAGAATAATAGGGATAATCTTCTTGCCTACATGTGTGGATTAGTTCTTTTAGTTTAATTAAGATGGCATAGTATGGGTTTTATTTCATCGAAGTTGTGAAAATCTTCATCTTGCCTACAGGTGTTGAAGTTTTTCATGAAGGTACTTTTGTGACATAAAATCTAGTACTAGAAACTAGTTAATTTTCTTGCCTACATGTGTAAATTAATTTAGTTTCATGAAGTTTATTGGGATAAAGTTCCATGCCATTAGTGGCAAATATTTCCACAATGAGCCCCATAAAAGGTTGTGGTTTGAAGGCATGGAAATCGGCTGCATCATGACATATTTTGTGTCTCTTCATGAGACTTCTTGATGCAAAGTATTGGACCCATGAAGGTTAATTAAGGATTGCTAAGGTACGCATTGTTTAAATCTTAAGCCATAATCCTTTTTCATTCCCTGTGCTATTAGTCAAGAAGAAAGACGACACTTGGAGAATGTGCATTGATTATAGGGAATTGAATGCTCTCACAATCAAGGACAAGTACCTTATCCCTCTCATTGATGATCTGTTGGATGAATTGCATGGTTCCAATTATTTTTCTAAGCTCGATTTGAGGTCGGGGTACCATCAGATATTAATGAAACCTGAGGATGTGGGGAAGACAGCCTTTAGAACTCATGAGGGTCACTATGAGTTTTTAGTGATGCATTTTGGCCTTACTAATGCGCCGACAACCTTTCAGAACTTGATGAATGACTTGTTTAAACCATTCCTCAGGAAGTTTATGCTTGTTTTCTTTGATGATATACTCATCTATAGCACATCTTGGCTGTAACATTTGATTCATTTAAGGGAAATATTCAATGTCCTGCACCAGAATCAGTTGTATCTCAAGAAGTCTAAGTGCTCATTTGGTCAAAGTAGTGTGGAGTACCTTGGACATATAGTATCTAGGGATGAGGTGGCTGCTGATCCGTCTAAGCTCAGAGCAATCCAGGAATGGCCTTAACCAAGAAATGTAAATGAGTTAAGGGGGGTTTTGGGGCTTACTGGGTATTATCAAAAATTCATTCCCGACTATGGAAAGGTCTGCCAACCCTTGTACAATTTGACTAAAAAAGATGGTTTTGATTGGAATAATTCGTCTACTGAAGCCTTTGAACA
Organism: Malus fusca; assembly: GCA_035220775.1. NCBI lineage: Eukaryota > Viridiplantae > Streptophyta > Magnoliopsida > Rosales > Rosaceae > Malus > Malus fusca. The sequence continues at coordinate 14,933,375 of CM069061.1, forward strand.
ACTCAAGAGAATTATGTCTTCACCACAGGTCTTAACATTTCCATATTTTACTCAAACTTTTGTAGTAGAATGTGATGCATCTGGAAATGGTATAAGGGCTGTTTTGCAACAAAATCGATGGCCAGTTGCATTCTTCAGTCAAACACTTGGGCCTAAGAATCAGGCACTTTCCACTTATGAAAGGGAACTTATTGTTATAGTTCATGCAGTAAGGAAATGGCAAAATTATTTGCAAGGGAGGCACTTCATTATAAAAACTGACCATAGCAGTTTGAAGTAATTTTTGGGGCAGAGAACCAACACTCAATTCCAGCAAAAATGGGTACCTAAACTCCTTGGTTTTGATTATGAGATCCAATACAGAAGTGGAAATGAAAACACCGTTGCAGATTCTTTATCTCGAATTCCAAATCATCATGATATTGTTCCTGAGGATACTATGGTATTAACTGCCATCTCTTACCCTTACTATGGGTGGATGGATGAATTAAGGAGATATAATGAGAGTGATGCTTGGATTGTGGACAAGATCAAGGAAGTCACTGCATACAAATTCAAGGACACTACCAACTCTGCCTTAGCGAAATATTCTGTTGATAATGGCTTTTTATGCTATAAGAAGAGGATAGTAATTAGCCCAAATTCCCTGTGGAGAACCAAGCTTATGGTGGAACACCATTGCACTCCAATAGCAGGTCACCAAGGTGTGACTAAAACTTATCAGATGATCAAAAGGGGATTTTATTGGCAAGGGATGAAAGGGGATTTAAGGAAGTTTGTGGCTGAGTGTGCCATATGCCAACAAAATAAGTTTGAGACCATTGCACCACCTGGATTGCTACAACTCTTACCTTTACCACAAAGGGTTTGGTCTGATATTAGTATGGATTTTATAATGGGACTACCTAATTGCAAGGGCAAATCAGTTAACATGGTCATTGTGGACATGCTCTCCAAGTATAGCCACTTCATTACACTTGCTCATCCCTACAATGCATCTACAGTTGCTCAACTGTTCATAGAACATGTTTTCCGATTGCATGGTATGCTTACTTCCATTGTGAGTGATAGGGATCCAGTGTTTATAAGTGGATTTTGGAAAGAGTTCTTCAAACTCCAAGGTTCTAAGCTTTGTATGAGTTTGGGTTATCATCCCCAAACTGATGGATAGACTGAGGTGATGAATCGATGTTTGGAGACATATCTCAGGTGTTTTGTTGGAGGGCAGCCTAAGAAGTGGGTTCAGTGGTTGCCATAGGCAGAGTGGTGTTTTAACACTGCTTACCACACCTCTTCGAGGTACACCCCTTTTTAATTGGTATATGGTTATCCCCCACCTCACATTGCTCCACATGAGATTGGTTCTACCAAATGTTGGAAATGTGCCCTAAAACCAATCATATGATGATACTTTACGGACATTTCACATGTTGAACTAATCTAGTTTAATATCAAGGGCAAAGGTTATTGTTTTAAGTCGTCTCATATAAATGTTATATGCTTAAACGATAAGTCCAAGGAATATGTAATTAGGAGAATGTAATTTAAACAAGTTAGATTTATGAGACCATTCTCTTTCTTATACATATCCTAAACATTCCTGATCATAGGATTGCCAATTGGGCATTGACAGTCGGTTAAGATTAGTACATGTTATGTCTTCTCTCAGGGAGAGTGACTGGTCTCGAGTCATTGGTGTGATTGACACCAAGACAAGCATGTAGGTGCTCAATAGCGAATGAGTCCACTGAATACGATCAACGAGGAGTTCTCATATTCATGTCACATGAGAACTCATGGTTGGGATAATGCAAAGTAGTCCTTTGACCTGAGGCATCATATTTGTCTTGTGGTTAGGTCCTTGATCTTTGACTATGTCAAAGTCACTCCGTCAGAGGGTGTCCACGACATAGTTGGGGTTAAGCCACTTAGCCATGGAGGCAAGTAAATGCGCAACAAGGGATCTCTAACCTTCGAACCATTTGAGGGAGAATACTCTATGATATGATTAAGAATCTTTGGCCAGAGTATGAATGAGATTTAGGAAGTCGTTCCAAATCACATTCAAGGTAATCATATAAGTAAATGAATCACATTGGATAGTAGACATGAATAAACTATCAAACCAAACAATGTGGTCAAGAGTATTGTATTAGAGAAAGACCGTATTGCATTGTAATCCTAAACTGAATAGGTTCTCCACCTCTTCTGATTAGCTTGGGTAACCATGACATACTGCTAGGTGTCACTCATGGTTTGTGGAAGCCCTAAACATGTATAATCACTAAAGGGAGAATTGAAAGTAAGTTTCAATTCACAATCGATTTGAAAGAGTTCTAATCGCCTACTGCCTCGCTAAAAGGAACCTAATGGATCGTACACCGTGTAAGGTAGAGATTGAAGAAACAAAGGAGATGAGTAAGAATAATTAAATGGTTTAATTATTTATGGCAAGGATTAATTAATATGTTAATTAATCAAACGAATAAAGTTCGTTAAAAGACCACGGGTTAGTTTTGGGCCTTAAGGCCCAATGGGCTTCGAACGTCAAGCCCATTGACTTAAGTTGTATGACAACTTAATGAATAATGATTCACAAAGGCCCAAATAGCCCAATAATACCCTAAGGCCGGCCATTTAGAGGAAGGGTAGTGAAATTGCTTTAATTACAAGTTTGCCACTCCAATGAATAAAGGTATAAATATGACTTTATAGCCAAAATTCATTTAGGGTTTTCTTGAGGAAATTGGAGAGAACACAAAGCTCTCATTTCTCTCTAAAGAGGTCGGCCACCCTTGGAGGGATTAGCTAGTAATCTTTCTCCTCCAAGGTCACTCATCTCTTCTTCACATCTTACCTTGGTGTGGAGACTTAGTGGTTCTCTATTTTGAGAACTTGGAGAAACATATTCTTCCATCCAAATCCATGGATCTAAGAAGCAAGGAATGAAGGCCCTCTCCTTGGGTGATTAGCCTTTGCTTATGCAAAGAGGAATCTACAAAGGTATAAATTTCTCAACTCACTTTGTTCTTGAGTTGAGTCTTGGTTCACCAATCTACTAGGCTTTGAATTTCATGGTTAATGTTTTGTTTTTAAGTGCATATAAGCATGATTCCGCCTTTAATTGTTAATTGCATGCTAATAGATGTTGCTTAAATGAACATGTTTTTCACAAAATTTCCTTCAAGTGGTATCAGAGCCTAGGTCTAGTAGTTGGTGAATCCTTTTGGGTTTTGTAGTTCATAGTTTATGATTTGAATGTTGTAATTGTTACAAGCTTTATTCTTGCTTCTTTGAATGTAAATTTTGTTGGAAAATTTGTCATCTCAAATGTTGTAGATGTAGTTCATATGAGCATGAATTTTGGAGCTAAAATTCGGTGCCATGTTTTTGGGGATTTTCGGCCAAATCCAATGGGTGGATTTTTGGGTTCATGTTTGACTTGTTAAAAGTGTTTTCAAGTAACTTTTGGAACCCCTATGTACCCTAGTTTGTTTATATGTTATTTCCCTTAAGTTTGAGTGGTTTTGGGATGTCTTTGGATGAAAAATGTTCATGAAGTTTTTATGGGTTTTTCATGAATGTTCTTCATTGTTCTTGATATTTTAGCCAAGAACAAAAAGTTTGGTGTTTTGATTCAAAGTTTTGATTTATTTCATAAAGTCTTTGTTTTGTGTTGGTGGGTGTGACTTATCTATCATCAAAACATTTATTGAAATTTTTGAAAGGTGATAGAAATGGTGATGGGTGTGTAAGAAGTACTTCTCTTACACACACACACCACTTGCATGGCTTTGTTCACACCAACCTATTTCCACTTGCATGGCTTTATGACTTTGTTGAAAAAATTTCAAAATTTTGTGGGTTCACCTCTCCAAAACCGGCCCTCCCTCAAGTGGGGTGTTTTTGGGGCTTTTATGCAATTACATAAAGTTTTGGTACTTTTGTGTATTTTTTAGTTTGACCCAAAAGTTTACGTATTTACGTAAAGGCCCAAAATCATTAAAGGTCAAATTGTTTTGTTCCTTTAATGAAGTTTTTGAATTTGTTGAAATTTTTGGGTTCTAGTTGTAATTACATGAAGTAGTGGACTTTTGTGTTTTTACAAAATGAGCTCAAAAGTTTAAGTTTTGCAACATAGCCCAAAGGTTGAGGTTATTGCATTTTGGCCCAAATTAGGTTGAGAACAAAATGGTTTTGTCCCTTTAAATGAGAATTGGATTTTCATTTCATTTAGCTCCATTTAAATCAATTCTATGGATACAAAAACCAAATGAAAATGTTGCATTCAAGTTTAATTAGTTAAAGCGTTAATTAATTAAAGAAATGGTGATTATGAACCTAAGCCTATTATAATTGAGCTATGTGAAAGGCCGTCTCAAATTTGTTTGAACCATGGGAATGTGTAGATTAGATTTTGGTTGTAATTTGATATGATCAAATGTTGTAAAAGAGCATAAGCTCTTCTTTACTTTAAAGTAATTTGTTTTGATCAATTGTTGTAAAAGAGCATAAGCTCTTCTTTACTTTGAAGTACTCATTTTCTTGTTTTATTTGATATGCATGAAAATGGAGTAACGGGTCCAACGCCCAATAAGACAAAGCGCCTTAATATGATTAAACGCATAACTAAAATCAATCACCATCCCTAGACCGAGATTCAACACAAGGCTCGTGTTGGATCTAATTCAAAGGTTCATAGTCATCCTAAGGCCCTAAGACAACTATATAGTCCATCAATGAATGCAAACCTTATGTTAGTAGTACCATATACTCTTGCTTTAAAAAACCGTTTTACATGCTTAGTGGGAGTATTATATACTACTAAATCAATCACATGGACCAATAGTTGTAATAGGACCAAAATAGTTTTAATAAGATTAAAATGTATGTTTATATGTGATGAGACCTAAAAACCCTCAACCAAACCATTATTAAGTTGACAAGCGTGAGAGTGCTTTGAACACTCTTTTGTGGCCTTCCACCGTGGTGGGCTTCAATCGTTTGTGACTCATACACCGTATTCGTCCAGTTCTGGGGTATGCAAAGTATGTGCTTACATTCAGGAGAAGCCTATATACATACATGATGAAGTGAGGTAGGCAACGAGTTTAGCCAACATGATATAATTCTGAGGCTATGCTTGAACCCCTACACGAACTAGGCATGGTGGGAATGACTTAACTAAGTACAATGACGCCAAAATGATATAATTCTGAGGCATCATTTTCTAGAGGCCAAATTAGATGGGTACTTGCAAGAGATGCAAATGAGTAAGCGTACTCTCTCATTATTATTAACGCTAACCAACATGATATAATTCTGAGGTGGGTTTGGTAATAGTGAGCCTCCCATACCCTACTAAGAGTTTCTTCCAAAACTCTCGAATTCCAATGAGGGATATGGAATTTGCCAAAAATAGTGGGTGGTGCTATTTGATTTAAAGACCCGGATCAAATGGCTTAAAATCAATCAATTTATATTCGTTATGTATTTAATTACCGATATATTTGCAAACGCTATCCAAAACTTGACAAAGAAAAGCCGAATGCTTTAGTTTCCGGACTTGGTACCACAATCCCAAAGATTGTCTTAAATGGATTGTATATGTACCTAAGTAGTCTCACCCTCACAATCTTCCTATTGATAATGTATCATTGGAAGAACATGTTAGATAAGTCTATCATAAAGAGGACAACACTTTTAATGTCATAATTCTTCAATTACAAATCGTTGTATGTAGAAATAAGAGTTGCTTTGAACAACCCTTAGTTAATGCAAACACTAGTGCTTGTTTCTTTGTTAAATGAACAAAGAACTTAAGAAGAAAGCACAAGAGCATGGACACTTTAAGTGCCATGATTCTTCACTTACAAATTGTTGTATGAAGAAATGAGAATTGCCTTGAACAACTCTTGAAAGTTTGTAATTATGTTTAGAACATAATGGTTGGTTGACAAAAATAGTCCATCAACATGGACTTATGATGATTTTGAATCATTGAGTGTTGAAGTGTTAAACCACTTCTAGAGACGGAAAAATAGGCAAGGACTTCACCTTTTGTGTCCCTATCCAAATGGTTCACTAAGTTTATTGTAAACTATATAGTGAACAATAACCACACGCTCTCCAAATTGTTTGATGTGTATAACACAATTGAAATATGTTTCAAGAGAGATAGTGGGAGTTTAGGGACCATGACTATTGTAGTCAAAGGAGAAGTCAAATGAAGAAAGCGAAATAACTCCAAGGGAACAAACTTTCTTTATGAAAGGATGGACATTGGAAGGGGTATTTGCAAGAAATATCTTGCAAATGTCAAGAACACACCTTTTGAAGGTGTTGTAAATTGTTCTTGAAAATTTCAAAACAGTTGGTTCTTCTACTTGAATGCTTGATTCCGTATTAGTAACTATGTTTTACAATCGTTGTAAAAGTGTGGCTAATAAGAAGTAGAAGATTAATGAGAGAAGAGAAAGTACTTCACATTCGGAACGTGAATTAAATGTAGATCTCTGCGAAAGCAGATAGTACTTACTTCCTCATATGAACTACCAAAGAAATTGGAAAACCAAAGATTGTCTTTACATTCCAATTTTAAGGAACTTAATTCCGTCACTATAGTAGAGATGGATGAATGTTTTGTTTGACAAAACATTGTTCTTTATTAATGAATGATTAGATTATTGTAATCTAATTAATTATCTCTATAGTAGAGATGATATGGTAGTATTAACTGTTTAGAATATAACGATGCTTAAAACCCAAAAGGTTGCAAGGTAGTGACTAATCCCAACTAAGTTGTGATACCTCTAAAAACATAAATTACGAGTTGGTCATAGATAGATGCTTTGGATCGTTAGATCCGGATCCAATACCTTCTTATTGAAATTGTATAGAGGCGAAATGATCGAATCTTTATTCTTTTGGAAAGAAGAAAGAATCACAAAGTTGTTGAGGTTAATTCACTTAGATGTTAGTGGCACTAGTCCACAAACATAATGCTACTCATGTTGTTTGACATTCACCAAAGATCACTCTCGGTTGGACTATAGTTTATTTTGAATAAACACAAGTCCGAATACTTTGCAAAATGTTTCCAAGAATTCAAGAAATGTAAGTTGATGAGTAAGACGTCTAAAGTATTTGCCTCCTTAGATTTGATCCAAAGAAAGGTAACACTTTAGAACAGTTTCCTTGAAAGATATCAAGGAAAGAAGCATCATAAGATAATGGATTTCTCCATAAGGAGAAGAACGAACTTGAATAAGATTTAGTTCGTTGGATATTATCAATTACCCATATATAGGATATATACTTCTAAGACAATATGATTGTCAATTAGAAGATCTTCCAAAATTTTCATAACTCCATAGGATGTAGTTGGAAAGAAAGACAAAACTTAATCATGTTAAGATTTGGGATTGTGTGCTAATAAGCAATATTTGTTTAAGAATTATCTTGTGGGTATCCTTAAATTAACATTTGGATATCACTTCTATAAACCAACTAACAAATGTTGTTTGTTGGGTAGTTCATTGTAATCCTACACTAGGATTTGCCCAAGATAGAGCAAATGAACAAGAGATAGAACTCAAGGAAATGGTAAAGTACCATTTGACCCGAAATAATGAAACCTTTATAGCTAATTGGTAGCTTAAGGTGACTACAATCAAAGAGAATGGTTGACTTTGAAGGAACCATCTTTGACGTAGTCTTAGTTTCAATTAATTCGAAGATTGCTAGCTACAACTAAATCGTGATTCAATGTTTGGACATAATATGGGTTTCCGAAACCATTATTAAAATAGTCTTGATAATATATGTCTAAAACTATGAATCACAAGACATGTAATTGTAGAGATCCATCCATCATGGATCTCAGCAAGCTAGTGGGAGCTATAAGCGTCTTATGATAGAAAGATCAAATCGATTGATTTCTCATATAGATGTAAATAAATCTTTTGTTTACTAGGTTTACAAAAGATTAGTGGGAGTTAATCATATTCCTAAATTTGAATATATATGATATATTAATTTTGGAAATGGAAAGAATACTTCTTCGTTAAAGTTATGACTTTAAACATTCTATAAAGATAGAATGGATATGGGAGACATAGTCTATAAACATGGGATGAAAATCTATAATGATAGATTTCAAGATATAATTGGATTATATCAATCCCTAATAATAGACAAAAGATGCTAGGAAGTTTCTCATATGATGATAAACTTCAATTAGAATGACGACTCCAGTATGACTAGCAAGTTGCCCTTCTCAAAGGGAACGTGCCCTTTGACTCCCAAAGAACTAATGCGTAAATAAGAATCCTTTATGCATACGCAGAAAGATGATTTACGTATTTCATATTGTATGAAAACATTGATATGAATTGTACCTAGAACGGTACAAGACAATATAAATGCAAGCCCAGGATCAGAACCATGGCAACTGTCAAGTGAGTCCTTAAGTATTTAAGAAATACTAAAGGATAAATTCCTCAAAGAATGAGGAAGAATTAGAGTAACGTAAAGGAAGCGTAAATGTATTAGATTATGAATCTAATCCATCATTGGATGTTTCTTCATTATGAATGAAAAGATAATTAGATATCTCTTTATTATGACTAAAGAGATATTTGGATGGAAACATTAAAAGTAATGACTTTAGTGTGTTCCATTATGAATGCAAAATATATTGCCATATAGAAGCTTACAACAATGTTGTTTGGATGGGAAAGTTCATTTATGAACTCTCTATTCGGTTCCAACCAGAAAGTGTCTCTAGTGTACCGACATTACGACACTAATGGGGCGATAGCTCAAGCCAGGGAATCAAGGTCTCATCAAGATCCGAACTCAAATGAGAGACTGAACCACATGATTAAGAATCATGTATAATGGTGACGTCGTTATTCTCAAGGTTGCTTCTATGGATAACATATAGATATCCATTGCCTAGGCCTACTACTTAGCCATTTTTGAAATGACTACAGAAGATGTATCATCACTGATAACCAAGCTGATTGGCTCTAGTGCAAGTGGGAGATTGTTGGAAATGTGCCCTAAAACCAATCATATGATGATACTTTACGGACATTTCACATGTTGAACTAATCTAGTTTAATATCAAGGGCAAATGTTATTGTTTTAAGCCGTCTCATATAAATGTTATATGCTTAAACGATAAGTCCAAGGAATATGTAATTAGGAGAATGTAATTTAAACAAGTTAGATTTATGAGACCATTCTCTTTCTTATACATATCCTAAACGTTCCTGATCATAGGATTGCCAATTAGGCATTGACAGTCCGTTAAGATTAGTACATGCTATGTCTTCTCTCAGGGAGAGTGACTGGTCTCGAGTCATTGGTGTGATTGACACCAAGACAAGCATGTAGGTGCTCAATAGCGAATGAGTCCACTGAACACGATCAACGAGGAGTTCTCATATTCATGTCACATGAGAACTCATGGTTGGGATAATGCAAAGTAGTCCTTTGACCTGAGGCATCATATTTGTCTTGTGGTTATGTCCTTGATCTTTGACTATGTCAAAGTCACTCCGTCAGAGGGTGTCCACGGCATAGTTGGGGTTAAGCCACTTAGCCATGGAGGCAAGTAAATGCGCAACAAGGGATCTCTAACCTTCGAACCATTTGAGGGAGAATACTCTATGATATGATTAAGAATCTCTGGCCAGAGTATGAATGAGATTTAGGAAGTCGTTCCAAATCACATTCAAGGCAATCATATAAGTAAATGAATCACATTGGATAGTAGACATGAATAAACTATCAAACCAAACAATGTGGTCAAGAGTATTGTAATAGAGAAAGACCGTATTGCATTGTAATCCTAAACTGGTTTAATTATTTATGGCAAGGATTAATTAATATGTTAATTAATCAAACGAATAAAGTTCGTTAAAAGACCACGGGTTAGTTTTGGGCCTTAAGGCCCAATGGGCTTCGAACGTCAAGCCCATTGACATAAGTTGTATGACAACTTAATGAATAATGATTCACAAAGGCCCAAATAGCCCAATAATACCCTAAGGCCGGCCATTTAGAGGAAGGGTAGTGAACTTGCTTTAATTACAAGTTTGCCACTCCAATAAATAAAGGTATAAATATGACTTTATAGCCAAAATTCATTTAGGGTTTTCTTGAGGAAATTGGAGAGAACACAAAGCTCTCCTTTCTCTCTAAAGAGGCCGGCCACCCTTGGAGGGATTAGCTAGTAATCTTTCTCCTCCAAGGTCACTCATCTCTTCTTCACATCTTACCTTGGTGTGGAGACTTAGAGGTTCTCTATTTTGAGAAATTGGAGAAACATATTCTTCCATCCAAATCCATGGATCTAAGAAGCAAGGAATGAAGGCCCTCTCCTTGGGTGATTAGCCTTTGCTTATGCAAAGAGGAATCTACAAAGGTATAAATTTCTCAACTCACTTTGTTCTTGAGTTGAGTCTTGGTTCACCAATCTACTAGGCTTTGAATTTCATGGTTAATGTTTTGTTTTTAAGTGCATATAAGCATGATTCCGCCTTTAATTGTTAATTGCATGCTAATAGATGTTGCTTAAATGAACATGTTTTTCACAAAATTTCCTTCACCAAAGTGGCTTCTGTGGAACAGAGTATGATTGAAAGAGATGGCTTACTAGCTGTGTTGAAAAGTAACCTGCAACTAGCTCAAAATCGAATGAAAGTGTAGGCGAACAAAAAGAGGACCAAGAGACAATTTGATGTTAGAGATATGATTTACTTGAAGTTGGTGCCCTATCAGTTGCAATCTTTGGTGAACCATAGCTATCAAAAGCTGCAACCACGATTTTATGGTCCTTATTCAATCCTTGAGAAGATTGGTGCAGTGGCATACAAATTGCAGCTACCTGAAGGGTCAAAAATTCATCCGGTGTTTCATGTTAGCTGTCTTAAAAACAGCTCGGAGATAATGTGATTCCACAGATTGAACTACCTCTGGTGACTAAGGATGGCCTGGCTCAGGAAATACCTGCAGCAATTCTGTCTAGAAGGATGTACAAAAAGGGGAAGCAGGGGTTCAACTTCTAGTGCAATGGAATGGAAATGAAGTTGTTGATGCGACTTGGGAAGACTTTGACGAGTTCCGGAAATGATTTCCAGATTTTACAGTGTAACCTTGAGGACAAGGTTGTTCTGAAGGGGAAGGCATTATTATGATCTTGTGATTACTTCGATCACAAGTATCAGGAAATGGGACTAAATGTAATAAGTGAGTTAGGTTGAAGGGTTATTTTGCTATTTGTAATTCTGTAGGGAAAGTTTGTTCACAATTTCTGTTTTGTATTGCCTTGTGGCAGGTTTCACATGTGTATTTGGCTACCTATAAAGCCATATATTCTCTCACTTCGAAGGGTTAGAAAAATATAATACAATTTTACCAAATTTGCTTTTGTTGTTCCTCTCAGCTTCCTCCACCGCCATATCTGATCTCACAAGCAGGTTAAGGTCTGAGCCTCGCTGGATTTGGATGTTATCAACTTCCTTGCTTTCACTGATTATTTTTGTGTTTATGCATGTTGGTTTTTTTATTTTATGTATTGTTTTATTAATTTTGGTTATGTGATTTGTGATTTTTGTTCTTTGTTTTACTTGGATTTTGAGGTTTCCTTTCTGTTGTTTTTAGGTTTCTTTCCCTTTGCTGAAATTAGAATTGGCTAAATTTTGTTGATTTCTTTTAGTCTTTACTAGAAAAAATGCCCGCGCGATGCTGCGGGGCTTGAATGCATCACCTTGAACTGCATTGTACAATTAACAGGACGAAACGAAACGTTTTGGTTCCCTAATATATAGAAGAAACAGAAGTAACATATAGTTCACAGAAAAGATAAAGACTGTTTTGTTCTCATTCTAGCATCTAAGTTTCCAAGCACAAACATGCAAAGCAAAGAACATGTAGGTGTTGAAGCAAAAATGTTGATAGCTGAAAACATGTAGAATGGCTTGCAGCAGTCGATTACGGAGATTGCATTGTTCACTTTTTTTGAGTGTAGACATCTTCCACACTATAGCAAAAAATATAAATCATAGTTTAAGAAACACTACTATAATGTTTGTTATATAGGTGTGTGAAAAATAAATTGTAAGTTACCTATCTTTGGGTTTTTTGCTTTGAGATTTTGTTCTAAGTGCAGCTAACGGCACTTTGTCGGCTGGTTCAATTTTGGGGACAACCATATTGTGGAATTCTCTAGCAATTCTGGCAGAATTGGTTGTCTCTGTTTGGTCGCCGCAAGGTTTTTTGCTGTGAGTCAAGGTACAAATTTAAAAGGTTAGAGATGAATGCGAGAGTGACAAAAGAGTGCGAAAGAGTGGTGTGAAGCTTTTTCATGAGTAGGAAAACATATTCATATACCTAAGAGAAGCATGGTTTGTAAGATTTACACATGAGATCATTAAGCAAGAAGAGAACTTTACCTGTCAGATTTCTCTATTTGATCAGGAAACAACGCTCTCTTTGATGTCTTTGTGGGTGTAGTTGGTTGGGGTTGTTGATGTAGTTGCTGGGAAAGGGTAGATGGGCTGGGGGTCGCTTCAGTTAAAATTTGTTTTCCTACGGTGGTAACAGGTGTTTGTGGTGTGATTAAGGCAATTGTTGGGTTTGAGTGCGGTTGATCTTGTAGTAGTCCATGAATGATGAAATCCGTTTTCCCAAAGTTAGTGTTTTGGTTTCCAAAAGAGAGCTGAAATTGTTTTGTCTCGCCAACCAAATTTTTTAGAGTTGGTGGAACTATGAAAGGATCCTCATATCCATCCTCTATCACCAGTGTGTGGCAAGAAACACGAAGTATTTTTTCAGCGTGCTTTCCTATCATGAGGAAGTTGTGTTGATTCGTATTGTCTTCCACAATCAGATCTATTTTGAACCTAGGTAAGATGAGGATATATGGTTGTTAGGTAAACATTACTGCTAATATCAATCTTGTGAGAAATGTAGGAAATGAAGTAGAACTATTATAATGTAGGGAATGCATGTATAAAATCGATGGAAAGACATAAATTATTAAGAAATAATTTACTTCACGTCAACATATTATGCAAAATGAAAAGTATATGATTGAAAGCTTGAAGTATCATTTATGTATTATGATTATGGTTGTTCTACAAACTCTTTAGTTTCTTGTTTAAAGGTGGGGAAAACAGTATAGGTGCAAACTACCGTAACATATTATAGCAGGAATATTTACAATGATGTTAATAATATACCCCCCCCAAAGGTGAAACAGTAGTAACAACGTAATGATTGGGGAGATGACCCTTATTTGTCATAATCGCAAGATAGTAAAAAAGGACTCACCAACTTAATATAACCATTAGATATAAAATAGGTGTAAAAGCATATTACCATGGTTCGGGTAATCTGTTTATGAAACCATGTTCATTGCACTCAAACGATCCAGAGTTGTTTCTGACAACTTTATGGCAGGACGGGCATGATTTGTACCACCAACCCCTAGTCAAATCGAATCCAACAATAGTTGCTTGGCATACGAAACTTGTATTCTGTTATGGAAACACATGGTTTCGAACTCATTAAAGATATTAATCATCATTTTGGAAAAATGGAGTATTAACAAATAGAGAAACAAAGCAAGATATTGTCAAGTTAGATGCAATATGAAAATTCTATTTTGAAAAAAAAGGTGATTTTGGTGAATAGGTTGGTGATGACTAACTAACCTTGTGCAATGTAGGATCAAGTAGTAGCAATTGGTCAATTGTTTTTGATTCAGCATTAGCATCGACTGCGCGCCCTGTATACATCTCAGCTGAGGTGGGTAGGATTTGAACAGGTGATCTAAGATGCTTAAACCTGTTTTGTGCATGTTTAGGGTGAGAAAGATTAATCGAAGAAATATAAATGCAAAAGTTATTAAAGAAGGATTGTCATTTTACTTGTGTTTGTATTCGGAGAGTTGCGGAATCTCCGGATTGAAAACACAAACGGTTGATCCTGTGCTTCCGAGAACAGGATTTCCTATAAATAAAACATAAAAATCAATAAATTGAAACTTTAAATAGTTAGATAAAATATGGCAGGGCATAACCTTGGTATTGGTTGACCTTGAGGCTTGTTAAAGCCACAAATACAGGTGGCAAAAGCGATTGTATTCCACTGTTCTCAAAATTTGTTGCAGTCTCTCCCCATAAGGTGATTCTCACTGATTCGTCTCTGTAAGTAACACAAATGATGAGGGTTTTGTATATGTTATAAATACGGTTCCATATAAATAATATTCAGAGTTTAACGTAAACAGAACTTACTTAATATTTTGTAGCCTAAGATTTCGCTTTTTTGCAACTCTTGTCTTTTGGATAGTGATCTCTTCAGTCGGTTGTACAGCCGTTAGGCAACCAAACACATCTGCATATAATATTAAGCGGAGGGAATGAGTGCACACTGAAGCCAAAAAATAAAAAAATAAATTATCATGTTAGATGTTAGAGCGACATTTGAAACTAAATTTGTTACCTGTAAGCTCAACATCGTTGTTGATTCTTTGATGAAGTTGATCGAGTTCAATTAAATTGAACCAGTGCATTGGGAGCTCTTGACTTGTTTTGTGAATAGGAACGATTGTGGTGTTCTTATTCAATTCAATCATCGCAGCATGAGGGATAACCTTGCTTGATCTCCTGTTGTGTACGACACGAAATTTGTTTATTTCGTATGCATTGCCGACACTTAGATGGTCCAAAAAAAATTGGATGTCTCGAGCGTTCATGGTTCCGTGAACCGCATCTCCCTTTTAGAAGAAGAAATAAAAAATGAGAGATAACACTAAATGAGCGGTATAACATTTAATGCATGTAGTTTAAGAATAACGAAAACAGTACGTATAGTGTAGTTGTGGCTAGTTAGATAACATTTAAGATCTTATGTTATCGTATTAAGAATATGGTGTGCACATCATGGATACGAAAGAATGCTAGCATTGAACGATAAGTAAAAAGGTGTAAAAGTCTTACATCTTTATCAATAAAGACACAATCAAGACTTATAGGTTCAGGATTATCTCCAATGCTCTTTGTGGTCCACATTCTGCATACCCTGATTTGGAGTTTGTTTGCCGGCTGGTATGGCTTCAGTAAACGAATTGGTTGCTGCTCCATTAATCTACATATACAAACAATTAAGAAGCATATTAAATTTAAAACTTAATACAGTGATTTATTAAAGAAATGTTGTAGTCATGTTTACAAAAATAAAGTAAAGGATAAAATAATAATGCAAACTTATACCTTCATGTAAATGTTTTAAAACATCTTTATAAACTATGTTTTTTGTATAACCGTAGGGCATGTCACTATCGTGAGCAATAACGATTTTGAGACCTTTTGTGGAGGTGACTCTGGATAGCGCAACATATAGTTGGCCATGTGAAAAAACAGTTTGCGACAGATAAAGGCCAACAATTTTCAAGGATTGTCCTTGGCTTTTGTTGATTGTCATTGCATAACAAATTTTAAGAGGGAATTGTCGCCTTCGCAAAGTAAAGGGATATTTATGCTGAAATGATTCAGTAATAATCCTAGGGATATAAACTGTTTCACCAATGTTGCTTCCCGTTATGATTCGTGCTTGTATAATTTTGTTGTTCAATTGCATCACAACCAATCGTGTTCCATTACATAATCCACTGCTTTGGTTTAAATTTCTAAGCAACATCACTGGGGTACCAACTTTTAAATCTAACTTGTGGTGCGGTAAACCAGGTAAATCAAGTTGGTTTAGAAATTCATTTGGATAAAGCACATCTAAATTTTCTAAATTTTCCGTTGAAGAAGACACCGAATCAAAACTGAGATAGGTACGGTTTTCGCCGGGCACCATACCCAACATAAAATCGTTTATTTCAGTCGCTGTATCATTGCGTGGTGTCACAATAGCTCTTTCTTTCAAATATGGTACATCTCGAAAATTAGTTTTGAAATTTGTATACACAGCTGAAACCATGGTTTTGATGGGATCTTCATCAAAACGAATAAGGAATTGGTCTGGAATTTGAACCCAAGAGCTTTCTTCATTAGTTGAAGATAAAGAATTGGCGGTAGTACCGTTTCCAATGTCTAATATCCACTTTGCAAAATTTGCGAGTTCTTGTTTTTCTGTTTCGTCCAGAGTTGTTTTTGAAAGCCTCATGTTTTGCTTTAAGAAAAAAATTGTTAAACAGGGCCAAAGGTATGAACTCGTCAATGAAGCTTCGACAACGTCAGCGACACTTCCGTTTGGAACAACAGGAAGAATTTGCCTAAAATCACCTCCGAAAAGAATTGGCTTACCTCCAAACGGTAAATGGTCAAAACCTGGTTTTGATCCTTTAAGAACATCACGAAGGGATCTATCTAGAGTTTCAAAACATCGTTTATGATTCATGGGGGCTTCATCCCAAATTATGAGAGCAGCTTCATCAATCAATTTTGCAAGATGAGTCCCTTTTTTAATTTCACAAACCGAACAATCCGTGATGTTGATAGGAATCTTAAATCTTGAATGAGCCGTTCTTCCACCAGGAAGTAAGAGGGAGGCAATTCCAGATGAAGCGACTGCTAAAACAATTTGATTTTGGGATCTAATTCTAGCTATAATGGTGGTCCACAAAAAAGTTTTGCCTGTTCCACCATGACCATGTACAAAGAATAGTCCAGATTTGTTCTTGTGAATTGTTTCAATGACATTGTCATAAACATATTTTTGCTCTTTATTTAATTGGTTGATTAGGATTGAGTGCTCATGTTTTAGTGAGTGAACATCATAATCTAACTCCTCCCTTAAACACCTATTTGTAAGTCTATCCATCATCGAATTGTTTGGCTGTGGTAGGTTATGCTTCGACAAAGAACTATTTGAAGCAGTAAACAATTTCTCTAACTCGTACAAAAGTGAGTTTCTAAGTTGGTCTTGGTAGTTAGAGAGATCTTGCAGGCCAAAATCATTGATCATGTTTTTCGAAATGTCATCACACATCGTTTTCCAATGTGTTTCAAACAAAGTTGATGGATCAGTAACATCACAAAAGAGAACCAATGTGACAAACAATTGCCTTAATTGGAAGGATGACGCTGTGACAACCGCTTCTAACATGGCGCTATTCCATTCCTTATCATCTCCTAGTAAGCCAAGCGAGGTGCATGCAGCTCGGAATGTTGGTTCAAGAATGCCTTTGATGGTCTTCAAATGATCAAAACTGAAGCTGCCTTTTTGGTAATTCAGCAGCAACCTCAAATAGTATAATTCACCCGCAGCAGGGTGAATATAAGCAACTCTTCCTAAAGATCTACCTCTTTTTCTACGTGTCCATTGTTTATCTTCATTTTTCCAAACATACTTTGTAGGAAATTCAACATAAGATAACACACGTGCATCAGGGTCTTGGGCATTGGTTTGAAACCATTGTGTTAACATAGTGCTTTCAAGATTAGGTTGGTTGACAACATAGTTTAGGTCATCAGTATCTCTAAAAAGAACATTTTGGTCAGCTGGAAGGTGTATAGACAACCTCTCAACGGATGGTTCTCTGAAATGAATGTGAAACTGTAACAATCTCCAAACTGCTTCGTATGGACATAAGTATCTACAATTTAGATAAGCCACAACCTCATCAAACTCCTCATCCTCAAAAACAGCTCTAGTTCGATCAACACCTTTAGTTATGTACTTAAAAAGATACTTAATGAGTGTTGATTGACAGCATGATTCAACGTTTATATGTGCTTGATACGTCAATAATAGCTCACGGTTGTAAGGGACAACAAATGCATTATCAAGCTTGATTCCATTTTTTAGAACAAACAGATTCTCTACATCTCGACGCTTATATGCAACGAAACCCTCTGTGGAAAAAGTGGTTTCATTTGTGAAAGATTTAGGAAATTTTTTTGAACATTTGTTTTCTCTCATGCAAGGTGAAAATTGATTCGCAACACCACATGGGCCGTGTATCATGTATTGCGAAACTGCATCATACCCAGCTTTGTCACATCCTTCAGTAGGAATCTCAGCCGAAATGATAGAATCAACATCATAAGGCGAATGACACTTATAATGTTTATTAACCCAGAGCAAGATATGACAATGAGGAAGGCCTCTTTTTTGGAACTCCACCGTGTAAATCACTGTTTAAAAAAAAAAAACATGTAGATAGATTAAAACCATGGACTCTTAGGACTTGTAGTGATAAGATTGAAACAAATCAACGGAAAAAATTGGTCAAGTGTAACGAACTAACCTGATTCGACAACACCAAAAGGTTTTCCTGACTTGAGGTATTTTATCAAATGGTCAAGTTTTGCTTTAAAAATTCTAGAAGTTAAGTCTGGCCTGTCTTCAGCTTTACAACCAGGTTTATCACGTAGATCTTCAATAATCTCAGGCCATTTAGCATTGCAGGTGAAAGTGATAAATAAATCAGGATTTCCATGGTGGCGACATATAGCCATGGCATCCTGATAATTATTTATCATATATCTAACACTGCCAGTAAACGAAGTTGGCAGAATGACCCTCTTGCCAACACCAGAACTGCTTGCATTTCCTGCTTTGAGAGCTTCATGAATTCCTTTAAGACCTTCTGCTCTAAAAGAATCTTGATTTAACCTAATGAAGTCTAACCGATCTTCTTCAAGAGTCGCATATGCATCAACTAAGTATTGTTGAAACAATCTACCACCTTTTAACAGGGTGTCACTTTGTCCTGGTCTATCCTGAATTTGATAACCCAAAAATGCTCTCATTGTTACCCCCCCATTCTTTGGTTTTTTCCCCCTAAAATTTGGATTCCAAGGAAGACCTTTTTTGTACCCATCTTCACCGTATGGGAAAAGAAGAGGATATTGAAGAGCCATGTATTTAGGATGTAACTTTGTGATTCTCTGTAGGCCATCTGTTTTATGTTCCACAACAATATCTCTTTCGGTGTGAAATTGGCCAATGTCCCCAAATATCAAGCCACCTATCCCGTCACATGCCGGTAGATTGTACTGCATATCATGGTTGCTCTGTGCACCGTACAAACGTAGGCGTAAATTACTTGTGGATCTTTCATCAATTCTATCCCTGGCTTGCCTAAAAAGTTGAACGACTTCATTACACTCGTCTAGCATTTTAATGAGGCCACCAACAACTTGTTGATCGAGTTTTTCAGATGCTTCTGATCTATTGAAACAACCGATACGATTGCTAACTTCATTTTGAGTGTCATAAATGTACAGTTGTGCAAATTTAGGATCGTTGCCTTCTGGAGGCAACAAAGAACCCATCAAATGATGCACTTGACCATTTATTTTAAAAACATATGGACCTCGACCCTTGTTGATCGATCCATCAACTTTGGCCCCCATTGAAGTTAACGCCATCATTGAATTATATGATCTAATTTTTTTTTTGAACTGCGAAAAACTTTGGGAATTTGTGGGGTTTAACAAATGATCCAAAAAAGCGGGAGTGGGTTTAGGACGTGGGAATTGCACTTTTTGAGTCATGCAACACGCAGTAAACTGCAGGGTAGAAATAGAAGAAGGACGCTCATGATTTTTTTTTGTCTGTTCTGCAGACCAAAATAGAGCACTGCAATACTGACATTGGTAATTTCTTAATCCAAAATCAACGTATTCTGGATCAATCCCTATAAAAAGAAAGAGTAATAGAAGCTACATCAAACAAATTGATTGAAGTTAATTAACAGAGGAAAGTCAAATTTTGCAATCCGTAAGGAAATACAAAAAGTTATATTGAAAGAGTGCATACGCTTTCTTTTTTTCTGATAGGTTGCCTGCCCAATAATGAGCGGGTTTGTAACAGAATGAATACTTGGAGTATTTCTGGCCAACAGAGAGTGCACAGTGGCACGATCAGCGATAAGAAGAGGTACAGAAACATGATGAGAACTCGTTCCAGCTGCCAAATGTGACGTACAAACACCACCAACAGGAGTATTTTGTTCAAAACTTGGTGCAAATGTTTGGAAACTGTTGTTTCCTTTGTTTGAGAATACTAAAGAGGTTGAAGTATTGTTGTATTCATCATCATAAGCGGTGGGAACATCTTGCAACACCATATCATTGAGATTAACAATCTCAGTAGATGTAGGCAAATCGGTGCGTTGAGTTCTAGTGGCCTTCTTAGATACCCCTATTCTGCTATGCTTGGATACCCCTATTCTGCTAGACATAATTCTACATAAACGGAAAAAACCAAACGGCAGTTGTTTACTTTCTAATAAAAGTAATGTGATGGTGAACAACTATGTTAACCATAAGAAATAAGCGGTAAACCATAGCCCATTAAAGCAAGAGGTCTTCAAAATCGCAACCACTTGTGAACATAATAGTAAAAAGAGTGGAAAATGAACAAATTAAGTGAACGACAATTGCTAAAAAATTGTGATAAATGAAACCAGCATAAATATTGAATAACGATGTTATTATGATCTAAAAAAAACATGCATCAACAATTGGACATGAAAATCGAGAAAAAGTAAAAGCAAATAAAAAAGGTGAAGCTTCTTAAAAGTGATAGAAATCTAACCGTTATATAGACGAAAGCGTAGACGTGTATGAATGCCACCAAAAAAGAATAAAGGACTGTAACGATAAAAACAGAACCTACAGAAAGAGAAAGACAAAATATAAAAATATATTTAATTAGAGAGAAGTCAAAAATAGAACAAATATCAAACTATAAAAACTAATGCACAACTCAACAACATTAATATTGCAAGACATGCATTCATAAAATTGACAAAAAGGAAAAAATTATTTAGGTTTGATTTACTTAACACCAATAGATTATGCAAGATGTAAAGTGTAAGGCCTTAATTTCAAACATTAACAACATACATAGAAAACAATTGTCATGCATCCTAAAGGATATGCATTATTAGAGAGTCGGAGGATTAAAGTTTGCATTCAATTTATGTTTGATTTCGTAGATGGTTCAAAACAGTTTCATTAAATATGTTTAGAGATTTATAGAAACCCATGATGCGATTTCATCGTTCCTGTCCACAAAGCGTCTTTAGATCGGACTCTTATTAAACGTTTAGTTTGATATATATTAATAATGATAGAAATAGTCTCAGATGTTTTGAGTTTAAGCACCACCACATAAACATGTGAACACATCCATAAGTCGAGTGGAACAAATTCATTTATGAGGAAAACAAAAAATGAAAACAATCATGAAAATCTGTAAGAGTGGAATAAATGGATTTATGTCAGTGCAAGGTGAGTAAGCATATTAAACATTTTATCATGGTAGTAATTCAAGTTGAAATTCCGCTAAAAAATGATCAACCGTTTTTTAACCATAGTTGAAGATCCTAAAAATGTAAACCCCCAATTTATATTTTAAATTGACACCCTTGAGTAGAATCAAATTCAACTTTATGAATCACATTTGTTGTAGTTAAAAAGTATTAAGTTGAGTAGTTACTAAAGACAAAACATTTAAATTTACTACAAAGGAATAGTCAGGTGACCATTGTCATCATTTTTTACGACTATCAACACAACTACGAAACCATGAGTATCAATCTTGACATGCATTCAAACGTCACCATCTTTAAACACACCTTTTTCACACCGTACGTACCTTTTGTATTTTAAATTGTTGCATTTTTTACTTGATATCCATGACTTCCATATTGAAATAATTACATAGTAACCAAAAGTAACAATATAAATCTGTCGCTCACTTCTTCCCCACTTGAAAAACAAACCGAAAACCCACATTAATTAACATAGTTTTTAACAATTTAGATATGGCTGCAAAAACAAAACTTACAAAGCCAAAGATCCACACAAATATATTTTTTGGAGAAACGAATTAAAAATTGTTGAGGAACTAACTAAAATTTGAAGAGTTTAAAAAGAGAATAGAATTGATATAAATACCAACTAAAGTTGGAATTTTAAAACAAATTCTCTCAATTTCGCCATGAGAGCACATAAGGAAATAAACATTTTGTTTATGAGAACGGCATGTTCACCAAGAATTCCAAAACATAAATATAACAACTGTCTTAAAAGTTTATACCTAACAAAGAAGCATGAGTCAAATGATATTATTTACAACAACAAAAATGCAAAAAATATATAAGCAAAGAATCATAATCCCAGATCGATTAGGTTTGTTAGGCAAAAATAATTAATTCGCGAGATAGGAGTGTAACAAAGAGGTGCAAAAAAGAGTAGTGCCAATAGTTTATTATAAAAACGGTAAAAAGGTTAATTGTTTACATAATTGGCATCATGACCCAACAAAAAAGAATTACACAGCCTTTATCTTATCTAACTACTGTTCTGTCTTTATACAGTTAAAGCCCAAAAGGCCCTTACAGTGGAGGAAAGGAAGAGCAAAAAAATTAGAATCTTCTTGCAGCAACCAAAAGTGCAGATACCACTGAGAAACCTTTTTAAACAAAAGCTAAACCGCTTCATCCAACGGAACTTGTTCTTTTGGTGAATTACTACGATTTTCAGGTGGATAGATAGTGTGGACCACCAATTTATTTCGGTTTGGGCCCTTACCATAAACACGCAAACCGAACCTTGTTTTATCTATTTTGACTGATTTTGTTGTATTGGGTCCTGGGGCAGTATCGGAATATTTCTTTATCGTTCCTTCATTCTTTTCATCGTGTCGAGCCTTAATCAGTTCCCTTAAATTTTTTACCAAAACGCCTCCTAGAATTTGTTGTTCGCTTCGATCAATGTCTTTCACCATTTTATTAAACCCTGAATGACAAATTAAATAGAACGTTAATATTTATGTATTTTAGAAAGAAAAATCTAGTTAGCTTGTAAGTCTTAAAATAACATTGTAAAAGATTTTTAAAACTCAAACATAGAAGCTATGAGTTTTTTGGATATAAGTTAGGTTTATTCGGAGAGAGTAGTTATTAACAGCACTCATTAAAGTACTTTGGGAGGGATGAGAGGGTTGACTCTTAGGAAAACCTAACGAAAACACCAACCAAAGTAACTAATGTCTAAAGAATGGTTTGGAAAATTGAAAACGCAACAAAGAAAGAAAGCAATTGACAAAAAAACATATAAAATGGCCAACAACATTCGACTAAGAATTAGGAACACCTGGTTAAAGCAAAATCACAAATGACATCAATGCACCTTTGAACAATAATAGAATGGTTGAGACTAAATGAAAACCAACAAAAACAAAGAAACCAATGAACTCGAGAAGTATCAAAGGATCACAGAGATAACCAAGAATGAGAAACAAAGCAGAGAGCAAACGAATGACATAAGCTGATAAAACAAAACAATCGATTGAAAAATTATAAATCTGCATTAACTCAAACGGAAAGCATGGGGAAATAATGCATCTTAGTTTAGGTGACATACCAAAGCCTTGATTCAAATGCAAGGTCCGAACCCCTAGATCAAAGGCAGCAAGAAGAGCAGATCATGACGTTGTAATGAGACTTTGATCTAAACTACAACAAATCAGTGAGATTGAGAGTCAAAATTCAAAGCGCAAACAAATGGACACAGGAAAAGTAACTCAATCTGCGACAGTGCAATGGACTCTACCTGTGACAGTTCAACAGACTTAATCTAGGACAAATTTACATTTCACGAAAGAAAAGCTGCTAACAACGAGAATGCATCATCTGTCACCATATTAATTTAAAGGCCTAAAGCAAGCATGAGGTATCCGAGTCGGTTCTGAATTAGTACAGGGGTTAGAGTGTGAGAACGTTGGTTTCAGAAGGAATAGGTTAAATAGAGCAAATAATGGTTCACTGTGGAGTACGGTTGGTGAAAATTATGGGGTAGCAGATGATTTTAGTAGTTGAAGTAAAAGCAAGGAGGGATACATCATTTCCAGCAAAAGCATATGGCAATGACAGACTACCAAAAGTATATAAATGATATAATCTAGGTTAGAATCGTTGGACCAAAAGCATATGGTAATGACACACTACCAAAAGTATATATACATACATACATTATATATATATATATATATGTAGGACGATTACTAAATAAGAAAACAATTTCATCCCTTTCAAATCTTAAATGTATATATAAGCATTCGTCAAACTTCAATGGATGCTTAGTTATCTCAGCCTTGACATTAATGAACAGATACAGATACGCACACTAAATAGAAAGAAACTCAGTTCCAATGTAAGCTCAAACGATAAAAAATTGAATTATATATTTAAAATCTAAGCATCAAGGCTTCACAAATATAAATTAAAAAAGGTAGATAGTTAAATAGGCTTTGAACAAAAATGATGGCGCATAATCATATACCTCAAAAGAGGATGGAACCAACTTCTTCCTTGAATGATCCAAATTTATAAAATCTGCAAACAATGTAAATCCGTTAGCAACTTAGAGACTTTCAAATTTAAAGAGCAAATCTTAAGAAATTTTAGCTAAATGACCAAAGACAGACCAAAAAACAAAGGAAAGTTACAAATATGATGAATTACAAAACATACCTACTGAAAAAGCTCACATTTGTAAAGACTGGAAGTTTTTGCATGTTATCCCATCTTAATCACTAACATTAGCTCTTGTAATTACTCAAGCTATTATTCATCTATTTCATTGCTAACCCAAGCCCTAAAGGTGGAACCACCTAAAATCAATACTTCAAGAGCTAAAAAGCAAGCATCAGTCTTCCTA
The DNA here is from genome assembly GCA_035220775.1 of Malus fusca. Lineage (NCBI taxonomy): Eukaryota > Viridiplantae > Streptophyta > Magnoliopsida > Rosales > Rosaceae > Malus > Malus fusca. Next base: position 14,958,082 of record CM069061.1, read on the forward strand.
AATTTTGATGCTTAAGATATATATTTAGTAATGGACTGATCCTTTTATGAGCATGTTTATTTACTAAACTTCTATGGTAATAAATTTGGCTTTAAGTTTACTCATGCCACAACCCAGGTAACTACTGCTTTCTATTTTGTCGACCCTTTTCAACTTGATATACACCCTCTCCTTTCCCCGATCTCCCTTATTTATGATTTTAAATCTTGAGTTATGCACCCATCATACCTTGGATGCCTTTGGTTAAGATATTTAAATTTTAATCTTTATGGTACTTTAGGTATGCACTGGTGCAAAAGGTGAACAACAATCAAAACTGGCAGCGAGGAAGGCATTTGTTAAATGTTCACAGATTGGTACTAACATAGCTAAAAAGATAGTGATATATGTGAGTTTTCGTAAGTTTTGACTTGATTTTAGGCATTTTAAGTCTGGGTCAGAGTGATAGTGGGTAAGAATCAACTAAAACATAAAGGAGAATCAAAAGTATTAAACACAAAATATTACATGGCAATGAGAATATATAAACACACACAAAATATTACCTTCCAAAACATTCACCTCTCAGAAAGACCTTGAAATCCCCACAAAGTTGTCCAATTTCCACCAGAATCCAGCTTCTTACAGTGTTAGATTTCTTCTAGGTAAACCACACAAACCAAAACACCAATCAAATGAAGTAGCTTTAAACATAGACAACTTATGAGTTCTTATCAGATAAAATAATCAAAACAGAGAAACGGGCAACTATATTACTCGGCAAAGATATATTGCTCAGCAAAAATAAATAGAGTAGATAACTTATTTGCGCTGAATTCCCAAGTGCTATTAAACTATCAATGATCAGAAGATAGCTAATGGTGAAAAAGAAGCCTAACCTATATGAAACGAAATGAAAGGCTATACCGAAATGAAAGCCTACCAGGTGCAAATAGAAACAAACTATGTAGTTGGACTTGTACATGGTTAGATCCTTGGTGTCCAGGAATTATGCTATAAGGCAGACTAATCAAATGATTACGCTTACAACTATAATGTTGTTTCAATTTTTAAAAACTGCTAACTGATTGAAAAACCACACCATGTAGAGAACCAGTGGAGATCAGAATAACTAAGAAATACTATAGAGGCAAATGAACAGCCATTAATATAATTTTTTTTTCTCAGCATGGCAACAACAATCAGAAAAAGAAAAGGAGAAAATCTATGGGATAAATTTAAAGTCTATTTGAAAAGTTCTATATATTTGTTTGTCAAACTCAGTGATCAAACTGCACAGTCATGAGTTCCAAAAAGAAATACTAAAGAGGCAAATGAACAGCCATTAATATAATTTTTTTTCTCAGCATGGCAACAACAATCAGAAAAAGAAAAGGAGAAAATCTATGGGATAAATTTAAAGTCTATTTGAAAAGTTCTATATATTTGTTTGTCAAACTCAGTGATTAAAGTGCACACTCATGAGTTCCAAAAAGAAAATAAAACGAAGAACTGAAATCATTGACAATTTCAAGCAATATAGCAGCTATTATTAAGATCCAAACGAAATCTAGAAAGTATGGGGAAATAGTATAAGTAACTAAAACTCTTGAGGGTTTTAGCTGTACTTCCACCCTTGAAATAGATTTAGCAAGCACTGTAAATTGACAAAAACATTGAAATTGAAATGCACAGAGGCAAAGGAAATTTAAAAAACCTTAAACCAAATGACAGCCTGGAAATGGAAGCAAATGTGAACTGTTTTTAATCATTCGAGTTCAAATGATTGGCAGAAGAAAGGGCCATTCTTTGAATCAACAGGATATAAAACAGAACATAATTTAGGTGTTCAAATCACCCAAACCGAGAAAAACAAATTACGAAACGAAATTGACAAAAATAATTAAATTGAATGTACAGAACAAAACAAATTGAGAAAAACACTTAAATTTCTTTATGCACAGAAGCAAAGGCAAGTACAAAACCTTAAACCAAATCACAGCCTGCAAATGTTAGAGCTTCAAAGCATAGACATACTCTAAATGTAATCTAATTAAAGCTAATCAAATGAAATTAAAGCTAAGTAAAACAAATAAGAACTTGGAAATAGAAAAGCAGCATAATAAATAATGAAAAAGCTAAGAATGAAGTTGGATTCATCCTTTACCAAATAAATGTAAAAATGTTTAAAAATTGTTGAATCTTAGGATTATCTTTCATGACACAGAACTTCGGAAACAAAATCGATCACTTTCTCATTTTGAGATCATTTCAATGGCCACATTACATCATTGTAAACATATACAAAATATTATTTGTCATTGGGTCAGGTAGGTTGGAGAAAAGTTATGATGGATGCATGGTTTTATAAAATTAAAATAATAAAATCACAGATAATGGAAGCAGGGAGCAATAATCGACAAATTGGTTATTGTTGCTTTCATGGACATTCGTACATAATATATATATATATATCTGATTGCATATATATTCATTAATGGTGATTCCACAAATCCAAACAAAAATCCAAGCAAAGAACGCAGCCTGTTTCTCTCGCCCTTTTTTTTCTCTGTCTTGCGCCCCCTTCTGTCTTGCTTCTTCCCGCCCCCCCCCCCCCACCCCCCAAACCCCAAGCAATTAAGGATAATTTAAATAATCATATAATTAATCCAAATTCTCAACTGTACACACAAACGATGTACTTATTCATTAAGACAAACCGTACACACTAAGAATACACAACATACCACACAGAAGCCACAAATCAAATAAGTATACATTCAAAATAAGATTGTCATAATGAGAAAAACGGATGAGAACTAAAATTAGCACAAAGCAAATGAGGTGTACAACCCTCCAACTTTCTAAATTGACTAAGTCAAAAAAGTTTGTAGCAGAACATGGAGAAAGGATGGAACAAAGAGATCCATTGTGGTGATGTAATAGTCTGTGATGCATAGTAAGTCGAGTTAAATGAAAAAATATCATTTCTATAAACAACAAATAGACATCTAAACTTGCTGTCCATACTGGTTGTTAGAAAGTTTCAAACACAGTATAGAGATTTGTATTATAATTTCGTTTGTATAAAAGTTAACAAAACTTAACAAAATTTTAAAATGGATAGACAAACACCTCAGTAATGGTTGATTTGGTGGCTGCTGTGTGAATGAAAGGTTTGATCTGTATGCTTGTGTTGGATCTGCATGCATATGAAAAAAAAAATTAAAAAGTGCATCACACAAATACAGAAGCAACCAAGAAATGGAAAAACAACCTACCAACATAGAGATATTCGAATGATGTGAAATGGAAAAAGACCTTGAAGGTGATTTGGTGAGAAGCAATTAGTGGGAAAGTATGAAGAAACACACAATGAGCACAGTGCAACCCCTTTATTTATAAAGACAGAAATCTGACCTTAATAGTGAACTGAACAGTGAACTAAACAACCTAAACTCCCAAATTTAAAAACAATAAACTTAAAAAGGAGTTTTCATTTTGTTTACCTATAAGCAAAGGGAACAAAAATATCTGAAAAACAGAAATATGAAGACAGTGTAGTCCCTTAATTCACAATGGCTAAGAGCAAACTCAAATAGTTAACTAAACAATTTAAAAATATCTATGACACCTTTAATGAAGCTTGTTGACCATGTGCAATGGAGCACCACAAATTTATCTACATTATGATTGTTAGGAGAACGGATTAGGTTGTAGGAAAATATGTGGACATACAGCTAACCCTAGAGGTGATCTAAACAACCTAGAAAAGACTAAGAGCAAACCCTAATAGTTAAGTAAACAATATAAAATATCTACGATAGCATTAATGATAGAAAAAATATCTATGACAATTTTAATAAATGGAATGGCTAATCAAACAGTAAACAACAATTAAAAACAATAAACTGAAAAAGAGTTAACCCTAAGGTGAGCTAAACAATCTGCAAAGATCTATGACAATTTTAATTAAGGAACAAAAAAATTGTAACAATTCTAAAACAGAAAAATGATCAATCAGACAAAAATTAATCAAGAAACAAACAAATTAAAGCAGTGGAAGACCCTAATTCACAAAAACCGAGACATAATCCTAGCACCCAACTCAAAAATTTATAAACATCCATTACAATTTGAATGAAAGAACAAAATATAAATGAAAATTTTAACAAAGCAAATGGCAATTAGACAATAAACAATGAAAAAAAAAAGCAGTGCATTACCTTTAGAATCAAGGGAGAAAATTGAAAACCCAGACCCTGCCATTCGTCCCTCACCCATCCCCTCCTCACCACCTCTATGCGTAACCCATTAACCCTAAAGAATACACACACCCATGCTTTCCTCCCTGTATCTCTCTCCCTGCCCATTTCTCTCTCTAAAATGGGAGAAAATCCCATAGATGCTGGCAGAGCACCTACCTAAATCTCTCTCTCACTCAGTCCAAACCCGTAGCTCCCATCTCTCTCCAATCTGTCAGGCCCTGTGTCTCCTTCCTTCCTCTGTGGTCGCTCTGTCCCCCTCTCTCCGCTCACCAGCGGCACACCCAGCTGTCTCCGAGTCAAAAATGAGAGCGGCTGTCTCTCTCCAATTTGTCAGGCGTGATGTCCCCCTTCCCTCTCTCTCGCCGACTCAAACATGAAATGCAGCCAACGGCTGAAAAACAGGTTTTTAAGCCTGAGTGGCAATTTTGTAAATTAAGTGAAAGTGGGTTAAAAGCATCCGAGTGGCCATCTTGTAAATAAACTGAAATGTGGTCCAAAACACTGTTCATATGAATAGTGCGATTTCCCCTCCTACTTTAGACTAAAGTAATAGGAAATTTTAGCGTTGTTTTTCTGGCTGTTATATGATTGGGTGACAGATTGTGCTTTTCCAATTTTTTGGTTTTGCAGCATTTAACAAATAGGTAACTAGCTTTGAGATATAAGGAGAGAAACTAAGGCATACGAAGCATCTAGAAATGGAGGTGTCGTGGCTTGAAACCCAGAAACAGAAGCAATTGTGGTCGCATCACCGTTGAGACTGTGGGTGCCATCTGTGTGCACGCATCAAAGGGTTTATAAACAACCAGAGGAATATCGAAAACGGGTATCCGTCTGAGGTAGTGGTCAATATTTCCCAATATTACTCTTCTTTGCTGTTTTGGGTTGACATTATCAATATGATTTGCTTTTAAATGTTTTTTTTTTTTGTTTGCTATGAATTTAGTTTCGAATTTTGTGTTTGCATAGATGTTGGAAAATATGTGCATTTGTAGATGTTGGGGAATCACAAGTGTTTTAGGTACTGAATTTTGTCAACTGTCTTTTAATTCGGATTCATGCTAGGATATTCATGCTTTGTAGAATTAATAAGTAGTAAAGGTGATTGATAAGCATTGAACCCAGCAAAAAACTTTGCTTTTGAACAAAATTGTGATAGCCCATAAAAATACCTATTCGGAATAAATAGCTGTTTCATTAGGATATTTATACCTTCTTTGTTGTGTCATGCTATATTAAGTGTATTTCGTCAAAAATATGTTTTAATAAGCTTTGATTCCTAAAAACTTTTGTATTAAAATAACTTGATTATGTATGAGGGATCCTATGGTTAAGTTTGTGAATATTTACAATGATGCTTTGTCATCCATTTTATGTGTATAAAAGTGTGACCTCTTCAGTCAAATCCAAACATATTAAAAAGGAAAGAACAAAGATGCATTCATACAACCATCTTATTCTACCGTTGTAGCATAAACTTGCACATATTATATAGTTTGAACAGTGATAATTGTGGATGCAAATTTTCTCCTCCTCGATCTTGGACGATTTTGCACCTACAAAACAACTAGCACTTTAGGTTAAGGCCAAAAGCCTCACGCGCCCACGATGAAGGGGGGGCTTTGGCCGAAGAACCTCCGATGCCAAAGTTAGAATTTTAGAGAGAAAGAATGTTTAGAGTATTTAGGATTTTTTGCAAGAGGATTCGAATGGCTTTTTGGTGGAAATGGGAGCCTATATATAGGGATAGGAGGGATAGGAGGTGGCCGGCCTAGCTAGGGTTTTTAGGTTTAATTTAGGTTTAGTTAGCCAATTTATTTGGCTAATTAAACATAAAATGAATGTTTTTATGGTATGATCAGCTAATCAATGAAAAGATTAGCTAATCAATGTAAAAAAGGCAAGTTATGGTGGGAAAACAAAAGAAATGGCCGGCTCCTATTTTGGAGAAGGATAACCGGCCTTTAGGGTGACTTTTAGGCTTAATTGATAATTTAATTGAAAATTAATGAGTTTATTAGGTAATAATCCCATTAATTTGTCAATTAACTTAATTTATGTGGAAGATTTGGTAGGTTATAGAATGACTAGCTAATTGTTTGGCTAAAAGATGGAAAGTAAGGTAAAAAATATATGCAATGAAATAGGTTTTGAATTGATACCTATTTTGGCCATTTCTGACTTGGTTGAAGATGATTACTCGCTGCTCGCGCGTAGGAATCCTGATACACCTCAAGGGTATTTTTGTCTTTTTCATCCAAAAATCCACGTGTCGCCTTGTGATTATTTTTGGCTCCACAAATGCCCCCACACCTGCTGGGCTGCTCGTAGGAAAGGGCAGCAGGTGTAGAGATCTTCTTGCTCTAGGAAACTTAGGACTACTTCCTATTTTGATGTAGATTCCCTCTTTAATATGAAATTAGATCCTTCTAGGAAAGGGAAATAAATTTCTCCCAAAGCTTATTTAAGTCCACCTTAAGTGGGTTATTAAATCAACTTTGAAAAGTGATGTATTCTACCCTACAAGAGAGAGAGAGCTTAGAGGATACTTGTTCCCCCTCCTCTAGCAATCTTCTACATCTTATCCGTGCAAATGACCGTCTTTCGTTGCTTTCTTTGTCTTCTCCGCGCCACACCGATGTAAGGAAAACTTAATTATCCTTATCTTCTTCTTAGGAGGTGCTGCCACGGGGCAGCCGTCGGGGTGGTGCGGCACGTCGGCTGGCAGGGGCCAGGAGTCGGCTTGGCATGGGCCAAGGAGGTGGTGTGGCATGGGCCATTGTTTGTGTTGCTCAGCTTGATTGAAGTTAAGGATTGGCTCGGCATGGGCCGAGGAAGTGGCGTGGCATGGACAACGGTTTGGGCTGCCACGTCTAGGCTGCTTGCCAAAAATGAGGAAACTGCTTGAGTTTGACTTCTCAGCTGCCGTAGATGGAGCAGTCAAGGATGAAGCTGCCAAGATCGGAGTTGCTGAAGATAAAGTGTCGGATGAGCGAACTGTTAAGTGTAGAAGTGGCTGCTGCTCCCTAACCATTTGTTACTTAATTGATATTTAAGCATTCGATCTTTTAAACTATGTGGCCTTCTCGCATTGGAGAGCTTACCCAGATGGGTGTCAGGGATTTAGTTTACCATCTCGCATTGGAGAGCAATTAGTTTACCCTATCACACTAGAAAGCAATTAGTTTAACCTCTCGCGCTGGAGAGCAAACCCATATGGGTGTCGGGGAATTGGTTTACCCTCTCGCACTGGAGAACAATTAGTTTAACCTCTCACACTGGATAGCAGACCCTTTTGGGTGTCGGGGAATTGGTTTACCCTATCGCACTGGAGAGCAATTAGTTTAACCTCTTGCACTGGAGAGCAGACCCTTTTGGGTGTCGGGGAATTGGTTTACCCTCTCGCACTGGAGAGCAATTAGTTTATCCTCTCGCACGGAAGATTGTCCATATTGATAATCGGAGTGTGACCTCAATCGTGAACGTATGCTCGTTCGGGGGCTTGATTGGGAATGCACGCTCCTCCGCGCGCTAAGACGAGAGTATACGCTATCCCAAGGACCTAGGCGGGAGCGTAAACTACCAAAACGTTCAGATCGTGGCTAGTTGATAGGTTGTTTGCCGGGACGCTGGTGGAGGAGGTTCATCTGCCCTTGTCCTACTTAGGGACACCTCGTCTAGGGCACGTTGGTTCTCGGTGCGTTGCAAGAGTTGATTCACCAAGGTTGTCTGTTGTGCAAGGGCGCTCGTCAACTCTATGACTTGTCGAGACAAATGTTATTCGCCATTTGGATTGGAAGAGCTTGGAATGAATGTGCTTCCTTAAGCAATGGAAGTGCAGTAGGCTCCGGGCACGAGATTTGAATTGGGAAATGTCAAATTCGCGGTGAAATATGGTGAAAATGCCTCCGGCTTGATGGTTGCTCCGGATAGTTGAGATATTCTCGGGCCAACTTAAGCTGCTTGGGAAACCATGGGGGGTAGGGTTGCGGGAGCAGGCATGGCTGCATGAGCAGGCATGGCTGCATGAGCAGGCAGGGCTGCATGAGCAGACTGGATTACGGGAGCAGGCTGGGTCGCGGGAGCAGGCTGGGCTGCAGGAGCAGGCTGGATTACGGGAGCAGGCTGGGTCGCTGAAGCAGGCAGGGCTGCGGGAGCAGGCTGGGTCACGAGAGTAGGCTACTCGGCAAGAGCAAGCTGGGCCACTAGAGTGGGCTGCTCGGCGCGTGATGCTCGCGAATGCGAGGCTTGGGCTCCAATTGGCAACGCATTGGGCTCGCGTTGGGCATTGAGTAACATGGCTCGGGCCGTGGCTTTGGTAGCGTGGGCCTTAGATAGCACGGCTTGGGCCGTAGTGGTGGAGTCATGGACCTTGCCGCATGTGATTGCCATGGTGGCCACCGCGGTGGTTGCCATGGTGGAGCCTTGTGGTGATGGTGCCGCTCCCCCTAAGATCATGTTTAGTCTCGTGGATTGCCGCGGTCCCATTTCTTGAATATTGGAATTTTCACTTGTGGAATTTTCTAAATTTCTAGCCATTGTATTTCTCTTTTACGTTTTATCAAAGAATCTTGGCAAATAAAAAATTCTAATAAGAAGAACGTACGAAAAATACAAGTGGACTAGAAAATAGAGAAAATAGAGAAAAAATCTTTTTGCGCGAGAGTCTTCTACGAGTGTGAATCTCAACTCTCAATGAAAGCACCAATTTGTGGATGCAAATTTTCTCCTCCTCGATCTTGGACGATTTTGCACCTACAAAACAACTAGCACCTTAGGTTAAGGCCAAAAGCCTCACGCGCTCACGATGAAGAGAGGGCTTTGGCCGAAGAACCTCCGATGCCAAAGTTAGAATTTTAGAGAGAAAGAATGTTTAGAGTATTTAGGATTTTTTGCAAGAGGATTCGAATGGCTTTTTGGTGGAAATGGGAGCCTATATATAGGGATAGGAGGGATAGGAGATGGCCGGCCTAGCTAGGGTTTTTAGGTTTAATTTAGGTTTAATTAGCCAATTTATTTGGCTAATTAAACATAAAATGAATGTTTTTATGGTATGATCAGCTAATCAATAAAATATTGGTTGAAAAGATTAGCTAATCAATGTAAAAAAGGCAAGTTATGGTGGGAAAACAAAAGAAATGGCCGGCTCCTATTTTGGAGAAGGATAACCGGCCTTTAGAGCAATTCCACCCATGGAGCCCTTCCCCCTGGCAATCCACTATTCAATCCACCCTATTAAACAGTAACTGCTTTAAATGAATAGTAACTACCATTAATGAACAGTAATTGTCATTTACATCTCCACCCTTGGAACCCTCCCCCTAGCAATAAGCAATTAAAATAATAGTTTTTTTGTTTGTTTAAATAATAAAAAACTCCCCCTCTCTCTCTCTCTCTCTCTCTCTCTGACACAAAAAAAAAAAAAACAATTACAAAGCCCTCGGGCCACAGGCCCGTCGACTTCCCACCCCCCCTTCGCTCGGCCTCCCACCCTCACTCGGGCCCTTCCCCGCTGGAGCTGCTCCCACCGGCCCTCAGGCCCTTTCTCCTCCCCTGTCGCCCGAGCAACTAGCATCCGCTGGAGTTGCTCTTAGGGTGACTTTTAGGCTTAATTGATAATTAATGAGTTTATTAGGTAATAATCCCATTAATTTATGTGGAAGATTTGGTAGGTTATAGAATGACTAGCTAATTGTTTGGCTAAAAGAGGGAAAGTAAGGTAAAAAATATATGGAATGAAATAGGTTTTGAATTGATACTTATTTTGGGCATTTCTGACTTGGTTGAAGATGATTACTCGCTGCTCGCGCATAGGAATCCTGATACACCTCAAGATGTCTTCTTCATCAAAAAATCCACGTGTCGCCTTGTGATTATTTTTGGCTCTACAATAATGATGGAATTATTAGTATTTTTTAATAGTATAGGAATTTGTAGTCAGCATATCATTTTCTGCAAGACTGAAGATTAGTTTGTAATGGATATACAGATCTTTGAGAGGACACAAGCGATTTGGCTGATTGCATAGGATTCGTGCATGTAAAAACTGCAAAGGTATAATTTCTGTTTATATTACCTTGAATTAACCAAAAATGGAACTTATCTTCGTTAATTCGAGAAGATATGAACTGTTTGTCGTTGATTCAAGAGGACATCAGTTTCTTCCCTACTAATGGTTGCCCTATTTCTTTTACTTTTATGTCTGTCTTTTTTGTTAACAAATCGTTTGACCTCCCATTTTTTACCACACTTATACATTATAGTAAAATGAAGTTTAAAAATTATAAGTTTTTTCAGGATGTGCAAAAACTATGAAAAATGTAAAATCATAAAAAAAGATTGTATTGAAATTCTTGGTGGAATAAATTGTCTTTTGCTGTGTATATCACCAGTCTTTATGTTTTTAGCTATTTAGATAATGCTTCAATTATGATTTTTAGCTTTAATAGGGTTTTTATGCACTGAGTTGGATAAATGGTTGATGGGTTTGATTCCGTATTTATTGGAAAATGAAAAAAGGGGGCAGAGGAGGAAAAGAATGCCTTTAGCGAAACTGGATGGGTGTTAGATTAGATGTGTTTGTCATTTTTGGAGGAAAACAAAGGAGTGATTAGAATTTAGGAAATTTTGTTGTTAGGTTAAAATTACTAATGGAAGAGAATTTTTTATTCAACTAAATGATTGAAGAATTTAAAAGGAGAGTTATTTTTCTGCCTTTTGTAATGGTCAGAAGAGGTGGGGAAACATTGATTTTAATTGATTTTAATTGAACCATTGTGTTTTGTATGTGGATTGCTAGCATGCAAACATTTGTACACCCATGTAATTTTCTGAGTTATTTTCTGCTTAGTAGCGTATGTGTTCTGTTTGTGGTCAGTTTGGTGAAATAATTGGTTATGGTTTTTACACAGGTGGTTGGTCCTAAGAGAATTATTCATGCTAAGCAAAGATAATTAGTTGGGATATAAAATCTGTGTTCTATTTGTTTTCACCTGATGTTTTCGATAATACTAACATTTAAAAGATATTTATGTTGTACGAAGCTCATTTTAGACAAAATAGTTAGATTTGTTAAAGCTGATCCAAGTTTTGTGGGCATGAAGCCTTTCACGCCTATTAATTCTTTAGTTTAATGACTGTTTGCATCCTCAAAACTATTTTTTATGTTTGGTTGTCTTTTTCAGCAAATAATTAAATTCATATAAATTCTGTTACCTTCCGCCTTATCAGTTTTTTTATGTTTGGTTCAGCTTCAATATAAAATGTGTTTGGCTGAGAGACTGTTGGCTAAACAGAAAATTTTTCATGGGCTTTATGAGGTGTTTAAATTTGAGATGACGGTGTGTTTCCTTTCAGGTCAGCGCATGGTTTTCAATTGTATATGCTTTCTGGAAAGATTTTAAACTTTTTTGCAGTTTTTGGTGATAAATTTGATAAAGTGTGTTTCCCTTTTACGTCATCGCATGGTTTTGGGCTGTATATGCTATGTAAAAAAAGTTTTTTTTTTTTTTGCAAGTTCTCAGTGATATATTTGATAGTAATGATATTTAAGTAATATTTGTTCCATTTGTGTTGTTTTCATTGCAAGTAATATTTAATTTTTCACTTTTCAATATTTTGTTACCATTCTTACAATGAAACAACACATAATTCACTTGCATATCTTTTGGCAGCGTATTCTCAAAATTTTAAACAATTGTGAATAGTGTTCAGCTTGCTTGCTTTTTTATAATATTTATTATGTTGTACATTTTTTCCATCTTAGAAAAGGTTTACACCAAAATTTAAACAACCTTTAACCAGCAAATACAGTGTTATTCTAGCTTGAATTATCAAGAAATGTATATCATAAAAAACACATTATTGCTTATTTTTCCGTTCGTAATTTCTATTTTCAGTTATTATTATAAATTTTCTGTCGTTTGGTTACAGTATCATATGATTTTAGCTTTTACTATTGTTTTTCCAATGCCTAAGAAAAAATTTATATTGCTGTTGATACCCTGCATGTTCATAATTTCTATTTACAGTTATTCTTATAAATTTTCTGTTGTTTGGTTACAATATCATATGATTTTAGCTTTTTCTATACTTTTTCCAATTCATGAGAAAAATTTTACATTGTTGTTCAAGTCCTGCACGTCCACCTTTCAAATATTACAAGGTATGTTGCCACTCCTCATGAATCATGATTTGCATATCTAGTATATAATATATATTATATTACAACCCTTGTTAGTGATAAATTATTCGACAGTCTATGTAGTGTGACTGCTTAATCTTTTATTACACCTTAAACAACCAAAAGTTGGGGAGGATGAAAAAAGGATTTCGCCTTGCGCAAATTACAAGGTATGCTTTCATAAATTTCATACGAATCAATGCTGGTTGTAAATGCATTTCAACATATTCAATTTTACGCCCGCAGCATCGCGCGGGCACCACTGCTAGTTATCTATTCTAATATGCTGAGGAGGAATTAGCTACAGTCAAATCTTTGCCACTCGATTTTGCTTTATTTACATCACTGCCATCAAATCTGAGACTGAGTTGGAGGGTAAATATTAAAAGTTAGGAGGGTAATTTTGTCTCTGAGCAGATTGGGTGGATTTTGAGTTATTTACAAAATTACCACCGCCTCTTCACTGCCGGTCAAATTGGAAATTTCAATTTGTTTACGAAATTGCCACTGCTTTGCACAGTGGAAGGGCGCCCACGCGTCAATCATCATGGATGCTTCCGACTACTTTTCCGTCCGTTTCCATCCCCTTTTCTTTTCCTCTCCCGACTCTCTCTCTGTAACCGTCGATCAAATCCCCCCATCCCTCCCTTTTCTCAGCAGTACACTTTCCGAATTTTTTTGCTACGATTCCGGCAAAGGCCGTGTCGAAGCGGGTAAAAAAAGATTCTTCAGTGCATCAGGTAACTTGTATACGGTGTTCTTCATTCATGTTGTGTTTGTCTGTTTTTAATTGTTGGTGCAGGTTCTTGACTATTTTCAGGGTATATGGCTGTGAAGAAGCCCGACTCTGCTGTGAAGAGAGCTCTCGGCAGGCCGAAAAGAGGAGGAGTTACAACAAATCCCGGAAATCCGAAATCAAAACCCGGATGAAGAAGGTACTTCTCTTTTCGGCTTGCATTGTATATAAAATAAGTTTATTCTGATTGTTTTCGGGTTGAAGAAAGGAGTTGTCTTGTATTGTTTGGGCTTTGTTTCTTCTGTGTTTCTATAATTTACAAAAATGTTAGGCACTGTTTGTTAGCAAACTCTATGAGTTGGACTGCTCCCGAAACAGATAGTGAACCAGCTTAATTTTTCATTAAAATCACAAGCTTTGAGATCTGAGTCTGCCATATTAGTATCATTCATTAGTTTTTAATCCCATTAATTATATTTTGAACATGTTTATTTTTTATACAACAATAGTTATAAACATGTGAATTCTTTTACATCTTAAAAAATAAGAAACTGATCGGGTTTCTGATTTTTCAAGCCTGGTCTATTCTGCATCAGGTACACTTCTGGGCATCATTACGGGCGTCAATTTCTTTAGAACTCATGGATAAGTTGTTTCGCGATATCAGTTCATGGACTCCGTAAGTGAATTCAATTATAGTTTTCTTAGCCGAGTTGATATCTTATCCACTGCACTGTCCACCTTCTTTTCTTTTAGAGAAGATTTGTTTTCTATTGAATTAATAATAAAAATAACTGAGGAAGGAAATTCAGAAGGAAAAAAAACCAGCTTTTCTTGGATATGTTTGTGGAGATTTTCTTTAGAATTTACTCTTTTTGGTATGTTGTGATTACACGCAAATACAGATTATATGTCAATATTGTGGGGTTATAACACATCGGTTTTGGAAAGCATCATTTTGCGTTGTGAATTCTGAATTCTGTGTTTATTGGCTTTTGTGTTTTGAATTTGAATTTGTAGTCTGATTATGATATCAATGCAGACTGTCTACTATCAATCTCAGACACTAGACTATGCCTTCAATCAATTGAGAAAAGTCAGTTCATTTGCAGACTGCCTGGTTATGAGTTTACTTTAACAGTCTGGAAATATGCAACCAAGTTTTCTTTTTCAACTTATGCTCCGTTTACTATTCTTCTGCAGCTTATTTTTTCACAGATTCAGCCTTCAGTAGATGGCTGAGGAATTTCCACATGTAGCAATGTATCAAATTATCATTGATCATAGGGTATGGCATTGTAAGGGCTGGTTTGGTATTGCTGTGCTTTGAAAAAAAACTACTGTGAGAATAAGCGGCTGTGCTGTGAGAATAAGCGGCTGTGAAATAAATCAGCAGAGTGTTTGGTAATCTTTTTTGTAAAAGTGCTTTTGAAAAAAAAAGCAGTCTGATAGTGGGTCTTTTCATTAAAGGAGCATTGTAGCTCTGTGTGCTTTGAAAAAAAACCAGTTTTCCAAAGCTGCAAATAGCAGCTTCAGCTTTTTCCTTTGATTTCAGCTTATTCTCACAACAGCTTCCAAAATAAGCTCTTTTTTTTTCAGTTTACCAAACACCTAAAACCCTGACAGCTTTTTTTCATGGGTGCTTTTTTTTTAAGAACCTCACTCCCAAACCACCCCTAAGATCATCTTCTGTTTACTTTGATCAAATTTTTATCGACCGTTTTAGTTTTTTTATTTTTTATTTTTATAATTATGATTTATTTCTTATTTTGCCTCAAGTTTAGTTGACTTAAGCTTTGTTTATTATCTCTGCAGTATGAAGAAGGCCTTAATAACGTAATGAGAGAGTCCAATATCAACTGGACGGTAAATGATCCATTCTTTTTGCTTTTTTTGTTTAATGCAATGTCCATACTTAGTGTAATTTTTACCATATTTTTAAATTAAAATCCACCAATTTGGTTGTGGTTTGTTCCATGATAATTGTGTAAAGATGACCGTGTTGTACTTTACATAGTTTGGGAATTAGACTAAGCAATTTGATCAATCTGAGTAAATATATTTTAGTTTTTCTTACGTTTTAACTGTTAAGATAGAAAATTAATGGATCATTTACATAAAACTCACAAATAATGAGTGTGTTATTGCATATGCACATACTGCTCCTAAATACTAATCAATCAGTATAATTTGTTTTTGGAAACTAAGTTTAATTCGGGATGGGAGGTAGGTAGGGATTAATTTTGAGAATCATTACCCTATGAGGATATTCATAGTTAATGGTGAAAGTTATTTTATTTTTTAAATTATCTCATGAATAAATCTGTTGAGGGAGATGATAGTTTTCTTAAAATAGCACCAGAGGGGAAAATGGATATTGAATTTTTGGGTGGTTGTTTCTGCATTTGCGTCTTTCTGATTTTTCCTTTGCTGTGTGCTAACTCTGTTATTGAAGTAACGTTTACAATTACCTTGGGCAGTTCTATACTAAACTGGAGGAAAAGATACATGCAAAGTAGATGGAGAAGAATAATTTGCAAGCCAAGTATGAGGTGGTATTCAATCAATGGTGGTCAACCGAAACCTCTGTGTGTAAGTACGTTCTTATTATGAATGTTGTCTGTTCTTTTACAGGAAACTCTGGAAGCTGAGATTAGGATGTTCAGGAAGAAACTGACTTTTAAAACAGCTCCAATGCCAATCTTCTATCAGGAACCTCCACCTCCTAAAGCAGACCTGAAGAAGGTATATTTTTTTTCTTTCAAAATCACAAATGGCATGATGTATATTATTTTGTTCATGTGCAATTTCCAGTTCTCTGGTGAATCTAATTTCATGCTTTAGTTTGGAAAACTCTTAATTTTTGTCATATATAGAAAAGTGGTGGGGCGTGCAAACTTCTAAATGGTGTTTAGTTTAGTTTATAAATTTGTAAGCATGTGCTCTCTAACCTTGAGCATTTCTCCATCATGACAACAAAAGCCCATGATCCTGTTGGACGCATACTGGTTGCATGTTTTCTTATATCAGTTGTCGTGTAGGATGCCTTTGGTAGATGTTCCCCTTATATTTCTTAGTTTAGTAGGATGTGCAACTGTTAACAATTGTTTACTTGGTAAAGTACTGGTCCTAAGTTATTTTCCCATTCCTCAGTATTGTACGGGTAATTTTCCTTCAGGTCCGACAGGAATAGAGTGCATCTTTTATCACTTATACTTCTGAGTTCATGAACCTTTTTTATTCTTGGCAAATTGAACATGTTAATCAAGCCAATCCTTCAAGTTATCAATCACTTAATCATACTCTCACAATCCTGCCCCATTCAGTCTGTTGGTTGGAATGGTGGTAGCATCTGAGTTATTTTTTACAAGTTACTACAGCTATCATGCTCCATTTGATTGGAAAGGAGGCACCACATGCGTATTTTGACGCTGCCAACAACTGTTTTACCAAAAATTGCACTGTCTTATAGTTCTTACTTTGTCAGTCTACCGAAAGCTTATAAAAAATCAGTGTCAAGTATCTTGACTAATATGTAGTCTAAACACGCATTCCTACTACGATTAATTAAGTTGGCACTTCATTGTGATAATCCTGCTTCGCTGTACTCGGCTGTTATTTGACAGCATTGCACTGCTTTATTTTGGCCTTGACGACTTTAGTGCAATTGATGCAGATACCAAGAAGAGCCAGTCTTCCAACATTGGACGTAGGAAGAGCTTACTTCCTGCAGTTTCTGAAGCAAACGGTAATGCCAATGGTCAATCTAGCAGATTTAGTCTGGATGAGAAAGTACCTCAGAACACTGCTAGAGGGTCATCTTATGTGTATCCAAAGAAGCCACAACGAAGTCCCTTCCTAGACTCCTGAACTTTTGTTGCGGAGAATTGTTGGTACTTCTTGAGCAATGCTTAGTTTGTACTGTGTTTTGTACTCTTTGGCAGTCAGGTGAGATATATATGCTTTAGAAATATCAATTTTCCCATTTTCCTATTTTATTTTTTCTATATTGCATCCATATTTGTATGTTGAATTTGGTGGTTTTTCTCAGAAAGTAAGGGTTTTGGTTTGCATTCTTGGATTAGATTTGTATATATTCCATTGCATCTCAGTTTTCTCTGATTTAATAGCATAATCTAGCTCTTGGTATTCTAACTTTGCTTTCCTTGTATCAAAATTGTATCTGGCTCTTGGTTTTCTTTATTTAAAATTTTCTATTAGTAAATGAGTATTTGATTCTGATGTCATTTTCCTCCATTTGACGTGATTTTGGATTATTAAGGACTCAGGCTTGCCTTCCGCATTTTCGTTGAAAAAAGGCTTTTAGGTGAGTAATTTACTAATTTGGTTTTGATTATCAGCTAAAGAGAATAGGGGGTTTATTTTTTAATTATTTTGATGCAACAAAATTGTTTAAATTTTACATATTTTTCCATTTCAGGATGATAAAAATTTAGGGCTTTGATTCGTTGATGTGATTTCCATGTACTCTGAATTCAAATGAAAATGCAAGGATATATTAGATGTGTGAGTAAATTTTCAGTCTTCCATGTATTTGTTTGACCCTTAATTATATATGAATTATTGATTGATAATTTGATAATATGTATGCTATTATTGATTTAGAAAAATTAGTTCGTTAATTTGTTGGGCTTGGTTGTTTTGGCATGCAAGGTTATGAGGCAGAGGAAAAAGAAAATCCACAGCCTGCCAAGGATGTGTTGGAATACCTTCAGTTGATGTGTCTTTTCCCGGGTTTTAGCGAAATTTGAGGTTTGATGTGTCTTCTCCATCACTTAATCAATGAAAAGCTCTCTCTCACTGAGTTTCAAATTGTAATCCTTACCTTCAAATTTGAACCTTCCACGATCGAACTTCCACTGTAGAGGCAATCTTTGTATGTGACAATTGCATTGGTAGGCCTTTTTTGCAGCTTCCAGAAATCGTTGCTGCTTTGATCTCTGCGCCCGATTGTTCATCATAGAAAACTCCTAAATACAGTGAGATGCCACTTCATGTCGTTTTAACGAGTGCCCGAGCGCATGATTTACTTTATACGTGACCTCTAAATTGACCTGTATGCTTGAGTCCTTGCACCTTACAATAATCTTCACCTGAACCACGGCCATTCATTTCACCTTTGTACTCTTGCAATTGTCTTTGGCCTTTCTTGATGCATCAGACACTTGGATAAGGAATTGTTCCTTTTATTAGCAATTATATGAAGTAGGCATATTATGCAATACAATGTCTACATTCAATTAGTAAATATTGAGTTTATTTTTGTCAAACAGTGACATTTGATTCAGGTTTAAGCTTCTTAATGGCATCATAAGGGTTTCTTTTGGGGGTGCTGATAGGTAGTTTGATGGCTTATGCATATAAATATGCAACCTATATTGTTAATTGTATGTAAGAATTGATTCAAGAAATATGAAGTTATAAATGGACTATATGAGTTATCAATGGATTACATTGTTGACCTCCTTCAATTCTATTCCTTTATGAATGTAAAGCTTAAATTTTGGGCACTTAAATATATGTTTTTATTTTCAATCACAATCGCTCGCATGAATATTCAATTAGGTTTGTTCTGGTCTCCAAGAAATTTTCTCTGTTTGGTTACTGATTATTTTATGTGGTGGGACTTAGTTTTTGCTTTTCTACCTATGTATGCATGATTCGAAATGGACAGTTCAATTTGCTATGTATAAATTTGTAATATAAAAGCTCAAAGGAGAGGTGAATTAGAAACAGTGGTGGGAGAGCGGAGTTGAAGAGTTGAGAGTTTACGAGGTTTACTTGAATTTCTGTATGATGTCTCTGGTATTGCTATATCATCGAGACTGACTAACTGGTTAATTATTCACTAATTTGAAATATAAGTGTAACTTTTCTTTAATTCTTTTTCCTTTTGTATTGTTGTTGGAATCGTTTCATTTTTCTGCTTAATTTATCTCAAAAATGTTTGCATCGTAATACTTATTTTAAATATTTTAATTTGTCCTCTTTTCTATAGAATTTTGTGCAAAGTGAATGGAGGTTATTCTCAATCTTCAGATAGTAATTATTTGACGACTTATCCAAACTTAGCTACTCAGCCTTTCAAATACAGAGTTGTGGATGAGAGAGGAGCCAGATGAGCTAGAATTGGGTTTGTACCATTCTAAATTATTTGTTTATTTACCAATGAAAGATATGGTTGCCCAATCCAATTTTGTATCTTCAATGTCTTAATCATTTTCCTTTCATAGCACTTCGTTTTGATTTGTATATGGACTATATACTTTATGTTTATCTTAGATCACAGTATAACGTTTAACGATTGAATTTGTAAAACAGTTTAGCAATTTTTTCAAAAACTAACTTTTCCTACCATATGCTCAAGTATTATGCCTTATATTTTTTCTACTTTCCCTTTTTTGTGTTCCCCCATGTAGTAGGCTGATTACTTGAAACGATGGGTATAATAATGATTATGATCTACAAATGAATGGTTTCTTATAGCATGCATATCCATGCATAAAATGCAAAGTTTCATTTCATTGGTTCTTAAGCACTACACTGTCTTTTTTAGTTACTTTGTGTGGAAATTATTCATGCCTGTCGTGGATAATACATTCAACGCCCGCAACAAAGCGCGATCACATTTTCTAGTTTATTCTAAAACATGAGTTTAGGAGATAAATTTAAAGTAGTTTTAGTTTAGATAGTATTTATGCACAACCGTAAACGCTCTGTTTGTATTATTCCCTAACTTTTATTATTTTTCTTCCCCACTTTAACAATAATATGACCAAATAATTTTCTTAACGTAAGGTTTATGTTGATGTAGCTGCGGATACTAAAATTCAAAAACTTGGTAGTTCATTTTAAAAGTATCCATATAGAATGTAGAATATCCAAAACACAATGATGTTTGTCTTCATAATCACCCCCACCATGACGTTGCAGTGTCAAAGGCAGTCTTTGAGGCCCTCAATATTTGTGATTTGTCCTTCAACCATTTTAACTTTTGGGACACATAAAGGACGAATATTAGAAAAGGCCAGAAGACCCCATGCATGCAAGTTGGGCGACCATAAAACTTGAACGCGGGTTGAAGGGGTAAACGAAAGAATTGTTTCCCAAGTCAGTCACGATTCACGCGTGCAAATATTGGATTTAATGGAATACAAGATACTACACTGTTAAGTTCCCGTTTTAGATTTATGTCCCCTTCAGTGGCCTACAAGACTAAGTCTTGGATACTTGACAGTTTGTTTACTCATTATCACGGTTCTAAAAATCCCCGCCTAGCGCCGCCTAGGCCTCGCCTAGGCGCTAGATGGCTGGTCACCGTCCCGATTAATGCCTAGGCGTTTGAAAATTAATAAAGGGCGCCTAGACCGGTTGAGGCGTCCGCCTAGATCGGTTGAGGCGTCCGCCTAGACCGTCTAGCCCGCCCAGACCCGCCTAGGCACCTGCCTAGGTTGCGACTCACTTCGATAAAAAATAGATAACTTTCAATTTGCATTTAATTTTTTTCAATAAATTGTAAGAGACTTGTTGAATACTTAAATGGGCACACACTATATGCTTGTTCCCTATGTTTTCATTATGTTCCAATACTTTATAATACATATATCATTCTATTTTGTAGTTTATGATGAAATTATTTATATTTTAAGTATAAACATACACTTATTTACACGAAATATAATGGATTTACTTATATCCGCCTAGTCCGCCTAGGCGCCCGCCTAGACCCCGCCTATCCGCCTAGGCGCTAGGCCCTAGCCCGCCGCCCGACTAGCGCCTAACGTCTTTTAGAACCTTGCTCATTATAATGACATGAGATATTGGAAAAGAACGAGTCTATGGTGGCTAATGAGGCTTGAAAAGTTGATACTAAGTTTATCAGTTTTATGCATGTCGCTTTCAGTTTGATCCTATATAGAAGATGTTGATGTTTGGTTCTTTTCAACGTGCTTACTTATCTTTTGGAAAAAAAATGTTTTCCGTGTACTTATCGTGTAGTCAATAGTCTAAAGAATGTTTTCCGTGTACTTATCGTGTAGTCAATCGTGTAATCGTGTGGTTGATTACCCTGACAGTTAGGGCCTTCCAATTCTTACTTGTAAATTGATAGTTGTCTTTTAAAATTCTTAAATCGAAATGAGTTTTTTTTTTTTGTCTCTGATCTGATCTCACTTCAAATATGATTATAAATCAAGAATTATTATCTAACTATATATAACACCATAATAAACAAACATGATGTGTTTCTATAAAACAATGAAATGCTCATGGTGATAGTCAAATAATTAAAAGATTTTAAATTTTGTTGTTTCTTAAAGAATGAGTCTTACATAGAGATGTAACAAGCCCTTTGTACTATTCATCCAAAGGAATTACTCTTATGAAGAGGTTGATAGTATGTGTGCATGTGTTTACAATTACAATGTACAATCAAACTTCAAGGGAGGGATCTCAATTTTGATACCAGAAATTATCAATTTTATTTGTTTTTTAATGATGATAGAAACTTACATAGTGAATCCTCAACGGATCGTATTTCTAAACTTGTCAAAAAGTAACATAGGAACTATTACATGAACAAAGTTAGCAAATGAAATACATGTCTTCCTCTTCATGATTGATCACCAGAAAGCTCCCCAAGTGTTTAGCCTCTAAGAATATCCACATTGATACACCAACGACGGATGGTGGAGTGAGGAATTCAATTGTGCTAGCAAGATCATCCACTTGAAACAATAATATTGGGCGACAGTGACACAGTTAGGGATGGGCAAATACCCATTGGTTATGGGTAACCGTCGTTATTCGCCTATTTAAATTTGACGGTTACGGTTATGGATAACCGTTTAGATAAATAACCGGTTATGGGTATAACCGTTTACCCGTGAGATTTAAATGGGCGGTTATGAGTATTAGCCACGGTTATAAACGGGTACCCATTTAACCATTTATTTTAATATATGTAAAACTAAAAAACAAAAAATAGTTCTAACTAAGTTTAGTATCCCGAGACATATTTGGTTATAAAGGGCCATATAAGAGTAAACTGTCGATTTGCCCCCTAAACTTTCACTGAACTTTCGATTTCCCCCCTGAACTATTTTTTTTAGCCAATTTGCCCCCTACCGTTAGTTTTTCAAACATTCCATCCATATTTCTGTTAAGTGAGACCATATGCACAACATATGAAGGTAGTTAAGTCATTTCACTCTTAAAAATGATTAAAAAACTGAAAATTTCCCTCTAATTCATATCCTCAATTTTATTTTTCACTCATTCCTATGCATGAGAAATGACATACGGTGTTATTATCTTCATGGCATGAACATTCTAGTAATTTTACATTATTAAAAAAAAATGATTAAACAAAAACAGATCGAAGAAAAGAAAAAAAAAATACAAAAACCCCAGCCACCACCACTTCCTTTCCGCACCCCCATCACCCACCCCTACGACATCCTCCCCCTACCCTCATCTCCCTCAACCGTAACCCCACTCCCTGATTTGACCCCACCCTCTGCTACCCCAATGACCCAACCCTCTTCCTGCATCACAAATCTCTCTCTCTCTCTCTCTCTCTCTCTCTTCCCACTTTCTTCGTTCCTTGCATTGTTCGTAGAATAACAAATAGAGAGGGAAAGGAGGAGTCTCTGTGTGTGGGAAGGGGGAGGACCGGATATGGTGGTTGATGGGTCTCAGGGTGGGAGGAGGTGGTAATGGTGGGTACAAGGAGATCGGCGGTAGAGGTAAAAAATAGAGGGAATTTTTTTTTTAAATTTATTTTCAGTTTTTTAATCATTTTTAAGAGTGAAATGACTTAACTACCTTCATATGTTGTGCATATGATCTCACTTAACAGAAATATGGATGGAATGTTTGAAAAACTAACGGTAGGGGGCAAATTGGCTAAAAAAAATAGTTCAGGGGGGAAATTTTCCAATCGAAAAGTTCAGGGGGGAAATCGAAAGTTCGGTGAAAGTTTAGGGGGCAAATCGACAGTATGATCGGCCATATAATATATATGCCTCACTTGAGAGAAAAATATAGTTGATAGAACGGGCCAATGTTTAATATATGTGATTGAATGTGCTAAAGTATTGGAGTGTTGGACAGTTTTGTTTTGGAGTTTTTTGGAGCTTTGGCCAATTCAAGATAATGATTACCTTGAGCTTTTAAAAACATATTATTGTCGACTGATGTGTACCTATATATATATATATGTATATGTATATGTATATGTATATGTATATGTATATGTATTTAATTGGCCTCGAGTTTTCAATAAATATTTGACCCAAAAATTAGAAATCAATTAAATGGCTTGGATCGATGAACATATGTTTCTAAATAAAAATCCAAATATTTATCAAAATAGCTTATTAGCAAACTGATACGTACTAACATATATATATATGTATGTATGTATGTATACAAGAATATTAATTAACCTACAACCATGCATGATTCTTGTAATATATTGACCATCAAATAATTGAGAGACATCGCATATATTCATAAATAATATTGCCGGTAATACAAAAATTCATGTTAAATGTATTTATAACGGTATTTAATTGTTAGAAAAAGAAAATTATGACAAATTTCTTTTTAATTTTCAAGTTGTTAAAAAAATAGGTAGACGGGTGAAAAAAAAGAGAGTAAACGGGTTAAAAATGGGTACACGGTTATGGTTAAATGAGTATGCGGTTATGGGTAAATGAGTATGCGGTTATAGGTATGGTTAACCGTTTATAAACGGTTATAGGTATGGTATACCTATTTATGTAAATGCCCAACAGGTAAACGGTTATGCGGGTAAAAACTTAAACGGTTATAAGTAAATAACCACGATTACCAGCCCGACATAACCGTTGCCCATCTCTAGACACACTGTAGATAATTTTCAGCTAGGATTTTTTCTCTTTTCTCCGAGGATCAAAAACTGATTGCATTCGCATCAAGGACATGAGAAAACAGACAGTGTATATATACAACCCCTTACCGCACCTCTATAAGCCTTTGACGCCATGGGTTTTATCCCATGCCTCTACCCCTTTTCACTTGCCCACTAAGTCTTGTGACTTGGTTCCCTTTGGCATGTGGGTCTCCTCTTACTTGAATAAAGCTCAAAGATTATTTTAATTAAAACATGTTAATAGGCCCAATAATTAATTCAATTAATAATAATTAATTATATCTTGTCATCATCCTCGTAACGTCTTTAGTATTAACATAAGTGTGTAAGCCCTTAGAACCTTCTATTGAACAATTTTCAGTAGGTTATATATTCATTATCGCGCATTCATATATCTCCATACTCATACATATAAACTCAAGTAACACACTATATATCGGGTCTTGCAAAGTAGTCAGGACTTTGAGGTGAAGTTAAAGTTCATATCTATAAGCACAAGATACCTGAGATGCCTCAAGCCTAATAAATATTTGCATACTACAACCAAAGCTTTGTAATGATTAACATGTAGTATCCATATGTTTAAGCTTCTTGGGCGGTCAATTTCAGTGAACTTGTTCAACAGACAAGTACTTGTATATCCCCCACGTGTCCAAAACGCATAGCACGAGACCATGCTAACCTTAATGCATTATACACCTGCCTTTCTAGATAGTCAATGTCCAGTTGACTTTCCAAATGGCTACAAAACTTAGATTAAGGACTAGATTATGATGGAATACAAGTCTCCCTGCCCTAACCTGGTTTAGGACATTGCTTCCATATCTTAATTCTCATGGACTCATTCATAGTATATTATCTCTATAATATCAAGTCAAACTCATACTAAATTATTATTCAATTAAAATGAAGTTGCTACATAATATCCAATATGACGAAATTGGCTTTTAGAGCACAACTTCAATACTCTCTCATTTGCACTAAAGCCAATGATCATAATGGTGCACATCAAAGCTATTTAGATGTCAAACAAGCTGCTTCTGTGTCATCGTGCTAGTGAATGGATTAACTACGTTTTTCTGCAGCGTTAACTCTTTAAACTTGAACCCCATTCTTCTTCTTCACACATCTCTAATCTTGTGACAACACTTTTCGATTTTGTTTGGATGACTCATGAAACCATAGTTCCTTGGTTTGAGCCACTGCCCCATTATAATCACCTAATAATGGTATTGATGATTCAATGGTAGGAACAACTACAAGTTCAGTGATGAACTTTTTTATCTAAAACAACCTCTTGATTAGCATTTAAAGTAGAATTATATTCTATTCCTCAAGTTGCTTTTTTACTTAAAACAACCTCTTGATTATCATTTAAAGTAGAATTATATTCTATTTCTCAAGTTCGAGAGCATTACGCACTTCTTCATATTGCTTCTCCAACTCACATCTTCTTCATCCAAAATGAAGACACACCCTTATATTGACCTGCACTTTGTAGATTTCATGTAATTGGACTTACTGTTGTCTTTCACAAACACCATCCCTTCAACGTTTTTTTTCATAAACATCATATCCTTAGTGCTTCTTAAATACTTAAGGATTGCCTAATCCTTATCCCAATGGCAAAGCAAATATCAGGTTTTATACATAGCATGGCATACACTAGTAAAAAAAAACCATTGCGCAATGCAATTTTAGACTTCGTCACGCAATATGTTTAAAAAAATAAAAATTATAAAAATTATTTTTTAAAAACGAAATCCAAATATTCCGTCGCCTAAACCCAATTTATTTTCTTTTTTATTTAATTTTATGGTTTAAATTGTAAAATAAATTATTTTCATAGTTTTTATTATTTTTTATTATTTTTTAAAAAAACTTTTGCACGACAAATATTAATATTTCGTTGCCTAAACCATATTTATTTTATTTTTATTTTATTTTATATTTTATATTGTTAACCTAAATTATTTTCTTTGTGCGACGAATCAACATTTTGTTGCCTAAACCCTATTTATTTAATTTTATATTTTATATTGTTAACCTAAATTATTTTATTTGTGTGACGAATCAACATTTTGTCGCCTAAACCCTATTTATTTTATTTTATTTATATTTTAAATTGTAAAATAAAATTATTTTCTTTTTAATTATTTTTTTTTAACTTTGCGCGACGAATACTAATATTTTGTCCCCTGTTTATTTTATTTTTTATTTAATTTTATAATTCAAATTGTCTAATAAAATTTATTTCTATAAATTTTGCACGACGAACCAATATTTCGTCATGCAAAATCGTTAAATTTGGGCGGGTGTCAAAAATAGGACGTGGGAAATTTAATTTTTAATTTTTTTTAAAACTTTGCACGATCAATCTTTCGTCGCACAAAGTTTTGAGCGACAAACAATTGTTTCGTCATGCAAAACCCTAAAAATTTGGGTGGGCGTCAAAAATGGGGTGCAGGAATTTTTAATTTTTTTTTTTTTTTAAGACTTTGCATGACCAATCTTTCGTCATGCAAAATCATATACTTCGTCGCGCAAAGTGATAAGGTTTTTAAAACCAAAATAACTCATCCACAATTTTCTCAATGTATCTCTCTAGTTCTCTTACCTCTCTCCTATCTTTCCCTCTCTCCAAATCCGACCCCTCTCTCACATTCAATCACTCTTCTCTCTCTCTCTATCTCTCACTCTCACTCACTCTCTCACTATCTCTTCTCACACTCTCTCATCTCTCCCTATCTCTCACTCACTCTCAATCTTGCCAAAGGTATTTTCTCTCTAAATTTTAATTTAGTCTTCATTAATATATGTTTTTGGAGTTAATTTTGGGTTAGGGGTTAGTTATAGGGTGAGGGGTGGAGTTTGGGGTCGGATTTGGGGTATGCCGATTTTAGGGGAGGTTATGCCCATTTTTTGGTATTATTTTATGTTGTTTTTTTTGGTTATTTGACCATGTTTTATTAATTTTTTTTTTGTAGGGAATCGTCGGGACTTTGATAGTGAAAGTTGAGGAGTTGATGATTATAACGCTATCAGACCATATCCCCCACCACCACCACCACAATAGACTTAGGATTTTATTATTGTAATTTTTTTTATTTATATGTACATTTTTAATAAAATGTATATTATGGATAATTTGATCACTATTTTTCATATGTAATTTTATTTTGAATATGCCAATTTAAATTAAAGTAATTAAAAAAATACAGCCATACAATTAAATTAAACTGAACAGTTTTAGCATCTTATCTATGTAATTGAACTTGTACAGACCAAGAATATACAAGGCCCTTCCCATGTTCATCAAGGAGAACATATTTTGACAAGCTTTTTTACTTCTATAAGAATAGCTTTATTCTTTCTATCAAAAATATGTCGCCAAAATATAACACCAGGAAAGTGATTGAGTCCGCAATTTGTTTCTTGTAAACGCATAGTTC
Organism: Malus fusca; assembly: GCA_035220775.1. NCBI lineage: Eukaryota > Viridiplantae > Streptophyta > Magnoliopsida > Rosales > Rosaceae > Malus > Malus fusca. The sequence continues at coordinate 14,985,635 of CM069061.1, forward strand.
GTCTGAATTCTGTTCGAAATCATATTCCCATATGACTTTGTCAAAAATCTCATATTCCAACTTTGAGATGCTAGTTTGAGGCCATAAATGAAAAGTTGAAGTTTGCATACCATATGCTCCTCACCTTTAGAAATAACACGTTTCAGTTGTTCCATATGTAGTTCCTCCTCAAGATACGCTGCTTCAATAAAGAAAATTCCGAACTCTTTTACTGAATTCTGTTCGAAATCATATTCCCATATGACTTTGTCAAAAATCTCATATTCCAACTTTGAGATGCTAGTTTGAGGACATAAATGAAAAGTTGAAGTTTGCATACCATATGCTCCTCACCTTTAGAAATAACACGTTTCAGTTGTTCCATATGTAGTTCCTCCTCAAGATACGCTGCTTCAATAAAGAAAATTCTGAACTCTTTTACATGAACTATGCCCCTTTGTTCTTTTTTCCTTTTTGTTGCTTCTTTGAATTAGGAAAAATACTATTACAACTACATATTTTAGATAAAAAAATTATTAAAAAAAAACACTTCAAGAACATGTTGATTAACTCTTTATTGTTAAGAAAAAAAAAAAGTACCCCATCCGATAAGCCTGTTTGAGAAACTTATAAGAATGTTGTTGTAGTTAAGCATACACTACTAGGAATAACATCTTGGGCGACGAAGGGAAAACTGTCGCACAAAATGAAAAACAGTCGTCGGAAACATTGGGCGGCGAAGACTCCGTCGCGCAAAGCTCGTTCCGTCAAGCATTGGAGGAAACTCCATCATCGCACGAAATGCATATTGCTCGACGGAAGTCGTGGTCGTTGCGCGTACTGAGTGACGAAACTGGGTTTCGACCCACAAACTCTTGCACGACGATGACACGAGTTCGACCCTTAAAGTATTGCGCAACGGACTTTGCCATTCGACCCACAAAATTTTGTGCGACAGATATAGAGGCCGTCACAGTGAAATTTTAAAATTAATTTTTTTTTTAATTATTTGTAAATTAGTTTTATAAATAATTTATTTTTTCATTTATGTAAAAGTGAATTTAATGAAAATAAAAATAGAAAATGTAAAGAAGAATATTGAATTGAAAAATTATTGTAAATGTACATACAATGGAAAAAAGTATTTTTAAATTCTAAAACAATTTAAAACAAAACTAAAAAAAGAAGTCCTCGACGTCACAACCGCCGGCTGGTGGTGTTGTTGTTGTGTCAGGGGGCTGAGAGGTCGTAGCTGCTGTGACGGGGGGCTGAGAGGATGTAGTTGCTGCGGCGGGGGGCTAGGAGGTCTTTTCTGGAGGTAGTTCAATGTCTGGGAATTGAATGCCAAAGATCTGAAGTGCACGACATATTTGGTTCATGAAATTGTTTTGGGCCGCAATCTGCTCCTTCAAGCCCACCACTTCAGATGTCAGCGTATCGACCCGTTCAGTTCTCTGCCTGGAGGATGAGGCAAACAGGTCCCGAAGGCGGGCTTTCCCAAGCCCCCGATGAACATTCCCACGCCGACGACCGAGGGTCTGATTAAGTGTGTCGGTCATGATCTGAAACCCAGCATCCTCGTAGGGAAACACCTCCTCGATTAAGGTCTTTAGGGGAAGCTGGGAAGCCACCTTCTCCAGAACTGTCTGGCCCTTCTCCACCATGGTGGACTAGAAAAATGAAAAAAATTAATTAATTTGAATGTAAATGGAATTAATATTAATACAAATTGAATATTATAAATGTGAAAGAACTTACATGAAGCTGCTTCATCAACTCATCCCCGGGCCGAACTTACACCTCCTTGAACATGTCAATTTCAGGAAACTTTGACCCCCCTGAAAATTTTTAGAAAGTGTTAACAAAGATTACCAATTGTGTAATAAAGAGTAAAAAGATTGAAAACTTAAAATAAATATACAGTTACCTTACGTCGCTCCTCCAACCTATAAGAGAAGCGTCATGACCCGGATCGGTGAAGAAGTTTCTTCTTCGACTGATTGATCGAGTTTGCCTTCACTTTTTTCTATTGAATTAAAAAAACATATTAGTTTAGATATTTATAACAAATGAATGAAAAAATGAAATGTTTATTTTAAATTGTAAATTTTTTTATTAATATATTGTTGAAATATAAATTATACGTACCAAGTATTTCTCGTCTTGAAAATGGCCACAGAGCCACTCCCATTCATCCCGACGGTCCAACAACTCCATAGGGCACCCAACTTCTAGAGCAACCTCCGGATTGTCATATAGGTCATAAATGGTTGTGGAGATTGCTCTTCCATTGAGGGAACCTACTGGAGCAAAGGTTGTTGATGTACTCCATTTGGTTGGAATTGAGGTTGGAGAGCTCATAGTGATGCTGCAAAACTTAACAAATAAATAGTAGTTAAAATTTATAATATTTGTATACTTTAATAAAAATGTAGTATTTGAGGTTGAAAATACTTACCGATAATTCATAAAGCACGGTGTCCTTGGTTTCTTATGGCACAACTCTCCATGACTCCCACCTGAGGGGACAATGGCTCATGATAACATAGCCAACGTCGGTGGCCAACTCACTATGCTGCTCCTTTGTTGCAACCGCACGATGTCGAGGATCCCACGTAATGATGATCTTATGGGTCGTGGTGCGAGTGGTATGAGAAGTCATTTTTAGTCTGCAAGGGCCCCTAATTTTTTTTACCTACCAAATAAACAAAGTAAACATTAGACGATTTCTATTTTCTATCGAAAATTTGGCATAACCTCCCCTAAAACTATAACATTTCCTAAAACCTGCACACAATATAACAACATAAACAACACATCCATCCAACAATTCAAACAATTTATACCAACTGGGGACGTTAAAACAAAATTTACAACTTGTTGATATGACTTATCAGTGCTACTTAACAATCAATAATATAGGTCAAAATCACAATTCAAAATAACTAGCTAGCATACATGTTATTCTCTGCATAAATTAAAAGATCAGTTCGATTTGCATCAAATATTTTTAACGTTGCTGCTCAATTATTAGAGAGGATAAGATTCCTTAATTATATTATGGTTCACATTTTAATTACACAAGATAAGTTCACATTCTATACTTGAAGGGAAATGGTGGGATTTTGAATATCCACCTTTTAAGTGGAAGTTTGATTATCTACAAATAATAATGCAGTAAATTTGCACTTTGTGCCTCTAGTTGCTAAGAGCAAAATTGTCACACCCCAAAACTCGAGGTGTGAGATTAAGAGAAATAAATAGAATAAAAAGGTTGTTTAAGGGTGTAAAACAAATATTAGCTTAAGATTATGTCAATGAAGATTTAAACTCAACATTACACCAAACTACAAAGGTAACTCAAAGAAATAAAGTTAAAGACTTATTGTGGTAATAAAAACTGCATAAACGACCTGTCTGGGATTAAATATGTTTATGAGACCTGTGGCATTCGGTCAGGGCTTGATGCTGTTAATTTTATCGCTCATATGAGCTAATGGACATCTATATACACATGTCTAATCCCACAGAAAACGACAGTGTAGAGGAATTTAAATATGTTTGCATATAAGCTATCTACAGTAATATACACCAGAAGAATAAGAGAAGGAAGGAAGGAGGGAGGGAGCAAGCTTACTTATCTAGGACGCCTCTCCATGGACAAAGGAAGTGTCACCAGACGGTTGAGCCTCCTCAGAAATCTAGGGCCGTCGATGAGTCTGTCGAGCACTTAGGACAGGATGCGTCACCGAAGAAGTCGATGACGCAGCAGCCGTAAACACCGTTGGCCCCAATGGTGCGACCGGGGGGACACCCGTCGTGTCCAAATCAGGTGTGGAGGTGCCAACAACATTACCTCCTTGAGAAGGTGTCTCACTGCCCCTACTAGTTGTCTGCCTGTTTGATATTAAGTTCGACATCTATAAAAATAATCATGAATTTGTTTAGATAATCAAATTATTATATGCGTTGCATTTCACATATATAAGGTGAATGAAAACAACACAATAAAACCCAAAAACCCACAAACCATGATTTATTCAACGCTTGAAGCCACTAATTATAAATTATTCGATCTTTCAAGCACACAAACATCACAGTAGATGGTTTATGTATCCAAAGAGTGATAGAAGCTCCATTTTATTTTCTGACTTGTACAAATACCAAAGCATTTCACATAATAGGTTCCAATATGAAGGCTTACTTTGTAATGCATGTCACATATCATAAAAAAAATAAAGCAAAAAACTCATGCATGAAAGGGATGTCATTTCTCAATCAGCCTATAGACAAATGGAGAATCAAACACAAAATTATCTAAAGGTTCTTCTATTCTTGATTCAAAGAAAAGTTTGCTTGCACTCCTCAAAAGTTGCTTAGATGACTGAATATAGAAATGGCCCTTGTCAAGGATTATTTCATAGACCTTGCTTTATTTCCCTAAGACCAAAGAATTCTCGTTGCTGCCCTAAATCCCTAAATCCCAACCCAATTTTATGTATCTTTTTTCTTGCATTCAGGATGGTCCTTTGACATACTTGAGTGTGATGCTATTTAAGAATTGCTCTCCTGAGAAGCTGAGAGACTTGTACATGGACAATGATTACAGAAAGCAATGGGACAAGATGCTGATTCAACATGAGCAGTTATAGATGGACAAAAACAATGGCGTTGAAGTTGGTCAGACAATAGAAAAGTTTCCACTATTGACAGCTACAGAATATGTATTAGCTTAGAGATTGTGGGAGGGGGAAGATAAAACCTTTTATTGTTTTATCAAGGTAACTGCTACCTGAAAATTATTGATACGTAAATTACATCCAGGCAATTTTTACAGGTCCTTGCTAAATATGACTGGAAAATGACAAACAGGCATTGACATTGTGAGGAAGTGAGTGGGAGCTTTGTTCATGTTTTTCTACATTGTCCTAATCATACTTACACACACACACACACACACACACACACATATATATATATATATATATATATGTATATATGTATATGTTAAGCAATACTTATACACAGAAATATATATATATATGTATATGTATATGTATATGTATATGTATATGTATATGTTAAGCAATACTCACACACACACATATATGTATATGTTAAGCAATACTTACATCTAAAGTGGTATTGTAGAGGTTATCATCTATAAACTAAACTACTTTCTTTTCCCTTCTTAGCTAAACAATTCAAATCTGCCTCATTTCTGCTTTTACACAGGGTTGAATGTTTCGTGAAAACAGTAGTAGTATATATACAACGAATGGTAAGAATAATTTGAACCGTTAGGAAATTCCCTGGACTCCTATCAACTATATTGGGGAATTGAACACAACCAAATTCAGTTTAATTTTCGCAGGACAATGACAACACAGGGCTATATATAGTACAATTCAACAATCCAACATAAAAAGAGCAATATTAGTTGTTAGCTTGTTATAAAAAAAAATATTCAGAACATTCACCAATCCAACACAGGGCTATATCAACAATGATTGGACATCTAAATTCCCTTTTCTACTAATTTCTCATAATTCAAAACCCAAAATAAAAAAAATAAAAAATAAAACTCCCCAACTTGTAAATCTGTAATTCGAACCCTAATTCAAAAACACTACACCATGAGCAACTACGATTCCCAATCCCTAACCTAGGATTCCTAATTCCCAATTCCAACCCTAAGTCCCTAACCTAGGCTTCCCAATTCCAAGCTTCCCTAAATGTTGTATATAAAACAACTGAAGATCAAAATTCAGAAAATTGCACTTACAAATAATTGAATTAAGGAGATGAATTAAGGGAGATTGGGTCCTTACCTAGGAAATTTGTGTGCGGTGTGGCGTAAGAGTGTTGTGGTTTCGAATTGGAGAGTGACAGAGAGACAGAGAAACTGAGGCAGTGCGAGAGAGGGAGAGAGGGAGACACTAAGATTGAGTATGAGATAGAGAGAGATAGAGTGATGAGGTTAACTGAATGGAGAGAGAGAAAGAGGAGCTTGGGTCTGAGACGAGTTCGAATTACAAATGAGAGAGATGAGCTTGAGTTTGAGACAAATATTTGCGCGAAATGAATTGAAGGCGCCAACTTACAAACGCACCCAATTTTGGGAAAAAAAATCAAATTTTTACATGTTTGCGCGACGAAGATGTTTTAACATTCGTCGCGCAACTAGTTTTAAAAAAAAATTGATTTTTTTAATATTTGTGCGACAACTATTTATAAAACGTCGTCGCGCATAACTGTAAATTTAATTTATTTTTTGGTTTAAATAAAAAATAATTTTTTTTAATTTAATTTTGTTACAAATTGTAAAGGAAACTTTGGTTTGTATACAACATTTTTAAATACCATTCAATACATTTAATTAATATACATCATAATTTTTTATTAATCCTCGTTTGAACTAGAATAAAGATCATCAATATCGTCAGATTCAGACTCCCATTCCTCCTCGTTTGTAGACACACCAACATCGTCGTTCGCGCGCTCCGGTGCATTGTATCGTGGTAGATCCCCGAGGTCAATCGTAATGGAATCTATTGGTATTTTGATTTCAGGACCTCCATCTACCTGATACGGTTCTTGTACAATAGTCATATCCCGCATTGTATTTGCACCAAGTGTCATTGAAGTCTCTAATTGTTGGTCAGCAACGTAACCATAATCATCATCGGCAGCAGGATCTTAGCCTACAATATCATACACCCCTCTGTGCTCAATCTTCTGAACTACTTTCCATCCCCTCTCAGCCTTAGGGTCATCTATATAGAAAATTTGTTTAGCCATCATTGCCAAAATTATGGGTCGTCGTTATACCAACATTTGTTAGTGTTGACCGATAGCAAACCATCGTCTCGCTTAACACCTCCAACCCGACGTGGGTTTGTATCAAACCAGCGACACTTAAAGAGGATAACTTGACACCGGTCTTTGTAAAGCAATTGCACAACACTTGTGAGTTTTCCATAGAAATCAATATATGCAATGTCGCTCGCACCCGGTACATGTACCCCACTATTTTGTGTACAAATCTTGTCATCGCGATCAGCTGCCAAAAACTTGATGCCATTTACATGACAAACAGAGTACAATTCTGCACTTAGGGGCCTAATCGCCAAGTTGTACAATTCTTCACTATAAGCGGGCGAATTAATTTCCTTCAATTTCTTCACCTAAATAAAAGAGAAAAAGATGTCGTGTTAGTTTAACATTTAAAATTATGCAAAAAACCCAAACAGGAACAACATACATTTTCACGAAACCATAGAGGAAAAAATTCACGATGCTTTTTGGCATATAAATGTGAAGGATGTTCCCGCTTTATCAACTCTTCATGCTCATCTAGGTACGTAATTGTCTCGTCACAATTGTTAAGTACAAACCAATGTGCTACCTCCATGTCCTTTTTGTCACACGCCTCCCCTTTAATTGGTTTGCCAAATGGTCATGCAATTTGGGAAAAAACATAAATTTTTTCACTTCTTGCACCACCGTCAATATTGCGATGTTGTCAGTTGAATGTAGTCTCAACGTCTTGTAGGTACATTGCACAAAATGTAAAGGACTCAAAGCCGACCCATGCCTCCATGATTGATCCTTCGGGCTTTACCATGTTCCATACACTCTTTTTCAATTCACCCAATAGTCTGCATCAATATAGAAATTATCGTATAAAATTAGTGTATTTATACATACATCACGAATATAAATTATCGTATAAAATTAGTGTATTTATACATACATCATGAACTAAAGTATTTATGGTGATTATACATCCATCGATAGTTGACGGGTCTGGCTATAAGTGCCTCATCCGACAAGTGAATCATCACGTGGATCATGCTTGTGAAGAAAGCCGGCGGAAATATTTGTTCAAACTTGCATAGCACTTTAATAATATTGTTGCGCAACTGTTTAACATCGGACTTCCGTAAAGTTTTTGCAGTTAATTGAGAAAAATATCTCACCAACCACATATTCGGCTTCACCATGTCTTCAGGCAAGATGTGTTGAATTCCCACTGAGAGAAGGCATTGAAGTATGACATGACAATCATGACTCTTGAGGCTAGAAAATTTGCCTCCATCCACGTTTGTGCAACGGCCGATGTTTGAAGCATACCCATCTGGAAACTTTACAGAAGATAGAAACTGCAAAAACTCTTTCCTCTTATCTAGCTTCACTGAAAACAATGTGAGCTTCTTTTTGGCTATGTCTCTGTCCCTTGTCATCCATAAACCTGGCTTTATGCCCATTTTTTCTAAATCGATCCGAGCTTTTATTGTGTCCTTTTTTTTCCCTAGATGTCTCGTATAGTTTCGACCAGTGTATCAAACACATTTTTCTCAACATGCATTACATCGATGTTGTGTCTCAATTTTAATTTGGACCAGTACGAGAGCTCGAACAACCTCGTCTTGTGTGTCCAATTTAGATATGTGTCTGGTCTTGTCCTATTTACGGACTTTCCCAACGGAGCAAAATCCAACCAATTCACCTGAGCCAAAATTTTATTGCGGGACCATTCTCTAGGTCTTGGTCGAAGCTCTTTGCCGTTGAAGAAGGCTATCTCATTCTGACGCCACTCGTGGTCCCACGGCAACCACCTACGATTCCCTAGGTAACAAACTTTTCTCGCGTGCCAACTAGATGACGTGTCCTCTTTGCAAACTAAGCATGCGTAGTAGCCCTTAGTGCTACACCCATACATCATAGCGTACGCAAGAAAATTGTTTATAGTCGACATCACAACTGCTCTTAAAGTGAACATCTTCCCAGTAGATTTATCGTACGTGGGAACACCATTTTCCAATAATTATTTTAGTTCATCGATCAACGGTTGTAAATATACATTAATACACGTGCCCGGATCTTCGGTTATTAATAACTTCATCATCATAAATTCTTTTTTCATGCACTTCCAAGGCGGCAAATTATACGGAATTGCAAAAATTGGCCAAGTGTTCTGGTATTGGTTTAGAACCCCAAACGAATTAAACCCGTTCGTCTCAAGTCTCAATCTAACGTTAGAGGGCTCATGTGCAAATTCGGGGTACAGCTGATCAAACTCTTTCTAGGCCTCTCCATCTACAGGATGTCTCATAACATCATCATCCACCCGTCTGTCCTTTTGCCACCTCATGCCGCTTGCAGTGTGCGTCGATATATACAATCGTTGCAACCTGGGCTTTAATGGTAGATAACGCATAACTTTTTGTGGAATCTTCGGTCTTCTATTTTGAGATGTCATTTTAAACCGCGACTCATTACATATAGGGCATTTATCCAATGCTTTATTCACTTTGTAGAACAAAATGCAATTATTTTTACACGCATGAATTTTTTTCATATCCCAATCCAAGACCACTAAGCACCTTCTTTGCACTTTTATGATCTTTAGGAAGGCAATTGTCCTTCGGAAGCATCCTCTTGAAAAACCCCAAAAAGTAATCAAAACACTGGTTCGACATACGAAACTTTGTTTTTCCATGCATCAACTCAACAATGGTTGTGAGCATCGAAAATCCTTCGCAACCGGGGTATAATTCTTGCTTGGCACTTTTTAATAGTTTTTCGTATTTTTGGAATGCTTCACTATCCATAGTGGGAGGGACACCATCTTCTACTTCCACATTCGTATTCGAACTAGCGGTTGGAAAAGCATCATTGATAATGTCCATAATTTGATCATTTGGATCCACAACAGCATCAATTGTATCCACTGCTTGGGTAGTGTTGGAGGATGAAGCATATTGTATTTGTTCTCCATGATGATTCCACATAGTATAGGCTTCCATCATCCTATTTCTCACTAAATGGTATCGAACAATTTCAAAATGAATCATTAAGTTGTTACACTTTCTACAAGGACACTGAATATGAGTTGAATCGCGGTTGTTTGCAATTGCAAAATCGATGAACTGATTTATTCCATCCAACAGCACATCTGTTAGTATTATGTATCCACTGTTTGTCCATTTCACCTGCAAACCAAAAACAATTTACAAGGGTTACAACAACTTCAATTATGACATGTTACCTTATGCCTCCGGTATAGGTCCTATCTCATTCAAGAATGCATAATTACGTGCTGTAATTTACAGTTCCAACATATTAGAGTTCGAGCGTGGGAAAAATTTGGCAGCATCTCCCTGCAGTTCTTCAAGTGCACAACGTAGATACAAAAAACTACAAAGCACTCGAAGAACGCAAAGAGATGCTACCACATATCCCATGCTCAAATTCTAATGCGTAAACCGTAAACTACAACATGTAAATGTGCAATCTCAAACTGTCCAAAAATTTGGGACAATTCAAGAATTAATTGGACCGCAGTCATGCTTTTGCATCCATTCGCAAAATCCAACTAATTCTTAAATGAGAAACTAAGCTCATTTGAACATTGCAAACCATTTTGTACATCCATACAAAAATGGTTGCATACAAATACATAAACTCACAATACCTATAAACTACATACAACACAATTTAAATGAATGGAAATTAATTTAGATAACTTAGTTAAGAAAAATGATACCTCAAACTGTTGGAAATTGCACCAGGGGAAGGTAGTTGCTGCAAATGTTTTGCAGCTTCTGCCTTCTTGCAATCTGGTTAAGTTCAGTAAAGTGAAGAACTTTTGCGCGACGCAACCATCGTAGCGCAAAACCTTGGGCTTCAACATTTTTGGCGCCATTGGACTACGATTTCTTTTTTTGGGGAGGGGGGGGGAGATGGCCTTCAACTTTTTGCGTGCCTTTGACTTTCCATTAACTTTTTTGCGTGCCTTTGACTTTCCGTTAACTCTTCAAATTTTTTCAAACCACATACATATCTAATAAATAATTCCATTTGTGGATATTTAATAAATAATTCCATTTGTGCATATTTAATAAATAATTCCATTTGTGCATATTTAATTTCATTCATAATAAACATCAAGTACATATTTAATAAAAAAAATTCATACTAAAAAAACTTAAAATTCATATATAATTATTAAATAAGCAATAATATTAAAATAAGAAATCTCATTATACTCATCCGCCGGTACTTCTTGTTCTTGTTGTAGTGCTGCATCAAGTTCATTATCAAACTTCCACTACCGGAATCTCGACTTGAACACATTGTCTATAACCTTCATCAGATTTGGGTCACTTTTGTCAATGTCCCAATTGGCCTGTCATGCAAAAATTAGTAAATTAAAATCTCACTATTATATTATATTTAATAAACATACTTATTATTTAACTAATGAAATTAGCACATACAGCCAACTCATCAATCATGTGCATCTTCAGCTCCTTGGGGATGACTCTCCAAGACTCCCAATCTGCAGCACATTTGGTACGCACCATTGCTCCTACGTCGGACGAAAAGCTGGCGCGCTTATCTGACTTCACAACCCCTATTATTTCGTCCGCAGTGATTCAGTAACGGCTCTTCCCATATCTGTGTCGAACCCATACCGTAGCTCTTTTCTTCTTGTCTATCAACAAAAAATAATTTCATAATACTAAAGTTAAACAAAAACTTCATACAAAATGCAAAAATTTCAACGCAAACTTTTTCCATAACCTTCTCCATCTGTCGCCTTTGATGAACGTGCATCTTTGTCGGCCATCATACCAACACTCAAAGAACGAACTAATTATAATCGTCGGAATTGCAAAGCGTTTTCGGAACGAATTGTGAAGAATAAGGACAGCAGAAGCACATATTTTTAGGAAGGTTAGGGACTTTGCGCGATGAAAAGTTTGTTGCGCAAACACATGCAGTAAATACAGTATTTATTTCTCTGATTCAGATGCACCAAATACGTTGACCAATAACTGATCGCCCTTGCGCAACGAAACCTTTGTCACGCAAGAGTTTGCATAGCAACATATTTGTTACGCAAAGGTTTTTGCGACGAACATATTGTAATTATAAAATTTACGTAAACATAGATATCTATGTTTACGTAAATTTTATAATTACCAACAAATTTTCAGTTATAATATGTATCTAAAAATAATTACTACCTTAAATAAATTGATATTATATTCCATTCAATTAATACATTAAATAATTAATACCTTAAATAAATTGATATTATATTCCATTCACTTAATACACTAAATCATTAATACCTTAAATAAATTATATTATATTCCATTCAATTAATACCTTAAATAAATTGATATTTTACTCCATTCAATTATTTAAATAACCAAACATGAATTAAAACATAATTAAGTCAAAATACGTAACTTATAAAAAGTACCTTAAATTTACAAAACATAAATTTAAAACTACTATTTCGATGGTCCTCCATTCCGTTGGATTTCATAACGCCACCTATTGTAACCTCCCTCTAACACATCTTCCATCAACTTCATCAACTGTTCGTTCGTATCATCATCAAAAGTATACTTACATTGTTACACATGTATGCAAATAATTAATTCTAACATATAACACAAAATTAATTATTGATCCATCAACAATATACTTACTAATAATTCATCCATCACCGCCTTCTTCGCATTCTCCGACACATCTTTCCAAGAACAACACTCCGCAGTAGGACAATTGTTCCCCATGGCTATAGCAATCGCATGCGCGAACTGAAAATGATGCATCAAATTATTTGGGTCGGCGTCGGTCACGTTATCATCCTTATTTTTATCCTCCATCTCAGCATGAACAAGATTCTGAAGAATAAGGAGAACATAATTGTGAAGAAAAATGAGAGGAGAAGCCCATATATATAGGAAGGATATGGCATTTGCACGACGAAGGGTTTGTCGCACAAAGACCTCACTAAATAGTCTCAGTTTCTGTTGATTCACATGCTCTGACTGAAAATTGATTGTAACTTGCTCGACGAAGCCTTTGTCGCTCAAGTGTTCCTCGGTTTCCAAGGCGTTGAATGTTCTGCCCAAGATATGAACGAGCTTTGCATGACGAAGCATTTGTCTCGCAAAGTCACAACAAGCTTTGCGCGACGAATCCTTTGTTGTGCAAAGATGTAGCAGGAAAATATTCGTCGCGCGTTTGCTTTCCCGCTAAAAAAAAAAACTGCGTTTTTGTTGGCTTTACGCGACGAACATGTTTAATGTAGACGTGCAAAAGGTTTTGCGCGACTTGCACGACTAAGTCCTTCGTCACGCAAAGTTCACTACCCTTGCGCGATGATGGTCTATTCATCGTTGCGCAAGGGCACATTGCGCGACGGAATTGTCTTTGTCGCGAAAAATTCTGTCGCGCAAGTAGTTTTTTGTACTAGTGATATACAATCATGCTCTTGTATAACATGTAAAATTTTTTGCAGTAATCATATCATTGTCTTGTCGCTTTATTATGATGTTGAAATCAAAAGTTTCATCGTGCCTATAACTTGTTAAGAATAAATAATAAGAGTAGAGAGACAGAGAGATACAACAGAGAAAGTCGCAGGAGAAAATCAAAGTTATAGAGAGAGAGAGAGAGAGAGAGAGAGAGAATCTCATCAACTACAAGTTTAATGTTTTCTTATTTATATGCAAATAAGTTAAGACAATTTTAAATTTAAGTTCAATATATTATATTAATATAACGATATAAATACATTAAAAATTAGGGATATGAGCTGAATTATAGGATTAGTTAGCCATAATAATTTAATATCAACCTCGCCATTTACAGAAATTGAACCTAAGACCGTCTACTAATAAGTGGAGAGAAATATTGTAAATAACTTTTTAATAATTAATTATTTCGATAATAATTTTCAATTTTGTCTACCTCCTTGTCTCAATTAGAGGTTAGATTTTCTCTTTTTCATCAAGATAGAAGAGGAGAGTAAATCTAAACTTAGATAATAGAACCATGATTATATTATTTGATGATTAATTCAAGTGTGTGTTCAATGCTACATATCATTAAGTGATACATAATATTAAAGAAAATTTTGAATAACTCCACTAAAACTCAGGTCACCTATTTGTTTCCATAAAACCACGGATGTCAAGATTAACTTCCATTCTACAAATTGCAATTGATATTAAAATTGGTGGTGATCATGTTGGAAACGTTATGTCATATGGACCACAAACCCACAAGAGAATTGGACCTGTACGAGTGTTTTCTTTTCACATTAGAGATAGAGATTGGAGTGGCAAGAAAGTGAATAGCTTAGCTGACTTGTTCAAAAGGAGGTTTAATTAGACGAGTGATCATGTCTGCATTATATATAATGGAATAAACATTTAAAACAAAAACAAAAACAAAACAAAAACGCGTGGAAGTTTCAACCAAAACCCAAATCTCCCCATTTTTCCAATTTAACTCGGAATCTCTTTCTCCCCATAGTTTTCTATTTGTACTTCTCCATCTATATAAATAGCTTCCTTACCAAACACAGAGATACCAAACTCAAATATACACGTACAGAAACAACACAAAAAACATGGAGGAGCTACCACCAGGTTATCGCTTCTACCCAACAGAAGAAGAACTGGTCTCCTTCTACCTGCACAACAAGCTCGAAGGGAAGCAAGTAGATACTCGTCGCGTAATCCCGGTTATAGACGTTTACAGCAAAGAGCCATGGGACCTTCCAAGTACATTCTCTCTTCCATTTAATCTGTAGATTCTAACATACGAAATCCAATCCAATATGACGTACTTATAATGTTAGCTAGTTCAGTTACACCATGTACTTCTTGTGCAAATAAGTTTGTTCTATACATGTTGCAGAGTTTTCGGGGGAGTTGTGCAATGGAGACAGAGAGCAATGGTTTTTCTTTACACCGAGGCAACGACGAGAAGCTCAAGGAGGGAGGCCCAACAGGACTACTGCCTCTGGGTACTGGAAGGCCACCGGGTCACCTGGCTATGTTTACTCCTCAGATAACAAGGTGATTGGAGTGAAGAAAACCATGGTTTTCTATAAAGACAAAGCTCCAACTGGAAGAAAAACCAAATGGAAGATGAATGTGTATAGAGCCATTGAAGTAGACAACTCAACTAACACTAGTACACCCAAGGTATGTATATATAATAATTGTATTGACAACCCGCTATAGTTCAGTTGGTTTTAAGCATTCACTTCTGCACTCGAGGTCCCGGTTCAAAATTATCATCAGAAGCCATTACGCTTAATAAATTTATCTTTTTTCACTGTAGTTGAGGGATGAATTCAGTTTGTGTCGAGTGTACGTTGTATCTGGGAGTGCTCGAGCATTTGACAGACGGCCATTGGAGCCAGTAGAGGCACAACAAAAATTTAGTAACTCTACAGAAGCAAGTACTTCTTCTTTGAAGACTACAATGGTGGACAAAGCAAGCTCATCAGACGAAACTTATTCACATTCCGGAGAGCTTGGTGATCTCCCGGAGACGTCAGCAGGGATTAATAGTAGTAATTGGGAGATTAATGAAGGTTTTGAAGAACCTTTATGGGAATGGGAACAACTAAATTTCCTCTAAGAAGCAGCCCACAGTCAAATTTTAAACATGCACCAGTTGGATTAGGCATCAAGCTTAAGCTATTAGAGGAAGCAAGGCATAGTATATCTTAATTTAGATGCAGTAAAATGCAAGCTTTCTTTTACTACTCCATTGTCAAGTATAAGAGAGAGAGGAGAGTGAAAAATTAGAAGAAAGTAAACCATTCAAATTCATGTAAAATAAAGTTACATTTGAGGCGATGTAAAATGGATAATACATGCAGAGTGTTGAGTTAATTTTTTAAGGCTGATATTTGACTTTGGAGAAGACCACATGTATTTTGTTCTTATTAAAAATTGGGTTATATTGAATTAAAAAGCTTTTTTCTATTGTAATCTCAATTTTTTATGAATGAATTATCAGTTGACCAAGAAAAAGAAAGTCTTTGAAATCGAAGGAAAACGAAAACAATGTCAATAAACAAATCAAACACAGTTGCGCTGGCACCGCTCCAACACATTTCGGTATTAACATGAAATTATACTAGTCAATTTTGGCCGTGCTCCGATTTTTTATTTTTTTGGAAACGGCCGTGCTCCGATTTTAAAATCGTTTAAGATGATACTATTTATATATATAACATATTTATGGAGAGATGACTATTTCAATGCTGTTTACATATATATTGTTTGAGAAGGCTAAATTAACAGTCTATTACAGTGATCAAAACATTAGCATTTTTCAACTTCTCATTGTTCGATGGCCTATGTTTGCCATACTCTTTAGATCTAAATCTTGATTCCATTTTGGCTCCTGTAACCCAAAAGTCACCTATTTATTCACTGAAACTCAAAATTCTTCCATTTTACCATTTTCCGTGTCTTCTATCAAATATCTATTAAAATTGCTAATGTAGATTGGTAAAATTGGACTATCATACGCTTATTTTTAGCTATGCCCCTTGGAACTCGATTTTGATCTCACTTTGCCTCCTAAAGCTGAAAAGTCGTAACCTTACTCCCTAAAATTCAATATTTGATCCACTTTGACTTGTGGACTTTCTCTCTCTCCTCTCTAAAACTAAAAAGTCGCCCATGAAACATATGTAGAAAAGAAATTAATTAGTCTGACGCACCCAAATCAAACCCACATAATGGAGTTTGCTCAAATTCCACAGATAGTAAATCAATCTTAGAGAAAGAAAGAAGGGGAGATGCTGGGTTGATAGTGAGGAAGAGGTGAGGGAGTTCTCGCAGGCGAGATAGGGTAGATAGTGGTAGGATAGACGCTGGGAAGTCATTCTCCTTCTTTTGGGTTTTGGTTCACCATTTTACCATAATACACATTCCTCTTTTGTTCACATATGCATTTTTAATTCACATCAGCATATTTCATGGCTTTTGAACATAATTAAGTTAATATTGAGCGAATTTTAAGTTTTATAGAGTAAAGTGAAGACTTTTGAATTTCAAGGAGAAAATGGGATCAAATTTGAGTTTCAGGGGGCAAAGTGGAGCAATTTTTTAGGTTGAGGGAGTAAAGTGACAACTTTTGAGTTATAGGGCAAAGTGAGATCAAAATCGAATTCAATGGGCGTATGAGCATTCGGATAAGCCTTACTCTAGTTCTAGAAAATCATGGTCCCACAATTGCCCCTAACTATCCATTTGAGAGGCAATATATTCCCCTTGACAGATTGTCACCCAAAGAACATGTCTTTCGAAGTAAGCTGAATTACGTACCGTTTAATCTTTAAATGCTTTGCGAGCGAGTAAGTTGTCATGAAAGTGGGGAAGTCGAGTCGCTTCGATTTCCATCACGCAATCTTCAAAATCATGAAAAAAATCAACTACAATGATGACAAACGCCTACTTTTTGTGCGCCACGCTTCTTCCACGCGTTTTATTAATTAACTTCGATCTTTGTACGTGTTGATCCTAAGGTGCACGACTCTTCATCTTTAACGATGAGATCTTTTGGTAATTTGCCTTTCAATGGCTTTCTCAAATCACAATTTTTTTCAATCCTTCCCAAGTTTCACTATGATGCCTGTTTTTCCTTTGCTTAATCCTAATCTTCTTCTGAGTCCTTCGCTGACGAAAACTTCGATCCTAGAAAATTGTGTTGCCTATTGTAAATCCCTACACATTCTAAAAAATGTCTCCTTACTTCCTGCAACTTGCTCTATAATTTTCCACACTTCTTGCAACTCATCCTATAATATTCATTCCTTTATAAAGCTCGCCATGTGTGCTTTATAGAAAGGTAGGATATGCAAAAAGCGTGAAGATCCCCTGAATGGTCTTTCGTCACCGCTTTCTTCCTCATCTAATGCTTGTTGACGGTGGCGGGGATGGCCTTTGTTCAAACACTCACCCATGCGGCACTCATGAAAATTCCCCATCACCAACCTTTTTCTCGCCAGACACCTTGTGTAGAATATGTACTGGTGTCCGGCTTCTTCAGGACGATGGGATGTTCTTGTGAAATCTTCATCTCCGTTTCTTTCCATTTCCTCTACTTGTGGATGGAGGCGGTGGCGGATCTCCATCTGAGTACTCGCCCTCAATGTAGTGTTGTGCGTGGTATGCAGCAATATGAGCGTAGCTTGCCACTGTCTTGAAGGTCGTATTCTCTCTTGAATCAATGATTCCAATTCAACATTTCATTTCGACTCTGGATTTTTCCTTTCGCTAGGGGTGAAGGCTTGTCTCCCCCAAACTATTGTACTAGTTTGATCTTCTTTGCAACTTTGATAAGAAACATGTGTTTATGTAAAGACTTTCCGATCTTGTACATCTTCTTCATGAAAATTTCTCAATCCGATAAATGTTTCTAAATCCTTTCATCAAACCCTATGCGTCGGACCTTAATGTTTCCGATCAGATTACCCTAGCTAGTCTAACCAAGGCATTTCCGCGTATTGGAGTCAACTCCATTGGAATAAAATTCCTCTTGGGGATTGCCTAGTCCGGATACCTCATTTGAACCTGCAAACATAAGATGTCGCAGAACATGCTTAACTTAGCATGCTAGTTCAGGATAGAAGTAGTTGTACTCGGGGTCGAATTTCAGAGCCATCCTCGAATGAGTTTCGGATTTCCCTTTCAACTATTCACTCAAATGGCGTAGAGCCCGGGTTTGAATATAATAACCCACAACATTGCTGGTTGTATAAATTTTCTGGAGGCCGGATGGTGCATTGGACTTCCGGGTCATGGTGTCATGTGCTCGCGCTTGTTGCCTGCCAATTGTTACTGCGTTTATTACGGTTCGAGTCTCATAAGTTGCTAAGTTCCAGACGGATTGGGCTAAAAGAGACTCATCTGACAGTGTAACTTTGAACTTTTTTAGACTTGCATTCATGCGAAATTTTCAAAGTTTGGGCCCTGTTTTTTAACGAGTAGGGTACTCATTGCATCCTCAGAAAATAAAGAAAGAACAGTGTAGATGTTCTTTATTCATGATCATAGTAAAATTGATTGACAAGGGGGTGTGATTGAATCTGAAAATGATTGCTTACATATCTCCGAGATGGAGAATCAAATCATTGGTGTTGTTCTAAGGAAAATATGATATGATGTAAAAAATTACACCAAGGATCACTTTTGACAATAATCCTATGGTGGGGGCGTTGGGAGATGAGCTCTCAATAGACGTGTCTTCAGGCAGACAACGATGTTGCTATTGAATCTGGAGCAGACCCCTACATACCTTAGGAAGGGAATCAAATTACGTGTAGTGCATCTATGGATAGTATTTCCTCAACTTGGTGATGTTCCACTTCTTAGTGATTGGGGTTCCATCCATGTGCTCCAAGTGGTAGGTTATGTTGCCTCGTACTCTTGCGACCTTGTATGGACCTTCCTAGTTTGCCCCAAGTTTACCTTCTCTTAAGACTTTAGTGTTTTCGAAGAACTTTCTTAGGACTAAGTCTCCTTCTTGCAGACTCATGGGCTTGACGCCTTCGTTGTAATATAATCAGATTTGTTGCTGGTAAGTTGCTAGTCGGACTCGAGTGCAGAGATTTGTCTTTAGGATCCTCGCATTCTCTAGGGTTATCCGTTTTTCAGTATGCAAATTTGGCATAGTTGTGACCTAAACTAGGATGACAGCCTCAGTTTCATAAGCCATAAAGAATAATGTTTCCCTGCTGGCTTTCTAGATTGTCATACAATAAGCCCACAGAACTTCGATAGCTCTCTTGGCCATTTACTTTTCTTTTCATCGAGTCTACTCTTCAAGCATTACAAGATGGTTTTGTTTGAAGCTTCTGTTTGTCTGTTTCCTTGTGGATATCTGGGCGTGGAAGTGAGGTTGCGAATTGGTATCCGTGACTTTGGAGCTGGTAAACTGTAGTCCGTTGTCTATCAATATCGTATGGGGAATTCCAAATCGATAGATAATGTTTTTCCAGACAAAGAATTTCACACCTGTGGCAGTGATTTTTGTTAGAGGCTTCGCTTTTATCCACTTAGAGAAGTAGTATGTCGCCACTATCAAGTATTGCCTATTCCCTGTGGCTTTTTTAAGGGGTCAAACCAAGTTGATGCCCCATTACATGAAGGGCCATGAACCTATTAGAGTATTGAGTTATTCTGCGTGTTGATGGCTCATAAGAGCGTACCTTTGGCACTTGTCACGGCTTTGGGCGTAGCTGATTTCATCTTGTCGCATGGTAGGCCAATAGTAGCCTAATATTATCACTTTCTGGGCTAACGATCTTCCTCCAACATGATTTTTGCAAAACATGAAGTGGATGTCGCTTAGAATTTGCAAGTCAACTTCTAGCGCGACACATAAGCTATAAGGTCCGGAACATTAACAAATGCGTGTGTTTGACTGTTCTCTCATCTTGGTATTTGTGTGATCTTATACTTTTCGAACTTCTCGAGGAATGTCTTAGCCTTGTTTAGGTAGAGTCTCATGATAGGGTGATAAGCAGCATGTTGGAGATATGCCCTGAAAGTCAATCTTTGGAAGAAACCTTTCAGGACAATGAATGTGTGTATAGATGACTCTTATACATCAAAAGGCAAAGATACTAATTAGGACTATCTTAATAAAAGATATATGTCCTAAATAGTGAATCCATGGACAATGGATCGATGGAAGAAGTAATCTAATGATGTTAGACTACAGAGACCTTCTTCACATAACCATCATGTCCAAAAAGGTTCCTGGTCATATGATTGTCAGAGGGATACTGACAATGCATAGACCAGTACATACTATGTCCCCTTCAATTGGAAGGATGGAAAGTCTTATCCCATTCGTGTAGTGACACTAAGACAGGTATGTAGGTGCTTATTAAGGGAATGAGTTCACTGAATACAATCGAACGAGAGTACTTGCATGGAGGTCTACTCACATGTCAAGCAAGTAACTCTAATGGTTGGAATAATGTAAGTAATCCTTTGACCTAAGACATCATAGTTGTCTTGGGGATACATTGCTGATCATTTTGATAATGAGACGTGACCACACCTCATCTTGGGTGTGTTCTATGCATTGTTGGGGTCAGTGATTTATTCTCAGAGGCATGTGAATGATCAACAAGGGATCTCTAATCCTCGTTATGAGAGGATGAATACTCTAAGATATGATTCGGGAATCTTCGACCGAAGTATCGAGCGTAATGAAGGAAAGCGTTCCTATACGACTCAATTGAATCATATAACATGGAATAATCATATTAGGGGTTTGACATTAAATATCCATACCCTAATAATATGATTGTGAGTATTGTTTTAGAGAATGATCGAATTACATTGTAATTCCAACTGAATAGGTTCTCCGAACAAATTCTACATTAGCTTGGGTAGCCATGATATATGGTTAGATGTCACTCATGGCTTGTGAGTTCTTCTAGATGATTAAATAAGTAGTCGTCAAAGAAGAAGGAGAATTAAAAGTAAGTTTTAATTCACTAAGTGATTGGATTAAATATAATCAATTGGATTGGTGCCAATCACCTCACTGCCTTGCTAATTAGAACCTAAAATGATTGTACACCGATACACTCTTGTAGTGAGACAACTAATGGATGATGAAAATAATTAATTGGATTAATTAAGTGTTATGATTAATTAGAAAGTCTAAAGAAATCATAAAAGCGATAAAAGATCGTTTTGGGCTTAAAGAAAAGTTCGGGTTCATTTGGGCCCAAACCCATTGGGTCCTTTTATTCAAGTATAGGATGACTTGAAATGATAAAAGCCCAAAAGCCCAAACAACACAAAGGGGCCGGCCAAATAAAGGGAAAGGAAGAGAGAGGGAGTCAAGTTGTTGGCTAACTTTCTTTGAGATATAAAAGGAACTTTTAGTGAAAAGTTTCATTACGGTTTTTTTGAGTTTACTTTCACCAAAAATAGAGAAAACACATTCTCTCTCTCAACTCACAAGGCCGGCCACCAAGAGGAGATTTTAGCTAATCATCTTTTCTCCTTTTGGTCATTCCTCCATCCATCTCACTACACTAGTGGGTGTGGATCTTTAGAGGTCTTCAACCTTGGAGACTAAAGGAGAACCAAGGAGCACTCATTCTAGCAAGGTGGAGGAAGCAAGGAGGGAGGCTAGGCTCAAGGAGTTCCAAGAACAAAGAGCTTGGAGGTGGTCCATCCTTGGTCTCAAGTCTAGATCAAGAGGTATAAAACTATACCTTCACTTTGTTCTTCAATAATTTCTTAGATGCATCAAATATGGACCTATGCTTCTTGAAGGGGATTTGCATGACTATAGCTTTGATATTATGTGATAATATGCTTCCGTTGCTTATGTATATAGATTTTGAATTGTATATGCATGCTAGTCACTAGAAATCCCACATAAATCTCATTATTTCCCTCACAGCATAGTCTCCTGTGACCTGATTAACTATAAGCATTGACTCACAATGAATTACCAAATCCTTTACCTTGAGTTCCTTCGCGACTCTGAGTCCATCTATGAGGGCCTTGTAGTCCGCTTCATTGTTGCTTACTTTAAATCCTAGTTTCAGAGCTTGTTTGATTATAGACCCATCCGATGTTTGCAGCACTATTCCCACGATGGCTCTATGGATGTTGGACGACTCGTCCACATAAAGCTTCCAGAGGCAAGGGTTTTTCGGGGGGCTTTGGGAACTTGTTTCCTCCTTGGTGCTTTACGCTGCAAGAGTGAATTTTTGCCATGAAGTCAGCTAAAGCTTGGGCTTTGATCGATGTCATGTGACGGTAGATTATTTTCTGTTGCCCTAGCTCAATATCCCACTTTGTGACTCTGGATGAAGCATCAGGGCTGTGTAGGATGAACCTCAGCGGGTATTCCATCTTATAGACTGCTCTGAATGACTGGAAATATGGACGAAGCTTCGTAGTTGCCGTTACTAACGCTACGATAAGTTTTTCCATTTTCTGATATCTTGTCTCTGGTTCAAGAAGAGTTTTTTATATGTAATATACTGGCTTTTGTTCCCTCGAGTCTTCTTGGGTGAGGGTTGCACTTACCGCACAGTCTAATATAGCCAAGTACAATTACAGGTCTTCTCTATCACTATCAACATGTTTGGACAACAGCGAAGGTTTGGAGAGGTACTCGTTGAGTTTTGTGAAAGGAATCTTGGAGGTCTGGAGAGGTACTATTTCCTCTTCACCTTTCTTCCATTCTCTCTCCCCAGATCAACCTGCACCCACCCCAACCCAAACTACGCCACCTTTGTTACCTTCCTCACCGCCATCGCCCAAACCCTAAACCTCCAAATCCAGACCCTCAATTTCACCTCGTCCAAATCCAAGCCCCTCATCTTCATCACCTTTATCCGCATTATCCATATGTCCCTCGTCCCGGACGAGAAGATCGATGGCCTTGACGGCGCTGCTAAGTTCACCACCAACGAGGAGATTGGCGGCCTCGTGAACTCAAAAACATGAACAAGGAGATTGGCGGCTCGGGAACCCGCCACCAACTTCATCCTGTTATTTTTTTTTCTAACTCGTGTCCTGGGTTAATGGCGACCAACAACACCACCACGTAGGTTGTGGGGATTTTGGGGGTGGACATGACAGCATCGACGAACGAGCGGCTGTGAAAGCTGTGCACAAGAGGTACATAGGGCTTGTGATGGTACAGACGAATGCGATAAGGGGGAGGGTGAAAGTAAGAAGGTGGGTCGGGAAGGTGAAGAGGGTGGAGGAGACGAATGAGGTGGATTAAGGAGGTGAAGAGCGAGGAGTGGAAGGGATCAAGGAGTCGAAGAGGGATGGGGAAAATAAAAGTTTTTTTTTTTTATTATTATTTTTTAATTTTTAATTATTTTTTAATTTTTTAATTTTTTTAATATCCATGTGGGCCCATATTGACACGTGACGCCCAATCATTGTTCACCTGGTGCCCAATCATTGTTCACATGGCTCCACGTTATCAGTTAACGGAAGTTCTGACAGAACATTTAACGGATGTATGAAAGTGTCCCAAAATTATGACTTTAGATAACAGACTAGGATGAAAAATACTTCATGTATGAAATGTTGAAAGTAAGAAAAAAATCAGGATAGTAAATTGAGATTTACCTTAAAAAAAACATAAATGCGATAGTAATCCGACCTTATGCGTATCAAATATGAATCGATAAGTTGAATCTGGTGATCCGAGCTACAATTCAAATAAAATAATTCAATTCTAAACGGATCCCAATATGAATTGAGAGTAATTTGATCTGAATTCAATCGATTTACAAGTCTAATAGAAACACACACTGCTAGGGACATTGAAAAGAATTCGAAACACTCGTAGGATCAAGTTTTTGTACGATTCCTTGTATTTTTTTATAGTTCAAATTATGATATTCATTTATAAAGGAATTTGTTTATCTTTGTAACTAAATGTGCGGACTGCCCTTTTTCTTTTCAACTAGGATGAGATTTCCAACAAGATTTTTATAAAGGTCTATTATTTTGTAGGAGGTGGATTGTCTGCCCTCCCATTTCCATGTTCTTCCTATCCCCTTCTGTTTGTGTGGTCACGGTTAACTCACGTCAACATTTTATATTAATTTTTTTATAAAAATAATAAAACAAAAAGTAATAGGAATATAAAATGTTGACGTGGCTTAACCGTAACCACACAAAATAGGAGGGAATGAAAGAGTGTGAAAATGAAAGGGCAGACAATCCACCTCCTATTTTGCACGTGTCCTTGTTACACACCCCAATGTCTAGTTGGACTCACCGGTGACAACGAACATTGTCACCTTCACCTTTCCTTACGATCATGGTCTAAAATATCCATAATATCCCGATATTTCCATCGAAATTTCCGTGTTTTTGGACTACCGATATTTTTTTGGACTACCGATATTTCCAATATCATCGATATTTTAGACTTTACTAAGTCACTCATGTATCTTACCATACAATGTATAAAGTATAAAATATTGTACTAATTCATTATATATAAATGATTATGGTGTGTTTAAACTTCTTTCATTAATTACTACATATTTTCTACACTCACAATGTTTGTCAGCTCGCTATATAATCAACTTAAATCAGTTATATCTATCATGCAATGCATTTCCTTCCAATTTTTTGTGATAAACTAATAGATAATTGACTAAATAAACATCATGCAAAGTTTCAATAAAAATTTCCAAGTTTTTCTTACAATTTCCATGGTTTTTATTCAATTTTTATCGATATCGATAATATCCCGATATTTCCATCGAAATTTCATTATTTTTGGACTACCGATATTTCCGATATCATCGATATTTTATACCTTTATTACAATACAGAAAAATAAAATATAAAATAAGGTACAAAATAATTAGTAAATCAGAATTCAAACAGCTCCATGAGACTTCGATCGCGATCGAAGTAGAGAGCTTGCACAGCCCCAAACCCTAACTCCCGACGATCGGAACCATCGATGGCGATACTCTACGCCGTGGTGGCTCGAGGCACGGTGGTGTTGGCTGAGTTCAGCGCGGTTACAGGGAACACAGGGGCCGTGGCTCGGCGGATCTGCGAAAAGCTTCCGTCGGAGGCCGATGCTAGGGTTTGCTTCTCTCAAGATCGATACATCTTCCACATACTCAGAGCCGATTGTCTCACTTTCCTCTGTATGGCCAACGACACCTTCGGCAGTGCGTAACGTATTTCCTTCAATTGTATTCTTCAATTTCGCTATCGGAATTCCATTTTTTTGTGTGTGGGATTTATGGGTTGTGAGTGTGTTGGTGAATTTCTGTTGATCCAGGGAGAATACCCTTTTCGTACTTGGAGGATATTCATATGAGGTTCATGAAAAATTATGGCAGAGTTGCCCCGTATGCTCCGGCTTATGCGATGAACGACGAATTTTCGAGGGTGTTGCATCAACAAATGGAGTTTTTCTCCAGTAATCCTAGCGCCGATACTCTCAACCGTGTGAGAAGCGAAGTTGGTGAGGTAATTTTGTTGTGCTTCTCTGGACTTTTGATCATTAGGTTATTTTAACTCTAGTTGTTTCGCAATTTGCCCGTTACATTGGTTCGGGAAAAATGAGTGTTTCAAGAGAACACATCTGTTATTTGAAAGCAAGTCAGTTGGTGTTGCAACCGAATAATTATCGAGACATTCACAGATAGTTTGCGGTCTCATTGCACAAAATATTATACCAAAGCATTTAATTTATAGCATTCAAAGTTAAACGAAACTCTGTTCATTGCTAGGTTGATGTTTCATTCTTCAATGCCATTCTAGTTTATGCTTATTTTGTTCTAACGGTCACTTTCTGGTATCTAGATACGAACTGTAATGGTGGACAACATAGAAAAGATATTGGATAGGGGTGACCGTATCGATCTTCTTGTTGACAAAACTGCAACTATGCAAGATGGTGCATTTC
Source organism: Malus fusca (assembly GCA_035220775.1). NCBI lineage: Eukaryota > Viridiplantae > Streptophyta > Magnoliopsida > Rosales > Rosaceae > Malus > Malus fusca. Next base: position 15,011,909 of record CM069061.1, read on the forward strand.
ACTTCAAGAAGCAGTCTAAACGCCTTCGTCGAGCTCTGTGGATGAAAAATGCCAAGCTCTTGTAAGTTATTTTGATATGCATATATGATATGATGGGGACTTGTAGACTTATATTTTGGAAAGAATTCACTGAAAACATAAAGCCCATACACCCATAAGGAAAGGAGGTAACAAAAAGATCATTTGAAAAGCTCTGAATTCAACACTAAGTAAAGAAAATCAAACATGAAATTTCTCTTTTCTGAATAATTTTTATAAGTATTTGATTGAGAAAGAAAACGCAGAAGTCAAAATTTTACAGGGGCAAAACAGCGGAAAGCTAATTGCAGGTATGCCAGTAATAGTGGTATCAATTTGCAATCACGAGCCCAAAATCAAAAACCTTGAAGAGCAAGATAACTCCTACAATAGTTGAAGCCACATTGTTGATAAATTAATGATCAAGAAAGCTTAACAAGTGCTACGGTTTGAAAGTTAGGGAGCTCATCCTTGTCACCCAATTAGGGATGGACAACGGTTTTGGCGGGCGGGTAACCACGGTTATTTACCCATAACCGTTTATGCTCATACCCGCATAACCTTTTACCCGTTTGGTAATTGCCTAAACGGTTATACCCATACCCATAACCGTTTATAAACGGTTAACCATACTCATTTAACCGTAACCGTTTAATACCCGTTTACCCATTTACCCTTTTTAACCCGTTTATCTGTTTTTTTTTTTTTTTTACCATTACCCCTTTTTCACCGGTCTACATGTTTTTTAACAACTTGAAAATTAAAAAAAAATTGTCATAATTTTCTTTTTTTTGACAATTAAACATCGTTATAGGTACATTCATCGTACATTTCCGTATTTTAATTTTTTAAGTCCTTATACCATTCCAATAATTAAAACAATAGTTTACGGACGATATTTTTAACTGTTACCAATGAAGGTAAATATAATATTTGCTAAGTATTATTGGATTACAAAAATTGTTTAGAAGACATTTCTGTCAAAGCATTTCTGTCAATTTCACGGTTACCCGCAAGGAATTTAAATTAATTTGGCGAATTCCTTGATGATGAAAATCATCATTCCTGTAGCAGTGTTATTGAGAGAATGACCGATGAATTCTTTGCTAATTTATTGGGTGCTAAGTATTATTGGATCGAGAACATGGTTTGTGTTAGTTTTACATATATAAAATAAATGGATAAACGGTTACCTGTTTATAACCGCGGTTAAAACCCATAACTGCCCATTTAAATTTCGCGGGTAAACGGTTATACCCATAAACGTTTATTTATCTAAACGGTTACCCATAACCGTAACCGTTTAATTTAAATGAGCGGGTAACCACGGTTACCCATAACCAATGGGTATTTGCCCATCCCTACACCCAATGCATGTGAATCACTGCCTTCTTGAAATGACGTTTTGATTTTTATAAACACGAGAATCATTAAGTTTTGTGCTACTACAAATGTTTTTTAATGCTGCTGGATTTTTTTTTTCAATGAGTAAGATATTGACTTTATTAACAAGATCTAATATTTTGATTTCATAATCAACTCCAAAATCCCTGGGTGATAAGCACTAACTGCTTTGCCTTGCTGAACTGTATAGCCTTTGTATTTCCCATGTTATAAAGATACAAAAAACTACATGCTATTATATCATGTTTCCATGCTATGTTAGATTGGTATCGCAATTCCCAGTTCAGTGCATTGAAGGTTGTCTAATCCTTACAGGGCCCTGTTGACATGCTTGATTGTCGTGCTTCTGTACATCATAATAGCTGCTTGTTGTGGAGGCATCACACTACCTTCATGCAGATCTTGACTAATTCGCTTCTTGTTCAAATTTCTGCTGAGGTATGGAACAATTACTTTGAGATTATTCAAGTCAATATATACGGAAAGGGATTCCAGTGCTTGATGGTTCAAATTTTTTGTGTGTATATGGAAGTGAAATATATTATACTTTGCATTGTACCAGTGAATTGCTGACATTTTTTCGGGAAGTCTGTCAAGTTGTTCTTACAGTGCTTCATATCATCTTTGTATTTTTTTGAAACACTATAGTTAGTAAATTATCATTGATTGTGAAAACTTAACTACTACTAGTTACGGTCTTTTTGACGATTTCTAGCTGTAGATGGTAGCAAAATGCATATACCACCACGAGGTTCCAATATCTGTCGATAAGCTTCCTCAATACGCATTATAATCCCTATCTATGCAGCATCTGATTCGTTAGTCGTGTAGGAGGTTGTTTGCATTGAGATGCCTAAATATTTGTTTGGTCATTGGTTTGGCACAAATTTTATTTACAAGGGATTAAATGACTGGTGGCTGTGCCATACAAACTTCTACCTACCTAGCTGAGGGCTGTTTGGTGTTTTCGGTTTTCATTTTTTGTTAATGCTTGCGCAATGCAGCACTTTGTTTATAAGCAGGCCCACGTATTCTTTTCTCCTTTGGTCGAAAGTGGCGAGTGATTTTCTAGTTAGCTTGATCATACTGGTACACTAAGTTTCATAATACAAATAAAAGAATGTTGAAAAATGTATTTCTTTCTCTACTTTATGAAATGTGGTGTACCGGTTTGTATTCTAGGTACATGAAAAAATGTCGCATTGGCGGCAGAGGCTATAGGCCTTCGTGATGGTCCTTACGAATTTATATGGTTTTTATCACAAATAGTCCGTGATATTGTCTTAACTCATCATTTTGGTCCCTCAGTTTTAAAATAAAAAAATTTGGTCTCTTAACATTCAATGTCGTACGTCAATGTGGTCCTTCCATTAATAATCTGTTAATTTTTTGCACTATTCTAAAAATCCCCGCCTAGGCCCTATCTAGGTGCTAGGCGACTGACCACCGTCCTGATTAATGCCCAGGCGTTAGAAAATTAAGAAAATACGCTTAGACTTACTAAGGCGTCCGTCTAGGTTGCAATTTATTCAGACATAAAATAGATAAATTTCATTTTGCATTTTTTTTTAATAAATTGTAAGATACTTGTTGAGTACTTAAAGGGGTGGTATTGGTACGATTACCGTACCAAAACCCATGTACCAATTACCATACCAAACTTTGGGTATGACAAAATCTATTACCATTACTGTGCCAAACTTTTGGTATACTGAATTTCGGCATGCCAAATAGTTCGGTTGGCATCGTATGATATTGGTAATTACCACTTTGTTTTGGGCCATTCTTTTGGGCCAAAATTTGATTTTTTTTTTCAACCCAATTCAAGGCCCAAACGTGTTTTGGCCACTCTCTTTGGGTTTCTAAAACTTTTTTATTTAATTATGAGAAATTTATAGAGATTCATTTAAGAAACAAGAAGTAAATAGATGGAAGAATTGATGAAAGAACCCAACATCCCTAAAAAAATAGTACAAAGATTCCTAAATTCTATCTCTACATTCTTTAAAATTGTACAAAAATTAACTTAATAGACAAAGCCAGGGAGAAAGGCGTCCCAATTTGATGAAGGAGAAGATGAGATGGATTGCAAAGAGATAGAGAGTTGTTGGAACAGGAGCAACATAGATGAAGCCGATGGCTAGATGAGTGAAAAGATGAAGAGTCGCAACACAAGAAGGCTTAGGTTTTTTTTATTGGGAAAGTATAGGTTAGAGGGTGAGATGATTTGATAAATGACTAGGAAAAAAAATATAAAGTGCGTATATAATGATAATAATACCTAATTATATATATAAATGAATAAATAAATGATATAATATTAATAGTAGTGGTTCAATACGGTATACCACTAGTAATGGTTTTGAATACCATTACTGTATCATTACCAATGGTACAAATTTTTTGGCCTAACTTTGGTATGGTATGGTAATTTGGCAAAAAATTGCACTCCTATTTAAATGAACACACATTATATGCTTATTCCATATGTTTTCATTATATTCCAAAACTTCAAAATGTATATGTCATTCTATTTTGTAGTTTATGATGAAATCATGTATAAAATATATAAACAGACACTTATTTACACGAAATATAATAGATTTATTTAAATCCGTCTAGTCTGCCTAGGCAGGCCCCGTCTAACCATCTTGGCGCAAAGCCCTAGTCTGCCACCCGACTAGCGCCTAGCTTCTTCTAGTACATTTTTTTTTCCGTAAAAAACGCACATTGTGTCCCTAGTGACCTTTTAATGGAAAATATTTTTTGTCAAATCACCCCACCACTACTTAGTTCACTAGCTTCACCTTTTCTCTCCACTTTTTCCCCTTTCTTGTTGAATTTGGCAACAACATTTGTGATTGTTTCCCTTCTAAAAGCTAAAGCAAGGCCTTTTCCCACTTACCAAAAAAAAAAAAAAATTGTAACAATGGTTCTTAAAAAAAACTTAATTGGAGCAATACTCCATCAATTAAAAATTCATAATCATTGCCCTTAACTCATCAAAATGTGCAGTTACAGTCATTTTCATCAACTTTGTCATAATTCTGTCAAAATGAGTCATCTTCGAATGACCATTGCTACAATTGAGTTAAGGTTGAGGGACCATCGCTCCAATTAGATTAAAGTTGAGAGACCATTTCTCCAATTGAATTAAAGTTGAGGAACCACTGCTACAATTTTTCTCATTTGGTTTTCCATATTTACCCCTTGATTAAGTCTCATGTGCCTTGCATGTGACCATTTTGACGGAAGTCGTAGCAGGGTTGATGAAAACGACCATAGCTGCACATTTTGATGAGTTAAGGAACCAATGGTCATAGATTTTTAGTTGAGTAATCATTACTCCATTTGGATTAAAGATAAGGAACTATTGTTACAATTTCCTCTACAAAAAATACCCAATCAAGTTAGTAAATGATTTTTTGCATAATGCTAATTTTATTGGAAAAATAACCTGAATAATAAAATAAGTTTGGTTAATTATAGTCCCATCCACACACCTAGTCATAAAAAAAGGGGAACTTTAATGAAAAGCTCCAGGTACTGTTCACTTCAACGAAAAACCACATTTTTACACTAAAAAGTCAACCCTAATACTATTCACTTTACCCTTTATTTTGTCTTTATCGTTAAAACTCAAAGTTTTCAATCTTTTTCATTAGTTTTCCTTAAAAAAAAAAATACGATTATATAACTTTGACCACTACCAAATTGACAAAATGACACATGTTCAAATACATAAAAAAAAAAAAAAAAACCTAATGAAAAGGGTTTGAAAACTTTAAGTTAAAGATAAGGACAAAATAAAGGGTAGCGAATAGTATCATGATTGATTTTTTAGTGTAAAAATATGGTTTTTCGTTAAAGCGAATAGTACCGGAAGCTTTTCGTTAAAGTTCCCTAAAAAAAACATCTATTAACTTGCATATCTCATTGTAATAGCATTACCATAACAAAAGAAATATCCCATCGGTCACAACTGCCCCCATGCAATTCCAAAAGCATTAAATAAGAACGCCATTTAATGCTACAATTTAGTGGTATTCCTCTTCACTTATAAGTAAGAGGTTTTAGATTCGATTCTCGTAAAAAGCAAACCTTAAACCATATTATTACTAGTCCGTTGTGAGGCTAAGTCCACCCCCTCTCTCTTAATCGCAATATTGCTTGTTAAAAATATTATTAAAAAAAAACAAAAACAACAAACATGACATGTGTTTCGAATGCAAAAACAAAAAAACGTAAATATTTGGCCACTTTTCAAAGATGTGCAAAACACAACCAAGCTGCCAAATTTTCACCAAATCCTTCAAGGCTTCCACGACATTCCTCTCTTTACAAGTGACGTGAACATTTTAGGTATAGATTGTGACTGAAATTGGTGCTTGGGTTCGGGCTATCAAAAGTATAGGCAAATCATGGAAAGACGATAAAACTCACTATATTTTGGAGGCTTTTTAGATTTGCAAAATTTCTCTTGCATGCTCACAATTCACCAAAATTTACTCATAGTCCACCAAAGTTTAATGACTCTTCACGAGTTTCATAGTTTGAATCCTAATCTAAGCATAATTGAATCTCCCTCGCCAAAATCCCCAATTGCTAAGTAGTGGGTGGGGCGATTTGACGAAAAAGCCCTCCTCCAAAAGGCCACATGGGTCGTCATGTGTGTTTTTAACGAAGAGTTTGACAAATTATTGGAAGGACTACATTGATGTGTAGCATTAAATGTCAGGGAATAAATTTATCAATTTTGAAATTGAGAGATCAAAATTATGAGTTAGGCCAATGTAAAGGACCAATTGTGATAATAAAAAAAATTTAAAAAAAAAATAGAACCCAATTTACAATGGTGACATATTTCTGGATCCTCCAATAAGAAGTGCCTCACTCAATGTGGCAATGGGCAAAAATGCTAGTTATAATAATTAGGAATCGAAGTCATCATTTACGAAAATCAAACATAAGTTATCTCACATAGAGGAGCTAAAGATGCAGTACTTGATTATACCTTCTAATACCTACATGTATATACAATGTACTTGATTAGTTTATTCTTCCTACCTGTTTTACAATAGGAAGTGATTTTTCACACATTCCTTTTAACTTTTCGTACACATTTTAATTTTTAATTATCGGATTGAATGAATAAAAAAAAAATTACAAACATAATTAAAAAAATGTGTGTAAAAGATTAAAAAATAGCGTGTGTTTATCATTTCCCCTTACAATACTGAACTCAATGCTAACGATTTCATTCGTGTTAGAGTTTTAGAATAATACAATATAAAGAAATTATTTCATCATCAAAATAAAAAGAGGAAATTGTAGAAATAGTAGGTGAACTTTAACCTAATTGAAGTAATGGTCTCTCAATTAAAAATAAAAAATCCATGACTATTGGTTTCTTAACTCATCAAAACATGCAACTATGGTCATTTTCGTCAGCTCCATTTGAACTTTCTCTAAAATGAGTTACGTGTCACGCACGTGAGGCTGAATCAAGGGGAAAATATGAAGAAGAAAAAATGAGATTGCAACAATGGTCCCTCAACATTAACCAGTTGTAGCAATAGCTCTTCCGACATGACTCATTTTTACCGAATTCTAATGGAGTTGATGAAAAGGATCATAACTGTAAGTTTTGATGAGTTAAGAGACCAATAATCATAAATTTTTAATTGACAGACTATTGCTCTATTTTAATTGAAATTAAGAGACCATGACTACAATTTTTCTTTCCAAATAAAAAGTTAGGTAATCCACCGAAAATCAAAATAAAATAAAAAGGGTATCGTTTTGACAGTAAAACATTAGATTCCTTCTGTCTCTCTCTCTCTTGCTCTGCTTCTATTAATAACAACACTACTTTCCACTTTCCTTTGACCTTCATTCCTCGCTCTAATGGCCACCCTCCTCCGGCCATTTCCACCGCCACCATCCGCCGCCAAAACTTCCCAATTCTTCCACTCCTCCAGCCTTCCTCATCATTTCTCCAGAACCGATTACCCATCTCCAATTAAATCTCTCTCCAAAATCCACAGCAGCAAGTTCGGCAACTTTCTCGACTTAAAACCAGAGGCAAAACCCGAGTCTTTGCACTTCGATCTCCATCAATTCGACCCGTCAACCCGGTCTCGCTTAGATGTGATCATCATCGGGACCGGCCCGGCCGGGCTTCGCCTTGCGGAGCAACTTTCTCGCTACGGCATTAAGGTATGCTGCGTTGATCCTTCTCCTCTCTCTATGTGGCCAAATAACTATGGAGTTTGGGTTGATGAATTTAAAAGCTTGAATCTTGAAAGTTGCTTGGACAAAATATGGCCTATGGCTTCGGTTCATGTGAATGATAGTAAGACTAAGTTTTTGGACCGCCCTTATGGCAGAGTCAGTAGGAAGAAACTCAAGACTTTGTTGCTGGAGAGGTGTCTCTCCAATGGGGTTCAATTTCATAGGGCCAAGGTTTGGAAAATTGAACACGAAGAGTTTGAGTCTTCGATTTTGTGTGATGATGGAAATCAGCTCAAGGCAAGCTTGATTGTTGATGCTAGTGGGTTTGCAAGCAGTTTCATAGAGTATGAGAAGCCTAGGAACCATGGATATCAGATTGCTCATGGTATTTTGGCTGAAGTGGAAGAACACCCCTTTGATTTGGATAAGATGCTTCTAATGGATTGGAGAGATTCCCATCTCGGAAACGAGCCTTATTTGCGCACTAGTAATTCTAGATTTCCAACTTTTTTGTATGCAATGCCGTTTGATTCGAACTTGGTGTTTTTGGAAGAAACTTCGCTTGTTAGTAGGCCGGTGTTGTCTTATATGGAGATTAAGAAACGAATGGTTGCGAGGCTAAGGCATTTGGGGATTAGAGTGAAGAGGGTAATTGAAGAGGAGAAGTGTTTGATCCCAATGGGGGGTCCGCTTCCTCGGATCCCCCAACGTGTGATGGCAATTGGAGGGACTTCTGGGGTGGTTCACCCTTCGACTGGGTACATGGTGGCTCGGACCATGGCTCTAGCCCCAGTATTGGCTGAAGCCATTGCAGAGTGCCTTGGCTCAACCAGAATGATCCGAGGGCAGCCACTTTATCATAGAGCGTGGAATGGCTTGTGGCCAATTGAGAGGAGATGCACGAGGGACTTTTACTCATTTGGTATGGAGACTTTGTTGAAGCTTGATCTGAATGGGAGTAGAAGCTTCTTTGACGCTTTCTTTGACTTGGATCCTTATTACTGGCAAGGCTTTTTATCGTCAAGGTTGTCTCTAAGAGAGCTCGCTTTGTTGAGCTTATCTCTGTTTGGCCGAGCCTCCACCCCATCTAGGTTTGATATTGTTACAAAGTGTCCTGTGCCCTTGGTTAAACTGATGGGCAATCTCGCACTTGAAGCTGCATAATAATGCAACACATGGAATAATTATTTGTGAGAAACAAGAGTTTGGCTTTTGTTCCATAGCTTGTACAGAATATGATGGTATTACAACTCTAGTTTCAAGTGATCCTCTTGTCAAATGATCGGCTCGGACACAGAGCATGTGTAAAATGCTATTTGATGGTATACTTAATTCCTGAATTTCTTAATCTGTAGTTGGTTTCGCTCCTCCCCGATAATTCCTAGCTTCGCCACTGGTTATGCTAGTATTTCTTTTTTAATTTCTTTTTCGTTTCAATATTTTCTTCTGGAAGGCCATTCTCTTTATATGTATGAAGGAAACATTGCAGCATTACATGGAACAGACGTATTGGTAGTGGAAGGCTTCCATACACCGGAGAAGGCTTGAAGATGTGCATAAACTCCAGGGGGAGTGACAAGCAGGAAAGTATGAGCGAGTTTTCAAATTTGAGCAACGTATCACACTAGAACATTTCCGTAATGAATTACAGGGAAAATCATTTTCGACAATCGGCTAATACAAGAATTTTTTCCTGCAAAACTTTTTTCTGAACATACAAGAAGTGTTGTAAGGATGAGAATTTTGTGTGGGGGGGGGGGAATCTATCTTTGTTCGGTCAGTACAAGCGAAGCTTTTCCGGTTACCACTTTTTCAAGCCATTCTTTTGCAAGTTGTTGGAAACATAGGAAAGCCATGCGCCCCTTGATGAGTCAATTTCATATATATATTTTACCCTATTCTTAGTATGTTATGGTAATCATTTTAGTAGAATTTTGATACTTTGATTTATATTTTCAATATAGGACATCCGACTTCCTCTGGAGCAAAACATGATCAAACGGACGAATTTTGGAGTGATTCAAATTGGAGGACGTTCATGTGTCTCTTGGCGTGTTCGTGTCAAAATTTGAGATTTTTCTGCCTAATGGTTATTTTCTGACGACAGAATAAAGGAGCAGTGTGCAGCGTTGGAAAATGACGTTTCTGGGCTTAAATTGCGTTTTTGGAGGCCAAGATGACCTCCGATGGGTTCGTGGCCTTTTGGAGAAATGTTCAGAATATTCCAAAACTTAAATCCAGCTATATTGGGCTGGTTTTGGAGCAGTTCTAGGGTCCAAAACGTGGCTGTTCAGATTTTAGGCGAATTTACCATTTAATTTAGGATTATGTTTCCTATTTTATTTTAGTTATTTAGTTTCCTAGTTTGATTGGAAGACCTTTTTATTAAGATGATTTAATTTTTAGGTTAAATAAGCTTGGCGGCTCTATTCCTGGGTTTTTTTTTTCTTCTTCTTCGTGTGCTATTGAAGAGAGGAAATTGGCCAAGCGTAGAGATTTTCAGACTTTTTCCATTCAAGGTGTTTTCGATCTTTTATTATTTCAATAAAGAACCCTATAATTTTTATTATGAATATGCGTAACTAATTCTCTTTTTGTTAGGGTGAAGCCACGAGCCTTAGCAAGATTATGTAGTTTCTTTTCAGTTTGCTTATGATTATATGCATGCAGGTTTTCGAATTATTAATCACTGATTTAAACTATCTAATTGTCTTGATGCTTGATCACCATTATGATTTTTAGAAAAGTAATTTGATGCAATTTTGGTCGGAGGTCGGTCCTTGAAATTGACGAAGGCTTCTTGTGATTAATATGTGCAAGTTCATTTAGGATGAATACCACGTCTTAAGGGTTGCACGGTTTTTCAAAAAGTTTCACAGAACTTAATGAGTTATGCATGTTTAGATTTGATCTGAATACCATAGACGGATTGCATGTTTGATATACGCTCTGTGTTGGAGGTCCAGGTAGGCATATATTAGGAAAACCTAACATTCGAAATATGCATGTACAAGTCATAGGTAATTGAGAGAAACTATATAGGATTGTTAAGGTGACGGCGTATTCCTAGTGCTTTCTTAAAATGATTTTTCCAAAACTGTTTTTTTTTCCTTTTAGTTTTAATATTGCAGATTGTCTTATTTTTATCAGTTAAATTCGTTTTATTAAATTAGGTCATAAATATCAATCACCTCAATTTTCTCCTTTACAACAATTAATTGGAATTTGATTTGCTTCGATTTATTTAATAATCTTTGTGGAGAACGACATTGTGAGATCCGTTTATACTACAATAACCTTGTCATTCTTGCAAGTATTATAGTAGTTTTTAACCCTTTTGCATGTGTGGTAAAATTCCTATCACCCCTTGTATTTACAATTTTGTGTATGTATATGCCTTTTTATAAGACTGGTAGTAAGGTCATATATCTCCCGAGAGAGAAATAAGAATATTTTATCATGAATAAATCTATGTTTACATTTCTATTTGGACCCGATTTTACACTATCGGCCCGAGTAATCGAAACCGTTGAATGAGCAAAATTTTAGACCGTTGAATGACAAAATGGTTGAAATGATTTTCAATTATTATTGAGAAATAATATTGTGATTTTAATCATGATATTATCTCTTAATATATATTAGGATATCTAAACCTAATATTAGGTATATTCAGCTGGTTGTTTTGAAAAGAGATGATCTGATCCGTCTTCAAAGGATTGCATGAAGACATTCAAATAGGCTCATCATATCAAGCACCAGGTGCATGCAATCTCCTATTTGGCTAATTATTATCAAAACCTAAGTCCTATCTCTGATATGGAAGTGTGCAATTCAAATTGGCTTGGAATTCATGGACGTGTTGGAGTGAATGGGGTTGTAGCACATGGCTTTATCTTGAGATATGGTGATTATATTTCATCAATTAGAATTATTTTTCACAGTTTAATTTGGTGAAGGAATCATCATGCATGCACGTGGTCTTCGTCAGGGGAAATATACACGATGGATTCGATTGGTGAAGTGATTTCATGGAGATAAACTTGTTTATTTATGGTGAAGTGATAAGTTTCGGATAGGGGTATAGGCCTTAGCCTATGGCACGAATCAACTTCGCTAGTTTGAGTTGCAGATGAACTCTATAAAATTATTAGGTTGTGCCGAGGTAAATATGTTCTATAAATACATAAACATCAGCAACGCGAATCAACACACAAATTGCCTTGTGCAAAGCTTCTCAACAAGCTTGAGATTTTTTCCTCTCCCATTTTCTTCTCGCCAACACATCTTCAGTTTGGATAAACAGCCAGCGACATCTTCAGTTTGGATAAACATCACTGGAGCCGTAGAATCAGCCGACCGAGGAGCACCTTCAGTTTGGATAAACAAAACTGCTTCGAGACCAACTGGTTATTATCCAAGTCTCAGTCGACAAGGATTTCCGAGTCCTTGTTGGTAGATGTCATCTCATTAGCCTTCATGGCGAAGTCAAGGTCTAAAATATCGATGATATCGGAAATATCGTAGCATTACATGAACAGACGTATTGGTAGTGGAAGGCTTCCATACACCGGAGAAGGTTTGAAGATGTGCATAAACTCCAGGGGGAGTGACAAGCAGCAAAGTATGAGCGAGTTTTCAAATTTGAGCAACGTATCAGACTAGAACATTTAAGTAATGAATTACAGGGCAAATCATTTTCGACAATCGGCTAATACAAGAATTTTTTCCTGCAAAACTTTTTTCTGAACATACAAGAAGTGTTGTAAGGATGAGAATTTTGTGGGGGCGGGGGGGGGAAATCTATCTTTGTTCGGTCAGTACAAGCGAAGCTTTTCCGGTTACCACTTTTTCAAGCCATTCTTTTGCAAGTTGTTGGAAACATAGGAAAGCCATGCGCCCCTTGATGAGTCAATTTCATATATATGTTTTACCCTATTCTTAGTATGTTATGGTAATCATTTTAGTAGAATTTTGATACTTTGATTTATATTTTCAATATAGGACATCCGACTTCCTCTGGAGCAAAACATGATCAAACGGACAAATTTTGGAGTGATTAAAATTGGAGAACGTTCATGTGTCTCTTGGCGTGTTCATGTCAAAATTTGAGATTTTTCTACCAAATTGTTATTTTCTGACGACAGAATAAAGGAGCAGTGTGCAGCGTTGGAAAATGACGTTTCTGGGCTTAAATTGCGTTTTTGGAGGCCAAGATGACCTCCGATGGGTTCGTGGCCTTTTGGAGAAATGTTCAGAATATTCCAAACCTTAAATCCCGCTATATTGGGCTGGTTTCGGAGCAGTTCTAGGGTCCAAAACGTGGCTGTTCATATTTTAGGCGAATTTACCATTAATTTAGGGTTATGTTTCCTATTTTATTTTAGTTATTTAGTTTCCTAGTTTGATTGGAAGACCTTTTTATTAAGATGATTTAATTTTTAGGTTAAATAAGCTTGGCGGCTCTATTCATGGGTTTTTTTTTTCTTCTTCTTCGTGTGCTATTGAAGAGAGGAAATTGGCCAAGCGTAGAGATTTTCAGACTTTTTCCATTCAAGGTGTTTTCGATCTTTTATTATTTCAATAAAGAACCCTATAATTTTTATTATGAATATGCGTAACTAATTCTCTTTTTGTTAGGGTGAAGCCACGAGCCTTAGCAAGATTATGTAGTTTCTTTTCAGTTTGCTTATGATTATATGCATGCAGGTTTTCGAATTATTAATCACTGATTTAAACTATCTAATTGTCTTGATGCTTGATCGCCATTAGGATTTTTAGAAAAGTAATTTGATGTAATTTTGGTCGGAGGTCGGTCCTTGAAATTGACGAAGGCTTCTTGTGATTAATATGTGCAAGTTCATTTAGGATGAATACCACGTCTTAAGGGTTGCACGGTTTTTCAAAAGGTTTCACAGAACTTAATGAGTTATGCATGTTTAGATTTGATCTGAATACTATAGACGGATTACATGTTTGATATACGCTCTATGTTGGGGGTCCAAGTAGGCATATATTAGGAAAACCTAACCTTCGAAATATGCATGTACAAGTCATAGGTAATTGAGAGAAACTATATAGGATTGTTAAGGTGACGGCGTATCCCTAGTGCTTTCTTAAATTGATTTTTCCAAAATTTTTTTTTTCCTTTTAGTTTTAATATTGCAGATTGTCTTATTTTTATCAGTTAAATTCGTTTTATTAAATTAGGTCATAAATATCAATCACCTCAATTTTCTCCTTTACAACAATTAATTGGAATTTGATTTGCTTCGATTTATTTAATAATCTTTGTGGAGAATGACCTTGCGAGATCCGTTTATACTACAATAACCTTGTCATTCTTACAAGTATTATAGTAGTTTTTAACCCTTTTGCATGTGTGGTAAAATTCCTATCACCCCGGGTATTTACAATTTCGTGTATGTATATGCCTTTTTATAAGACTGGTAGTAAGGTCATATATCTCTCTCGAGAGAAATAAGAATATTTTATCATGAATAAATCTATGTTTACATTTCTATTTGGACCCGATTTTACACTATCGGCCCGAGTAATCGAAACTGTTGAATGAGCAAAATTTTAGACTGTTGAATGACAAAGTGGTTGAAATGATTTTCAATTATTATTGAGAAATAATATTGTGATTTTAATCATGATATTATCTCTTAATATATATTAGGATATCTAAACCTAATATTAGGTATATCCAGCTGGTTGTTTTGAAAAGAGATGATCTGATCCGTCTTTAAAGGATTGCATGAAGACATTCAAATAGGCTCATCATATCAAGCACCAGGTGTATGCAATCTCCTATGTGGCTAATTATTATCAAAACCTAAGTCCTATCTCTGATATGGAAGTGGGTGGTGCAATTCAAATTGGCTTGGAATTCATGGACGTGTTGGAGTGAATGGGGTTGTAGCACATGGCTTTATCTTGAGATATGGTGATTATATTTCAACAATTAGAATTATTTTTCAGAGTTTAATTTGGTGAAGGAATCATCATGCATGCACGTGGTCTTTGTCAGGGGAAATATACACGATGGATTCGATTGGTGAAATGATTTCATGGAGATAAACTTGTTTATTTATGGTGAAGTGATAAGTTTCGGATAGGGGGATAGGCCTTAGCCTATGGCACAAATCAACTTCGCTAGTTTGAGTTGCAGACGAACTCTATAAAATTATTAGGCTGTGCCGAGGTAAATATGTTCTATAAATACATAAACATCCGCAACGCGAATCAACACACAAATTGCCTTGTGCAAAGCTTCTCAACAAGCTTGAGATTTTTTCCTCTCCCATTTTCTTCTCGCCAACACATCTTCAGTTTGGATAAACAGCCAGCGACATCTTCAGTTTGGATAAACATCACTGGAGCCGTAGAATCAGCCGACCGAGGAGCACCTTCAGTTTGGATAAACAAAACTGCTTCGAGACCGACTGGTTATTATCCAAGTCTCAGTCGACAAGGATTTCCGAGTCCTTGTTGGTAGATGTCATCTCATTAGCCTTCATGGCGAAGTCAAGGTCTAAAATATCGATGATATCGGAAATATCGGTAGTAAAAAAATACGGAAATTTCGATGGAAATATCGGGATATTATCGATATCGATAAAAATTGAATAAAAACCACGGAAATTGTAAGAAAAACTTGGAAATTTTTATTGAAACTTTGCATGATGTTTATTTAGTCAATGATCTATTAGTTTATCACAAAAAATTGGAAGGAAATGCATTGCATGATGGATTTAACTGATTTAAGTTGATTATATAGCGAGCTGGCAAACATTGTAAGTGTAGAAAATATGTAGTAATTAATGAAAGAAGTTTAAACACACCATAATCATTTATATATAATGAATTAGTAAAATATTTTACACTTTATACATTGCATGGTAAGATACATGAGTGACTTAGGTGGCCCAATAATTGCATGGTAAGATACATTGCATACTAGAAAACAGTATCTTCACCAAAGCAGTTATGAGCAATAATATCAAAGCCAATGTAAGAAGTTTAAATTGGCTAGGATTAGATCCTAAAAAATGTTAGGCGCTAGTCAAACAGCAGATTGGAAACTAGCAGCTAGGTGTCTAGGCGAGATCTAGGTAGGAGCCTAGATGGATTTAAATTATCATAAAATAAGCATTAAACAATATTTACATTGTTTTTAAAAAGTAATACGATATTTATAAATAATGTGAGAGTTTAAGATAAATACGGTGAAATCTTAAAAGAGAAACTAAAAATACATACAAGAATAAAAAAAAAAGGGAGAGAAATGAGTTAATAAACCACAAAAAAGATGGGGTCATAAGAGGGAAAAAAAAGGGAGGAAATGGGTAAACAAACATGTGGGGTAGAAAGATAAAGACCAGAAGAGAAGTGGTGGTTAGCACAATATTTTAAGAGAGAAAAAAAAAAATAAACAAATGGTCAGCAGGATAATACTGGGATAAGGTGTTAGTACCCAATTTTTACTGACTTAAGTGGCCCAATAATTGTCCAACACCTATTATAAAACCCCACCCTCAAATAATTTGTAATTTCAGATATTTGTCCCTCAAAGTTAAAGAATTTTACAATTTGGTCATTTGAACACTTACCCTATCCGGATGGGATTTCCTAACTCTTATCCTCCTATCACGACTTGCCACGTGGCAAGTCCCCATCTCTTTTCCTCTTCTCCTTTCCCGAGCCTCCCCCTATCAGCTCACTTTTATCTCTCTCAAAGATCTCACTCACCTCTCCCTCTCCGTTTGAACCCAGACCCACGCCGAGGCACCGTCGCCACCCCGACGTCGACAACATCACCACCATCACCTCGTCAACTCTCTCCCTCTCTTCCTTGTCTTATCAACTCTCTCCCTCTCTTCCTCGTCTCGTCAACTCTCTCCCTCTCTTCCTCGTCTATAGTTCGTCCTACGCGTCCTCAGTGCACCCGCAGCAGCAGCAGCAAACCCAGGCAGGAAACAATGGCGAGAAGTTCAGGAATGGGAAGTCGGCGAACGGGTCGGTGACAAAGAGCTGGAGCCTGAGCGATCCGGAGCTACAGAGGAAGAAGCGATATTATTGATATTATCAATAATATCGCGATATTATCGATAATATCGCGATATTTTGACGATAATTAATTGGATAAGTGTAAAAATATCGTCATCTCAAAAAAACCATATTATCGACGATATTTCGCTGATAACATCGATATTTAAGTCCATGGGCGAAGTGAGGTGTTACCAGGTTACCAGGCTCAGCACATTGAAAACCGAGTTTTATTTTATGATTGGATATTCACAAGTACATTTTAGAGTTCGGCATTTTGACGGCCAAACCACTTTAACAATCAAGACATTTATTTCTTTCAAGTATTTGTGTCCATATAATTTGGTGTCAATTCGACGTACTTATACTCTCACAAATATAATTATCGAGATTGAACCTGGCGCTGACGATTTGTGAACTTCGAAGAGCTTAGCAGCCTTGTCTTCATGCTCTAGAACCCAAAGGCCGAGACGTGTTCCTTCCTTGGCAGCAGTCACAAGATCAAGAAGTCAACAGCGTGCCCGACGTTACATCAACATATTTTACTGCTCGGCCGACGAGTTGGCACACCTCGCACACAACCGAATGACGTAGTTAGCTTATTAGTTACTCGGCTTGCGCTCCACATAGGCTTGGTAGTTTTTAGGGTCAACATTTTGGCACGCCCAGTGGGACCCAGTGCTAAAACTATGAAGTTCACATGATATATCAAGATGTAAATACAGCTTCGTTCAGCTGATTGGATGCATTCCTAATTCAACTTGATGCAGAACAGATCCTTAAAGCATATGAAGAAAGGCAACATTCTTTCTGTCAAATGATAAAGGTGAAAGTTCATCACAGCCTACAAGACCAATGGTTAAATGAAGATAGAGCTCGATTTTATGAGTGACTCGATAAAAAAATGCCTTTTGGTCTTAGGTTCAAATCAATTCCTTTTGAAGAATGGTTGGTTCAAAATGCCAGGGGGCAATTTTCCGCTCCGGCCACATTCAAAATTCGGCCTAAGAAAATTGTCAAGACGGCCGAAGAAAAACCTAGGCCACTTGTTTTTTCGGTAGAGACTGAAAGTGTGGTAGGTCTAGAAGAAAAAGTTCAAGTTTCTACGTAAAAAATCGACTCAGAAAATGATTCGTCAGAGGAGTGTTCCAATGACGAACAAGACTGATACACTACTTTAGACCATAAAACCACATCAATTGATATGGTAATTGGAGACATGGTCTTAGACACCGAAACTACGCCAATCGATATGATTATTGGCGATAAAGCTGATATAGAGAAATCCTGTTCGGCTAAGTTGTTCGAGTTAAAAGCCGAAATTGGCGAAATTATTATGCCTGGGGGCTTAATAATTGTTCAACGCATTCGGCGGCTAAGAATCAAAAAAAAAAATTGCCAAGTAAAAAATATTTGGAAATGATTCTTTATTCGGCCTAAAGCGAGATCAATTTGAGAATTTTGATATAAAAAGATCTCGGCTCGGAATAAAGCGTCGTTGGCCTCCTCTTGATTATGGTTTGGCCACTTTTCTTTTCTTTTGCTAAAATATACATATAATGAATAAATTATTTTCTTAAACATACGGCTATGCAAGCCAATGTAAAGAAAATGCGGGGCAGACATTATAGGCTTGCTCTCAATAAGCTCCTCGGTAAAATTTAAGTGGTGGAGGCCTGATGCTCGGTGTAGTACTGAAGGAAAAGAAGTCTTTCTCCTATTGCTCAGTGAAGGATAGCAGCAAAGAGAAGGGAGAACACTCGGTGGGAGCTAGGCCATGGCATTTGGTAGGTTATGGTCAATTCTTGTGATGATGGTCCCCCATATGCTAAGCTACGCCAAAAGAGGGAGAAAAGAAAAACATGAGGTATTAGGTGATAGGCCACCTAATCTTGGCAATCAGCGAGGGTTGCCATTCGGTGGATTTTATTTTATTGGTTGGTTTGGTTCAAGTCACATTTCATTCATTTTAGTGGAATTGTCAACATGAAGACTTGTTTCAGACTGGTAACTGCATACTAACACTTGGTTTGAGGAATTTTGCATTACACCAAGTTAGGAGGACAATTTGTGATGTTCAGTTGGCTATAGAAGATTCTTCCAAGTGTTTCTTTTGCTTCGGTCTCCAAGTCTCAAGAAACTTTATTTGGACAGCAGGAATTCGTGACGGTTCGATAGATATCTGGGACATGATCTGAATAAACGAGGGTTATTGGTCGAGCTCGACGATAGTTTGTTTCTCGGTCTTGTATATTTCCACTAAGAAGCTTAAGGAAGCAGCAGTCGAATTAGTCATTTTGAAAGTTCATCTTAGGTGAAAAATTAAGCGATTCATGCCGAGTTGATGAGATTTTCTCTTTAGTGAGATGCGTGGTGTACGTCATTCCATTGCTTTAAACAGTCATGCTCTTTGAGTATGGTTGCTCCGGATTGGAGTCTTAATTGGAGCTCCCATTGTCATCACACGTGTTTTAGGACAAAATGTGGTAGACAAAAGAAAGGGATGGCATGAAGTTTTAGGCCACTCACTTTTAAAGTATCTTATTCATATTGCCTAGGCTTAGCTTTCAAGAGGTTTCTGGTTAATTCGATGGTAGGCAAAAGAAATGCAATTAAAGAATCGTTTGCAATAGGACAAATCCCACCGAATTGGAATCTTGGCTAAAATCATGGCATGCAAAGATTTAGTGATGGAATTCATCTGGTATTTGTATTGGCCGAGAGAACCATGGTGCTATATGGGCCAAAATCTTGGCATACAAAGATTCAGCGAAGTCTTTTTGACAAATCCCACCGAATTGGAATCTCGGCCAAAATCATGGCATGCAAAGATTTAGTGATGGAATTCATTTGGTATTTGTATTGGCCGAGAGAACCATGGTTCTATTTGGGCCAAAATCTTGGCATCCAAAGATTCAGCGAAGTCGTTTTGCCCATTAAGGCTGCTTTTGTGGTGATAATCCAAGTTCTTTATGAAGGAAATATTTGTAAAAACAAGTTCATTTGAGCAACATCTATGCATGCTATTAACAATTAAAAGGCGGAATCATGCTTGTATGCAGTAAAAAAACAAAACTTAACCCATGAAATTCAAAGCCTAGTAGTTATGGTGAACCAAGACTCAACTAAAAACAAAGTGAGTTGAGAAATCTTATACCTTTGTTGATTCCTCTTTGCTTAAGCAAAGGCTAATCACCCAAGAGATAGAGCATTCATTCCTTACTTCTTTGCTCCATGTATTTCTTGGAGGAGGATGGTGGAATGGATTCTTCAAGTTCCCAAGAAAGGGAACCTCTAAGTCTCCACACCAAGGAGAGCATTAATGAGGAGATGAGTGACCTAGGAAGATTTAGATGCTTGTAAAACCTTCCTATGGTGGCCGGCCTCTTAGAGAGAAAATGAAGCTTGTGTTCTCATCTTTTCTCCAAAAGAAACCTTAAGGATGAAATGGCTATAAAGTTGCCTTTATACCACCTCACTATGGAGTGGCAATCTTGCAATTAAGGCAAGTTCACTATCCCTCTCTATATGGCCGGCCATTAAGGGTTCATTGGGCTTTCAAGCCCTTTGTGTTTTCAAGTTGTCATACAACTTGAGTTAATAGGCTTGACATTCAAATCCCTTGCGGCCCAAAACTAATCTGAGGTCTATAACGAACATATTCGTTTGATTAATTAACATATTAATTAATCATAGCCATAAATAATTAAACCATTTAACTATCCTTACTCATCTCCATTGTTTCTTCAATCTCTACCTTACTCGGTGTACAATCCATTAGGTTCCTTTTAGCGAGGCAGTGGGAGATTAGAACTCTTCAAATTGAATGTGAATTGAAACATACTTTCAATTCTCCCTTTAGTGATTACTCATCTTTAGAGCTTCCACAAACCATGAGTGACACCTAGCAGTATGTCATGGCTGCCCAAGCTAATCAGAAGAGGTGGAGAACCTATTTAGTTTAGGACTACAATGCAATACGGTCTTTCTCTAATACAATACTCTTGACCACATTGTTTGGTTTGATAGTTTATTCATGTCTACTATCCAATGTGATTCTCTTACTTATATGATTACCTTGAATGTGATTTGGAACGACTTCCTAAATCTCATTCATACTCTGGCCAGAGATTCTTAATCATATCATAAAGTATTCTCCCTTAAACGGTTTGAAGGTTAGAGATCCCTTGTTGCGCATTCACTTGCCTCTATGGCTAAGTGGCTTAACCCCAACTATGTTGTGGACACCCTCTGACGGAGTGACTTTGACATAGTCAAAGATCAAGGACCTAACCACAAGACAATATGATGCCTCAGGTCAAAGGGCTACTTTGCATTATCCCAACCATGAGTTCTCATATGACATGAATATGAGAACTCCTTGTTGATCGCGTTCAGTGGACTCATTCTCTATTGAGCACCTACATGCTTGTCTTGGTGTCAGTCACACCAATGACTCGAGACCAGTCATTCTCCTTAAGAGAAAACATAGCACGTACTGATCTTAACGGACCGTCAATGCCCAATTGGCAATCATATGATTAGGAACGTTTAAGATATGTATACGAAAGAGAATGGTCTCATGAATCTAACTTCTTTAGATCACATTTTCCCAATTACATATTCCTTGGACTTATTGTTTAAGCATATAACATTTATATGAGACGGCTTAAAATAATAATCTTTGCCCTTTATATTAAACTAGATTAGTTTAACATGTGAAATGTCCATAAAGTATCATCATATGATTGGTTTTAGGGCACATTTCTAACACTTTAGTTCCATTTCGATTGCCGACATGCATATGGATATTTTCTGCAACTATTTGGTCCTATGAACAAATAATTACATTACTCTTTATTCGGTGGTAGTCATCTCCCCTTATTAATTTTTGGGGTTGTCAACTTTTTTTCTTTCTTTGGCCTATAAAGGACAAAAGTAAAAAGTTACCAATCAAGTGAGAACGGAGAAGCAGCTCTTTTTCTCGGCTTCTTGACTCTGTTTCATTTCTTATTAAGTTTCGACAACATGGAATGGATAGTTGAAGGGATTATAAGGTTTTAGTTAAGAAGTCTATGTTGAGCTTTCAAGAAGAGGAAAATGTCTGCATATGACTTTTATGAGTCAAGCTCGGCAGTGAGGAAGGTTTCGTTATGACAGTCAGCATTTCGAAGCTTTAATCGTAGGTGAAGCTTCTGGAATTATTCTGATCCGCAGCAAAGGAAAAAAAGATGTGCTCGCTATACTGAGAATGCACATTGTCGAGCTGAGAGCTCAACTGAGCGATATTCTCCTCTAATGAGCCAGCATCTGTTGCTCTGTGTATTAATTCATTTTTGAATTTGGTTGCATTATGAGTCGAGCTCAGCGGTATCAACCCATTCGACAGTGATTCTGGTTCGATATATTTCTTGGAGCCGATATACTTATGATCGACTGGAGAAACTTGGGGAATGTTTGGACCCGATTTTACATTATCGGCAGTACTTATGATTGACTGGAGAAACTCGTTGTATCAATTAATTTCCTTAACCATTCGGCTTATGGGTCAATGCTCAAGAAAACTGGGGGGCAATGTTTGGACCTAATTTTACATTATCAGCCCAAGTAATTGAGGCCGTTGAATGAGCATAATTTTAGACCGTCAAATGAAAAAATGGTTGAAATGATTTTCAATTATTATTGAGAAATAATATTGTGATTTTAATCATGAAATTATCTCTTAACTTTCTATCTGGTGTGAAAGTCCTCTGGTGTGAGTGTGTTTCTCTCCGGTGTGAGAGTTCTTAACTATTTTCTTACTGTATACCGGTCTAGTTTCAACTAGTTTTTGCATTACTTTTGGTCTCTTGTACTTCTGGTTGTCATTTTTCCTTCTTGAGTTTTTTCTTTTGTCCTATCTCTAAAGGTCTTTCTTTCCTTTATCTTCTGTCCCATCTACTTTTGGGTGCTTTTCCCTTTTTGAGAGTACTTGATGGGAGATATGGGTCATCCGGACTCATTCCCTTTCTGGGGTTTCTGTGGGGAATTAATGAACCCAACTACCCATAGTACTGTTGGAAGAGCTTTCATAAATCAGGAGTATTTACAAACCTGCATAGAAAGACTCTTTGTTTTTAAATCAATCTTGTTTTCTCTGGTTACTGTGTATTTGCTCCATCCTCAAGTCAAGGTAATTCTGGGGTTCGGTGATAGAGATTTACAGTGTGATTCGTGCTCTGTTGTTAGCGTCTGGTACTTTGTTGGGGGGTGTGGAATCTGTAAGTTGGCTGAAAGGGATCTCCCATAGCATGGTGCAAGGGGAGGTTGAAGATATGGTGATTCATTTAGAGGAGTCTATGGAGTTGACGTCTATGGAAAATGGGATCCGCCTCATTAGGGCTGTTTTGGCAGATAAAACATTGAATAAGTGGGGAATAAAGAATGTTTTGAGGTCATCCTGGAGGGAGTTTGGTGACATCCAAATCAAGTGGGTCAGAGATAATACATTTATTATTACAGTCAGAGAGGAGGAAGTTGCAGGAAGGATTCTGGAGCAGGTGCCATGGGCGGTAATGAAGCAGCACTTTGTGGTTAAAAGATGGCCACTTGAACTTGCTTTTGAGGAGGTCTAGCTGGAGATTGTGCCGTTTTGGGTGCAAATTAGAGGAGTTCCATTATACCTTCATACGGAGAATAATGTTAAAAGACTGGCTCGGGAAATTGGAGATTTTATTGAGATGGAGGATTTATCTCATGCTAGAGGTTTTCTAAAGGTTCAGGTTAATGTTAATACTAGAAATCCTTGTTGGCTTCCCAGGCCTAATAACAAGGAGACATGGGTCGAATTCAGGTATGAAAGGCTGCAAGATTTCTGCTACAGGTGTGGGAGAATTAGACATGTCAATACAGAGTGTTCTTTTGGATATAATAGAGGGGGTGCTGCAGGTTTTGGGGAGTGGACAAGAACTGCTGCTATCAGGGACGTTCAGGAAAGTCCAAGACATTTGGTGTTTTCTTAGGGGGGAAAGAAGACACGATGGAATGAGTAGGGAGGCTTCGTATGTTGATCAGCAAAGGCGATGGAATGTCACTCGGGAGGAAGGAGGTGTAGTCCAGAGTAGTCAAACGGTGGGTCCCAGCAATGATGGTGATGCACGCAGAACACGGTCTCCAGATTCCGGAAGGATCTCGATGGAGAGTAGGAGGCGAGGCGGTGACGGGGAGAGGTTGCAATGGATAATGGGCGAGGCCTCATCTCACATGGCCCACCATGTTTTTCTTTGGGCTTAGACAAAACCCAAACCAATTGGGTAATGTGGTTGTTGAAGATGTGCCTGAAGAGATACCTAATAATAATAGGCTTACCATTTTAGGTGGTGTTGAGGGAAACATCTCTTTGTCAACTGATGAACTGTATGGTGGGACCCGGGAGCAAGTTGGGGATGTTATTCACTCAACATTGAATTTTTAGCCTACAATGGTGACTAGTACAGATGCTGCTAGGCCTCAAATGCATGATAGAAGTCAGAAAGATGTTTCTGCAAATTTATTTTGCTTGATGGGACTTAAAAGGTGTGCGGATGGCAAGTTGGAAGGAGCCTCGGATTATAAGAGAAGGAGAGAAAAAAAAGAGAGAAGGCAGTTCGTCTTCTGTGTAGTGGAGGGCATAAAATTCGAAGGTATAGAACTAGGGGACGTCAATTGGAGCAAGAAAGGTTGTTATGGGAAGAAGGAAAACTGCATGATGTTCCAGTGGTTCAGTTGGCTTAGGAAGCTTATTATACGGGTAGGGTGACTGACGCAGATTCACAATCGGGTTGTGGCGGTATTAGCCTTTGGTGGGACAATGGTATGGAGGTTAAAATTCTTTTTTCTTCAAACTCTGTAATTGATTCATATATCAGTATGGATGGCTCTTGATAAGTGAATTTTATATTATATATTTAACCCTATTCTTGGTATATTTTGGTTCTTATTTTGGAAGAATTTTGATACTTTGAATTGTATTCTCGATATAGGACTTTCGACTTCATCTGGAGCAAAACGTGGTCAAATGGACGAATTTTAGAGTAATTCCACGTGGAAGACGTTCGTGAGTCACTTGGCTTTGATCATATCAAAATATCAGATTTTTCTAGCAAGCGATGATTTTCTGGCGATATAATAAAGGAGCAGCGCGCAGTGCTGTCAAACTGACGTTTTGGGTTTCTTTGGGCTTTTTGGCGTCTAAGATGATGTCTTTTGGGTTCAAAGCCTTCTGCAATTATGTTCGGGACATCTCAAGCTTTATTTCTAGCCGTTTTGGACCTGTTTTGGAGCCCTGAAGATCCAGAAACGTGGCTATTTTGAGGCTGTACAGATTTTGGGCGAATTTATCTAGTTAATTTAGGATTATGTTTCCTATTTTATTTCAATTTATTTGGTTTCCTAGTTTTATTCTAAAACCTTTTAGGGTTTTATTTTGTAGTAGTATAAATAAGACTTTTAGCCATTAGGGTTAGAAGAAGAAGAGGAGGAGATAACGCACAAGCCTTTGACAATTCAAGTTTATTTTCTAGGTGTTTTCTATCCTTGTTCTTAATAATATTTTGTTTATGATTGTTAGTAACTAATTTTCGTTTGCTAGGGCGAAGCCTTGAGCCTTAGCATGAATATGTAGTCTTTATTCAATTGCTTATGATATTATGCATGTTTACTTTGAATTATTAATCACTGTGCTTGAACTGTCTCTATATCTTAATGCTTAGCTACCATTAGGATGTTTAGATAAGTAATCGGATGCAATTTGGTCGGAATATCACCGGAGGATTGAGTATTGCTTCTTGTGGTTAATAATTGAAATTTCACCTAAGGCGAATATCACGTTCTTAGGGGTTGCATGGTTTTTCGAAAGGTTTTCATAAAACATAATGAGTCTTGCATGTTCATATTTGATCTGAATATCACAGACGGATTGCATGTTAGATATACGTTCTTGCTTGAATATCACGAGGAGAATATGCATAAGGAAAACCTAACCTTCAAAGTTGCATGTGTAATTCATAAGTAATTGGTAAAACTACATATGATTGTTAAGGGGACGGCGGAATCCTAGGTTTTTAACTTTATTTTCAAAACTATTTTCTTTAGTTTTTCTTTGTTAACTTCTTTAATTGTTTTCTTTTAAAATTCGTTTTTATTATTTTAAATTCCAAAATCAACCTTTTAGAAATTTTGTTCTAAATAATTAGCTAAGGATTAGTTTAAATACAAATTATTCATTCAATCTCTGTGGAAAACGACCTTGCTTGAGCTGCTATACTACGACAACCTTGTACTCTTGCAAGTATTTTTAAGTGTTTTTATCCTTACTTTTGTAGGTGGTAAAAATCCTATCAGCTCTCAACCTCAATTTAGAGTTACATGGATTTATGGAACCCCTTATAGAGATGAAAATGAGGATTTTTGGAGGTGGATGGTAACTGTTTTTGGGCCTTGTGATATACCATGGATGTGTGGTAGAGACTTTAATGAATTTTTATGGGAGGATGAAAAATTGGGAGGCTGAGAAGTTAAGCTTGATTGGCCTAGATATTTACAAAGTTTTATGAACATAACGAAATTGATTGATTTGGGCTTTAAGGGGCCAAAATTTACATGGAAAGGTACAAAGGCTGGACAATTGGTGGAAGAAAGAATTGATAGATGTCTCATTAACGTGAAATGGCAGGAGTCATGGCCGAACACTTCAGTTATAGATGGGTTAGTTATGGGATCTGATCATTGCCCACTTATTGTTAACAGTGAGCCTGCGGTTGTTCGGGGTAAATGTCTGTTTAGATTTGAAGCATTTTGGAAGAAAGATGAGGGTTGCAGAGAGATTATAAAAAAGTGCTGGGATGAAGAGTGTGTGGGTGACTCGTTACTGAGATGGCGGAAGAAACTTAATCTATGCAGGGTCAAGTTGAAGGAATGAAGTAAGTGGAAGTTTAGACAACAGAAGGAGCATATAGAGAGCTTAACGAGACAATTGGAAGAGATGTAAGTCAACTGGAAGGAGAATGTTGAACAAATTCAGGAGGTTTCCATACAGCTTGATAGTTTGTGGGAGCAGGAGGAGGCTTATTGGTAGCAAAGGTCAAGGGTCAAATGGTTGCAGCAGGGGGATGCTAATACAACTTTCTTTCATCAATCCATATTGCAATGAAGAAGGCAGAAAAAGATTGTGAAACTCATGGATGCAAATGGGCAGTGGGTAGAAAATGACAAGCTAATAAGAAGAATTGTTGAGGAGCAATATAAGGCTCTGTTTACGTCTGACAGTCCAAGGGAATGGGGAACTCTTCTGGATTGCATTGAGCGAAAAGTAACTCCGGAGATGAATAATATCCTTACTAGGCCGATATGTGATAGTGAAGTGGAATATGCTATATTTCAAATGGGGAGTTTGAAAGCAACGGGGCCGGATGGTTTTCAAGGGATATTTTATCAATGCTATTGGGATGTGATATCGCAAGAGGTTAGAGGAATTGCCAATGATTTTATGAATGGGGAGATTAGCCCTAAAAAGTTAAACTCTACGCAGATTGTTCTCATCCCTAAGGTGCCGAACCCGGAGACTATGACGCAATTTAGGCCTATTAGCCTGTGTAACTTCTCTTACAAGGTACTCTAAAAAATCCTTGCTAATCGTCTTAAACCTCTCTTACCAAATTTAATCTCTCCTATGCAAAATGCTTTTGTAGCAGGCAAGCAAATTCAAGATAATATATTGATTGCCCATGAGATCTTCCACTCCATGAAACTCAGGAGAACAAAAAGAAAATTTGAGTTGGGTATTAAGCTGGATATGAATAAGGCTTATGACCTGGTGGAGTGGGACTTCCTGGAGGAGGTTATGATTAAAATGGGGTTTGATCGGAGATGGGTGAATTTAATCATGAAATGTGTGGTGACTGTTGACTTTTCTATTTTAATTAATGGCAGACTTGGCAGGAAATTTCTAACATCTCAGGGACTTTGTCAAGGGGATCCTCTCTCACCCTATCTATTTTTGTTTGTAAGTGAAGTTCTTTTTTCGCTTATTCAAAGAGCGGTGGATTTGAATTATCTTAGCGGAATTAAAATTAGTTCAAATAGTCCATGCATTTCGCATATGTTCTTTGCGGATGATACCTTGATTTTTCTCCAGGCCAATAAACAAAATTGCAGGAATATTGTGCAGATCCTAAAATCTTATTGTGCTGCCTCAGGTCAGCAGATTAGTCTTAACAAATCAATTGTTTATTTTAGTACAAATACCCCAAGGACAGATATGGAGGAGATGGGTGGGATACTTGGGATGCCCATTGTTGATAACCCTGGTACTTATATGGGTCTGCCAAAAATTTAGGGTAGGTCTAAATGTCAAGCTTTGGGATATATTAAAGATCGATTATTGAGAAAGATTCAGGGATGGAAACAAAAATTGTTGTCGCATGCGGGTAAAGAAGTGCTGATTAAAGTTGTTGCTCAAGCTATTCCAGTTTATCGAATGAATACTTTCAAATTTCCTGCACATTTTTGTAAGGAACTAGATTATCTGATTGCAGGTTTTTGGTGGGGACAAAATAATGAGGATAAGCGGATTCATTGGGTTAGTTAGGATGTTATTAGCTTGCCGAAGCAAGATGGAAGGCTTGGATTCAGAAACTTACAAGAGTTTAATGTTGCTTTGTTGGCAAAATAGTGTTGGAGAATGTTGATGGAGCCTGATTCTTTATGGGTCAGATTTATGAAAGCAAGATATTTTCCCCATTCTTCATTTCTCGAAGCTAGAAAAAAGAGTAGGGCCTCGTGGGTTTGGGCAAGTTTATTGGAAGGGAGAGATTCTTTTGAGATGAGGCTAGTGACAGGTGATGAATGGTAGAAATATAAGGCTTTGGGTGGATCGTTGGGTTCCTTCTTTACCGAATGGACATCCTTATCCTTCAGAGTCTTCTAATATAAACCACTGTTCTAAAAATCTCCGCCTAGCGCCGCCTAGGCCCCGCCTAGGCGCTAGGCCCCAGCCTGCCGCCCCGATTAATGCCTAGGCGTTTGAAAATTAAGAAAGGGCACCTAGACTTGCTGAGGCACTCGCCTAGACTGCCTAGGCACCTGCCTAGCCCGCCTAGGTTGCAACTCACTTAAACAGAAAATAGATAACTTTCATTTTGCATTTTGTTTTTTTTTTTTCCAATAAATTGTAAGAGACTTGTTGTATACTTAAATGAATTCACATTATATCCTTATTTCACATGTTTTCATTATGTTTCAATACTTCATGATATATATGCATTCTATTTTGTAGTTTATGATGAAATTATATATATTTCAAGTATAAGCAGACACTTATTTACACGAAATATGATAGATTTACCTAAATCTGCCTAGTCCGCCTAGGCCCCGCCTAGCCGCCTAGGCGCTAGGCCCCAGCCTGCCGCCCGACTAGCGCCTAGCGACTTTTAGAACCTTGATATAAACTAGAGTCAGAATGTTGCTTCCATAATTAGGCCATCTTCTCATGAATGGAACCTCTAACCCATTAGTTCTTGTCTGTCTCAACGAGAGATGGAACTGATAAAAGAGGTACAAATTGGAGATCCTTCCTGTGATGATAGATTCATTTGGCCTTTAGAGAAGAAGGGTAAGTATACGATTAAGTCTGGTTATCATTGGATTCATAGCAGGGAGGTTCCTATTCAGCATAGGAGATCATCTTACTTGCTTCAATAAACAAACAAGTTTGGAAGAGTATTTGGAAGCTAGAGGTCCCTCCAAAGATTAGAATTTTCATGTGGCGAATCCTTCATAGAGCTTTGGAAACCAGGATGGATCTCTTTAAAGGACATGTTGATGTCTCTCCTACTTGTCTTGTATGTAATGAGGATAAGGAATCGGTGGAGCATTTGCTTTTGTTGTGTCCATGGGTTCAACATGTCTGGTTTGGAGGTCAACTTAATTACAAGGTGAATCGAAATGAAATTGATACTTTTGAAATTTGGTTATATTCTTTAATTAATGGTAATATGGGAAGTAAGCTAGATAAGAACCAAATTTTATCATAAGTGGCTTTCACTTGTTGGAATGTTTGGAAGGAAAGATGTAATGTTATTTTCAATCAGAAAACAGTGTTGCCTTTGCAGGTAATTCATAAAATTAACTGTGGCCATGTTTCTTTCATGGAGGCTAACAAAAGGTCGAACATGGCTGCTGTGGGATCGGGAACTTCTTCAGGTAATCAAGCAAATTTGATTAGAGATACTTAAACAATCTTGGTTTGGTCTCCACCCGACCTTTCATGGTACAAAGTAAATGTTGATGCAAGTTGGATCTCGACAACGAAAAAAGGATATGTGGCCACGGTGATTAGAGACTCTAATGGCAGATTTATCGCTGCTAGAAAGCAAAGTATTTTGGCAGAGGGAATGCAAGAAGTTGAGGCAAAAGCTATTTTGGAAGGGTGCAAGCTTGCTAATTATTTGGAGTTAGGGAAGGTTATAATTGAATCAGATTCAAAGGAAGCTGTTTCTAGTTTATGCAATTCCATTTATCAGGAAAGGTGGGAGGCAATTCTGGTGCTTTGGAAAGCTATGCAGGGGTTATTCCAACAGTGTAGATGGTCTTGGGTTCCTCGATCCGCCAATATGGTGGCTCACAGATTAGCTTCTGCGAAGAACTCGGAGATGAGCAATTATACTTGGGTCGAAAGACCCCCATCTTCGATTGTACATATTTTGAACAAAGATGGTCTACCTTGCCCACATTAATTAGAGTCGATGTGGGAGTGAATTAGGGTGACATGTGGTTGTTGACTGTGTCAGTCTTTAGCCCTAATTCAATTTGTTGTATGTTGTTTCTATGGTTTGTAGCGTTGTTTGTCCTCTGTGTGGGCTTTTCTAGTGTATTTTGGCTTTGCCCTGGTGTAATTCCAGTTTAACAAAAAAAAAGAAAAGAAATTATCTCTTAATATATATTAGGATATCTAAACCTAATATTAGGTATATCCAGCTGTTTGTTTTGAAAAGAGATGATCTGATCCGTCTTCAAAAGATTGCACGAAGACATTCGAATAGGCTCATCATATCAAGCCCCAGGTGCATGCAATCTCTTACGTGGCTGGTTATTATCAAAACCTAAGTCCTATCTCTGTTATGGAAGTGGGTGGTGCAATTCAAATTGGCTTGGAATTCATGGACATGTTGGAGTGAATGGAGTTGTAGCACTTGGCTTTATCTTTCATCATTTAGAATTACTTTTCACAGTTTAATTTGGTGAAGGAATCATCATGCATGCACGTGGTCTTCATCAGGGGAAATATACATGATGGATTTGATTGGTGAAGTGATTTCATGGAGATAAACTTGTTTATTTATAGTGACGTGATAAGTTTCGGATAGGGGGATGGGCTTTAGCTTATGGCACAAATCAACTTCCCTAGTTTGAGTTGCAGATGAACTCTATAAAATTAGCAGGCTATGCCGAGGTAAATATGTTCTATAAATACAGAAACATCAGCAACGCGAAAAGCCCCTTCAAATCAACACACAAATTGCTCTGCGCCCATTTTCTTCCAGCCAGCACATCTTCATTTTGGATAAACAACATTGTGAAGGCAACCAGCGACATCTTCAGTTTGGATAAACAACATTGGAGCCATAGAATCAGCCGACCGAGGATCACCTTCAGTTTGGATAAACAGCACTGCTTCGAGATCGATTGGTTATTATCCAAGTCTCGGTCAACAAGGATTTTCGAGTCCTTGTTGGTAGAGGTCATCTCATTAGCCTTCTCGGTGAAGTGAGGTGTTACTAGATTACTAGGCTCGGTACATTGAAAGTCGAGTTTTATTTTTTATTGGATATTCACAAGTACATTTTAAAGTTTGGCATTCCTACAACCAAACCACTTTTACAATCAAGACATTTATCTTTTTCGAGTATTTGTGTTTTTAAAGTTTGGTGCCAGTTCGGCATACTTATACTCTCATGAATATAATTACCGAGATTAAACTCGACGTCGACGATTTGTGAACTTCGAAGAGATGAGTAGCCTTGTCTTCAGGCTCTAGAACCCAAATGCCAACATTTGTTCCTCCCTCGACCGCACTCGTAAGAACAAGAAGTCAGCAGCGTGTCCGACGCTACATCAACATATTTTACTGCCTGGCCGAACTCGACCAACGAGTTGGCACACCCCGCACACAACCGAAAGATGTAGTTAGCTTATTAGTTTCTCGGCCTGCTCGCCACGTAGGCTTGGTAGTATTTAGGGTCAACAGTTTAAAAAAAAAATCTATGTATAAAGAGGTTGAGGAAAAAAAGAGTTGAATAGTATAAGCATTTTAATAATTTTTGTAGGAAGGTGATTTTACCACAAAAAAAAAAAAATTAGTTTCTTGCACATCCTTAGATATGAGGGAATTGGATCCGCTCCGGGCCTTAGTGTCCGGAGCCTAGGGATCTAATCATCTGGACTGTTGATTGGTGTGTATGGTGAACCATGAAAATGAGTTAATAGGGACCGTTGGATTGAATTTGTAAGGCCCAGATGAATTGATCCCTAGGCTCCGAACACTAAGGTCCGGAGCGGATCCAATTCCAGATAGGAGTGTGTCAAAGGCTAAAAGAGAGAGTTGAATAGTATGAGCATTTTAAACAATTTTTGTAGAAAGGTGATTTTTACAAAAAAAAGTAAAAAAGAAAAGAAAAAGGCTTCCCCTAGATAGGAGTGTGTCAAAGGCTAAAAGAGAGTGGAGCCAAAAATAATCACAAGGCGACATGTGAATTTTTGGGTAAAAATGACAAAATTACCCTCGAGGCACATCGGGATTCCTATGCGCGAGCAATGAGCAATCATCCCTCAACCAAGTTAAAAGTGCCTAAAATAGGTAACAATTCAAAACCTATTCCATCCATCCTCATCAAATCCTCTCCACAAGGTAACTCCCAAATCATTTCTCTTTTATTATATTAATTAGCTAATCAATTAGGAAATTATTCTATTAATTAGCTAATTAATTGATTTATTATTCAATTATTCCTAATTAGCTACAAATCATGAACCTCACCCAAAATACCAACCAAGTGGCCGGTCCTCCTCCTCCTAAAGGGGACGGCCACACCTCTATAAATACTACCTAATTTTCTCCAAAACTCAATTCCAATTCTCTTGCTAAACTTTCTAAATTTTCCAAACATCTTTCCCTCAAAATTCTAACTTTGGCATCAAAGGTTCTTCGACCAAAGCCCCCCCATTCATTATGGGTGCATAAGGCTCTTGGCCTTGACCTAAGGTGTTATTTGTTTTGTAGGTGCAATTTTGACCAAGATCAAGGAGGATGAAATTTGCATCCACAAATTGGTGCTTTCATTGAGAGTTGAGTCACACACTCATAGAAGACTCGCATCCAAGGTTTTCTATTTTCTTGTCCATTTGTAGATTTTTCGTACGTTCTTATTTTTAGAATTTTTTATTTGCGAAAATTCTTTGGTAAAACGTAAAAGAAAAGTATAATGGCAAGAAATTTGGAAACTTCAACGAACGAAAATTCCAATGTTCAAGAAATGGGACCACGACAATCCACGAGGCTAAACGTGACAATAAGTGGAGCAGGCACCACCACCACAAGGCTCAACCATGGCAACCACAGCGGTGGCCACCACCCACGGTGAGGTCCATGGCGCCACCACCACGGCCCAAGCCGTGTCATCCAAGCTTGTCGTGCCATCCAAAGCCAACGACACCAATGCCACGGCCCAAGCTATGTCACTCCAAGCCCAAGGCAAACTAGCCTATGCCGCCCAAATCCAACGCGTTGCTAAGCTAAGCCCTAGCCTCGCATCCACTGCGCCACACGCTGAGTAGCCCACTCCCGTGGCCCAGCCTGCTCGCGAGCCCAATGCATTGTCGAGACGAGCCCTAGCCTCACACCTATGTGCGCCACACTTCGAGTAGCCCATTCTCGTGGCCCAGCCTGCTCTCATGGCTGAGCCTGCTCTCATGGCTGTGTTGGAAATGTGCCCTAAAGCCAATCATATGATGATACTTTACGGACATTTCACATGTTAAACTAATCTAGTTTACATATAAAGGGCAAACATTATTGTTTGAGCCGTCTCATATAAATGTTATATGCTTAAACGATAAAGTCCAAGGAATATGTGATTGGAAGAATGCAATCTAATGAAGTTAGATTCATGAGACCATTCTTTCGTAGACACATCCTAAACGTTCCTGATCATAGGATTGCCAATTGGGCATTGACAGTCCGTTAAGATCAGTACGTGTTATGTCTTCTCTCAGGGAGAGTGACTAGTCTCGAGTCATTGGTGTGTGTGACATCAAGACAAGCATGTAGGTGCTCAATAGCGAATGAGTCCACTGAACACGATCAACGAGGAGTTCTCATACTCATGTCACATGAGAACTCATGGTTGGGATAATGCAAATTAGTCTTTTGATCTGAGGCATCACAGTTGTCTTGTGGTTAAGTCCTTGATCTTTGATTATGTCAAAGTCACCCCATCGGCGTGTCCACGACATCATTGGGGTTAAGCCACTTAGTTATGGAGACAAGTGAATGTGCAACAAGGGATCTCTAACCTTCAAATGGTTTGAGGGAGAATACTCTATGATATGATTAAAATCTCTGGCCAGAGTATGAATGAGATTAGGGAATGCGTTCCAAATCACATTCAAGGTAATCATATAAGCAAACGAATCACATTGGATAGTAGACATGAATAAATAAACTATCAAACCAAACAATGTGGTCAAGAGTATTAGATTAGAGAAAGACCGTATTGCATTTGTAATCCTTAACTGAATAGGTTCTCTACCTCTTCTGATTAGCTTAGGTAACCATGATATGCTGCTAGGTGTCACTCATGGTTTGTGGAAGCCCTAAACGTGTGTAATCACTAAAGGGAGAATTGAAAGTAAGTTTCAATTCACAATCGATGAAAAATGGTTTTAATCGCCCACTGCCTCGCTAAAAGGAACCTAATGGATCGTACACCGTGTAAGGTAAAGATTGAAGAAACAAAGGAGATGAGTAAGAATAATTAAATGGTTTAATTATTTATGGCAAGGATTAATTAATATGTTAATTAATCAAACGAATAAGTTCGTTAAAGACCTCGGGATAGTTTTGGACCTTAAGGCCCAATGGGCTTCGAACGTCAAAGCCCATTGACTTAAGTTGTATGACAACTTAATGAATAAAGATTCACAAAGGCCCAAAAGCCCATATCCCTTAAAGAGGCCGGCCATATGTGTTAGAATTAGGGTTTTTTGGTTCTTTAGGTCATTTAAAGAAGTGACTATATAAAGAACTTTATAGCCTAAAATTCATAAGTGTTGGTTTTAGAGAAAATTGGTGAGAACACAAAGCTTCCATTTCTCTCTAAGAGGCCGGCCACCTTGGAGGGTGCATCTAGCAATCCCACTACTCCAAGGTCACTCATTTCTTCTTCAATCTAACCTTGGTGTAGAATCTTTAGAGGTTCTCTATTTTGGGAACTTGGAGAATCCAATTCTTTCAACCAAATCCATGGAGCTAAGAAGCAAGGAATGAAGGCCCTATCTCTTGGGTGATTATCCTTTGCATATGCAAAGAGGAATCTACAAAGGTAAATATTTCTCAACAAACAAATGTTGATTTAAAGTTGAGTCAAGGTTCACCAATCTACTAGGCTTTGAATTTCATGGTTGATGTTTTTGTTTTGAGTGCATGCAAGCATGATTCCGCCTTTAATTTGTTAATTGCATGCTATTGATGTTGCTCAAATGAACATGTTTTTCACAAAATTTCCTTCAAGTGGTATCAGAGCCTAGGTCTAGTAGTTGGTGAATCATTTTGGGTTTTGTAGTTCATAGTTTTTGATTTAAAAGTTGTAATATGTTACAAGCTTTATTCTTGTTTCTTTGAATGTAAATTTTGTTAGAAAATTTGCCATCTCAAATGTTGTAGATGTAGTTCATATGAGCATGAATTTTGGAGCTAAAATTTGGTGCCATGTTTTTGGGGAAATTCGGCCAAATCCAAAGGGTGATTTTTTGGGTTCATGTTTGTCTTGTTAAAATGGTTTTAAAGTGTCTTTTGGAACCCCTAAGTACCCTAGGATGTTAGCCCTCTTTTGAGTGGTGAAAATTTGAGTTTTGGTGAGTGAAAACATTCATGGAGCTATTATGAGTTTTCATGAGTGTTCTTCAATGTTCTTGAAGTTCTTGCCAAGAACAAAAAGTTTTGAAGTTTTGATTCAAAAGTTTTATGTTTTTACATAAAGTTTTGATTTAATTTTAGTGGGTGATGGTTAATGGTAAAGTATTTTTAATGGGAGACAAACTTTTTTTAAAGATGTGACATAAATCATTTCTTACAAACTTTTCATTTCATCTTTACCTCACCTAACAAAACCCACTTACAAAAACTTTGTAAAAATCTTATTTTTTTTAATCATGGCCGGCCACCCTAATAGAATAGGGTATTTTTGGGCCTTTTGTACAATTACATAAAGTTTTGATACTTTTGTGTATTTGCATTTTGGCCCAAAAGTTTACGTTTTTACGTTAAGGCCCAAAAACGCTAAAGGACAAATTGTTTTGCTCCTTTAATGAAGTTTTTTGTATTTGTTGAAATTTTTGGGTTCTAGTTGTAATTACATGAAGTAGTGGACTTTTGTGTTTTTACAAAGTGACCCCAAAAGTTTGTGTTTCGCAATATAACCCAAAAAGTTGTGGTTATTGCATGATGGCCCAAATTAAGTAGGGAACAAAAATTGTTTTGTCTCTTTAAATGAGAATTGGATTTTCATTTCATTTAGCTCCATTTAAATCAATTTTATGGATACAAAAATAAAATGAAAATGTTGCATTCAAGTTTAATTAGTTAAAGTGTTAATTAATTAAAGGGTGATTATGAACCTAAGCCTACGATAATTGAGCTATGTGAAAGGCCGTTTCAAATTTGTTTGAACCATGGGAATGTGTAGATTAATTTTGGTTGTAATTTGATTTGATCAAATGTTGTAAAAGAGCATAAGCTCTTCTTTACTTTAAAGTAATTTGTTTTATGCAAATGTTGTAATGAGCATAAGCTCACCTTTACTTTAAAGTACTCATTTTCTTGTTTTATTTGATATGCATGAAAATGGAGTAGTTGGGTCCAACGCCCCTAAGACAACACGCCTTAATGTGATTAAACGCGTAACTAAAATCAATCTCCATCCCTAGTCCGAGATTCAACACTAGGCTCGTGTTGAATCTAAACAAAGGTTCATAGTCATCCTAAGGCCCTAAGGCAACTATATAGTCCATCAAATGAATGCAAAGTTTATGTTAGTAGTATCATATACTCTTGCTTTAAAAAAACCGTTTTATAAGCATAGTGGGAGTATTATATACAACTAAATCAATCCAATGGACCAATAGTTGTAATAGGACCAAAATTGTTTTAATAAAGATTAAAATGAATATGTTTATGTGATGAGACCTAAAACCCTCAACCAAATCATTATTAAGTTGAAAAGCGTGAGAGTGCTTAGAACACTCTTTCGTGGCCTTCCACCGTGGTAGCTCCGATCGTTTGTGACTTGTACACCGGCTTCACCCTATAATGGGGGAGTACAAAGTGCATGCTTACACTCAGGAGGAGTTCTATATACATACATGATGAAGTGAGGTAGGCAACGAGTTTAGCCAACATGATATAATTCTGAGGCTATGCTTGAACCCCTACACGAACTAGGCATGGTGGGAATGGCTTAACTAAGTGCAATGACGCCAACATGATATAATTCTGAGGCATCATTCTCTAGAGGCCAAATTGATGGGTACTTGCATTAGTTGCAAATGAGTAAGCGTACTCTCTCATTATTATTAACGCTAGCCAACATGATGTAATTCTGAGGTGGGCTTGGTAATAGTGAGTCTCCCATAACCTACTAAGAGTTTCCTCCAAAACTCTCGAATTCCAATGAGGGATATGGAATTTGCCAAAAATAGTGGGTGGTGCTATTTGATTTAAAGACCCGAATCAAATGGCTTAAAATCAATCAATTTATATTCGTTATGTATTTGTTTACCAATATATATTTGCAAACGCTATCCAAAACTTGACAAAGAAAAGCCGAATGTTTTAGTTTCCGGACTTGGTAACACAATCCCAAAGATTGTCTTAAATGGATTGTGCATGTACCTAAGAAGTCTCATCCTCACAATCTTCCTATTGATAATGTATCATTGGAAGAACATGTTAGAAATGTCTATCATGAAGAGGACAACACAAACAACCAATGCTTATTCCTTCGTTATATGAACAAAGGAACTTACGAAGATTAGCATAAAGACAAGGACACTTTTAGTGTCATAGTTCTTCACTTACAAATTGTTGTATGAAGAAATGAGAGTTGCCTTGAACAACTCTTGAAAGTTTGTAATTATGTTTAGAACATAATGGTTGGTTGACAAAAATAGTCCATCAACATGGACTTATGATGATTTTGAATCATTGAGTGTTGAAGTGATAAACCACTTAACGAGACGGAAACTAAGCTAGGACTTCACCTTTATGTCCCTATCCTAATGGTTCACTAAGTTTATTGTAAACTATGTAGTGAACAATAACCACACACTCTCCAAAATGTTTGATGTGTATAACACAATTGAAAAAGGTTTCAAGAGAGATAGTGGGAGTTTAGGGACCATGACTATTGTAGTCAAAGGAGAAGTCAAATGAAGAAGATAAAATTAACTCCAAGGGAACAAACTTTCTTTATGAAATGATGGACATTGGAAGGGGTATTTGCAAGAAATGTCTTGCAAGTGTCAAGAACACACCTTTCGAAGGTGTTGTAAATTGTTCTTGAAAAGTTCAAAACAGTTGGTTCTTCTACTTGAATGCTTGATTCCGTATTAGTAACTATGTTTTACAATCGTTGTAAAAGTATGGCTAATAAGAAGTAGAAGATTAATGAGAGAAGAGAAAGTACTTCACATTCGGAACGTGAATAAAATATAGATCTCTGCGAAAGCAGATAGTACTAACTTCCTCATATGAACTACCAAAGAAATTGGAAAAACCAAAGATTGTCTTTACATTCCAATTTTAAGGAACTTAATTCCGTCACTATAGTAGAGATGGATGAATGTTTTGTTTGACAAAACATTGTTCTTTATTAATCACTGATTGGATTATAGTAATCTAATTAATTGTCTCTATAGTAGAGATGATATGGTAGCGTTAACTGTTTAGAATATAATGATGCTTAAAACCCAAAAGGTTGCAAAATAGTGACTAATCCCAACTGAGTTGTGATACCTCTAAAACATAAATTACGAGTTGGTCATAGATGGATGCTTTGGATCGTTAGATCCGGATCCAATACCTTCTTGTCAAAATTGTATAGAGGTGAAATGTTCGAATCTTTATTCTTTTGGAAAGAAGAAAGAATCACAAAGTTATTGAGGTTAATTCACTTAGATGTTAGTGGCACTTGTCCACAACATAATACTACTCATGTTGTTTGACATTCACCGAAGATCACTCTCGGTTGGACTATAGTTTATTTTTAAACAAACACAAGTCCGAATACTTTGCAAAAGGTTTCAAAGAATTCAAGAAATGTAAGTTGATGAGTAAGACGTCTAAAGTACTTACCTCCTTAGATTTGATCTAAAGGAAAGGTAACACTTTAGATGAGTTTCCTTGAAAGATATCAAGGAAATTAGCATCATAAGATAATGATTTTCTCCATTAGGAGAAGAACGAACTTGAATAAGATTTAGTTCGTTGGATATTATCAATTACCCATATATAGGATATATATGCTTCTAAGACAATATGATTGTCAATTAGAAGATCTTCCAAAATTTTCATAACTCCATAGGATGTAGTTGGAAAGAAAGACAAATCTTAATCATGTTAAGATTTGGGGTTGTGTGCTAATAAGCAATATTTGTTTAAAAATTATCTTGTGGATATCCTTAAATTAACCTTTGGATATCACTTCTATAAACCAACCAACAAATGTTGTTTGTTGAGTAGTTCATTGTAATCCTACAATGTGATTTGCCTTAGAGCAAATGAACTAGGAATAGAACTCAAAAGAATGGGTTCTTTGAGAGACAAGATGATAATCAACAAATATAACAACCTAGTTCCTATACCACAAGCTCCAAGGTAGTCAAGAAGGATTTATAAACCGTCTCAGTTGAATGGTTTGAACTTTATGACTACATTGAGTGTATATACGATATATACTCAAGGAAATGGTAAAGTACCATTTGACCCGAAATAATGAAACCTTCATAGCTAATTGGTAGCTTAAGGTGACTACAATCAAAGAGAATGGTTGACTTTGAAGGAATCATTTTTGACGTAGTCTTAAGTTTCAATTAATTCGAAGATAGCTAGCTACAACTAAATGTTGATTCAATGTTTGGACATAATATAGGTTTCCGAAACCATTATTAAGATAGTCATAATAATATATGTCTAAAACTATGAATCAGAAAACATGTAAGTTGTAGAGATCCAACCATCATGGATCTAAGCAAGCTAGTGGGAGCCATAAGCGTCTTATGAGGGAAAGATCAAAACGTTTGATTTCTCATAAAGATGTAAATGAATCTTTTGTTTACTAGGTTTACAAAAGATTAGTGGGAGTTAATCATATTCCTAAATTTAAAAATATGTATGATATATTAATTTTGGAAATGAAAAGAATACTTCATTGTTAAAGTTATGACTTTAAACTTTCTATAACGATAGAATGTATATGGGAGACATAGTCTATATACATGGGATGGAAATCTATAATGATAGATTTTAGGATATAATTGGATTATATCATGCCCTAATAATAGACAAAAGGATGCTAGGAAGTTTCTCATATGATGATAAACTTCAATAAGAAGAACAACTCTAGTGAGACTAGGAGGTAGCTCTTCTCAAAGGGAACGTACCCTTTGACTCCCAAAAAAATAATGCGTAAATCGAATCCTTTATGCATACGCAGAAAAGTGATATATGTATTTCATATTGTATGAGAAACATTGATATGAGTTGTACCTAGAAAGGTACAAGGCGATATCAATGCAAGCCCAGGATCAGAACCATGGCAACTGTCAAGTGAGTCCTTAAGTATTTGAGAAATACTAAAGGATAGGTTCCTCGAAGAATGAGGAAGAATCAGAGTAACGTAATGGAAGCGTAAATGTATTAGATTGTGAATCTAATCCATCATTGGATGTTTCTTCATTATGAATGAAGAAATAAACAGATATCTCTTTATTATGACTAAAGAGATGTTTGGATGGAAACATTAAAGTAATGACTTTAGTGTGTTCCATTATGAATGCAAAATATATTGCCATATAGAAGTTTACAACAATGTTGTTTGGATGGGAAAGTTCATTTATGAACTCTCTATTCGGTTCCAACCAGAAAGTGTATGACACTAATGGGGCGATAGCTCAAGCCAGGGAATCAAGGTCTCATCAAGATCCGAACTCATATAAGAGACTGAACCACATGATTGGGAATCATGTATAATGGTGACGTCGATATTCTCAAGGTTGCTTCTATGGATAACATATAGATATCCATTGCCTAGGCCTACTACTCAGCCATTTATGAAATGACTACAGAAGATGAGTCATAACAGATGAACAAGCTGATTGGCTCTAGTGCAAGTGGGAGATTGTTGGAAATGTGCCCTAAAGCCAATCATATGATGATACTTTACGGACATTTCACATGTTAAACTAATCTAGTTTACATATAAAGGGCAAACATTATTGTTTGAGCCGTCTCATATAAATGTTATATGCTTAAACGATAAAGTCCAAGGAATATGTGATTGGAAGAATGCAATCTAATGAAGTTAGATTCATGAGACCATTCTTTCGTAGACACATCCTAAACGTTCCTGATCATAGGATTGCCAATTGGGCATTGACAGTCCGTTAAGATCAGTACGTGCTATGTTTTCTCTCAGGGAGAGTGACTAGTCTCGAGTCATTGGTGTGTGTGACATCAAGACAAGCATGTAGGTGCTCAATAGCGAATGAGTCCACTGAACACGATCAACGAGGAGTTCTCATACTCATGTCACATGAGAACTCATGGTTGGGATAATGCAAATTAGTCTTTTGACCTGAGGCATCACAGTTGTCTTGTGGTTAAGTCCTTGATCTTTGATTATGTCAAAGTCACCCCATCGGGGTGTCCACGACATCATTGGGGTTAAGCCACTTAGTTATGGAGACAAGTGAATGTGCAACAAGGGATCTCTAACCTTCAAATGGTTTGAGGGAGAATACTCTATGATATGATTAAAATCTCTGGCCAGAGTATGAATGAGATTAGGGAATGCGTTCCAAATCACATTCAAGGTAATCATATAAGCAAACGAATCACATTGGATAGTAGACATGAATAAATAAACTATCAAACCAAACAATGTGGTCAAGAGTATTAGATTAGAGAAAGACCGTATTGCATTTGTAATCCTTAACTGAATAGGTTCTCTACCTCTTCTGATTAGCTTGGATAACCATGATATGCTGCTAGGTGTCACTCATGGTTTGTGGAAACCCTAAACGTGTATAATCACTAAAGGGAGAATTGAAAGTAAGTTTCAATTCACAATCGATGAAAAATGGTTTTAATCGCCCACTGCCTCGCTAAAAGGAACCTAATGGATCGTACACCGTGTAAGGTAAAGATTGAAGAAACAAAGGAGATGAGTAAGAATAATTAAATGGTTTAATTATTTATGGCAAGGATTAATTAATATGTTAATTAATCAAACGAATAAGTTCGTTAAAGACCTCGGGATAGTTTTGGACCTTAAGGCCCAATGGGCTTCGAACGTCAAAGCCCATTGACTTAAGTTGTATGACAACTTAATGAATAAAGATTCACAAAGGCCCAAAAGCCCATATCCCTTAAAGAGGCCGGCCATATGTGTTAGAATTAGGGTTTTTTGGTTCTTTAGGTCATTTAAAGAAGTGACTATATAAAGAACTTTATAGCCTAAAATTCATAAGTGTTGGTTTTAGAGAAAATTGGTGAGAACACAAAGCTTCCATTTCTCTCTAAGAGGCCGGCCACCTTGGAGGGTGCATCTAGCAATCCCACTACTCCAAGGTCACTCATTTCTTCTTCAATCTAACCTTGGTGTAGAATCTTTAGAGGTTCTCTATTTTGGGAACTTGGAGAATCCAATTCTTTCAACCAAATCCATGGAGCTAAGAAGCAAGGAATGAAGGCCCTATCTCTTGGGTGATTATCCTTTGCATATGCAAAGAAGAATCTACAAAGGTAAATATTTCTCAACAAACAAATGTTGATTTAAAGTTGAGTCAAGGTTCACCAATCTACTAGGCTTTGAATTTCATGGTTGATGTTTTTGTTTTGAGTGCATGCAAGCATGATTCCGCCTTTAATTTGTTAATTGCATGCTATTGATGTTGCTCAAATGAACATGTTTTTCACAAAATTTCCTTCAGGCTGAGCCTGCTCCTACTGAGTAGCCCACTCCCATGGCCCAGCTTGTTCTCGTGGCCTTCCAAGTAGCCCAAATCGGTCCAAGATTAGTTCAATCATCCTGGCTCCAAATTTCTGGACCGATGATCGAACCGGAAGCATTTTCACCACATTTTCTTCGGATTTGACATTTCCCAACTCAAATCTCGTTCCCGGAGTCTACCACACTTCCATTGCTTAATGAGATACATTCCTTCCAAGCTCTTCCAACCCAAATGGAGAACAACACTTGTCTCGACAAGTCATAGAGTTGACGAGCGCCCTCGCACAACAGACTACCTTGGTGAACCAGCTCTTGCAGCACACTGAGATGCAACATGCCCCATACGAGGTGTCCCGAAGTAGAACAAGGGTAGATAAAGAACCTCTCTAGCAGCGTCCTGGTAAATAACCACTCAACCAGCCACAAACCGAGTGTTTGGGCAGTGTGCACTCCCAACTGGGCCATCGAGATAATGTATACTCCCGTCTTAGCCCATGGACGAGCATACATTCACGATTGGGGTCACATTCTAATAGTCAACATGAGCAACCTTCCAAGCGAAGTGTTTATTCGCGGCTAAGCATACAAGAAACATTCTCCACCTCACATCAAAGTAGGCATCACAACGGACGGAGAGAAGCAGTCACTCAATCTGGCTCAAGTTCAATCAGCAGCCTATGAGAAATTCACTCGTCTGCTAGGAACGTACCACATGCACCCAACCGCGGCATAAACGAGCCAAATACATGGAAGAGTAGCCTAAACCAGCAGGTCACAACTGGGGGTAACCAAGAGCTCCGCTACCCTAACAAAGGCAAATTCAGGAAAAAGTAGAGTTGACCAAGCGATTGCGCGATTTCCAACGCAACAAGGTCACCGACGAGACATGACCAACATAAGCAGGTCACCCTTCATGGACGAGATCGAGCAAGCAGAGCCTGTACGCAAGTTCAGCATGCCACATTTCATATCCTTCAAAGGAGATGAAGACCCGAAGAGACACCTAAAGCACTACCGAAGCATAATGATCCTCTATCGAAACAACGACAATCATGTGTAAGATATTCGCCACCACTCTACAAGGCGAGGAACAAGATTGGTTCTACACCCTGCTGCCATAATCCATTCAAAGTTTCGACGAACTTTCCTTGGTTTTCACCAAAGAATATTCATCCTATCACTCAATCAAGAAGAAGTCCAACCACTTATTCAACGTTAAGAAGAACCCAAATGAGTCACTTCGTGACTATGTGAAGATGTTTAAAGCAGAGAAGGCAAGGAT
The DNA here is from genome assembly GCA_035220775.1 of Malus fusca. Lineage (NCBI taxonomy): Eukaryota > Viridiplantae > Streptophyta > Magnoliopsida > Rosales > Rosaceae > Malus > Malus fusca. The sequence goes on from CM069061.1 coordinate 15,056,417, forward strand.
AGTCGTGTTGGAAATGTGCCCTAGAACCAATCATATGATGATACTTTACAAACAGTTGACATGTTAAACTAATCTAGTTTAATATAAAGGGCAAAGATTATTGTTTTAAGCCGTCTCATATAAATGTTATATGCTTAAACAATAAGTCCAAGCAATATGCAATTGGGAGAATGTGATCTAAAGAAGTTAGATTCATGAGACCATTCTCTTTCGTATACATATCCTAAACGTTCCTGAACATAGGATTGCCAATTGGGCATTGACAATCCGTTAAGATCAGTACGTGCTATGTCTTCTCTTAGGAAGAGTGACTGGTCTCGAGTCATTGGTGTAACTAACACCAAGACAAGCATTTAGGTGCTTAATAGAGAATGAGTCCATTGAACATGATCAACAAGGAGTTCTCATACTTATGTCACATGAGAACTCATGGTTGGGGTAATGCAAAGTAGTCTTTTGGCCTTAGGCATTATAGTTGTCTTGTGGTTAGGTCCTTGATCTTTGACTATATCAAAGTCACTCTGTCAGAGGGTGTCCACGACATAGTTGGGGTTAAGCCACTTAGCCATGGAGGCAAGTGAATGCACAACAAGGGATCTCTAACCTTCAAACCATTTGAGGGAGAATACTCTATGATATGATTAAGAATCTCTGGCCAGAGTATGAATGAGATTTAGGAAGTCGTTCCAAATCACATTCAAGGTAATCATATAAGTAAAATAATCACATTGGATAGTAGACAAGAATAAACTATCAAACCAAACAATGTGATCAAGAATATTGTATTAAAGAAAGACCGTATTGCATTGTAATCCTAAACTGAATAGGTTCTCCACCTCCTCTGATTAGCTTGGGTAGCCATAACATACTGTTAGGTTTCACTCATGGTTTGTGAAAGCCCTGGTAATCCTCATCAAAGGGAGAATTGAAATGTTGTTTCAATTCATAATTGATCGTTAAAAGTAACAATCTCCCACTGCCTCGCTAAAAGGAACCTAAAGGATCATACACCGTGTAAAGTAGAGATTGAAGAAACAACGGAGTTGAGTAAGAACAATTAACTGGTTTAATTGTTTATGGTTAGGATTAATTAATATGTTAATTAATCAAACGAATAAGTTTGTTTTAGACCTCGGTTTAGTTTTGGGCCTCAAGGCCCAATGGGCTTCGAATGTCAAGTCCATTGACATAAGTTGTATGACAACTTAATGAATAAAGATTCAAGAAGACCCAAACAGCCCAAAGACCATAGAAGGCCAGCAATATTGATGAAATAGGGTTTTGGTTCTTTTTGTCACTTGAGTGAAGTGACTATATAAAGAACTTTATAACCAAAATTCATTAAGGGTTCTTTTAGAGGAAATTGGATAGAACAAGTCTCTCCCTTTCTCTCTAGGAGGTCGGTGATGCGAAAATAAGTTAACGCACAAATTTAAACCCTATTTGTGACAGTTGTAGTAATGATGTAAGTAGGGATCGTTCTAGGCTGGGGATTAACTAGAGATGCTAACCAAAGTAAAATTTAAATTAAAAACGTAAAAACAAAATTTAAAACACTAAACTAAAATTAAAACACTTAACTAGAATCACTCAAAATAAAACTAACAAATAAACTAAAATAAATCAAAAGACTCAAAATAATTCAAGACTCAAGAAAACACAAACTAAATTGATTTCTAACAAATCTAACACTTTAAAATAAACGGGGGATTGATTTTTGACAAAATTGAATTTAAAACAGAAACTTAAAAACAAACTTCAAAGAAAATATATTTTATAGAAATAAAATGACGAAACGTTAGTTAGAGGGGTCCTTATCCACACATGAACAAATGCATATAATTTGATTCCCAGTTATGACTTCAACAAACGAATAAATGACAATGCTCCAAGTTAATTAGGTCCGCTTAAATTAACTTTCAGATTTCCCTATATTCATTGAATTGGACGGGATACGCATCACAACCAAATTATTCTTATCAAGTTCCCTAACTATGGAATACGCATGATAGAGAGACATATCAAAGATCATTAAGTTCAATGGAAATCATAAACATCGACTAGGCATTCATAACTATGGAATACACATGTTAATCCAACCTAGGGTTTACTAAACACAATCGTGACTAGCGATTTTTACTACTCATGGATATAAGTTCATAACGATTAGGTGAAATTCCCTTATATCCTAGCATCAAGTCTAAGCATGCAAATTAAGTGTCGACCCTTAACCCACATACATAAACAAGTTATTAATCAACACAGAAAAATAAACCACATCCAACGTTCAAGAATTCATAACTGGAGTAAATCAAATTATAATAAACAAATATTCATGGTTTCAAATTTCCCTCTAACTAAACAGAAATTAATTACACATTATTCATAAATTAAACCATAAAATAAACATAAGTTTGGAAGATTAAACCGAGAGAGGAATTTCTTCCTCTGTCCCCGTGCTGCTCCTGCGCCAGCTCTCCTGGTCAGTTGCCAAGTGCCACTGCCTCAAGGCAGTGCTCCCTGCGTCTCAGCTCCTTCCTCGCACCTGCCAAACCTTCTTCCGCCAGCTCCCTTCCACGCGTTAGCTTTCCAATCCACTCTCACCTCCTGCGCGCGCCAGCTGCCAAGGGCAGCGTCAGCTGCCAGTCTCCCTCCTAAACTCCCTCGCTGACTCAAGCTTTTTATTCCTCCCTCAAATCCTGAGGCCTCCCTGTCTCGCTGACCTCCTGTCGCGCTGACCTTGCTGCCAAAGCTCCTGCTCTCTCCTGCTTGCTGCCCACGTGCAGCCTTGCTTTCCGTGCTCTTTCCTTCCCGCCCTGCTGCAAGGCAGCCCTCCTTCGTCTGCCAGCTGCCTTGCTCTCTCAAGTTCCCAAGTCTTTCTTTCCCACGCTGCCAAAGCAGCGTCTTCCCCCCTATTAATAATTGCAGTGGAGATAATATATATAACAGGTGGGTGCTGGAGTTCGTGGAAGACCCGTTGGTGGTGCCCGTGCCACTGCTAGTGTAAGATTGCCTTTGCCTGTTTTATTTTGATGATGGTGTCTCCACCTCTTCTATTTTATTCTTTTCTTTTTGATGCTTTGTCCTCCTTCTCCCCGTTATTCTTCTCCACAACTGCCCTCTTGGTTTTTTTTATATTTCTGTCAGTTCCTTCTCCAGTGCTCTCTTATTCAAATTGCACAGACGCACCTAAAAATTTATATTATCAGAAATTTGTGATTCATGAATTGCCACGATCAAAATGCGCACGCAACATTAAGTTGTTTTTTTTTCTAAAGCTACAAAAATCAAATAAGTGAGCAAAATAATTTTTACGAATTTTGTCACTTAAAATCTTACTTGTGCTAATTTTATTTTCTTAGCTAGATAAATTCTATAAAATACAAAAACAAAGTAAATAACTCAAAAATATAAGAAACTAACTAAGAAAAGACGAGAGAATTTGATGTAAAATATGTATAAATATGAGCTTATCAAATACCCCCACACTTAGCTTTTGCTAGTCCTCGAGCAAAACAGAGAAAATAGAAAAAGTAATAACATGAAAATTATTAGCTTCCCCCTATGTGACCCTCATAGAATTTCATTCGAGAACACAAATCATCAAGAACCATAGCTAACATCAAACAAGCTAATCCAAGTTCATTTTCCTAATTCAAATATTAGCAGTAATCTTTGAATCATCCTTGAAGTGTAGTGTGTGAGATAGCCATGCTAATGCAATTTCAAATTTTTATTTTTAAAAATCACCATATGCAAACTAGCGACCTTCTCACGGGATTTACACTCAATCACACATGTGTTTCTCTCAAAGAATCAAATGTGAAAGTTCTACCATAAGCTTGCATAAAGATCACTTCTCCACAATCATAATTGCAAAACTTAAATCAAGAGGACTTTTATTGGACGTAATGAGGTTTAGGGCGAGGGTTATTGAAATGAAAGAATAGGAAAACACAAGTTCCAAGCTACATTGCAAGCAATTCTTTCGTTTAGATTTATAAGAACTCAAGCTTTCCAGCTATTCTTCTAGTCACCTCCAACCACAACCTTAAACTGAAACTTAAAACATTTTTTTTTTATTTTCGTATACAATCTTTCTTTTTCTTTTTCTTTTCTTCTCTTTTTTTTTTTTTTTTTTTTTTTTTTTTTTTAAATACAAACATGAAATACCCCCACACTTATTCTTTTGCCAAACACCTTCAAAGTACTTCACAAACATTTCTCATAAGACAATCTCGCATTGCTCGCTTGGAAAGGGTAAGGAAAAAAATGTTTCAGGTATAAGGGTAGACATATCTGGTGATAAGAAATAAAAGGCTCAACAAACACGGCTCAAATTGGCAATCTAATGATATCATTTTTCTTTGGGAAACAAGGTTATTTGGGCCATGGTGGTAAACCTAATGCCTCTATCATTTTCAAGTTCATGCAATCAATGACTAATATTTCGAAAGATTGTTATGCAAGTTCTAGAGAAGTATCTCACATAAGTTCATCACACATGAAAGAATAGGAGTGTATGAAAAATGCACACACTTTCAATAGGCTCAAAAACTCACATAGGATGTATATGGTCACTAAATTCACATATGGAGCTTTAAATCATGCTTTAGTTTCACATCAACAAGGCTATGTGCATTTGGTTTTTCAAAGATGATCAAATATGTACAAACTAACACGAGAATTAGGAATTTCACACAACACATGTTAACTAAGTTCTTGATCATCATGGTTCAAATTTTATCCAATTATATCATTGGGTCGGGAAACTAACAAAAATCTAATTCAAAACAATAAGGAAAACAAGGAAATATTTTTGGATTTTTTTTTTAAATTTTCCGATTTTTATTTTTTTATTTTTTTATTTTTTTATTTTTTTATTTTTTTGAAAAAACAACAGCTTAACTAAGAAAATACAAAGCAATAACATGGAAACAAATGAAACCAGTTCAAAGTCGAAGGTATAAAAATTTTCAATTTGGTCATTTTTATACTCTTTACCCCCACACTTAAACTAGACATTGTCCCCAATGTCAGAAAATATAATAAAATGCAAATAAAAATAAAATAAATAAATATAAAGAAACAAAATAAAGCAATAGGACTGAAAACTTCCCTAATTTGCAGTAAAATCAAGCGATGACCCCGAAGCTAAAATTCTGCAATCAACTTCAAGGGTGGAAATAACCAAAAATTCCTGCAAAGAAAATAAATAATTCAGTTAAGCACGCAAGAAAATATAACAAAAAAAAATAAACGAAAAATTGAAAATGAAAATAAAAGACAATGAATAAAACTAATAAGTGATCATTGGTGCTGTTTGGTGACTTTCCACAGCTTTGAACTTGAACTGGCCTCGGGAACTTCTTAGCAAGGAAAATGAGACTTGATTGGTGGTGTTGTTGAAGCTTCTCGAGCTCTTGGTTTCAACTCGGACTCCTTCTGCCGGGTTGATTGAGTCTGCAGGCTACATTCTTCTCTTTTTGTTTCTTCTGCACGGCAGGTAGGAACGAGGTAGAGGTGGTGGTCTGATTCTTTGTTCAATCTGTCCAAGTGCCGACCGATTGCCTTCTTTCTCCTTGACTCGCAGGCAAGAGCAAGGGTAAAGGAAAAGCATGCCATGAGATATCTTTGCCTTTGACTCTGATGATATGGGATACTTTTGCTTTTGAAGAAGTATCGTTCCACAGGTGTATTCTTGAACTGGGCTGGGGAACTTCTTAGCAAGGAAAATGAGACTTGATCTTGAAGATGAAGCAGCACCTTGTCTCCACATGCTTCAAGTAATCATTTTCACTTGCCTTATCTGTTCTCCAGGCAGATGTGGCGTCTTCTTCGGAAGTACATCAGCGGTTGAAGATGAGCACTCGAGAGCAATGCTAGGTAAGCAATCAGGAAGGATTTCCAGGCAGTCGGTTCTTAGATCGGAAGATTGACACCGAGTGCTGGCTGATTGCTCGCTTTCTCCTTGTCACAAAGACAAGGACAAGGACAGGGAGAAAGCATGATATGAGATACTCTTGCTTTCAACCTTCATGATATGAAATACTCTAGCTCTTGATGACTTGTTTGCAAAGGTATCCCAGGGAATGAAAAATACAGAGTAACTCGAGAGGGTTTGTTGGAAAGACATTTTCGGAGATGAAGAATTGCTGAGAGGGTTTGCCTTTGCAATGGATGGCGAAGGTAGACGTTTATAAGAATGATTCTTCACAACCGAAACTGTTCTTTTACCCCTGTCGGCAGCCGGTGGATGGATGAACAGTACAGGTTACGCGCTTTCTGAAAAAGCTACCCGTAATTTGCGCAAAGCTGACAGCGCACGTGACGAGTGACGACAAATCTGGAAAAGCAGCTCGCCTCGTGATTCCTGACCGCTCCATCTTTTGAGAGAGACGCCCGACTTTTGAGAATGGCGTCCGACTTTTGAGAAAAGAACTCGGCTCTTCGATTTGCGAGAGGACGCCACTTTGATTTCTTCTGAGCGCCTCTTGATTTCTTCTTTATATAGAGGCACTAAGTTTGTTCCACAACACACTTGCTCCCTCCTGTAAAAACTCCATCCGGTAAACGTTCCCTCCTGTAAACACTCCCTCTTGCATTTCTTTTAATCTTGATCAGTCCGACTCTTCATTCTCAACACCTTCAAATATGTCTTGCCCTTCTGACCGTCGCCTTAACTTGAATGTTGGGGAAGATAGTGATATGTCTTCTCCAACCAACATTTGGCAGCCGTCCTTCATATCCCCAAATGGTCCTCTTACAGTTGGGGATTCCATGATGATGAATGAAACAACCGCATCGGTGGTGGCCAGAAATCTGCTCACTCCTAGAGACACTAGGATACTTTCCAGGCGGTCCGACGAACTGGCTGTTCAGGACTCTATGGCCTACAGCGTCCGATGCGCAGGCTCAGTATCAAACATGGGCCAGCGTCTTCTTGCACGAACTCGTCAAGTGGAGTCGTTGATGGCTGAAGTGGCTAGTCTTCGGCAAGAGGTCAGAGTGCTTAGGCATGAGAATAAGGAGTTGCACATGCTCGCAACTAATTACTCAACAAGCATGAAGAGGAAGCTGGATCAGATGCAGGAGTCCAAAGTGCGGATTCAGAGTGATCATCAACGGTTTATGACGTTACTCCCGAGGTTTATGTTGTCTTCATCCTCTGGAGCTGCACCAAGTATTGAGGCTCCGAATGATCCAACTCTGGCGCTTCGTCTTTCTAGGGCTCCGTCGACCTCCGAGGCACCACCTACCAACAACCAATGAAAGCTATTAGTTCAAATTATTGTAAAATATTTATGCTTTTAAGTTTATTTAATTATATATAAATATAAGTATTTTTTTTTTTGTATTTTTTTTTTGTATTTTTGTTTTTTTTTTGTTTTTTAAATTATATGGATATTTATTATTATTATTATTAATATTTTTTTTTTAAATATCAATGTAAAATAAGTAAATCAAAGTAAAAAAAAAAAAACTATGTTTAACTTTCTAAACAAAAATCACAACTAAATAAACAAAACAAAATGAAAGCAGTAAAGAGAAGGGATTAGGAATGCAAATCTGATTGTGGGTGATTCCTAGGCCTCCCTTCATTATTCAAATGCATGGGCTTATCCTTGAACGGACGGTGGTACTTGAAATGATCCGACAACGGTCTAAGTTCTAATGACGGTGCCTGAATCATCAAAATTAAATTGTTAGCATAACATAAAATTAAAAATGGAGAAGATGGCTTACTTTCTCGATCAAACTCAATCACAAACACCACGTCCTTGAAAGTTTCAGGGACTTTGCACTTAGCCAGATTGCATGTGATGATTGTGACATGGCCCTTGTTATCAAACTCAACTTCATTGGCATTGGTTGTCTCAACTACATCCTCTTTGATGCATTCAACATATTCTCCGACCACCTCCTTTTCTGGGATCCCTCTTCTTGGTGTGCAAGGTTCTTTGAATGATTCACCATCATCGGGAACATAATTTGGTGCACCAAAAATTGGGATCTCATTTTGCACCTCTGGAAGAGCTTCCACAACGTCTTTTTCATTCACTTCTTCCTTGGGATTTAAAAAACTGCAAGGAAAATGGACATTTGGTGGAATAATGTTAGAATGAAATAAATTTTGAACCTCCTCACCTGAGTTGGATGGCATAAGGACTTGAGGGGTTTGCGACAAGAATTCTTCTAAACTGCCCAAGTCGTCATCCTCATCTTCTTCTTGAAGCGGCAATTTATCCATGTTCGGGCTATGTTTGGATGGTTCTGGGACAACTTCATCCTCCATATCACTTCCCAAAGTGATGGCTTCATTAATTTCCATTTCTCCCTCTGAATTTGCAAATGTGGAGTTGGAGAGTTCTCTTTGATCTTGAATCTGTGCCATGATCTCCATAATCTGCCCAACTTGCTTCTCCAATGCATCCATCTTGTTGTCTTGATTTTCTACTTCCTGGTTCAAATAGGTGATTAATTGAATAATATTATCATTATCAAACGACGAACCTGAATTTGGTTGGGGAGATTGTGGTGGAGGCTGTGGTGGTGCACATGGCCATTGATAGAACTCCTCTGATCAAGCCATGTACCAAAGAAATTAATTCTTCAAGCCTTTGATTATAATCCACGGGCATACTTTGATTTGATTGGAATTGTTGTGGGGGATGCTGTGGTGGCTGCATAGATCTTGAATAGAATTCGTCTTGCTGCCAATATCCGCTTTGTTGAAAGTGTTGAGGTTCATCCCACATATAATCTGAATAGTCTCTCCAATCTGAATTGTAAGCGTTGGAAAACATGTTGCCCCTTGATTGGTTATGGCCCTGATATCCCCAAACATCTTCATTTGCAGAAAATTGGGGACATTGATGAGTTTGATATCCTTGCCCATACGATGCACCAAATGTTTGGACACTTGGCATTGTGGTCATTCCGGCATTCTGAGTTAATTGAGACGTGAGATTCGCCAATTGAGCTTGGATAGACGCAAGTGCCATGTCTCACTCCATTTGAACCTAAAATCAAAGAAAGAAAACTAAATCAAATATCAAAAGTTAAAGACATAACAAACCAAAAATAAAATAAAATAAAATAAAACACAAACAAAAACATAAACAAGGGATTAGCAAATTTGCTAATCCCGGGCAACGGCGCCAAAAATTTGGTGCGAAAATTAACTTTCAGATTTCCCTATATTCATTGAATTGGACGGGATAATTTAAATTAAAAACGTAAAAACAAAATTTAAAACACTAAACTAAAATTAAAACACTTAACTAGAATCACTCAAAATAAAACTAACAAATAAACTAAAATAAATCAAAAGACTCAAAATAATTCAAGACTCAAGAAAACACAAACTAAATTGATTTCTAACAAATCTAACACTTTAAAATAAACGGGGGATTGATTTTTGACGAAATTGAATTTAAAACAGAAACTTAAAAACAAACTTCAAAGAAAATATATTTTATAGAAATAAAATGACGAAACGTTAGTTAGAGGGGTCCTTATCCACACATGAACAAATGCATATAATTTGATTCCCAGTTATGACTTCAACAAACGAATAAATGACAATGCTCCAAGTTAATTAGGTCCGCTTAAATTAACTTTCAGATTTCCCTATATTCATTGAATTGGACGGGATACGCATCACAACCAAATTATTCTTATCAAGTTCCCTAACTATGGAATACGCATGATAGAGAGACATATCAAAGATCATTAAGTTCAATGGAAATCATAAACATCGACTAGGCATTCATAACTATGGAATACGCATGTTAATCCAACCTAGGGTTTACTAAACACAATCGTGACTAGCGATTTTTACTACTCATGGATATAAGTTCATAACGATTAGGTGAAATTCCCTTATATCCTAGCATCAAGTCTAAGCATGCAAATTAAGTGTCGACCCTTAACCCACATACATAAACAAGTTATTAATCAACACAGAAAAATAAACCACATCCAACGTTCAAGAATTCATAACTGGAGTAAATCAAATTATAATAAACAAATATTCATGGTTTCAAATTTCCCTCTAACTAAACAGAAATTAATTACACATTATTCATAAATTAAACCATAAAATAAACATAAGTTTGGAAGATTAAACCGAGAGAGGAATTTCTTCCTCTGTCCCCGTGCTGCTCCTGCGCCAGCTCTCCTGGTCAGTTGCCAAGTGCCACTGCCTCAAGGCAGTGCTCCCTGCGTCTCAGCTCCTTCCTCGCACCTGCCAAACCTTCTTCCGCCAGCTCCCTTCCACGCGTCAGCTTTCCAATCCACTCTCACCTCCTGCGCGCGCCAGCTGCCAAGGGTAGCGTCAGCTGCCAGTCTCCCTCCTAAACTCCCTCCTGACTCAAGCTTTTTATTCCTCCCTCAAATCCCGAGGCCTCTCTGTCTCGCTGACCTCCTGTCGCGCTGACCTTGCTGCCAAAGCTCCTGCTCTCTCCTGCTTGCTGCCCACGTGCAGCCTTGCTTTCCGTGCTCTTTCCTTCCCGCCCTGCTGCAAGGCAGCCCTCTTTCGTCTGCCAGCTGCCTTGCTCTCTCAAGTTCCCAAGTCTTTCTTTCCCAAGCTGCCAAAGCAGCGTCTTCCCCCTCTTAATAATTGCAGTGGAGATAATATATATAACAGGTGGGTGCTGGAGTTCGTGGAAGACACGTTGGTGGTGCCCGTGCCACTGCTAGTGTAAGATTGCCTTTGCCTGTTTTATTTTGATGATGGTGTCTCCACCTCTTCTATTTTATTCTTTTCTTTTTGATGCTTTGTCCTCCTTCTCCCCGTTATTCTTCTCCACAACTGCCCTCTTGGTTTTTTTTATATTTCTGTCAGTTCCTTCTCCTGTTAGTTCCTTCTCCAGTGCTCTCTTATTCAAATCGCACAGACGCACCTAAAAATTTATATTATCAGAAATTTGTGATTCATTAATTGCCACGATCAAAATGCGCACGCAACATTAAGTTGTTTTTTTTTTCTAAAGCTACAAAAATCAAATAAGTGAGCAAAATAATTTTTACGAATTTTGTCACTTAAAATCTTACTTGTGCTAATTTTATTTTCTTAGCTAGATAAATTCTATAAAATACAAAAACAAAGTAAATAACTCAAAAATATAAGAAACTAACTAAGAAAAGACGAGAGAATTTGATGTAAAATATGTATAAATATGAGCTTATCAGTCGGCCCCATGGAGGAGATTAGCTAGCAATCTTCCCTCCTCCAAGGTTACTCATCTCTTCTTCTAGTCTCTCCTTGGTGTGGAGTGTTGGAAATGTGCCCTAAAACCAATCATATGATGATACTTTACGGACATTTCACATGTTAAACTAATCTAGTTTAATATCAAGGGCAAATATTATTGTTTTAAGCCGTCTCATATAAATGCTATATGCTTAAACGATAAGTCCAAGGCGAAGGATGATTTGTGAAAAACATGTTCATTTGAATAACATCATATAGCATGCAATTAACAATTAAAGGCGGAATCATGCTTTCATGCATTCAAAAACAAAACATTACCCATGAAATTCAAAGCCTAGTAGATTGGTGAACCATTAATCAACTCAAATCAAAGTGAGTTGAGATTTATACCTTTGTAGATTCCTCTTTGCATAAGCAAAGGCTAATCACCCAAAGAGAGGGTTTTCATTCCTTGCATCTTAAATCTATGGATTTGGATGGATGAAAAGGTTTCTCCAAGTTCCCAAAATTGAGAACCTCTAAGTCTCTTCACCAAGGTTAGATTGGAGAAGAAATGAGTGACCTTGGAGTAATGGGATTGCTAGATGCACCCTCCAAGGGGCCGGCCTCTTTAGAGAGAAAAGGAGAGACAAGTTCTCTCCAATTTTCTCTAAAACAAAACCTTAAATGAATTTTGGCTATAAAGTCATATTTATACCTTTATTCATTTGAGTGGCAAACTTGTAAATAAGTCCAAGTTCACTACCATTAACAATATGGCCGGCCTTAGGGTGTATTTGGGTTGTTTGAACCTTTGTGAATATTTAGTCATTAAGTTGTCACACAACTTAAGTCAATGGGCTTGACGTTCGAAGCCCATTGGGCCTTAAGGTCCAAAACTATCCCGAGGTCTTTAACGAACTTATTCGTTTGATTAATTAACATATTAATTAAACCTTGCCATAAATAATTAAACCATTTAATTATTCTTACTCATCTCCATTGTTTCTTCAATCTCCACCTTACACGGTGTGCGATCCATTAGGTTCCTTTTAGCGAGGCAGTGGGCGATTAAAACCATTTCACATCGATTGTGAATTGAAACTTACTTTCAATTCTCCCTTTAGTGATTACACACGTTTAGGGCTTCCACAAACCATGAGTGACACCTAGCAGCATATCATGGTTACCCAAGCTAATAAGAAGAGGTGGAGAACCTATTCAGTTTAGGATTACAAATGCAATACGGTATTTCTCTAATACAATACTCTTGACCACATTGTTTGGTTTGATAGTTTATTTATTCATGTCTACTATCCAATGTGATTCGTGTGCTTATATGATTACCTTGAATGTGATTTGGAACGCATTCCTAAATCTCATTCATACTTTGGCCAAAGATTCTTAATCATATCATAGAGTATTCTCCCTCAAACGGTTTGAAGGTTAGAGATCCCTTGTTGCGCATTCACTTGCCTCCATGACTAAGTGGCTTAACCCCAACGATGCCGTGGACACCCACCAAATGGAGTGACGTTTGACATAATCAAAGATTAAGGACTTAACAACAAGACAACTGTGATGCCTCAGGTCAAAGGACTACTTTGCATTATCCCAACCATGAGTTCTCATGTGACATGAATATGAGAACTCTTCGTTGATCGTGTTCTGTGAACTCATTCTTTATTGAGCACCTACGTACTTGTCTTGATGTCACACACACCAATGACTCGAGACTAGTCACTCTCCCTGAGAGAAGACACTGTACGTATTGAGCTTAACGGACTGTCAATGCCCAATTGGCAATCCTATGATCAGGAACGTTTAGGATGTGTCTACGAAAGAATGGTCTCATGAATCTAACTTCTTTAGATTGCATTCTCCCAATCACATATTCCTTGCACTTTATCGTTTAAGCATATAACATTTATATGAGACGGCTCAAACAATAATCTTTGCCCTTTATATGTAAACTAGATTAGTTTAACATGTGAAATGTTCGTAAAGTATCATCATATGATTGGCTTTAGGGCACATTTCCAACAATCTCCCACTTGCACTAGAGCCAATCAGCTTGGTCATCATGATGATATCTCTTTTGTAGTCATTTCATAAATGGCTGAGTAGTAGGCCTAGACAATGGATATCTATATGTTATCCATAGAAGCAACCTTGAGAATAACGACGTCACCATTATACATGATTCTCAATCATGTGGTTCTGTCTCTCATTTGAGTTTGGACCTTGATGAGACCTTGATTCCCTGGCTTGAGCTATCGCCCCATTAGTGTCATACACTTTCTGGTTGGAACCGAATAGAGAGTTCATAAATGAACTTTCCCATCCAAACAACATTGTTGTAAACTTCTATATGGCAATATATTTTGCATTCATAATGGAACACACTAAAGTCATTACTTTAATGTTTCCATCCAAATATCTCTTTAGTCATAATAAAGAGATATCTGATTATCTCTTCATTGATAATGAAGAAACATCCAATGATGGATTAGATTCATAATCTAATACATTTACGCTTCCTTTACGTTACTCTAATTCTTCCTCATTCTTTGAGGAATCTATCCTTTAGTATTTCTTAAATACTTAAGGATTCACTTGACAGTTGCCGTGGTTCTGATCCTGAGCTTGCATTGATATTGTCTTGTACCATTCTAGGTACAACTCATATCAACGTTTTTCATACAATATGAAATACGTAAATCACCTTTCTGCGTATGCATAAAGGATTCCATTTATGCATTATTTCTTTGGGAGTCAAAGGGTACGTTCCCTTTGAGAAGAGCAACTTCTTAGTCTCACTAGAGTTGTCCTTCTAATTGAAGTTTATCATCATATGAGAAACTTCCTAGCATCTTTTGTCTATTATTAGGGATTGATATAATCAAATTATATCCTAAAATCTATCAATATAGATTTCCATCCCATGTATATAGACTATGTCTCCCATATACATTCTATCTTTATAGAATGTTTAAAGTCATAACTTTAACAATGAAGTATTCTTTTCATTTCCAAAATTAATATATCATATATATATATTCATATATATCATATATATATTTATATATACAATTTTAGGAATATGATTAACTCCCACTAATCTTTTGTAAACCTAGTAAACAAAAGATTCATTTACATCTTTATGAGAAATCAAACGATTTGATCATTTTCTCATAAAATGCTTATAGCTCCCACTAGCTTGTTTAAGATTCATGATGGATGGATCTCTACAACTTAGATGTCTTGTGATTCATAGTTTTAGACATATATCATTAGGACTATCTTAATAATGGTTTCGGAAACCCATATTATGTCCAAACATTGAATCACCATTTAGTTGTAGCTAGCTATCTTCGAATTAATTGAAACTAAGACTACGTCAAAAATGGTTCCTTCAAAGTCAACCATTCTCTTTGATTGTAGTCACCTTAAGCTACCAATTAGCTATGAAGGTTTCATTATTTCGGGTCAAATGGTACTTTACCATTTCCTTGAGTATATATCATATATATACACTCAATGTAGTCATAAGGATTTTCATTCTTATTTCTTTCGAATTAAGAGGTGCAACTCTATGACATAGTCATAAAGTTCAAACCATTCAACTGAGACGGTTTATGAATCCTTCTCGACTACCTTGGAGCTTGTGGTATAGGAACTAGGTTGTTATATTTGTTGATCATCATCTTGTCTCTCAAAGAACCCATTCTTTGAGTTCTATTCCTAGTTCATTTGCTCTAAGGCAAATCATATTGTAGGATTACAATGAACTACTCAACAAACAACATTTGTTGGTTGGTATATAGAAGTGATATCCAAATGTTAATTTAAGGATATTCACAAGATAATTCTCAAACAAATATTGCTTATTAGCACACAACCCCAAATCTTAACATGATTAAGATTTGTCTTTCTTTCCAACTACATCCTATGGAGTTATGAAAATTTTGGAAGATCTTCTATTTGACAATCATATTGTCTTAGAAACATATATATCCTATATATGGATAATTGATAATATCCAACGAACTAAATCTTATTCAAGTTCGTTCTTCTCCTAATGGAGAAATCCATTATCTTATGATGCTTCTTTCCTTGATATCTTTCAAGGAAACTATTCTAAAGTGTTACCTTTCCTTGGATCAAATCTAAGGAGGTAAATACTTTAGACGTCTTACTCATCAACTTACATTTCTTGAATTCTTTGAAACCTTTTGCAAAGTATTCGGACTTGTGTTTATTTAAAATAAACTATAGTCCAACCGAGGGTGATCTTCGGTGAATGTCATACAACATGAGTAGTATTATGTTGTGGATAAGTGCCACTAACATCTAAGTGAATTAACCTCAACAACTTTGTGATTCTTTATTCTTTCCAAAAGAATAAAGATTCAAACATTTTGCCTCTATACAATTTTAACAAGAAGGCATTGGATCCGGATCTAACGATCCAAAGTATCCATCTATGACTAACTCGTAATTTATGTTTTAGAGGTATCACAACTTTAGTTGGGATTAGTCATTACCTTGCAACCTTTTGGGTTTTAAGCATCGTTATATTCTAAACAGTTAATACTACCATATCATCTCTACTATAGAGATAATCAATTAGATTACTATAATCCAATCATTGATTAATAAAGAACAATGTTTTGTCAAACAAAACATTCATCCATCTCTACTATAGTGACGGAATTAAATTCCTTAAAATTGGAATGTAAAGACAATCTTTGGTTTTTCCAATTTCTTTGGTAGTTCATATGAGGAAGTAAGTACCATCTGCTTTCGCAGAGATCTATATTTGATTCACTTTCCGAATGTGAAGTACTTTCTCTTCTCTCATTAATCTTCTACTTCTTATTAGCCACACTTTTACAACGATTGTAAAACATAGTTACTAATACGGAATCAAACATTCAAGTAGAAGAACCAACTGTTTTGAACTATTCAAGAACAATTTACAACACCTTCGAAATGTGTGTTCTTGACACTTGCAAGACATTTCTTGCAAATACCCCTTCCAATGTCCATCCTTTCATGAAGAAAGTTTGTTCCCTTGGAGTTAATTTTATCTTCTTCATTTGACTTCTCCTTTGACTACAATAGTCATGGTCCCTAAACTCCCACTATCTCTCTTGAAACTTATTTCAATTGTGTTATACACATCAAACATTTTGGAGAGCATGTGGTTCATTGTTCACTATATAGTTTACAATAAACTTAGTGAACGATTAGGTTAGGGACATAAAGGTGAAGTCTTAGCCTAGTTTCCGTCTCGTTAAGTGGTTTATCACTTCAACACTCAATGATTCAAAATCATCATAAGTCCATTTTTATAGACTATTTTTGTCAACCAACCATTATGTTCAAAACATAATTACAAACTATCAAGAGTTGTTTAAGGCAACTCTAATTTCTTCATACAACAATTTGTAAGTGAAGAATCATGGCACTTAAAGTGTCCATGCCTTTGTGCTTTCTTCTTAAGTTCTTTGTTCATTTAACAAAGAAACAAGCACTAAGTGTTTGCATTGACTAAGGGTTGTTCAAAGCAACTCATTATTTCTTCATACAACGATTTGTAAGTGAAGAACTAATAACACTAAAAGTGTCATTTTCTTTATGCTAATCTTCGTAAGTTCCTTTGTTCATATAACGAAGGAATAAGCATTGGTTGTTAGTGTTGTCCTCTTCATGATAGACTTTTCTAACATGTTCTTCCAATGATACATTATCATTAGGAAGATTGTGAGGATGAGACTACTTAGGTACATATGCAATCCATTTAAGACAATCTTTGGGATTGTGGTACCAAGTCCGGAAACTAAAACATTCGGTTTTTATTTATCAAGTGTTAGATAGCGTTTGCAAATATATTGGTAAACAAATACATAACGAATATAAATTGATTGATTTTAAGCCATTTGATTCGGGTCTTTAAATCAAATAGCACCACCCACTATTTTTGGCAAATTCCATATCCCTCATTGGAATTCGAGAGTTTTGGATGAAACTCTTAGTAGGGTATGGGAGACTCACTATTACCAAGCCCACCTCACAATGATATGATGTTGGCTAGCATTAATAATAATGAGAAAGTACGCTTACTCATTTGCAACAACCTCTTGCAAGTACCCATCTTATTTGGCCTCTAGAGAATGCCACCTCACAATGATATGATGTTGGCTCCATTGCACTTAGTTAAGTCATTCCCACCATGCTTAGTTCATGAAGGGGTTCAAGAATAGCCTCACGATGATACGATGTCGGCCATCCTCGTTGCCTACACTCACTTCATCATATGTATATGGATTCCTCCTGAGTATAAGCATGCACTTTGTACTCCCCCATGATAGGGTGAAGCCGGTGTACAAGTCATAAACGATTGGATCCCACCACGGTGGAAGGCCACGAAAGAGTGTTCTAAGCACTCTCACGCTTTTCAACTTAATAATGGTTTGGTTGAGGGTTTTAGGTCTCATCACATATAAATATACATTTTAATCTCTATTAAAACAATTTTGGTCCTTTTACAATTATTGGTCCATTGGATTGAATTTAGTTGTATATAATACTCCCACTATGCTTATAAAACGGTTTTTAAAGCAAGAGTATATGATACTACTAACATAAACTTTGCATTCATTTGATGGACTATATAGTTGCCTTAGGGCCTTAGGATGACTATGAACCTTTGTTTAGATTCAACACGAGCCTTGTGTTGAATCTCGGACTAGGGATGGTGATTGATTTTAGTTACGCGTTTAATCACATTAAGGCGTGTTGTTCCTAGGGGCGTTGGACCCTCTACTCCATTTTCATGCATATCAAATAAAACAAGAAAAAGAGTACTTTAAAGTAAAGAAGAGCTTATGCTCTTTTACAACAATTGATCAAAATAAATTACTTTAAAGTAAAGAAGAGCTTATGCTCTTTTACAACATTTGATCATATCAAATTACAACCAAAATTAATCTACACATTCCCATGGTTCAAACAAATTTGAGACGGCCTTTCACATAGCTCAATTATCGTAGGCTTAGGTTCATAATCACCCTTTAATTAATTAACACTTTAACTAATTAAATTGAATGCAACATTTTCATTTGGTTTTTGTATCCATAAAATTGATTTAAATGAAGCTAAATAAAATGAAAATCCAATTCTCATTTAAAGAGACAAAACAATTTTGTTCTCTACTTAATTTGGGCCATCATGCAATAACCACAACCTTTTGGGCTATATTGCGAAACACAAACTTTTGGGGTCACTTTGTAAAAACACAAAAGTCCACTACTTCATGTAATTACAACTAGAACCCAAAAATTTCAATAAATTCAAAACTTCATTAAAGGAGCAAAACAATTTGTCCTTTAGCGTTTTTAGGCCTTAACGTTAAAACGTAAACTTTCGGGTCAAAATACAAATACACAAAAGTATCAAAACTTTATGTAATTGCATAAAAGCCCCAAAAATACCCTATTTTAATAGGGTGGCCGGTTTTAGGGAGAAAATAGGAGTGGAGATAAGTCCACAAAAATTTGGAAATTTTTCAACAATTTCATAAAGTGGTGCAAGTGGTGCAAGTGAAAGGGAATTAATCCTTACACACCCACCAATAACTCTTACACCTTTTAAATAAATATCTAACACATTTAAATATAAGATAAAACATAAAACAAAGACTTTATGAAATAAATCAAAACTTTGAATCAAAACATCAAACTTTTTTGTTCTTGGCTAAAATGTCAAGAACAATGAAGAACATTCATGAAAAAACCATAAGAGCTCCATGAACATTTTTCATTCAAAAACATCCCAAAACCATTTAAACTTTAGGGAAATAACATATAACCAAACTAGGGTACATAGGGGTTCCAAAAGTCACTTGAAAAACATTTTAACAAGACAAACAAGAACCCAAAAATCCACCCTTTGGATTTGGCCGAAAATCCCCAAAGTCATGGCACCAAATTTTAGCTCCAATATTCATGCTCATATGAACTACATCTACAACATTTGTGATGGCAAATTTTCAAACAAAATTTACATTCAAAAAGCAAGAATAAAGCTTGTAACATATTACAACTTTTAAATCACAAACTATGAACTACAAAACCCAAAAGGATTCACCAACTACTAGACCTAGGCTCTGATACCACTTGAAGGATGATTTGTGAAAAACATGTTCATTTGAATAACATCATATAGCATGCAATTAACAATTAAAGGCGGAATCATGCATTCAAAAACAAAACATTACCCATGAAATTCAAAGCCTAGTAGATTGGTGAACCATTAATCAACTCAAATCAAAGTGAGTTGAGATTTATACCTTTGTAGATTCCTCTTTGCATAAGCAAACGCTAATCACCCAAAGAGAGGGCCTTCATTCCTTGCATCTTAAATCTATGGATTTGGATGGATGAAAAGGTTTCTCCAAGTTCCCAAAATTGAGAACCTCTAAGTCTCTTCACCAAGGTTAGATTGGAGAAGAAATGAGTGACCTTGGAGTAGTGGGATTGCTAGATGCACCCTCCAAGGGGCCGGCCTCTTTAGAGAGAAAATGAGAGACAAGTTCTCTCCAATTTTCTCCAAAACAAAACCTTAAATGAATTTTGGCTATAAAGTCATATTTATACCTTTATTCATTTGAGTGGCAAACTTGTAAATAAGTCCAAGTTCACTACCCTTAACAATATGGCCGGCCTTAGGGTGTATTTGGGTTGTTTGGGCCTTTGTGAATATTTAGTCATTAAGTTGTCACACAACTTAAGTCAATGGGCTTGACGTTCGAAGCCCATTGGGCCTTAAGGTCCAAAACTATCCCGAGGTCTTTAACGAACTTATTCGTTTGATTAATTAACATATTAATTAATCCTTACCATAAATAATTAAACCATTTAATTATTCTTACTCATCTCCATTGTTTCTTCAATCTCCACCTTACACGGTGTGCGATCCATTAGGTTCCTTTTAGCGAGGCAGTGGGGGATTAAAACCATTTCACATCGATTGTGAATTGAAACTTACTTTCAATTCTCCCTTTAGTGATTACACACGTTTAGGGCTTCCACAAACCATGAGTGACACCTAGCAGCATATCATGGTTACCCAAGCTAATCAGAAGAGGTGGATAACCTATTCAGTTTAGGATTACAAATGCAATACGGTCTTTCTCTAATACAATACTCTTGACCACATTATTTGGTTTGATAGTTTATTTTTTCATGTCTACTATCCAATGTGATTCGTGTGCTTATATGATTACCTTGAATGTGATTTGGAACGCATTCCTAAATCTCATTCATACTTTGGCCAAAGATTCTTAATCATATCATAGAGTATTCTCCCTCAAACGGTTTGAAGGTTAGAGATCCCTTGTTGCGCATTCACTTGCCTCCATGACTAAGTGGCTTAACCCCAACGATGCCGTGGACACCCACCAAATGGAGTGACGTTTGACATAATCAAAGATTAAGGACTTAACCACAAGACAACTGTGATGCCTCAGGTCAAAGGACTACTTTGCATTATCCCAACCATGAGTTCCCATGTGACATGAATATGAGAACTCTTCGTTGATCGTGTTCAGTGAACTCATTCTCTATTGAGCACCTACGTACTTGTCTTGATGTCACACACACCAATGACTCGAGACTAGTCACTCTCTCTGAGAGAAGACACTGTACGTACTGATCTTAACGGACTGTCAATGCCCAATTGTCAATCCTATGATCAGGAACGTTTAGGATGTGTCTACGAAAGAATGGTCTCATGAATCTAACTTCTTTAGATTGCATTCTCCCAATCACATATTCCTTGGACTTTATCGTTTAAGCATATAACATTTATATGAGACGGCTCAAACAATAATCTTTGCCCTTTATATGTAAACTAGATTAGTTTAACATGTGAAATGTCCGTAAAGTATCATCATATGATTGGCTTTAGGGGACATTTCCAACACAAGGAATATGTAATTAGGAGAATGTAATTTAAACAAGTTAGATTCATGAGACCATTCTCTTTCGTATACATATCCTAAACGTTCCTGATCATAGGATTGCCAATTAGGCATTGACAGTCCGTTAAGATTAGTACGTGATGTGTCTTCTTTTAGGGAAAGTGACTGGTCTCGAGTCATTGGTGTGATTGACACCAAGACAACCATGTAGGTGCTCAATAGAGAATGAGTCCACTGAACACGATCAACGAGGAGTTCTCATACTCATGTCACATGAGAACTCATGGTTGGGATAATGCAAAGTAGTCATTTGACCTGAGGCATCATAGTTGTCTTGTGGTTAGGTCCTTGATCTTTGACTATGTCAAAGTCACTCTGTCAGAGGGTGTCCACGGCATAGTTGGGGTTAAGCCACGTAGCCATGAAGGCAAGTGAATGCGCAATAAGGGATCTCTAACCTTCAAACCGTTTGAGGGAGAATACTCTATGATATGATTAAGAATCTCTGGCCAGAGTATGAATGAGATTTAGGAAATCGTTCCAAATCTCATTCAAGGTAATCATATAAGTAAATGAATCACATTGGATAGTAGACATGATTAAACTATGAAACCAAACAATGTGGTCAAGAGTATTGTATTAGAGGAATACCGTATTGCATTGTAATCCTAAACTGAATAGGTTCTCCACCTCTTCTGATTAGCTTGGGTAACCATGACATACTGCTAGGTGTCACTCATGGTTTGTGGAAGCCCTAAACGTGTATAATCACTAAAGGGAGAATTGAAAGTAAGTTTCAATTCACAATCGATTTGAAAGAGTTTTAATCGCCCACTGCCTCGCTAAAAGGAACCTAATGGATCGTACACCGTGTAAGGTAGAGATTGAAGAAACAATGGAGATGAGTAAGAATAATTAAATGGTTTAATTATTTATGGCAAGGATTAATTAATATGTTAATTAATCAAACGAATAAAGTTCGTTAAAGACCTCGGGTTAGTTTTGGGCCTTAAGGCCCAATGGGCTTCGAACGTCAAGCCCATTGACTTAAGTTGTATGACAACTTAATGACTAAATATTCACAAAGGCCCAAACAACCCAATAACACCCTATGGGCGGCCATATTGATAATGGAGTGGGTTTTGGACTTATTACAAGTTTGCCACTCCAATGAAGGTAGGTATAAATATGACTTTATAGCCTTTTCTTCATTAGGGTTTCTTTTAGAGAAAATTGGAGAGAACATGTCTCTCCCTTTCTCTCTAAGAGGCCGGCCCCCCTTGGAGGAGATTAGCTAGCAATCTCTCATCCTCCAAGGTCACTCCTCTCTTATTCAAGTCTCTCCTTGGTGTGGAAAAATTAGAGGTTCTCTATTTTGAGAACTTGGAGAATCTTTTCTACCATCCTCCTCCAAGAAATCGATGGATCTAAGAAGCAAGGAATGAAGGCCCTCTCCTTGGGTGATTAGCCTTTGCTTATGCAAAGAGGAATCAAGAAAGGTATAATATTTCTCAACTCACTTTGTTCTTGAGTTGAGTCATGGTTCACCTAACTACTAGGCTTTGAATTTCATGGGTATTGTTTTGTTTTGAGTGCATACAAGCATGATTCCGCCTTTAATTGTTAATTGCATGCAATAGATGTTGCTCAAATGAACATGTTTTTCACTAAATTTCCTTCAAGTGGTATCAAGAGCCTAGGTCTAGTAGTTGGTGAATCCTTTTGGGTTTTGTATTTTCATAGTTTATGATTTGAATGTTGTAATTGTTACAAGCTTTATTCTTGCTTCTTTGAATGTAAATTTTGTTAGAAAATTTGCCATCTCAAATGTTGTAGATGTAGTTCATATGAACATGAATTTTGGAGCTAAAATTTGGTGCCATGTTTTTGGGGAAATTCGGCCAAATCCAAAGGGTGGATTTTTGGGTTCTTGTTTGTCTTGTTAAAAGTGTTTTAAGATGACTTTTGGAACCCCTAAGTACCCTAGGATGTTAACCCCATTTTGAGTAGTGAAAATTTGAGTTTTATTGATTGAAAATGTTCATGGAGCTCTTATGGGTTTTCATGGATGTTCTTCATTGCTCTTGATGTTCTTACCAAGAACAAAAAGTTTGGTGTTTTGATTCAAAGTGTTGGTTGATTACATAAAGTCTTTGTTTTGTGTTGGTTGGTGTGATTTTTCAAATTTTGAAAAGTGATTGAAATTTTGAAAAGTGATTGAAATTTGAAAATGTGTTTGAATTTTTGTACATGATTGGTACTTCTCTTACACACCAACCCATCACCCACTTGTTCAACTTGCATGACTTTATGACTTTGCTTTTCATCAAAAATCAACTCACACACCATCACTCACACTACTCCAAAACCGGCCACTCCCTCAATGGGAGTACTTTTGGGGCTTTTATGCAATTACATAAAGTTTTGATACTTTTGTGTATTTGTACTTTGACCCGAAAGTTTACGTTTTTACGTTAAGGCCCAAAAACGCTAAAGGACAAATTGTTTTGCTCCTTTAATGAAGTTTTTGTATTTGTTGAATTTTTTGGGTTCTAGTTGTAATTACATGAAGTAGTGGACTTTTGTGTTTTTACAAAGTGACCTCAAAAGTTTATGTTTTGCAATATAGCCCAAAAGTTGAGGTTATTGTATTTTGGCCCCAATTAGGTTGAGAACAAAATGGTTTTGTCTCTTTAAATGAGAATTGGATTTTCATTTCATCTAGCTCCATTTAAATCAATTCTATGGATACAAAAACCAAATGACAATGTTGCATTCAAGTTTAATTAGTTAAAGCGTTAATTAATTAAAGAAATGGTGATTATGAACCTAAGCCTATGATAATTGAGCTATGTGAAAGGCCGTCTCAAATTTGTTTGAACCATGGGAATGTGTAGATTAGATTTTGGTTGTAATTTGATATGATCAAATGTTGTAAAAGAGCATAAGCTCTTCTTTACTTTAAAGTAATTTGTTTTGATCAAATGTTGTAAAAGAGCATAAGCTCTTCTTTACTTTGAAGTACTCCTTTCTTGTTTTATTTGATATGCATGAAATTGGAGTAGTTGGGTCCAATGCCCAATAGGAAAAACACGCCTTAATATGATTAAACGCGTAACTAAAATCAATCACCATCCCTAGACCGAGATTCAACACTAGACTCGTGTTGGATCTAATCAAAGGTTCATAGTCATCCTAAGGCCCTAAGGCAACTATATAGTCCATCAATGAATGCAAACCTTATGTTAGTAGTACCATATACTCTTGCTTTAAAAACCGTTTTACAAGCTTAATGGGAGTACTATATACTACTAAATCAATCACATGGACCAATAGTTGTAATAGGACCAAATTGTTTTAATAAGATTAAAATGTATGTTTATATGTGATGAGACCTAAAACCCTCAACCAAACCATTATTAAGTTGATAAACGTGAGAGTGCTTTGAACACTCTTTCGTGGCCTTCCACTGTGGTAGGCTCCGATCGTTTGTGACTCGTACACCGACTTCACCCTATCGTGGGGGAGTACAAAGTGCGTGCTTACACTCAGGATGAGTTCTATATGCATACATGATGTTGTGAAGGTAGGCAACGAGAATGATCAACATCATATCATTGTGAGGTTGTTCTTGAACCCCCTACTCGAACTTGCATGGTGGGAATGACTTAACTAAGTGCAATGGAGCCAACATCATATCATTGTGAGGCTTCATTCTCTAGAGGCCAAATAAGATGGGTACTTGCAAGAGATGCAAATGAGTAAGTGTACTCTCTCATTATTATTGATGCTAGCCAACATCATATCATTGTGATGTGGGCTTGGTAATGATGAGTCTCCCATACCCTACTAAGAGTTTCCTCCAAAACTCTCGAATTCCGATGAGGGATATGGAATTTGCCAAAAATAGTGGGTGGTGCTATTTGATTTAAAGACCCGGATCAAATGGCTTAAAATCAATCAATTTATATTCGTTATGTATTTATTTACCAATATATTTGCAAACGCTATCCAAAACTTGACAAAGAAAAAGCCAAAAGCTTTAGTTTCCGGACTTGGTACTACAATCTCATAGATTGTCTATAATCGCTTGTATATGTACCTAAGTAGTCTCATCCTCACAATCTTCCTATTGATAATGTACCATTGGAAGAACATGTTAGATAAGTCTATCATAAAGAGGACAACACTTTTAATGTCATAATTCTTCAATTACAAATTGTTGTATGAAGAAATAAGAGTTGCTTTGAACAACCCTTAGCCAACGCAAACATTAGTGCTTGTTTCTTTGTTACATGAACAAGGAACTTGAGAAGTAAACAAAACGGCATGGACACTTTATGTGCCATGATTCATCACTTACAAATTGTTGTATGAAGAAATGAGAGTTGCCTTGAACAACTCTTGAAAGTTTGTAATTATGTTTAAAACATAATGGTTGGTTGACAAAAATGGTCCATCAACATGGACTTATGATGATTTTGAATCATTGAGTGTTGAAGTGTTAAACCACTTCACGAGACGGAAACTAGGCAAGGACTTCACCTTTGAGTCCCTATCCAAATGGTTCACTAAGTTTATTGTAAACTATATAGTGAACAATAACCACACGCTCTCCAAATCGTTTGATGTGTATAACACAATTGAAATAAGTTTCAAGAGAGACAGTGGGAGTTTAGGGACCATGACTATTGTAGTCAAAGGAGAAGTCAAATGAAGAAGGGGAAATAACTCCAAGGGAACAAACTTGCTTTATGAAAGGATGGACATTGGAAGGGGTATTTGCAAGAAATGTCTTGCAAGTGTCAAGAACACACCTTTCGAAGGTGTTGTAAATTGTTCTTGAAAAGTTCAAAACAGTTGGTTCTTCTACTTGAATGCTTGATTCCGTATTAGTAACTATGTTTTACAATCGTTGTAAAAGTATGGCTAATAAGAAGTAGAAGATTAATGAGAGAAGAGAAAGTACTTCACATTCGGAACGTGAATAAAATATAGATCTCTGCGAAAGCAGATGGTACTAACTTCCTCATATGAACTACCAAAGAAATTGGAAAAACCAAAGATTGTCTTTACATTCCAATTTTAAGGAACTTAATTTCGTCACTATAGTAGAGATGGATGAATGTTTTGTTTGACAAAACATTGTTCTTTATTAATCACTGATTGGATTATAGTAATCTAATTAATTGTCTCTATAGTAGAGATGATATGGTAGCGTTAACTGTTTAGAATATAATGATGCTTAAAACCCAAAAGGTTGCAAAATAGTGACTAATCCCAACTGAGTTGTGATACCTCTAAAACATAAATTACGAGTTGGTCATAGATGGATGCTTTGGATCGTTAGATCCGGATCCAATACCTTCTTGTCAAAATTGTATAGAGGCGAAATGTTCGAATCTTTATTCTTTTGGAAAGAAGAAAGAATCACAAAGTTATTGAGGTTAATTCACTTAGATGTTAGTGGCACTTGTCCACAACATAATACCACTCATGTTGTTTGACATTCACCGAAGATCACTCTCGGTTGGACTATAGTTTATTTTTAAATAAACACAAGTACGAATACTTTGCAAAAGGTTTCAAAGAATTCAAGAAATGTAAGTTGATGAGTAAGACGTCTAAAGTACTTACCTCCTTAGATTTGATCTAAAGGAAAGATAACACTTTAGATGAGTTTCCTTGAAAGATATCAAGGAAATTAGCATCATAAGATAATGTTTGAATCTTTATTCTTTTGGAAAGGAAGAAAGAATCACAAAGTTGTTGAGGTTAATTCACTTAGATGTTAGTGGCACTTGTCCACAACATAATACTACTCATGTTGTATGACATTCACCGAAGATCGCTCTCGGTTGGACTATCATTTATTTTGAATAAACACAAGTCCGTATACTTTGCGAAAGGTTTCAAAGAATTCAAGAAATGTAAGTTGATGAGTAAGATGTCTAAAGTATTTACCTCCTTAGATTTGATCCAAGGAAAGGTAACACTTTAGAACAGTTTTCTTGAAAGATATCAAGGAAAGAAGCATCATAAGATAATGGATTTCTCCATTAAGAGAAGAACGAACTCAAATAAGATTTAGTTCGTTGGATGTTATCAATTACCCATATATAAGATATACACTTCTAAGACAATATGATTGTCAAATAGAATATCTTCCAAAATTTTCATGACTCCATAGGATGTAGTTGGAAAGAAAGACAAATCTTAATCATGTTAAGATTTGGGGTTGTGTGCTAATAAGCAATATTTGTTTAAAGAATTATCTTGTGGGTATCCTTAAATTAACATTTGGATATCACTTCTATAAACCAACTAACAAATGTTGTTTGTTGGGTAGTTCATTATAATCCTACACTAGGATTTGCCTAAGATAGAGCAAATGAACAAGGGATAGAACTCAAAGAATGGGTTCTTTGAGAGACAAGATAGTGATCAACAAATATAACAACCTAGTTCCTATACCACAAGCTCCAAGGTAGTCGAGAAGGATTTATAAACTGTCTCAGTTGAATGGTTTGAACTTTATGATTATGTCATAGAGTTACACCTCTTAATTCGAAAGAAATAAGAATGAAAATCCTTATGACTACATTAAGTGTATATACGACATATACTCAAGGAAATGGTAAAGTACCATTTGACCCGAAATAATGAAACCTTTATAGCTAATTGGTAGCTTAAGGTGACTACAATCAAAGAGATTGGTTGACTTTGAAGAGACCATCTTTGACGTAGTCTTGGTTTCAATTAATTCGAAGATTGATAGCTACAACTAAATGGTGATTCAATGTTTAGACATAATATGGGTTTCCGAAACCATTATTAAGATAGTCTTGATAATATATGTCTAAAACTATAAATCACAAGACATGTAAGTTGTAGAGATCTATCCATCATGGATCTTAGCAAGCTAGTGGGAGCTATAAGCGTCTTATGAGAGAAAGATCAAATCAATTGATTTCTCATAAAGATGTAAATGAATCTTTTGTTTACTAGGTTTACAAAAGATTAGTGGGAGTTAATCATGCTCCTAAAAATTTAACATATATATATGATATATTAATTCTGGAAATGAAAAGAATACTTCTTCGTTAAAGTTATGACTTTAAACATTTTATAAAGATAGAATGGATATGGGAGACATAGTCTATATACATGGGATGGAAATCTACAATGATAGATTTCAAGATATAATTGGATTATATTAATCCCTAATAATAGACAAAAGATGCTAAGAAGTTTCTCATATGATGATAAACTTCAATCAGAAGAACAACTCTAGTGAGACTAGGAGGTAGCTCTTCTCAAAGGGAACGTACCCTTTGACTCCCAAAGAAATAATGCGTAAATAGAATCCTTTATACATACGCAGAAAGGTGACTTACGTATTTTATATTGTATGAAAAACGTTGATATGAGTTGTACCAAGATCGGTACAAGACGATATCAATGCAAGCCCAGGATCAGAACCATTGCAACTGTCAAGTGAATCCTTAAGTATTTGAGAAATAATAAAGGATAGATTCCTCAAGAATGGGGAAGAATTAGAGTAACGTAATGGAAGCGTAAATGTATTAGATTATGAATCTAATCCATCATTGGATGTTTCTTCATTATGAATGAAGAGATAATCATATATCTTTTTATTATGACTAAAGAGATATTTGGATGGAAACATTAAAAGTAATGACTTTAGTGTGTTCCATTGTGAATGAAAATATATTGCCATATAGAAGCTTACAACAATGTTGTTTGGATGAGAAAGTTCATTCATGAACTCTCTATTCGGTTCCAACCAGAAAGTGTCTCTAGTGTACCAACACTACGACACTAATGGGGCAATAGCTCAAGCCAGGGAATCAAGGTCTCATCATGATCCGAACTCAAATGAGAGAATAAACCACATGATTAAGAATCATGAATAATGGTGACGTCGTTATTCTCAAGGTTGCTTCTATGGATAACATATAGATATCCATTGTCTAGGCCTACTACTCAGCCATTTTTGAAATGACTACAGAAGAGGTATCATCACTGATGACCAAGCTGATTGGCTCTAGTGCAAGTGGGAGATTGTTGGAAATGTGCCCTAAAACCAATCATATGATGATATTTTACGGACATTTCACATGTTAAACTAATCTAGTTTAATATCAAGGGCAAAGATTATTGTTTTAAGCCGTCTCATATAAATGTTATATGCTTAAACGATAAGTCCAAGGAATATATAATTAGGAGAATGTAATTTAAACAAGTTAGATTCATGAGACCATTCTCTTTCGTATACATATCCTAAACGTTCCTGATCATAGGATTGCCAATTAGGCATTGACAGTCCGTTAAGATTAGTACGTGCTGTGTCTTCTTTCAGGGAGAGTGACTGGTCTCGAGTCATTGGTGTGATTGACACCAAGACAAGCATGTAGGTGCTCAATAGAGAATGAGTCCACTGAACACGATCAACGAGGAGTTCTCATACTCATGTCACATGAGAACTCATGGTTGGGATAATGCAAAGTAGTCCTTTGACCTGAGGCATCATAGTTGTCTTGTGGTTAGGTCCTTGATCTTTGACTATGTCAAAGTCACTCTGTCAGAGGGTGTCCACGGCATAGTTGGGGTTAAGCCACTTAGCCATGGAGGCAAGTGAATGCGCAACAAGGGATCTCTAACCTTCAAACCGTTTGAGGGAGAATACTCTATGATATGATTAAGAATCTCTGGCCAGAGTATGAATGAGATTTAGGAAATCGTTCCAAATCTCATTCAAGGTAATCATATAAGTAAATGAATCACATTGGATAGTAGACATGATTAAACTATCAAACCAAACAATGTGGTTAAGAGTATTGTATTAGAGGAAGACCGTATTGCATTGTAATCCTAAACTGAATAGGTTCTCCACCTCTTCTGATTAGCTTGGGTAACCATGACATACTGCTAGGTGTCACTCATGGTTTGTGGAAGCCCTAAACGTGTATAATCACTAAAGGGAGAATTGAAAGTAAGTTTTAATTCACAATCGATTTGAAAGAGTTCTAATTGCCCACTTCCTCGCTAAAAGGAACCTAATGGATCGTACACCGTGTAAGGTAGAGATTGAAGAAACAATGGAGATGAGTAAGAATAATTAAATGGTTTAATTATTTATGGCAAGGATTAATTAATATGTTAATTAATCAAACGAATAAAGTTCGTTAAAGACCTCGGGTTAGTTTTGGGCCTTAAGGCCCAATGGGCTTCGAACGTCAAACCCATTGACTTAAGTTGCATGACAACTTAATGACTAAATATTCACAAAGGCCCAAACAACCCAATAACACCCTATGGCCGGCCATATTGATAATGGAGTGGGTTTTGGACTTATTACGAGTTTGCCACTCCAATGAAGGTAGGTATAAATATGACTTTATAGCCTTTTCTTCATTAGGGTTTCTTTTAGAGAAAATTGGAGAGAACATGTCTCTCCCTTTCTCTCTAAGAGGCCGGCCCCTCTTGGAGGAGATTAGCTAGCAATCTCTCATCCTCCAAGGTCACTCCTCTCTTATTCAAGTCTCTCTTTGGTGTGGAAAAATTAGAGGTTCTCTATTTTGAGAACTTGGAGAATCTTTTCTACCATCCTCCTCCAAGAAATCGATGGATCTAAGAAGCAAGGAATGAAGGCCCTCTCCTTGGGTGATTAGCCTTTTGCTTATGCAAAGAGGAATCAACAAAGGTATAATATTTCTCAACTCACTTTGTTCTTGAGTTGAGTCATGGTTCACCTAACTACTAGGCTTTGAATTTCATGGGTATTGTTTTGTTTTGAGTGCATACAAGCATGATTCCGCCTTTAATTGTTAATTGCATGCTATAGATGTTGCTCAAATGAACATGTTTTTCACTAAACTTCCTTCAAGATGGAGACTTAGAGGTTCTCTATTTTGGGAACTTGGAGAATCCATTCTACCATCCTCATCCAAGAAATCCATGGAGCTAAGAAGTAAGGAATGAAGGCCCTATCTCTTTGGTGATTAGCTTTTGCTTATGCAAAGAGGAATCCACAAAGGTATAATATTTCTCAACTCATTTTGTTCTTGAGTTGAGTCTTGGTTCACCACACTCACTAGGCCTTGAATTTCATGGGTAGTGCATACAAGCATGATTCCGCCTTTAATTGTTAATTGCATGTTATAGATGTTGCTCAAATGAACTTGTTTTCACAAATATTTCCTTCAAGTCGAATGCAACGACTCAATAGCTAGAGTAGCCTTCCAAAAAGGACTTACAGCATATCACCCGCTGTTCGAAAAATTAATCATGAAAGAAGATCTAACTCTGGTATACTCTTTCGCTCTGGCAGAGAAGAATGCACTTTGGGATAAGGTTCGCCGATGCACATTCAAGGACTTGAAGAAGTACCCGACATCACATTCCTACTATCCAAACCGGAAGCAGTGGAAGACCTATTCGCATGTTTGACGATATCTGAAGCAGCAATAAGCTCTACCATCACACGAGAAAAGCTGGGGGCCCGACTATCTGTGTTCTACAGTTCAAAAGCTCTCCTAGATGCTACTAGAAATTCAAAAGCTAACTTTGGCGATAGTTGTTGCAACCCGGAAGCTCAAGTTTTACCTTCAGACGCACGCAGTCATCCTCATGAAGCACTATTCTGCTTAATCCAGACACGTGACGATAAAGGCGTAGACACTGGTGGATGAAATTTTTTTTTACGAACGTAACAACTTGGCCCAAAGGTGTGCCAAAGACAGACAAACACTATAAAGACATACTCGGAAGCAAGTTTTGTCCTCGTCACCCCAAAAGATTCTGCATAGGAGTAACATATATCGGTAGTCGAACACCATCTCCTACTGCGTGTAGCATGGCCTTAGCTTCACAGCTCCCAACCACGTATTCACAACGCCCTGGATGGCAAAAGACTTGAGGCGTTTCATACTTACACCCTCACTTAAGTTCTGCAGGCAGACAATGCTCACGTGGATGCACTAGCCGGCCTAGGCTCCGCTTTCGACCGCCAACTTACACACTATATTCCGGTGGAGTATCTAGACAAGTCAAGCATAGAGGCAGAGCTAGCAGCCAAAGTGTCACAGCTTAGTACAACTCCAAACTGGCAAAGTTATATTATAGACTACCTGGTCAATGACACATTCCCAACGGAAAGGTTGAAGTCTAGAAAGCTCAGAATAAAGGCAACATGCTACTACATGTGGAACGGTATTCTCGTCCAAAGATCCTACACTGGACCACATCTTCACTGCCTAGTGCCTCTTGACGACCTAAAGGTTCTAAGTTCAATCCACGAAGGCGTTTGTGGAAATCACTTTGGAGGCAAATCCTTAGCACAGAAGGTTTTAAACGCAGGTTGCTACTGGCCTACCATGCACCAAGACACTAAGGAGTTAGTGCAAAAGTGCGACCGCTACCAACGCTACAAGCCGGTACCAGCACTGCCTACCTGCGAGCTACACCTATAAATGAGTCATTGGCAGTTCATGCAGTGGGCAATCGACTTGGTAGGGCCAATGTCGCCCGCTATTGGGGGCAAAGGCATGATGATTATGGCAACCGATTACTTCACCAAATGGGTAGAAGCAGAGCCCATGACAACCACGACTCAGACGAACATAGAGTGCTTTATATGGAGGAACATCATTTGCCAATTTGGTATCCCTCAATCCATCGTCACCGATAGCGGCCTGTAATTCGTGGGCAAAGATTTGGCGAAATTCTTCCAAAAATATAGCATCAAGCAACACATGTCCATGCCAAGATATCCTCAAGGCAATAAGCGGGCCGAAGCATCCAACAAGATGATTCTCGACTACCTCAAGAAATCCTTTACCAACAAGAAAGGAAAATGGCCAAATGAACTCCCCGGATGTCTATAGGCATATCGCACCACCAAAAGACGAGCAGCCGGTGATACTCCTTTCTCTTTGGCATTTGGCTCAGAAGCAAGCATTCATCCCAATGTCATCAAGCCAAGTATCACCGCTTTACTACCAAGCATTGAGCAAAACAGTAAGGAGATGGCCACAAGCTTAGCTTTGGCAAAGGAGAAGCGCGAGCAGACCATCACCCGTATCATAGCCTATAAGCAGCAGCTCTTCTCCAGCTACAACAAAAGGGCCAAGATCCGGCAGTTTTAGCCTACAGATCTATTCCTAAGAAAAGCCTTCATCACTGCCCGCAAAGAAGACTCTAAAAAGATGGATCTCATCTGGGAAGGTCCGTTCAAGATCAGCAGAGTAGACGGCAAGAGTAATTACACCCTTGCCACCATGAAGCGACAAAAAGATCAAAGAGCAGTGGAATGCCTACAATATGAGGAAGTACCATGTGTGACCTCCCGCTACATCAAAGCCCGAAGACTCAAACAGCTCGACGGGCACTACCTCACAAGCTGAGGACTATCATGTTATTATGCAGTTCCTACCTTATAGCTAAGTTCTAATTCGTTTCACTAGTTTTTCAATGAGGAATTCAGAAGTAATTTGCAACTTGGCTTGGTTGCATGTTTAAGACAACTGATCACTCCTACACTTCAAAAGAAGACCGTGCCCTTCTTAGGGACTCATCATAGGAATTACACCCCCCGAGGGACCAACCATGCTTTCCAGTGCGAGAGGGTAAACCAATTCCCCAACACCCACATGTGTCTGCTTTTCAGTGCCAGAGGATAAACTAATTACTCTCCAGTGCGAAAGGGTAAACCAATTCCCCGACACCCACATGGATCTGCTCTCCAAGGCGAGAGGATAAACTTACACTCCAAATATCCAAACATGGATGAGCCGAGGTATAACTAGATGCACAATGGCATACGCCGGATTCCTAGAAGTAGCCACAATGGCCTTTTTCAAGGCTTAGCTAGCTGAAGGATTTTGGGTCTCTTGGCCTAATCTGCGCGGAACCGGGCCTTAGAGACGGATGGGGCACATTACGCAGTACGCCCTACAAACGACTGCCCCAGAACCCTAAAGTTGCTACCGAGTGCACTAAGGTAGCCTACGGTTTTCGGAAGATTGTCTACAGCTTGCCCTTCGAGCAGTAAAGTCGTGCTAGACTTATATAACCGCACATTCTTATGAAAGGTTAAACAAGCTAACGTGCATATACGAAGCTTTATCCACTGCCGACATGCTACGTAGTCGATAAGCTTCACCTTTACCAAGCGCGGAACAACCTACACCAAGTCCTAAAGTGTTGTGTTACTTGCTACGCAACCTACGGAATTGGAGAAAGCCAAGGTTAACAACCTAGTGGTTACGCAGACTTGTCTGCTTCTGTAAGTAAGGCATTTAGCTGCCAACCCTATGGCTAAAAACTTTGCAAAGTTCTACACCAACACTTACGGTTGCATAGGCTACGCGGGCCTATCTGCTTATAGAAAAGTAGCACGCCTGCCACTGGTCTATAAAGTCTAAAGGTTAGGGTATGAACAAAAGAAGTGAAGATAGAGAAAAGCAAAGGAAACAAGTTTATTAAATTTTCTAGCAAAATTGATAAGCGACTAACAAAGACCGAAGGAGTTCAAGCAAAGAAAAAGCAACAAGGAACACAAAGAAAATCCTAAAGACTACCTAGAAGACTACTCTTCGGCAACTTGGACACTCCATGACTACTCAGTCGCCACACCTTCAACAACAGGGACATTCTTAGCAGCGGCATTATCTAGCGTTTCACCCCTGGCTGCTGTAGCCTGGGCACAAATTTCTTTGACTACTTCACCAATATAAGCCTTAAAAGTAAAGGCAAGCAAGCTTTCCGAAGAAATAAAGAAACAAGCATCCATGGCTTCAAGCAGATATGGTTTCAAAAGTGCATAGATCTTAGCAGCCTCCCTAGAAGCAGGCAAACAGTCTCATCTTTCCTAGCAAACAAATCAATCTCAGTAGCAGAAGGACTAGGCCTTAACGCCACTTTAGCAGCAGAGTCAACCTTATCGCTTTTCATAATAGCAAGCCTCTCCAAAGGTAAACCGGACTTAGCTCCCAACAGACATCTTGGTACAAACTTCGGCACTAGGGGCATGACATAACCTTCACGCTGAGCAATGTTATCAGCAATAGTACTAGCCATTCTCGACATGGCAGTCGCCATAGGCTCAGATCAAGCAGCCTAATTTTCCTTCCCATTAGAAGAAGTCATGTCAACACAGGCCTTTTGGCAGCAGGCGGACCCTCACGAGCAGCGGAGGAAGTATTCAGTTTTTTCTCAACCGGCATCTCTTGAGCAGGTGGGGAAGATCTTTTCTTTCCACCTTCATTCATAATAAGCTCCACGATAGCGATCAAACGCATCCGCCTTGATCCTCTTTACCTCATCTCTTGGGAGTAGCCCATATTTCTCCCGGTAAAGAGAACTAAGCAACCAACCCCATTCACGGTACTCAACAAATGAGCTAAACCCATACTGGTTTTTCCTTCATTTTTTCTCTCGGACCAGCAGGCAGGAGGCTTGCATGCCCAGCATTCTAGTAGCCCATGAAGCCCGCAACCTCCTCATTTCTCTCAATCGCCAGCCTGGCCCTTGTCAGGTCCAAAAGCCCAAAGGACATGAGCCATGCGACTCGCCTAACACTGCGCCTTAACGCCTCAATCTGCTGCCCTAGCCGCACAAGCTACCCTTAGTTCTAGCCAAGCCAGGTAGCCCAAGCAGTGGTCTCTGCCACAACACCTCATCGGCCCATGCCGAGCCGACTCCTGGCCCTTGCCAGCCGACATGTCGCGCCACCTCGACAGCTGCCCCGCGACAAAACTATCCAAGAAGAATACGAGAAAAATTAAATTTTTCTTACCTCGATGCGGCGTGGAGAAGACGAAGCAAACAATGAAAGACGATTGCACAAGCAAGATGTGGAAGATTGCTAGAAGAAGGGGAACAAATATCCTCTAAGCTTTCTCTCTCTGGTAGGGTAGAATAAATCGCTTTCCAAAGTTGATTTAATAATCCACTTAAAGTGGACTTAAATAGGCTTTGAGAGAAATTTATTTCCCTTTCCTAGAAGGATCTAATTTCTTATTAAAGAGGGAATCTACATCAAAATAGGAAGCAGTCCTAAGTTTCCTAAAGCAAGAAAATCTCTACACCTGTTGCCCTTTTCTACGAGCAGCCCAACAGGTGTGGGGGCATTAGTGGAGCCAAAAATAATCACAAGGCGACACGTGGATTTTTGGGTGAAAAGGAAAAAATTACCCTCGAGGCACACCAAGATTCCTACGCGCGAACAATGAGCAATTCATCCATCAACCAAGTCAAAAGTGCCCAAAATAGGTAACAATTCCAAAACCTATTTCATTCATTCTCATCAAATCCTCTCCACAAGATAACTGTCAAATCATTACTCTTTTATTATATTAATTAGCTAATTAATTGATTTATAATTCAATTATTCCTAATTAGCTACAAATCATGAACCTCACCCAAAATACCAACCAAGTGGCCGGTCTTCCTCCTCCTAAAGGGGCCGGCCACACCCCTACAAATACTACCTCATTCTCTCCAAAACTCAATTCCAATTCTCTTACTAAACTCTCTAAATCTCCAAATACTTTTCCCTCAAAATTCTAACTTTGGTATCGGAGGTTCTTCGGCCAAAGCACCCCCCCAATTCATCATGGGCACATGAGGCTCTTGACCTTGACCTAAGGTGTTATTTGTTTTGTAAGTGCAATTTTATCCAAGATCAATGAGGAAGAAATTTGCATTCACATAGAGCACGTATATTATTTTTCTTTTTTAAACGCAGGTACGGGCCTACCCCAAAGGTAGGGTGACGTCACACTGACATTAGCTTCACCTGGCGCACATTTATATCTTTTCGGTTAGCTGCATGCGTCACACGCGAGATGAAGGTCGAGCCAAGCCAATATAAAAAACGCGGCTGATGTATACGGGCCAACACGCCCGATTTGGGCTGCTTCTCTAAAAAGACAGTGCGTTTATATATTTTCCTTTTTAAGCCCGGGCAAAATTCCAGTTCAAAGGTAGGGTGATGTCGCTCTAAAGTTAGCTTGACGTCGCCCACGTTTATTTCTTTTTCCACCAGCTGCATGAGCCATAAGAGGGATGAAGAACGTGCCTAGCCAACAGAAAAACATGGTTGACGTTTGCGGGCCAACACAAGCGATTTAGACAACTTATCTTAAACAACTACTTGGATATTATCGCTCTTAACCTTTTTCAAAAAAAAAAAAAGAAGGAAAATTAAAAGGAAAAGAAAATATGAGAAAACATAACAAAATTAGAAGAAAAAAAATTCTAAAATAAAAAATTAGAAATTTTTGCTATAAATACTCAAACACCTTCTTCACTCCCGACACTAAACCACCAGTACTACAATATTAGCTTTAGGTGTCGGATGATGGTGGCGGTTTAATAAGTCATTATGTTGGATAAAAGATATCCGATACATCATTCAGTTAGTGTCGGATAACAATGAAGTCATGTCGGTTATATCCGACATAAATTCCTAGTGGATATTTAGTGTCGGATGCAACCGCCATAAAAGTATTATAACCGCCAGTATTTTTGAATTCTTTTTTTTAAATATTTTTAACAAATTCTGGCGGTTTTGAAGTTAATGGTGGCGATTATAACTGACAAAAAGTGACCATTTTATTATTTTAGTTTCTAGTGGTTATTATTTTAGTATTCTGCCGGTTATAACCGATAGAAATTGACTATTTTATTATTTTTACGCTAAAAGTTTTTCAATTTGTTGTTCATTCAAATTTCTTCCTTTTCCTCTTCATCTTCAATCTTCAGATTTCTTCATCTTCAATCTTTTTCTTCTCTTCATCTTCAATCTTTATTTATTTAGAGATTTTAATTTAATTAGTAAGATAAATTAAGAATATTTGTGTTCCATTAGTTTATTTTATTCACTTAGGGGCCTGACGTCCTTGTCGGCACATTCGCACCGAATGGCAGAGTGGCTCTGACACCATTCTGTCACATCCCAGTCTTGACTCCACCGTAGCACGATATTGTCCGTTTTGGGCCCCGGCCAGTGGGTGATGTGCCTTATATGTACATGCTCCCATCCCTATAGCACAAGGCCTTTTGGTAACTCACTGGCTTCGGATTTCGTCGGAACTCCGAAGTTAAGCGCGTTTGGGCGAGAGCAATCCCAGGATGGGTGACTCACTAAGAAGTTGCTCGTGAGTTCCCAGAAACAAAACCGTGAGGGAATGATAAGCCCAAAGCGGACAATATCGTGCTACGGCGGAGCTGGTCTAGGATGTGATAATTTGGTATCAGAGCCACTCTGCCGTGTGGTGCGAGTGTGCCGACGAGGATGTCAGGCCCCTAAGAGGGGTGGATTGTAACATCCCACATCGACCAACAGAGAGGGGGTGAAGTGCTTTATATGTACATGCTCACCTCTATATAGCACGATGCCTTTTGGGAACTTATTGGCTTCATATTCCATCGGAACTCCGAAGTTAAGTAAGTTCGGGCGAGAGCAATCCTAGGATGGGTGACCCACTAGGAAGTTCTCGTGTGAGTTCCCAGAAACAAAACTGTGAGGGAATGGTAAGCCTAAAGCGGACAATATCGTGCTACGGCGGAGTCGAGATTGGGATGTGACATAATGGTATCAGAGCCACTCTGCTGTTAGGTACGAGTGTGCCGACAAGGATGTCGGGCCCCTAAGGGGGGTAGATTGTAACATCCCACATCGACCAACGGATAGGGGGTGATGTGCCTTATATGTACATGCCCACCTCCATATAGCACGAGGTCTTTTGGGAACTCAATGGCTTCGGATTCCATCGGAACTCTGAAGTTAAGTGAGTTCGGGCGAGAGCAATCCTAGGATGGGTGACCCACTAGGAAGTTCTCATCTAAGTTCTCAGAAACAAAATCGTGAGGGTATGGCCATGGCCCAAAGTGGACAATATCGTGCTACGACGGAGTCGAGATTGGGATGTGACATTTAATATACCATAAATTGGTAA
This sequence comes from Malus fusca, assembly GCA_035220775.1. Lineage (NCBI taxonomy): Eukaryota > Viridiplantae > Streptophyta > Magnoliopsida > Rosales > Rosaceae > Malus > Malus fusca. The sequence continues at coordinate 15,095,589 of CM069061.1, forward strand.
TATTTAGTAATATAGGTATATATTATGTTAATTAATTAATTATTTCACTCTAATTGCTATGAGGATATACAAAACTTGAATTTAATAAATAATCAAGAGTGTAGATAGACATATTTTTGTTAACCTTTCATTGTTTTTTTTAATTTGTTTTACTATTTTTGTTAACATGTTTATAAAATTTTATAATTTATAATGATAATTTTTATTAGTAATTATAATAAATTGTGTTTCGTATTATAATTATAGGTATTTTGGGAGGGATATTTCCAGCGACTTTGATTCAAAAAAATTAATGGCGCAGAAAATCCGACGGAGGAAAATTTGTGGCGGTTTTTGGTTTTTTTTTTTTTGTTATAACCGACACTAATCTGACATCCATAAATGCACCGTACTGACATACATAATTGCACTGTACTGACATAAACATTAAAGCTCTGTCGGATTTTAATTTCCTGGCAGTTTTAGTTGACTTCCAGTCAAATATAACCGACATGAAACTGAAAGAATCATAAAAGCTCTGTCAAATTTTAATTTCCTGGCGGTTTTAATTGACGTCATGTCGGTTATAACTGACAACATTTATTACCCTAAGCTAAAATAATTCAACTTCCCATTTTTACTTCAGCTGTTCCTCTTCTCCTTCCCATTTTCACTTCCAGCCATTTTTACTCTTCTTCTTCCCATTTTCACTTCCAGCAATTTCTATGGAGGAACAAAATGAAGGCCATGAATTCCAGGAACAAACTGAAAACGGTGCGTTTTAAAGTAATTATATTGTGAGTTTTTTCTTTGTTGTGTTTGAAATACATGACAAATGTTTGTTTTTCATGAATTCCAGGAATACCGGAATGGTTTAAAAGCGGAGTATTATACCAAAAAATTAATGATTTGATATTTGGTATTTGGTATTGAAAGATGTTTGTCTTATAATGTTTTTTTTTACTTTTCAGGAGGTGGCAGAGAAAAACAAATATAATCGAGAGTTAAAAACTATGAACCATACAACTGGTTCAAAAACTTTTGCTCGGGTGCGCAAGGAATATGTATGTGTTGCTAATTTCTAATATATGTAGTTAATATGTATTTGTTGTTCTCTTTTAACATATTTAAAGAAGAACAAGCATGGGAAGGAGCCGTATCCCATCTCTTTTTTTCGAGCTACCCATACTCGGAAAGATGACTCTTGTATTGATGAATCGTCCCAACAGAGAGGGGTAAATGTTTTATAACTCTATTCAGATTATGACTATTTGCATTTCCTTCTTATTTATCTTTCTAGTTGGATTGATGAATCTGTGTTCTAACACATTATTTAAACAATAATATTGTATTTTTTAGAACACATATTATTTAAACACATAATCTATGTTTTTATGAACCTTGTTTATCTTTCTATTTGGATTGATGAATCTATGTTTTTATGAACCTTATTTATCTTTCTATATTTCAACTCTTAATAATCTTTTATTATTTTGTTTAAATATTATATTGCAAGACATCTATGCAAGATCTTTAGGCGCTAGTTCTTCCAGGAAATCATCTAGGGGTGCAATCGCCAAGGTGCTAGCTGAGAACAACGAATTGAGAAGGAGGGAGGAAGAAGCCTCCAGACAGTTGGCGATGGTAACGGTTCAGCTTAAGCAGTCAAAGACCTCGCAACAGCAGGCTATGAACCAGCAGATCATGATGTAGCAACAACAAATATTGATGTTGCTTATTCCACAAATGCAACGGCCATCACTCAGCCCTCAGGCATCACAGCATTCGGCCCCCAGTCTGACACTTTACTTACTTTGGACAAAAGTTATTTGTATAGTTATGTATTATGGCGGATTCAAATGACAGTATTGTAGGTTAATTTATATTTGAATGCATATTATGTTTGTTATGAGCTTTGTTTATTTTATCCACTCATTACATTTTTTTATTCATTCAGTTAAATTAAAAAAACAAACAGAAAGTTTTGTATTTTTTTTAATTATTAATATTTTTCTGTCGGTTGTGATCGACGAAAAATAAATAGATTTTGTTTTTTTTTTAAATGTTTCTGTCGGTTAGAACCGACAGGAACATGATGTGAATCCAACGGTTTTTTTAATTTCCTGGCGGTCACGAACGACATTAATTGATAATATTCGACAATAGTTTAGTATTTATTGTCGCATATATCCGACACAAGTTCTGTCGGTTTTATAGCCTTAATCGACAGAAAATTCATTTCCTTACGCTGGCAATTTTGTCACTCATTATATCCATTTTCTGTCGGATTTTGCTAAATATCCGACAGTAATATATGTTTCTTGTCGGTTTTCATAGAGACACTAATAAATGATTTCGTAGTAGTGCACCATACAAATTAATCTCCAAAATTAATGAATAGTATTTGCCGAAGAAGTTTTCAAGAAAATTGGTGGAACTGCCTTAGACCAAGAGTCCAGGCAAATGGGTGGAATTGGAGCAAGATTTTGTTGTTTTTTGGTTAAAATAGTTAAGCTATGTTGTTACATCATGAAAATAATACATTTTTATTTGATTATTTTGTTGAGAACCTTTATAATTCTCTCATATTTACCTCATAATTTCATGGTTTTTTCATAAAAGGAAACACAACTTTTATTGTACAAAATTTTCTATGGTGCTCATGTGTATAGATTATTGTAGGATTTTTAACCATTGGGTCTTGGTTTATGATTTTTTAACCAAAGAGCCAACTAAAAAAAGCACGAAGTTTCTGATACTCTGAAGCACCACAAAATTCTCTTTATTGTATGGACTCTCATAATGATCGAGGCATCCCTTGTTAGTTACTTTTCGTGAACAGGCAAGGGGTTTTTTTTTTTTTTTTTCAATCCTAATAGATTTCGTTAAAAGGAAAAGCAAATACAAGGTAATGACAAAGCAATTGGAAAGATAATCCAAAACAAACACATAAAAAATCAATCCAACATAAAAGAAATTTCAATGAAATAGGGCCGAAAGGGGGTGTTTGTCAAATATTTTAAACATTTGAATCTAAACTAATATAATCTTATAGTTAATATATATTTGGTCTTCATGGATCCTCAAAAAGAGGACCCTAGGACTCTTTAAAACAAATGAATAAATAACTAGATATGAAAAAGGAAAACAACCACCTCTACCAAATCAGCCTCCACCGCCAAGAAGGACCTACGAACCACATGAACAAAAAAAAAAAATTGGGGTTCGACAAGCCACCCACAATGTGCACGTTGTGGAGACGTGAATTAACCAAATCTGATAAGAATATGCCACGTGGACTCGGTGCCCAAGATGTCGAATCTATAAGAGTTTTGAGACTTTTGGTGTCCCACATCGGGGAACTTTAGTTCCCATTGCCATTTATATAGGTCTAGTCCCTTGTTCTAGTAATTAGAACTTGGAAATGGATTGAAGGCTTCGGCCTTATGGTTGTGTGGATTAGACTTGTATAATATAGCCTAAATACAATTAATATTAATTAATCAAGACAGTGGCCTTGGGCCCTTGGAAGTTATAATTAATCAAATTCATTAATTTTAATTTCGGATTGAGTTTTGTTGATGCACAAAACCGGAGGGTCTTGGAACAACGTAAATCTGACCGTGAATCTGCAAGAAAGTAAAGAACACAAGATGTATCGTGGTTCATCCCAATGTTTGGGCTACGTCCACACTGATGTTGATTGTTTCACTCTGAATGGTGAATATACAAGAAGGCTAGAGGCAGTGTGCTCTCTAGCCTATTTTCTCTCTTCCCATGGCCTAAACCTTGACCTCCGCTAATGAGGAGAGTGAGGAGTCCTTTTATAGAATACGAGCTCCTCACTTATTACATATTTGCCCCTTCATTTATTACATAATTACGAACAAGCTTCAAAATTCTCAGATCTCTCTCTCTGTAGAAAGCTCTTATCTTTCTCTCTCTACATTTCTGAAAACACAGAGACTATATAGTCTACAGAGAACAGAGAGAGATATATATATATATATATATATATACAAATCCAGCAATATATCGTTGTCTTCTTGTCTCTCCTCACAGAGCTTCCAATTCTTCATCCATGTCCTCTGAATTTTCGTCTCCTCCTCTCCTTTTTTTTAATTCATTTTTGAGTCAGTAAAGGGAAAAAACAGAGCGCCTCTGTTTCTGCCTCCGCCTGTAAATTGGTGTACCCAGCTGCACCCAGCTGATCATCCGTATTCATGGCGTACCACAACCACCTCTCCCAGGACCTCCCTCTCCACTTCACCGACCAAACCCACCACCAGCACCAACAATATCAATCAGACCAACCCGACCTGACCTCAAGCCTGACAGCATCCTCAACAAGAACGAAGGAGGAGTCGTCGAGAGCAGCATCCTAGGCGGAGGCGAAGGAGGAGACGGCAGGGTCATGAATTGGCAGAACACGAAACACAAAGCTGAAATTTTGGCGCACCCGCTATACAAGCCGCTGCTGTCGGCGCACGTGGCGTGCCTGCGGATCGCGACGCCGGTGGACCAACTGCCGAGGATCGACTCCCAGCTGGCTCAGTCGCAGAATGTGGTGGCGAAGTACTCTGCCTTGGGGAACGGCATGGTCGGCGATGATAAGGAGCTTGATCAGTTCATGAACTCTTATCAATGGACGGTGATGTAATTACAAGATCAAGCTAGCCCTGCATGCTGCAATTCAGAAGCCTCCCGATTCGACTAGCACGAACATTTCTGATGGGAGTTCCTCTGCTGCTAGGATTCTTTGGTGAAACCCAAAAGTTAACGGTCCAAATAATCAGGCATACGGAAGGGCATCGACCACCAGCGAAAATCCATCAGAGAAGATAAGGACTCCCTCTTCTCCAACTTATCATTTGTTTATTATTTATTTTTAATCATTTCTGCATTCTATTTTATTATCTATTTTTAATCATTCCAACCCAAGTCTCAGACCAAAAATCCCACGAGACAACTGTGAAGAAGATAAGAATTCTTTATTCTTTTATTAATATGTCGGCCACCTCCCTTTTAAAATAACACAATTTTAATCATTATGAACACTATATTTATTATTTAAATATTATTTTCATACATAATTACTGTATATGAGTCATACACGCCATACTGCCTATTTTGTTCACTATACATTAAGTGCCACTATATATATAAGTAATTGCTTTATGCACTTTTTTCAATCTTGTCGCAATGACAGTCAGTATGATATTTAGATAGTACTATTTGCATTTGATTAATAGTTCATGACATGGTATGTGCAACATGACAAATAGAGTCATCCAGGTAATGATACAAGTGACAAGTACAAACTGATATGCATAGTTATATGTGCATGAATTGTGATTGCCTTTAAACTATGTCACTTATACAACATGTGATTTACCACACGACTAAATAAATTATTTATTCACAGAAGGCACATAATACAATATTTTGCCTTGACAAACTTTGTCAATTTGATTTATTCATTATACGGTCATACTTATATGTCGTCTATTGTCAGGAATTATTGAGCAACTAGATCCATTAATCAACATTGTTGCTGATTAAAGAAGTCTACCAACTTATAAACTGATAAGCCACGTGCTCATGGTGATCTCTTGTCTGACCGGACACCCTCTATTATCACCAGTAGGTGATTAAAAGTACGTCCAATACTCCAAAATTATTCGGCAGTCTTCCGCTATTATCACCAACTAGGTGATCAAAAGTACGTCCAGTACTCCAAAATTATTCAGCAGCCTGCCGCTATTATCACCAACCAGGTGATCAAAAATACGTCCAGTACTTCAAAATTATTCGGCAGCCTGCCACTATTATCACCAACCAGGTGATCAAAAGTACGTCGAGTACTCCAATATTATTCGGCAGCCTGCCGCTATTATCACCAACCAGGTGATCAAAAGTACGTCTGGTACTCCAAAATTATTCAGCAGCATGCCGCTATTATCATCAACCAGGTGATCAAAAGTACGTCCAGTACTCCAAAATTATTCGGCAGCCTGCCGCTATTATCACCAACCAGGTGATCAAAAGTACGTCCAATACTCCAAAATTATTCGGTAGCATGCCGCTATTATCACCAACCAGGTGATCTTAAGTACGTCCAGTACTCCAAAATTATACATGAGCATCACTCATGTCAATCATACATAAACATTCATGAGCATTACTCATGTCAATCATACATAAACATTCATGAGTATCACTCATGTCAACATTCATGAGCATCACTCATGTCAACATTCATGAGCATCACTCATGTCAACATTCATGAGCATCACTCATGTCAACATCCATGAGCATCACTCATGTCAATCAACATAAACATTCATGAGCATCACTCATGTCAATCAGCTTCGAAAGCTTCATTTACAGAGCTCCAGCTTCGAAAGCTTCATTTACAAAAGCTCCAGCTTCGAAAGCTTCATTTATAAAACTTCACTTTCAAAGCTTCACCTACAAAGTTTCAGTGCATGGTATACAAAGACCGCATCCGAACAACCGCCACTTCGGCCTATACATGGATTGAATTTGAAGTCTCCAGCCAACAGACTCTATTGACTTAAGACTTGGGGGACTACACTATGTACCATATTCCGCAACTGGGCCTCATAAAAAATACTTGGGGGACTTAGCCCATTGTTTATGTATTGAGGAGCGAACCCTTATTCTATAAAAGGGACTCCCTCACCATCATTAGAGAGCATCGCCGCATGCTGAGCAACCCATTCGCCGCGAGCATCAACTCTAGCCCATCATTTATGTATTGAGGAGCGAGCCCTTATTCTATAAAAGAGACTCCCTCACCATCATTAGAGAGCATCGCCGCCTGCTGAGCAACCGCCTCGCTGCGAGCGTCAACTCTAGCCCATCATTTATGTATTGAGGAGCGAGCCCTTATTCTATAAAAGGGACTCCCTCACCATCATTAGAGAGCATCGCCACCTGCTGAGCAACCGCCTCACCGCGAGCATCAACTCTAGCCCATCATTTATGTATTGAAGAGCGAGCCCTTATTCTATAAAAGGGACTCCCTCACCATCTGTAGATATCGAAATTTTGGTAAATAAATGTTGACCGATAAATCAAAGTTTCAACGCTCATGTATTACATAAATTTTACATGTAGCGTGTGACTCAACGAAAAATTGAAATGAGTCGGAAAAGTCATCAAACAGGACACGTGTCAACACCTGGCAGAAACGACTTATTTCATTTGGAATATTATATTCAAAATTAGGCCTTGGAAAATTCTATAAATAGAAGCCAATTTCATTCATTTTGGGGGGGGGGAACCAAAATCAATACACCAAAATTCTTGAAGCTCTGAAACTCCGAAGCTCAAGCATCCAGGCTCCTGAAAAATCAAGAAAGCCCTCTTCGTTCTTCGTTCATCATTCATCCTAAGATCAAGCCCCAACGGCCATTTGGATCAACAATCATCCACCTTTAAGATCAAGCCCCGACAACTCCTTGAAGAACTTCCACCAATTCAAGATCAAGCCCCGACGGCCCTTGAAGAAAGTGTTCATCGTTCATCATCCGTTTATCCTAAGATCAAGCCCCAACGGCCCTTTGGATCAACAACATCAACAAATCCACACATCCAACCGTTCTTCAAGATCAAGCCCAAAAGCCCTTGAAGATCTGTTCATCACTATTCTTCAAGATCAAGCCCAAAACCCCTTGAAGATCCGTCAATCACTGTTCTTCAAGATCAAGCCCAAAGGCTCTTGAAGATCTGTTCATCACCGTTCATCCAAGATCAAGCCTCGACGGCCCTTGGATCAATCGCACATCCACAAATCAACACCTTACGGAGATCGAATCAGAAGATCAAAATTTGAGAGAGATTGTAACCCAAAATCATCAAATACAAATATTATTTTGTGCACGTTGTTCTTGTCTCTTTCCTTTCAGGAAATTTTCGTGTTCACAAATTTGGCACGCCCGGTGGGACTCTCCTCTTCCTTGCTCAGAACTACAAACCCAGTTCAAGAATAAGCCTGTGGAAAGTCAAACAATTGGAGGAAACCAGAAAATCCTCCAACCTAATTCAAGATCAAAACTGTGGAAAGTCAACAAGCGCAACAAAATACGTGCTGATTCATCCATTACCGAAGCCAAAGATCATCTACCACATGAAGCTCCTTATGGTCCAAATTTCATCCAAGATCAAGCCTCAACGGCCCTTGAAGAAATTTCAAACAAAGTTAAAGAACAAGCCTCAACGGCCCTTGAAGAAACTTTCAGCTCAATTCAAGATCAAGCCTCAACGGCCCTTAAAGAAATCTCAAGCCCAATTCAAGATCAAGCCTCAGCGGCCCTTGAAAAAATTTCCAGTCCAATTCAAGATCAAGCCCCAACGGCCCTTGGATCGACATCTACAATAAGGGACTTCAAAACGCATCTCCTACACGTGACAAGCACATGAATACGACGCGCCTTGAAGTGGGGGCATTTGTAGATATCGAAATTTTGGTAAATAAATGTTGACCGATAAATCAAAGTTTCAACGCTCATGTATTACATAAATTTTACACGTAGCGTGTAACTCGACGAAAAATTGAAATGAGTCGGAAAAGTCATCAAACAAGACACGTGTCAACACCTGGCAGAAACGACTTATTTCATCTGGAATATTATATTCAAAATTAGGCCTTGGAAAATTCTATAAATAGAAGCCAATTTCATTCATTTTGGGGGGGGGGGAACCAAAATCAATACACCAAAATTCTTGAAGCTCTGAAACTCCGAAGCTCTCAAGCATCCAGGTTCCTGAAGAATCAAGAAAACCCTCTTCGTTCTTCGTTCTTCGTTCTTCATTCATCCTAAGATCAAGCCCCAACGGCCCTTTGGATCAACAATCATCCACCTTTAAGATCAAGCCCCGACAGCTCCTTGAAGAACTTCCACCAATTCAAGATCAAGCCCCGACGACCCTTGAAGAAAGTGTTCATCGTTCATCATCCGTTCATCCTAAGATCAAGCCCCAACGGCCCTTTGGATCAACAACATCAACAAATCCACACATACAACCGTTCTTCAAAAGCAAGTATAAAAGCCCTTGAAGATCCGTTCATCACTATTCTTCAAGATCAAGCCCAAAACCCCTTGAAGATCCGTCAATCACTGTTCTTCAAGATCAAGCCCAAAGGCCCTTGAAGATCCGTTCATCACCGTTCATCCAAGATCAAGCTTCGACGGCCCTTGGATCAATCGCACATCCACAAATCAACACCTTACGGAGATCGAATCAGAGGATCAAAATTTGAGAGAGATTGTAACCCAAAATCATCAAATACAAATATTATTTTGTGCACGTTGTTCTTGTCTTTTTCCTTTCAGGAAATTTTCGTGTTCACAAATTTGGCACGCCCGGTGGGATAATCTCTACCTCTCATCTCTTTCTCCGTTCAAGGAATCCAAACATACCTCAAAGTCAATGGCATCAAGCAAGGGACAAGCCGTTCTCGCAACCACTGAGGGAAGGATCCTAAGCACGTCTGCCGCGAACGGACAATCCATTGGCGCCACAACCGCTCCTCAACATGCCACTTCAAAGTTGGTACAGCTAAAAGAGCAAGGGGAGCATCAAAGGCGCGAGTCCGTCATCAATCTGACCTCGCTGGGGGCACCGAAGCATGCTACTGAGGCACACAAGATGACATCCCAAAGCAGCCAACGACATTCTTCATCAGCATTCTGGATGTCTAAAGGAAAGTCACGTCTATTGGTTACACAAGTCATGACCATCAGCGTTACCTCCATCGAAGAACAACTGGCTCAAATGAATGAAGCGATCTCAAGGCTAACACGGATTGTGGAAGAAAAAGACTTGCAAATCGCTGCACTCGTCAGCCGACTGGAGGCGCAGGACGGCGAGAAACCCGACCCAGAGGATGATCCACTAAAGGGGGGAGCTGGCGGAGAAGATGAGCCTCCGGTGAAGAAAATTGATGTGAAGCCGGAGCCAGACCAAGCAACGGCACTCATGGGATCTCTTTCTATCCAGCAGCTGCAAGAGATGATCACCAACACCATCAAGGCACAGTACGAAGGGAGCTCTCATGCCTCCACGTTGTACTCAAAGCCTTACTCTAGGAAGATTAACACCTTAAGGATGCCGATGGGCTATCAACCGCCGAAGTTTATGCAATTTGACAGAAAGGGAAACCCGAAGCAACATGTCGCACATTTCATCGAAACCTGCAACAATGCAGGGACGGAGGGAGATTACCTCGCCAAGCAGTTTGTGCGCTCGTTAAAAGGAAACGCCTTTGAGTGGTACACGGACCTGGAGCCCGAGTCCATCAACAGCTGGGAACAGTTGGAAAGGGAATTGCTCAACCGCTTCTACAGTACCCACCGCACTGTGAGCATGCTAGAGCTGACAAGCACGAAGCAATGGAAGGAAGAACCAGTCATGGACTACATCAACCGATGGCGTAATCTAAGCCTCGACTGTAAGGATAGGTTCTCCGAGATTTCTTCAATCGAGATGTGCATACAAGGCATGCAATGGGGTTTACAATACATCATTCAAGGTATCAAGCCACAGACTTTTGAAGAGTTAGCCACCCGCGCCCATGACATGGAGTTGAGCATCGCCCATCATGGGAAGAAAGAACTGATCGGCAACTACAAAAACGACAAAGTTCTTGGGACAAAGGTGGATAAGGCTGCCTGGAAATCCACCAATGAAGCAATGACGGTCAACACAGCTCCCGTCAAAGTCTCTACATGAGGCAAGGTGATTCAAACCGAAGCTTTTCGTGATCAAGAGATGCGTAGACGCACTTTGAATGAGCTTGAAGAGAAGACTTATCCATTCCCCGATTCTGATGTGGCTGCCATGTTAGAAGACTTGTTGGAAAAGAAGGTGATCAGTTTGTCTGAGTGTAGACGGCCAGAAGAGATGAATCGTACCAATAGTCCAAGGTACTGTAAATTCCACCGTTTCATCAGTCATCCAACGGAAAAGTGCTTCGTACTAAAAGATCTCATCCTGAAGCTAGCACAACAAGGGAAAATCGAGCTTGACCTCGAAGACACGGTTGCGGTACACACTACTACTATCGTGTTTGGATCACTCGATCATGTGCCTCTCCGAAGCATGCATGACCATTCTCGTCAATGTTCAAGTCACACGACACCTCATACACAACCATCATCGGGGGCAAGCAACCAAGATGCATCTACCAGTGATAAAGAAGGGTGGACATCAGCAACCTACAAAAAAACGAGGAAGCCAAGACCACAAGCCACAAGGCCAAAAGAGGAGCCTAAACCCGCCCCTCGAACTTCAGTCTTCGACAGGCTGAATCATTTAAAACCTAGAATTTCGACACTTGATCGCATCAATGGTCAAGACCGAACTTCCGTCTTCAAAAGGCTTAAGACGCCAACACCATAAAAATCTGTCTTTGAAAGGTTATCAAAACCCAAGAAACAAAGCGGCACAACTAGATCTCCTCCGCAACGGTCGGCTGCGGACAGACTTGAAGAAACTAAGAAGCCTTCTAGAAACAGGAAGACAACGCCAAAGGAAGAAAAGCTCGACATTCTAGCAGGAAAAGACGATGTTCAAAGCTTGATTCCTTCAAGGATGAAGCGCCAAGCAACTTTGGAGGTCGACACAAAAGGACCACTGAAGGTAAGGAGGCGCACCATCATCTACACCGGCCAATCTTCACGCTAACAAACCCAAGAGTACCGCACTGAAGAAGAGGCCCAAGAAGACAAAGAATACGAAATCCCGGAAGAAGACGTCACTTCCGGCTCTGACAACTCAAAATCTTCACCTCAATTGCTGGGGGCATGCTCCAAAACCATGCCAGTCAAGCCAAGTGAAGCTGAAGGATGGACTCATGTCACTTCGAAGAAACTGCACAAGAAGCATTGTCTTCTCCACAAGTGCACCAATCGGAAAGGGGGCAAAGCAGCTTTCGCCAACCTCCAAAGCGATGTGAAAATGTTGAAGATGAGGAAATTTTGACACAAAGATCGACCATGAGCGATCTCTTCTTCATCAGCAAATTATTCAGCTACTTGGTCAAGGCTATTTGCCATAAAGATTGCGAGGAACGCCTCTCCAGGCAGCAACCATCTCTTCCACAAGTTCACCAATGGGAAAATGGGCAAAGCAGCTCCTGTCAACCTCCAGAACAATGTGAAAGTGTTGGAGATAATGAAACTTTGACACGAAGATCATCCATCCCCATCACGATGCGGGACATCTTCCCATAAGACTTCTTCAACTACTCAGTCAAGGCTCCTTGCTATGAAGATTATGAGGAACGACTCTCTCGGATCGATTGACGAACCAACAATGCTCCTTGTTCGCATGAGCCTAAACTGCAGGACACCAAAGCTCCTGGCCTGCAAGAGCATAAACTGCGTACGGCACACAAAAAAAACAAAAATCCAAAAAAATATGTATTTGAACTACGTTTTGACTTGATCTCTTTTTTTTTTGGAAGGGTACGTAGGCAGCTCGAGCATTTAATTTCGAGTTCAGTCACATAAAACATAAAAATAAAAAAAAATAAAAAAAATAAAAAATAGGGGTTTGATTAAAGTTTCATTGATGAAGGTCAATTTTATTACAAATTTATTTTGTTAAAAAAAAAAATTTGCAATTTTCTTTGTACAAAATTAAATTACAGTTTCTTCGAAAAAATAATAATAAAAATGAATACATATGTTATTATGTATTTACAAAAAAAAAAAAAAAAAAAAAAAAAAAAAAAAAATTCTTCAAAAGAAAAAAAAAGGAAATATATATATATGTCTAGGCCCAGCTACAAATCTAGGCCCAAGCTCCAACTCATCTCCCTCACATCCAGGCCCAGTGCTCGACGTTTTGTGATGGACTTGTACGGACGAAGCCCAGCCAAGTTCCTGTGGCTCCCCAACAGCATGAAGAACGGCTTGATCGCCAATAACTCTGAAATGAAGTTGTCCACTCACACTGGTATCCACGTCGATGCCCACGGCCTTGCCTTTAGAATCTCTCCGTCTAAGTTTCGCCCCTGCTACCTCATCGGCGTCCCTCACATCGCCACCAGCGATCTCGTCCGTGACAAGCTGGTTGCCTCGACCATCAACTCGCCCATGGGTTGGCCCCCGCTTCTCGTTGGGTTCCTCAAACAAGCCCCGAAGGCCCTAAAGACAAGCCCACCGTGATGCTGTTTATCACCGTCACCGTCTCTCCCTCTCGTAGCAGCGATTTCAAACCAGATGGCTCGACCCATATTGAATGACAAAGTGTCGGTTCAGATCTGGGTTCACCTGCCCCGGTCACTGCCTTGCAGTTCTGCGGCGTCGACCAGGAGATCTGGGCAGAGTGCAGGCCGGAGAGATGGTTGGATCAACTACAGTTGTTGCTGTTCTATGTGGTTGCTTGATTATCGCACCTAATTGTGGTGACTCTAGGGCTCTTCTTTGATGATAAACTGAAACAATTCCCTTAATTGTCGATCAGAAGCTGGATAGAGAAGATGAACGCAAGAGGATTAAGAATAGAGAGATTTTGGAGACGATCATCTTCCATTGGAGAAGAGCTCCGGACCTTCGATGGTGGCTCGATTCCGCTTTAGACTTTTGCGAACAACCAAATTCCTCATCTCCGCTATAAAACGTCACCACTGCCTGTCTCTCTCTACATCGTCAGCAGAAACATGTCCGAGCTCACGCAATGAGAGCAATGATGGCGTGTTAGGAGCCTGATCAATCTCTGAAGCTCATCAAAATCCCCGTACGTAGCAGCGATGTCTACGTCGTCACTGGAACTCCAGACTTCGTCTTCACTTCCGAGATTCAAGCGCCCCGCCTTTTCATTCGAAAGGTTCTTCTGGACTGTGAAGCTATTCAGGCATATGCCTTAACAGTTGATCGTCTCGCTTCCTTGGCGAAATATTCGGAGACGGCTATGGCGCCTCGGGCTTCAATCTTGAAAACGGGATTGGAGTGGCTGACCTCCATCAAAGCTGATTTAGTGGTCTCTGATTTTGTTCTAGTTGTACCGCAAGAAAATCTACAGCCTCATCTTCTGCGCTCTCGAACCTGCTCATCGTCCAGCGCCGCACCTCCGCTGCAACTCCAGCGAGTTTGGTCTAGATCCACCAAGCACCTTCTTGTCTCCTCCAGCGCCGGCTATTTCCTTCCGCGCGGACATGGCTTCGAGGATGCTCGACGGAGCAGTGAGGCTGCCAAGGTAGTTAACAGGTGAGGTGACAGCTGCAACAGATGTGAATAAAGCTGTACAGCCAGCCAAGGGTGACAGGGATTTACTGAGGATCTTCTCTCGGTCAGAGCTCCGCAAAGCCTTCAGAGAAAAAATAGTGGATCTGCTTTCGTCGTGCCCTCGTCTACTTCAAGGCCGAGACTTCCTGCATGCACCACGAACTCCACTCATTTGTCTTCTTCCACCATGGCTGATGCCCAAGTTCTCCAGCTCCTCAACTTCTCCCCCGACGACGCCATCAAGCGGGACTCCTTCTCTGTCATCTCCTGCTACTTCGAAGGCTGCACCGCTCATCTCTGCCCATCTTCCACCGCAACGCCTGGCCTCCCTCGAGCTCATCACTATGGCCACCATGATAGCAAAGAACTTCAATAAACCGCCATCAAACGACTAGCCGGTTATAAAGCTCGACGCCTTACATTCTGCCTCAAGCTCCAGCGACTCCAGCTCTCCGCCGTGCAGCGCCCTTCAAGCTCGCTGAGGAACTCTGCAACCTGTGATGCCTAAATTCCTCACCCCATCATCAAAATATATAGAAAAAAAAATTCAATAAAATAATTAAAAATAAAATAATTAAAAGAAATAAAAAATAAAAAAATAAAAAATAAACTATCGGTGGTGCTTCAATCACCATGATCAAATGAATAAAAAAATTTGGTGCACCTCCACCATGTAAAGAAATGATTAAAAAAAAAATAATGACAAAAGATAGTGGGGCAAAGTGGTGCTGGCACCACGTGAAAAAAAAAAGGGGGGGGGGTGCATCTGGCACCGAAAGTAGACGGAGAAGAAAGAAAAAAAAAATATATATATATATATATAAAGGAGAAGGTGGATTCTTGGTGGCTAGCTTAGCACCATGCAAAAAAAAAAGGGGAAAGGGTTTTGGAATGGTGGATCAGTCCACGTGAAAATAATAATAATTAATATATATATATATATATATATATGTGTGTGTGTGTGTGTGTACATAATATATGTATGTATACAGAAAAAAAAAGATAAAAAAAAGAAAAACAAATGCATTAAGAGAAATAAAGTCAATTTTATTTATTTTTTCTGGAAATTTACATAAATTTGCATTATACCTGAAAAAAAAAAAAAAAAAAAAAAAAAAAAGTCAAATCAAATTTACAGGAAGGGATCTTCAAGGATGATCAGGTGGCGCCTCATCACTCGGCAGAGCTCCAGAAAGACGAAGCACCAGAGATTGATTATCCAGAGCTTCAACACTTGGTGAAGCGCCAGAGGACGAAGGCAGAAGTTGTCGCTGGAGTAACGCCACAAACCTCTGATGATCACTCTGAATCCGAACTTCGGACTTCTGCAGCTGGTCAAGCTTCCTCTTCATGCTTGTTGAGTAATTAGTTGCAAGCATGTGCAACTCTTTATTCTCGTGCCTAAGCACTCTGACCTCTTGCCGAAGACTGGCCACCTCAGCCATCAACGACTCAACCTGACGAGATCGAGCAAGAAGGAGTTGGCCCATGTTTGAAACTGAGCCTGCACATCGGACGCTGTAGGCGAGAGAGTCCTGAACAGCCAGCTCGTCGGACCGTCTGGAAAGTATCCTAGTGTCTTTAGGAGTGAGAAGATTTCTGGCCACCACCGAAGCGGTTGTATCGTTCATCATCATAGAATCCCCAACTGTAAGAGGACCATTGGGAGATACGAAGGACGGCTGCCAAATGTTGTTTGAAGAAGATATGTCACTATCTTCCCCGACATTCAAGTTAAGACGACGGTCAGAAGGGCAAGACATTTTCAAAGGTGTGAAGAAAAAGAAGAGGTCGGACAAATCAAGTTCTTAGAAGTGCAAGTAGGGAGCTTCTACAGGCGAAAAATTCAAATGTGTTTTAGAATGTGATGCGTGCCTCTCTTTAAAAATCAGCACTCGACAGAGCTTCAGAAATTGAAGAGGCGAGTTCAGAAATCGAATAGGCAAGCTCAGAGATCGAAGAGACGTCTGCTTTCTCAAAAGTTGGGCTGTTCAGAAACCACGGGCCGATCTCAGAAATTGAAGAGGCACTTGCTTTTTTTTCAGACGTGCCATCATCTGTCACATGCACACTCAGCTTTGCGAAAATCACGGATAATTTGTCGAAGCGCCGATCTCAGATATCGAAGAGGCGCCAGTCTTTTTCAGCCTCGTCAGCACCTGTCACATGTACACTCAGCTATGCGGAAATTACGGGCAATTTGTCGAAGATTTCTGATGAAGAAGAAAGCACGTGAAGCCATACGGTTTAATCATCCAACAGTTGCTGACACGAGTAAAAGAATAGTGCCGCTACCAGTTATGAATAAATCCCTATAAATGTCAACCTTCACAGCAAGGCAGACAGACTCAACCTCTTTTCATCTCCGAAAATGCATTCCCAACGAAGCTTCTCGAGTCATTCAATGTTCCTCATCCCTTGGGGTACCTCTGCAAACAAGTCATCAAGAGCAAAAGTATTTCATATCATGAAGGTTGAAAGCAAGAGTATCTCATATCATTATTTCTCCCTGTCATTTTCCTTGTCTTTGTGACAATGAGAAAACGAGCAATCAGCCAGCACTTGGTGTCAATCTTCCGATCTAAGAACCGACTGCCTGGAACTCCTTCCTGATTGCATACCTAGCATCGTTCTCAAGTGCTCATCTTCAACTGCTGATGTGCTTCCGAAGAAGATGCCACATCTTCCTGGAGAACAGATAAGGCAAGTGAAAATGATACCTTGAAGCATGTGGAGACAACGTGTTAATTCATCTTCAAGATCAAGTCTCATTTTCCTTGCTAAGAGGTTCCCCAGCCCAGTTCAAGAATAAACCTGTGGAAATGTATTTCTTCAAAAGCAAAAGTATCTCATATCATCAGGGTCAAAGGCAAAGATATCTCATGGCATGTTTTTCCTTTACCCTTGCTCTTGCTTGCGAGACAAGAAGAAAGAAAGCAATCGGTCGGCACTTGAATAGATTGAACAAAGAAACATACCATCACATCTACCTCGTGCCTACCTGCCATGCAGAAGAAACAAGCAGAGAAGAATGCTGCATGCACACTCAATCAACCCAGCAGAAGGAGTCTGAGTTGAAATCAAGAACTCGAGAAGCTGCCACATCTGCCTGGAGAACAAATAAGGAAATGCGGCATGCACAATCAACTCAGCAGAAGGAGTCCGAGTTGAAGAATTAGAGAGAATAAGGAGTCTGTTGAAGAACTCGAGAAGCTTTAACAACATTTTGAGGGCACCTTCGCCAAAGAGCAAAGCCTCGACGTACAATGCCATCAAATCACCAGCACAAGGAACTCTCCTCTTCCTTGCTCAGAACTACAAACCCAGTTCAAGAATAAGCTTGTGGAAAGTCAAACAATTGGAGGAAACCAGAAAATCCTCCAACCCAGTTCAAGATCAAAGCTGTGGAAAGTCAACAAGCGCAACAAAATACGTGCCGATTCATCCATTACTGAAGCCAAAGATCATCTACCACATGAAGCTCCTTATGGTCCAAATTTCATCCAAGATCAAGCCTCAACGGCCCTTGAAGAAACTTTCAGCCCAATTCAAGATCAAGCCTCAACGGCCCTTAAAGAAATCTCAAGCCCAATTCAAGATCAAGCCTCAGTGGCCCTTGAAGAAATTTCCAGTCCAATTCAAGATCAAGCCCCACCGGCCCTTGGATCGACATCTACAATAAGGGACTTCAAAACGCATCTCCTACACGTGACAAACACATGTATACGACGTGCCTTGAAGTGGGGGCATTTGTAGATATTGAAATTTTGGTAAATAAATGTTGACCGATAAATCAAAGTTTCAACGCTCATGTATTACATAAATTTTACACGTAGCGTGTGACTCGATGAAAAATTGAAATGAGTCGGAAAAGTCATCAAACAGCACACGTGTCAACACCTGGCAGAAACGACTTATTTCATCTGGAATATTATATTCAAAATTAGGCATTGGAAAATTCTATAAATATAAGCCAATTTCATTCATTTTTGGGGGGGGGGGGGGGGAAACCAAAATCAATACACCAAAATTCTTGAAGCTCTGAAACTCCGAAGCTCTCAAGCATCCAGGTTCCTGAAGAATCAAGAAAGCCCTCTTCGTTCTTCATTCTTCGTTCATCATTCATCCTAAGATCAAGCCCCAACGGCCCTTTGGATCAACAATCATCCACCTTTAAGATCAAGCCCCGACGGCTCCTTGAAGAACTTCCACCAATTCAAGATCAAGCCCCGACGGCCCTTGAAGAAAGTGTTCATCGTTCATCATCCGTTCATCCTAAGATCAAGCCCCAACGGCCCTTTGGATCAACAACATCAACAAATCCACACATCCAACCGTTCTTCAAGATCAAGCCTAAAAGCCCTTGAAGATCCGTTCATCACTATTCTTCAAGATCAAGCCCAAAACCCTTTGAAGATCTGTCAATCACTGTTCTTCAAGATCAAGCCCAAAGGCCCTTGAAGATCCGTTCATCAAAGATCAAGCCTCGACGGCCCTTGGATCAATCGCACATCCACAAATCAACACCTTACGGAGATCGAATCAGAGGATCAAAATTTGAGAGAGATTGTAACCCAAAATCATCAAATAAAAATATTATTTTGTGCACGTTGTTCTTGTCTCTTTCCTTTCAGGAAATTTTCGTGTTCACACCATCATTAGAGAGCATCGCCGCCTGCTGAGCAACCGCCTCGCCGGGAGCATCAACTAGTTTAATTTATTAATTAAAAACATTTTTATTAAAAGACACAACGCTGAATATGTATTTGAAAGGGTGTGAAACAACCTATATATTTGCAATCACAGTTTCCAAGTGAAATTATCTTTTCTTCCTCTTTCTCTTCCGTACAAACTTTCCAGAGAGTAAACACACAAAGCAATTCGCTAGAATTCCATAATCCAGTTCGGGTTATAGAATTAGGTAGTTGTATCATGGTGGAGCAGACGTTGTAGAACCACAAGCACAAGAGTGAGATGGAAATACTGTTCGAAGGACATAGCTTTTGCGCTAGCCTCTACCTGTAGTTAATCAAGTTAGTACCATTTTAATTTCTATATTCGTTTTTGTATTTCATTATATATAAGCAATTTCTTCTGTATAAGCAAGTATTTTTGGTTAATAAAGTGTTAGAATTTCAAGTTCTGTTTTTTCTGTTATTTTTATTTAGTTCTAAATTGTTCTCCAACAATCTTCGAACATTATGGAACAATCAAGAACTAAACCTCATTCTGAAAAGCCTGAGAAATTTAAGGGTGGAGATTTCAAAAGATGGCAGCAGAAAATGTTGTTTTATTTGACAACTCTGAAGATGGAGAAGATACTTACTGCAGATGGAGAAGATATTTTTTCTGCAGCTATAGATGCTTGGAATCATAATGATTTTCTCTGCAAAAACTATATTCTTAATGCATTAGATTATTCGTTGTATGATGTCTACATGATGTGCAAAACAGCCAAGGAACTTTGGGAATCACTTGAGAAAAAATATAAAACAGAGGATGTTGGTTCAAAGAAATTTGTCGATGGCAAATTTTTGGACTACAAAATGGTGTATTCCAAGTCCATTGTCTCTTAAACTGAAAATCTCCAGAAAATCATCCATGACATTCATGTAGAAGGGATGGTGATCAATGAGTCCTTTCAAGTGGCGTCTTTTATAGAGAAACTGCCACCTTCTTGGAATGAGTTCAAAAATTATCTTAAGCACAAACATAAGGAGATGACCCTTGATGATCTCGTTGTAAGGCTGAGAATTGAGGAAAATGACATAAAGAATGAGAAGGGCCTGGTTTCGAGTATGGAAGCCAAGGCGAATGTTGTTGAAGGAAGTTCATCAAAACAAAGGCCGAAATTCTAGAAAACTAAGAAGAAGGAAAAGAACTTTGTCCTTGGTGTGAAAGGCAAAGACTTCAAGAAAATCAAGGGAAGTTGATGGGTTTGTGGAAACTAAGGCCATAAAGCTCAAGAATGTCGCCATCGAAGGGATCAAGGTCTTGGAAATCAAGGCAACAATAACCGCACAAACCTGATTGAAAATAATGTGGATGCCCTGGCTACAATGATTTCTAAAATCAACCTTGTATCTGACCACGCTGATTGGTGGATAGATACCGATGTGACTCGTCATGTATGTGGTGATAGAAATATGTTCTCCTCGTACCAGAAAATTAAGGGGAACGAGCAGCTGTTTATGGGAAATGCATCTACATCTATTGTGGCTGGAATAGGGAAATGTGTTCTGAAATTCACTTCTGGAAAGGAATTAACCCTCCTTGACGTGCTGCATGTCCCTGATATAAGGAAGAATCTTGTTTCTGGTCCTATCCTTAGTAATAAGGGATTCAAACTAGTTTTTGAGTCCAATAAGTTTGTATTAACTAAAGGGGGAATGTTTATGGGAAAGGGATATCTTGCTGATGGATTATTCAAACTAAATGTACTTGCAAATGCTATGAATGAAATAAATAATGCTTCTGCTTATATTGCTGATTTGTCTAATTTATGGCTTTCTAGGCTAGGACATGTAAATTTTCGTTCTCTTTTTAGAATGCATAATTGAGGTTTGCTGCCCAAACTTGATTATTTAGATAATGTTAAATGTGAGACTTGTACAAAATCAAAATTTGCAAGTCAAAGCTTTAAATCAATGCAGGAAAAATCCAATGATTTGTTAGATTTAATTCATAGTAACTTGTGTGATTTTAGATCATATCCAACTCGTGGTGGAAAGAACTATTATGTAACTTTTATAGATGATTTCAGTAAGTATTGTTATGTTTATTTACTTCATAGTTAAGATGAGACCTTGGATATGTTTAAGACATATAAGGCAGAAGTTGAATCAACTTAACAAGAAGATTAAAGTCTTGAGGTCCGATAGGGGTGGAGAATATGAGTCTCATACCTTTGCTGAATTTTGTGCCACACATGGCATAATTCATCAAACAACAACCCCCTATACACCGCAACAAAACAGTGTTGCTGAATGGAAAAATAGGACTTTTAAAGACATGATCAATTCTATGTTGAATAGCTTTAGGCTTCCACACAATTTGTGGGGTGAAGCTTTAATTACTGCAAATAAAATTTTGAATCGAATTCCACCTAAAACGAGAAAGGAGTCACATATGAATTATGGAAAGGAAGAACCCCAACGTTTAAATTGCTTAAAATGTGGGATTGCCTTGCAAAAGTACGAGCCCCATTGCCAAAGAGAACAAAATTAGGGCCTAAAACTATAGATTGTGTTTTTATTGGTTTTGCATCTAATAGTTCAGCTTATAGATTCTTAGTTTTTAATTCCGAAGTAAGCGTACATGTCAATACTATTATAGAATCTATAAATGCAATATTTTTTGAGGATATATTTCCACACAAAATGGGCAACTCTAATTTCTTGAAAAAGAGATTACATGATGATGTATCTGAGGTTAATGACGAACCTACAGTACATGTTGATGGTTCATCCTCGTCTAGAGTTCAAGAAGAAGAAGAAGAACTTGAACCTAGAAGGAGTAATAGGACAAAAATTCGAAAGGACTTTGGGCCTGATTTTGTGACCTTATTAACTGAGACAGAACCTTAATCATTCAAGGAGGCCATGTACACTCCTGAAGCTCCATTTTGGAAGGATGCAGTTAACAGTGAAGTAGATTCCATTATACAAAGTCATACATGGGAATTAGTCGATTTGCCCCCTGACAATAAGCCAATTGGGTACTGTTTGCACCATACTTAGGGCCTCCGTATTTAGATCTCGTATAAATACTCGGGGGACTCAAATGTAATTATGTAATAAAGGAAGGGGCAAATGTGTAATAAGTGAGGAGCCCTTATTCTATAAAATGACCCCTCACTCTCCTCATTAAGGGAAGCCAATTCTTAGGCCTGGGATCCCCAAAGCCTCTCATCCTCTCAAAGCCTCCCATATTCATTACAGATGCTCTCTCCCTCTCAATCCTCTCAGATAAATACAATATCAGTGTGGACGTAGCCCAAACATTGGGGTGAACCACGATACATCTTGTGTTATTTACTTTTTTGCAGATTCACGGTCGGATTTACGTTGTTCCAAAACCCATCCGGTTTTGTGCATCAACATTTGGCGCCGTCTGTGGGAATCGACACGAAAAGCTATGTCGGTTCTTTCATTTTTTTTCATCTCCACCTTGAATCTGCAGAAAACCCAGAAACAGAAAAGATCCAAATCTCAAACACTCATTAGCTCTCTCTCTCTCTAGGCATTTTCCATCCAAACCATCACCATGTCCCTATTTAACACCCAGTTTTCCTTCTTCTTCCTCACAGTCTTTCCATGGACCTTTCTCCTCTTTCTCTCTCTACCCATCTCTCTTTCCTCCACCAACATCCATGACCTCCTTATCTCCCAAAGGCTGCCACCTGGCCTCCTCCCGAAGGAGGTCAAGTCCTACACTCTTTCAGACAACGGGGAGCTCCAAGTCTTCCTTGATGCCCCATGCCTCACAAAATATGAGAACAGGGTTTTCTTTGAGAGTGTTCTGAGGGCAAATCTCAGTTATGGAAGCCTCATTGGGGTCGAGGGTTTATCTCAGGAGGAGCTCTTTCTTTGGCTGCCAGTCAAAGACATCATTGTTGATGATCCAAGATCAGAGCAGCAGCAGCAGCAGAAAGCAAAAGCTTGGATCAGGCAAAAATGGGTAAGGGTCCAGCCACTGTAAAAACAATGGATGTGGTCTTTGTCTCTCTGTTTCTCCCTCGCCATGTCCGGACGACCTTCTCGCCGCTCCTCCTGCAGCAGACGGGGTCAGCCACCGCAACAACCCCAAAGCCTTAATTTCCCCTTCCAAAACCCCATCAACCCTACCCAAAACCCTGGCTTCACTCATCCTCAAGTTTCGAGCTCTGCGGTCTTTCGGCCTCAGTTGTATGGAGTTTCCTCCGTCGAGTCTCTGGAAGCAGTGGCAGCGTTTCTGGAAAAATACACTGGACAAAGATCTGTTTCTGATGTGAGGGTTTTTCCCCCGAAAGATAGAAAATCAAGAACGTCTGCCATAGTGGTACGGACCCATCTGCCCTACGCCAAAGTCCCGAATCAAAGGCGAAGGAGATCAAGAAGAATGTGAAGTTGCTCAAAGGGTTGTCGAAGAACCTGGCGGCGTATTCTCAGATGGGTTTTGGGCCGTTGGATTCTCAAGAGGGTTTGGTCGATCAACTTCAGGGGAAGATGATCTCGGAAAGCGCTGAGGAATTATTGCTAAAACAATTAGAGCAGCTAAGAGCAGAGAAAAAGAATATTTCAGAAAAAGAAAAAGGGAAGAAATGGGTAGAGAATGAGCGGAGCGATCAAGAAAAGCAAATGGGTGGTGTCGGACCAAAGATGATGCCCACACTTTCATCATATGCATGTTCCCATTTTCTGAAAAAAGAAAAGCAGAAAGAGAAAAGAAGAAAGCAAAAGCAAAAAAACAAAAAAAAAAAAAAACAAAAAGGAAATGGCATTATTCCCTTGTCTGTCATCTGTCAAAAGAAAGGAAAATAAAAAGAAAGGAAAAGGTAAAACGTTCAGTAGGCGCAATACGCACATGGAAAAAGATCTGCAACAACCCAGTATGCAGTAAGTACAGTCTGCACCAACGATCTGCAACTGTCGAAGCTCTTGCAGATATCTGTATAAACCCCTTCAGAGGGTAATAAAAAATAAAAATAAAAAAAACGGCAAGCCCAAAATAATGGGCTGGAATGTTATGTGGAGGGCGAAGGCCCATATGCCCAAAAGAGCCAGGCCCTTTATTATCACCAACCAAGTGATCAAAAGTACGTCTAGTACTACAAAAATTATTCGGCAACCTACCGCTATTATCACCAACCAGGTGATCAAAGGTACACCCAGTACTCCAAAATTATTCGGCACCCTGCCGCTATTATCACCAACCAAGTGATCAAAAGTACGCCCAGTACTCCAAAATTATTCGGCAACTTGCCGCTATTATCACCTACTAGGTGATCAAAAGTACGTCCAGTACTCCAAAATTATACATGAGCATCACTCATATCATTCATACATAAACATTCATGAGCATCACTCATGACAATCATACATAAACATTCATGACCATCATTCATGTCAACATTCATGAGCATCACTCATGTCAATATTCATGAGCATCACTCATGTCAACATTCATGAGCATCACTCATGTCAACATCCATAAGCATCACTCATGTTAATCAACATAAACATTCATGAGCATCACTCATGTTAATCAGCTTCGAAAGCTTCATTTACAAAGCTTCAGCTTCGAGAGCTCCAGCTTCAAAAGCTTCATTTACAAAAGCCTCAGCTTCAAAGCTTCACTTGCAAAGCTTCACCTACAAAGGTTCAGTGCAGGGTATACAAATACCGTCTCCGAACAACTGCCATTTTGGCCCATACATGGATTCAATTTGAAGTCTCCAGCCAACAGACTCTATTAACTGAAGACTTGTGGGACTACATTATGTACCATATATTAGGCCTCAACTGGGCCTCATGAAAAATACTTGGGGGACTTAACCCATTATTTATGTACTGAGGAACGAGCCCTTATTCTATAAAAGGGACTCCCTTACTTTCATTAGAGAGCACCCATTATTTATGTACTAAGGAGCGAGCCCTTATTTTATAAAAGTGACTCCCTCACTTTCATTAGAGAGCACCCATTATTCATGTACTGAGGAGCGAGCCCTTATTTTATAAAAGGGACTCCCTCACCTTTATTAGAGAGCATCGCCGCCAACTGAGCAACCGCCTCGCCGCGAGCATCACTCCTAACCGATCACTTATGTATTGAGGAGCGAGCCCTTATTCTATAAAAGGGACTCCCTCACCATCATTAGAGAGCATCGCCACCTACTGAGCAACCGCCTCGCCCGAGCATCAACTCTAGCCCACCATTTATGTATTGAGAGGCGAGCCCTTATTCTATAAAGGGGACTTCCTCACCTCAAACACCCCAAGCCGAGCCAACCAAGGCAACATAAACCACAAGCCGAGCAGCCTCGCAACATGTGCTAATTCTAGTAGAGCATCATTTCAGATTGGGCACCGCCTCATATCGAGCACCGCCTCATATCGAGTATTCAGTTCTAGACGACATCTAGTTACTTCGGCCCACACATGGACTGAATTTCAAGTATACAGCCAAAAGACTCTCTTGACTGAAGACTTGGACTTGGGGGACTACTGTTTGTACCATATTTAGGGCCTCCGTATTTAGATCTCGTATAAATACTCTGGGGACTCAAATGTAATTATGTAATAAAAGAAGGGGCAAATGTGTAATAAGTGAGGATCCCTTATTCTATAAAAGGACCCCTCACTCTCCTTATTAAGGGAGGCCAATTCTTAGGCCTGGGATCCCCAAAGCCTTTCATCCTCTCAAAGCCTCCTATATTCATTACAGAGGCTCTCTCCCTCTCAATCCTCTCAGATAAATACAATATCAGTGTGGACGTAGCCCAAACATTGGGGTGAACCACGATACATCTTGTGTTATTTACTTTCTTGTAGATTCACAGTCGGATTTACGTTGTTCCAAGACTCCTCCGGTTTTGTGCATCAACAGGTACAAATGGATATTTAAGATGAAATTAAAACCAGATGGTACAATTGACAAATATAAGGCTCGTTTGGTAGCTAAAGGATACCGTCAAAAACATGGTTTGGATTTCTTTGTTACATACTCGCCTGTAATGAGAATTACGTCTATAAGATTGTTGATTGCTATAGCTGCACTCCATAACATGGAAATACATCAAATGGATGTAAGACTGCATTCTTAAATGGAGACTCAGATGAGGAAATATATATGGAACAACCCGAGGGGTTTGTGGTTAAAGGTCAAGAACATAAAGTTTGTAAACTTGTGATATCGTTGTCTAGGCTTAAACAAGCTCCAAAACAATGGCATGAAAGTTTTGACCATATTATGATCACACATGGGTTTAAGATAAATGAGTGTGATAAGTGTGTCTACACAAAAACTCAAAAGAATGTTTGTGTTATGTTGTGTTTATATGTAGATGATATGCTTATAATGGGAACTAACAAAGAGATAAGAAATTGGATCAAGAAGATATTGAAATCAAGTTTCGATATGAAAGATCTTGGTCTAGCTGATGTGATTCTTGGTATAAAAATCAAAAGAAACCAAGAAGGTTATACTCTTAGACAATCCCATTATATATAAGCTACATTTAGAAAATAGGGTCATTTAGAAAGTAAAGATGCAATTACTCCTTTTGATGCCAATAGCAAACTAAAGAAAAATAGTGGTGATGCTATATCTCAAGGTGAATATTCACAAGTTATTGGAAGCGTTATGTACATTATGAATTGTACAAGGCCTGATATAGCATACTCAGTGAGTACACTGAGTAGATATACATGCAATCCTGGGCATGATCATTGGGAAGCTTTAATTCGAGTATTGAGATACTTAAAGCATACAATGAATTGTGGATTGCATTATACGAGGTATCCTCATGTGCTTGAATGATATACTGATAGGAATTGGATATCCGATAGTACTGATACGAAATCCACAAGTGGATATGTATTTACTTTGGGAGGAGCAGCAATATCTTGGAAATCTTCCAAATAAACGTGCATAGCCCGATCAACAATGGAATTGAAATTTATAGCGCTCGATAAGGCTGGAGAAGAAGCTGAGTGGCTAAGAGATTTTTTGGAAGATGTTCCCATATAGCCTAAACCTGTAACGGCAATATGTATACACTGTGATAGTTTAGCTGCACAATATCAAGCTAAAAATAGTGTATACAATGGGAAGTCTAGACAAATTAGATGAAGGCATAATACAATAAAGCAATGGCTTTCTAGTGGTGTAATTTCTATTGACTATGTTAAGTCAAAAGATAATATTGCAGATCCGCTTACTAAAGGTTTGTCTAGAGAGCAAGTTAAGCATACATCGAGGGGAATGGGTTTAGAGCCAATAGCGTAAAATGAAACTGCCAAACAGAAACCTAACCTAGCTGATTAGATATCCAATGGTCTAGGTTCAATAGGCAAACTGGTTTGGCTAGATTCAAAGAAGAAACACACTTACATACCCATTCCTATGATGGAAGAAGTGTGGTGACTGCTGATGGGTGTAGGATACTTTAGTTTAATGATATTGATACTTGTAAATCAAGTGGAATAGTAGCAGCCTATTCTTAATCAATATCACCTATATGAGAGTAAATGTGGGGTCGCATTTATGAGAATTACATGGCTACATTCTCTAAAGCTCTCATGAATCCAGAATTTGATCAGGACCAAAAAGAACACAAACATATGAATTTGTGATGTGTTGGTGTGGCATATGTTTTGCTTATTGTCTTGTTTTACTACGGAGATGAACAATTCAAGATTTTATATTCACTACGTCATCTAGTAAATCCGATAAGTATATACTAAGGTAAGTTCAAGACCAAAAGACACCTCTCCTGATGTATGTCACATCTATTGTTTACTCTCGTATCTTAGTTTCTCTAGGACCACATAGTCGTCTCAAAATGTGGGGTATTGTAAGAGTCTTGAGACTTTTGGTGTCCCATATTGGGGAACCTTTAGTTCACATTGCCATTTATATAGGTCTAGTCCTTTGTTCTAGTAATTAGAACTTGGACCATTTGGAAATGGATTGAAGGCTTGGGCCTTATGGTTGTGTGGATTAGGCTTGTATAATATAGCCTAAATACAATTAATATTAATTAATCAAGACAAGGGCCTTGAGCCTTGGGGCCTTGGAAGTTATAATTTATCAGATTCATTAATTTTAATTTCGGATTAAGTTTAATTTATTAATTAAAAAGTTTTGATTAAAAGACACAACTCTTAGAAAGAGTTGTGTACTTTCAAATACGCTGAATAGGTATTTGAAAGGGTGTGAAACAACCTATATATTTGCAATCATAGTTTCCAAGTGAAATTATCTTTTCTTCCTACTTCTCTTCCGTACAAACTTTCCAGAGAGTAAACACAAAGCAATTTGCTAGAATTCCATAATCCAGTGCGGGTTATAGATTAGGTAGTTGTATCCTGGTTAAGCAGACGTTGTAAAACCACAAGCACAAGAGTGGGACGAAAATGTTGTTCGAATGACCTAGCTTTTACGCTAGCCTCTACTTGTAGTTAATCAAGTTAGTACCATTTTAATTTATGTATTCGTTTCTGTATTTCATTTTGTATAAGCAATTTCTTCTGTATAAGCAAGTATTTTTGGTGAATAAAGTGTTAGAATTTCAAGTTCTATTTTTCTGTTATTTCTATTTATTTCTGAATTGTTCTCCAACAGAATCTACCATTGACATGTTGAGAAGATCATCTTCTTCACCTTGATGGTTCTTGCAGAACTACCCATCACCAATATGCTTTTCCGACTTGTGCAGTCTCTTTCATAACTCTATGCCCATTGGACTTGAGCAGGTAGGGAACCGCACTTTGGAGTCCCTTGGGTGTTTCCCCTGTTATGGCAGGCCACCTTCCAAATGACAAGTATTCCACCAAGAGGTTTATTCCATTAGTCTGCCTAGCACAATACATTCATAATGGCATACAACTTATGAGAAATCTCTCCTATAAATAGCCAAGTCAGCCAGAAAAATCAGTAATGCAACTTATTACTTAGAAATCTTTAAGTTTAGTTTCTCTCAAACCCATTTCTAACATAGACATCAAAGACTCTTTGACAAGCACCTGAAGAACATACTTCGTTAATATGTAAATGTAAGAACTTTCTATTTAGGAGTCCTAATTGATTAAGAATACAAGATAGGAAGAAATATTTGGTTATCCCGGATTACTTGGTGGTCAAGTAAACTTATAATGATTGGGAATATCTTTCCTATTAGGTCATGGATTCTAGAGGTGTTGAAGATATGTATTAGGGATTTCTTTATGGGCAAGAAACCTAATATACTCATCTATAATTATAAGGCTTAGGTCCCCACTCTTGTACACACATATTCTCGCACAAAACCCTACCCCATATAGGAGTGCAAAAGGCATGTACTAGAAGTGGAAGATCTTTGCTTGTTGCTTTGTTCGTGGTTCATCATTGAGCTTGGATTCAATGGCTTCTCAAGGTTAGTACTTTTAGTGTGCATATTATAGTTAACTTACATGTGGTATCAAAGCGTAGGTTATATGCATCTTGAAGTCTAAAACCAAGATTATATTTATAAAGAAACCGACAAGCATGATCGTTGTTCCAAATCATGTTTGCCGCATATAATCCATGTTCTGTGTGATACTTTGTTTATACTATATGCTATTTACAAACCGTAAAGCATATCAAGATTGCTACAGTATTGAACTGATGATTAAAGCATGAAAGTATTATATATATATATATATATATATTATTTCGAGTAGTACTATTATGGTTCTGTGTATATACTATCTAATTGAATCACAAACTCGATTAGGGTTTTCCAAAACAACTTAGCATGTTCTTCCCCTCTTACGTAAAACATAAACATGTTAAAATTCCGCTGCAAGTATTAAATACCCATAAAGATGTCAAGATTAAAGTGATATCCTATTTTATTGTCTAGCACAAAACCATTCAATAGAGTAGCCAGCCATCCTTTCAATCCCAGATTATAACGACAAATTTGTATTATAGACACTGCCAGTTAGGGTTTTTAGTCTACAGATCTGAACTTTTAATTGGACGTAATCTATAATAGAACAAGGTATTATATTAACTTATATGAATATCGGCTCTTTTCAGTCTACAGATGTGAAGGGTTTTGATAAAAGTTTTTCATGTTAAGTTCATATAGTAGCCTTGTGAAAGTATTCAAGGCATGTTGATAATCTATCCGTAGATGTTTATCAATTATGTATAAAGTTTTGGGGTTAAAGATTAATAAAGTTGCATATTCCATGTTTCTCTTTCAGTAGTGAACCCATATGCCATCAATTACATTGAACCCTTGTCTGGTAACAACTTTAAGAAGTGAAAAAGAGATTTAGAGATTGTCCTAGGTCTATTGGACATCAAATTAGCTCTAAAAGAAGAGAAACCAGCTTCTCCAACTAACACCAGTACCAATGAACAAAAGCTCAAATTCAAGAAGTGGGAGAACTCGAATACACTATGCTTGCTGATCATGGAGAAAACCATCACTGAAGCTATCTTTGGTGGAATACCAGCGTTTGAGAATGCCAAAGAATTTCTAGAATCTGTGAGTGTAAAGTTTATGGAGTTTGAGAAAGCCGAAACTGGAAACCTGATGAGTAAGCTCACAACCATGAAATATGATGGAGTTGGAGGTATAAGGGAGTACATCTTAAGTATGGTTGACGTTGCAACCAAGCTGAATAGTCTTAAGATTCCTATAGCTGATCCGTACTTAGTCCATTTAGTCCTTAATTCCCTTCCTTCCAAATATGATAAACTCAAGATCATCTACAATGCTTTGAATGACAAATGGAGTGTGAATGAACTTATTTCTGTTTGTGTTCAAGAAGAATAACAAGAAAGAGAAAGAGACTCACTCCGTGCAACTCACCATCAATGCTCAGAAACATCGTCCCTTCAAATGAAGCTCTCATACTGCCAATAAAGAGGCAGCAAAGCCTAATCCTTCCCCTAAGACACCTGCTCTTGGTGTCAATCAAACCAATAATCCTGGTTGTTACTTTTGTAATAAATTAGGTCACATAAAGATAAATTGCAATAGATATAAGCATTGGGCAGAGAAAATGGCTACTAAAGGTAATTCTAATATGGCCTTAGTTTGTTTTAAGTCAAATTATGTGTCTATTCCTTCCAATACTTGGATTGTTGATAGTGGATCTTCCATCCATGTTGCTAATTCCTTGCAAGACTTCATAAGCCAGAAAACACCACATAAAGACCAAGTTCAAGTCGTTGTAGGGAATGGCAAGAGAGTTTGAGTCCATGCAATAGGCACCGTTAGGCTTTATCTAGATTCTAGTTTTTGTTTAGAGTTAAATGATGTTGTTTATGTACCTTCCATGAGAAGGAATTTGATTTCTATTTCCAAACTTGTCAAGTCGAAGTTCAAGGTTGATATGCATGAATTTGGTTTTGATTTGTTCTTAAATTCTATTCGTGTTGGGAATGGTTTGTTAGTTGATGAAATGTTTCAGTTTACTCATGGAAAAGAAAAACTAGCTCTTAATGTTGAAACCATAGGTCAAAAACATCCTCTCATCCGAGATAGTTCATCAAGGTTATGGCATAAACGTCTAGGTCACATATCTAGAGAAAGAATGCAACGCCTAGTCAAGGAGGAAATCCTTCCTCCATTAGACTTTACAGATTATGGTGATTGCATCGAGTGCATTAAAGGAAAGATGACTAACTCAACGAAATTAGGGTCAACTAGGAGTTCTCATCTCTTAGAAATCATCCACACCGATATATGTGGTCCTTTTCCAATAGAAACTCTAAAGGGTCATAGGTACTTCATCACTTTCATTGATGATTACTCAAGGTTCTATTATCTCTACGTAATCCTAACTAAATCTAGTGCATTTGAGGTTTTCAAAGTCTTTAAAACAAAAGTAGAAAACCAACTTGACCTAAAAATTAAAGTGGTTCGATCCGATAAAAGAGGAGAATATTATGGCAAGTATGATGAGCAAGGAAGGCATCCTGCGCTTTTTGCACGTTATTTGCAAGATTGTGGGATTGTTGCTCAGTACACAAACCCTGGGACCTCAGAACAAAATGGAGTAGTTGAACGAAGAAATAGAACTTTGAAAGATATGGTGAGAAGCATGATTTGTAACACTAATCTTCCAAGATTTCTGTGGGGGGGATACAATTAAGACTACCAACTACATCCTTAATAGAGTTCCTAGCAAGTCAGTTCCCAAAACACCTTTTGAGTTATGGAATAAAAGAAAACCAAGCCTCAATCACTTGCATGTATAGGGATGCAAAGCTGAAGCTCGAGTTTACAATCCAGAGTTAGCTAAATTGGATCCCAAAACAATCACTTGTTTCTTCATTGGCTATGCAGAAAGATCGAAAGGTTTTCATTTTTATAGCCCTAATCACACTACTAGAATTGTAGAGACTGGAAAAGCCAAGTTCATTAAGTATGAAGATGTTGTTGAAGGAGTGAACAAAGACCTTATTTTTTAAGAAGAATGAGAGATTGGGACTGAAACAATTAATCCCACCATTCTTGAACCCATTGTCACCATTCATTTAGTTCGACCTCTACCACAAGCTGAGCACATTGTTGAGCCAATAAATCAAGAAAATGTACAAGATGAAGCGCCACATGTGAAAGAGAATGTTGAACTTGGTGGCACGACATAACATGAGACACAAGAAGTTAGGAGATCTCAGAGAGAAAGAAGGCCAACTGCACTACCAGATTTTGTTTACATGAATGAGATGGACTATAATGTTTTAGAGTATGAAGATCCTTTAACATACAAGAAGGTTGTCACTGGTGTAAAGTCTGGGAAGTGGATTAAAGTCATGCAAAGTGAGTTAGAGTCCATGGAAAACAACAAAGTGTGGGAGCTAGTTGAACCACAGCAAGGAGTTAAACCTGTTGGATGCAAGTGGGTGTTTAAAACTAAGAAGGATTCTAAAGGCAACATCGAGAGACACTAGGCGAGATTGGTAGCTAAAGGTTTCACACAACAAGAAGGTGTAAACTACACCGAGACTTTTCTCCAGTTTCGACAAAAGTTGCATTTAGAATCATCATGGCCTTGGTAGCACATTTTGATATATATTTGCATCAAATGGACGTTAAAAATGCATTCCTAAATGGTGATTTGGATGAAGAAATATTCATGAAGCAACCCGAAGGTTTTGTGGAGAAAGGAAAGGAACACTTGGTGTGTAAGTTGAAGAGGTCAATCTATGGGTTAAATCAAGCTTCAAGGCAATGGTATTTGAAATTCGATAAGATTGTCACTTCGTATGGTTTCAAGGAAAATAAAATTGATGCGTGCATTTATGTTAAATTCTGTGGGAGTAAGTTTAATTTTCTTGTTCTATATGTTGATGACATACTATTTGCCAGTAGTGATAAGGATTTATTGCATGACACCAAAGAGTTTTTGTCCAAGAATTTCGAGATGAAGGACCTTGGTAAGGCTTCTTATGTTTTGGGCATTGAGATTCACCGAGATAGAAGTCGTGGTTTGTTAGGTCTCTCACAAAAGGCTTATATTGAGAAAGTTTTGAAGAGGTTTAACATGTTAACAAGTAATGGTGCTGAAGTTCCAATCTCCAAGGGAGATAAATTGAGTAACGAAGATTGTCTGAGGAATGACATAGAAAGGGAGCAGATGAAGAACATGCATTATGCTTCAATGGTTGGAAGCATTATGTATGCTCAAGTTTGTACTCGCCCCGACCTAGCATTTTCTATTAATGTTCTACGTAGGTACCAATCTAATCCAGGAATGGCATACTGGAAATTTGCAAATAAGGTTCTACGTTATTTACAAAGAACCAAAGATCATATGCTTATTTTCAAGAAGACGGATAAGTTCGAGTTGGTAGGTTACTCAGATTCCAATTTTGCTGGATGTGTCGATGACTTAATGTCAACTTCCGATTTTGTGTTTATGTTTGGAAGTGGTGCGATAGCCTGGAAAAGTGTCAAACAGAAAACGGTAGCTATCTCGACAATGCATGCTGAGTTCATGGCATGTTTTGAAGCAACGATGCATGGCATTTGGTTGAGGAACTTTGTTTCGGGTTTGCAAGTTGTCGATGATATATCAAGACCTATTCAGTTGTATTGTGACAACAAGGGAGCTGTTTTCTTTTGCAAAAACAACAAGAGATCTTCAGGACTTAAGCATGTTGACATAAAGTTTTTGAAGGTTAGAGAGAAAGTGCAAGGAGTCACCATGGTTGATCATATCAGTACCGTGGACATGATTGCAGACCCATTGAACAAAGCTATCTCTAATGTAGATTTTCTAAAACATGTCACAAGCATGGGAGTTCTATCAAGTTTCGAAGATGTCTTAGAATAGTGGGAGCTCGAGTAGTTCTTGTTTGCTAGTTATCTTTTTTCAATTTTGAAAATTTCCTTTTGGTTGAGATTTCATGGATATGCATTAAAGAATAATATGTTTTGTTAGCTAATTTTGCTATATATCAAGATTGTTCTTTTGACATAAGGGCTTATTTTAAGCATTAAAGAAGATCACTTTGTGATCATAAAGAGGACCATATATGTGTCAAGTATGATATCCACCATTAAGCTCACTGACCATATATATATGTTTGTCCATAACTTGTTGGTACTTTATGTGAATATTATTGCTTGTATGTGATTATAGAAGTATGTATTCGCTCTATTGAGTATCATGGTCTATAGTTCTACAAGATAATGATATTTGACACTAAGTTTGAAAAGATATTGTTATCAAATTATCTTCCAAAGTTGCGTGCATAAGGAAATCGAATCTTGATCCTAAAGAGAACTTTTTGAATAGATGTCTCGCCCAAGTGGGAGAATGTAAGACTTTTATTGGGCTTACATCTATTTAGGAGTCCTAATTGATTAAGAATACAAGATAGGAAGAAATATTTGGTTATCCCGAATTACATGTTGGTCAAGTAAACTTATAATGATTGGGAATATCTTTCCTATTAGGTCATGGATTCTAGAGGTGCTAAAGATATGTATTAGGGATTTCTTATGGACAAGAAACATAATATACTCACCTATAAATATAAGGCTTAGGTCCCCACTCTTGTACACACATATTCTCACACAAAACCCTACCCCATATAGGAGTGCATAAGGCGTGTACTAGGAGCGGAAGATCTTTGTTTGTTGTTGTGTTCGTTGTTCATCATTGAGCTTGAATTCGATGGCTTGTTAAGGTTAGTACTTTTAGTGTGCATATTATAGTTAACTTACAGTAAATATACAACTTGAGTTACATTGTTGATATGTAAATATACAGAGTTTTATTTAGATAATAAAAAGTCTATCATATTGCATGACTTTCAATCGTCTGGTCCACACAAAGTCAGACCTGTAGGCAAAGGTAATTATTTGGTTTTCATCTCCACAAAACTGAGCTAGTTGCCACACTTAGTAGTAAGAATTAGTGGTATTCATCTCCCCATTAAGAAGTTTTTAGACTCGAATCACTTGAAAAGTGAGTTCAACATCAAATTATTATAACTAGTTTACTGTATGAATTAGCTTAAATTCCCAGCCATTTAGTGTATATATAGTATTGTATTCAAAATGAAAAAACACTACTGAGCTGTATTATGGTGGACATATTTGCTTAATGTCGCTTGTTTCTATCATATTTGCATGGTTTTCATAAAAAGAAAAAACAAATATTTTTAGTACAAGGGTAGACTAAATTTGCAAACTAAATGATGTTTTACCAATAAAAAATAAGCACCTTAATCACACTTAAGTAATAATATAATCATCAACTTTTATGTCATTTAATTTATAAAATTCAGTCCACAAATTTAATTTCCTTTTTTCTTTTTTTTTCTTTTTTTGATGAGGAATAGATTTATTAAAGTTTAAAACCTCTAATACAACCGTTTTCAAAATTAAAGGCCTCCATAGTCGAAATCGGAAGAGAATAATCCCAAAATTGAGGGTTGGCAACAATGAGGCCCATATGAGCTAATGTATCCACCACAAAATTTGCCTTTGTATAAATATGCTTCCAACGGATATGCTGAAACTCATAAGCCGACCATTTGATATCTTCTATGATAGGTTTAAGATGCCAAAGGGGCATCCAAATATCTTGCACCACCTAGATGACAAGCTTAAAATCCTCTTCCACCATCAGCTTCTTTAAACCTTTGCGCTTGGCAAACAAAAGCCCTTCCTTTAAAGCAACAACCTCTGCAACCGAAATGGTGGGCCCATCAAGGTTCAACGCCCCAGCATCAACAGGTTGCCCCTCTTCATTTCTAAGAACAAAAGCAGTTGCAGATCAATCCGAACTAACGAACCCATCAAAGTTTAATTTCACATAACCATGAGGAGGAGGACACCAACAAATGGGGTGTTGGTGGCAAGCATCACCTTATAGATCTTCTTACAATTAACCTTTAAAAAAGATAAGCCTATATTTGCGACAATGGAGATACTCCTAGCCGGACTAGGATTCATACTTCTACAAACTTTATTATTTCTATCATTCCACATTTGCCAACAATTCAGAAGAGCTTTACTAAGATCACTCGAATCACTGCACTCAGCATTGTCAATTAATTCCATCCAATCTAACACATTATTAAACTGAGTCAAATTATTCTTCTTGGGACTTACTGGGGAAAGGTTCCATATTTCTTTAGCATGCTCGCAATTAAGAAAAAGGTGATTTTGAGTTTCATCCTCATTGCCACACATAGGACATAATTTGTTAATATTCTGAATGAATTTACTCAATCTCATCCTAGTATGAAGTCTTTCATGAACAAAAAGCTAAGCAAAATTTTTTATCTTGAGAGGTATCATTAACTTCCATATCTTCTTAAGGAGCTTCTGCCTTTTAACTTCTTGGTTATTATTACTCTGAATCCAAGTCGCCGACTTTATTGAGAACTCACTGGTAGAAGAGTTGTTCCCACACGAAATTACCACTTTTATTTTGAAGGGAATTTTCACCACATCCACATCCAACATTTGGGAGAGACGAACTCTATCCCAACCCTTATTATCAATAAAATCACTCACTTTAGCCTCCTCATTTATGCTTTGCCGTTGATTTTCAGGAATTAGCTCAAACAGTGGATAAGGAAAAACCCAATGATGGGTTAAAAAAAAAAAGATATCCTCACCATTATCCACAAACCATCTGATTCCCCTGTGAATAACATGTCTACTATTCAAAATCCTTTTCCAGGCCAAAAGAGTAATTTTGCTTGACTTTGCAGCTCCAAAAATCATCATTATTTAAGTACTTTCTTTTAACAATCTGCACCCACCAATTGTTTTCCTCCTTTAAAATTTTCCATCCTAATTTAGCCAGACAGGCATTATTGAAATTATTCACTCTTCTCACGCGCAGCCCCCCCTGATTATTAGAAGTACACACTTTTTTCCATGCCATAGGTCTTAACTTCGTATCTCTCCCCCAAAAGAAGTCCCTACACTCATTATTTAAGTTCTTAGTTACACAAGTAGGGCATTTAAAGCAAGACATGATATGGTTTGGCATACCTGTTAAGTTAGACTTAATGAGGGTTAATCTTCCTACCTTAGAAAGAGTATTAGCCTTCCACCCCGCAAGCTTTTGCTTTATCTTTTGATTAATTCACATTCATTCACTAAATCCTTCCAAAACACAATATTATGAATACCCAGATATTTCCCGACGGTTGTTTTATGTTGAATATGTAAAACATTCACAATAACATTTCTAGTTTGAGCATTAATATTTTCTAAAAAATAAAGAGAGGATTTGTGGAAATTTACCTGTTGACTCGAAGCTTTGGCAAACATATTAAGAACTTGTAGAACATTCCTAGTACCTTTTGTAATTGCCCTAGTAAATAACAAACAATCGTCTGCAAAAACTAGATTTGATATTCTAAATTCACCACAAGATTACAGAATACCAACATGTGATTTAGGGTTAGTGGTCAT
This sequence comes from Malus fusca, assembly GCA_035220775.1. Lineage (NCBI taxonomy): Eukaryota > Viridiplantae > Streptophyta > Magnoliopsida > Rosales > Rosaceae > Malus > Malus fusca. The sequence goes on from CM069061.1 coordinate 15,133,464, forward strand.
TTCATTAAAGTGTCTAACCAACGGTTCCATGCAAAGAATGAAAATATAAGGCAATAATGGATCCCCTTGCCTAATTCTCTTCTTAGGGTAAAAGTAACCATGAGTAGAGCCATTTATCAAAATTGAGAAGGAAGTTAAAGTAATGCAGTCCATAATTAAGTTCACCCATCTTTCTACAAAACCAAATCTAAGAAGCGCATACCTGATATACTCCCAATTAAGATAATCATATGTTGTTTCTAAATCCAGCTTCATTCCCATTGCTCCGGTTCTACCTTTCTTACCTTTGAAACTGGAAAACATTTCATGAGCAATCAAAATATTATCATGAATAGAACGTCCTGGAGCAAAGGCACCTTGATTTCCAGATATGCAGTGGTCGAGAAGGGGCTTTAACCTTTTAATGATGATTTTCCTTATTATTTTATAGTTCACATTGCAAAGACTAATTGGTCTATAATTACTTACTACCTCAGGATTTTCCACTTTTGGGATGAGGGCAATGTTGGTATGATTAATAAGCCTCAAGCTAGTACTATTTTCAAAAAAAAGTCCTTAACCATTGCACTCACCAAATCTTTGATTGTATCCCAACATTCATGATAAAAACTTGCACCAATTTCATCAGGACCTGGTGCTTTCAGTTCATCAATGTTTTTAACTACATCCCATATTTCAATATCCTCACCAGACTTGAGTAAAAGTTCATTATGATGATTGTCAATATAAAGATTAATAATATCTACAATAGAAGATATGTCCCCGAGAGCTGGGGTACTATCACAAGAAAACTGCAGTTTAAAATCCTACACAAAAACCTGTTCCAGGCCCTTCATTTCTCTTTTTTCAAACAGTTGCCACCATTTGGAAATACCTTGCGTTCTTATCGCCTAATTGCAACCAATTTACTTTAGCTTTCTGCCCACATGATTTTTTCTTGTCGAGAAATTGAATTAAGTTCCTCACTAAGCTTTATTTCTAAATCTATCTCTGAATCAACATTTTGATTCTTCATGATGGTTTTTTGTAGGTCCCCAAGAATTTTTTCCTTAAGCTCTTTTAAATTACCAAAAGTTGTTTTATTCCAACCTTTAACCAGGTACTTGAAAGTCCCAGCACACGCCCTAAAAGTGTCGATAGGACCAAACACTCCCTTGCATCGCAAGGTATTCTTAACAAAATCCTTAAAATCAGGATGAAGAAGCCACATAGCTTCAAATCTAAAGGGATAATTATTCTTATAACAATATTTTAAGTTGTAAGTTAAGAGAATAGGTCCATGGTCCGACCCATAAATTGGGTGGTTATGCAGGTTATAATCCGAGTTCTCATTTAACCAATACGAATTAGCTATAGCCCTATCAAGTCTCTCACATATTCTATTGTTATCAGCTTGGTTGATGCACCAAGTAAAAGGGACACCAGAAGCATTTAGAGACAAAAGGCTTCCTCTGTTTAAGAAACTAATGAACCTGGTCATATACGACATCGTAGATTGGCAGCCACCTTTCTTCTCAGTTATGTCCACTATATTATTGAAATCACCCATTAAGCACCATGATTTATCCTTTGGATCTAGTTTAAGGATATCCTCCCACGATTCCAACTATAACCGTTTTTTAGGAAAAGCATACACAAAGTAAAAAAATTGATCTTGATTAGAACAATGATCGTTCACTAAACAATACAAATAATGACCGGTCGAGGTGATAACATTAACTACAACCTTGGATGAGTTCCAGATTAAACATAGACCACCAGCCCTACCGGCATGGCTACAACTAACCATCTTATCAAAAAACCTTCCATAAAAGTTTCCCTTGACCTTCTCCGCATCTATTTTAGTTTCCATTCAACAAAAAAGATCCACCTTAAAACTAGCACACAAGAAATTAAAATTACTCTTAAAATCAGGTCTTCCAAGACCCTTGCAATTCCACGTCATGCACTTCATTAATCTATTTCTTTAATCAGACCATTGTGGCTCGGTCTTGCTTGTGCAACCTCCTCACGGACTCTATTACTTGGACTTTACACTTCGTTACTTAGCCTAAGGGAAGACATCACAGCTCCAGCTGCCTTAATGGATGCCACACCATCCCCCCCCACAAGCCTATTTCCCTTCCCCACAAGCCTAAGGGAAGACATCAACAACCTTCTCAGTCTTTCTCTAGTCCTGCACCTGACAGGCTGAGGTGAGGATTTCATGAAAACCAACTTCCTCACCGCCCTGCATCTTTACTTGTTCCCCAGATAGCCCGCATAGCACATGAACTCTCACATTGGCTTCTATGAACTCTCACATAGGCTTCTATCTCATGTTCCTCAAATTTATTGAACATCAAATAAGCTATAAACCCCATATATTTGCGAGAGATTGAGCAATTAAGCTCTAGAAACCTGAAACCACGGCTTTGCGAGGCACCATTCAATTGAATCATAGCCAACCCGAATTGGATTTGAAACAGATGCAAATGCCTCATTTCAATTGCAGACGTCCCACAATAACCAAAAAAATCTACCCCATATTTTAATTTTCTCCAGTTATCATGTCGAAGCTCCCTACTTCGAGACCCATCATAATATCCAATTCCCGCAAATACATCACCAATTGACCATAGCACCCTCTTAATTTCAACCCACAGAGCCTCATGGGGGTCAAGAATCATCCTACCTTCCTCAGCACCCAAATCCCAAATCGTTGCATGCCCAAAAACCCAGTTTTAAATTGGAAGTAAGAAACACATGGGAGCTCTGATTATTTGCCTCTGGGTTCCACTCCCCAAGACCCACCATTGATAATTAACTAGAGGAGAAATAGTAAAGACAACCCAATTAAACAAGAAGCTGCAATTTAGATTGTAAATTGCATGAATACATTCAGCCCACCCACACTTATCATTGAACAAAGCATTTACGCTAAAGCTATTAGCTAAATCACAAAACCCAACTAAATACCAGCAATTATCTCTTCTCCAATTAACTTTGAACCCATTGATTAGCCTATCTACTTTAACTAAAATGCAAATTATAGCAAGAAACAGGGGCCAGAGCGGAATTCACACCACGATACTCGGCCCTATGCGTTGTCGGAGCTCCACCCACTACAAGAAAAATGAGCTTTGGGTACAAACAAAGGACACAATTAAGAATTTTGTGTCTATTTGACCACCAAAAGGCTGAAACAATACACATTCCATAGAGGGCAGCATGGATTGTGCCCATTGTTAAAAAAAAAAGCCACAAATACATTATTTGACAGCTTAATTGAAAAAATGGACTCTAATATATTATTTGTGCCCATAGTTTACTTCTAAAGACACAATTCTTTGTTCTTTATTATTTTTTTCAAACACTCTCTTTTCCGCTTAACCCACCCACTTCTATCCAACTCTCTCTCTCCCCCCCCTCCTTAACCCACTGACATCCTTCATAATTATCCCCACTCTCTCTCCCCCTTAGCCCACCCCCATCCATCCAACTCTATCTCTCTCTTCCCTTAACCCACCACACCCTTCATACTCCCCTTAACCCACCCACATTCATCCAACTCTATCTCTCTCTCTTCCCTTAACCCACCACACCCTTCATACACCCCTTAACCCACCCACATCCATCAACTCTCTCTCTCTCTTCCCTTAACCCACCACACCCTTCATACTCCCCTTAACCCACCCACATCCATCCAACTCTCTCTCTCTCCCTCTCCCCTTAACCAACACACATCCTTCATATTTATCTCTTTCATATTTCCTTATTTTTAGTTCTGTCTTCCTTCTCTGTTTTATCTAAAACGACCAAACCGGACTCGCCAGCCAAGTTTCGACCAAAACTAGATCTCGACCCAACAGAGAAAAGTGATCCTCTCATGGTGAGCTTCCTGTCTATGTAAGTGGGTTTCTTCAATTTTAACTTTTAGATTTGAAAAATTCTTAAGATTCAGGACTAATTCGGTTTTAACTGGGCATGTTGAAGATTTGGTTAGTGGTTTTGTTTGGGAGATTTAATTCAAGCTGAACTGTAAGAAAGTGGTTCAAATTCTTGGATTTAGGTAAGAACCCGAGAAACCCTAACCTAAACATAGCCCTCTTTCGATTTCTAAGAGCTTGGCTTGTTTTTTGTGTGTTTTTATGTGAATTATTTGAAGGGTGGTGAGTTTATATAGGAAAATTTTGAACTTTTTGCTTGGAATTTAAGTAGGTACAATTGTATGGAGGAATTGGTTAGAAGAGATTGTATGTGTACCTGATCTGGGTTTTTTCAAACCGCACTGGATCTGAATTAGAGTTCTTTTTGCGGCTTGAGTTTATATATTTTCATATATGAGTTATTTTTTATTGTTTCTTTTATGTACGCATGTCACAGTTTACTCACTTGGAGACTCGCTCCTATCGTACACAATTTTCATGTACCTCCCTGTCTCTCTTGTTCTATCAATTTTTGTAGTTCTACATTTGTGTGTTCTGTTTGTTGATCAAATTTAATGAATTAGATCGATGGTTTTAATTTTTTATACTACTCATGACTTTGGCAATGAGAGGTCCAAATGCTGCATATATCATCCAGATTAGTTCGTTTGTGGAGCAAACGGAAAGATAATGCCGTAACAATGTTGAATTGTTTTCTTGGATGGAGAGTTGATTGCCCTGTTTTTATGTGTTTGGTAATGTAGATACGGGAATGCGACTGTGGTGGAGAATACAGAGAAGATGGTAGGATCTTATCTTCCAGCAGATCAGGGCTGTTTTTGGTTTTGGCATTTAAGATATTTAAGTAGGGTTTCTCTTGCAGTTGTAGAATTTGTTAATTTTGGAAGCATGAATTAAATGTTTGGGATTAAATTACAATGCTTCCTATCAAAACCAATCAAAACCATTTTCTGAATCTAATGTTACAATGTTGTGCACTCTCATTAATAAGCAAAGTTTCATTATGATGAATTTTCAATCTTTCTCAAAATTTCAATAACTAAAATTCATGTGGCATTCAATGTGAATTTTGTCGGATTTGTCTCATTGCATTGTATTGATTTCTTGTACTGTTACCATGCCCGTCAATTTTTCCTTTTTAATCCTAACTGTAATCGCTTTCAAGGAAAAGAGGTTTCTTCTTTGATGCCTTACATGAGAGTTGTGGTTTTGACAATTGGGGAAATAAATTTCACTTATGAAGTATATTTGTTACTTGTTTCATTATTAGCAAATGAACATAAATTTAATTTGTTGTCTTCATTTAACTTCTTGATGATCATGTTATGTTGATAATAAAAGTGCATGCAGAAGTGTGAAGATCGGATTTGAGTTTTCACTCCTTAAAACACTACGATGTCTAATAAGGAGTATGTTTCTTACTGGATGATTTTATTGTTAGAACGAACATATGCTATTGTTATGTTGTAGCTTCTTAACTGTTTATACACAACTAATAGTGGGGAAGGATTTTAGAGGGATGAATTATATATTACATTGGTACAGCATACAAGTACCCACTTGAGGGCTTTGTTGCAAGTTTTTAGTTGTAGTTAAGTGTTTAGGTTGCTCTTAGGAGAGATTGAACAGTGAGGAAACCTGCAGTCTTAAGAAACTAAACAGCTCCATGAATCTTATCTTTTCGTATGGAAACATGAAAGACTTCACTAAAGCTGAAAATTAGATTTCAAAATACTTATTTATTAGCTTGTGCGTTGCAAAACCTATAAGGTTCTTAGCAGTTTCTATCTTTCTTAGAAATTAATGTCATAACAATGATTGTCCAAACTTTTATTGTTTTGTACATCTTGTTTGCTAGTAATGATGGTTTAGCTACTCAGTTTAGTTGCATATTTTGTTCGCTGTAATTTGGTATAACAAAGTAGCAATGCATCACTGCTATTGAGTTCTTAATGCCGATTGAAAGTTTTGGTCCTTGAACATGACTGGAAATAAGTCCTTACATTTTATTTTTTTTCATTTTCACTTTCATTTGGATTTTAGGAAGATGATTGCACTATCCACCAAGTTGGAAAAAAGGTGAATCTTTGATATGGTAGATCTGGAACTTTTACGTATTGATTTTAACTAACTCCTTTTTAGGTGTAATTTTGGACTTATTTTGTTTTGAATTCGACTATATTTGTTATGGCTTCTGATGAGGTGCAAGGCTTGCTGGGGAAGATGCATCTGTCCAAAAATGTATGTTTTGTTCTTTTTGCATTAGAGATGAAATAAGTAACATTACAATATATGTTTCTGAGATTGAGAATGTGTTGTAGGCTTTCTACATTTTATGAAAATTAAAAAAAAATACCTCAATTCAGTTTCAGTTTTTTAAATTTTGATTTTTTTTAATATTTAATTCTTGTGGGCACAATTATAATATAAGTGTCAATATGGCTGGAAAATATCTTCTGCTAAAGTTGTCAAAAACAAACACAAATAGTGGTCCATTTGTGCCTGCCTCTTTGAGCACCAAACAGTGTATTGTGCCCTTTTAGTAATGGTGACGCCCATAGAGGGCACATATACAAACTTAGTTGTTGCACTGTTGCTATTGGTCTATGGGCACATATGTTGGTGCTCTTTGGCCTCAAAGGGCACAATAATTTATTGCGTGCAGTGCCCATATTTTTTGTAGTGACCAGTCTTCAGGGAACCCTTAGCATTTTTTTTTACTTTAACTTTCAAATTACCACATTATTGATAATTCATTGTGAGGTTAAGTTCACCCCCTCTCTCTTAGTATAGATAATATCGTTTGTTCAAAAAAAAAATTCACATGGGTAACGTGGCTACAATATTGCATGTCTTCCAAGTGTCTGGTTTACATAAGGCTGGTGAAATGGTCATTTCGTAATAGATCTAAAAACAAAAAGAGTTAAGTGAACAACTCAATGTTCAGGCTCCTCTTAAAATATAACAAGCCTCTTCATATATTGAACGCCAATACAAAATTAGCAATGAAGATATACAATACTGAATCATGCCTTCAGGTACATCTACCATGTCATGCAAAAAGAAAACAGCATTTGTGCAATTTACATAACATAGTAGATGTAACTTGGAGGCACGGTATAGTAGATGTAACCTACCAAAAAATAAGCTCAGAATCCTCCATAAAAAAGTTGAGTGTTGCCCTAAAATAAAAGATGCCCTACAGCAGCTCAACAAATTGTCTTCATGGGCACTGGGCAGTGCAGTTGGTAGCTTCATGTCGTTGCCTGTGTTGTAACTTGTAAGAGGTATTTGTTGATAGACTCGCCCAGTATATGTCGACATGCTCACCTAGAAGTTGTTGGCATTTGTCGACAGACCGTGCAATATGAATGGATAAATGACTCAAGCCCACCAAGTGCTCAATAAAATGCTTGACTGAAAAATTTTGCATGCTAATATGTTAAAAAAACCTTGCCCATTACGAACGCTATATTTACTAACTCACAAATATTTTTTTCTAGATCCGCCCTTGGTTGTAATATTAATATCTATTGGGCTCTACAAATTTTGCATAGTATTTATGCATCCATGAAAGGATAAGTGATCATATATTGGTTTCATTTTCTGTTTGGAAACATATGATATGATTATGATTGTAAAATGCCCCCGTTTTGTTAGAAGGAATAAATATTTGCATATAAAATAGAAATTAACATATTAGGCAATCGATTTTTATATTACAAATTAAAACCAATTCATGACCTTCATATATAGTTTTATAATTAGACTTATATGTAGTGATATTATGTTCATCATTTGGGTAAGATATGTTATGACCTCTTCTTTTTATTTCTGCTTTTTTATTCTATTAGGAACAATGGAGTTCTGTTTTTTGGACGAAGGAAGATTGGGATTTTATTTTTTAATACAATGATATTTTTACACTAAGGATGAGGGATTAGGACTAAGTTATTCAATAAGGCAGTCATAATAATAAGCTGAGGGAGATGAAGAGGGTGTGTGTTTGTTTCACTCATGTTTTTCTCTTGAAAACAAAAGAGAGTTCTTCTCAAGGCTGGAAAGAACTCACAAAAATCTAAAAATAATACTAGAAAGATCAAATTTTTAAATTAAATTTGTAAAAACAATTTAAATTTGGTCTCCCTAATTATTACCCATGATGCAAAGGAGGCTTGAAAGCGAAAATACTAAACTCTAATAGGGAAATGGTGTGAGTGGACTTATTTAGGACTCTGTTTCCACTCAAAAAAACTAAGCTCCACTTGCTCTCTCTCCTTGAGCCGATCTTTTGGGCCTCTTGGTCACTTAGATCAACTTGTAATATATAGGATTAATGGGCTTGGCTTGTTAGGACCAAATTTATTCCAAAACATTTTTCGGTAACGAATCTTAAACTAAACAAGATGTTAATTACGCCAAATAGAACTAAAAAGATATCAAGGTTTTCTCCAAAAAAGATGTCATAATTGACGTGGCAGCTGAGTCATTTGACTCTTTGCTTTCTGGCTATCTTTTTTTAGAGCAAACAAAGATATAGTCAAATTCCTTTTATTTATGTTTTTAATGCATGGGTTCCATTGACAACCAATAGGATGAAAAAGCCAAGCTCTATAACCCTCGAAAAAAGATTATGATCCGCACTCTCTGAAATATGATTACTCTGGAAGAGACAGTGTAATGCCCCTGAAGAGGCAATAGATGTCCAAAGAAATGAAAATATTTTAAAAACTATGCATGCACATGCACATGAGAATTATGGGACCACCAATTGATATAACCAATGTTAATTTTGGTTTTACAGTAACTACTAGATTCATCAATGAGTTATGTTGATATTGAGCCATGTTCTTTTGTTCATTGATGAAAAGAAAAATTATTGGCCATAATGGAGAGGCAATTCCATTACAACTAGTAAAGAACGTGGAAAAATGAACCTATATAGTAAAAATAGCCGAATGATGTTAAACCCAGAAGGTTACATATGAGCATTTGTAATACAATGAAACTCACATGATATGACACAAGGTTTCCAGTTGAAACCTGAAATCGTGATATACTTCTGTTTACATGATTTCCTATTATGAAATGTGTGACAACCCGTCCCTAATTTTACGATTTCATAAATTTTAAAAGTGTGAATTGGTGAAAATACCCTTAGAGACAAGGATTCTGACTTTTGTTGACCATCATTTCAAGAGATGTATGACTTATTCTTTTAGCATAATTGTGTAGTACTTGACGATACGAACGAGTGGGTATAAACGGATTCGAAATTGGAGCTACATTGGAAATTTTACGGACTTACGAAGTTCAAGGCATTTTGGTAAATTCAGTATTTTAGATAAATTACCTTCTTTTTTTTCTGTGAGGATTTTTCTGCATGGTGGGACCCACCCACGTGGGTTTCCTATCCCTTGCGTCCCTGTGTCACTATTCCTTCCATACTCTCTCAGTTCCCTCATCCCTCACCTCACTCATCTCTCCCTCAACTCTCTCGTCCGTGCTCCCACTCTGCAAGTGCAGAGAAACCTGCAACTCGACCATCACTCGCCGTTTCCGGCGAGCATCACCACCCAGACCTCCACCTCACACCGCTCCCTTATCTCACGAACCTCACATCTTTAATGTTATTTCCTCCATGCAAGCACCGAGATGGTGCAATGACCTCGCCATTTTCTCCGGCAGGTGTACTTAGAACCCAACGAAACCAAGGTTAGCCTCGAGACCCTGAAATCCTTCTTATTTTAAAGCTCTTATATTGTTTAACTTTAAAAACGAGTTTGGGAGATGATCTGATGCAGAAACACATAGGAAGGAACTTCCCATATTTTCTGGCAGATTTCGAGCCGTTTTCCGGCCACAGTCGAGGAAACCAAAGGTATATTTCGATTCCTTGTCCTCTGAGCTTCGATTTGATATATTGGAAGGCTAGGTTTAGTGGAGTTTTGGTGTGGTCGGATCTGGGTAGAATCTGACGGTTGCAATGGCAATCGACTGAAGAAGAAGAAGAGAAGGAAAAGAAAAAAAAAAAGGCCTTAGGCTCAAAACCGGGTCCAAGTCTTTGGCCCAAATCTTTAGCCCAACCGGACCAAAGCTTTGGGCTGATGTTTCAGCCCAGCCCAGTTCCAAAATGGGCTCAGAATATCCTGGGAATATTCCTGGAATATTCTTAGAATATTCCATGTGTTGACTTTTATCGGAATTTTCTCGGAAACCCTCCTAGGCTAATTTCAACGCCCCGAGTCCATTTTTGACATCCGTTTAGTGAAATTCCAAAGTTTTAGCATAGTTAACCACCAAGGCGGCTCGGTTGACTTTTTAGGGTTGACTGTTGACCCTCTCGTTGACTTTTTACAAAATTTACCTGGCACCCTCCTTAGCGTATTTCGACGCCTTGATTCCAAATTTGCACTCCGTTTTCCCAAATTTAATTATTTTAGTGGGGTTTTTCTAATGGGTCCTAATATTATGCTTAAGTGAGATTATTATTGGAAACTTCGGCTTTTCACGCCCAAATAGTTGCGATCTCGCAAGTAACTGTGAGTGGGTCTTTTCTTTTATATAGCATATATATATATATATATATATAATCGTTAGGTGAGATTACTATTGGAGACTTCGGCTTTTCACGCCCAAATAGCTGCGACCTCGCAAGTAACTGTGAGTGGGTCTTTTCTTTTATATAGCATATATATATATATAATCGTTAGTTTCCATTTATACATTTCATAAAAAAATTTCTACAATACGCCTAGAATAGCATGACGCTTATAAGATTTAGCACATTGATAAAAATTATGAAGTTATGCCACGTCCTATGGGAAGCACAAGTATGAGTATTATTATTGATGCCATATTTATATTTACTGCTATGAATGATATTATGTGGATTAGAACTATCAAATCACTATGGCATGACCATATTTGTGTTATCTGCTCATCGTTTGCTGCATCGGTGTTAGTACTCGCCCGGACCAGGGCCAGTCTTTCACGTGTATATGCACATCACACTGTACGCTCACTTTGGATCCATTGTAGGTGTCAATCTTGTCCTAGCTTACTATAGGAAATTATGACTCATATGTGATGCGCATAGCGCCAGTCTTCACGTGATTGTAGTACTATAGCGTATATTATTGTTACATCCAGTCATGTTCATATCAGAATATCTCTACATGAACTCGTGTGTCAACATGTGTCGATGAGCACTCGATATGGTATGTTTGCTTATGCGAGATTATGTGATTATGGATGTCATGCGCTTATTTACAAGATATTGTGCCGTAATGAATTCTTGAGATTTTGCAGACTACGGTAAGTATTTTCTTATTATACGTAGTATGTATATTTTGGAAACTATACTTGTTTTACTGCGAGGGGTTATTATGTTTTTGAAAAGGTTTTTATAAAACTTTATTTTTAGGCCCACTCGCCCTTGTTTTTTGCCTTTCCAGGTTTTAGCAACTAAACTTTCGTATCGACGAGGATACTTGGCAAATCTTGGTATAGGTGGGTGATGCGATGAAAGTTAAGCACTCAAATTAAACCCTCTTGTTGTCAAATTGTAGTATAAATGCAAGTAGGGATCGTTCTAAACCGGGGATTAGGAGGGCTTGCTAAAACCTCTAAACTTACTCAAAAACATAAAAACAAAGTTAAAAACGTTTGAATAGACTCAAGGGACTCAAAACAGATTCTAAAGACTCAAAACAACTTAAAAACACTCAAAACTGCCTAAAAACACAAACTGGGCATATTTGACACAATTTTGGACGAATTTAGTGTTTTGGCTTGAATCAAAACACTCAAAAACACAAACAAAACTGAAATTTAACACTTTGAAACAAGAAAGTAAAACTAGGCAGATTGTAAGACAAATTTGAGGAATACGATGATGGATGGATTAGTTAGAGGTTCGTTCTTCACACATGACACACTTGTACACGAATCGATTTCCAATTGCTTTTCAATAAACTATGATGCTCAACACCCCAGATTAACCATGATGCACAAATTAACCCTCAGATTTTCCTTTACTCATTGAGTTGGATGAATGCATGCAACAACCCAAATCATTCTCTAAAAGTCCCCTATATGAATGCATAATAGAGATACAATCAGAGATCATTACGTTCAATGAAAATCATAAGTGTTGACGAGGCAATTATAACTATGAATGCATGATACATTAGCCAAGAATTCAATTAACGAGATTGTGATAAACAACCTTCACTACTCATGAATATAAACTTGTAACGATTAGGTGAAACTCATTTATATTCTAGCATCTAATTTATGCATGAAAAGTAAGTATGCATCCTTAATAAACATACAAGAATCAGTTATGAATAAAATAGATAATTGAATTGCAATCACAACTTATCAAATCACAATTGGAAGAAATCAATTCATATCTCAAGCATGTTCATGGCTTCAAACTTCCCCCTAACTAAATAGGGATTTAGCTACTCATAATTGCAACAAAATCAGAAAATAACAAAGTAGACATTGAAAGCAAGAACGAAGTACACCTAAAACGCTCCAAAGTTTCAAGCTTGAAACGCCAAGGACCTTCGTTTTCACCACCTTGTTGCAGCACAAGTGTCTAAGGATGTGTATGGATATATGGAAAGGTTATGAATGTATTTAGGATTGGTGAATGTCTCGGCCAAGGGAAGGAAATATATGCTTTGTGTTTTGGGATATGTTGGATGAATGTATATGTGAATGTGGTTGAATGTATGGTGAATGGGGAATGGCTGGATGAAGGATGGAGGTCTCACGGCAAGGGAAATGAAAGTGTTTGTGGGATGTAAAAATTATCGATCAAGATGGTACCCTTAGGAAGGGGAATGGTGGATGCATTTATAGGCTAGGGAGAGGACCACTCCATTTCCTTTGCATGTGCAGTTTGTATGTGAAGGAAATTTTGTGAAAAACATGTTCATTTGAGCAACATCAATAGCATGCAATTAACAAATTAAAGGCGGAATCATGCTTGCATGCACTCAAAACAAAAACATCAACCATGAAATTCAAAGCCTAGTAGATTGGTGAACCTTGACTCAACTTAAAACAACATTTGTTAGTTGAGAAATATTTACCTTTGTAGATTCCTCTTTGCATATGCAAAGGATAATCACCCAAGAGATAGGGCCTTCATTCCTTGCTTCTTAGCTCCATGGATTTGGTTGAATGAATTGGATTCTCCAAGTTCCCAAAATAGAGAACCTCTAAAGATTCTACACCAAGGTTGGATTGGAGAAGAAATGAGTGACCTTGGAGTAGTGGGATTGCTAGATGCACCCTCCAAGGTGGTTGGCCTCTTAGAGAGAAAATGAAGAAACAAGTTCTCACCAATTTTCTCTAAAATCAACACTAAATGGCCACCCACTCTAATGGATATGGGCTTTTGGGCCTTTGTGAATCTTTATTCATTAAGTTGTCATACAACTTAAGTCAATGGGCTTTAACGTTCGAAGCCCATTGGGCCTTAAGGTCCAAAACTATCCCGAGGTCTTTAACGAACTTATTCGTTTGATTAATTAACATATTAATTAATCCTTGCCATAAATAATTAAACCATTTAATTATTCTTATTCATCTCCTTTGTTTCTTCAATCTCCACCTTACACGGTGTACGATACATTAGGTTCCTTTTAGCGAGGCAGTGGGCGATTAAAACCATTTTACATCGATTGTGAATTGAAACTTACTTTCAATTCTCCCTTTAGTGATTACACACGTTTAGGGCTTCCACAAACCATGAGTGACACCTAGCAGCATATCATGTCTACCCAAGCTAATCAGAAGAGGTAGAGAACCTATTCAGTTTAGGATTACAAATGCAATACGGTATTTCTCTAATCTAATACTCTTGACCACATTGTTTGGTTTGATAGTTTATTTATTCATGTCTACTATCCAATGTGATTCGTTTGCTTATATGATTACCTTGAATGTGATTTGGAACGCATTCCCAAATCTCATTCATACTCTGGCCAGAGATTTTAATCATATCATAGAGTATTCTCCCTCAAACCATTTTAAAGGTTAGAGATCCCTTGTTGCACATTCACTTGTCTCCATAACTAAGTGGCTTAACCCCAATGATGTCGTGGACACCCCGATGGGGTGACTTTGACATAATCAAAGATCAAGGACTTAACCACAAGACAACTGTGATGCCTCAGGTCAAAAGACTAATTTGCATTATCCCAACCATGAGTTCTCATGTGACATGAGTATGAGAACTCCTCGTTGATCGTGTTCAGTGAACTCATTCTCTATTGAGCACCTACGTACTTGTCTTGATGTCACACACACCAATGACTCGAGACTAGTCACTCTCCCTGAGAGAAGGCACAGTACGTACTGATCTTATCGGACTGTCAATGCCCAATTGGCAATCCTATGATCAGGAACATTTAGGATGTGTCTACGAAAGAATGGTCTCATGAATCTAACTTCATTAGATTGCATTCTCCCAATCACATATTCCTTGGACTTTATCGTTTAAGCATATAACATTTATATGAGACGGCTCAAACAATAATGTTTGCCCTTTATATGTAAACTAGATTAGTTTAACATGTGAAATGTCCGTAAAGTATCATCATATGATTGGCTTTAGGGCACATTTCCAACAGTATGGGTGTGTGCTGTCCATGTTTCCCTTTACATTTGCACACACATGACCTCCATCATTTCAGCCATAAAACAAACACATTTTCTGCCATGTTTCTCCTTTACATTTACACACATGTTCTTCATCATTTCAGCCACCAAACACACATTTTCTGCCCATGCCGTGTGTGTATGTCATCCTTGTTCTTGTGGCTAAAAGTATCTCCCTTCTTGCATGTGCCATTTCTTTCCTCTTTGCATGTGTGTCTCTTTTGCATGTGTGTGTTGTCATCTTTGTTTCTTCTTTGCACATGCCATGTGTTGTCCATGTTTAGATCCCCTTTACATTTGCACACATATGCTTCATCATTTCAGCCACAAACCACTACACTTTCTCTCCATGTCGTGTGTCTTTCTTTCCCTTTGCATGTGCCTTGTATGATGTTGTCACCATGTTCTTGTGGCAGAAATGTTAAGTAATGATGAAGGGTTGCTGTGCACAAGTGTGAAAGATGGTGCTCAAGGCCTCTTTGCATGTGTCTTTGCTGTCATGTTATCATTATTTCCACATCCACAAGCTGTCACACTTGCACACACACATGCTCTTCATTATTTCAGCCACAAATCACCCATTTGCTGCCCTCCAACATGTCCTTGCCGTGGGTTTCCATGTGTTTGTGCTTGCACACACACATCTTCATCATATCAGCCACAATCAACACATGTTCTCCATCACATGGCAGCTATGATGTTTGTTAGTTGTAGGTCACACACTTGCACACACATATGCTAAATTCTAATCTTCCCAAAACGTCCATCCTCATGTCTCCAAGTGCATGCAATCCATTTCAGCCCAAAATTGCTCCAAAATGCACTTTTCTTGCCAACTTTGTTATTATGACCTACAAACATACGAAAATGGCTTAAAACACTCTTATAAGCAATAACTAACTAAGTAAGTGCAGGAAAACATGTTAACTAAGTCGCATAAATATGCTCCTATCAGTGGGTTACCTTCGATGGTATAATTCTCATCTTACTTTACTGTACTTTACTTATGCTCTGTCACCACGTGTGAAATGGGTTCATTCCTGCTCACCAACGCACTCTTATATTTAGGCACTTTTAGGTTTAAATTTATTCACATTTTCACATCACTACACTTATGGCTTCGTCACCCTCCTGGTGTCGGCCAGTACAGTTCGATTCGGAGTCCAGGTGGACTTTCTGGGTCAGGGTGTGTCAAAACGATTTCATTTCATATGAATGAATCATATATTATACGAATGTTTATAAGATGCATGAAGCATATCTCCATAAGTAATTCCCTCAAGTATACATAGAAGTAAATTTCTCTGTATAAATTTCAAAAAAGAACATGTCATGAAGTGCATAAAATCCCTGAAGGATTCAAATTGCTAAAGTAAGTCCTGGAATGGTAAAGCACAAATTATGTACTCTATACCAAGATGATATAATTGCCCAAGTAAGTACTTTTATTATGATATTGTTGTAACATACTAAATCTCTTGCAAGAGTCAATGGTCTTAGATTGGGAATTCTGAAGAGTCTAGAAAGATTATAAAGTGTTGAAGGACAAATATTGTCTCAAGCTGCAAATCGAACATTATGCCAATACAATTCTTATCCATCAAAAGGTTTATGGTATTAAATAACCATGTGGATTGAAAATCATGAGTTGAACACTTAAATAACTAACCAATATTTAGATACTAAGAAAGATCATTCATCCTCGTGACGGAGATGATGAATTGATATTTGTTCCAGAAGTACCATATCTTGGTAAAGTGTGTGCCTTCCTATATTTAACACAATGTATAGCTTTCAGTCAATCTGTTAGCGGGATATAGCTCCACTCCAACAATTCGACATTGAAAAGAGAATCAAAGATGTTTCGTAACAACAAACATGGGTCTATTATATTCCGAGAAACCCACAGATAACCAAAATCTTGTTGGATATGCATATGCTGGTTTTCTCTCTGATTCACATAAAGCTTGCTCACAAACTAGATATGTGTTCACTTAAGAAAATACAACAATCTCATGGTGCTTAAATGAAGCTGACACAAGTTGCTACATCTTCTAATCACTCATAAATACTTGCTCTCCTTGAAGCCAGTTGTGAAGGTTTTTTGTTTAAGATCAATGATCCATCACATTTAGAACCCATGTATGTTAAAAAACAAACACTACAACTATAATTCATGAAGATAATGCAAGATGTATTGCTCAAGTGAAAGAAGGACTCATCAAAGGCAATAAGATTGAACTCATATCTCCAAAAAAAATTTGTACACATGAGCTCCAGAAAACCAAAGTTATTGAACTAATGATAACGTGGCAGACCGATTCTTCAAATCTCTGCCAAAGTTTATATTCCAGAAGTTGGTGCATGGTATCGGAGCTACATCAACTTACTAGTCAGTTAAATTAAAGAATGTATGAATAAGGTGGAGATACTCAGCAAAGGGAACATCCAAGACACATGCATGTTGTACTATTTTTCCTTCGTCTAGGATTTTTCTCATTAAGTTTTTTTCTTGCAAGGTTTTAATGAGGCAACAAAAGCGCATTCAACACTATATCAATGATCCAAGCAAAGTTGTACTCTTTTTCCTTCGCTATGATTTTTTCCCACTGGATTTTTTCAAGTTAACAAAGCAACCGATATTGGTAAATGACCATCCAAAAGAAAGTGTTGCAAAAGATGAGGATGGCACATTTGCAAATAAGGATGAACTTGAGGGGAAACCTATACTTGAAAACCTATATATAGGTGCTCATCTTATGAATGAAAATAAAATATAATGGAGTTTGCCTATTCTACTCCTCCTCAATTCTCTCTTTCAGTTTCTGATATGTGTTCGACAAGAAGTTACTAGAATATGAAAGTTTTATTATTTTAATTTGGTAAAAGGGAGACGTCAATTGTCACATCCCAATCTCGACTCCGTCGTGGGACGATATTATCCACTTTGGGCCCTGGCCACGCCCTCACGGTTTTGTTTCTGGGAACTCACAAGAGAACTTCCCAGTGGGTCACCCATCCTGGGAATGCTCTCGCCCAAACTCGCTTAACTTCGGAGTTCTTATGGAATCCGAAGCCAGTGAGTTCCCAAAAGGCCTCGTGCCATATGGAGGAGGGCATGTACATATAAGGCACATCACACCCCTCTTCATTGGTCAATGTGGGATGTTACAATCCACCCCCCTTAGGGGCTCGACGTCCTCGTCGGCACACTCGCACCGAAAGGCAGAGTGGCTCTGATACCATTATGTCACATCCTAGTCTCGACTCCGCCGTAGCACGATATTGTCCATTTTTGGTCCTCGATAGCACTAATCTTTTCAATCGCACTAGTGATCATTCCGAGTCGGGGTGTGTCATCGAGTGCAGGCTATGTCGTAAAATTGTAAAGTAAAGATATTTTCACAGATGTTTTTTTTTAGTTTATATATATATATATATACAAGTGTGCTTAATTTTAATTGTTAATTATGTTTAATTTAGGTTTTTTTTTATTAACACTCCATAGATTATTGAAAACACTCCATATTTAAAATTTATCCCAACAATTCCACTTTTAACATTTTTCTAATGAATCCACTCCACCTCCCAAAACCAAAAAATCTCACAACCACTCACCCTACCATCGTCGATGACTTTCTCTTTGATCAATTGAAGTGTTGTCTTGATATTACGTTTCTTCAATTCAATCCATTAGATGTACTTGTATAAACTATTCACTGTTGGAAAATTAGTTATTATTTTATTATTGTTTATGGTTTTCTTGTGGGCTAAGTGTTGGAAATGTGCTCTAAAGCCATTCATATGATGATACTTTACGGATATTTCACATGTTAAACTAATCTAGTTTACATATAAAGGGCAAACATTATTGTTTGAGACGTCTCATATAAATGTTATATGCTTAAACGATAAAGTCCAAGGAATATGTGATTGGAAGAATGCAATCTAATGAAGTTAGATTAATGAGACCATTCTTTCGTAGACACATCCTAAACGTTCCTGATCATAGGATTGCCAATTGGGCATTGACAGTCCGATAAGATCAGTACATGCTATGTCTTCTCTCAGGGAGAGTGACTAGTCTCGAGTCATTGGTGTGTGTGACATCAAGACAAGTACGTAGGTGCTCAATAGAGAATGAGTTCACTGAACACGATCAACGAGGAGTTCTCATACTCATGTCATATGAGAACTCATGTTTGGGATAATGCAAATTAGTCCTTTGACCTGAGGCATCACAGTTGTTGTCTTGTGGTTAAGTCCTTGATCTTTGATTATGTCAAAGTCACCCCATCGGGGTGTCCACGACATCATTGGGGTTAAGCCACTTAGTCATGGAGACAAGTGAATGCGCAACAAGGGATCTCTAACCTTCAATTGGCTTGAGGGAGAATACTCTATGATATGATTAAAATCTCTGGCCAGAGTATGAATGAGATTTGGGAATGCGTTCCAATTCACATTCAAAGTAATCATATAAGCACAAGAATCACATTGGATAGTAGACATGAATAAATAAACTATCAAACCAAACAATGTGGTCAAGAGTATTAGATTAGAGAAAGACCGTATTGCATTTGTAATCCTAAACTGAATAGGTTCTCTACCTCTTCTGATTAGCTTGGGTAGCCATGATATGCTGCTAGGGGCCACTCATGGTTTGTGGAAGCCCTAAACGTGTGTAATCACTAAAGGGAGAATTGAAAGTAAGTTTCAATTCACAATCGATGTAAAATGGTTTTAATCGCCCACTGCCTTGCTAAAAGGAACCTAATGTATCGTACACCAAATAAGGTGGAGATTGAAGAAACAAAGGAGATGAATTAAATGGTTTAATTATTTATGGCAAGGATTAATTAATATGTTAATTAATCAAACGAATAAGTTCGTTAAAGACCTCGGGATAGTTTTTGGACCTTAAGGCCCAATGGGCTTCGAACGTCAAAGCCCATTGACTTAAGTTGTATGACAACTTAATGAATAAAGATTCACAAAGGCCCAAAAGCCCATATCCATTTAGTGTTGAATTAGGGTTTTTGGTTCTTTAGGTCATTTAAAGAAGTGACTATATAAAGAACTTTATAACCTAAAATTCATAAGTTGTTGATTTTAGAGAAAATTGGTGAGAACACAAAGCTTCCATTTCTCTCTAAGAGGCCAACCACCTTGGGGGATATTGTCTAGCAATTCTATTTCCTCAAGGTCACTCATTTCCTCTCCAATCCAACCTTGGTGTAGAATCTTTAGAGGTTCTCAATTTTGGGAACTTGGAGAACCTATTCTTCTAACCAAATCCATGGAGCTAAGAAGAAAGGAATGAAGGCCCTATCTCTTGGGTGATTATCCTTTGCATATGCAAAGAGGAATCTACAAAGGTAAATATTTCTCAACTAACAAATTGTTGTTTTTTTAAGTTGAGTCAAGGTTCACCAATCTACTAGGCTTTGAATTTCATGGTAGATGTTTTGTTTTTGAATGCATGAAAGCATGATTCCGCCTTTAATTGTTAATTGCATACTATATGATGTTATTCAAATGAACATGTTTTTCACAAAAATTTCCTTCAAGTGGTATCAAGAGCCTAGGTCTAGTAGTTGGTGAATCATTTTGGGTTTTGTAGTTCATAGTTTTTTGATTTAAAAGTTGTAATATGTTACAAGCTTTATTCTTGTTTCTTTGAATGTAAATTTTGTTAGAAAATTTGCCATCTCAAATGTTGTAGATGTAGTTCATATGAGCATGAATTTTGGAGCTAAAATTTGGTGCCATATTTTTGGGGAAATTCGGCCAAATCCAAAGGGTGATTTTTTGGGTTCATGTTTGTCTTGTTAAAATGGTTTTAAAGTGACTTTTGGAACCCCTAAGTACCCTAGGATGTTAACCCTCTTTTGAGTGATGAAAATTTGAGTTTTGGTGAGTGAAAACATTCATGGAGCTATTATGAGTTTTCATGAGTGTTCTTCAATGTTCTTGAAGTTCTTGCCAAGAACAAAAAGTTTTGAAGTTTTGATTCAAAATGTTTTATGTTTTTACATAAAGTTTTGGTTTAATTTTAGTGGGTGATTTTAGTGGGTGATGATTATTTTTAAAGAATTATTAATGGTTTTAATGGTAGACAAACCTTTTAAAAAGTTTGACATAAATTCAATTAATGGTTATAATGGTAGACAAACTTTTTTAAAAGTTTAACATAAATTCAAAATATTTCATCTTTACCTCACCTAATAAAACCCACTTACAAAAACTTTGTAAAAATCATATTTTTTCTATCATGCCGGCCACCCTAATTAAATAGGGTATTTTTGGGTCTTTTATTCAATTACATAAAGTTTTGATACTTTTGTGTATTTGCACTTTGGCCCAAAAGTTTACGTTTTTACGTTAAGGCCCAAAAACGTTAAAGGACAAATTGTTTTGCTCCTTTAATGAAGCTTTTTTGTATTTGTTGAAATTTTTGGGTTCTAGTTGTAATTACATGAAGTAGTGGACTTTTGTGTTTTTA
This sequence comes from Malus fusca, assembly GCA_035220775.1. Lineage (NCBI taxonomy): Eukaryota > Viridiplantae > Streptophyta > Magnoliopsida > Rosales > Rosaceae > Malus > Malus fusca. Next base: position 15,154,578 of record CM069061.1, read on the forward strand.
CAAAGTGACCCCAAAAGTTTGTGTTTCGCAATATAGCCCAAAAAGTTGTGGTTATTGCATGATGGCCCAAATTAAGTAGGAAACAAAAATTGTTTTGTCTCTTTAAATGAGAATTGGATTTTCATTTCATTTAGCTCCATTTAAATCAATTTTATGGATACAAAAACCAAATGAAAATGTTGCATTCAATTTAATTAATTAAAGTGTTGATTAATTAAAGGGTGATTATGAACCTAAGCCTACGATAATTGAGCTATGTGAAAGGCCGTTTCAAATTTGTTTGAACCATGGGAATGTGTAGATTAATTTTGGTTGTAATTTGATTTGATCAAATGTTGTAAAAGAGCATAAGCTCTTCTTTACTTTAAAGTAATTTGAATTATGCAAATGTTGTAAAGAGCATAAGCTCTCTTTTACTTTGAAGTACTTCTTTCTTGCTTTATTTGATATGCATGAAAATGAAGTAGTTGGGTCCAACGCCCCTAGGAACAACACGCCTTAATGTGATTAAACGCGTAACTAAAATCAATCTCCATCCCTAGTCCGAGATTCAACACTAGGCTCGTGTTGAATCTAAACAAAGGTTCATAGTCATCCTAAGGCCCTAAGGCAACTATATAGTCCATCAAATGAATGCAAACCTTATGTTAGTAGTATCATATACTCTTGCTTTAAAAAACCGTTTTATAAGCATAGTGGGAGTATTATATACAACTAAAAACAAATGGACCAATAGTTGTAATAGGACCAAAATTGTTTTAATGTAGATTAAAATGAATACTTATATGTGATGAGACCTAAAACCCTCAACCAAACCATTATTAAGTTGAAAAGCGTGAGAGTGCTTAGAACACTCTTTCGTGGCCTTCCACCGTGGTAGGCTCCAATCGTTTATGACTTGTACACCGGCTTCACCCTATCATGGGGGAGTACAAAGTGCATGCTTATACTCAGGAGGAGTCTATATACATACTTGATGAGGTTAGTGTAGGCAACGAGGATGGCCGACATCGTATCATCGTGAGGCTATTCTTGAACCCCTTCACGAACTAAGCATGGTGGGAATGACTTAACTAAGTGCAATGGCGCCAACATCGTATCATCGTGAGGCAACATTCTCTAGAGGCCAAATTGATGGGTACTTGCATTAGTTGCAAATGAGTAAGCGTACTCTCTCATTATTATTAATGCTAGCCAACATCATATCATTGTGAGGTGGGCTTGGTAATAGTGAGTCTCCCATAACCTACTAAGAGTTTCCTCCAAAACTCTCGAATTCCAATGAGGGATATGGAATTTGCCAAAAATAGTGGGTGATGCTATTTGATTTAAAGACCCAAATCAAATGGCTTAAAATCAATCAATTTATATTCGTTATGTATTTGTTTACCAATATATTTGCAAACGCTATCCAAAACTTGACAAAGAAAAGCAGAATGTTTTAGTTTCCGGACTTGGTAACACAATCCCAAAGATTGTCTTAAATGGATTGTGCATGTACCTAAGAAGTCTCATCCTCACAATCTTCCTATTGATAATGTATCATTGGAAGAACATGTTAGAAATGTCTATCATGAAGAGGACAACACAAACAACCAATGCTTATTCCTTCGTTATATGAACAAATGAACTTATGAAGAAATGAGAGTTGCCTTGAACAACTCTTGAAAGTTTGTAATTATGTTTAGAACATAATGGTTGGTTGACAAAAATAGTCCATCAACATGGACTTATGATGATTTTGAATCATTGAGTGTTGAAGTGATAAACCACTTAACGAGACGGAAACTAAGCTAGGACTTCACCTTTATGTCCCTATCCTAATGGTTCACTAAGTTTATTGTAAACTATGTAGTGAACAATAACCACACACTCTCCAAAATGTTTGATGTGTATAACACAATTGAAAAAGGTTTCAAGAGAGATAGTGGGAGTTTAGGGACCATGACTATTGTAGTAAAAGGAGAAGTCAAATGAAGAAGATAAAATTAACTCCAAGGGAACAAACTTTCTTTATGAAAGGATGGACATTGGAAGGGGTATTTGCAAGAAATGTCTTGCAAGTGTCAAGAACACACCTTTCGAAGGTGTTGTAAATTGTTCTTGAATAGTTCAAAACAGTTGGTTCTTCTACTTGAATGCTTGATTCCGTATTAGTAACTATGTTTTACAATCGTTGTAGAAGTGTGGCTAATAAGAAGTAGAAGAATAATGAGAGAAGAGAAAGTACTTCACATTCGGAACGTGAATAAAATATAGATCTCTGCGAAAGCAGATGGTACTAACTTCCTCATATGAACTACCAAAGAAATTGGAAAAACTAAAGATTGTCTTTACATTCCAATTTTAAGGAACTTAATTCCGTCACTATAGTAGAGATGGATGAATGTTTTGTTTGACAAAACATTGTTCTTTATTAATCACTGATTGGATTATAGTAATCTAATTGATTGTCTCTATAGTAGAGATGATATGGTAGCGTTAACTGTTTAGAATATAATGATGCTTAAAACCCAAAAGGTTGCAAGGTAGTGACTAATCCCAACTGAGTTGTGATACCTCTAAAACATAAATTACGAGTTGGTTATAGATGGATGCTTTGGATCGTTAGATACGGATCCAATACCTTCTTGTCAAAATTGTATAGAGGCGAAATGTTCGAATCTTTATTCTTTTGGAAAGAAGAAAGAATCACAAAGTTATTGAGGTTAATTCACTTAGATGTTAGTGGCACTTGTCCACAACATAATACTACTCATGTTGTTTGACATTCACCGAAGATCACTCTCGGTTGGACTATAGTTTATTATGAATAAACACAAGTCCGAATACTTTGCAAAAGGTTTCAAAGAATTCAAGAAATGTAAGTTGATGAGTAAGACGTCTAAAGTACTTACCTCCTTAGATTTGATCCAAGGAAAGGTAACACTTTAGATGAGTTTCCTTGAAAGATATCAAGGAAATTAGCATCATAAGATAATGATTTTCTCCATTAGGAGAAGAACGAACTTGAATAAGATTTAGTTCGTTGAATATTATCAATTACCCATATATATAGGATATATACTTCTAAAACAATATGATTGTCAATTAGGAGGTCTTCCAAATTTTCATAACTCCATAGGATGTAGTTGGAAAGAAAGACAAATCTTAATCATGTTAAGATTTGGGGTTGTGTGCTAATGAGCAATATTTGTTTAAAAATTAACTTGTGGATATCCTTAAATTAACCTTTGGATATCACTTCTATAAACCAACCAACAAATGTTGTTTGTTGAGTAGTTCATTGTAATCCTACAATGTGATTTGCCTTAGAGCAAATGAACTAGGAATAGAACTCAAAGAATGGGTTCTTTGAGAGACAAGATGATGATCAACAAATATAACAACCTAGTTCTTATACCACAAGCTCCAAGGTAGTCGAGAAGGATTCATAAACCGTCTCAGTTGAATGGTTTGAACTTTATGACTATGTCATAGAGTTGCACCTCTTAATTCGAAAGAAATAAGAATGAAAATCCTTATGACTACATTGAGTGTATATATATGATATATACTCAAGGAAACGGTAAAGTACCATTTGACCCGAAATAATGAAACCTTCATAGCTAATTGGTAGCTTAAGGTGACTACAATCAAAGAGAATGGTTGACTTTGAAGGAACCATTTTTGACGTAGTCTTAGTTTCAATTAATTCGAAGATAGCTAGCTACAACTAAATGTTGATTCAATGTTTGGACATAATATAGGTTTCCGAAACCATTATTAAGATAGTCCTAATAATATATGTCTAAAACTATGAATCACAAAACATGTAAGTTGTAGAGATCCAACCATCATGGATCTTAGCAAGCTAGTGGGAGCCATAAGCGTTTTATGAGAGAAAAGGTCAAATCGTTTGATTTCTCATAAAGATGTAAATGAATCTTTTGTTTACTAGGTTTACAAAAGATTAGTGGGAGTTAATCATGTTCCTAAAATTTAAATATATATATGATATATTAATTTTGGAAATGAAAAGAATACTTCATTGTTAAAGTTATGACTTTAAACATTCTATAAAGATAGAATGTATATGGGAGACATAGTCTATATACATGGGATGGAAATCTATAATGATAGATTTTAGGATATAATTGGATTATATCATGCCCTAATAATAGACAAAAGGATGCTAGGAAGTTTCTCATATGATGATAAACTTCAATAAGAAGAACAACTCTAGTGAGACTAGGAGGTAGCTCTTCTCAAAGGGAACGTACCCTTTGACTCCCAAAGAAATAATGCGTAAATCGAATCCTTTATGCATACGCAGAAAGGTGATTTATGTATTTCATATTGTATGAAAAACATTGATATGAGTTGTACCTAGAAAGGTACAAGGCGATATCAATGCAAGCCCAGGATCAGAACCATGGCAACTGTCAAGTGAATCATTAAGTATTTAAGAAATACTAAAGGATAGGTTCCTCGAAGAATGAGGAAGAATTAGAGTAACGTAATGGAAGCGTAAATGTATTAGATTGTGAATCTAATCCATCATTGGATGTTTCTTCATTATGAATGAAGAGATAAACAGATATCTCTTTATTATGACTAAAGAGATATTTGGATGGAAACATTAAAGTAATGACTTTAGTGTGTTCCATTATGAATGCAAAATATATTGCCATATAGAAGTTTACAACAATGTTGTTTGGATGGGAAAGTTCATTTATGAACTCTCTATTCGGTTCCAACCAGAAAGTGTATCTAGTGTACTGACACTACGACACTAATGGGGCGATAGCTCAAGCCTGGGAATCAAGGTCTCATCAAGATCCGAACTCATATGAGAGACTGAACCACATGATTGGGAATCATGTATAATGGTGACGTCGATATTCTCAAGGTTGCTTCTATGGATAACATATAGATATCCATTTCCTAGGCCTACTACTCAGCCATTTAGGAAATGACTACAGAAGAGGAATCATAACAGATGACCAAGCTGATTGGCTCTAGTGCAAGTGGGAGATTGTTGGAAATGTGCCCTAAAGCCATTCATATGATGATACTTTACGGATATTTCACATGTTAAACTAATCTAGTTTACATATAAAGGGCAAACATTATTGTTTGAGACGTCTCATATAAATGTTATATGCTTAAACGATAAAGTCCAAGGAATATGTGATTGGAAGAATGCAATCTAATGAAGTTAGATTAATGAGACCATTCTTTTGTAGACACATCCTAAACGTTCCTGATCATAGGATTGCCAATTGGGCATTGACAGTCCGATAAGATCAGTACGTGCTATGTCTTCTCTCAGGGAGAGTGACTAGTCTCGAGTCATTGGTGTGTGTGACATCAAGACAAGTACGTAGGTGCTCAATAGAGAATGAGTTCACTGAACACGATCAACGAGGAGTTCTCATACTCATGTCATATGAGAACTCATGTTTGGGATAATGCAAATTAGTCATTTGACATGAGGCATCACAGTTGTTGTCTTGTGGTTAAGTCCTTGATCTTTGATTATGTCAAAGTCACCCCATCGGGGTGTCCACGACATCATTGGGGTTAAGCCACTTAGTCATGGAGACAAGTGAATGCGCAACAAGGGATCTCTAACCTTCAATTGGCTTGAGGGAGAATACTCTATGATATGATTAAAATCTCTGGCCAGAGTATGAATGAGATTTGGGAATGCGTTCCAATTCACATTCAAAGTAATCATATAAGCACAAGAATCACATTGGATAGTAGACATGAATAAATAAACAATCAAACCAAACAATGTGGTCAAGAGTATTAGATTAGAGAAAGACCGTATTGCATTTGTAATCCTAAACTGAATAGGTTCTCTACCTCTTCTGATTAGCTTGGGTAGCCATGATATGCTGCTAGGGGTCACTCATGGTTTGTGGAAGCCCTAAACGTGTGTAATCACTAAAGGGAGAATTGAAAGTAAGTTTCAATTCACAATCGATGTAAAATGGTTTTAATCGCCCACTGCCTCGCTAAAAGGAACCTAATGTATCGTACACCAAATAAGGTGGAGATTGAAGAAACAAAGGAGATGAATTAAATGGTTTAATTATTTATGGCAAGGATTAATTAATATGTTAATTAATCAAACGAATAAGTTCGTTAAAGACCTCGGGATAGTTTTTGGACCTTAAGGCCCAATGGGCTTCGAACGTCAAAGCCCATTGACTTAAGTTGTATGACAACTTAATGAATAAAGATTCACAAAGGCCCAAAAGCCCATATCCATTTAGTGTTGAATTAGGGTTTTTGGTTCTTTAGGTCATTTAAAGAAGTGACTATATAAAGAACTTTATAACCTAAAATTCATAAGTTGTTGATTTTAGAGAAAATTGGTGAGAACACAAAGCTTCCATTTCTCTCTAAGAGGCCAACCACCTTGGGGGATATTGTCTAGCAATTCTATTTCCTCAAGGTCACTCATTTCCTCTCCAATCCAACCTTGGTGTAGAATCTTTAGAGGTTCTCAATTTTGGGAACTTGGAGAACCTATTCTTCTAACCAAATCCATGGAGCTAAGAAGCAAGGAATGAAGGCCCTATCTCTTGGGTGATTATCCTTTGCATATGCAAAGAGGAATCTACAAAGGTAAATATTTCTCAACTAACAAATTGTTGTTTTTTTAAGTTGAGTCAAGGTTCACCAATCTACTAGGCTTTGAATTTCATGGTAGATGTTTTGTTTTTGAATGCATGAAAGCATGATTCCGCCTTTAATTGTTAATTGCATGCTATATGATGTTATTCAAATGAACATGTTTTTCACAAAATTTCCTTCACTAAGGATATTAGAGTTTCTTGCCCATCAAGGATTAGGGTTTTGCTTTAGTTTTCACTATTTATAGGAGTGATTGTATTAGTTTATTTTAACAAGTCATTCACAATGTAGCCTCTTAGGGTTTTGTAGCCGTTTCGGCATTCTTTTTTGTTTAATAATATTCTTGTTTCGTAGTATTGTTTGTTGCGCACTCTGATATTCAACTTGGTATCAGAGCTTAGGTTCCCGACGTTGCGGAGGGGGCGACCTGGAAAGGGCTACCTTAACGGGACGACCAAAGGGTGCGCCGCTGTTAAGAGTGAAAGCCACCAGAGTAAGGGCCGCCGTGGGCGTCGGCTTCCGAAGGGTGGTGTAATGTTATGATCCCACATCCACTACACTTATGGGGGTGTAGCAGTTCTTAAGTCCTTGGGGTCCTCCCACCTATTGGACTAGTCTTTTGGGTTGGGCTCTTCCCTTGGGTTTGAGTACCTAACATTGGTATCAGAGCAGGTTCAATCCTTCGGGATTTAATCTGCTTGGTTGGGTTGGTATCTGTTTGTCAGTATGTATGTATGCTAGTTTATTGTCGTTGGTTTAGTTAGCAGAAAAATAAAAAGAGGATTGCTGAAGCTTTGTCGTGCTTTGCCCCACACCGTTCCTATCCTGTATTAGGTCATCATCGCACAGCCGTTGCTCCACCTCGCCGCCCCACAATCACGACTCCACTGCTTGAATCAATTCCACCGTTGTCCACCACCGTCCGCACCATGACCTGCTGAATCCGCTGCTGCACTGTACCCACATCCATGCTGCCACATATGGCTAGCCCGACCCTTGTCCTGTTAGAACCACCACGCCATCATCAGAACCCAAACTCACACGCTGCTGTTGCTGATCCATCTTGAACCACGTCTCTACGATCTCACACCAAACCACCGCCATCTGTTGTTCCTGCAAACTTATTGTTGCAAACTCGCTGAAATCAGTCTCTGTTTGACTGAGATCATCGTTGTGCATATGTTGTTTGAACCATCCACCACTGCTGCCTGCGCGCCGCGTCAGATCGGATCTGATGAACCTCTCGCCGCCTTGGACCCAACCCTGTCACGCCGCTAAACCTGCATCTGCTGTGCTGCATCATGCGACTCAAACCTACCAAGCCACTGGTTGGATTGGCCCGAGAGAATGAATTTGTTGATGGGCCAAACTTATTAAGTTGGGCTATTGTTTTATGTTAGTTTGAGGCCCACACGGATAACGTGAAAATAACTTGCTCTTGATGTTTGTTGTTGCTGATGGGGTATGGGAATCTATCCGTTTAGTGACGAAGTCCATACTCCCAACGTTTGGTTGCCAGAATTTATTGATTGCTGCAATTGCTTGTTCGCTCGCTTGAACTGCTTGCCTTGTCATGTCCGCCTAACGCCGCTTGCCTTGTCGTGTCCGCCTAACGGAGCTTGTCTTGTCTTGTCTTGTCTTATCCGCCTAACGGAGCTTACATCCGCATCTGCTTGTTGGCAAACTCATGACGTGTACCGCCATGAGTTTGACGGGGGGTGTTGGAAAATTAGTTATTATTTTATTATTGTTTATGGTTTTCTTGTGGGCCAAGAATATTAGAGTTTCTTACCCATCAAGGATTAGGGTTTTGCTTTAGTTTTCACTATTTATAGGAATGATTGTATTAGTTTATTTTAATAAGTCATTCACAATGTAGCTTCTTAGGGTTTTGTAGCCGTTTCGGCATCCTTTTTTGTTTAATAATATTCTTATTTCGTAGTCTTGTTTGTTGCACACTCTGATATTCAACTTTCACAACCCCAATGCTCTTCTCATTTGCGTTCGCACCATCTCCGAACAACTTCGAAAACTTGTTTTGACATGAATTCTTTAGGAAAAGGCTGAGGATCTTAACAAATCAGTCGCAGTCGACAATGTGGTGACGGGTCGATGATTGTGAAGTTTTTTGTTTTTAGGATGTGGGGTAGATTCAAGAGAAGAAAAAGTAAAACCGAAATTATCTGGATAAATTTTAATTGTGAAGTGTTTTCAACAATTTATAAAATGTCAATAAAACAAACGTTAATTTATACAATTCAATGACGTATAAAAAAACAAAGGTGCGTGAAAATTGAAAAGCTCAAATTCCTATTTCTTTTTCTTTTCCTTTTTAAGGACCTCTACGAAAAAAATATATAAATACCCCAAAAGGACCAACCAAAAAATAATTATGCTTAGTGACTTTCTTGGCAGCCAAACAGTAGGCAGACGGAAATTAACTACCGTGAGTTCGCACCAAATCTTTCCGCCTTCAACCAACTCTACTGCTCCTTTGCATTACCCTTCGAATTGAAGATCCGAATCCGAAATTCTCAACTTTCATGAGACCCATACAGCTTCCGGAGCCGCCCAGTCCCAAACTGGGCACACCGGAAATCTTCGAAGGCGGTGTTTACGGCGTCGTTAGGCGCGCCGTCGTGATTGGCAACGGCTACCCTGGTTCGGAGAATCAGAGCATCGGCTTGGTTCGTGCTCTCGGCCTCGCTGATAAGCATGTCTTATATGTAAGTTACGTGATTAAACCTAATCATGGGTTTAATCCTTTTGATTTCCCCAATTATGGTTATAATTTTGTATGCTAGACTACCCATTAAATATTTCGTCCTAAATTTCTGTGTGATAGTTGTAATTTTAAGCTCAAGAACATATCAAAATTATATGACTTTCGCAACCTAAATGCATATTAGGTTCGTAATATAAATTATTATACTTTTTTGTTGGAATATAATTTATTATACTTGATATGAATACAAAAGGTGTCAGCAATTTAGTACCGAAGTATAATGTATGAGTAACTCTAACAGTTAGAAAACGATGTTATATCCGTGTCCAATACTTGAATCTGTTATAGGTTTATTTAGTTGTTACATGCTACTTGCTTTGAATGTGTTTTCACTGAAAAGCGGCCGCGTTCGTCTTTGAATCCGTTTCTGTTCATTGTTCCTTGTTTTGTTGTTATGTGTTCTAGAGTCAGTTGAACGTAGCTCCTCTGTGCTGAATTTCGTTTAAAAGTTTTAAAAGGCTCGCTTTTTGCAAAGCTGAACGATTTGTATTCGTCAATATTGCTATTGGACTTGCTTAAGGATGTTTGGCAAACCACAAGACCACCCAGCTATATATAATGGAGCCATGAAAAGAAAAAAAATACTGTCGACTTACATATGTTAGGGTCAGAGCCAGTTCAAAAGTTTTCCAGTAGAAAGTTTTCATTAGCTGGTTTCATTAATTGGAAGTGAGTTTTAACCATCAATTCATTGAGTCGTAAACCATGACGGAGTTAATGTTAATAGTTCAATTCATCTTATCGACCAAAAAGAAAAACATATATGATTGCTGAAAGATTTATTACCGTTCAAGACTAATAATGAACTGTAACACATATGACATTCAATATTTTGTCAATCAACGCTACTGCATGGTTGATTACAAAATCTGCCCCTTGTGTATTTCTCTTTCAATGTTTCATCCCTCACTTTTGTGTATTTCTCTTTCAATGTTTCATCCCTCACTTTGGCTTTAAACTAGTTTAGGCTGAAATAGATTTCACTATCAAGTCCAACTAGAATTGGTGTAAACCAATTACAGTTTTCGAAAGCTGCATTTTGTTTCAAGATGTATGAGATATTTTATTGGTCTTTGGCGGAGGATTTTTTGGCTTGCTTTGTTATGACTTACTTATCAGTTTTGATAAAAATAATTAGGTGGTCTTTGATGTATTGGTGTTTTCATTAAAGATGGTATAGCTATAGCAACTTGAAAGGTTTCGTTTTTTTATTAATTGTGTTTGCTTGTTACAGTACCTTTCTTGCTGTAAAGAAATTATTGCTTCTAATATGCATTTGAAGCTTAATTTTCCTTATAAATTTTTGAAGTTTCTATTTATAACTTGACCATGCAATATTCATGTTAACTAGACCTCCTTTGTGATACAAATGGCTGAATTGTCATCTTTCATTGTTATTTTCTTCCAATTTTTATAATGTGCGTGTGATTCTGCCCTAACTACTTGAAGCAATAACATCAGAAAGGTCATGCTTTCTATAGTTCTTGTGATTTGAAAAATACTAGTAGTATCGTAAGTTGTAACCAATCATTGTCTGGAAACACGGTGTTAATATCACTGTCGGCCTAAGTAATAACCTTTTGTAATTAAGAGTTTCGCTTGATCCTCAAATTTATTCTTATGTCAGATGCACTTTTACTTACATGTGTACGTTTTGACTCTGTTATATCTTTTAAATTGGCAATGCCATGCAGCGTGTTACAAGGCCGAAAGGAGGACTGAATGAGTGGCTTCACTGGCTCCCAGTTTCTCTTCACAAAAACTTAGATTACATCATAAGACAGATCTGTATTATATTAAAGTATCGGGGGCAGAGAGGTTTGCCTCTACCTGCAGAAAATGGTGGTGGTGTGGGGTTGAAAGGCGTTTTAGAAGCTGATGTCCATCAGATTGTGACAATGGCTCGTCAGACTTTTGAAAAGTAAATATATCTTCTCTTCTTTCACAGTTAGTTGTATGAAATGCCTTTTTAAACTGTTTGCCTCATGTTTGCTTCCACGTGGTCTGGGGTTCGATTCCTTAGGGAACCTCTCTATCTATTATCTGGAGTTGTCTCCAAAAGATTGTAGGGTAGGTAGGGGCCTAGTTTCGAATCTGAGTCTGCAACGCAGTGTGGAAGTATTAAAAAAGAAACGAAAAACAAAATCAAAAAGTGTATTTAGGAAACAAACATGCCAATATCCTGAATGGTTTTTGCCTAATTTAGAATGTGGTGCTTGTCTTGATATCTACCCAATCTTGGTACTTATTCTTTTTATTTTTAGGGATGGACCTATATTGGTGGTAGCTTCTGGAAGGGATACCATTTCTGTTTCAAGTTCTATTAAACTACTTGCATCTGACAATGCATTTGTTGTTCAGGTTTGTCAATGGGACCTTTTTTTGTTCTTGTATCAGTTTTTAGCTATATCTTCCATTTCCTAAATGACTTTGGCCTTGATTGCATGGTTTGGTGGTAGATGCTGAGATTACAATAAATGAATATGTCAAAATGCTTACATTTATCTTTATGTGACAGTATGATTGCAGTATCCTCTTACGCTAATGATTTCCTGTATGTTTTGCTTGAGTTCAGGTCAACTTGAGATAGTTTTTGGAAATTTTACTTTCCAGTGGTGGTATTTTTGTAGTTTATTTATTAGGTTGGAAATGTGGTTTGTACTTTTAACACATAACAACCTTCTTGGTGGTGATTGTATGAAGTCGTCCATTATATTTGGTTTGACATTTCCTGTACCTTTCCCATAGTGTTCTCGGCTTTACCATGCCTTTGAATTATGTAATAATGGCCACTTCAATTTCAATCTGTATTCTTCCGACTTCAGACTTATGCTTGTTATTATGGATACCACAGCTAGTGCTACTCACCGCCTTTGCACCTAATTCTGTATGAGCTTTCTGGTTTCAGATCTTTACTGTTAATGTTGTAATGGCAATAAAAGTGTAATTAAAGATTTTAGATTGAATATCTGGTTTCCTAAGTCTATGGAAATCATGGTTACCCTGGCTCTGTGACTTTCATTTGTCCCATTCATTCTAAGTGGTTTTACACATGATCCATAGACATCTATTTAACTTCTCAACCTTAAAGGATTTAAACTGTACTAGGTTTTTTATGTGATTAAGTGATTAGTTTTGTGTGTATGAAATATGAATGGGTTTGGAATTGACCTTTTTCTTTGTTTATGGGTTAGTGTTGGATTTCAGTGCCCATTGATTTTTCTTTAAGGTCTTATTTCTTAATTATGAAAACTAGGTCATGTTATCATTTTCTTTTCTCATTTGATTTCATGAAGCTTCATTTCTAGTGTTATAATTTTCTATTGATTTCATCAAGTATGATATGAATTTGCTCGAGTATGCCTGTACTCATCTGTTTTGCAATGAGGGTTTAGTTGTTGGAAGTGAACAAATCTCCTCGGAAAAAGAAGTGCACAATTTTCTCTTTATTAGGTGCTAAGGTCAGAGAGATCTTTGGAGTTGGTGCCTCTTATATTACAGTTAAGGAAATCATTTGCTTGCTTGCCTGGATGCGAAGGGACATTTAGTCTATGACTAGATTCATAATTTTCCGTAGCTCAACAATCACACCTTCTTTTCTTTTTTGTGGCTGTGGTTGTTTTTTTCCTTGTCATTTGAATACCCAAAATGTTCGTAATCTTGTCTTTTTTTGTTGACCCCATCTTTTTCCATTTGTTTTGCAGATACTACATCCCAGGTTGCATCTAAATAGATTTGACTTGGTTATTACCCCTAAGCACGATTACTATCCTTTGACTCATGAAGCACAACAGCAGGTTCCTCAATTTATTCGTAAGTGGATAACTCCACGTGAACCTCCTGACAGTCATGTGGTATGTATGATGATCTTATTATTTGTATGCATTTGATATATTTAAGAAACTTTAACCTTCTTAAATATCAACTGCTCTTAGTACTTTGAAAGTTGAAGCTATTTTAATTTCCTTCCCCCCTCCCTCCCTCTCCCCCAACAAGCTATGACATACAAAAAACTTCTAAATCAGGTCCTCACTGTTGGAGCTTTACATCAAGTTGATGCTGGTTCGCTTCGTAATGCAGCTAGTGCATGGCGTGATGAGTTTGCACCTTTGCCAAAACCTTTACTTGTGGTGAACATTGGTGGCCCAACAGGTAATATTTTGTTACACTCTGGATCTTTGTTGCTTCATGGTTTACAGGATTGACAAATAAGTATTTGACTGCTACGTCATGATTGCTATTATACTGTTTTTGAATTTAAAGGCCTGCTTCATGTTAGGTTAGATTAAGCTGTTTATTTTGCTTATAGTCATAGTATAAAATAGTGGAAATAACATGATACTGACCCGTGTCTTTTAAAGTCACCAAATGGCCATTTAGCTAGCTAGGAAAGAGAGTTCAAAATATATACTTACTAATTTATGCATGAGCTAGTGCTATCCTACCAGAAAATGTTGATTCATGTTGTGAAGTTTGCGACATTTTTAGAAAAAATTCATTCCTTTGATATAGTAAGTGACTTATGTTATGTGGCATACCTTTTTGTTTTGTTTATTTTCACCAGCCCAAATTTTACTCCAAATTTATACTAAGAAGGATAATGCAAGAGTTGTTTTGTATGTCTGTTTTATTGTGATTTGTCTGAATCTGAAAGTTGAAATTATTATGGCAGAGTACAGAAATGTAGGTATACTGAAGATATTTTAGTTTCTTTTATGTTACAGAGATTTCTGTTGCACATTAGTGATTCGAGAGTTAATAGAGAGCTGATTTCTTTGATGAATATTAGATCATTCATTTTCTGAGTTTTCAAGAATTTTGGGAACAACTTGTTCTGATCCTACTTTGTTAATTTTGTTTGGAGCGGCCCACGTATTCCCGTTAGGGCTTGTATGATGTGTATCCTTTTTTTTTTCCTTTAATAGGCAATTGTCGTTATGGTGCGGACCTTGCAAGGCAATTGACAACCAATCTGCTTAGTGTTCTTGATAGCTGTGGGAGTATCAGAATATGTTTCTCTAATAGGACTCCTGAAAAGGTGTTGCTACGGATGTACATATTCTTACTTTGGTTTATACTTTGTAGTGATACTAATTGTTTTCCTTTTGCTCGTCTACAGGTATCTAATGTTATATTGAAAGAGCTTGGTGGTAATCCAAAAGTTTACATCTGGGATGGTCAAGGTATCATGTGAAATTTAATCTTTTGGCTTTCAGGTCAAGTCTTATCTTTGATATGAATTTGGGTGTTAGTGCTGTACTGATAAATATTTTGGTCCCCAGAGCCAAACCCGCACCTGGGCCATTTAGCCTGGGCCGATGCATTTGTTGTCACTGCAGATTCTGTCAGTATGATAAGCGAGGTTTGCAGCACTGGGTATGATTGAGGAAATTACATCTGTATTGATGATATTTTCTTTAATGTATTTTTTATTTAAGCATATTAATTTTGTCTCTGCATATTTCCAGGAAGCCTGTCTATATTATGGGAGCTGAGCGATGTACATGGAAGTTCTCAGAGTTCCATAAATCACTTAAGGATCGAGGAGTAGTTCGGCCGTTTACAGGTTCTGAGAATGTAAGTAAAAACTAATTTGTTTTGGTAACTTTTCCATACAAGGTGGCAGATTATAGAAGGATGCCCTTCTTAGGATTGCATTGTTCTTTCATCGTTCTCTGTCAACATAGACGTCATTTTCTCCCCTTGTAGACACACATACACACACAGATTCTCAGTAGTGCTGCTAAAAAAATTGCTTTGTTGTCCATTCCAAAGGATTATACCAAAACCGAGGAAATATTTCTTGTTTTCACACATTGTAGTGGTGGATTTTGGCACGAAAGGTGAGGATAAAGCCTTTTTCTCTTCTTTGGAAGGTTTATGGGCCATTATAGTTTTAAAGTCTTACACTTTTTCGTTTCTTGGTGGAATCACAAATGTCCGACTTCAGTTCGCTAATAGTGATAATATGTGCATTTGGAATGCTTGGAACTTCCTTATACTTTGACAAACCTTCCGTGTAATAACTTCTTTGTACTGAATAAAGATTTATATATTGGTCTCAAGCATACTTTCTGCTTTTCTCAATCTTATGATCTTCGGTGCTTTGAATATTTTGACAGATTTCAGAGAGTTGGAGTTACCCTCCGCTCAATGAAACCGCAGAAGCAGCTAGTCGAGTGCACAAAGCACTTGCGGAGCGTGGATGGAGATTGCGACCATAGGAAGTGAGTTGATAACCTTTTTAATTGTAAACACACTCAAATCTTATGTTAAGAGATAGACCCATTGAAAGTTAGGTTTTTTGTGATAGCACCGTATAGGAATGACGGCTAAAGGCTGTTGTAGCTCTTATCTTTGATTCTTCCCCTTTCGGGGGTCTTGAGACCAGACTAAAGGCTTTCTGTAATTGTGCGGCTTGTAAATTTTGAAGAGGGGCGAGTGTTTCTTTTGTCTAAAGGTGGGATGGTTCTCTACCCAATAGTGTAGATAATATCGTATGTTCAAAAAAAAAAAAACAAAGTGGGATGGTTCTTGTTCTGAAAACAATTCATCTGTAATTTAAAAGTGGTTTACTAGCTTCTGTTTGATTTACAATTACTTGGAGGAATATAACCAAATTTCACTAACTAACATACTTTTTTACATGCACCGTGACCTGTTTGGTTATTTACAGATTTTATCAAATTGTTCTTTCGCGAACCAGCTTTTTTTACCTTGAGGTATTTGTTGATTTGCCCTCTGAATTTGTATGGAGTTGCCTGAACTTTAATTTTAGCCGATTACCCCTTGAACTTTTATAATTAGCTAATTTCCCTCTTGAACTTTAATTTTAGCCGATTACTCTTTGAACTTTTATAAATAGCCAATCCTCCAGATTTTGAAACCTTTCATTCAATTTTTCATCCATCCAATTTTCCATCTTTTTTGCCCTTAAACAAGTGTCATGTGTTGTTTTTGTGATCAAGATGGATGGAAAATTGAATGAAAATTTTAAAATTCAATTATGGGGGAAATTGGCTATTTATAAAAATTCAGAAGGGTAATCGGCTACAATTAAAGTTCAAAGGGAAATTGGCTAATTATAAAAGTTCAAAGGAGTAGGCTAAAATTAAAGTTCAAGCAGTTTTATACTAGTTCAGAAGCAATCGACAAATATACTTTTTTACTTTAACCTTTTAAGATTGGACTTTGATTTGGCGCGGACCCGGTCTGTTTGCTTCACCCCCAAGATCGAAAACGAGTAATTGATTTGGTCCGGTATAGGTTAGGTCCTATCAATTTTATTCGGGTTAGATTTCTTCCATCATCACTTGAAGTCCAAACTAAAAATCCAGCTCCGGTCCACGAATCCACCAACGATGTCTAACAGGAAGAGTGGATGACGCGTTAGAGGCGTGGATGCAGGTCGCGAAGTGGATGACAGGTTCGAGGCGTGTATCGAGGTTGCGAGGCCGTGAGGGAGACGGGGATGTTGAGATTGTGATGGAGGAGAGTGAGATCGTGAGGGAAATCATGACTAAAAAAATTAGGAGAGTAAAGATCGTTAAAATGTAATAAGGCATTTTGCTTCTCTTTATTTTGTTTTTTAAATTATAGAGGAGTGCACGATAACTTTTCAGAACGTGTAATAACGGCTTCCTTTCTCGAATGTCATATGTTTTCAAGTCTCATGCAAATTAATTCATGGAAACCTTAACATGAATTTAAATAACGACATTTGATGATCTCATTGCTAATTAATCATCCCACCAATGACTTGATCCATCAACCAATGTACTAACATATATTAAACACTACTAATTAAGTGGGGATTACACTCGCAGCATGATCATACATATCAAACTTAATGCTTTAGCTAGGTTAATGTACGTAATTAAACACTTTGATTAGCATTTTCCCATGATGTTGCTTAATTAGTGGAGCAAGTGAGCTTTTGGCAACAACTCCTGTTCCTCAATTCATCTTCTAATTAAAAACAACATTAAAACTAATGCATTAATTAATCACTGCATATCCCTATATAAACCCCATCCCAGCATTCCTTTGATCATACAAAATCATTTCAATCTCTGCATCTGATAATATGGAATCGAAAAAGAGTGGAGAAGTAGTAGCCATTAGTACCGGGGAAAAGGCGAATTACAGTGCCAAAGGAAAGGCTGCTGAAGGTGCTCCTCCTCCTGCTGCTGCTGCGGTCACCGCAAAAGTTACCAAAATCAGGACTATGGGAGGAGGATGGAAAAAGGGTCTGGCGATCATAGACATTGTGCTGCGGCTCGGTGCCGGTTCAGCTGCTGTTGCTGCGGCTTACACTGCAGGGAATACTGAACAGATTCTTCCTTTCTTCACACAGTTCTTCCAGTTCCATGCTCAGTATAATGATCTTCCAACTTTCACGTACGAAAAAATATTTATATGCTTCGTTTAAATTGCGAAATCTCTTTCAAGTGACAAGTTAATATTATTTGCTTGATTAAAAGGGAAGTGATGGATTAATTCATTGATACGTGCAGGTTTTTTGTTGTTGCAAATGCAGTAGCTGTGGGATACATAGGGTTCTCCTTGCCCTTCTCTATAATCTGCATTATTCGACCTCATGCAATAGGGCCAAGGCTACCACTCGTTATCCTTGACACAGTAATATGACTAACAAATTCTACTGTTCAATACCTCGCATGGCATAATGATGAGTGCTTTTTAGTTTTTTGTTCGTGACTTCCGAGTGTTTGTTCATTCAAATTATAACACTTGTAAAATATTAGTATTTAAACTTTTAAACCTAAATATGAGACTAATTATCGTCCATATAATAATTAGCATGTTATGTGATCCGTCCTTTTAAATCTAACTAATAATTTTTTTTTTATTAATGAAACAACGCTCTAGAAATGATCAGTTAGATGTATCTAGGAAATTATAATTATCACTCTTTTTCTCCTCCCACACACCCATGTTTGATCATATTTGTTATCTCTCTTTAATTTCAAATCCGACCGTCATAAATAAAGAGGGTTGTGTCGTGTATGAGAGGCTAAAATGGATGTGTGAAAACCTATTCCCATGGTATATATATCGTAACTCTATTGTTAAAGAGGTCCCCGTTTTCTCTTTGCTTAATTATATATGTTGATCTGTATATATATATATATATATATATTGACTTACTGGAAGCATTGTAAAAACTAATTGCTAAATGCTTTGCAGGTGATGGTTGCTCTAATCATAGCTGCCGATGGCGCTTCATCTGCAATTGTGTACTTGGCGCATAACGGGAACATGAACGCAAACTGGCTTGCTATTTGCAGGCAATACAACGACTTCTGCCAGGCACTCAGTGGGGCTCTTGTATCTTCATTTGTCGCAGCAGTCTTTTTTATGTTTCTGGTTGTGAATTCTACTTTCGCTCTTAAAAGAAAATGAGAAATTAAGGAGCTTAATTACTGTATAATTAACACTTCTAAATTGCAGAGATGCATATTGTCGATTGTGCATGTTATTAATTGCATTAAAATTAAGATGAATGTAAAATGATATAATTGTAATGAAAGATTTGTGTGAATTGGCTTCAGAGAATATGGTAAAAGTAGTTTTTGTTCATTTATTTTGTTTTTCTTTCTTTATTTCTGTTTGTACCATACTTGACCAATCCCGAAACTACTGAGCACCGGTCAACGTTATACCGTCAAGGACCCAGAAGAGCTTCCCTTCAACCAGGAGGCCAATCACAATGCGACACGTGTCAACATCAGAAGCCAATCACAGCGCGACATGTGTCAACATCAGAAGCCAATCACAACGCGACATGTGTCCTTTTAAATCTGACTGACTCCTCCTCCACACGTGTAAGCGTAAGGGAGCTGGACACGTGTAAGGGTAATAGTGTCTGAGGAGCCGTAGCTGGTCAAGTCCACGTCACGTGGCTGTCTAACGCAGCCTCCCATTTTCTTCCTCGCGACTTCTCTCTTTCTTTTCACATCGACATTCCTCGCTCCTCTCTCAGGTCTTCTTCTGCGCCTCAATCAACATAAACCCTAGAAAAGTAATTTGGGAATTTGAAATATTCAATTAAAATTCAATTAATTTCGCTCAGCTTTTGCAGATCTCAGACTCGTCGTGATTGAAGCTTCAGAAGGAGGCTCCGTTTCTGTTTCTCAGGTGAGTCGCCAACTCGTGCTGGGTCGAGTCAACCGTAGGGTTTTTATGTAATCGTTAAACCTTGGTAATATTATGCGTTTTTGGAGTGGGTCGTGTTTGATTTATTTGATTGATGTTTTCCTTCCATGGTTCTTGGAGTTTTGGATTTTTTTTTATTCGGTTATGCCGGGTTTGTGTCTGTTTGGTTGCTGAGAAAATGGTAGGAAAGGGGAACAAGATTGAGAGAAAGTAGAAAGATTTGAATTTTGGGTTTTTATTTATTTTGTGTATTTTGATAAAGTGAGAAGATTTCAACAAGTTTCAGTGAGTTTTGGGTACAATCTTGTTTGAATTTCATATCTTTTTCTCAGAAGCCAAGCGGATCGTTCCAAAGCTATGTTCTTTTTTGTTGATTTTTCTTGGAAATGTATGGTGTTTGTTGTTTGCAGCTTGGGATAGTTGAATGGTGAAATTTTTGGGGTAAAATTCAAGTAGCTTAGAGGGTTTTCTTGTCTAAAGTTCGAGCTCTGGGTCTCATGAGAATTGTTAGGGGAATGCAGAGATCGTTTCCCGAGGAGCAGAGCGTGCTGGGCTGGAAGAAAACCTTCAGCCAAGGGATTGGCGTGACTGCGCCCAAGGCCAGAACGCGTGACAAGCATAACTCTATGTTTGGGGTTTTGTGAAGGACATTAGGCTAGGGTTTTGAAGACGTTAAGCATTGAATACAATGACTAGAATTCTGGTTCAGCGAGGTTCTTCAAGTGGTTCTTCTTCCAACCCAACTCGTCCTTCTTCCTTGTCTGGGTCTTCTTCTGCTTGGGCACAGTCACAGGTTAATAATCCTCAGGCTCTTTCGGTTGTGAAAGACGAGGAAATTGTAGAGGAGGCACAAGAAAATGTTTTTGTGGATGAGCTGCCAGAGTATTGTGGGAGTGGTGACAATAAGGCCGTGAAAAATGATGATCTTTTGACAGAAAGCTGTAATGATGACAATGTGAGTTCAAGTGATAAACTAGCTGAGGGGGAAAAAGTTGGTAAAAATGACATTGCCAGTCCTGGGGAATTGATGAAAGGTTTAGACGGGGTGAGGATTTCTGAAAGGGTGACAGTTGAAAATGTGGACTCGAGCAGTGATTCTTTACAAAATGTGATTGCGAGTTCTCAGCCACCACCTCCTCCAGTCCCTCCTCCCCCAAAACTTTCCTCAGCAAACTCGAATTCAAGGAGATCTGTCTCAGGGAGTTCAAATGCTGTCCGGATTGGACCTTCTAGAAGAGCAGCTGCCTGGCCTGTTGTTTCAACTAGGACTTCGCCAAATGGGTCGCTGCCTTCTTCTCCCAGGTCCCATGGTGAAAGCGAGGGGTACAATAGTGCTGATGAGCATGGTCCTTGCTTTGTATCTTCCTATGATGACACTGTAAGTTTCTGATCTTATATAAGCAAAATTGCAAATAAGTAAGAAAGTCTGATATCCTCTTTAGTAGGTTTTATTGCCAAGAATCCTGGTGTTTTAGAAGGAATTGAAAAACATGGCACAATACAATCTTCTCGTTTGGTGATTTTTGGTACATTGCCCAAATATTTTCTTTGGTTTTTTGGATACTCAAGCCTGAACACATCTCAAAGTTGAACTTTTTAACCATTATTTATCACAAAAACAATAGGTTGCATATTCTCAGAAACTAAGAAACAGCAGCATCCCAATATCAACTTAATACAAACTCCTCCCTATCATGAAGAAATGTTTAACAAAGACGCTTAAGCAGAAGCTAAACATGTAGGAGGTTGCGCCATTAAATTTCATATTATTTTTTGTTTGAAGCATTGGAGGTCGCATTTGCACCCTCAATGTGATGTTACATTTGTTTGCTCCATTCTTCACTTCTAATACAGAAATCTCAAATTGGCATGTTAAATCTATATCAGGAAAGAGAACGACAGTTTGAAATTGATATTAGGCGTGCAAAAGGTTTTGAAGTGAAAAGAATGCTGGAGGATGGGAATTGTCTCTTTCGTGCTGTTGCAGATCAAGTTTATGGGGATTCTGAAGCCTATGACTTGATCCGGCAAATGTGCATAGATTACATGGTATTATTCCTTACTTGCCCTCTATCTTTATTCTATTTATGCTCTTTTTTAGGCGCTGTGGATATATATACATGTTTGGTACTTATTAGAGATTAATTTGGGATCTGGCTATGTAATGTTAGCATACACTTGCAAATAACAAAAAGATTTTTGAATTCTCTTTAAAATTGAACTATTGCTATATGTTTGATTGGCCAACAGTGGGGTTGCTGGACAATGTTGTAAAGTGAATTGGTAACCCAAACAATGTTATTAAGCGTGTAATGGGGAGAAAATTAAAGATGTGAATAGTAAAATAGAAGAAAATCAGGTAGTAGAGGGAAAAGTTTTTTATAGTAACAATACTTTTAGTTTTGATTCCTATCCATTATTTGTTAAAGAAAACAAATTACTGGACAGAAAAATAAATATTGCTTTCTTTTTCATAATCTCATCCGTTAATGCTATACCATAATTTTTTTCATACCTACTTAATGCTATAGTTCATCATAACTTCTGATACTTAGCTCTCTGTATTTGTCAAGGAACGAGAGAGGGATCACTTTTCTCAATTTATTACAGAAGGATTTACCTCTTATTGTAAGAGGAAAAGAAGAGACAAGGTATGTCACATCTTTCATTGATGTCCACTCCTTGAAATACTTTATTGATGGGGTATGCCTACACATTAGCTCCATATAGTATCTTAAATTGGCATCTTGAGTTCCTCTAGTTTATTCCCAGAATAATGGTAAGGAGGTGGAATGCCATTTGGTGCATGTCCTCTTAAAGCCTGTGATCATATTACAATATCATCCCTACGTTCTAAGGTTATTTTTCATAGTTGTTATGTCTAAGCTGGAGACTGGCTAAAGCTTTTGTAGTATCTGTTCCTGTTCTTCAATATCCTTCCCCCTTTTTTGTAGGCGAAGTTGCCTAACAGTGGTGTGTTTGTGAGTATTTCTTTATGTGTCTATGTGTTCTGGAAGTGAATCAACGCTTGCTGTACTTGACTCTAAATGGTGAAATGGCTTATTTTTCTGGTCTGTTTGTTATCTTATTTTATTTTGGATGTTTATAAAATAAAACAGTCTAGTGAAGGGTAATAAAAGGGGAGTGGGAAACTTAAATCTGTGTGCTTGGTCTTAATGGGATTCGGTGTGGCAGTCTTTGATTAAGACATATATGTTAAACTTACTAGTTATGTGGGAAAAGAAGCAGGGTAACTCATGTACAATGACGGGTTCGGTTTTACTCATTAGATTACTAACTTTATATCTAACACTTGTGGTTTTATAGCGGTGGGAAATGATGAAATCTTTTTCCTGGTAGGTGAAATTACACCTATAATGCTTACAGAAGTAATCTTTTTTCCAAAAGATTTCACATTTGAGTGTTTTAGAGATCTAGAATTTGTTTCATTTTTTGTACTGAATCTCAGGGGATTATCAAGTCTTCCTTTCTTTGATGTCAAAAATTTTGTAAAACCATCAGTTTAAATGACACAAAAATGCCCCAAGGAAAACCTTATAATTTTGTTTAATCAAAGTACAGCTTAAAAAAAAACCCTCACAGTGTCTTTTCCTGTGCAAGTTAAATTTTCTTATTTATTAAATATTTAGCATGAGCGTCCTATTGGCAAATATATCGCAATGGTCCTTCATATTGATGGTGATGTGATCCCCATTTTTATCGAATGTAATATTGTGTGCAACTTTTGCTAGGGTGGTGTTGGTTGAATCAGATTTCAAACTACATTTTGAATTCGAATTCTGTTAGGAGAGATTGGTTGCGGCGGTGAAAACTAGCGATGGCTTTGACATTTTCTTTATTAAATGATTCCTGGGTTATGATGATGGAGCATGTTCTCACTCAAAGGCCCTCTGCTAAAGGAGTTGTTATTCTTTTTAGTTCCTCAAGACCTGATTATTTCCAGGCTCACTCTTTGATATTAGATAATAGACATCTTAAGAAGTTAAAAAGCACTATGGAGGAAGGGAACTATACCTCGTTATGTTTTCAGAGCAACTATAACTTAATAGTATCTGTTGGGTCATGAAAATGTTGTAGGATAAAGCCTTACCCAGCTTTGCACCCTCACTGAAGGCATTCAAACCTAGCTTTACATTCCAAAAAGAAGTATTTGCTAACCCAGCTTGGAAACTGCCTTGCGTGGCTGTTGATTTCTCGGATGACAATTGCACCATCTCATGTTGAAGAGTATCCTCTTGAAGTGATGCTTACTAATTGTGAGAGAGTGGAAAGGTCTAGCTGCTTAATTATGACACGTTGATGAATATTGTCAATGACCGTATAATTTTATGGTAGGTGACTTAGGTGATAATAGAGGCACATGTGTTAATTGCTAACAAAGATAGTTGGTATAATTAGAAAACTTGAAAGATCTTATCTCCAATATTGCATGCTACTTATTTTACCCTTTCTCAGCATCCCCCTACTCAATAAGCATGGTTATTTTCTTAGTTGCCATTCAAGTGTTTGTCTTTCAGTTATTTATATTAGAACTTAGATCTGGTGGCTTCAGTTTTCACCATGTTAATACCTTTGTTTAGTTTTATACTTACTGGTAATATGATGTCTGGTAATTATTGACCCAGTGAATTTTTGCACAGTTCCCTGTCTTTTCCACTGCGGACGTGTTTAATAACTAATTTGATCTTATGTCAGGTCTATGGAAACAATATTGAGATCCAAGCCTTATCTGAAATGTATAATCGGCCCATCCATATTTATTCCTATAGCACAGGTTTTTGAGCTGAATAACGATTTCTATCTTCCTTCCCGTGAAATTTTCTATTTGCAATGTTTTGTTAACTTAAGTGAGTTTGATGCAGAACCGATTAATATTTTCCATGGAAGCTATGACACTGACACACCACCCCTACGACTAAGTTATCATCATGGAAATCATTACAACTCTCTTGTTGATCCCCATCGTCAGACCATCGGTGTAGGACTTGGGTTCAGCCGTCTTCGTGGAATGGGTGTATGTGCTTAATTATTCTATATTCATTTGGCTTTAATTATGTTACTTCTATACATCTGGATGAAACATGGATAACATAGATTTTCCTTTTCTTTCTGACATGATAAGACTAGGGTTGTATATAAAGGGGAAGGTTAAAAAAACGAAACTGAGAAATCTAAAGTGTAAAACTTTTGCCAGTTCCTTCAAAAAGTCTTGTTACTATTTACTGTCACATGGCATGCACACATAAATTTGTTCTTTAATTTATTGGGCTTTCGCTGCTGCCATTCCTAGATAAACAAAAGAAGTTACTGTTATGGGGAAGAGAATTGGGCTCAACGGGTGTTTGGCTTGAGTAAGGTGAATGTTATTTTAAATCTTTTTCGGGGGCTGGGAATGGGAGTGGGGAAGAAATGCAGTGGGATGAAGAAATTCGGGGCTGAAAATGGCACCATTCATTGGAAGCATTGTTAGTTATTAGTGCTTCCAATTAAAGTTGTTGTCAAAGAAAGCGAGGATGTGATGGTCACATCACTTGACGAGCCATCTATGCAGTGGTTTTGCTTCTGAAAGGTGTAATTGTTGGGTTTTTGGCTCAAAATTAGGATGATGCAATAAATTAGGTTTGTGTTACCTATTTGGTTTTGGTGTTCTATTTGGGTTTGGATTTGACTTCCTAGTTAGTTTCCTTGGTGGAGAGATTTTGTTAATTACCTATTTGATTAGGATTTGGATTTATTTCCTATTAGGATTCTTATTGTAACCTAAGTCCTATGCACTATAAATAGGACCTTACGGTTAGTGTATTTAGTGTGCCTCATCATGGTTTAGAGAGCTTTTCTCTATTTTGGTTTTGGGTGGAGGTCACCGTTTGGAGTCATGAGTGTGTGGCAAATTCATGGCTCATTGGTTTGGCAAATTTGGTGAGAGTCAATTTGTGAGTTTGTGAGTTAAGAGAGCAATTTGGGAGAATCTTCTCCGTTAGTTTTGGGTTCTCTACTCGTTTGGTTTAGGGTTTGTAATTTGTGGGATTTGGGTTGTGAGAGTTTAAACACTCTTTTGTGATCTCCGTTTGTTTAGTGAAATTCCTCGCAGTGCTTTGCCCGTGGACGTAGGCTTTACGCCGAACCACGTAAATCTCGTGTTAGTTTGAGATTGTTTGTTTTAGCTTTCGCCTATGACGTTGATATTGGTACTTTGTTATAATTCGCTTCCGTTTATGCATAAAAGTACAACAGTAATTCGATTAAACAACTTAATCTGATGTTTCATCTTTTCGTTTCTGTAGTCAAATGTTGACAAGGATCAGGTCAAGGCTGCTATTAAGGCTCAACAGGACCAACAAATTGATAATGCAAGTATCCTGATGTTTGTGCATTATGGTTTTCAAAAATACTTAACCTGGAATTTCATGATCACTTTTTCCTCTCATCTTTACTATTTGCAGGCACTTCTAGCTGAGGGGCGATTTTACTCGGATCTGGAGCTTACTGAGAAAGAAATTGAGCGCATGGTTATGGAAGCTTCGAGGCTTGAATATGCAGACGGTACATTTAAGCAACAACTTGGATGTAGAGAATCTTCCACTTCTAGTGCTGAGCCGTCATCTTCTGGAGCTAGTGAGTTTCCCGTTCCTTTGTTTCTTCCCCTCGCCTCCCTCTCTCTCGTACAGAACTCGGTAGAAAAAATATTTTGAGTTTGGGTGTGGGCTCAATGTTTAGGTATTAAACTGCATTTTTGGATGATTTAGTTTGGCAACTCTTGGGTACATGGGTGGAATTTGCACGTAGGATCTGATTAATTGTATGCTACTTGTGAATTTGGGAAGTGTGTTAGTGACGAGAATTTCATATGAACAACAGGATCATCAGGCAGTGAGACTAAAGTTGAAGAGAGGGACCAAGGATTTCAGGATTCGACCCTTAGCAGTAGTATGCAAGTTGTGCTATCGATGGGGTTCAGCTATCTGCAGGTGATTGAGGCATACAGCATATTCGGAGATGATGTTGATTCGATGGTTTGTTACTTGTTGGAAACTAGCAGCAGTAGCCGGCGCAAAGGCAAGGCAACTGAATGACCTGGTACGAACCAATTTAGGAACGCTTGCTTAGTAGTGCTGGTAAAGAAAATGATTCCTATTTAATGGAGGCCTGTGAATCTTAAATATGTAATCTAAGTTCAATCAATAAAATGGAATTACTAGTTTGTTTTTGAGGTCTCGAGTGTGAACCTTTTCCCCCACACAGATGAGGGGATCAGTTGGAGGAGGGGATCAGTTTCCCCGAAAGACTTGACCGACCCAACATTACATCGTCCAAACAGCCTTAATCTCTACAACTAGAATTTCAATCTATTTGAACATCATTTTTGTTTTTGTTAATTAAATTTCTATATTTCATTCCATCTAAATGGCGAGAAGTAAGCATATGGTGTGCATGTTGCGTTGAAATCACTTCCCTTCGAATAACAAAAGGGCAAGTTTGTCTTTAACATTTCCTTACAAAGGCGGCAAAATAGAGCGTGGGGGGTTAGCAGCGCTTGGCAGCGAAGTGGGCTTGGAACTTTCCAGAAACAAATTATAAACCCAAAACCTCGAAAGTACCCCTTTCCCTTCTAGAACTTCTTCGGAAGCATGCCGGGGCGGTTTCGTCATTGTGAATAACAGCGCCGCGGGATCGCTTGAGAAAGAAGGTTTCATGATCCGAGTTGGACCTTCGCCTTCCTTAAATTCCGCTTCTTCCTCCCAATTTTCGGCGGTGGCTGAGCAGAAACCGAAGACGGAAAAAAATGTCGCAGAACGGGAAATTGACGCCGAACCTGGACCAGCAGAGCACGAAGCTTCTGAATCTGACGGTTCTGCAGCGAATCGACCCCTCCGTCGAGGAAATTCTCATCACCTCCACTCACGTCACCTTCTACGAGTTCAACACTGACCTTAGCGAATGGGTAATCTTTCTTCTTTTTTTCCCACAAATTTTCATCTTTTTTGCTTAATTCTCATTAATTCCACTCATGATCCGATTCTAATTTCATAATTTTCGTTCTAATTGATATGTTTTTTTTTTCTTCTTTCAAATTTCAGAGTCGCAAGGACGTCGAAGGATCGCTCTTCGTGGTCAAGAGGTAATTTTACATTACTGCGATAAATTTCTAGTGGGTTTTGTGTTGTAAGATTTGGGTTTTTTTTTTTGTTGCAATTTGGGTTTTGGGGGTTAATTTTGTTGCTGTTATCCCAGGAATGCGCAACCTCGGTTTCAGTTCATTGTGATGAACCGGCGGAATAGTGGTCAGTACATTTGCATTGTGTTTTAATTCCTGACCCGCGTTGTTTCGCTGCATTTGTAGTTGTCTTGGATTGGAAGTTTTATTGGTATTTGAGAATGGGGTTTATCAGATTTTTCATGTTACGAGCTGAACTTGACTTTTTTGTATAGGCTTCAATAACGGAAAAGTTGCTATGGTACTGATAGTTTAGGGTTTAGGGTTTAACTTAGATAGTAAGCTTAATGTCTCACGCTAGAAGAGTGAAAATATGTTGAAGTAGCGTATGAGCTCTCGGGTGTCCTTCTCTTACAAGCTGGCTTGGCCTGCTCTGGTACCAAATATCATTAGAACCAGTCTCCAATCATTACTGGAGTCTGGAATCTGGACCACATTTCCGAGTTCTATTTATCTTTTAATTTGATTCCTCTCTTTGCCTCGTGTTAAATCCTATGCATTTGATCCTGCATGTTGGCTTGCTCTATTGTCGCTCTATGGTGAATATCTTGTGCTCCACACAGCAAGTGTGCTACATGATAGGCTAATTATTTGAGATTGAGAAATTAAATTTTATTGACTCGAGGCTTCAAATCTTCTGATTTAGTTATCAGCTTTTCTAGTATTTCTTTTTAAGTTTATATCTCACGTTTCAAATTCTTCTGATTTAGTTATCAGCCTTTCTAATATTTTTTTAAAGTCTATATCTCACGTTATTTGGACGTTTAATGATGTTTTCCTTTTAATTTTTATATGGCATGCATTTTATGTTTAATTTTCTAAATTTCTATATATTAAGATGATCCAGTATGTTTGCATAAGCAGAAAATTTGGTGGAGGATCTCTTGGGAGATTTTGAATTCGAAGTCCAACATCCATATCTATTGTATCGAAATGCGGCTCGAGAGGTCAATGGTATTTGGTTCTACAATCCAAGTGAATGTGAGGAGGTGGCAAATATGTTTAACAGGTATTGTCTTCTTGCAGTTTAAGTTGATTGAAAAATTATTATCTTTGTGCTATTTTTGATTGACACAATCAACAACTTTGTATGGCAGTGAATGGATTTCCTATTACAACAAGGCATTATGTGGACAGTGCATAACAATTAAATATCTGAAGATCTTAAAAGTACTTCAATAACGTACTATCCAAAATTTATATTGGATTTCTTTTGTAAGACCAGGAAGAAAAATAGATAGCTCTAAACTTTAACACATGTTAATAACTTAATACATTCCTGAAATAGATATTTTTACCTGTGTATTTTACTATGTTATCAGTCACTGTTTGAATAGGTTGTGCAGAAAAAACCCTTCCAGGGAATCACCCTTTAATAGTTTCACTCTGTTGGAGGTAAATAATGATGTCTAGTTTTTGTGCAAAGATACAGTGGAACTTATCTTGTACGTTCATGGAATTAGTTTAAAACTTTAAATGCAAGTAACATACCTCATGGTGAGAGAAAATTTAAGGTTATCGTGACATAGTAGCGCCATAGTTTTGCATACCACTCTTTCGAGTGTTTATTTTCTTATATACTTCTCGTAACTTTAATTTATTGGTAAACTGAAGTTCCGGAAACGCATTTGTTAGTGTTTTAAATATTGGTTTCTTACATGACAGGTCCTATGGATGTTATTATTGCAACTGTTTGCTGGGATCCTGATTGAATTGCATTTTATTTATCCTTCTTATTTATATAAAAGTTAAAAGGCAAAGGGGATAATCTCCCAAAGTGTATATTATTCTTATTTGCTTTGTTTTTAAATCTGTTCTATCTTTATTTATGTGTCTCCAGGATTCTTAGTGCATATTCCAAGGTACCTCAAAACTCAATGGTATCACCAACAAAGAGGTAATATTCATTTTATCCCTACTTAGCACCAATGTAGTTCTTCCCTTACTTCTGAACTCTGGTATTACAATGTTTTTCCTTGTTGACAATAGTATATAAACTTCTAGCTTTGTATTATTGATCACTTTTTAAGGGTGATATTTTCTTTTTGTATATTGCTGAGCTTGCAAACTTTAGGGTTGTAAAAGTCTTGGAATATTTATTAATATTCTGGTGTCAAGACAATAGTATAAGATATTATGCGTTTATGTTCAATAAGATTTCAAATGTTCAGTTGTGCAATTTTGTAGAAATTCTAGTCAATTTGGTTATGATAACAACTGAAGGAAGGATGTATTCTTTTGTAGTGAGTTTGAGGAACTGGAAGCAGTCCCAAGCATGGTTATTATGGATGGTCCTTTGGAGCCATCGTCATCAACTGCCTCTCATGTCACAGACATTCCGGATGATCCGGCTTTTGTGAACTTCTTCAGTGTATGTTCTCTTCCTCTTGATGGAGCTAGTTTACTTGCTTAGTGTGAAAAGCTTAGGTACTATCAGGGTCATAATCCAGGATTCTTTAAGCACACAAGTGATGTAGCCATGGAAAAAGTGTAGCTACGCACCATTTGCGTGCCTGGTTTGATGTACTTTAACTTTGTGACTTTCTAGTCATACCATGTGGATTCTGGGATGATTCCAACATGGCTTTCCAAGTTTATAGTATTAACTGTCTAGGGTTTCATGAGTTTCTAATTTTGTGACATTGATTGAGGAATTTTGGTTGCTCTATGCAGCAGTAGAATCAAAATGTTTCGATTTTCTAACAATTTCAGCATTTAATGCTAATATTGGTATATTCTCACATTCAGTAATGAATAGTTAATGTGGGATTGTTGGTTCTCGTTCTTTAAGATAATAATAAATAAAATTGCCAATGGAGTACCTCCTAAATGTGCCTGTTTGCACTGTGTTTTATGCTCATTTCAAGGAAACATGTACTTGGTCAATGGATGCCTACATATGCATGCCTTAACACAAGCACAAGTCCGTATACAGCTCGGAGATCTAGGATTGGGTCTTTTGACTCTTGTCCTTTCTCTGGAGCAGATTATTTTATGTTCATGCAGAGTGTCGTCCCTGCATGTGTATATATATTGGAGTGAACATACTGATGGATATAATTTTAGGACCAATGGAACATCTTATTCATTTTTCCTAACATTAATTGCAGACGGCTATGACTATCGTGAATTCTTCAACTACAGCAATTACCGGACAGCCTTACCAATCATCTTCGACAACCTATCTACCTTCTCATCCATTCGGTGTTGCACCTTCAAGTATTCCTGGCATGCAAATTCCATGTGCTCCACTGCTAGCATCGACAACTTTATCCCCTTTCGTTGACCTCCCTGAATCCCATAACACCACCAACTTGGCCAGTAATCTTGTAAAGCCATCTTTTTTTGTTCATCCTTCCTCTTCAGCAACAACGATGCCAGCTGTCACTGCATCAAGCCGTGCTGCTTCTCTTCTTCACCCTGCTGTAAGTGTGCAACGTCCATATGGTGCTCCTTTGTTACAACCTTTTCCACCGCCAGCCCCTCCACCATCTCTCACTGCTGCTTCTTTCCCTCCTAACTATGGGCCACTTAATAGAGATAAAGTACGAAATGCACTCATGCTGCTTGTACAGGTTAGTCTTTCTGGAACATCGTTATGTAGATATATAATTGCACTCATTTTTTTTTCAGTTGAATAAGATTTCATGTTTGCAGTAATGTTCAAAATTCGTTCACACAAATTGTGGCAAGTGTTTAAAAATGCATCACGAACGCTTTGTAGTTTTATGATCGATAAATATTAGGAGCTGATTGTAATTATAGGATATATCAAGGAACCAATAGCTAGATTTATATCTCCTGATGCCTTTTTCCCAGGAGACACATCCGTTTGCATTACAACTTTGAATTTTTTGAATTATATTGGTCCTGGGTACTGAGTCAATTATATAGAGTTGTAGACTGAAGTAACCGCTGAGTAATCTTGCGGTTCCTCTTGATTATGAGTATCATTAACCTTGTTCATAGTTTGATTACGAGCTTTGCATGCGTTGTAGGATAATCAATTCATCGACATGGTATACGGAGCACTCCAGAAGGCACACCACTCGTAACCTTTTCGGAAAAGCTTTACTGTCAGCATGTTAACGCAGGCCACTGAACACCTACAGGAAGCAGCACAGGCTAGAAGCTGGTTTGTCTTTAAAACGCGTGCGTATGATGTATAGGATTTCGACTCTCATTCTCATGAGAGGGGAAGTTCGATGTAGGGGTATGTTGAGTTTTAAATTTGTCTGTGCCATGTAGTTTTGAATGTTTGTCTAGTCTTTATTTGATGCGCGAGTAAAGACCCTTGTATTCTGAGTAATCTTACTCCCCTAAACACCCCCTTTGCCCGAGCCAAGTGACTATTAAATCCATATTGAAATGTGCTAGTTGCGGACTGTTAAGTGCCCGTCAACCTTCAGACTTTCATATACGGATCTATCAACTGCCAAGGATGTTTTGTCCATGGAAACTGTTATTAGCACTCAGTTTGAGATTGATGTGCTTCTTTAATAAATTGCTTCTGCTCTACTTTAAGAATAATCAGCTGCAAAATAAAGCAGTGAGCGTTTGAAAGTCTTGTGAGTTTGAAAGGCAGTGTCTAGAATGATAATTAATGTGATTGTTTAAAATTAATGAGCTTATTACAAGAGCTAAAAATATTATAAAGACGAACTCCGTTTTTATTTGTTAGTTTCCAGAGTTTTTTTTTTTTTTTTTTTTTCATTTATTTATTTATTTTTTTTATTTTTTGAACAAAAGTTTCTGAACATACTTTAAAATGAATTATCAAATTAACAAAAACAGCACATTAGACCAACAAAAACAATTAAATGCAAATTGCAGATGGAGCTTGAATGTATGTAGATGGGCGAGTTTGTCGGGTAAATTGCATAAACATCATCTCAGACTGTCGGTGTGTCCGCAGTTACGACTTACGACCCAAATGTGGATGTACTGCCTCGTCAATTTTTAGTTATAAATGTTATCAAAAACATGAACCATTGTTTTAGTGTATTTTCGCTACTTCATGTCCCCTTGAGTCAAGTACCTACAAGAATTCATGCCCGCACGCTACGAAAACCTGTATTTCCACCTGGTAGCCACTTACTAATCTCATCTCTGCTCATTCCATACAAAGACAATATTGAGTCAATCTAGCAGCCATTACTGCAAATTTATCCATGCCAATTTCATTCTCGTCTCAGGTTAGCCGCCAAGCCCTCCGATGACTATTTGTTGCCGCCTCATTCTCATCTCTTTTCTTTCACTTTTATTTTGAAGAAGAAGATAGAGAAAGAGGGCTTAGGGATAGATTGCTCGATATGTGGAGATCGTTAGTGAGCTTTTTTGGTCGAGGTTCTAGCTATCGATCGAGATGAGTAATTTATGTAATGTGTTCACAAACTTCTTATTTTCAAAATAAATGAAAATCATGAACTATCAAGAGTTTTTCTCTATTTCTAATTATCTTTATCTACTTTCAAGTCAAGCATGTTTGAGTTCATGTGAATATTTGCAATGTGTATGTATACAATTTAAGTGGGATTACTTGGAATTTTTCATGAAGCATGAGAACTTGAGTGTTGGGTTATCCAAAGGACAAATGTATTACATGCATAATTTATTTGGAAATTGTAAGGCTTTTAGTGTTATTTGTATAAGAGAATTTATTTTTAACCAATTTCTGAATACTTTTCTTTTTTACTTGTATTCAAACACCGGGCGCGGATTAATTTTTCGACTAACCTTGGGTCTACGGTGTGACATTAACATAAGAATTTCGCTAATTAAAGATTGTGCGAACAACTCTATACTCACGAATTATAGACTTCTACTCAATCGTGATTCTGATCCATAAACGTCTAGGAATCTTGAGCTTGAAATAGAAAACTACCCTTGAAAAATTGTTTATTGTTGCAGTTAGTATTATTACGGGAATGGTGTAAACTAGAAGTAAGAATCTTATAGGATCTAGAAGATCTTTTTTTTTTATGTAATTTGTATTACTTGGAGGAAAGTAAAGCCCGTCATGATTAATATAAATAAAGGCACAAGGCCAAGAGGAAATCAATCAAGCCATACAACTAAGCCCCTTCTCCCATCTCTATGTTGTCATTTTCTTCTCTCTCTCTCTCTCCAATATTATTTACTACAACATGTTATCAGCTCGAAGTGTGTTTCTAAACTTGAAAAGAGGAATCGATGATGCTGTGCTACGAAGAAGATTCTTCTATGAAAGGTGATAAACCTTTATTAGCTAAGTAATTATAACTGTATTTATGTGAATTCGAATTATACATCGTAGCCAAATTTTGATCAGACACCTTTTCTCGTTAGACTTGAGGTGTTTCTCCCATTGGATTTATCGTAGCCAAATTTTGGTGAGACGAGAGTGTCGCCGACACGCACGCACGCACCGCGCAACAAGAAAACCATATCTCCCCCCCTCTCTCTCTCTCTCTCTTCTTGAAAGAAATGGCGGCTTCGTTAAGAGGCCGAATGTGCAATAGCTTTCTCAGGAACGCCTCACATTCCAACTCCTATATCTCTCCTGCCCACTTTCTCTTCTCCAGGGGATTTTCTTCCAAGCTTTTCGTCAAAGGTTCTCTCTCTCTTTCTCAATTTGAACTCGGGAATGCATTCCTTCTTCGGCCTTACCTTTTGAAACAAGCATAGTACTCGGGTATTTGGCATCCACACGAGCTTCTACGCTACGTGAAAGGTAGGGCAGGTTTCGTGGTTGTGACTTATATGATCAACGCTGTTGCTGTTTTGTGCATCTCCGTAGTTATATTGTTTGACACGGACATTTTTATCCAACTTGTGTTAACCAAGGGTTGTATCTCATTAGGTATATCATTTGCCACCACTGAAAAATCATTAACTGAAGCATTTTCGCCATTTGGAAAGGTCGTTCATGGTAATGCCCTAATCCTGTCGATACAAGCTTCGGCATAATTTTCTATATTAATAAGCTGCAAATTTCAAACATCCTGCTATCGTTATTCCTTTTCAGTTCACATATCGCGAAATGCAACTACAAACAAGTCAAAAGGATTTGGATATGTGACCTTTGAAAGAGAAGAGGAGGCCCAGAACGCTCTGACGAACATGAATGGGAAGGTAAGACTGCATTAGTTCTTTTCTCTCACTTCAGTCCGGGAATGTTTCTTGACACTACTAGAACTACTTGCAGATGGTGGATCAACGCGTTATTTTCGTGGACAAAGCAGGGCGCTACACTCGAGGGGTCTAAAGTGCAGGTCGAGAGAAGTTACGTTGTGCCCTGTGATCATTTTAGGACATATTCCCTGAATGACTAGTAATAGCTGGAATTTTTCTGAAAGAATTTGAGGTTCAAATAATTTTTGGTTCTGTTTGAGATATTACAGACTTTTTGTAGCTTGGGTGGGTAGTTTTAGTAGTGAAGATGTTGAATACCTTCTGAAAACCTTGACACTTCTTGGTGTCCACTTCTTTTCCACGAGCTTTCGCTAGAATGTCAGTTTGGCATCATTCTGTTACTTTAGGGAGCTGTTATTGGCACTAGAAATGTATACGAAACGAAAATGGGGTTGGTAGATATTATTCTAGTCTTGATTTATTATCTTCCTATGGGCAAATTCTAGCGTATGCCGGCTCGGGCCACGTGCCACACGCACACACAAGATTCCCTTGTATTTGGTCCTAATTCTCTCTTATGTTGTATACGATGGAGTTTCATGTTTCATAGAGTTCCGCCCTGAAGGCCGGATTTGTTTTCTATAGCATGCCAGATCATTGTCCAATTTAACGACGGAGTAGGAGTCAAGTCATTCCTTTATTAAGAGCGCTAAATGTGAGAGACTTGGATGCAAAGGGAGCTACATTAAGGTCCCGTTCGGTAGGACTATTCACTATATTGAAGGCATTTTGATGGAAGAAATGATATCTCGACTACCTTCCACAAAAATGGTAGGATTAAAAGGCCCTTAATATAATGAATATTCTTATCCAAGTCAATTCTCTCTAACAAACGAGGCCTTATAATCATTTTAGATATGCTCGGGTCTACAAGCAAGTAAATTTTTAATTGAAATAATCATGTCAGGTCTTTTCATTATTTTTTTATAAAAAAAAGGCGGAATTCACATTTTAAGGTTAAGTTTTTGAAGGCATTTTAGTTTTACTTATTTTACACTAACCACTTAGTACTACGGGCTAGTGGTATTTCTCTTCACTTGTAAGTGAGAGGTCTTAGGTTCGATTCTCGCCAAAGGCAAATTTGAATCACATTATTGCTAGCTCATTGTGAGGCTAAACCCACCCCCTCGCTAGGCTTGAGAAACGGGTCGTGTTTGCCGTGTTCGTGTCGTTTTCATGTAACACCTAGTATCTTAACGGGTCGTGTTGTGTCACACCTATTATCTTAACGAATTCTTAACAAGTCGGGTCATTTTACCCAACAGGTAAAATGACCTGACCCGTTAAGAAAAATATTTATATTTCTTCTAAACTTGCACATACTATACTGCCACATAAATATGACTTCGAAAACTAATTCAAAACGAAAACCCCAATTTTCACAAACCCTAAAAACGAAAAACCCCAAATTAAAGAAATGAAACCAATCTTAATTCGAAAGAATCAACAATTACCTCGATTAAGGCTCGAGGTTTGCTCGATCCAGAGAAAGAGAATTGGAGAAAAAAGTAGCAGATCGACTGGTGGTGCATTACCAGGTCGTATGTGGTGACAACGGTGTGGTGGAGGGAGACTAGAGAGGGTGGTAGTGGACTCGTGGCTGGCTGGAGTTGAGGTTTGAGACTAAGATTCGAGAGTTCAGTTGGAGAGAGAGAAGACAACTGCTTCGGTTCGAACCTTCGAGAATGATAGATAGTCTGATTTAAGGGTGAGAAAAACATTGGACGACCGAGATTAAATCTCAGCCGATCCAACGATCATCAATTTTCTAAATTTAATTTTTTTTTTTTTAAATATATATATACACACACACTTTTAACTTTCAATTCAGTTAGGGATTAAATCCTACTGTTGTTAATTATAGTATTTTTGTAGTGGTATAAAATTATTAAAATAATATATTTTTTTTATCATGTAAGGGGTTACCCACGTGTATACCTGGATCAACCTATTATCTTAATAGATGCTTATCGGGTTACCCGATAACAATCCGATTCTTTATCGTGTCGACCCGAAAACCTGTTAATTTTGTGTCAAGTTAACAGGTCGTGTAAGAAATTGTCAGGCCTACCCCTCGCCCTTAGTGTAGATAATATTGTTGCTAAAAAAATGCTTACCCAAACCAAAAATGCAAAACTAAAAAGCTTAAGGGGTAAGTTTCGTAACAGCCTTTTGCGTATCCAAGTATTGACGAAAATATAAGGGTAAAAAACTCATTTCACAAAAAAAAATGCAGCAATTCACACGAAAAATGATAACCAACACCTTTTATATTCCCTACACTGACACTCATGTTTAATTTTGCTCGTGATTTATTCAATTCAATAGCCATTCAGTTTAATAACCACAAATAAAGAGAGGTTGGACGAGGGAAAAAAAAAAATGAGATTGTCATTTTCCTTTACGCTGCTTGGTTGGACATCTCGTATTTACTCAGTCCCTACAAACTTTTTCAAGCCTTGATTTTCAAAGTAAATACAGTAGAACCTCTCTAATACTATATAATGGAATAACCTCCTTAAAGGCATAAAAATTTCGGTCCCAACTTAGGACCAGTTATGTATTGAAATAAACTCCATGTTGTAATAATTTATAATTTTTCTTGGTCAGGAAATACGCCTCCACATAGCTTAATTATCAATGAGTACAAAAATATGCAAGAAACAAAATACTTGGCACTTAAGGAATCCTATTTAGGAAATACAACATTCATTAAGAAAAAATAAGTCAATAAATAATCTTCTTTTTTTTAACTACACCTTTGTTAAGTCATAACCTCCCTAAAGTTATAAAATTGATTGGTCCCAACTGTATAACTTTAGAGAGGTTCCTTGAGATCACTTGGGATCCGAGTTTTATTGCAATAGACATATCAGTAAAGTATCATACTTAAATTTTGACATTGCTACCATTTAGGCTATCTCCAACCCAAGGGGCTAAAATCACAAAATTTAGTCCCGTATTTTCCACTATTCACCTATACGTATTAGGTTAGACATTTTTTTTTCCTCCAACAGAAAGGAACCTCTAATTCCCACACCAATTTTATAATTTGTTAAACTTTTGTATTTCATTGCTTATTATAATTTTTAAATAATTTGGAATTAGTTTTTGTATAATATATCTCGTTTTATTTTTAAGAACATTTTGATGTAAAAAAAAAAATATTCAAATTCTGAACAAGAAGAATGGTTGAGAAAATTGAATTTTTTTTATGGATTAGTGAACAAATGGTTGCGTATTTATAGAGTTTTAGTGTTGGATCTGATTTGGATTAATTAATAACATTTGAACTGTTGGATTTAAATTTGAGTTGTTGGATCTGTTTTTTTTTTTTTTTTTTTGTTACCTTTAAAATTGATTAAATTGAATTTGAGCCGTTGAATTTAAAAAATGATGTAGCTGGCCGCGCCACACTGGATCAAAACTTAGGAGATGCGCCAGCTATTGGATCTAGACAGCGCGAGCATCTAATCGTAGAAAGCCTGCTGCCGATGCACTCACCCGCAGCCAATCCCACCACCCTGGGTAGCTGACTCCCGGGGGGCGGGGGGGTCGTCTGGCCCTTGCTGTTGTTCTACACATGGACTCTTGTCCACTCGCAACCTTATCCACCCAGGGTGAGAAGCAATCCCAAAATTTGAGTCTTTTTGGTTTCCCACCGCTCCTTTAAAAATAGCCTGAGGTGTGCTAAAGAAAGTAACATTGGAAATACTCTTAAGCGAAAAATAACCCGACTTCAATATCTCAGGCTTCGACCCTCTTTCACCGAATACCAACAAGGTTGAAACTCTTAACACATTGTAATCATGCATATGTCAATTAGAATTATGAATACCATATCACAAGCAAATGCAGAATAAAAATGGACAAATTGTAATTTAACTCGTAAAAACACATCGTACTTCACATTCTATACGAGTCGAAGCAACGAGCAAACAAATCGGGTGATAAAATTGATCCCTCCGAAAAATTTTGCTACTCCAAGATCGTGTTGCTCTCTAGCAAAACCATAGAAACATCTCTATCTTCACCTCTGCCTTGTTTATTCGACATCCAACTGAATTCAATTCTCATACAAGTTGCCATAAATATTACTTGGATAAAATATGAAACGTCAACAAAAAAAATTCTCAGCTGCTTTTCTGGCACGATAAATTATAAGCATCTTCCTATAACGAACAGCTGAATGATTCTCGTG
This sequence comes from Malus fusca, assembly GCA_035220775.1. Classification (NCBI taxonomy): domain Eukaryota; kingdom Viridiplantae; phylum Streptophyta; class Magnoliopsida; order Rosales; family Rosaceae; genus Malus; species Malus fusca. The sequence continues at coordinate 15,193,779 of CM069061.1, forward strand.
AGATGAACTAGGCCAAGACATCGATGGAACCACTAACAAACTAGTCAATTGTCGTTTTAATCTAAACCAGAGAATCTTCAGTGCCAAAAAAGCAATTTCTGGCACAATCCTACCTTCGGTAATCAAGCTGTTTTCACTTTACGTGAGGGAGGTCGTCGAAATAAACTGATTAGATCATCAAGACCCTGTCAAAGAGCAGCACAAGCAATTCAAAAAAAATCAGATATCTGGGTCAATTCCATTCAATCTACTACAAGTAAAATGTGAAAATGACAGAACAAATATACGATGCGTTGCTATAGGAACAATACCCTAGTTGTGATGACAAGGAAACTGAAAAGTACAATCAAGTATGATCCCAACACCAGAAGCAACAGCAAGTCGAATGTCACACTAGCCACCTGAAATAACATGTTTACGCTGATCAGTCTTTATGCCAAAAAAGAAATGATGAGTAATTCAAAAGATAATGCGACATATGACATAATTCTTGAACGCTCCCACCAGTTTTGCGCTAGGACAAGCTGAAGAGGCCCTTGTATAGGGTTCAAAAATCAACATAAAATAACACAGCCAAACAATTTTCTTTTTTCATATACACAATTAGTACCTGATATATGTTAAGTTTAGCCCTAGTTGAATCATAGAAAGTAAAAATCCCGTCAAGCACCTCATGCTGCACGTTCACCTCATCTGTATTGTCTTCCAATTCCTGTCGATAATATCAATTCTGGTAAGTCAGAAACAAATACCAAGGAAATGAAAAGGAAATAAATTCTATGTAAGACAAGGTTTAAACTTTCCCCCTTGATCTAAGGTCCCCCCCTTCCCTCCGTTTTTTCAATGATTTCTCTGTACTTGATAATCCCATGGTCTACCACACAATATATACCCAACCCACCTACAATGGCAGCTTGAAGCACACCAGGTGCTGTCCCCAGTTTCTTTAATATCTGTGAGAGGTTTTGCATGCTCGCAGTTTGATCATATGCCACAATTGATCTTTAAATTTAGGTAACTTGAATTCAGAAAGCAAGCTATTTTAAGAAACCCAAATTTTTTATGAAATATATTTGCATATTCCCACAATAACGTGTTGAGCCCAAAAATGAAACTAACCCACCAAAGTATTGTTCCCAAACTTCTGAAGGTTAGCTCAGAAGACTGTCAACAATACAGAAACCTTAGAAGCTTCCAACATATTTTTAAACCATATGTAAATAAATATTTAATAAATAGTGAGCAAATTTCAACATAATATCAAGGCAATTGTGAATGGTGAAGATATAAACCATGAAATGTATGTAAGAACATAGTACAACCTTCTTCAACGCCAAGATAAACGGGTCATTCTTTGATAAAAATGGCGCCACTCGAGGTGTTTGTGACAGTAGATCCAACCACGATTTTATGTAAGAAGGATTAACTGCTAAACTACTGTTGTCTGCAAAGATTTGAACACTCTTTCCTTCGTGACCATAGATATGCCTCTGAATACAATATAGAAGGTAAGAATACATTAGAGATTATAAATAATTAAGGTCCACAATCAATTATTTCCAACCCATTTAGTAATTTTTCTGGTTAACCATTTTAAATTCTATTGGACAAATTAAACAGTTCATATTCCAGAATTAGCAATGTTACACACTTCTTGTTCAAGCAACTATTACCACATCAACGCTAGTTGATGATGGACCTGAATCGACTGCATCCATGAATACAGACACCACTAGGTTATAAATCCTTCTAACTCCTGTATCGACGGAAATGACAATCACCAAGTGCAACTGCCTTTACAGTATAAACGACAAGTTTCTATATCACAACAATGCTTAAGTTTCAAAGTAACATGAAGCTGAAGTTTTATCTAGATGGAATCCATTCCTCTCAGACCTACAACTACAAGTCTAATTGTCAAATATCCTGAATGTTAATAAACATAACAGACAGAAGATTCCACAAAAGCTTCTCATTCTTCGAAGCTTCAGGTATCTAAGAAGCATGGCTAAACATTATATCTCCTTCAACATGACAAAAAATAGAGAAGGTAGAAAATTTACAATCTATAGTATATCTACTAAGGCCATGATTGCATTCTTATAGAGATAGTACTAGAACCACGAGAGAAATATGTGAAAAAGGAAAAAAGAGTAATTTCCAGAAAGATTAACCTTACCGCAAGGCTCTCAGCAACTAGCTTGACACTTCTGATGATTGCAGTTTCATTCACGAAAGGTCTGCACAATCCAAGATCTCAGCAAAAGACCATTTATTCATAAGTTCCAGAAGTAAAAGATGTGGGTCTAAGACAAAATAACCTTCCATCAACAAGACTGCCAGTGCTTTCCAATAGTTCAGGAGCAACAGGGAGTCCAGAAAGAGTGGCAGCAGTAACTCTTAGCCGTGAAAACTGTTCATGCTCCCAAGCTACCTACAGCGATAAAACGGTTATCACTTGATATAAACAGTAGGGTACAGGAGTGCAATGCAAACACAGCATGTTTCTAGCAATGGACTAGTACTTCAAAGAAGATGCACCCTGATAGATTTACAGTCCCACAAAAATACCATATTAGTAGTGTCCCGTTTAGTTGCAGCAGCAGAACATATAATTTCAAAAACAAACCAACAAATTGCCTGTGTAAGGTGTGACCTCAACATAGACTGAACAAGCAAAATATTCATGTCGATGATCACTAAAGATGACAATAGACAAAGTTTGCAATGAACCCCATGCATAACCTAATGATTAGTTTGGTTATCCTAGAGCCACATATCAGACTAAGGGGATTCTAGTTATTTTCTCAAGTCGTAAACATTTTTCCACAAAATTTCAGTATAAGAAGATATTGAGCCCTGAGAATTTCCATATCAAAGCCAGTAATGAAAATGATTGCGGGCATCATAAAATTCCCCAGATACAAGATTTTCAACCAACCCTGAGACCAGGTTTACTAGCCAAGGAAAACCAATGCCATCTATTTGAGTTATAATAAATAATAGTTTTATTGCTGCCAAGAATAAGGGGCAAGATATCCAAACATTTTTCCTAGTTTGAGGCATTTAGCAATATAATTAACCATAAAAAACTCTCATAACCATTAAATTGTTCAGATATAACGTAACAAAATAGTCTTAGTTTCACCAAAAAAAATGGTACTTACTCGCGGATTTGAAATATTTATCTTCTTGTGCTTCAGACCAACGTTAAGGCTCAGTTCTTCTGCTACACTAGAGAAACCCTACAGCAAATCCCACATTTAAACCATACAGTAAAGCAGCAAAACTCAATGTAATTCAACATACAATTGTAGTATATTCTGTAAAACTTTAGTAGCTTACTTCAAAAATTTGCTTTATGTAGGCATTTTCTGGAGGCTTAGACACATGAATCCACAAGTCATTGTCCCATGTGCCAATACTATTCAAGCAAATAGCATAGTCAATACTCTCACGCTGGCGTTGATCAAAGCTCCGAAGCCACTGTAAAATGAAAATAATTAAGATAATCATACACAAGATAAACAGAGGAAAAAAGATAAGTGACTTGGAGAGAAAATGCTAGCTGTAATAAACCAGGAAGAGATGAACACCTTATGAGTTCCATTGTAGTTATAAGGTCCTCCTGATGTTAACCCGAAAAGTAAATTATACCTTCCTCTTGTCTTAGGATTGGAGTAAAGAACAGAAAACAACCTAGCAATCTCAAGAAGTGCCACAACACCGCTTCCATTGCTATCACTTCCCACTGATAAAGCCTATAAACATAAGAAAATTTAGACCTTTATGAAGTTTGAAGTAGCTGAAGTTATTGACAACATGCTGTAAAGTTACATACAGGAGCTGCCCCAAAAGTATCATATGATGCTACTATAGCAATAGTTGGAAGCTGATTTGCATCTCCATCTGTTTTCAGTCCTGACAACCATCCCTGTATTCATAAAAAAGAAACATTCAATTTCCAAACAAGGTGAAGCAACCTAAACACTATCAACTGCATGTTCAATTTTCTAATAAAGGGTTTCCAATTACAATGACGCTGTAATGAAACATTTGCTGATGCTAATTGGAGAATAAGGTTAAAAGACTACAACTAAGACCGGACTGACACTCAAAACTGCAAAAATATTCAGTACCGTTGACATATGATGTTAACAAGTATTTATCTCCAAGGTGCTAATATGAATACAAAACTGAGAAATGAAATAGTCTTGTCCGGCCATTGAGTTTTACAAAGTGGAGGAATAAATATGCAATGAACTCACTTCACTTTAGTCTATTACAATGAATTACAATGTCAACCAGCTCCTATGCGTACTAGAGGTATTTATGGTTGCAACATAAGTTGTCAACTTGTTACTTAATGGGTTCGGAATACTTTTTGAGCTTGGCATAGCTTCAACACCTCTACGAGTGCAGGAGAAAAGACTGCAAAAACTCAAATCCTATTGAGTACAACTAATCAATACATAGATAACCAAATAATTCTTGGGTGACTACTTAAAAATAAAATAAAAATATATGATAAGCCAAAATCATTACAATTTTTCAATCACTTAACTCTTTCTTCCAAGCAGCTAAATGTAATCCATAAAAGCAGTAAGCTTTAGTCGTGTGCAGGGAAATGTACCCAACATATTATAAGAGCAGTCCAGGGTAAAGTAGAATTACTATTCATGTTCTAAAAACAAAGCAAGTTTTTTACGGAAATGTAATCAAAACCTAATACGAGACTTCGAGGGTGCATTGGACTTACTAGTCATGTCTTAAAGCCTAATGATGGAAAATTCATTTTTGGAACGGGTATGAAGATTATTGTTAGGAGCCTCTTTTATCATTTGATGTACTAGTCTTCATCTTCCATAAAGCTTTGAATATTATATCCCAAACAATTTGATACACTTATATGTGCCTATTAACTTCAATAACAATTAGTTACAAAGTTACAAACACACCAATTTGGCTACACATAGAAATGGTGCATGAATCCTGTTAAGAACTTGGTGAAAGGTCTGACCACTACAGTTAGTGTAACCTTGGAGAACTTTATGGACCCAACTACGATGGTTTAACATGGAAAATTTTCACCATGGAGCATACTCATAATTATTATCTATCTCAAATCCCAATGAAAGATATGCCAACAGCAAAATAAATAAATAAATAAATAAAAATGAAAAAAGATGGTACGAAATAAACAAGAAACTTTTTTAGCTTAAACCTGAATGTTTGTGATGGTGGGTGATGCACGCTTTTTAGGTTCTGGCACAGAAACAACAAGCTTGTATCTGCAAAATTTGACCAGAAAAAGAAAGAGATTCAGAGATGTTCCATGACTAAACATTATCAACTCCTCAAGCTCGTGCAAAACAAGGATATACAACTATAGTGTGAGTTGTTATTGGCATACCTAAAGGGCCTGTTTGGTGGGCTGGATGGGATTGGGCCTTAGGGATAGAAATGGATTGGCAGGGACATGTAAGACAGGACTTGTAACCCATGTATAAGGATAGGTTAGAAAACCCACTCTATTGTGGATTCATAACCCATCATGTCCAGTCCTGTCCATCTCACATTTTGACACAATAACCAACGGACTGGACTCAAGTCCATTTTAATTGGTCACAACCTATCCCAACCAGCCCACCAAACAGGCCCAAAAGGACTGATGCGAACAATTACAATCATACAGTACCACAAACAGAACCATATGTATGCATTTACAGCACAATTAAGATTCATATATTTTCCTTTAAAAAAAACACAATTAGAATCTTTAAAAATGAGTGGAAGAAGAATAATCAATAAGGTCAGAAAATATAATGATATACAAAGGAAAACAAACAACGAGGACAAGAACAGAAGCTTATTGCTGTATAAGTTGTACTTGCTTTCTAGACGTCATAAAAAAGATTTCCTGCATCAGCAACCACATATGTATTTTCACAATACAATTTTCAAGTCCCCCCCCCCCCCCACCCCACCCCAAAAAGAAAAACTCTTTGCTGTTATGTACAACCCTCTTTAACAAACTCGGCCTACAAATATTTTGTCAACAGACCTCTGTTCTTTATTCTTTGCCTCTCCATCACCCCTATCCTCCAGCTAGTTCCTAGCAAAAACCAGCTCACATCCCACGGAAATGAAGATCCCCTTCTCTAAGCCTCCTATGACCAGAAACTGTGCCAAGATCCACCTTCTGGAAGTAACTATATAGTTTATTTATTTCAGTAATTCTGGTTGCCACCCCTCTAGAATCCTGATGAACTTGCAACACAATGATTCTCTGTGCAATCTTTGCACCCTAGTATGGCATTCCAAGTATAATATATAAGGGCCGGAACTCGCTGTAGGGACCACCCTCCCAATGTAACTCACTCTCACTAGAAATCACCCCCTCTAAGACCAACATTTTTTGGCATGTCATAGATTTGAAATTCATCAAATTGCAATTTTAAGATGCATATTATACTATGCAGCTATCTGTCAAATAAGTTCCGTAATATTAATCATATAGCCATTTACTTACCCGCCAGTAGTTGCAGTAGCAGGCTGACCAGAGACATCATTCCGCTTGACATCAGCCAACACAGCCTCAATATCATCATCTTCAAAAGCAAAATATACAGGATACTGTAACAGAACATACCACCACAAAAATATCCTTTAGAAAAAATAATTTAACAAACACATAAATAAGCCAAAAGGTAACTAAGACTTTAGAATGACTCCCATCCTAATATATGAATTCTCCAGACAAACAAAATTCAAACAGTGCATCACAGATAGGAAAGAATTAACATGATACAATACAATTTCATTTATGAATGCTGAATGCAATTCATTACATCCGAAACTAGAACCTACATATTAATTTCCCATTGACTATATTAGATAAGCAAACGTATACACAATAGAGTGTTATTTTCTTCTTCTTTTTTAAGATAAAAATAATACATTGGAAGCGTAGATGATGTAATAGTTAACGTATGACATTTTTGCTATTATCAAGTTTAGTATTGCTGGTGAATGTACTCTTAAACACATGCTCACCAAAAAATTACTGGGGTGGTTTACTGGGAAATATAAGATTCCATTGGATTTCACAAATTAAGCTACGCAGTTAACAGTGTTCAGGTAACTAACAAGCAACACTAAGTAGCTATTGCTACCAAAGCTCTGTTGAGCATATATGCCATACTGATCAAATAAAGTACCTCAAGCTTATGATTCAGCGGAGGAGAAAATTAGGGAAAAAGTTAATCATATATCTTAAACCAAGGACACTTGAAATATTCAGAAACCTATCAACTAATGTTCCAACAAACAAGTCAGAAAATAAACATTCATCATGTAATCAACATTTCATAAATTTTACATAGGAAGGCTTGAGGAAAACTATAGAAGCTAGCTGTCAAGCAATCATAAAGCTAAATACAACAGCATATGCATACGCACACGGGTATCACAAACAATAACTAGGAAGCTGCAAGAAACAGAAAAATAATTGCCAGAAAGTAAAAAAGGACAAGAAAAAGTTATGGCAGTTTGACTCACAGGTATCTTGGAATGAATAAGTAATTTTTCAAGTTCGGCCAGATAATTCTTCATTGGCACCTCTCCATCAGTTTGATGATTACTCGTTGCCCTTTCTCTATTTTCAATACTAAATATCTGGGGCAGCAAAAACAGCAAACCTCCCAGAGGCTGCTTCTGGGTAATGTAATCTGCAATTAGAAATCACCAACGGAAAGGCTGGTCGGTACTCAACGAACTTAACAAGCTCACTTAAATTAGTTACAGTTTAAGAATCAATCAGATTAAACATTCTGCTTAATTTGGTCTTGAGAATTCATATATTCGAAATTCAAACCGCAATATTTCACTTTAACGAGCTGTTAGAGAAAGGAAATTCAGAGCTGCACGTGCATTCGATACGTCAAGAACTTATTGGAATACCCAAAATGTTACTGATCAGCATTTTAGAAAGTAAAATCATCAAACTTAAAGCAGTTTTGATAAGCATTTCTGAGATTTACTCAAATCTTAATCTCGAGAGTGGTAATAGTAGTAGTACCAGTGACGAAGGAGATGTTGAGTTCGCGCAAGGGGATGATGAGGACAGTGCGGGAGAGATCAGAGCCAGGAGCAAAGTGCAAAGAGCCAGCATGGTGGTTGAGGTTGGCGAGCCGAGATCCGAAAGGAGCACCGGAGATGTCGTACTGGATCAGCCGATACACGTCGACGACGGTGGCAGCGTCGCATAGCTCAACGCAGGCGACGAGGATGAAGACGAGCGCAATCATCGAGTACAAGGACTCCAGCACTTGGCACCCGCCGCCGGCGCCGGCGGGCTTCGCTTGAGCCATAGCCATTCTCCGATTGGGATCCAATCCTCTCTCTCTAGGGTTTTGGGATCGGAGGAAACAAAGAGCAGGTCAGAAGGAGGGAGAGAGAGAGAGGGATATTTGTAATATGTAAATAATAAAATGAAAGAAATCGGGAGGCTGTTGTGACGTTGTGCGTGCGTGTTGGTGGTCGGACTCTGGAGTCGTAGTGATGACAGAGAGAGAGAGAGAGAGAGAGAGAGAGAGGGTTGGGCTAGTTTTAGTGTGGACTGACTCAGCCAACTCTCCCTCTCCTAACTAATTTGATTGATATTTGATTGCCTCATTTTCAATCAATTCTTTTCTGCATGATTCTTCCTTGGACCATCATTTTTCACAATTCAACAGTTGAGAGTTAACTAAATCGTATTCTATAAATCTTGGATGAGGATCCAAGAAATCAATTCATCTTAACCGTTTATCGTATATTGTGCGGTTAACTTTCGTTAGGTACTAAATTCAAAATAATTTCTGACCACACGATGTATAATGAACGGATAAGATGAACTGATCCCTAATATCCTCACAAAGAGAATCCCATATAGGATCATGTTCCATAAATATCAATCGTTCATCAATGTCTTTTGATGCTTGGAAGAGCGAAGTTCTTCTTTCTTGTTTCTGCTTTTTATGTTTTTTATTTTGGAAAAACAATACTAATCTCTACTCTCATGATGTCAGGACTCCATGGGCTCGTTGGTTGTGTAAGACTAGTCCGATTTTGATAACTCATTAGATCCAATGAATGGTGAATAAAAATAGGTATGTCAACTTATGACTACGGACTACGAAGTTTTGTTCATGACTTGTCCCTTTTGATATTTTTGTGAGGATTAGAATGGATAAGTTTCGTCCATAATTTCTTGATCTTTTGTCTCACAGGACAAAATATGCAAGTTAGCATCCTTATTTTACTTGAACGCTCACTGAATCTAGTGAGTTTTGTAATGAACAATTTGTTGAATTGCATGAATACTTTATCTTTTTTGGGTTATACTACTAATGGCATAGGCATTTTGATGTTGAACGTTATTTCAAGTTGAATTTTAGTGTGGTAATCATGAATTTTTTTTTTTCAATTGGGTTGTATTAATAGCATAAAACATTTAGTTTGCAAATGGTTGGAAACTGAAATTCCAAAATAAAGGATTATATTGGTTGCTATATAAATGGTTTACGTAGTGATATTTTAATTGTTTGACTAGGGACTCCAGTTACTGCGACGCTTGTGTTTTATTATGTCTTGCATATATGAGATGGAGTTCATATCAGGCATTGCAATAATGAGAGGCATGAGTTGGTGTGTTGCATGGGTTGGTGCCGCGATGAATCGAAATGGTTTGATGTATTGGAAATATTAGACCCAACTCTCTTAGGGACCGCGGTTTCCGATAAACATAATGGGTGGTAATTCATATATCATGACACTCGAGGCCAAAGCATGGTATGGGACGTGTGAGACCTGCGTGTTTTGGAGTACGAATTCACAAGAATAAAGGTGGGAAATTGGGATGAATGTGTTAAGGGGATTAGTTTGTATAATAGAACACTCGAACCACCATGGCAGTGGTAAAATGCACAGTATGAGACATATAGGTCCGTGCGTTTTATTATATGAACTAACGGTATAAATGAAGAGTTTGCATTGCATTCATGCATTGTTGTTAATAATGATTTGATAGTATTGTCAATTTATTGTTGTCTAGTTATGTCCCGGCTGAGCTTTTGAAGCTCTCCCCTCTAATGTTATGCAGGTTTACGAACTAAGCAGTTGAAGGGGTAGGCGAGATGAGATCGAATTAGGTGTGAGACTAGAAGCTTTATTTATTTATTGTAGCATTGTAAAGAATTCTTGAATTGGTTAAGAGGAATATATTTTCCACCCCGTATTTCGTTTCAGTTTCTCTATATTTATTTATTTTTCAAGAGGAGTTTCAGTTTTCTTTATTCATTTAATTTTTAGCTCGCACACCTAACTGAGGATTATTTTTCCACTGACCTCGAGTTCAGAGGGTGTGACACTTTATCACCTTAAGCAATTTACAATATTGATTGCCTTTAGGGCATACATCCAACACACAAGCACACGGATAATCACACAAGCACACGGATAATCACACAAGCACACGCACATGGCTAAGGAATATCATGTTTACTATCTATTTTCCACGCGTGTTTAATTATTAAAATTAAATTAATCTCAATTACATGCTTAGAAACCCAACACTTTGTAACCACACCACAATCTCCACTGTGTTATTCAGGGATCTGATGTATAATAAAGTAAGCAACATTGGAAAAATAAGACACAATCTTTAAAAACAAACCAAAAGTGTCATGCCTAAACATGATTGAGAAGTTAGAAATATTTTGACTTCAATAAGAAGGTACCCATGTTACCGAGGTTTTATGTACCCGCGATCTCAATACCCCATCATCCACTCTAAAAATAAAGCACCGGCCACCTTAAACTTTTATGACATTGAATATTTTTGGACTTAGTGACAATAATTACAATGCGGAGTTTATTCTTACAATTTTTTTTTTTGAACAAATAATATTATCTATACTAAGGGGAATGAGATGAGTTTAGTCTCACAATGAGCTAGCAATAATGTGGTTCAAATTTGCCTTTGGCGAGAATTGAACAAAAAACCTCTCACTTACAAGTGAAAAGAAATATCACGAGACCGTAGTACTTGGCTCCTACAAAAATGCTATCCTTATCACATTTTTCATACCACATTTTTACCACCTCCCTAATAGAGATGGGACCACATGTATTGTGAGGCCTACTTTTATTTGAGGCGCGATACAAATATAATATGAAAAATTAACATTACTCTTATTCATATATATAACTAATTCAAATTACTACAAGGAGGTCATTCCTTTATAAAATATATCACTATAACGAGATTTTATAAAATATATCACTATAACGAGATTTTAATGCTTATAGGGCTTCAGAGTTGTCCAAAGCCAACTATATTATATTTTGATTGTACATTCTCCCCAACATGGAAAATAAAACATTGGAGGAATGGTCTCCTCATCGTCAAACTGTGCACAATGATGTAAACTGTTTATTATCTAAGTCACTTTTTAAAGATCAACTCTGTCAAAAAATGACGTAAAAATTTGTACAAGATATGAGCATCCTAAAATTAAAAGTAGACGAATAACCCTTTACTGTAGCTCTTCAGAATACTTGTAACTCACATGACAGCCACAAGACCTATCTAAAAAAACTAAGATCATAAGCAACACTGCAACAGACCATAGCATTATTTTGACAGGACTAAAGAGAACAGGATCTTCTAAACAAAATTGTCAACTTCAATTAGAAAGGCCGAAGCATGTTTTACAGCGCACAATTTGTTCTAAACTGCAGGTTTTACGAAACATGCCTCGAGGATAAACTGATGAATAATAAATTGCTTACATTTGGACAGATCTTCCTGGAGAAACATGATCATAGTAACTACAGGTACAACTAACAGAAACTAACCTGAACGAAGAAATCAACCGTGTATCACCTCAGACCACGTTACTTCATTTCACTCTTCAGATTATCTGGAAGATGATTTTCGTGTTTGGCTATACATAAAAGATATAATACAGGTACTGACGAGAAGGAGAACACGCGGGGCAAAATTTCAGGGAGCGGGAGGCATCAGACTCTGCTTGTGAAATTATCACAATGCAAATAGCAAATGTTTCAGTCACTTTGAGCCTTCTTCATTATCTGGAAAGATAAATTGCAAGTCTTCATTATCTCTATAAACTTGATATAGTGCAGCGGCTTTATACACAAACAACCCAAGCATAGCTGGTACAAGCTGTAATGAAGAAGCAGTTGTGTAAACAAGAAACAAGATTTTATCAATACGAGCTCTTCAGACTTTCTAGGAATGGTCAATGCATAGTTTCAGAGAGAGTTTTTCTATTTATACTCCACGCATCATCTAAGTTCACCACTTAAATGCGTTTTCAACCCTAAAATACAACATTACCCTTCTATTCATACTCTTCTTTGTTCTACCACCACAGCACAAATCAGTTTCGTGTTGTTTTTCCCTTTGCAATCCCAAATCAGAGAGCTCAATTAGACAAACTTATATATAAACACTACATAAGTGCCGCTCTGCCATCCACCAATTTATTGGATTTGCTCAGAAAAGATCAAGGTTCTAATGCTTTTAATTTATTTGATAGATTGCTTTGTTGTTTTTGGTTCAAATCACAATTTTTCATTTTGGGAGGGAGGTTTTGTCTTCAGTTATTCTGGGTACCGGGTACAGAGAGAAGAAGAGTGGTGGTGGTGGAGAGGCAACGTATGAAGAGGGAGGAGGGCCTGATCAGGGAGCTTTCAGTTTTTTTTTTTTTTTTTTTTTTGTTGGATTCTATTTTAATAAGAAGATATTATTGGAATTTCAAGTCCAAGAAATACCTATGGGCTGAACTTAGATAATTGTTGGTGTTTATATAGAAAAAACTCTTTCAGAAAAGAATCTGATGGCACAAGAACAGCTTCAAGATTTACCTGGAAATCAAACAAATCACCTGCAAACTTTTGATGAGACAGAATCCACAATCCATATATTGCTGCTGGTATTACAAGCCTTGGAGATGAAAGCGCAATACCACACCCCTTTATCGTTTTCTCTAGAAAATCCTCCAAATCCTCGCTTCTTATTCCAATTCTGGATGAGAGGATGAATGTAAGTTTGAGCAAATCAAATGCAAGAACTTTTAGCAGAAAGAATAAGAGCAACTTCTACAATAATTAATATGAAGATGTCTTTGGTTTTACTTCTTAGTCTTCCTCTGCCTAAAAATTTGAGGGACTGCATCTCTGGATATATTGTCTGCTTGCTGGTACAAGAGTTTAAGGTACAAGCAACTGCATTGAAAATGATACAGCCTGTAAGTTAAATTCGAGATAATCACAAACAAAAGGAGCTGCATTAACAAAGCGAAAATTCCTCTTTTCTTCTCAACCTTTTTCTTTCAAAAGAGAATTCTTCATTATTACAACAAATAATTAAAAAAAAAATACTGATTAACTCATTCACACCAAACATGTCTTCTCAAGAAAAACATTTACCAACTTTTTGTCAAACATTTTATGAAGAATAAATATGTAGCACCAGCACATCAAAGTATCATTCTAAGCAACTTCCCTTTTAATATTCTAATAAAGATTGTTAAAATAATTATTAAACCCCCCAGGTAAACCAATAACCAAAAGCAACATACAAATGGAATAAGAGTTGTTAAATCATCGTAGACTTCATTAAACAAGAATTGTGCTGGACTATTGGTGCAAGCTATAGCTTTAGCAAAATAACCTCAATTTAATATGTTGTATGAACAAACCTGAAAAGAACTCCCGTGGCATAACTGATAGCGGCCTGTGTGGTTGACTTGCAAGTTAGTTCTCCATACCCAGAAACATAAACTACATTATTTCACCGTTTAGTGTAAACTTAAAGTGAATGAAAGCAATCTACCGTGGAAAATAGGTCATGACGCTCGGGAAATTACAAATATTTGGTCAGCATCAGTTTTCTAATATTCCTGGCACTACTTCCTATATTCTTCTCATCAACTAAACAAAGTACTCCTAGCAGAATTCGTGAAAGTACGTCCTAAGCATGGTGCCATTGGTAAGTTCAAACTTAAAGCTAGTGTGTTTTATTCTTGAAAGGTAATACCTGGGATGACAATGCTATTAAGCAATACCCAGTACATGCAGTTCCAATACCAATGGATAACAGCATTAATTCCCTCTGTAACTGCAGGTAAGGACAGAGAATCATCATTCATTTTTGTATCTGTTAAGAAACACAATATATACAGATATATTTCATGCTGACACCAAAAGGCAACAAACAGAAACAAGGGCACAACAATGTCAGATGCCAACCAACAGAATAAACATGTACACTTATATACACACACAACAATGTTAACTGCAAACTTGCCAAGTGCCAACCAATGGAACCAAAGTGCACATCTGCAATGGAATTAGTGTAACCAATGCTAGAAAATTTATCATCATACGAACATGTGACAACGAGATAAAGTCAACACGATCAATGGAACCGATGTGCATATCCACAATGTCATTTTTAGTGGAAATAAACCATGCATAGATTTGGCTAATTTATAACAGTGTGACTGATACTTAAATATTGTTATTTCTTTATATAAACATCATATGGCAAGATAACTACTCCTATCAATCATTGAATGTTCATTCAACCACGTAAAACATGATATGTGCAATCAAAATACTTAAACTAATGCGTATAGATGTTGCTGATGCATTTCAAACAACAATTTTTAACCAGCAAGATACTATAATATTGAAAATAAGTACTCCTAAGATTTACTCAACCATATAGATTTGTTTAGGATACAAAAGGCGTATAAAGAGTCAACAGTTAAAAGTTTACTTTGATAGAAGATTCAACACATGAAAGCGTAAATTTGATTGAACAATCTATTTGAGACACAAGCACACTAAATAAAAATTCATCTTACTTCAATAGATAGCTTCATAATAGAATTTTGTCATAACAATGTGGTAATTCTATTTGTACACCCCCCCCCCCCCAAAAAAAACACAAAAAAAAAAAAAAAAAAAAAATTGCTCAGCCCTCCGTTCTGATTTCATGGTGCCCATTTTACAATTTTCATTAACTTAAAAGAAGAAAAAATATGTCGACATAACCCATTGACTTGCAACAAAACACCAAGGAACATACTGGGTTCAAGTATCATACAGCTTCATACTGAAGAAGGTTGAGTTTCCTCCTTCTGTCACTGTCATTCTGCAAGGCCTGTAAAGTAACGTAAGGTAACAAAGAAATATCAAATCTCCCCTTGTAAAGTAACCAACTATGAAATTTTCTGTCTTTCTCTTATTTGTCACAATGGAAGCATAGCAAGCATAAAACAAAGATTAGAATGCCAAGATAAGCAATGAAAGTATACCTTAGCTCTGGCTTTTCTATTTACTGGTGCAGATATGTCACCTAGAACCCACTCATTGGTTGTTGACAATTTCAAAAATCCACCAGCATCATTTTCAGTGACCTAAAAAAGTTAGATCCACAAAAAATAGAATAAGAAGTAATACATTTTTTTCACTCACCATTTTAAATTTGAAACAAACAAATACAATGCCGTTTTAGCAGTTGGATATACCAAATCCTTGGGCCAGTGAAGAAAAGCATTATCTATATTCTATCTGGAAAATAAATCCAAAAAGTAAGGCCCTACAGACCTTAATTATGCTCATCCCGCTTTCCCACTGATTTAATAATCTAACAATCGTCACTCACAAGGTTTAAGCCTCAATGGTCAAAACCTGCGCAGCGACTACATTAACTTTTCCTCAGGATTTCATACAACCTTCCTTCTGTAACTAACGAAACTAAGAGCACCAGTTATGAAGTTACTCAAGTTAGTTAATGAACTACGAAACCCTTCTGCAAAAATCACATTATCGACCAAAAAATTAATGAACTACGAAACCCTTTTGCAAGAATCACGTACTCTTTTACTACAGTTTTGTTATGAAAGAAAGAATGTGCCATACTATCAAACTATAGGCGAGATGAAGTGAAGCAAGCAAGGGAAGAGTTCCGAAAAAGCGATTGATCCACTTAAGATGAGATCAACAGAAAGAAAATTCAAACCCATAAATCCGAAATTAGCAATGTTATTACTTACCCTAGGAAATTCCAAAATAATATGGTTTGATATCCATTTAACCAAACACTCAGGCAAATTGACTACAACTTGGGAATGTTATGCAAATCTTAAGCATCTCCGGTTCATAAAATTTGGGGTACTTAAACGAAAAACTCCCCAAACTGTTCACTTTAATGAAAAATCACATTTTTACACTAAAAAGTCAATCTTGATACCATTCACTTTACAATTTATTTTGTCATTTTTATTAAAACTCTAAGTTTTCAAGCCTTTTTCATTAGTTTTCTTAAAATTTGAGTTGAAGAAATCTCTCTGTTACCTGCTCTGCTAGCTGAGGAGTATCACCAAATTCGGCACCATCATCAGCATCAATAGAATTGGCAAACTCCCGCTTCCAAAATACATCAGAAACTTTTGACACCAAGTCTCCATTCAATTGCCTTTCCTTGAAAAATGTCTGCAGAACGTCCTCCTCTGCAACTTCACTCACCGCAATTCAAGAACAAAAAAAGCAATCAAAACCCGTAAATAAGAACTGCCAAATGAAGCGTATTGATTGAAGGTTGCAGAAATGGAATCGATTTGGGGGGCTTACCAGGAGGTGGGGTTGTTCTGAGGGCAGAGACAGTTGGGATTCGATTGGGAAGTGAACGATTAGGGATTGGAAGGGTTCTTGGGAAGGAGAAGGACTCAACCCTGAGAAGGGTCTCCATTGTCCCTATCTGCCAATGCTCTCAGTGGCTAATTGTGTGTACCGCAACGCAATGGTGAACTGTGAAGGAAACGGGGCTGTTCCATTTTTATTGCAGATAAGGTGGTGAGAGAAAGGATTTTTCCGGGCCTAAACCAATCCCCCTATCTGAAAGTAGGGGTGGATTTTTTTGCCAAATTGCTGTGCCAACCGTGCCATACCGATTTTGTGCCAAATTTTTTGTACCAATTGGTAATGGTACGGTATTGTACCGTACCAAAATTTCATGGTACGGTATTGGTAATAGATACCATTACCACGGTATTACCGTACCATACCGAAAATACAATATAATATATAATTTAGAAATGATATAATAGATAATTATATAACACATATTTATAATATTCCAATAATTTGAAAATAAAACCCTACTTATAGTAGCATTGTTGTTGGTGACTTTGATCTCTTGAAATTGTGGAAATCAAACACAAAAGAGTTCCTAATTCTTTCACAAATAGCCAAAATATCTTTGTAACCCCCACTTCTACTTTTGCTAGTGAAAATGCATTTAGCCTAGGGAGGAGGGTTGTGGACCCTTTAGGGTATCCTTGACTCCTAAAATAATGGAGGCACTAGTGCGTACTAGTGGTTGGCTTAGGGCAGATGAAGTAAACTTCTACACGGAACCAACGGAAGATATGCTTCAATTTTACAAGGAAATGGAAGAAGAGAAAACAAGAAAGATATGCTTTAATTTTTTTAGTAAATTTGTTATTAAATGATTTTCAACTTTAATTCTTCTTGCTACTAATTAATATGTTTTCTTTGTTTGTAATGTAGACTTGACACAAACTCAATCTTCTACAAGTTCAATGCATCCCCCAAAAAGCTTCGACATCTTAAGCTTGAATAACTGATCAATGAATTCTCCTTTTTGAAGTTTACTTCCAATTTTCATTTGGTTTGAAACTTTAATTTATATTTGGATTGTTAACTTCTATTTGTTTTGATTCGTAACTTCTATTTGGATTGTAAGCTTAATTTTCATGATGAATCTTGATGCATCATTTGAATTATTATGTGTGTGAATTGTGAATGATGAATAATAGATGAATTTAATCTATAATGTATGAGATAAAGGTACAAAAAAAAAGTTTTGCCCTTGAATTGGGTTAAAAAAACAAAAACAGATTTTGTTCCAAAACAAAATGGCAATTACCATTGTCATACCATGCCAACCGAACTTTTGGCAATACCGAACTTTGGTATACCGAAAGTTTGGTACGGTAATGGTAATAGATTTTACCAAACCGAAAGTTTGGCATGGTAATTGGTACAAGGGGTTTGGTACGGTAACCGTACCGAACCCACCCCTATCTGAAAGTATAAACAAAGGGGTGTATTTAATTGAGATTTTGAGATATTTTAATTCTTTTAATAAATCTAAGTGTATTCAATCAGAATTTTAAGTGATTCTCTGAAATTCAATGTGTATTCAATCAAAAGTTTAAGATAGTTTATTAAAATCCTTAAAAATTCGGGTGTATTCAATTATGATTTTAAAGAAGTTTATAACATTCCAAATGTATTCAATTAGAATTTGATTTTAAAGAATTTGAAAAAGTTAAGGAATTAGAGGGAATTGGAGAGATTTCGTAATGTATTTTAAGCATCCACAAATCTCACATCTCCTCGTGAGATTTCGAGGGAATTGAATCAAAATTTTACATGGAATCTCTACAAATCAATTAAACTCTATAAAATCCATGAATTTATAAATCCATATAATTCTCTCAAATTCTCAATTGAATACACCCTTCTAAAAATTAAAAATCTAAAACCTCGTTTGGTATGCAGAAAAGGAAGCTTGGGAATAAGAAATCGTTTGCCTTTCTTGTGTTTGGAAAGTCTAGGCTTGAAAAATAGTTTATTGACTCATGGAAAATAGGGGGAAAGTGAATACCAAGATGTTGGTTGGCATTCACTTCCCTTCATTGTTACAACTAGTTTCTAATTTCTTTGTAATTTTGTTCTCATTAATGTTAAATTGACCAAAATACCCCGAGAAGGGAATGTTGACTTTTGTTGACCTTGTACTTGTGATTCGTGTGACGTGTGTGAACTTGTATCTTAGTGTATTCTTGTAGTACTCAAAGCTACTAATGCGTGAACGCAAGCGGAATGGAATTTGGACCTCGAACGAAGATTTTACGAAGCATGTAATGTCAAGGACAATTTGGTAATTTTATCAATCTGGGACACATTTTCTTGTCTTTTTCTGGTGTTAGATTGCGTACCACTGAGGCCCACACCTCCACTCTATATCTCTCCCTCTTTTCCTCATTAGGTCACTAACCAAAACTCTATCTTCTCTTTCCCCGATTCTCTCACTCCCCTTACCTACACCCACGGAGGATGACACCACCTCCATTTTTCGATGGACTAACCTCCCAAAACAGCATCATCTTCGTCCATTCAACACCACAAACTTGAATCAAAGTTTTGTTTCGTGGAAAACCAAGCCCGAAAGCTCTAACTCGGGCTCCGACGAAGACAAACTTTCCGACGAGTTTTCTGTCCCTATTTCTATTGAGTTGGAAGGGTTTGAAATCACCAATCAACTTCATTTCATCCTTAGGTCAAGATCGAATCATTTCCAATTCGAATATGTCTAAAAGTACGAAGATTCGAACTTCGTTTTTTTAGCCAAGTTTCTTCAACCAGTTTTAGGTCGTTGTCTCCAGCCACTTTTGAACTCCAAGTAGGTAAATTTGTGTTCCTCCTCTCTCCAGTTTCGTTTTGATATAAAGAACGTGAAATTTGGTTGAGAAATGAGAAAGTTAGGACGATTTGAAAATTTTGCAGAAAACCAACCAAAAACCAATTTTAGGCGAAGATTCTGGTGAAACAGATGGTTGTGGTGCGACCCGCATAAGAAATGAGACAACAAAATATTCTGTAACAACATCATATATTTCGTTACTTTTGACAAAATATTCTGTTAAAAGCGACGAAAATTCCACTCGGCTCGAACCAGCTCAATTGGAGTTAAACCAGTGACCGTCAACGTTGACCCGCAACTATTGACCAGTCAAAGTTGACCTGCTACCTTTGACCAGTCAACGTTGACCTGCTACCTTTGACCAGTCAATGTTGATCAATGATTCTTTTTTTGTTTTTTGCAGAATCAGTTTGGGATCCCTCCTAGGCTTTCCGTCGGTGGGTGAAAATCTAGGCACATAAGGAGTGTCGTTCGTTGTGGTTTTGAAATTTTCAACCATGTTTTCCTTTCTAAGGCACACTATTCAAGGAATTAAAAATTTGGAGATTGTTAGCTCTACAAAAAATTCAAAGAAGGAGAAACTCCAAAAGGAATTTCGAGAGCTTCCTCGAGAATTAAATCATACTCTAAATAAAATCACCAATTTGTGGTAACAAAAATCTATCGTATTCAGTCTTGACGAATTTGTACATACAAAACAATTTGAATTTGTACCTACAAAACAATTTGTCGTATTCCCTTTATGCTTGACTGACTAGTCAGCAATACCAGTTAACTAAGATCAGATTTGTTAGTTTATCAACAGTGAAAGCAATCAATCTAAAACCTGGTTTATTGAAGTGTTCCTAGATAGCTAAGGTCCAGTTCAGTGCACATTCTAACTCTGATAAACTTAGTTGATAGACATATATATTTGCAAATCATGATGGCCAAAGAGTGAGATATGTAAACAAGAAAAATAATAAACAACACATGGAGTTTTTGACCGGAAAAACCTACCTCTGGGTTAAAAAACTGAGGACTCCACTGTGTCCAATCCACTAGCACAAATAAGGTTTTTACAAAGTACCATAAAGCTTAATTTCTAGATCTAATTTACGGAGCAGTTTTACCTTTGTGAAACTTTACTTTGCACGAGATGGAGACATCTTTAATCTTTACAAGATGACAACTCCTCCTGAACTCTTTACCTTGTGACACCGAGACCAACACCAACAAATGCAAATGAAATAATAATGATGATAATGTGAAATTTGGATTCAATGACCTGTTAGTTTCTTCAGTTAAAAATTTGAAGGAAGAGACCAATGTGAATTTGAAAAACTTGGTCAGTAAATAGCAAAGTTCTAAAAAACACTAAGCGCTGGTCAGGCAGCCGGCTGGGGTCTAGCGCCTAGGCGGATTTGTGTAAATTTCTTGTATATCTTGTAAATAAGTGCCTATTGACACTTGAAATAAAATTATACTTGTATTGAATCCTTGGATAAGATAATAAAAGAATGATAAAATGCAAAAAAAGGTATTGTATCCAATAAGTCCAAAATTTAAAAACACATTAAGCATATATGCCATATAACCATAGTGAGGAGTATTATAGGATGATACATGTACCCAACACGTGCACAATTTAAAACCACATGAAATGCAAAATAGGAGGAATAAGGAAATATAATAATATAAGATACTGGCAAAGTTGCAAAGCTAGGCATCAAACTTTTCTTTCTCCATATCCATCCAAGAATATCTCCGTGTCGGACTCAAACTTAACTTCTTCATCATCTCCTCATTCTTCTTCTTCTGTGTCCTTATTTGATACAAAATCCTCTTCATGAAGTTCTATTACTTCAACATTTCTAGAACTCCTCCTAGGCTCTAGGGAACTACCCACCTCCAGTGTATCTCCATCCATTCCTGAACCAAGCTCAAGTTCTTCATCACCACCCTCCACAATCCATTCTTACGCCCTACTAGCTTTCCTTGCAAGTAGTATGTCCACTTTCTACTCATTCTCTCTTTTCTTCTTGTTCATGATCCTTGCATTGAATTGGACATAGACTAAATTATTTAACTTTGTTGTATCTAGTCTATTCCTTTTCTTTGTATGTATACCTTCAAAAGTGCTCCAATTTCTCTCACAACTGGATGAACTTGTAGTTAATGAGAGAATCCTTATAGACATACTTTGCGAATTAGGTACACCATTTCCATAATTATATGACCATGCAACTAATGAAGGAAAAAACACACAATTAGTAATGAAAAATAAGTAGTAAACTCATATTTAATAAATAAAAAATAAGCATATGTGAATATTCATACCCGGATTATAGTTGTCATCATTCTCAATGCATCTAATCTTGGCCAAATGTCTTCCAAATTCATGTTCTTTTCCTCTATACTTGTGGATTGAACATTTATCACGTGGTTTTGAACCGCATAGTTATCGGGGAAGAACCTCTCAACACAAGTAAAAATCTCATTCATGACAATTGTATCATGTTGTATGCTTTGATCTTCGAAGAAGTAATAATGGTTCAAGAGGTAGCCTGTCAAATGTAATGGACTATCAAGCCGTTCACGAGCTTTTTCCTCAATAATTTGGAGAACTGGTTGATAGTTAGCCTCATTGTTATTGAATGCCTCTTTAATCTCCATCTTTGCTTTTTGTAGCTCTCCATATGTTGGGGCCCAAAAATGTCACACACCAATCCAACCAAGTCTCAAGGCCAAATTATCATGCAAAGCCTTCATTCAAGCCCAAATACATGCCAAGGTGCGGGATCAATAAGGAATATATTTAGAAACATGCCACGCCACGATAATTAAGTCGAATATTTACTTAAATTGATATGCTCATGCCTATTCATCACATGACGCTTCCTCATGCTAGTCACTATTCATGCTAAGTCTAAGTCACATATTCAAGGCTTGTCAAGTGAATTGTGGTGTGGATGGTTACGAAAGGTTATTGGGCCTACGTGAAATCGGGGTTATGGAAGACTTTGGGCTATTTGGGGGCAAGGATCCAAAGCCATACCCTTTGCATTTCACACAGTCAAACATTGAGAGAGAACTAGTCTAGTTTACCTCTTCCCCTAACAAGCCAGCCTTCTTAGTTAAGACTAAACTAGATTTCTGCATTAAATGTATGCTAACCAAGCAAGTGAGGCATTTAATGCTAACTTTCCTTCCTAGCTTGTACAAACAACCAATGCGCGAAAGCCATGAGGCGCGCTGCTAAAAGTAGCACCTGCAGAAAGCTGGCTTAGGAAAGCCGGCCTCGGGAAGAAGCAGACTGCAGATTTCAACAGTGCATCTACTTTACACCAAAAAATGAATAATAGAATGGCTGGGGAGAAAGAAGGGGGAAGACCAAGCCACAAATGGAGATTCCTTTGAAACCTAGAGAAAAACCTTTCATCTACAAAAGGAGGGAGGAAAACATTGAGCATAGAGGTGAGATAGAAGGTAACGCATGGAGAGAACCACCCAAGAAATAAGCCTAGAGAGTTCCATTTAGCCTAGAAACATACTTCAAGCCTCAAGAATCATCATTCATGCAACCTTAGTAATCCCTATAGTCCTCCAATGAAAATCCCATCCATTAGAAGTCTTGTTATCACCCTAGGAAAACCTAAATCATCCAACCAAGACAGCCATGCAACCATCCAAATCCCTTCTCTCTTATGCTAAATCGATAATCTTCTAGCTTTCACATCATGCTTCACTTGAGCAAGTCATTATCTTGATCAATCATGCTATCTTCGAGTTATTGATATCACCGGGGTATTTCTTAAGACAAACTAACTCTTTCGAGATATTCTGGGATTTGGTATGAATCTGAACCAAGAGATACAACATGATGTTCTTAAAGCCCAAGTCCACCTCAACCTAAAAGTCCCCCAACACCAACACTTTCAAGCAAAGTATGATTCCATTCTAAAAATGTGCACTCACTGCAGTAGCATATGCCGCTTTCCCCTTTGTACTCTTGGAATGTTTGCATTGTTCTCATTCATCACTAGCAACCATAACCTTTAGGTATTTTTTCTTTGCAATGTGAGGAAAGAAGTTGCAAATCTAGTGACTTTGGACCTTACTATGTCTCTTTTCTTGGTATGCTTCTTCATCAACACCATAGTTTTATAATGTGCATAAATGAAAATAGTGAAAGCCTTTGCCTTGTCAATAACTTTTTGAATCTAGGGAGATTACAAATCCCTTGAAGCATGAGATTTCAAAATATGAGTGGCACATGATGTCCAAAACATGTTTGGCCTCTTTTTCTTCATCACGTTTGCCGCCGCCATATTGTTAAAAACATTATCGATCATCACTTAAATCACATTTTGAGGCCCAATTTCTTCAACACACTTGTCAACATATTCAAAGTTATATTCCTCGATGCGTGCTTCACTAGATCATTCCTTAGAAGAAAGAAATATGGTGTTTTCTAACACAAATTCATTATGTTTCTTCTTTTTCGGCCGCTCCAAGCATCGATCATGAATCATGATTAAGCAACCATTCAAAGCCCAATCTTCTTCATGTTTCTTGAGTGACTTTTTAAACTCTTTCTACCTCTTATTTCAATAATGGCTCCCTTAATTTGTATTGGCTCGGAGGTAGGTAACCCATGCCAAATTGACTAACCGTTTCCATCAAACACTTGAAGCTATCATTATTAATAACATGGAAATGAATACCAGCTTCGTACACCCATTGAGCCACATATACGATCCATTTGATGTGCTATTTCCTTCCAAAATGCATCATGGATGTTTTGTTGCCGCGTCTTCTTGCTTCCATCATTTGAAGCATCGGGATTAATGGCGGATGCAAACGTATCCATAGGTCCAAGAGTGCGTGACCTTTTCCTTGATCCAACAACTTCAATGTCTTCTACTTCTTGAATTTGTTGAAGTTGCACCTCCCCACTTCAGCATTAATGGCTTTTTTCCATAAAGGAGCTTCAAAAGATGTCATTGCTTCCTTATAATTTTGTGGTTCATTTTCTAACAAATAAGTAAGAAAATTAGGGCCAAAAGACTTTAAAGTCTTCGCTCTCTTATTTCTTTTGTGTTAAATCTCGCCCTCATGTTCATTAGATTCATGATCAAATTGACCTTGATGATTTTTTAGATTACCGCTATCATAAGTTCTTTTAAGAGAACTTCGCTCATGCTATTTTAAATGGAAACACATTCTAAAAAAAATGATGCATCTTTGATTCAATTACTGAATTCTCAGGTACATCAACATTTTCTGATTTATGTACAAGGAATCGGTATGCACTACTATTAGAAGCATAACCAATGTATAACACTCAATGGTTTTTGGGCTGATCTAGGATTAGAGACCGCTACTTTAGCTAGACACCCCCAAATTTTGAGATATTTATAAGGTCTGTGTCTTTTCCATAACTCATGAGGTATTGTTTAATTTTGTATGAAGTAGTTTGTTGAGAATATGAATAGCAGAAAGAAACACTTCTCCCCATAAATTTTGGGGTGTTCGAGACCTTATCAACATAACATTCACCATCTCCTTCAATGTACGATTTTTGCATTCAGCGACACTGTTTTGTTGAGGTGAATAAGGAGCGGTAGTTTGATGAATAATTCCTTGTTGAGCACAAAACTCACCAAAAGGTGCTATATATTCACCACGTCTATTGCTTCTTAAAACCTTAATCCTTTTGCTAAGTTGATTCTCGACTTCACTCTTATAATGTTTAAACATTTCTAAGACTTCTCTTTGCTTCTAAGCAAATATACATAGCAATATCTTGTATAATCATCAATAAAAGTAATGAAATACTTTTTACCACCCCTAGTTTGCACAAATTTTAAGTCACATATATCACTATGAATTAAAGCTAGAGGTTTTGTACTTCTTTGTATATAATGAAATGATGTTTTAGTTAATTTGGCTTC
Organism: Malus fusca; assembly: GCA_035220775.1. NCBI lineage: Eukaryota > Viridiplantae > Streptophyta > Magnoliopsida > Rosales > Rosaceae > Malus > Malus fusca. Next base: position 15,219,309 of record CM069061.1, read on the forward strand.
TACACACGTTTCACATTTATGATTTGCATCAATGTCAAACTTAGGCAATAATTCCATGTTAACTAATCTACGCAAAGTATCATAATTCACATGTCCAAGTCTACCATGCCAAACATTTGGGAACTTAAGAATATAAGCAGAACTAACTGTGTTCTTATTATTAATAGAAGGTACAATATGTTATCCATATGGTTTATATGATCAAAACACAATATATATATATATATACACACACACAATTATAAAGAACTGATATGAAGCACTTGTTGATGGTGCAGCAACCATGCAAACTATACGTGACTAGAAGAACACCAATTCTGATGCGATTGCCGTGATTGAAAAGAACATCAATTCTTCTGCAAACTCCTAGCTTTATGACAATGCTCTATGGGAAGCCTTATTTGTCATGTCTAGGGTTAGCAGAGACCGGTGTTTATATACTAGCCAAAAAGTCTTAGATTCTGTCCATAAGGGAAAGCTAAAACTCTCATTTCTTGGCTCTCAAGTAAAATATCGTAATCATATATTATTAAGGATTCAATCAAAACCTACTTATAATGTAAGACACTTAATATATGGTTCAATCCAATCCCATCCTTAATTCAATTTTCTGTCAAATGGACTTCTCAATGTATGACTAACAAGGTTGTAAAGATATTTTATCTCAGAACCTTCATAATCACATACATTGAGTCAACCATTCACATGAAAACCATCAGATTATTATTAAGAGATAAACCTTAACTTAAGAATTGTCTTACTCTATATCATCTCAGGTCCACTTTATTGTAACTTTCATAAGTCACACCTTATGCTTTTAAACGGTCTACATGTTTGCCAATGCAAACTTTTTACCATTCCAAAGTCACGCTTATGCTTTTAAGCAGTCCACATGTTTGCCAATGCAAACTTTTTATCATTCCAAAATGACACCTCATGCTTTTCAAGCATTCTGCATGTTTGCCAATGCAAACATTTATTATTCCAAGATAAACTTATGCCAAAAGAATTAAATATGCATGCATCATGTGAACACAAATAATTAAAAACAACCTTCAACCTCGGAAACAAGCCACATCTCAAAACTCAAAGCTGAGTGAGTTTAGCTCACTTATTTTACTGCAGCTAAAAAACAGTTTTCTACTCTCACTAACTCAACATATCAAAGTTTTCTACATGTTTCTTGAAAGACATGACTGAAAGTGGCTTGTTTAAGGGATCTGTAAGCATTGATGCAGTATCAATGTAGCTAATCTTTATGAACCCTTGCTTAATCATTTCCCTAACCAACTTGTACTTGATATGCATGTGTTTAGTCCCAGAAGACCTCTTGTTGTTCTTTGAATAAAAAACTGCAACAGTATTGTCACAAAATATTTGCAATGGATTTGTGATAATATCCAAAACTCTCATTCCCTCTATGAACTTTCCAATCCACACTGCTTGGGAAGTAGCTTCAAAACATGCCATGTATTCTGCCATCATGGTAAATGTAGCTATGTTCTTCTGTTTCATACTTTTCCACGAGATTGCACCTCCTGCCATCATAAAAATGTAGCTAGAAGTTGATTTCAGTGAGTCTTGACATCCTACAAAATCTGAATCACAGTAGCCAACCAATTTGAGCTTATCACTTCTCTTGTATACCAATTTATAGTCTTTGGTTTTCTGCAAATATCTGAGCACCTTCTTTGCTGCGATCTAATGAGCATGTCCATGATTCGACTAATATCTCCCCAGCAAACTCAATGCAAAAGCAATGTCAGGTCTGGTGTATACTTGTGCATACATTAGGCTCCATACGAGTGAAGCATATGGTTTATCATTCATCTCAAGCTTTTCAGCTTCAGTTTTGGGACTTTGCAGTTTACTCAACTTATCCCCTTTTGTTACTGGTACATCACATCCATTGCATGTTGACATATTGAACATCTTGAGTATTTTCTCAATATACCCCTTCTGTGATAGCCTAAGCAATCCTCTCTTTTTGTCACGAGTGATTTCGATTCCCAAGACATAAGAAGCTTCATCCATATCCTTCATCTCAAAATTTTCACTGAGTATAATTTTAGTTTCATGCAACAAGGTCAGGTTAGTGCTTGCTATGAGAATATCATCCACATAAAGCACCAATATGGTGAAGTGTCTCGCATTGGATTTAAAATATATACACTCATCTTCAGAATTCTCAATGAAACTGTGTGATTGCATGACTTTATCAAACCTCAAGTACCATTGTCTTGAGGCCTATTTTAGGCCATAAATCGACTTCCTGAGTTTGCTGACCAATTCCTTACCATCTACATCAATGAATCCCTCAGGTTGTCACATATAAATTTCTTCCTCCAAAGTGCCATTGTGGCTTGTGTTTGAAGTCTGCACACCAATGTATTATACATTTTCTTGAAAATTAGATCCATCTTGTTCTTCAAAAACCAAGCTGTGATTTGAGACTCCCTCTGTCTTATCTTCTATGAACTTCACTTTATTGGTCTCAATGAAACGCATAGAATTTCCAAGACAATAAAATATGTATCCCTTGGTTCTCGGTGGATAACCAATGAAATAACAACTTACAGTTTTGGGGTCTAACTTTTTTTCATGAGGATTATATGCCCTTGCTTTTGCTTTACATCCCCATATTCTCAAATGTAACAAGCTAGGCTTTCTGTTGTTCCAAAGTTCAAAGGGTGTTGAAGTGACAGACTTGTTTGGTGCCCTGTTGCATATATAGTTTGCAATTTTAATTACATCACCCCATAGAAACATTGGCAAGTTGGTAGTGCTCATCATACTCCTTACCATATCTCGTTGGACAACATGGGCTATAAACAAACACCATTGACTACCATTAAAAAGTGTAGACAAAATGATGTAATTGAATGTACCCCCCACCAGCTAGTTCGTACGCCTGCCTATACTTTGCAACTCTAAAATTCTCCAACACAATAGTGCAATTGTATTGTGCCCAAAATGGTGAAGTTGAATGTACCCAATATGCCCCACGCCACTTAGTTCGTACCCCTGCCTATAATTTGCAACTCTAATATTTTCCAACACAATAGTGCAATTGAATTGTGCCCAAAATGATGCAATTGAATGTACCCCACGCCACCTAGTTCATACCCTTGCCTATATTATGCAACTCTAACATTCTACAACACATGCAATGGTGTTTTATGAAGCATTGTAAAAAATGACAGAGCGGTTGAATGTACCCCATGCATGGCTTTTTACGCACCACAAAGTGGAAAAAAAAACATATTTAATCATTTTTAAAAACACTGCTATGCATACAAAGTTTTCGTATGCAAACAAATATCGTTCAAACATTTCAGCAAACACTTGGTATACACCAAAAAACACTACAAAACTATAAGATACAAGTACCCAATACATGCCAAAAAAATATTGTAGAAGATTCATATACCATATGCAAAACCAAGTGTTGAAGCCACAAAAACCATACTACACTTCCCCTCAATACGAGTACACAAACTGTGACATCAAAAATCCAACAATAGGGACAAACCAGTATAATCGAACTATGGGTACAATTTGAAAAAAAAAAAAAATCTCAAATTCTAGCTCGGAATGGTCATTGATTCTTCAAGTTCCTCTGCAACAAATTGCGCTCGTTCGAACTCTAGTGGATAAAATATGATTTCAGCTCAAATTTTGACAAAATTTGAATTTAAAGATTCATATCAGAGATAATAATGATGAATTTCAAAAATTGAGTGAGATTATTGTGGAGTTTTCAGTTACGAAATAAAAAACGGAAGAACTTCAATTAAGTGAGATTATTATGTGAAATGACAGTGTTAATTGAGTTCAGTTACGCGTAGAGGAATAAGCGCAAGAGTGCAAAGAAACGTAGGGTGGCTGGAATAATAATATAGCAAGTGGTGTGGGATAATAATACAAAAATTAAATATTTTAGAAAAATAAAAAGAAAGCTGACATGGAAATATGTTGACAAGAAAATGATGATGTGTACAAACTCCAGGGACCTTGATCAAAAACTGAAAAAGAACAAGGTTTTAATCAAAGATCTCTAGCAAGTAAGGACCGGATACAAAGTGTCCCATTAAAAAATAACTAAGCAACAAAACTAGGATTATCATGAAGTAGTTTTGTTGAAGTTGGATTGTGAAGAAGTCGTTAGCAAAAAAGGCGCCAAAGCATCTTGGAATGATTTTGAATTTGTTAACTTATAAAAAAAAGGTGGTCTTCGATATTTGTTGACTTATAGAAAGTACTTCCTAGTGAAGCGGAAGCCTAACAAACTACAAACATCGAGTAGACGAAAATCTGTTTCAATGACATTACAATGGGCAAGCCTTAGTCTACTCAACGAGTTTGTGTATTTGTATTAAATTTAGTACTGTCATTTGTTTTATCGTACGTACTATATTTTTATAATTTAATTGTGTATTGTATTATTATTTCATCAATATTATTTTTGTAGATATTAGTTTATCCAGTTCTAATCATAACCTCTCTAGTCAATTTTGTACTTGAATTAAACCAAAATTTGTCACTCTAAAGCTTTTTTATATATTGGCCTAAGATTTTTACATTTTGCACCCTCAAGTATGAGTGTGATTACAACCTCATACATCATCTTTAAAACATTATAATTTCATACACCAAATATGATTTAGTTACAATTTCATACAATCCGTTACATAATTTGTTAGATTGGTTGTTAAGTGATCATGTGGCAGATATGGGACCCAATTTTTAATGAGGTGAATGTCAACTTTGCGCCACATGGATAAAAAATTTATTATTATTTGAAATATTTAATAAATAATTAAAATGTCAAAAAAAAAGAAGGGTAAATTACAATTTACCCCCTTAGGTTTGTGGTTGATTTCAATTCCTTACAACATCTTTAAAACATTTCAATTTCATATATCCGTTAGAAATATATGTTAAGTAAACCATTAAGTGATGACATGGCAAATAAAGGGTCCCCATTTTTGCTGACGTGGCTGCCACATTTATGCCACGTGGCTAAACACTGAATAAAAAAATTAAAAAAATTTAATTAAAGTAAAGCAAAAAAAAAAAAAAAAAAAAAAAAAGCCAAAACCCAGTTCGTCTTCCCCACCCGAGCCTACCCCCAAATCAGACACACTCCGTCCCTCTCTCTCTCTTTCTAATCCCTAGCTCCAAATCGAATTGAACAACGTTGGGGAATGTGGAGAACAGAGGGAGGTGGCGTTTGGAACGCGTGAGGGGGTTAACGAGGAGGATGGAAGGTGTTTCATTGAGGATGACGAGCCATCCGTGGGAGGAGCCACAACAACGCTTGCGGTAAGAAGCTTCTGGAAGGTGGAAGAAGTGGACTCTACTGTTGGAGAGGTTCAAGAAGGTGCAGTGGGATTGGTTGGGCTGGGATTGGGGAAGCATCAGCCAGGGGAGCTGGGGAATAAGGTGGTGCGGGGTTTTGGGAACAGAAGCTCGCCAGCTATGACACACAACTCGGAATCGAAGGTAGTCGGCGTAGATTGTGAGCTTTTTGGAGATTGATTCAGCGAGTTCTGGTGGTGCGGCGCTTCTGGGTTTCAATTTTATTATTATTTCTTTTAATTGGGTAAATTATTATAATATTTTACATGAATAAAAAAATTATTTTTTTTTGCCACGTGGCACAATTTTGGTAGCCACGTGGAAAAAATGTAGCAACCATGTCAGCTCTTAACAGATCAATGAATGGAAAATGTAACGGATGTATTATATTGAAATAAAATAGTACTTGAGGTATGAAAGTGAAATGTTTTAAAGATGTTGTATGAGGTTGCAATAGACCCCAAATCTGAGGTGGTAAAGTGTAATTTACCAAAAAAAAAATCAACCCCCCCACCCCCACCCCCACCCCCACACCTAACCCTTCTTCTCTCAGATCAACTCCTCCTCCGCTCCTCCACCATCCCCACACCTCTTCTCCCTCTGATCAACCCCATCTTCCATAACCACCAACAACACGCCTCTCAGCCACCATTAACCCTCGACACCACACCCTCACCCACAACCAAATCGCATCAATTGAAACCCAATATTTCAAATCTGGCGTGGTTTGAAATTGGGAATTTCGCGAATCAGTCGAAATCGAAATCCTCCGTGGTTGAAATAGGGAACCTAAGTCGTCACATGGGAGAGATAACGGTGGGTGTGGTGGTGGATCGATGGAAAAGGTTGCGGCTCTGCCATGGCGACAACTCTGAGGTGGGTGGGTTCTTCCTGTTCTTCTTGTCCTTCAATTGCGAATCCATCTGGAACCAGATGGTGTCAATTTGTTTTTCTTTGAAACCCCACCTATACATATCCCACTCCATATTTGTCAATCCCTTCATCCTAGAAGCCAAAAAATGAAAATTTATAGGGTGTGGGGGTTGATTAAAGGGAGAAGATGTGTGGGGATGGTAGAGGAACATATGAGGAGTTGATCAGAGAGAAGAGAGGTTGGTGTGGGGGTGGGGTGGGGTTGATTTTTTTTTTTTTTGACATTTTAATTATGGGTAAATTACGCTTTACCACTTAAGGTGTGAGGTCTATTACAACATCATACAACATCTTCAAAACATTTCACTTTCATACCCTACGTACTATTTTATTTCAATATAATACATTCGTTACATTTTCCATCCATTGGTTCGTTAAGAGCTGATGTGGCTGCAACATTTATGTCACGTGGCTGCCACATTTGTGCCACGTGGCTAAACATTTAATAAAAATAATTAAAATAATTAAAATAATTAATTAAAAAAAACAAAAACAAAAACAGAACCCAGAAACCCATTCCACCCCCAACCCATCTCTCTCTCCTCCACTCTCTTCACCTCCCCTCCCATCCAAAAACCCACCCCACCCCCACCTCCTCTACAACCCCCTCGCACCTCCCCGGTGGTTGCTCCCACCATCATTGTCTTCTCCGACGATTCCCAACGCACCAAGACAACTCCAACGACGGCTTCACGGTCGTTCCCCGTCGATATCAGACCACCACCATGACCCAATGTTTCTCGTGGAACAAACACAAATCTGTGCTTGGTGATTTTCAAACCCCAAGCCCTCGAATCAAAGAACCCTGTCTCAAACTCGACTTCCCTCGGCGAAGTTCTCGTCGTTTTTGACAATGGTAAGCCTCGAGGGCCACAAAGGCTCTAACGGCCTCTACACATTCGTCCCCGACACCTCTTGTTCTTCAATTTGTTCAAACATTGGGACCCCAATTTTAGGGACCTCAATTTCAAGGACCTTTGTAACACCATCTTAAGTTAACAAGCCTCTTAGGTGGAGAACAAGATGTGGGAGAGAGAGAGAGATGAAGGGAGGAAGAAGAAAGAGAGACCTATGAGAGCGAGGGACCGCTCGATGGTGGAAAAAGAAGAAGAGGCAATGGGGGTGGGTTTTTGGATGGTTGGGGAGGTGAAGAGGGGGACATGGAGGTGGGTTGGGGGAAGATGGGATTCTGGGTTTGCTCTTTTTTTTTGTTTTTTTTAATAGGGTATAATATTTTAAATGCATAAAAAAAAAATTAATTGCCACGTGGCACACATTTGGCAGCTACGTCAGCACAAATGTGGATCTTATATTTGCCACGTCATCACTTAACGGTTTACTTAGCAGATTTTCTAACGGATGTATGAAATTGAAATAAAATGATAAGTAAATGTATGAAATTGAAATGTTTTGAAGATGTTGTAAGAAATTGAAATTGACCCCAAACCTGAGGGGTAAAATGTAATTTACCCTTTAATTATTTATTAAATATTTCAAATAATAATATTTTTTTTATATTTTATAAAAAAAAATTTATCCACGTGGCGCAAAGTTGACATCCACCTCATTAAAAACTGGGTCCCATATCTGCCACATCATCACTTAACAGCCAATCTAACAGATTGTATGAAATTGCAACTAAATCATATTTGGTGTATGAAATTGTAATGTTTTAAAAATGATATATGAGGTTGTAATCGCACTCATACTTGAGGGTGCAAAATGTATGTAATTTAACCTTTTTTAAATCATCAAATTAAAGCTGAGTTATATGTGTTAATGCAGAATATTATTGTCATCAACTATTGAATAAATTTGTTGTGCAACAGCTTCACATTGATATTAATATCGATTAGTTATTGAATTGACAAATAAGTTTTCTTGTTCTTGTTGGAATGTTTTCCTTTTATTTGTATTTATTAGTGACAGATGATTATCAATTTAATCTATTTTAGGTCGCATTGTTTTATGCACACACTATTTTGAGTCGATTGTACAAATAAAAGGAGGATCATGACCAAAATTAAAAGAAGAAATATATGAACAAAAATGATGTGCTTTTTCCATGAAACTACATTTTCGTTCTACTTTATCATCTGAAGATGACTTTGTCTCACTTTACCTCTTGAAACAACCAAAATCGAGTCATTTCACCCTATTTATGTGAATTATGTCTCATGGACGTCAAATGAAAGCGTAGTTTGTGCATTTCATACCATGTTGACAGAGATGAGCCATTGTGGTCAGTGAGATATGAAATTTTTCAGATTGCCTTAAACCTCTTAAAGTGCCAAATCTCTGCCACCACCATGGACATAAGTGGGGTGAAATGGCTCAATTTTGCAATCTCAAAGAGTAAAGTGATACAAAGCTATTTTCAAAGGATAAAGTGAGATTAAAATCCAGTTTCAAAGGAGTAAATCAAGGGAGCATTTTTGCTCACCATCATAAATTGTAATGTTTGCTTACCATCCACCATCATCTGCCACGTGTTATTTCACTTAACCTTGATTATTATTTTTTTAAATAAAGAAGAAAATTTTAATATGAAATTTAACTAAAGTTAAGTAAATAGGTACGCGGTAGATAATTAGGTGTATACACCATAGTTATGGTGATGAGCAAAAATATTCTAGTAAATTAATAAAGCCTTAGTACCATGGAGTGATTTGAATTCTAAGCCCGGCCCAACATTCGTATCTGAAATTTTAGCCCATTTAATAGGAGAGGAAGAGGAAAATAACGTCGCCTTCTTCTTCCTCGTGTCCGATTACGCAGGGCCAACTTCTTCTTCTTCACAGAATCACAGGTCACAACAGCTGTACTGGAACTCTCTTCTCTAAAAACCCTAATTCAAGAGCGAGAGAGAGGGAGAGGGAGAGGGAGACATGGACAAGGTGAGGATAGAAGAGGTTCAGTCGACTACCAAGAAGCAGCGCATAGCCACTCACACCCACATCAAAGGCCTTGGTCTTGAGGTCTCTCTATCTCTCTCTCTCTCTCTCTATATTTTTTTGTTCCATACGCATTGATTGGTACTGTATTTCAAAACTATTTCTTCCTTTTTCCGCTGTAAAATTGTCTTTGATTTTAGGGTTTAGGGTTTTAGGTCTGTTTGGCGCACGGCATTTTATCGAAATTCCACCGTGATATGCCGGAAATGGTAGGCTATTAGTACTCTGACTGAGAATGCACGTTTAGAACTTAGAGGGGTTGCAGCTGGTGCTTCATTTTTTTTACTTTGGTGTTCACTGAATTTGCAATGCTGTTTCCTGTAACATTCTCTCACAATTCGTATGCGTGCGTGTTTTTGAAATCAAAGGTCAGTGCTTTATCTTTCGATTATGTTTTATTGATTGTACTGTAGCAATTAAATTAACTTCTGGCTGGAAGCGAAATGGTTTGTGACTGTATATTTAAAGTTTTAAGTGCGAGAAACTAATGCGGGCTTGTTTAACTTCAATACTGCATAAATCATGTTTTGTTTTTTTTTTTTTTTAAATTTAGTTTATGGAGTGATGTCCATCTGAATGAATGGCAATGTTGTATGGGTTTTTCGGTTTCATTCTTTCCAGGCCAATGGAAGAGCAATACCTTGGGCTGCTGGCTTTGTGGGTCAGGGGGAAGCAAGAGAAGCTGCTGGCCTTGTTGTTGATATGATACGGCAGAAGAAGATGGCTGGTCGGGCACTTCTACTTGCTGGACCTCCTGGAACAGGAAAGACAGCGCTGGCTCTTGGAATATCTCAGGAGCTTGGGAGTAAGGTAGTCCACACATTTTTCTTTCTCAGTAATCTAATACCTAATGTTAACTGATTATCATGTGTTTCATGGGATATTCTGATTCATATTCTACAACGAATAGATTTTTTCGTTATGATTATGAACGTTGATGGTTCTTGTATGCAGGTTCCGTTCTGCCCGATGGTTGGATCAGAAGTATACTCATCAGAAGTTAAGAAAACTGAGGTTTTAATGGAAAATTTTAGACGGGCTATTGGTCTACGTATCAAGGAAAATAAAGAGGTGTATGAAGGAGAGGCAAGTTGCTAATGATATCAATTTTTTGTCAATATAGTGTGATAATGCTATATGAGTAGGTTGGTTATGGTTCTTGATGTTTTGATAATCTCATTTTAGGTGACGGAACTCACACCAGAAGAAACAGAGAGTGTAACCGGTGGTTATGGTAAAAGCATTAGTCATGTCATCATTGGATTAAAAACTGTTAAAGGAACTAAACAACTGAAGTTGGACCCCACTATTTATGATGCATTGATTAAGGAAAAGGTAAGGTACTCTTATTTATTTTGTGCTGAATAGAAAGATTTTTGTTTCTTCTTTTGCTTATACAATTTTGCTTCGTATTCTTGATTGTATATGAAGCTACTGATGGCAAATAGTCTGGACGATGTCCAACTCATGTTGCTTGTCATGTTGAAGTGGCTTTTATATTTTGGGGTCATTTCTTCTTTTCATACAACTTTGTTGACACAACATGCAGGTAGCTGTTGGTGATGTTATTTACATTGAAGCAAATAGCGGAGCAGTTAAAAGAGTTGGTAGAAGTGATGCTTTTGCTACAGAGTTTGATCTGGAAGCAGAAGAGTATGTACCACTTCCAAAAGGAGAGGTTCACAAAAAGAAGGAGATTGTGCAGGTTTGTGCTATGTGATCTGTCTTTGTTGTAAATGTCCTCTTTGATGTTGATAGCATCCATTTTATCGGACGTATTCTAGGATTGGGTTTGTCATCAGCTAGCAGCCTTATCAGTAACTATATGGATTATTACTCAAACAGGTTGGTCAATGATTCTAGCTGTATGGTAAATTTTTTTCGAAAGGAATATGCATCATCCTTGCATGATGCAGATGTTTCCTAATAATACATTTTTGTGTTTCTTTGTTTGATTAATATAGGAAGTTGGATTCTTGAAACATGCTAAATTATTGTTACCTGCAATTGAGTAGTTGCACTTGATGGATATAGCCCACCAATGAAATTGTTAAGGATTTTTGGCCTGGTAATTCCTTGCATTGGACGCCTAATATTTTCTTGGAATACCATGTGAACTTACCATCTATCAGTATCTCTTCCTAAGACCATAAACACTATAGTGGTTCTGATCAATTTTTTTTTCGTTCTTTCTTTAAATTTCTATAATGCTCTATTTTTGTTAACAGAATTAAATTTTTGTGTACATATACTCTGATCTTCTCTTGATGTTCAATTTCTGTTTACTTATACAATTCGCTAACAGGATGTAACACTACATGATCTGGATGCTGCAAATGCGCGGCCTCAAGGTGGGCAAGACATTTTATCTCTAATGGGTCAAATGATGAAGCCGAGGAAAACAGAAATTACTGACAAGTTGCGACAAGAAATAAATAAGGTAATCTTGTATTCGTGTAGGAAATTTTGACCCAACTTAATGTCTTTTCTGTGATAGGAACCAAAGATATGGTTTCCATGTGACCAATGTTCCTTGCTAATTCTTCAATATAGTTGGAGAAACCTGCTGAAAAATACTAATGAAGTCAACAGATAAAAAGGTTTCCAAGCCTTTGACATGTTATAAGTCAAATCAACTTCAGCTTTAAATTCCATCTAAATCTTGCTCGATGACTTGTTTCTCTATTTTCTACATGAATTAGACACTTAAGTATGTTTAAGTCAATCCAACTTCTGCTATTAATAGAAACAGCTAATGTCCTTTCCCAACTTCCTAGTGTTCTTAGTTCCTCTTATGGATTAAATTGGCATATGTTTTGAACTGCTTGCTACTGAAATAGTCTGTTGCTAGGGATTTATCCCCTTTATTTGAAATTTATTGAGGAAGGCCTTTATTGGCGGAGGTGATGGCAGTCTAGTGAGGAAGTTTGGGAAGTGGCAGTAGTTTAGTAACATTGAAAGTTGTGATAGTTTACTGAAAGTGGTGTATTTGGAGGTAAGGAACAATAGTGCGTGTGAGGGAGTTCTCTAGTAATTACATGTGTGGAAGCGGGGTGAGGTGGTACTGAAAGTGGTATATTTGGAGGTAAGGAACAATAGTGCGTGTGAGGGAGTTCTCTAGTAATTACATGTGTGGAAGCGGGGTGAGGTGGTTCATGAAGCATACTGAGTTTAGAACTTCAACTTTTAATTTTTCGTTATAACTTCTTTCTTATCTAGTCTGTGGTGGAGCATTCAAATTACTTTAGTTGTGCACTCAGGTTTTTCTCACAATGAAGAAGTTAAAAATAATTTATTTCTTCTCCCTAAATCTTAAATCAATTTCTTTAAAATACTAATTATAACTAATTGAAATAATTTACATAGGTTGCACCAATATAGCAGTTTTTCCCCCATCTATTAATATTTTTGTTATCTATGAAATAAAAGGAAAATAAGATGTTTGATTTACTTTTAATTGATGGCAGGTTGTTAACCGGTATATTGATGAAGGTGTAGCGGAACTTGTACCTGGAGTTCTGTTCATTGATGAGGTTCTTTTCTCATCCAAGTCAAGTTCCTTATAAGTATTTTCATTTCACCAAATTACTTATATTTTTAAAACTTGAATAATAGGTACATATGCTGGATATGGAGTGCTTTTCATACTTGAACCGTGCTTTGGAGAGCTCGTTATCTCCAATCGTAATATTTGCCACCAATAGAGGAATTTGCAATGTAAGGTATGAGAGTTCTAATCATACAGGCATTTGCCACAATATCTTCTGAGGTACTACCATTATGTCAGTATAAAAGCATATACCCAGGCAATGCCTATCTTTCCATGTCCAATTGTACAAAAATTTCGTAGAAACCTTCAGTTTTCTGACTGTAATGTTCCATGGGTATGCTCACTGTAATTATAATTTCTTTCTTTTTAAACATGAATATGTTGCTGTGCAGAGGGACTGATATGGCTAGTCCTCATGGAATTCCCGTTGACTTGTTGGACCGGTTGGTGATTATCCGAACACAGACTTACGGTCTTGAAGAGATGATAAAGGTCTTGACCATTTCCATTTGCTTATTGTCTAGAAATTCTCTTTCTACAACAGAGCATCTTATCAAGTACCAAACTACTATTTTTTTTTCCTTTCGTGAAAGTGTCAAACTACTGATTACTGTACCGGTTGGTGCTTGAGTCAGATCTTAGTAATTCGTGCACAAGTAGAGGAACTGGCTATAGATGACGACAGTTTGGCTTACCTCGGAGAGATAGGACAAAAATCATCTTTAAGGTCTGGGGTAAATTTTAAACTTGATAGCTGTGAATTCATTCCCTCTGAAGGATGCTTACTGTATTTATTGTTTCATCAGGCATGCTGTTCAGCTCTTATCGCCTGCAAGCATTGTGGCAAAAATGAACGGCAGAGACAAAATATGCAAGGTAGTTACAGATTTGACCATGTTATTACTTATTATATGTGCTTGAAGTGAACTGTTGAAGATTTATCATTCACTGTTCATGAAGTTAATGCGTTATTGTTTTGTATGATCTGTAGGCTGACCTAGAGGAGGTGGGTACGCTTTATCTGGATGCCAAGTCTTCGGCAAAGGTTCTTCAAGAGCAGCAGGAAAAGTACATTACATAAGTACCGAACAGTTTCTCTAGAAGTCTTAGTTTGGTTTTCGAAGCAGCATGATTTGGTACTATCTTTACTTTCCCTGACTTTTGCTTGAATGAGACACATTGGTTAAGTAAATGGTTTTGAGTTTCCGTCTGATCTGAGTAATGTGTGTATCTTACATCTGCGTGAGAGATTCTTCGCAATTTTCAAATGAGAAAACTCGGTGTAGGTAATTTTAATTGGTTTGTAACTTGTTTTCTTGTTTAGTCGATTGTTGGTCATGAGACCAGACAGGGTTCTCTTAAGCAATTGCGTGTTCATTCATTTACATGAAATTCTTGAATACAATGGGTGTATACATCTTTCTCACAATATTTGGTCGGACGGCATGAGGAGGCAGTAATGAGAATCGTGTTGTATACAACCATTGTACGGAATTCACAATTTTGTTCCTCCTCTTGGCAACCATCGTGCGATTCATCAGTGTCATGATTCAAATTTAAGATGTGCCAGTGTCATGATTCAAATTTAAGACGTGCCGTGAGGAATACGGGCATGAAATTTGTCCCCAATCACTTGGCTGTCCTGTGGTGGTTGTTCATCGTCGAGCTTTGAGTTGATAACAATGGAAATTAGGTTCTTGTGGTTGTAGTTTGTTGGGCAAGCACCATAGATTTTAACAAGTATCGTATATGAACTCGAGACGTAACGCCTCGTTGGGGAAAGAGTTTAACCTATCAGCTTGTTGCTATCCTTAGAAAATGCATTCCAATTACAAACAAAAACAGAAAATGGACAACAAAAAGGATGGTGCTATCCATACATCTCTTTTTACCATCTATACAGCTCTTGTTAATTTCTATCATTTAATCTGACGTAAGTGGCCCCTTACCACAGTGATGGAAATGAGTTGAGCCCTTGCATAACGGCGTTGGTTAGAACTCCGTCGGTGGCTAATTTAACACTTAATCTAACAAAATCTATCGTTTGACAAAAAAAAAAAAAATTCATTTAATCCGATGGTAAAAAGTTGAGGTGTGTGTGGAAAGTAAAATAGAGAGTGTGAATAACATTACCCAATAAAAACTAGGCTAGGATGCCATGGCAGATATGCTAACTTGTTTATATAGTTGTGCATGATAAGTTAATGAGTTAGATTTGAACTTAGGATAATTTGACATAGCTGGCGGATCTAGGAAATAATATTAGGAGGGTCAGTAAGAATAAATTTTTTTTTTTTACCAAAAATAGCATGCATATCGCCATTTCATCGAGTCTTGGTAGGTCTAAAGTCATTTGGAAAGACATATTGCACACCTGTTAATGTATGCAAGGGGCAGCATCCAAGGTATCCATGGACATTCACCGAGTCTTGGTAGGCCTGAAGTCAGTTGGAGTGTATGAAGCCAACTCTAATCTTCAAAAGGACGTAACCAAGGTATCCATGGACATTTACCGAAGTTCGGAGGATCAACACCCAAGGTATCTATGGATGTTCATCGAAGTTCCCTGGGGAGGGGTCAGCTAACCCTTCTGCCCCTCAATGCATCCGCCACTGGACACATCGAATATCGCATGACGCGTAAAACACAACATTGTGCAAGGTCTAACTTCGTCCTTTGCAAATGCATTAAGATTTTTTTTGAAATTACTTATGAAAGGGTTAAAAACTCTTCTTATTGTATTTGGTAAAAAAAAGTTAAAAGTGATAAAAATGATTTTTGAAAAAGTACATGCCAAAATACATTTTTAGGAAGTATTCCCAAGTGTTTTTTCAAGTTGCGGTTATATTTTTAATAAAAATTTCAAAATCTTATTAATGGAAGTGCTTGTATACAAAAGTGCTTCGCCCCTAGCAATCCATAGTGAATTCGAATTTGTAGTGTAAACCGAAACTCTTTCTAGTCTGAATAAACCAAAAAATTTATGATGATCTGGAGTATACGATACTCTAAATATTTTAACTTTTAAATCTTGATTTTGCATTTATATACAACAATAAAACCGTTAAAAATCAGATATATTCTATACTCCGAAACACCGTGAAAACAGACACAAAGACAAGACAGGCCCAACAGAAGAGCACTCAAAAGCCCAGAACAGAGCTGCAATGTAGACAGATGAAAACACACATACAAGTCATCACCCCACTATTCCAAAACCCTAATCACAGATTACCGAACCACAAACCCTAAACCCTAAACCCTAATCCCAACGTGAAGACTGAAGAAGTCGATTACATTGCAATTGCAAATACCAAAAGCAAAACGCGTAGAAGAAGAGAAGCAATGAATCGTCTGAGCTTGGAGCAGGTGCTCAAGGAAAACAACACCCGCGACCCCAACTCCATTTCAACTCTCAAGCTCAATCACAAGGCTCTCTCCGACGTACGTACGACGTTGTTTTCCTTTATCTCCCTCCTCTCCCTCCCCCTCTCTTCATTTTGTATTGGATTATCATCAATTTTTACAATTTCATTTTATGGATAAAATTAATTTGTGATTTCCAAAAAATGGGTAGGTTTCGTGCTTGGGCGAGTTCAACAACTTGGAGAGGCTCGACCTCAGCTTCAACAATCTCACTTCTCTCGAGGTAATTGATCGGTAAGCCGTCTTCGTTTTTGTGCTGTGAATTTTGTTGAAGCTAAATTTGTGTGCTTGAAATTCAGGGGTTGAAGTCATGTATCAATTTAAAATGGTTATCCGTTGCGAATAATAAACTGCAGAGCCTCAAAGGAATTGAGGGACTTTCTAAGCTCACTGTAAGTACCAACCTTTTCCTACTTATGATTTTAATCAAAATGTGGGTGTTGGAAGATTGTAAATATTTTGGGGATACACTTTCAGCTTCTTGATATTAGTCGAATATGGATGTCGAACTTTGTTTAGGGTAGTGCTTCATGTAGCCTGGACTAGTTAGTAAAGCTCGTTTAGGGGGAAATTTTGAAATTTCAGTTGGTCTATCTTGGTCAGGCGGTTATTTATGCTACCGTACTCTTTGTTGTTCAGACCGTAAATTTGATAAACATATGGCCGTTATGGTGTTCAAGTTTTTTGTCCGTTATGGTGTTCAAGTTTTTTGTCCCATCGAATTGTTAGGATTTCTTAACCTAATAATTATCTTTCTCATCTACTTGCTTTATGAACATATTGTTTCATAGACAGCACAAAGCATGAAATCATGGGGACTAAGTGATCCAGTGATGCTCCCAGAGCAATCAATTCAAATATATTAAGTTCCTTTCTATTGATTACATGCCCTTTTGCATGTATAAGAATAAGAGCTTATACCTAGGGTTCTAGTTCACATGGGTCTTTCATTCAAAAATATATCTTTTAGCAACATGTAGTATTGTTATCATGCTTGATATGTTTTTGAATGAAAGGCTCATGTGTGCTGCGACCATAGAAATCTTCTAAGACAAAAAATGTTGATATTAGTGTTATTGTACTACGTTTACATACCAAAGACGATTTAAAATCTGTATGTAAAGTATGTCAAACTCTACCCCAAGAAGCCATGGTTTGTGGCTTCATTGGCTTGGGTTGACAACTTGATAAATCATAGACCTCCTGTCAGCTCCTAGGGGTGGTTCGGTATGGGATCCCAAACCAAAAATGGGATCCCCAATCCCAAGCCAAAAAAATTTCTGGACGGGAATTTGAAGATCAATCCCGAACCAAAATTTTGCTATTCCCAATTTTTGGGATTCCCGAAATATTTTCGGTATTTCGGGATGGATGGGTATTGTGTTTTGGCTTTTGGGCACAAATTTGAGATTTTTGGATTGTGGGCTAAAATTTGGGCCTTTGGCTTAAAATTTTGTTGCCCAGTTTCATATCATTTGAAATTTAGGCATTTTACCTATTAACAATTTGAAATTTCTTACCAATTGAAATACCAAATCATTCTTATTAAGTCAAATTGACGTTCCAAAGTTCCAAATTACTTAATTTCATAATTCTATTTCTAATATAGTCTACTCTCAAATTACTTAAATTCAACATTCAACATGCATGCAACCAAAATAAATATACATATATATTTTCGGTTCGGTTCGGGATTCCCTAACCATTGAATGTGTAGTCCCGATTCCCATACCGAAAGGTTCGGGATCGGTTCGGTATGAATTCCAAAAATTTTGGTATTATCGGTTTGGGAATTTTTCGGTATGGGATTGGGATTTTTTTGGTTTGGTTTGGGATTTTCTGGAAAAATTTCCAGCCCTTTCTCTTGTAGTATGAGGAGGGTTAGCTCCAGATGAATAAATGAAATTGATAGAAAACACTTCAAAACTAGAGTGAATAAAGATGAAAATAATTTTACTACACAAGGAAATTTATGACTAGATTAGACAAAGTAAAAGAAAAAAAAATGTTTTATCAGTTGGAAGGATTGGACGTGATGGTGTGTTTTGAAGTCTTTGTTGACACTTAGGAGAGGAGAAATAACAGGAGAAAAGTGAAGGAAAAAAATTTCTCTAGTTTTCCTCTGCTTGTCTCTGTTTATAGGGTAAAAAATGGGGAAAATGGATCTTTATGGACTTTCTAGGATATAACATATTTAAACAACTCTCAGCTTCTCCAAATCTGAGAAGCAAAAGGTAGGCCCTGATAGAGGTTGGTCCTCTTTTACATTTTTGTTTCTCCACTTCCTAGAGACACTTTTTTTAGACAGCTTACAAACAAGAGTGCTGATAGTTTGTATTTGTAGAAAATTTGTTTATTTGAGTTCCTTCATTCCTTTTAAATAATTGGCTATTGACCAAGGCAGGATAATTCTATAATCAATAAATCCACATTTTGGGTTCTAGAGTCACTTTGTTCAATCTTTGTAACCAGGTGTTAAATGCTGGCAACAATAAACTTCAAGCGATGGATGAGATCAAGTCTATTGTGAGCTTACGTGCAGTAATTTTGAATGGTGAGATTCTGTTCGAACGTTTTGAGGAATACCATATGGGCTCATCCTAAAATACCCCTTTTTTCTCCTTTGCATTTTGATGTTTGTGAAACAAATTAGAAATGGAAAGACATACAAAAGGGGATACCCAAGTGAACTAAATGGGCACCCACAAAAGCTAGGCTAGTAGTACTAATGACACCATAGTAGAATGTTCTTTTAATAGCAAACCTTTTTAGCATGGTAGTAGGACCGTAAGAACATTTTCTCGCAATTATAAGATCAAGAAAGCAGTGGCTTCAAACCCAAGAAACCATTATGATGTAAGAGATGAATAGCTTAAATTCATGATATTGTAAGTCAAGCGGGCCAATTATAGTGAATAGTAGTATTGGAGGATAACTAAATGCCAGTGACTACTTAAAGTTCTATCTCTCGTGCTCTCTTTCCCTATTTCTCATTTTATCTTCTGGGTTTTGTAGATAATGAGATTGCTTCAATTTGCAGACTTGAACCGTTGAGAGAACTAAACACTCTTGGTATGTGTTCTAAAGTTTTTCTCCCTGAATTCAATAATGATTTATTACTTGTATTTTTATTGTTATAAAGATAACCAATTTTGTACCTCTACGGATTGTTTTTATTTTATTTTGTTTGAAATGAAAAATGGTAGGAGATAAAACATGAGGTAGAAATTTTTTTTTTTTGAAACTACAAAGCTGATAACCTTATATTCCATTGGTTTGTTCTTTACCTGCTATTCTTATTCATGATTCATATTTATCAAGAAATAATATAATATTTTTTGTTCATGATTGATACAAAGCAATAAAGTTTTGATTTCTCTGAAGTTCTTTCTAGAAATCCGATCCGTGACATTGGTGATTCTCTGAAGAAGGTGAAATCTATCACAAAGGTAAGCATTTTTCTGGTGGTTGATTGTCCTTGTGGTAATTTCACTTAAATTCAGCTAAACCCCCGAAACTTTCTTGGTTCCAGCTTTCTCTATCTCACTGCCAACTTCAGACTTTAGAGGCTTCACTCAAGTTCTGTATTGAACTGAAAGAGCTCCGTCTTGCTCATAATGATATTAAGGTTTGTTTTCAGCTGATTGGTATACCTGTCGGAAAGCATGTTATCTCAATTGTAGATTTAAGAAAAAAACCGAGTTGTTGTAATTACCTCCAACATTACTCAATTAGTGTAATTATTTTCTTCCATGATTACGCAGTGATTTCCTCTACTGTTTATTTCTTCACTTCAGTGTCGAAAATAAATTTTGTTCAAGTAGCTAGGCTTGATATGCGTGTGTTGTCTGGTTTTTCTCACTATGATGCTTTCTCTTTCTCACTTACTCACCTACCGTCTCTGTGCATGCTGCTCAGGGTCTCCCAACTGAGTTGGCTCTTAATAAGAAACTCCAGAATTTGGACTTGGGTAATAATGTGATCACAAGATGGTCAGATCTGAAGGTTAGATCCAACATGCTGAAACTTTTCTTTCTTTATTTGTCTTTGGAATTTTATGTGGCCCTGATTCTCGATTGCATTCTGAGATAGATAATCAATTCATTGGTCAATCTGAGGAATCTCAATCTGCAAGGAAACCCTATTGTTGAAAAGGATAAATTAGTAAAGAAGGTACTAGTTGCTGTCCTAGTTTTTTCTTTTTTAGATCTTTATTTTGACTCCAGATTACCGTTGTTAAATATACTTATACAAACAATGTCACTGTAGATTAAAAAGATGTTGCCGAACCTCCATGTATTCAACGCAAGACCCATAGATAAATACATCAAGAGTGAAAGGGGCGCTAGAGGTGATGAAGTTAATAAGTCTTCACTTAATGCTGCTGACAAGCAAGAAACTCAAACAGAAGAGCCAAAAGAGAGAGACTTCAAACATCATGCAATGGGTGAAGCTAAGGGTGGCATTGAAAATGCTAGTGATTCTGATACAAAGAAATCGAAACGGAAAATGAAGGGATCAAAAGACAATGTCTCAAACAATGACGTTGTCGAGGGGGATGAAAAAAGAGATCCGGTCAAGAAAAAGAACCGCATACATCATATGCAAAATGAAGATGATACTGGTAATCTGGAGAATGCTGGGCATTTTGAGAAAGCATTGCAACAGAAGAAGCAGAAAAAGAGTCCAGCCGACACAGAAGATAATGCTGAGGTTGGAAAGAAACCAGAGAAATCCAAGGGGAGAAAAGGTGAACTTGATGTTATCGATGATGCAGATGCACCGTTTTTGGAGCTTTTTTCTGTTGATGCTGAGGTTGCTAGTGAAAAAAAGGTTAATGACAAGGTTAGGGACTTGGGTGGCTTAGTAACCTTCCCTTCTAAGAGTAAAAAAGCCAAAAACCGTCCCTCCACCGGTTCTACACTGCATCCGTCGCCTGTTGATGAAATTGGAACAGGTGGGCCATCGACATGGGGTGATGATTAATGATTGCGGAGGCAGATGCTTTGTGCCCATGAAATTTTGTGTTGAGCTAGCGTGCAGATTGGACCCCTCTCTTCCGCAAGTTTGGTTAAACTCATGCACATTTGGAGTTGCAGATGTACAAGCAAAAGAGTATAACGTGTTTGGTAACTTTTTACCATTTACCCTTTTTCATTCGATAACTTTTCACTATTTTCCCTTTCTAATGGATGTTTTAACCATTTACTTGCATTCCTTTCCGTCAAGTCATGATTTTTACCGCTGTAGAGATAACAATCTTTGAGCATTTATCAGTAGAGATGGAGGGTTTTGGACTAGCTTTCAACACCACTTTTCCATGAGCATCACCGCCACCATTGTTGTCGTGACACCATTTTTTGGACGCGACACAAGTTTTTGTGGGGCTCACACTGTAATCTATTTCAACGATCTAAACCGTCTATCTTTTAGGTTTTCTCTCAAAGATTATGTCTGAAAAAAGTCACACAAATATGATACTATATGATTGTTGAATTAAGGATTCTTTGTAGAATCATATTCGTTCATTTTCTTCACTACAAATGAATGTTTTAATGGTTTTAATATTTTTTTGTAAGGATGATTTATGAAGGGAAATTTTATTTGAACGCAGTTAACTTATCTCTACACCCGTTAATATTTTTTTAAATTTTATATTCCAATTATGCCCTAATGAAAAGATGGGTATAGAAAGATATTATCAACTAGCGAATGAGTGTGTCGAAGTGGCCCTGAGAAGACTCTTCTCTCAGGTACGCAATCTCGTTTCTTTTGATCCAGAATAGTAAACAATTTCAATTCCATTACCACGAATTCCAACTTCGACTTCAATTTGGATCTCGGATTAAGCCGATCCAACCCAAATTGTTCAACAACCAGAAGAACAAGACCTCTTCTTTCTCCTCCTCCACCATTGCCGCCTAATCTCGACCCGCCTAGCAACAACCCACCGCCAGTAGAACCACCTCTTGGACCCACCAGCAGGCTCCGACCCAGAGCGCCCGACCCAGATTGACCAACACCCCGACTTCCATGGTCGAGGATATCTTCGGAAAGAGCTGGACTTCTGTGGCTCCGGCGGTTTCCGCCACCCCGATCACCGTCGTCAATAAAAACCCAAATTTATTTGGGGATTTGGTCAGTTCCGCCATGGGCAGACCAAATCATGCCCCTTCTTCCAAATCGCAGCCGTGACCTTGTCGCCACCACCATAGAGATGAGCACGACGAATTGAACATTGACGAGATAAAGAGTAGGTCGGCGATGACAATTTTTGTAATGACAATCGGAATCAAATCCGATTATTGCCACAGTAGGTGGTTGGGTGGGTTTACGTGTTTGTGTTCTTTTTTTTTTAGTTTGTCAATTTTGTATTTGAGGGTAAAAAGGTAAGTTTGCGGGACAAAATTTTTAAGTTGGGTGTGAAAAGAGGATTGATGGGTGTAAATAAAATTTCCCTTTATGAATGATGTTCCAAAAGATAGACGGTTCAGATCATTGAAAAAACATTACGGAGTGAGCCCCACAAACTTGTGTCAAAAGTGGTGTAAAAAAAGGATATTGTCATGGATATGCCCCTTAATTTTATTCTGATTAATAGTGTTTATTAATTATACAAAATGCGTTTTTGTAACAACCAACACTTGATTGATTCGGTGATTAATGAGATTAGTGCATGTGGAAAGGTGATGTCAGGAAGCATGCAGGTTCACACATTCGAGTCCTCTCAGCTGCGAAAGTAGCAACGTATTTGATGTTTTATCAATTTGGCATTCTCACATATAAATATATATTAAAAAAATTTGTCCTCCGGCCGGTCTTGAGTCCATACTAGCAGCATTAATTACTCTCCTCTCAAACGGGTGGGAAGAGTTAAGATAAGAAATCTCAAATTATAAGAGTTAAATTACAATTGATGGCTGTGGCAATCTAAAGCCTTATGTCAAATTTTGTAATTCTCCAACCAAATTGTCAAATATTATTTTATTATTTAAATAAAGCTTTAAATGATTGTAATTATTAAAAAAATATTGAAATAAAATTTTTATTGATTAAAATGTTAGTGGAATAAGGGACTCACTATTAAAATGAATTAAAAATAAATTTGACATTGATGTCAAATTTGACATCAAATCACTAAGATCATCTTCAAAGGAGATGTCAAATTGTCCAAATCAGCAATAATGGTAACAAAAGACAGCATTAATGTTTTCCAACCGAGATGTCAAATCTGATGTGGCATGACATGGATTGACATCTCTCCCCCTTGTTGCCAAATTTGACAGCACCTTCAAATTTTTTAATTAATTATTAAATGCTTATTATTTTTTTTTTTTGGTTTAAAGCATTATCCTTTTGTTTCTTTTCATTCCCAATGCAAAGAAAATACATATGAATTATTATTTTATGTTTAAAATTTGACATATCGGTTGAAGAGCAAAAGTTTAAATGATGTCAAAATGCCACGTAAGCCTTCAAATTTAAATTTTAGGTTTAAAATCTCCTTTGGAGATGGTCTAGGATCATCTCCAAAGGAGATGTCAAATCCCAAGTGGAATGCCATGTAATTAAATTTGAAGGTAGGTACAAGCTCCAACCGATATGTCAATCCTATGTGGATTGACATATGAGAAAAGGTGATGCCAAATAATTTTTAATTATTTTATTATGTGGATTTCATTAATTCACTAATTATAGATCTTGAAAATTTCTTTAATTGATTTCTTTTTAAAAAAGGTCATACAAATATCATTTATAGCAAAAAAACATATCGGTTGGAAAAAAGAGAAAATTTGACATTGCCAAATCAGTCATCAAATTAACATTTGACATTTATCTTTTGACATCTCTTTTGGAGATGCTTTAAGCCTTCAAATCCAGTCAGCAAATAATACTTCGGTTGGAGAGACTTTTGATGTCAAATATGCATAGTGTCATTCCACCTAGGATTTTAACATCTCATTTGGAGATGCTCCCCTAGAATTTGATCTTCGAACTACTAAACTAACCTACTTCCTTTCTAAACGATTTCTTAAAACTAATGATCCACTGCCCTTCTTTTGTGAGAAAATTTAAAAGAAAAAAAGGGTCCTTATCATATCTTAAGAAATTAATACACAAAGGCAAGCACTACTCTTAAGTCAATACTACAATTAAAGTAGGGCTGAACTTCTGCGTCCACTTGCATGCTCCATTATCGTTAATTAAAGTAAATGCCAAAACAGTGTTAATTAATTCAATAAGTTTGAGTGTTTGACTCTTTAAGCTTATTAGTCAAGTAAAGACAACTAAAATAGAGCTATCAACTAGCCGTGCTTATCACTTATTTCAACAAATTTGTGATAACGGTTTAATTACTTTTTTGATACATTGATATTATTTATGTTAAATATGTTAAGCTTCACAATACGCTAGCTATAAGAATTTGGTTCAAATTCGTCATCGGCAAAAATTAAACTTAAGAGCTTTCACTACAATTGAAGAGGAACATTACTAGACGGTAGTACTAAGTGACATTGTTTAATTATTCTTTAAACAGTACAATCTTAAGTCACAATTGTATTTCTGATGAATATTATTGCAATCTACCTCAAATCTTAATATATTAAGGCAAATTTAGGTTTAATGGCCCAAAACTATATATTAAAAAAAAAGAAAATTCTAAACGTTTTCTTGATAGCACATGATCATTTGGTAACAACATTCAGTCTTATTTTACTAAAGGATATTTGACACACTCCGATCATAGAATCAAGTCGTGCTGGCCGTCACGTGGGCGTGATGTAATCAAAAGTGCGACGCGGAAGCAAAAGATAAGAGAATTACGAAGGAATAAAAACTAACTACTAGCAATAATATCCAACTAACATGCTAGAGTAAGTTTAAGTGTGCAACACACAATTTCAGAGCATAAGTACTAGGTGCAGTCAAGTAGGACTATAACTAAATTACAACACCCGCAGGTGAGTCCTACATTAAAGGAGTCTGTCAGAACGCTGTGAGAGTCCTCGTGAGCCACCAACACAGCTAACTAGAACCTGGAGGGGCGAAAAACAAGATTGAGTGGGTCAATAAAACAAAACTTTTAGAAAACATTTCATCAAAAACATTTCTAACCCCTCGCTGTAAAACCTGTATACTTTCCCAGAAAATAACATAATAGCGTATAAATGTTCATATCTCTCAAATCATCAATCTTTATCAAAACCCAGCAAGTATGCCATGCTATAAATGTCAATAACAGAATATAGATGCATCAATATAATAGGTGACATAATGAATCAACCGGAGACCCTGCAGTTGGTCCTATACTGTTAATTCCATAGCTCAATATCCAAACCAACCGGAGTCACCATGGTGACCTGTACGGCACTACTCTGCACATAAGTCGGAACTACCTGAAGTAGTCTATACGACAAGAATGGTGTAATAATACGCTCTAGTGCTTCTCTCATCAATCATTTGTGCACATAATCTAAGGTCACCTACCAGTCGGAACCACCTCTAGTGGTCTGTACGACTAGCATGTCGGAACCCTTTCATGGTCTGTACGACATGCACCTACTTGGATCCAAGGTGAGCGTGCGGTGCGGTGAATAATATAAGCACTAACACCAGGGGTGCAGGCTATGAGCTCTCAACACAATTCACATGAATAACATAAAACTCACCTGATACTCACCTGTGCGTCCACAACACCAATTCACGTATATATATATATATATATATATATATATATATATATATATGCATCAATTATCAATTCATATATTTCATAATATGCATGCATGGCATTTTAAAACATACTTTCATTTAAATTCAATTTCTGGGAAGAATATCAATAGTATATAGGTAAATACAGAAAATACTGCCCACTCACTGATAAGTCGAAGGGTCGTAACCCCCGTGACGCCCTTGAATTCGCTCGTCCTCGGGATAGGTATCACCTATATGCGAAACAACTATAAAAACGTTATTTTAAAGTACATAACGAACAATACGTAATAATTCTCATACGATGCTCAATTTGGGTATATGAATATACCACAGTGACCTACTCGACGTCACGGACGTCGAGGTATTTTTAAAAAAAAATTCCGAGGCCGCACGCGCCAGGAGGGGCACGGACCCACGCGCTCCACGCGTGTCATCTTCTTCCTCCAGTCGCCGGAAAACTGGAGATTTTTCAATCTCCTTGTTCTCCGTCATTTCTCCACCATTTCTTACGTATTTTATATCAAAATGAAGCCCTAAGCATGTAGAATCACGTTACACTACTTTAAGGCTCTAAAAACTACGAAATCTCACCTGAGAAATTCCAAGAAAACCGGCCAACTTCGAACTCAGTGATCCCGACGTCCAAAACCTTCAAACTAAGCACTCCGAGCTTCCTTAGGACCTCACTAAGCTCACCGTAAGCTTGGATTGTCCTAAAAACCAACCAATACAAAGTTCATGAACAATGTCAAACTCGGTGCCTGTGATTTTGACGTGAAAATGAGGAAAACCTTACCTGAAAATGGGACCTTTGAGTTCGTAGGGCATTCACGAACACGATGGTGCTAATCTCCACTTCGATCCATGAAGTTTCAAGGGTTTTTGGTGTTGGTCCGTACAGTTTCAAGAGGGAGAGAGTGAACTGAAAAGAGGAGAGAGAGAGAGAGCACGGGGAAGGAGAAAGTGTCCCGTGTGTGTGTGTGGTCCATCCCAAAACAATCACCATCAATTTTTCTTAAGTCCCTAACCACACAAAATACATACAACTTTTAATCAAAATTCAAACTTTCCAAAACTTAGGGAAATATGCATTATTCAATAACATGTCACACACATACCTTAGCACCCGTCAAGGATAATTTCGTCATTTCACGTCCTTGATAACTAAAATCTCGGGACGGGCTGTGACAATATTTGTTCAATTTTTTAAGTGAATAATTATTAATAAAAATTATTTGTACCATACTTGACCAATCTCAAAATTATCGAGCACCGACCAACGTCATACCTTCAAGGACCAACTGAGGGGTTCATGCTGAGGCACCCCTGTTGAAGCACAAGAGTTTCCCTCCAACCAGGAGGGCAATCATAGCGCGACACATGTCAACGTCAAAATAAAGCTTATAGAGTCCCACATCGACCGTGGACAAAAGCTAAAGACTCTCCTCACATATAAAAGGAGACCATTCTCCTACAATTAATCCCTAATGTCATTATTGTACTTAAACTAGTCATTAGAACTCACTAATGATGATTATGCTTGAACCTATGTATTGTGTAAACCCTTCACTATTAATGAGAACTCCTCTACTCCGTGGACGTAGCCAAGCTTAGGGTGAACCACGTACATCTTGTGTTTGCTTCCCTATCTCTATCTCCTTACATATTATCCTCACTAGGTGACTGGAGCAACGGAGCGAAAGTCACAAACTTGGCACTTTACACTGTTCCAAAGTCTTCACTGATTTTGTACATCAACAAAAATAAACATAGAAAACGAAATTTCCTATAAATCCTAGCCTCCTCTTCCACCCTTGATTTTCATAACAGTGCAGCAGAAGATTGTACAAGAAGCTGAGAATGCAGATGCATGAAGAATAGGAGTCGAGAGTTTGAAGAAACAGGAATCTTATTTCACTTGCTGAGTTAGTTACAATGGGAATTACCATATGGCTTTATATAGTAACTTCGAATGTTAATGACTAAGTAACCGAGATTGGAACAATGCTGCAAAAATGGAGGATCATGAAGCCCCATGTAAGCATATATGGAGATGTACTCCACTTGCAAGTCTCCCTTATGCACTCTTTCAGGAACAAAGTGGAAGTCAGTATCCAAATGCTTGATTCTGGTATGGATGTAGATGTCTCGTCTTACTTCTTGCCGTAGGACCATGACTACTGCACCTCCGCCGCCTCCCCCACCTGCTACTATTGCCGTGACTGCTCCAATGCAGGTGGACCCTATGCCTTGCCCTCCGATTAATTCGGTTGGTTTCGGGTCGCCTAGGCACCGACGTCAATGACATTTTTAGTGACGCTTCCCCTTAGCACGTGGCGTAATCACCGGTGCCCATGCACCCCGACAAGACATCTGCATTGGCATCCGAATTGGAGGCCGAGGGCTCGTGGCCAGGTAAAAAAAAAAAAAAAAACTCCGTTCATTTCCTTATTCTTTATATCAATAAAATATTTTTTGTTGACTAAAATATGTTCCATGCTTCAATTCCGTGTTTGATGCCAAATTGTGTGCTTCAACTATTGCAACTGTTGGTTAGATATAAAATATTGTTTAATACTATTTGCTGGGTTTGAGAAATGTTATAATTATAGGGGAGGTTCTGCCGAAATTTGGGTGGAATTTTTAGTATATGTTAATTGACGTTCTTACTTTTTAGCAGCTAAGAAGAACACTCAGGATTCTTGTATACAGTTGAAGACGCCGAAGGTTACCCGGGTGACCAATGATGGTATCACAATTGGATACAATAAGCGACATCAGGCTGCACATATGTCGGAGCAGCATAATGCATTGGTCCACGACGTTGGACACGTCGTTTCAGGCTAATTGCACTATGTTGTGAAAATCTTGGCAAGTGATGCTAGCGGAGATGAAGGAGAAGGTGCACAGTTATTTGACGGTAAGTATCCAACTATCTTGTATTAGTTTTCATGGTATATATATTTTTATTAATAAATGTATGTCCTATTTAATATTATTTTAATATTATATTTGTTAAATTGTAGACAAACTACGATTTTGACAACATGAACGCGTCTATGGAGACTTACCTAAACAGGCTCTTCGTTGATGGCTAAGCAGTGGAAGAGCGACCTCCACAAACATTTTGACTTGTTTTGTGATCCAGAGGTCGCTCTTCTGGAGGTTTGCCCATAGGAGTTGGAGGAGCGCCCAGAGGACTGGGCGTGGCTCTGTGGTCATTTTCAGGAGGACTCCTATGTGGTACGTATGTTAATATATACGGCTTAATTAATTATAATTGTTTATAACTCTTACTAATCTTAATTAATTTTTGTTATATTTTCATTACATATTACAACTAATACGTTCATTTTTTGTATAATAGAAGAAGGGGAAAGCCAACAAGATCAACTAGGACAAGAAGACTCTTCTCCACCACTCGAGTTCGAGGCCCTTATCATATAGGATGAAGGCACGACAGGTAATAAAGTGTTTAATATTCCAATTTTTAAATGTGACAAATATTAATTTCTTTTTTGCGCACTAACATTCTTATCTTTTTTTGTTTTCAGGAGGGTTCAAAATTCTCCGAGATAGATTTCTTTAAGGACGTTTATGTTTGACCTGGGGATGAGTTGGCCAAGCAATTGCATGTAAATATAATTGAATTCTTAATTAGTCTCTTATGCTTTCAAGTATATAAAAATAATTCAGTATTAACTATTATTAAAATTTTCTAGGTGACGTTGGTGGAGAAAAACCAGTCTGTTCTTTAGGTGTCCACTTCCCAGCTTTCCCCTAACAGCCTGGTCGAGTCTATGGATCTGCCGGAGGATGTGGGGTTTCTTATATTGACAAAGAACTTGGATCAGACCCTTAGTCGGAGGCAAAGGAAGTATTGTCGAGGAATGGGGCATGCTCGTCATTGCGAAACTGGACCTCTTCATCCACACAGTCAAAGGGCGAGGTCACAACATTGACGCATGAAGTGGCCAACCTGAGGAGTAAGCTTGCTCTTATCATAGTGGCCCTCGGCTCGTCCTGCATCCGTCTCCCACCAAGTGTTGTTGCCCTGTCCACCTCTAAACCCCTCGACCCCAGAGCAAACCCAGCACCCCGACCAGTCGACCTCCGAGCCCCTCTAGTCGGAAGACATCCAATAGCCAGCCATCTATGGCTAGACTTTCAATACATCTTTTCGTAGATTTTCATTTTCCTGCTTGCATAAATATATATATATTTTTGTATTAGTTATAGTTACAATTAAATTAAATTATTATTTTAAATAAAAAATGTAACCAGAACCAAAAAAATAAAAAATTAATAAAAAAATTAAATTTTGCACGACGACAATCTTCTTCACACTAGATTACACTCAACGAAAACTTTAATCATTTACACGACAAAAGTTCAACAATTTAATAATGTTAAAATTAATTCATTTTCGTTGCATGAATGTTTACTGGACGAAACTATTCGTCACACAATGTCTTTACTAACACTGTCATCTTGTCCCAATGAGTACCCCGTTACCCTTATTCTTCCCGCGACCAAGGGCTTCGTTCCAATACATTGATTGCAATGAAACCTCATTTCGTCGCGCGGTCGTTTGTTGCGCGACGAAGTTCATAATTTCATCGCGGAAGGTGTTTTTTCACGACCTTTGCGGATGAAGATTTCGTTGTTTTAATATCTATGGGACGAAATTTTCTTTGTGCAACCAAATGTTCTTCGTCGCGAAAACAGTTAAATATAGTATTGACAATTTCTTGCATGACCCATTAAACCGACATGACCTATTAACGAATTAAGTCGTTATTGGGTCATATGTTAAAAACTCGTTAATTAGATAACGAGTTTGATACGATACGACCCGTTATGATAACATGTATGACATGTATACTACAAACATGACCGTTTGTCAAGCCTAAAGTGAACCAAAGAAAACAAAGACTAATAAATAGGGAACTTTAACGAAAAGCTTCCGGTACTGTTCACTTTAACAAAAAACCACATTTTTAATACTAAAAAGTCAATCCTAGTACTATTTACTTTACCCTTTATTTTGTTCTTATCGTTAAAACTCAAAATTTTCAAATCATTTTCATTAGTTTTCCTTAATAAATACGTACATAAGTTTTTGTACTCGAAACCAAACACAAAACTAGAACCTACCCACAACTACTGTTAGGGACTGGTAAAGCCGATAAGAATAGGCTATGTAAATAAATTATAAAAATTGCCAAAGAACTCAAAAAGAATACCTGAAACCAAACACTCCCCGACTCCCACCAAAAAACAATACAATAATCAACCAACCTAAATAAAAACCAAAGAGAATACAGATGATTCAATTCTTCTTTTTTCGTTATTTAAAACCAAAGGAAATATATGAAACACGCCCAGATATTAAATTACACATATCTAATCAAAGAGAGATTTGCCTGCTCCTTCACTGCAACTACTTTAATTATTGTTGAACTAATTAATTAATTAATTAAGCTTCAAAAACCTTGTAACTTGAAAGCCGTTGTTTGACCATTCAGCTTTGGCTTACTCCCCTCTCAGTCCTCGCTATAAAACCCACCCTTCACACCCTTCCTTGTCACCTCTCAACACAAAAACAACCTCAAAACCTTCACTGCATTTTCTCTGCATCCAATCAGACCCAGAGAAACTAATAAAACTACGACAATTTTTTTTTCACAATGATTTTTTCTGCACCGGCCGTCGATCATGGCGACGGAGCTTCAATCTCCTCCGTCCATCCCGACATCATCACGGCTCACATCCTTACCCGCGTCGACGGCCAGACCTTGGCCTCCGCCGCCTGCGCTTCCTCCGAATTACACGCCTGCTCCGCCGAAGAAAAACTCTGGCGGGACGTCAACACCACCACGTGGCCTTCAATAACCGATCCTCGAGTCGACGACCTCATTTCCACTTTCCCTGCTGGTCACCGCTCTTTCTTCTCAGACTCGTTCCCGCTCCTCGACCACTCCCCCTCCCAATTCGATTTCAGCCCATCGTGTCCCACCACGGAGTTAATCTCCGCCGTCGATATGTTTTACAAAGACCAGGTCATTTTCTCGAAAGTTCAAGAGTCCGAGACCGAGTCCGGGTGGTTCCTCTGCTCGCCCTTCCGAGTTGACTTACTTGACCAAAAAGAAACCGTCCCAACACCAATCCGACATGTCGGGGAAGACCAGAAGTCGTTGGAGCACTTGGAGGACAACTTGAGCCTGAGCTGGATCGTGATCGACCGGGCCCGGAAACGAGCGGCGAACTTGTCGAGCCGGAGGGCGGTGACGGTGCAGCGGCACTGGCTAACGGGGGAGATACAGCTGCGCTTCGTGACGATTTTGGCGGCGGAGAAGAAGGGGGAGTTTGTGCAGTGCGGGATGGTGGTCATGTGCAAGGGAAGCGAAGGAGGGGAGCTGCACGTGAGAGAGGTGAGCATGAAGATGGAAGGAATGGAGGGGAATCACTTGAACGGGAGGGAGAGTTTGTTACTTCTGCAGAGGGCGATCGAGGGAGGGAAGAGGAGGAAGGAGGTAAACGGGAAGGCGAGGTTCGATGAGTACTTGGAGATGAAGAGAGAGAGGAGAGAGAGAAAGGAGAGGAGAGAGAAGGCTTTGGACATGATCTGCATTGCTGCTGGGGTTACTATTTTGATAGTGTTCTGGTCATTTGTCTTGTTCAGATAGTCTAAGAGATGATGATGATGATGATAATGGTGATGGTGATGGTGATGGTACGGTGATGATGCTGGTGGTGAAAAAACCGATGATGATGAAACCCGGAAAATCAAGGAAACAGTTGGGTTTAAGTTACTTTACTGTTAATTACACAGTTTAATTAATTCTTTATACCAAAATGTATAGAAAAGTTCATACAATGGAGAAGCAAAATGGGATTTCGATTATAATAATTTGTTTATTTATTTGATCACAAATGTGATTATGTAGTGTAGCTCTTTATACACCATTGAATTGGATATGTGGAAGATGTGTGTCATTACAAATATTTTTGTGCTAGTTAATAATATGGCACTACCTGCTCATTTGAGCTCATTCCATAGCAAAATTTCATGATCCAAATCGTTTATTTCAAATATCAGCATTCAAAATGTATGCTCGCAAAAAATTAGTGAATATACATGCAGCCATGGTCGAGGGTGTTATTAGGGTCCTTTCAATCTCATAATTCAACTCGATTCAATTTGGTTGACTGAAAAAATCAATCTTTATATTTGAACCCAAGTATGAAATCGCAACGTTGATTTTTCTTCAGTTTAATTTAGGGTTCTTTAGATATAGACCCTTGTAACTCTTATTTCCTATATAAAAACCAACCTAATTATAAACATTCAAATAAAAACCAACCTATATAGGAAAGTAATTGACCCATTAATACAAAATATTTACAACTTGTACCACAACATTCAAAATAAATCAATAAATATTATTACTCACCTTAATTACAATGAACAAATAATTTATTGCATATTATTACCCGTAACCATAGTATGAAATATTGATAATATCGACGAAATATCGAGGATATTTCGGTTTTTTCGAATCACGGATATTTCGGAACATATCCATGTACATATCGTACAAATATCGACAATATCGTCGATAATATTGGAAAATATCGATGTCGATAATTTCGCTCACACTTCAGCAATATTTTGTCAAATTATCGGTGTAATATCGCTAAAATATCGAAAATATCGATGTAAAGGAAGGAAAAAAAAAAAGAAAAGTAAGAAAAAAAGGGAAAAAAGGGAGTTAAAAAAAACACAAAGGGGATTTGAACCCCTCCCATTTTACTCCTCCAACATCGTAACCACCATATATCACTTATGTTTTAGTGATAATATGCTAAAATATTTATATTTATATGAGTGGCATGTTAGCAATTACATGCAAAACTATTTTGGGGATTTATCATTTGATGAATACTCTTCACAATAAACTTACTCTACACATAGAGATGATGAAGATAGTGAAAATTTTGAACCTCATAGGAACTTTATGTGGTACTAAATCACTCATGTATCTTACCATGCAATGTATAAAGTGTAAAATATTGTAGTAAATCATTATATATAAATAATTATGGTGTGTTTAATCTTTTTTTCATTAATTACTACATATTTTCTACACTCACAGTGTTTGCCAGCTCACTGTATAATCAACTTAAATTAGTTAAATCCATCATGTAATGCATTTCCTTCTAATTTTTTTTGATAAACTAATAGATAATTGACTAAATAAACATTCTCCAAAGTTTCAATACAAATTTCCAAGTTTTTCTTACAATTTCCATGGTTTTTATTCAATTTTTATCGATATCGATAATATCCCAATATTTCCATCGAAATTTTCATGTTTTTGGACTACCGATATTTCCGATATCATCGATATTTTATACTATGCCCCTAACACACACACACACACACACACACACACACACACACACACACATATATATATATATACATATATACGTTCAAATGTATATAGTACTACCACAAGCTCAATATATATACATATGTATGCACAGTACTACATATATGATCAAACATATTATACTAATTAATCTACCTATATGTAAATTTATGATGAGCAAATAACATATATTTTGTAGGTATATTATTTTGTATGTATCATCATATATATTGGGCACATTTTATTATTATATGTACAAAATAATAGGTAAAATAGTATTGAATAAAATAATAATATTTTTTTATGTAGGTACATTATTTTGCATACATTGGGTTTGCTTTATTATGTAGGTAAATTATTTTGCATGTATTTTACATACATTGGGGAAATTATTTTGCTTTTTTTAAGCAATCTAACATTTTAAAATTTGAATAGTAGGTGCACTGAATCAAATAACATTTTTTGTAGGTAAATTATTTTGCATGAATTTTTACGTATACTAGGCATTTTTTTATTTTTATTTTTGTTATATATATGTGTGTGAAATAATTTACCTACATTTATATGTAAAATATAATTTGTTCACTTAACTAAGCATGTATTATTACATATATTAGGCATGTTTTGTTGTTATTATATGTCACATCCCGGCCCGGGTCCACCACATCCCGGGCCCGTTCCAGCACCGTAGCACGATATTGTTCGCTTTGGGCTTACCATTCCCTCATGGTTTTGTTTTTGGGAACTCACGAGCAACTTCCCAATGGGTCACCCATCATGGGAGTGTTCTGGCCTCCTTCTCGCTTAACTTCGGAGTTCCTACGGAACCCGAAGCCAGTGAACTCCCAAAAGGCCTCGTGCTAGGTAGGGATGAGAATATACATTTAAGGATCACTCCCCTGGGCGATGTGGGATGTTACAATCCACCCCCCTTAGGGGCCAGACGTCCTCGTCAGCACATTTCCGGCCAGGGATATGCTCTGATACCATTTGTCACATCCCGTGCCCGTTCCACCACCAGAGCACGATATTGTCCGCTTTGAGCTTACCATTCCCTCACGATTTTGTTTTTGGGAACTC
Source organism: Malus fusca (assembly GCA_035220775.1). NCBI lineage: Eukaryota > Viridiplantae > Streptophyta > Magnoliopsida > Rosales > Rosaceae > Malus > Malus fusca. The sequence goes on from CM069061.1 coordinate 15,254,768, forward strand.
ACGAGCAACTTCCCAGTGGGTCACCCATCCTGGGAGTGCGGGTCCACCACATCCCGGGCCCGTTCCACCACCGTAGCACGATATTGTCCGCTTTGGGCTTACCATCCCCTCACGGTTTTGTTTTTGGGAACTCACGAGCAACTTCCCAGTGGGTCACCCATCCTGGGAGTGCTCTGGCCTCCTTCTCGCTTAACTTCGGAGTTCCTACGGAACCCGAAGCCAGTGAACTCCCAAAAGGTCTCGTGCTAGGTAGGGATGAGAATATACATTTAAGGATCACTCCCCTGGACAATGTGGGATGTTACATTATATATTAGGCAATAAATTTATTATTTATTATTTTTCGTAAAATCATTAATTCTCCCTTACAATCTATATGGAACTAATTATGTACATCAAACATTCAAATAGGGGTGTTTTGGGCATTGAAATTTTTTAAATGTGTAAAGTCAAATATAATTAATGAATTTGCTGATGTGGAATCTAGTTAATGAGTTTTATTTGAGTAAAAAACTTATGACGGGTTTTATGTGGGGAAAATTAAATTTCAGGAGCTAAAATCATATTTTCAGTTTAATTTAATAAGAATAAAAAATGTTTAGGGTTTGTGAATGAGATAATATATATTAAGTTCAGTACATGTGGAGGTGGAGGCAAAGTTTATGCATACAAAAATCAAGTCAACTCAGCTCAGCTCAGCCAAGCCACACAGAGTCAAGTTACACACACTCTCTAATTGACAACCAACGTGTTTGATGTTTTAGCATTATATAATTAGCACCACTTTCTTGCATCCACATTTCCTTATCAAAATCTGAACGAGTAAAGATTAAGTACTCATAGCCCTAAAGAAAAGACGAATAAATAAAGTAGTGGACTTTCTCAACGAGGAAGCAATGGCCTATGGCCTATTGGGTACAACCATCCCAACCATTTGTGTTTCCTCTTGTTAGGTTTTGATAAGTTTTCTATGGTCTCACTTTAAGCATGACTTTCAACATAAAAATAAATGACAACTTGTATGAGTGTTTTGCTTTAGGCATAGAAGTCTTACAAGGTCTTCCCACTATATACATAATCTTTATATATTTGAGTTTGATGCTTACATTATGGAAATGTTATGATGTACGAGAAATACTCGCAACATAAAAATAAATGACATTTATCTACAATGCAGTCTCACTGATCTAAAATGAGAAATGTTAGTTTGTTGCCATATGTTTTTCTTGATCCATAATTTATGACTACCACATACTTTAAATGTGAGTCCAGCTCGACTAGCAACTAAATTATTATAAGAGATAAAAACACGCGGCAGCACGAACGGCAATATCTTCTTAAAAGAAACAAAAATCCTCCTTTCTTTTTCCAAATTTTTGTTATCGATTGGGAATACATCATCGCTAAATTTGATTATTCAAAGAAAGTGACAATGATAACCTCAATGTTGAAGAAGCCTCTCACTCTTTGAAAAGCAAAAATGTATGCACCTTCATCATAGCACGCATATGAGTGTTGTTATACCAAATATTAAATTCATCATCTTAATCTCTTTGCTACATGCTCCAAATATATCCATTGAAACATTTGCAGGAAAAAAAAAAAAGGATCGACATATATCCGCGTTGACTAGCGAGAATAAAAACATGCACGTTAATACATGTCTATCACATCAACAAATTTTCCAAAATGGCTGGCGTACAACATTTCAAGCAGCCGCATAAACTTATGAACAATCCATTTGCGATAGATGTATATCCATGTCGGAAATTCCAAGTCCATGCGGATCAGAGCTAATAGAAAAGCAACAATTATTCAAACAGTCGACTATTCATCAATAGTAAAAGCAAAGCATTTACTTTCCCGTGCTTTAACAGTAAAGAACTCAATTATCCAAGTTATTCAAGTCTCATTTTCCAAGTCTATGAAGACTCCGAAGACGGAAAAGTAAGTTAATTTCCATATCTTTTCTTCAGTTCAAATTTTCTTTGAGTTCTCATTGTATTCAAAGAAACCATACACTGTAAACACTTTTATTTTTAGAAGAAGAAGGATGTCTGCTGCGGATGCAAATTTCTACCGTCTCTTCCTTTGACGAAAATGCACCTGCAAAATAATAACACCTAAGATTAGGGCCAAAAGCCTCATGCGCACACGATAAATTTTTTTTGGGGGGGGGGGGGAGGGGCTTTGGTCGAAGAATCTCCAATGCCGAAGTTAGAATTCTGAGAAGAATGTGTTTGAGTGTTTGTGGGTAGCAAAAAGTCTCTTGAATTTTGGAGATAAATGGAGTATTTATCGGAGAAAAGGTGGAAGTGGGCCAGCCCTAGAGTGGAATTTGAGTGAGAATATTTCATGATATTTGTGTAAATAAATATCTTGGAGTAATTAAGTAAATATCATAAATAAATGGGATTAGGATTACTTACTTGAAAAAATGTATTCTCTGATTGAGAATGTATTTATGAAAAGAATAAGGGATTATTTTATCATAAACACCTTTGACTTTTCCTACGGATATGGGTGCCTTGAGCAGTCGTTGATCTTTGCTTGCTTTACCTCAGCTGTGCGTCGTGAATGAGACTGCTCCCTACTCATTTAATAGGGGTAGTCTTGTCTTTCTTGGGGAACAATCCACGTGTCAGCTCCATGATTTTTGGGATTATTTTTAGCTCCACAAATGCCCCCACACTATTGGGCTGCTTGCAGGAAAGGGCAGGAGGTGTAGGAATCCAAAGCTGCAATGGAGTTTATGTCCCAATTTGATGTAGATTTCCTCTTTGACTTGGAATTTAAATTCTTCTAAGAAAGAGAATGTAATTACCACCAAAACCTATTTAAGTCTGCGTCAAACAGAGGGTTAAATAAATTTGGAGTGTAAATAAAACCCCGCAAGAAAGAGAGAAAGCCAGAGGATATTTGTTCCCTCTCCCCTAACAATCTTCTTCGCTTACCTGTGCAAAGAATTGTGTTCCATTGCTTTTCTTCTTTTCCAAGGTAAGAAAAAATTAATTTTCTCCTTCTTCTTGATTTTGCGGAGCCTCGGGGCTTGAATTTTTGGCTCGACAGTGGTCGAGGACTTGGAAAAAGTGCAGGTCGTGGCCTGCTGTGCTATTGCTGCCGTGGCAACTTGGCTGTTGCGATTGGTGTGGCGCGGCTCGACTAGCTGGGCTAGGTGCATGAGCTTGGGTGCTGGGGCACCGGTCCTAGGCTGTTGGGCTCGGGCCCGTGTAGCGGTAAGAGATGCAAGAGAGAGAGGGAGGCATGTTGCGAAAATTAACTTAACACACAAATTAAACCCTCTTGTTGACAATTGTAGTATGGATAAGTAGGGATCGTTCTTAAACCGGGGATTATGAGGGATTGCTAAAACACTCTAAACTGACTCAAATATGTAAAAAGTGGCTAAAAACACTTAACTAGACTCAAATAACTCAAAACAAACTCAAAAGAATCAAAACAATCTAAAAATGCTCAAAACTGCCTAAAAACAACAATTGGGCAGTTTCTGACTCTAACACAACTTTAGGACGAATTTTGGCTTTATATTGATTCAAAACACTTAAAAACACAAACTAAACAGATTCTAAGTAATTAGACACTCTAAAGTAAAGGGGGATTTGGTTTTTGACGAAAATAAAGTAAAGTAAAGCAAGAACTAGAACTAGAGAGATTTGCACGAAATTGATTGAATTAGATGGATGATGGGCTAGCTAGAGGGTTCTTCTCCACACATGACACACTTGCATTCAAATTGATTTCCAATTGCTTCTTTCAATAAACCATGAAACTCAATACTCCAGGTTAACTGTGACAACACTTTTTTAACCTTCAAGTTCTCCTTAAGTTAATGAATTGGATGGGAAAGCACATACAACAATTCAAAACATTCTCTAAAACTCCCCTACGTGAACATCACAATAAAGGTACAATCAAAGATCATTAAGCTTCATGAAAACTATAAGTATTGACGAGGCATTCGTAACTATGATGAGCATGATACTCTTGCCAAGAATTCACTTAACGCGATCGTTTATAAGCGACCTCCACTACTTGTAAATATAAGTTTGTAACTATTAAGTGAAACTCCCTTATATTTTAGCTTCAAATCCATGCATGAAAACTAACCGTGCACTCTTAATAAACACACAAGAATAAGTTATCAATCAAACGGTTAAGCAAATTGAATTCACAACTTATGAAATAACAACTGAAGGTAATCAATTCATAATGCACGCATAATCATGGTTTTGAATAGCCCCCTAGCCAAGAAGGGCTTAGTTCCTTATAATCGCAAAACAAAGATAAGCAGATTTATACATTGAAAACAAAAGAAAGAAAACACCTAATTGCTCCAACCAATTCGACTTGGACAACAAGCACATCCAAGGATTCTCCTTCTTCTTTCTTTGCTGCGGCACAAGGTGTGGTTGTTGGTTTGAAGAGTTGTTTGTATGGAGGAATGGATGGGAACAGGTATGGTGGTGTTTTGGATGGATAAAGGTTGCGGCAAAGGTGTTTGGAAAGGTTTCTGATGGTGTAAGGATGTGGCTAGGGTGTATGGAAGTGGGTGATGATGAATGGTCTGATTCCCACGGCAAGGATGAGTATTTAAGGCCTTTAGGGTAATTAAGGTTAGGAAAATAATTTAGGTAACAGGAATTAATTCAAAACTTAAAGGGTAATAGGAATTAAAGTCAAAATCCTAAGGAAAGGGTAATGAACGTGCGGCTGGGTTTAGGAAATAAAGGGAAAGGCTTTTAATTCAAAAGGGAATGTGATTTATGGCAGAAAATAGGAAAGGGATGGTTCCCTTGCACGGCAAGGCCTTATATGGTGCAAGGTTACTTTGGTTTGTGTCCTAAAATGCATAAGAGACCTTCAATGTTGCTGGACGTAGGGACATTTAGGATTAGGAAAGGTCAAACCAAAATAGGAAACCTTGGCTTAACTTTCCTACTTCAAATAGGAATCATCATTCTTCTAGGAATCCATCTTCAATTAGGAATCCTTCTTCAATTAGGAATCCTAGCATCTTTAGGTCTTCAATTTCGTCCATCTCTCTTGCTCCAAGCATATGATATTCCTTCCATGCCCAAAATTGCTCCAAAAAGCTCCAAAATGCACTTCTTTGCTTCTTTAATCCTTTAGGCCTACAAACACACCAGAATGGCTTAAAGTACTAATTTAACTAAGAAATAACAACATAAATGCGCAAGAACAAGCTAACTAAGTCGCATAAATATGCTCATATCAAGGCACGACGGTGCCAGCCCCCTTCCAATTGGTTTGGGCTACAAGGGAAAGAGAGAGGAAGGCAACGCTGGGACGCCTACCCCTTTGCCTTGTAATGTGGGCAGCTACACCATTTGGGCTGAGCGAATGAGACCAGGCCGTGTGGCTTGGAATGCTTGCTCGGCTCCTTCGATCTTGGTCTTATTTTTTATTTTTTATTTTTGTTTCTCCTTTGAGCAGCCTTTTAACAATTTTTTCTTGCGCCGTTGTAGGATTTTTTCGAACATGTCTTCCTCGAGCCATAAGAATGATGAATATATTTCGCTATTGTATCGCCATGGCAGATATGCAAGTAAGCTAGGTTACTTCGAGGCTGCTAATGTCAAGGTAGGTTTCGATGAGTAGTTCAAAGACTTCATTGAGATGTTTAAGCATGTAATTCTGTTTGGGGTTTGCATGAAGTGAGTCAAGGATGGTAACAGCCGTGAACTGTGTGGCTCTAGGAAAGCTATCAATTCCACCCCTACTACTTTATGTTGGGGTTCACCTTTACCATGCCCTAATTATTCCAAGAGGTGATGTGCTCCATGAAGTGTGCTCATGCTCAGTGCTCTCCAAATGCGGTCCACACGATGGTAGGGTTCCACAACTTGAACATGTTCTTTGACTTAGACTCGACTGTCAACGAGTTTTAGTACTTCTTTGACATAAGTCACATCGATGATGTTGGTCAGCTGAGGATCCGTCATAGGCTCTTCGATTACTCGAGCAAAAGGGATCATGACTGGGCCAGGGAGACCTTAGAGATCAAAGAAGAGTGGGAATCCAACTCCTCGTCTAGGCTGCGCGTTTCGACTACTTTCATCAATGGTAAGTAGGCTACTTAGTCTCTAAATTGCTTTATACTTTTGCTGAACTGCCTTTTGATTTTTTTTCTCCTCTGTTTATGTAGACTTGGAATTCGGTTCAACTCCCAAGACTTTTCCAGACATAAAAAAGGTCCACATCACTTTGGGGATTCCTGCTGAATATTAAGGGTGAGGCATTCACTCGTCTAATCGCTACCATGGAGCCTGTTGCTAGTGGAGGCGGGAGAAAAAGATTTTCATTGCCTGCTCGAGAGTCGTCGATAGAGAAAAAGTTGAAGACTTCCTCTGCTGCTCGCGAGGGCGCCTCCACTGCTAGAAGGCTTGTGATTGACTTAACTTCTTCCAAGGGGAAGAAATAGGCTGCTAATTTGAGTTTGTGAAGCCTGCTGCTCTGAGGGTTGCTAGAACAGTTTCTAACAAGATTGCACAACATAGGAGTTTTGTCGTGCCCCTGTGCTTGGTTTTATTCCAAGACAACTTTTCGTGGCCAAGACTAATCCGATTCTAGAGGTACGTGCAGTGACGAAGAGCAAAGATGACCCTTATTGCTGAGAATGAAACGCCTGCCCGTATGAGCAGCCGTGAACAACCTGCCAACCCAGCGTTAAGGGAGTTTTTCGAGATCCATCATTTGTTGAAGCCCGATCTGCTTGAGGACACAAAAGCATGTGTCAAGTGTGTTGATGGCTTAAACAAGGTTGTCGATTCCAGTTTCTTCGTGAGGCATGAAGCTCACTCACAGAGGGGTTCCCTGCTTGCGATGATGCATAAATCTTTGATCTTGGCAGCCGAGTACACGCGTATAGAGCAAGATGACACCAAGGCTGCTAGGGAGATAGCAGCAGCCATGGTAGCAGAAGCTTGCTCAGCTGCTGAGAAAATTAAAGAGTTGGAGTCTGAACTTGCCTTTTTGAAGGGATTTGATGTTTCTGCCCCCATTACTCAGCAGCTTGAGACCGTTCGCTAGGAGATTTGTGACTTGAAGACTCAGCTTGATGGATCCAGGGGAAGTATGGTGTTGTAGAAAAGGAGATCAAAGTCCAACTATTGCTTGTACAGGACCTTGAGCGTGCCATTTCAGGATTTTGGTCCACATGTGATACCAAGGATTTAGAGCTGCTCACCATGCATAATGACGTTGTTCGACTTAAGAAGGCTGTCAGTAGACTTAAGTCCAAGGAAGTGGAGCTGGAAGGAGTGTTGTCTGCTAGCGAGAACCTAAAAAATGACTGGATGAGTTGCATAATGCTCGTACTGACCTGATTGATGAGAATAAGCAACTGAATGGTGAGAAGTCCAGTCTTGAGGTTGTCCTTGCCCTAGGGTCAAGATAATTTCTCCAAGCTTAGCTATATAGATCATTTCATTGTCATGCCGTTTGACCACGCCTTCTCTGATAAGAACCTCGAGCTTTTTGCTAATTTCTTCCAAGAATCTGCTTAAGTTTTCATTCGAGAACGCCGTTCGTATAGCAGCTGAAGATCAGGCTACCCAGGTAGGTGCAGTCAAATGTGGTCCCGCTTAAGCAGAGGAGGCTAGTGACAGTGCTAACCAGGATGAGGCAGCTGTATATGAAGTGCGGGAGGTTGATACTGTTGGAAGCTATTTGGCTGCTAAAGATATCCAAGCTGCTTATGAGTAGTCTTTTCTAGATAGACTTTAGGATTTACATTCTTTCCCTTTCCTGCTTTGTTTTTTTTTCTTTGCTTGCACTCTGTTGGCCTTTATGCCAGTTTACCAATTTGCTAAAAATTAATAAACTGTTTTTCTTCGCTTTACTTTATCTTTGTATCTTTGCCTTGCTTCAAGCTTTAGCCGTAGAATAAACAACTGAGCAAGCTTCTTTGAACAAAGCAGTCAAGCCCATCTTCATTACTTTAGGCACCAACTTCGGGTTGTCGGGTGTAGGTCTTCGCTTGCTTGAGGGATCTTTTGTAACTTCTAACTTGCATGGCCGAACAACATCTATAGTTGCATGTTTCGTATCAGTGGTCCACTAGATCTTTAATCATAAGGTCGTTAGTGCAGCGCGCTACATTTTAATAAGCAGATGGGCTTGCATGATATGGCTATCGATCTAGGCTTAGGACCTCTGCAAATCTGTTAACTAGAAAGTCAGCAGCTAAACGTCTTACTTACAAAAGCAGGCAAGTTTGCATGACTGTTCGGTTGTTAACTTTGATCTTCTAAGGCACTAAACTGCTGAGATTTATCTCTCGTTATTGCCCTCTGACCATTGGCAGCTTAGTTGGTCATCATTTCTCCAATCCTTTGAGCTGCGTGGCCTGCATCACAACATACTAAAGATTGTTGGGACATGAAATTCACTACCCTTTCGTATCAAAAGTGAGTGGTTCTATGGAAATTTGTGGGCAGTGGTTCGAAATAATGCTTTGCACTTTATGTAACCAATTTTGTAGGCTGCACAGCAAGTAGCACAGTCCTTTAGGAATTAGTGCAAACCCAAAGGGTTGTTCTGCGCTAGGCAGTGCATATGCGCTTTAACATGTTAACTTTTTCACAAAATTGTGCGGTTGTGTAGGTTTATGCGGCTAACTGCTTGAAGGGTGTACCGTAGGCAGTCTTCTAGAAATTGTAAGTTATTCGGTGAATTGGCAACGACTTTAGGTTCCCAGGGATCTTCGAGAGACCATAGGCTACTCGTTAAATTGACAGCGACTTTAGGTTTTCAGGGATACACAGAGATCACTAGTTCGTCACATACAAGGTGCTCAGCTCCTTACACTAGCTAGTCACATCAAGGATACTCAACCGTGTGAACCCCATGCATGTAGCCGAAGCTAGAATTTTGTATCCTCACAAAGATCACCTATGTATTGCACCAAGGATGCTCAGCTGCGAATGCTAGCTAGTCACATCTAGGATGCTCAAAATGGATGTGCCTCTAACGGGTATGAGGAATATTATTCTGTAACACGAAGATCGCTAGTTGGTCATATACAGGATGCTCAGTGGAGGGTTGCCAATAGCTGGTCACATCAAGGATGCTCAATCTGCGGTCCATCTTCGTGGATAGCCGTCCAGAGGGCAAGCATCCTCCGTCTTTGAGGCTTGGGTCCCCGCAGATCAAGCCAAAGGCCTAAAATCCTTCAATCTAGTTAAGCCTTGAAAAAGACCATTGTGGCTACTCATAGGGATGTCGTCGTAGGCCATTATGCTTTAGTTACACTAAGGCAGCCCGACCCATCCACGTCTGGATATTCATAGTGCATAGTTTACCCTCTCCCAAGGAGAGAGCATGGTTGGTCCCCATGAAGAGGCACAATTCATGCGATAGGTCCCTGATTGGGCGCGATCTTCAATGAGAGCAGGAGTAGACAGTTGTTGCAAATATGCAATCGAGACAAGTGATGAATAACTTCAGAAATCTTCATTGAAAAATGAGAAGAATGATATCGAACTTAGTTGAAAGGTAAAAATTGCGTAACAACTGGATAATCCTTGGCTTGCGAGGTAGTGCTCGTCGAGATGCTTGAGTCATCAAGCTTCATTTTGTCCGAGCAGGGCTCAAGAAGAAGTGGGAAGTCATGCGTAGTACTTCTACAGGTTTTAAGCATTCCACTGCTTGTCGATCTCTTGGTCATTCATGGTGGTGAGGGTGTAGCTACACTTGCTGCCTGCTCTGCTAACCTTGTACGGACCTTCCTATATAGGATTCATCTTTTTGGAGCCTTCTCTTCGGGCAGTGATGAATGTTTTTCTTAATACTAGATCTCCAAGCTGAAATTGTCGGATCTTTGCCCTTTTGTTGTAGTTAGAGAAGAGTTGTTGCTGGTAGGCTGCAATGCGGGTGATGACCTTCTCACGTTCTTCCTCTGTCAGATCTAGATTTATGGCCATCTCCTTTCCGTTTTGCTCCAAAGTTGGCAATATGATGCTGATGCTCGGCACAATGACATTGGGAGGAATGGTTGCTTCTGAATTGAATGCCAATGAGAAAGGAGTCTCACCGATTGCTTGTCATTTAGTTGTGCGATAAGCCTATAGGACACCGGGAAGTTTGTTTGGCCACTTTTCCTACTTGTCTGTGAGGGATTTCTTAAGGCAGTCCATGATTGTCTTGTTGGATGCCTCCGCGTACCCGTTGCCTTAGGATTATTTTCAGCTTCACAAATGCCCCCACACCTGCTGGGCTGCTCGCAGGAGAGGGCATGAGGAGTAAGAATCCAAAGTTGCAATGGAGTTTGTGTCTCAATTTGATGTAAATTCCCTCTTTGACTTGGAATTTAAATTCTTCTAAGATAAGGAATGTAATTGTCACCAAAACCTATTTAAGTCTCCGTCAAGCAGGGGGTTAAATAAATTTGAACTACAACTAAAACCCCGCAAGAAAGAGAGAAAGCCAGAGGATATGTGTTCCCTCTCCCCTAGAATCTTCTTCGCTTGCCCTTGCAAAGAATTGTGTTCTGTTACTTTTCTTCTTTTCCAAGGTAAGAAAAAAAATTAATTTTCTCCTTCTTCTTGATTTTGTGAAGCCTCGGGGCTTGAATTTTTTGCTCGATGTGGGTCAAGGACTTAGGAAAAGTGTAGTTGCGGGCTACAACTGTTAGGGTATCGAGTGTCATTAAAATATCATGTATATGTATATATACTATTGTGTATATTGAAATTAATTACATTCAATGAAAGAGAGGTATTTTTACAAAGATAAGATTTCTTACAAGCTAAGTTTCTTTATGGTATCTCTCGCCACCACCTCACGGCTTCTTGATTTTCCAATCTTCTTCTGCTTCGATTCTTTATAAATCTCTTGTTGATTTCTCCAATCAACATCTCTATTCTTCCTGAATATTGATTCTTGAATTGTGTTTAATGATGGCGTCTCCATCCGATTAGTCTTCTTCAATCCTCAATTCCTCTCTGTCAAACCCTAATTCATCAAATTCATATAACTCTCTCACAATTCAAAACATCGGAATTATGGTTCCAATCAAGCTTAAATGCTCCAATTATCTTCCATGGTGTGCTCTTTCTACTCCCATCTTCAAGTGCTACAAACTCATCCGTATCATCAATGGATCTGAGCCATGTCTGCGGCCTCTGATTCCCGATTTATCTCTTAATCCTGAATTTGAGATATGGCATGAAAAAGATCAAAATCTCTTGATCTGGTTGAACTCTACTCTTTCTGAAGAGATCATACCTTTCATTATTAGAGTTTTAACATCTCATAAGCTATGGATCAAGCTTGAGCAAAGATTTGGGTGAGTCTCGAATCCTCATATATTACGTACTTTAACGTATCAAAGTTTAGTGATGATCCAACCGTTGATTGCTATAATACTCAAGTGGCGGACCTTAATGGAATTGTACCCAAACAATGGGATTTCATTAATCGGACATCAAATATGGAATTGGGGTATCATGTTTAGCCTAGGAAGGTCAGGAGTGTCTCGACCCACACGCCGCCGCACGTGGCTTTCGGCCGCCCCAACTCGTCGAAAAATTTAACTATTTCTAAAAATTCTCAAATTTCACATAAATGAAGATCTCAAAGAGAAGAACAACTTTCATACCTGTGGCCAAGGCCAAATAGGCCGGGAAACACCTCAAATCCCCTTCAATCCGTTGGAAACCCTAGAATGAGTGAGCTTCAATTCTCTTCCCTTGGTGTTCCAACGCCCCTACAACTAGTTGGGTCTTGTTCCTGGGTCTATGGGGAGTTGATTAAGGGTGGTAGTGGGTGGTGAAACTCTTTGCAATGGAGGAATCGCCGTTGAGCACCACCAGTGCTCCGGTGGAGTTTTACACGAAATATGACTTAAAACCCTTCAAATATGGGTGGAGATGGTAGATGGGAGGTTGTGGAAGAGATTGCATGTCATGGATGGGTGAGAATCGCTTGAAAAATGGCGGAGGACAGCCGGAAACCACCCCGGGTCGAAACCGGGTTTCTGAGTTTGAAAGGCCATGGGAAGGAAAGCTGAGAGCTTCCCTCTCTTCTCACGTAATTGGCTGATTGGTTGATTCTCTCTCATCTGATTGGTCCCTATTTTCTCTCCTTGAAGCTGATTGGCTTCTTTCCCACAAGGTGGGAATTCAAATAATTTAATAATCTACAATGTAAGTAACCAATTTCAAACGTCTGTAACTATACCGTTATAATCCAGACTCGCAAATGGCTTTCGCCTATGTGTTCGTACCAACGAGTACTACACAATTAAGCCAAAAGAATAAGTCATACGTTTCTCTAAACAATGGTCAATGGAAGTCAAAGTTCTTGCCTCTAGGGGCATTTTCGCCAATTCACGCTTTTAAAATAAATAAAAACCTAAAATTAGGGGCAGGTGGTCACAATCTACCCACCTTAAAAAAAATTTCGTCCCCGAAATTTATAATCATTTGCTAAACAAAAGTAGTGAAAAGACAGAAGAAAAAAAATAGTTATGTAAAGAAAATATCAAGTTAGAGCGGTTGCATAAAAGAGAATGTCATTATGTCGCAATCGAAGTGCAGTGATTCCTTTTTCATGCCCCAAACTCACACTTTCCTTCTTTAGCACAATACTAAATTATGAAATCCTTTATAAAAACATATAATAGAAAAATAGTTATATAACAACGTAACGTCAAAGTACGTATATAAAAACATAAAGTTATAATAATTGTATTGAAAAGAAAACCGAATATAGAAAAATTCTACCTACACACTCGTAGTGTCACGTACTCCGGAGATATGTACACCGTATCTTTGGGTCAAGCCCAAACAATAAATAGGTAAATATGTAATAACTAATTAAGTACACTAACGTGAACGGACCTACCTATCTACTTGGTTAACAAATCCAACGAATAAGTTATTGATATTACGGTTTGCATCCCGCAATACCAACAACTCACTGTTGTCTCAATAGACAAGCAACAATTTCCTTAGGTGCAATATTACCATCATACCCCCTATTGGGAAATACACATACAACGCCTGATCAAAGCCTCGATCGTGTTCACGCACTACCCTATCGGGCAACATCGTCAATATCATAAAATTTTCTATATCGTAATCTCAATTATTCAAATACATGTTCGCAATACTCTTCTGTCAATCATGTGCTATGGATAAAATTTTCACACTACACCTCAACAATGCCATACTCAAAACTAAAAATTGTAACCATAGTTACAACCAACTAAAATAAAGATAACTATGTATTACAACCATGCTAATTGTAGAATGGACAAAATGCAACATGTCCACCAAGGTTTGAGTAGCTCGTTTCAGACTAATCATTAGCTTAAGGGTGAAAATGTGGTACTAAACAAAACTTATTACTCATAACCTTCAAAAAGCTTCCCACGACTTGGAAATAAAACGAGTATCATAGAGAGATGCATTCGTGAAATGCACACTAAGTAGTCAAACAATGCCGTTCACAACGCTATAATGAGCAGATTCATATTGAATTTCTCTCGAGTTTAGCAAAAGACTATGTTGAGAAGGCTAAAAGAATAATCAAGAATCTGATGGTCAAAACAAGTCCAACAAATCTAGAATATTAAGTAATTGGAATTAATGCATAACATCTCGTTACCTTGGTAGTTTCTAGAATATTCAATCACCAACGATGGAATTAATGATCACACTAAAATTTAAGCATCGAGCAGTTCTCTATACAGTCTGTCTACATAAAAAAAAATTAAAAAAAAATAATACGAGGTGCAGTGGTGTGGACATGTATCCAAGGATGATTGGAATGCCTTCGGACACAAAGAGGTGAATATGGAATCACCATCAGTGTAGATGCTGAACGAAGTGCTAGAAAATCCGATAACTTCAAGAATGAGTAATTTTACCAAGTGGTCAGAAATGTACTCTTTCTGGACCAATGAAACGTGGGGTAATTTGTCAAGTCGGTCAATAATCATAGAAACATCATCATGATCTCTACATGTGCAAGATACCCCATACCGGGAGCTTATGGTGATATTTTCCATCTCCATTCGGACACAGAAAGTGATTATAACCACTCGAATGATTTCTTGATGACTTGGAAATAACGTCAAACCAATAATCGTGAATTCTAACTAAAATGGAATAAGACATGTTGAAAATAACTCATGGGTAGATAATGTCTTTTGATACGGCAAACGGCCATAATGTTTGCACCATCAAGATGATACACGATAATGCAAACGTAGATGTTGATTTGGTTCTTTCATTGCTGCTGTCAGCAATTTAGCTTATTTCAGATGATAATGTATTTGAAAAGTCTAAGATTGTTAAAGGTCCTGGACATGTTTCTCCACCAAGAAATACCATTCGGTTTTCAAATGAAGATGGTAATTGTTGACCCTAAGTCATATATATGATGGTTCATTTCGAATGGTTCTAACCGTTGGAAAATTTAAGTGATACCCCGTCATGTTGCCTCTGCATAATCGAAACATCCAAAAAATACGTCATCATGGGTTTCTAAAATGATCATTGTCATCGAAAGGCGTAAAACAGAGGTTAGGCGAGACAACAGTTCGGTTGTCAGAAACTTTAATCATATCCAACATTCCAAACCAAGCTAACTTTCCTCGATCGTAAGTGAGGAAAACACCATAGCCCAAAGATCACTGACAATTTGTCGATAAAATCGACAAGATCAAAGATATCTTGAAATTCACAATACTTTTTCATAATGTCCACTTTCTTCTGCTATAATCTTTTTAGGAAAAGAAAAGAATATCATTTACGAAGATCACATCTCCCAGGAGAAGTACCAATTTACACGAAGGTAATATTTGAGGAATTTGATGTAAACCTGGCTGTTGATGATTGGAGAATTTAATCTCGTTACTAGAATAGGTGAGATAGTCGTCTACAAGACTATTATGAATTCGTCATACTACTGAAGGAAATTACAAAGGTTGGTCTGTTAGACCATCAACTCAAGGTAGGGATAACGGTTTTTTAATCGTTATCCGAGGAAGTTGCTCAAATCTAGGTATGATCCTAAGGTTCAATCTTTCGCCTTCGCAGGTAAGTTTCAGGTTTCCAAGATAAAGTGTTTAGTAACTAAGTTCTCTCAATGAAGTAGGACTTGTTAGAAAAGTCATACGAAAAAAAAACCGATATAGGAGTTGTTCGATAAGAAATAAGGAGAATAAATGTGGTGTTAACAAGGTGGATCAATGGTGTATTCTACTTCTCGCATTCGGTGGCATCCTAAGTAAAAATTTTGAGAATTGACGCCAAAGGTAAACATCCTCAAAACATACTATACTACTAACCAACTCTACGACACGAACTAAAAGGTCTTCGCAGATTTCTCTACACTCAAATCATTCTAACAAAGAGATATCATCTCGTACTTCAATTCTACTGTCTACCTGTGGAAGTGATCGAGAGGTTGCTAGTCGAAGAACTTTTGATTACCTAAATAGGTAATATGGTTAACATAACTATGAATTTACTATCCTAAGACAAGACTTGCTCCTAAATTTCCACAATTTAGCTTATTCGGTTCAAGTAGTCACTGTTAATCAACCCATCAATTGGGCCGCTAATTAACACATATACAATATTTTGATATTGTTCGTTACCCTGAAACTATGAACCGGTGTTCTGGCATAAGAGTATCACTCCCAGATTCTAGCATGTGTCCAGTATCATAAATCATACAGCCTAAATATTGGTTGACAACTTCTAGATATCAGACAGTATCATCGATTATTAGCGCTATAATAGACTGATCACATATTAGAGTCTACTCAAGAGGATATTTTTGAACGATTGATAAAAGGGTGGTCCGGTGAGGTAATTTCAATAATTCTAGGGAAAATACTTTCTACTTCGAGGATTTCTACTAACCGTAGGTGTAACAACTCGTACACCTGTGCCTATACTCATCGAAATGACGAATACAACACCAAAAGAAATTCTGGAAACTAATATTGGTTAAAATGTCCCAAAGCTAGAAAGAAGAATTTGCTAATAATCTACTCTAGAATGGTCTTAGACGGAAGTTGATCTTCCTTCTAAAGATCTAAAATGATCAATAGTGTTTGAAGCGATTAGTTCCCTCATGAGCCAAAAGTAATTGTCCCAAGGTGTTCTCCCATCGAGTGCTACCACTTTAGCACCTGATTGTCACTTAATGATGTTTCAGAAATCTCGACGAAGTAAACTTCGCAGGAATTCTAATAGATGATATATTAACGAATACTGCCAAGGAATCAAAACTATTCTTAGCTTCCATTCTCAAAAAGGTTGGTAGAAACAACTAAATGGTAGTGGAATTTGGTAGGTAATTTCCCCCTGTGATACACAACTATCGATATAGTAGTTCTGCTTCAGGGCCATCAACTTATCTCAAACCTACATCTTTCCTTGGCAGGGGAATTCTTCACTTATAATTTAGAGGCGGTCACCAAAACGATGTTCTAGAATGTCGATTAGTCATCTAAGTCACGCAAAACTTAAAAAAGCTAACACATTCTTTGTATTCGAAGAGGTGGCAAAATTCGCAATTTAGGCTCAAAGACCAAGAATGCTTACATCACGCTTGTGATGAACGCAATACTACCCAACTTATGCTCTGATACCAAACTGACACATCCTGACCCATATTGTCCACTAGGACTCTGAATCGAGTTATGTTGGCCGACACCTGGAAGGTGACGAAGCCATAAAGTGTAGTGATGTGGAAATTGTGAATAAATTTAAACCTAAAAGTGCCTAAATAAAAAAGTGCGCTACTGAATGGGAATGAACCCATTTCAAACGTGACGTTAGAGCATCGAAGGAAATCTCCAAAATCAAGATTTGCCACAAAGCCTCGTCGATGAAAAAGCTTAGTTATTAAACCTGGAGGGGCCAAAAACAAGGGTGAGTGGGCCAGAAAATAAAGTTTTAATAAAAACCTTTTTAAAACGTTATAACCCCTCGCTGTAAAAACCCATATAGTTTCCAGACAGTCATACTAGGTATAAGTATGAAATCAATTGCAAATCAATCGTAAATCCAGAAATATTCCAAATCAATACATATCAGCAGCAACATAATAAAATCAGGCGTTCATCAATCTATGTTGACACACGATTCGTAGTTGCCTAGTGCAACCTGTAGGACTCATAAATCAATCTATGCTAACACCCGAGTCGGAGTTGCCCATCATTGCAACATGTATGACAGTGTCGGAGTTGCCTAAAACATAAATACAGTCATGCGATAACTCAATCATTCCAACTAACACCATAAACTCACCTGAACTTACCTGCGCATTCCGCGTTCACCTTAGCACTTCAAAGCTTTTACCACAGTTATATGCAGGTAATATGCATATAGATATGCCATGATGCAATCTAAAATTCAACCATTTCATAGGATTTTAAAATATATATACATGACATGGCATAAATGCATAAATCAATTTAAAAGCATTTGTGTATATATATATATATATATATATATACACTATAAAAAGGAAAAGACCCACTCACCTGGAGTCCACTCACCAAAAGTCAACTGTTGGTCAAAGATCGATGGTAGGGTCCACAACCCTACGTAACTCAATCCGGAAGATTCGCATCACATATTTTCGATCCGTAACTTCCAAAGATCCACATTATATTTCTAAAGCATCATACTAAAATTTCATTACGATCCAACGGTTGGATCTCCGTCAATTGTAAATTCAAGTGGCGGTTAACGTTTTATTTTATGAACTAACAAATCCAATTCGAGAAGATTCGTACGTCGGATTCCCAATCCGTAAGTTCCTATGATCCTCATATATTACGTACTTTAACGTATCAAAGTTTGGTGGTAATCCAACCGTCGGATCGTCGATTGCTAAAATACTCAAGTGGCGGACCTTAATGGAATTGTACCCAAACAATGGGATTTCGTTAATCGGACATCAAATATGGAATTGGGGTATCATGTTTAGCCTAGGAAGGTTAGGAGTGTCTCGACCCACGCGCCACAACCATGCGCTGCCGCACGTGGCGGTCGGCTGCCCTAACTTGCTGGAAAATTTAACTATTTCTAAAAATTCTCAAATTTCACAGAAATGAAGATCCCAAAGAGAGGAACAACTTTTATGCCTATGGCCAAGGCCAATTTGGCCGGGAAACACCTCAAATCCCCTTCAATCCATCGGAAACCCTAGAATAAGTGAGCTTCGATTCTCTTCCCTCGGTGTTCCAACGCCCCTACAATTGGTTGGGTCTTGTTCCTGGGTCCATGAGGAGTTGATTAAGGTTGGTAGTGGGTGATGAAACTCGTCGGAATGGAGGAATCACAAAATAGGACTTAAAACCCTTCAAATATGGATGAAGATGGTGGAAGAGAGGTTGTGGTAGAGATTGCAGGTGATGGATGGGTGAGAATCGCTTGAAAAATGGCGGAGGACCGCCGGAAACCACCCCGGGTCGAAACCAAGTTTCTGAGTTTGAAAGGCCACGGGAAAGGAAGCTGAAAGCTTCCCTCTCTCCTCACCTAATTAGCTGACTGGTTAATTCTCTCTCATCTGATTGGTCCCTATTTTCTCTCCTTGAAGCTGATTGGCTTCTTTCCCATAAGGTGGGAGTTCAAATAATTTAATATCTACAATGTAAGTAACCAATTTCAAACGCCCGTAACTATACCATTATAATCCGGACTCGCAAACGGCTTTCGCCTATGCGTTCGTACCAACGTGTACTACACAATTACGCCAAAAGAATAAGTCATATATTTCTCTAGACAATGGTCAACGGAAGTTAAAGTTCTTGCCTCTAGGGGCATTTTCGCCAATTCACGCTTTTAAAATAAATAAAAACGTAAAATTAGGGACAGGTTGTCACAGCTGGTGCTTTTGTGTTTGATCGTGATCTCATCACAGCCACACTTCATAGTTTACATGATGATTTTGAGACTTTTATTAATTCAATCAATCTTTGTTTGTCTTCCATAACTCTCGATGAACTTCATGGTCTTTTTCTCACTAAAGAACTTTCTATGGCTCGCCGCAAGAAATCTAATACATCAGCTACCACTGAACCTTTTCAGGCCTTCTCTGTTCAAGCTCTGCCACCATTACTTCCCCCACCAACTCAACCTCAAGCTTATGCAGCAATTTCTGCAACATTCTTTTCGTTATAACTCTAATCGTGGCTGGACTGACAAGCGCTTCAACAATCATAGGCGAAATCACAATTTCAGCAACAATTATTGTGGCAATCACTCTAATTTTCGTGGAAGTTATCAAGGTTCTCTATCTCAAGGAAACTTTGGATCTAAAATTCCTTGTGAAACATGTGGTTCCACTAGCCATGAAGCCATTGATTGTTTTGATCGAATGAATCTAAATATTTTGGCAAGGTTCCTCCAACTAAGCTTGATGCAATGTACACTCAATATTCATCCAAACTAACTCCTTTTTGGATCCTTACCTATGGCGCAACCTCCAGCATCACCAATGATATCTCCAACATCACATCTCATAATCCTTATACTGGTGAAGATAAGGCCTATATCGGCGATGGTAAAGGTTTGTCTATCCACCATGTTAGCTGTTCTTCATTAAGTACACATAAAACTTCATTTAAGTTGAACGATGTTTTACATGTTCCTCAAGTGAAGCACAATTTGTTATCTACCTATCAATTTCTCAAAGACAATTATTGTTCTTTGACTCTAAATCCAAATGGATCCATTGTCAATGATCATTTTACTGGGAGAAGCTTTTGTGGGGACCAGTTAGAGATGGTTTTTATCCTTTGCAAGGTACTCCTGCACTCAAACCACAATCTCTGTCAACTTATGTTGTTGTTAGTAATAAAGCTTTTGTCAAAGTCTGGCATAGTAGGCTAGTGCATCCGGATGGATTGTTTCTCCTCTATTTTTAAAAGGATTGTTTTTGCAAATAAATTTGCAATGCAAGGCAAGCATTATGTGGACTTTTTTTGCTCTAACTATGCCATTGCAAAGAATCACAAGCTGGCTTTTCAACTTTCTAGCTCTTCTTCTGCTATGAGTTTATATTTAGTACATTGTGATATATGGAGCTCAGTTGCTGCCTTTTTTGTATGTGGCTACAAGTATTACTTGTTAATTGTTGATGAATTTAGCAAATACACATAGTTTTTTCCTCTCAAGGCCAAATCTGATGTGTTTCCTACTTTTGTTGCATTCGAAACATATGTAGAAAATTATCTTGGAAATAAAATAAAGTGTTTAAGATTAGATTCAGGGAGTGAATTTATAAGAAAATCATTCACTTAATTTCTTAGTTCTCACGGCATTTCACACCAACTCAGTTGTCCTCACACACCTGAGCAAAATGAATGTGCTGAAAGAAAGCACATACATTTAGTTGAAACTACAAGAACATTGTTAGTAGCATCTAATGTTCCACATTTGTACTGGGTTGAGGCCTTTTCCACTACCATCTATCTCATCAATCGGTTGCTAATTTCTGGTTTGGTTCATTCACCATGGGAACTCATATTTCATTCCTCACCCGATTACTCCAAACTTAAAATATTTGGTTACGGCTACTTTCCATGGTTAAAACCATATATTTAATCCAAATTAGAAGGTAAAAGCAAGAGGTGTGTCTTGGGCTATAGTTTACAACACAAGGACTATAGATGCCTTGATCCAGAGACACTGAGAATATATATTTCCAGACGTGCAGTTTAATGAATCTATTTTCCCATTTCTTTCATCTATATCTACTACTACTACAACTTCATCATCACAACTTGAGTCTTCTCAAATTGATATGGAATTCTCAGCATTACACAAAGCTTTATCTCAATCTACAAATCATAGTTTCTCTTCTCCCAATTTTGATCAAGTGCATTCTTCAACTACATCACAATTATAGTTCTTCCTCTCTCAGAACAAACTGTGCATGATCCATCATCATCATCTCCTATTGCTTCAGAACATGTTGTCTCAGATCATGTTGCCTCAAGATATGTTGTTAACACACATCCAATGATCACAAGATCCAAGACAGGTATTTTCAAACCTAAGGCCTTCTCTGCAACAAAACATCGTTTACCATCCTTAGTTGATTTTGTTCCATCAACTTATCTACAAGCTTCTATGGACTCTCATTAGAGATTTTCTATGCAAAAAGAATTTAATGCCTTGCAAGAGAAAGCTAGGCTAGTAGCTAAAGGTTTCCATCAACAAGAAGACATTGATTACCAAGAAACCTTCAATCTAGTGGCTAAACCAGTAACCATTAGGATCTTATTAGCTTTAACTATTCAGTTTGATTGGTTTCTAAATCAATTAGATATCAGTGATGCATTTCTTCATGGAGATTTAAAAGATGATGTTTGTATGCAACAACCACCTAGGTTCATTAATTCTGACTTTCTTCCTCATGTTTGCAAGTTAAGGAAGTCTTTGTATAAGTTAAAACAAGCTATGCATAACTTTGGTTTCAATCAATCATCTTATGACGCTTCTCTATTTGCACTCAAAGCTCTCGTTCTTGTCATTGTCTTGGTGTATGTGGATGAAATCTTAGTTACAGGACCAAATGCTTCTATTTTTCAAAAATTCATTCACAAGCTCATCCAAGTCTTTCCAGTTAAAAACTTAGGACCACTACATTATTTCTTAGGCTTAGAAGTCAAAGCAAGTACTTGATTGATCTTCTTACCAAAACAAATATGCTAGGAGCAAAACCCTGCACTACACCTCTTGGCACAACTAAATTTGACCACAGTAGTCCATTCTTGTCCAATCCTGCTAAAGACGAGTTAATTGTTGGAGACCTTGAATACCTCACTTCGACAAGACTTGATCTTTCATTTGTAGTAAATTAGGTATGCCAATTTATGCATTCTCCTAGAGAATAACACGACATCCCACATCGCCTAGGAGAGTGATCCTTAAATGTATATTCCCATCCCTACCTAACACGAGGCCTTTTGGGAGCTCACTGGCTTCGGGTTCCGTCAAAACTCCGAAGTTAAGCGAGAAGATGGCCAGAGCACTCCTATGATGGGTGACCCACTGGGAAGTTGCTCGTGAGTTCCCAGAAACAAAACCGTGAGGGCGTGGTCAGGACCCAAAGCGGACAATATCGTGCTACGGTGGTGGAACGGGCCCGGGAAGTGATCCGCCCCAGGCCGGGATGTGACACAGACAGCCAAAAGAGTTATCAAGCTTCTTAATGGTACAATTACTCATGGATCATGGTTCAAAAAGGGTTATCTTCATCTCTCTGCATATTCAGATGCAGATTAGGTTGGTTGTACCTTTGATAGAAGATCTACAAGTGGTTTTTGCATCTTTTGGGGTAATAAACTCATCAGTTAGAGTGCTAAGAAGCAACCAACAGTTACTAGATCATCTAAAGAGGCAAAGTACAAATCCTTAGCACACACGGCTGCTTAAATCCCTTGGGTTTGCAAAGTTTTCTGTGATTTTGGCTTCCCATTGTCCAAAATTCCCACTCTTTGGTGTGACAGTCTATCAGCCATGTCTCTTGCTTGAAATCCTGTTTGTCATGCCAGGACAAAGCATGTTGAAATAGATTACCATTACCCTCGAGAATTTGTCCTAGCTAATGTTATGTTTGCAACCAATATCAGTTGGCTGATATTCATACCAAGTCTTTGTCAAAGCATTGGTTCATATTTCTCCAATCCAAGCTTCCACTTGACTTTCTGTAAAGAGAAAAATGTATCTTATCCTACCAAGTGTATATCAAGCAGGTGAAAATTATACCTGGCATTCGTGTCGTGTTTTCCGTGTTCGTGTCGTTTTCGTGTTATACCCGATATCTTAACAGGTCGTGTTGTGTAACACCCGTTAAAATAAACGGGTAAAATGACCCGACCCGATAATATTAACAGGTAATATGACCCGACCCGTTACCCGTTAAGGAAAATATATTTTAAACCAATAAATAATCAATTGAAAAACATAATACTAAACAAGTATATACATACCATATTGTCACATCCAAAACATAAAAATGCATTTTTCTTTTAATTAATGTAGAAGTGTAAAAAAATATAGAAAAATATATATAACGCTCGTAATGACAAGCTTTACAACTTTCATGAAGAGCTTAACTTCGAAATTCTCCACTATAATCATATAAATCATAGATCAAAATTTAACCGTTGGTTGTTGTTTACATTTACACTTCATTGTTCTCATCAAATTTTGTTTTTTCAGATTTTCCTTTTTGAAAACTTGATCTATTAGAGGATGCAGAAAAATGAACGGTTTGGATCGTTGATATTATATTCAGAGTTTTACGGTTAGTGAAAATATTGCTTGAAGTTTATAAAGTTTCTACAAACTATATGAAATCGACTCATATTTCAGTTAATCGTAAATATCGAAACGTGATATCAAAGATCTGAACCGTTCATCTTCTTACATCAGCCAGATGATCATGTTTTCAAAAAAGAAAATTTTAAAAATGAAATTCAGTAAGAAGAATAAAGCGTAAATGGCAATCGACGGTTAAATATAAATTTAAGGTTTATGAATTATAGTGTTGAATTTCGAAGCTGGCCCCTTCATGAAAGTTGTAAAGTTTGTCACTATGAGTGATTGTATATTTTTTTTACATTTTTTACACTTCTACAATAATTAGTATTAATTTTTCCCTCAAATAAAAAACATAATTCATGAAGTTTTGGAGGATTTTAAAAATCTAAACAATAATGTAAGTGTAACCATTATCTACTCGTGGAGGAATAATGATGACTCACGAGTGTTTATATATTCTTTCACATTTTTCATACTTGTATGTATGTCTTCTTAGTTCTTGCCTATACAAATACTATATTAGTTTATTTTAATTTTGGACAACAACATGTTAAGTAAAATTTATCCTAGTAATGATAATAAGGAATTCTCATAATAAAAATAAATAATGACTAAAACTTTTTTTAAAACTTATATAGAATAATAATACAAAACTATATATTTAATATAGAATATATTGTATATATTAATATGGCTATTGTATTTTATAATAAATCTTTTAGTAATTAAACTTTAAAATTATCAAAATAATTTTTTTCTTAACGGGTCGAAACGGGTTACCCACGTGTTACCCGCGTGTATACCTGTTAAGAACCCGTTCTTAACGGGTCACCCGATAATGACCCGATAAGTTATCGTGTTGACCCGAAACCCATTATTTTCGTGTCGTGTCAGAAACTGCCGGGTCTAGGTGAAATGGCATCTACCTGATCGATGTCTAGCGTCTACTAGCGAATCTAGCCTCTAATAGAAACATGAGTACCTACAATAAACCTATGCTTGTAGCTAGTTATACGATATGTATGATGACTATGTGGGGAAAATAAATCACCAATAGCCTCAAGATATTACTTACGTTTAACTAGAAATTAGTCTCCTCAAAGACCATCAATAATAATAATAATATGCATCAACATATAATAATTTAAAATATTTAGTTTTAAGGGATCCACTCACAGGTAAGGAAAGCGTCCTTCCTCGTTAGACTCATTGCCTGAATTTTTTTTAACCTCTATTAAGCCTGTGAATTAATTATAAAGCTGAAAATAAGCTTTAAACACATTCTATGGAAAATAGTCCAAAACTACTATTTAGACATCAAATTTGTACAAACGGAGGGCACCTCGTGATTAAGAACATCGAAAAACACTTCGATAGGTATCGGGTTCTGCACACGCCGCCGCATGCGCTATTGTCCACGCGTTACCTCGATGGTGTCACGCACCGGGAAGACACGCCGCCATGGGGTTGCCGTCGCCGTTGCCACGCACACTCGGTCGTCGGTGAATGTGACTGAAGAAAACAGAATATACCTGCTATGAGGGAATATGACATCAAATCTAACGTTGTCATTGCTGTCACCTTTAAGTTCAACGTAGACCGCCTGCATCATCGCTGGAAACTGCAGAAATTACAGATTACGGTTAGGCCGGTTTTGAAGCCCGAATTCGACGGGTTTTTAGTCCAAACTCAACCAAAATCATCCCAAGAGACTACAAAACTCACCTAAACACATGGCTAGGTGGGGTTGAATCCACCTCGGAATCGCTCGTCGGGTTTCCTCTTTGGATTCTGGAAACGAAAATCAAGAGCATGCATGTTAGTTTTTGTTTGGGCTAAAACTTGAACTTTGGGCCTAAAGGAGGAATTGGCCCAAAGGGGGGGCCAAGAAAGAGAGATGGCCGAAGCCCAACTAAAGCCCAGAAATCGGAAAAGGCCTTTTCCGACTTGGTGCAATTCACCTGCATCCACTTGCTCACCTGCCAAGCCACCAAGTGGAGTAGGCTAGACAGCTAATAGGGCTGGAAAAAAATCCCAAAAATCCCAAACCAAACCAAAAAAATCCCGATCCCAAACCAAAATTCCCGAAATTTTCGGTATGGGATTCGGTATTGCATCTCCATTTTTCGGTATTCCCATACCGAACCGAAAAAATATATATATATATATATATATTATTTTTTAATTATAAGAGAATTATTTCAACCGTTGATTATTTTGGATTTAATCTGTGCCGTTGATTTATTTTTAGGTCAGATCCAAATGGTACACTTTCCGTTCATTTGTTTCCATCCATCGAACTCGAAGTCTCGAAACGCAGCCC
This sequence comes from Malus fusca, assembly GCA_035220775.1. NCBI lineage: Eukaryota > Viridiplantae > Streptophyta > Magnoliopsida > Rosales > Rosaceae > Malus > Malus fusca. The sequence continues at coordinate 15,280,439 of CM069061.1, forward strand.
TCCCTCACCGAGCCCTCATCTCTCATCTGATCTAACTGTCTGTGTCGAACTCCGGCCATCCACCGGCCTACCACCACACCATACTGTCGTCTCTGACTCTCCACACAGCCACCGCTCTCTCTCGGGCGAATTTCTCTCACGGACAGAACAGAACCCGCGATCTCTCTCACCACCACACCGAGTCCGAGTGTCACTCTCACCCCAACTTAGGTAATTAATTTAGTGTTTTGAAACCTAATTTTTGTCTTCCTTTTGAAATTTAATTTAGGGTTTGAATCTTGAATCTTAATTTATGTCTTCCTTTTGAAACCTAATTTCAATCTTGAATCTTCCCTTACTGGTTTCATATGTTTATATACGTCAATTGTTTGAAGAGTGAATGTTTTTATGCGCTGCATGTTTGCAAGAATACCAGGTTGCTGCGGCTACCAGGATGCTTATGAAGAATAGTGATTCATAGGTAAGCATTTTGGTTTATCAAATTTTATGATTTACGCATCAACTTTGATGTTTGAATTTACAAATTTATGGCAAAAGAAAAAAAAAACAGATGTGTTGGATAAATAGTTATACAAATTTACAAATTTCACTGTTCTTGTTCTTCCCCCTTTTTTCCCCATTTTGTCCCATCAAGTCTACTTGGTTACTTAGAAATTGTATGGACAAGAAGAAAAGCTGAGATTCCACATTTTATAAGCACCCAGATGGGGTTTTTCTCATATTTTTTTAAATTTGAGATGTGATCCTGGGGCTCGATCTAGAAGTATCCAATTGATTCTCGGTGTAAAAAACTGTCATATTCCTAGTCTTCCTTTACTCCTCTCCTGTAGGATTCAATTCAGATTATTGCTTCCTTGTTTTTCTATATTGGTTAGATTGAATTGTCCCATTACTAGTATGCATTAGTTGTGGAATGTCGGAAATGAAATCGGGTTTGAGTAGGCTTTTCTTGCCACAAATTTAGAGGTTCAGTTCTTATGTTGTCTATGATTTACAATAAAAGTGCTTTATGTGTTTCCTATTTAGTCATAAACCTTGCACTGTCCAGAAAAATTCTCTCTACTTTGGTGGCAATGTTTCTCTTTGTCCTTTCGTAGCGGACCTTATTTTTATAGGGGAATTGCACATTGTTCTTTCTGGAGATCTTCGTGTCTTTTGTATACCACTGTGGATTATTAGTTATGTTTGTTTTACTTATACTTCGTGCAGTGAAGTCTGATCACTTTTATTTGTCTCTTTCTTCAGGGGCAGTCTTAAATCACCTTGGTCCCGTATGAGAAAAAAACATGCCCTTCTACCCAAACAATGGAAAAGTTTATTTACACCAGATGAGAAACTCACTGATGGGGGTCTCAAGTTTATTTACACCAGATGGAAAGTTTATTTGGTTGAATCAAGTTAAGCCCATATGGGCTGTTACATTCAGTGGGCACAGCCCAAGATTAGGTTTTTGTCCAATTGGACTGATAGGTCCATTATTTGGTGTGACAGATTCTGGGCACGGCCCAATATTAGCTTTTTTGTCCAAAAGCCCAAAAGTATTTCGGGATTCCAGATTTGTCCCGAAATCCTGAAACTATTTCGGGATTCCCGAAAATTGGGATTCCCGAAAATTTGGTTTGGGATCGGTATTGAAATTGGGATTCCCGAAAATTTCGGTTTGGGAATCGGGACAAGGGTTTCGGTATGGGATCCCATACCGAACCACCCCTAACAGCTAATCAGCCCAAAAAGTACTTTACAGTGGCAGAAGCAAGTAAATAGCTGATGAGTCACTATCCCTCAAGCTACATTCGGGCAAGATTGCAGCTACAGGAAGCCCAGCCGAGTTGCCTATAAAAAAAGAAAGAGAAATCTGGAATAAGGACACTCAAACAAACAAACAAAAGCACAAACTCTGCTCAAAGCCAGATTTGCCTTCAAACGATAGCTGTAGTCAGCCAAAGCCTTCATCCCTCTCAGGATCAACTCTCACTCAACCGTTTTTATAGCTCTACTACCTTGTCTAAAACACTTGCTGTAGTATCGATTTCTCTCTGTAAACTCACCTCTCAAACCCCTTTTCTTCTAAACTCTCAAACCCCCTGATAAACCACAAAGATAGGAAGTTGCAAGACGCCCAGTTTTGCCCGACAAGGTGAAACCTTGCCCGACCCTCTTTGGTTTTGTCTTTTCATTTATTAAACTAGCAATATGTTGTATACTTTCAGTTGTATTCAAGTTGTTTCTAGTAAAATGATGATTAAAAGACTCTCTCAGTTTTTGAATCCGATTTAAAGATGTATTCACTATTTAAATCAGATCTAAGTTCTAATCTTTCGGACATATAAGAGTGATCATGTAAAAGTCCTTGGTCTCAAGGCACAAAAAGAACTTTATGTGGACTTAACCCATCCACGACAATCCTTGATAAACGAAGAAGTCTGAAGTTACTTGGGGCGCAAGTAATCGACTGATCTCGTAGTTTTACCACTGTTATATTATGATTATTCTAGAACGTTTGAGTATGGAATGAGTTCTGATAGGAAGCCTCAAGGCCTACACCTAAGGCCCCATAAAGGCACTTATTTGGATTCGTTCTAAGCTCTGCGGGCTAGAACGTTTGAGTATGGAATAAGCTCTGATAGGAAGCCTCAAGGCCTACACCTAAGGCCCCACAAAGGCACCTATTTGGATTCGTTCTAAGCTCTACGGGCTAGAACGTTTGAGTATGGAATGAGTTCTGATAGGAAGCCTCAAGGCCTACACCTAAGGCCCCACAAAGGCACCTATTTGGATTTGTTCTAAGCTCTGCGGGCTAGCTGATCAGAAGTATAACGGTGGTAATACTATGTGCGACAATGGAATAAGCAGTATATATGTCCAAGTACTGGATTGGTTATGGATTGGAAGCCTCAAGGCCTATACCTAAGGCCCCACGAAGGCACCTATCATAATTAATACGGTCTCTCAGATATATATATATGTACATAATTGGACTCAACATCCGTTCTACGTCTGCCATGCTAAAGATGGTAGTGGCACCCCTGAGCACGTAAAAGTTAACCTTGATTGTGAGCCTTAAGGCCTACACCTAAGGCCCCACAAAGGCACATTTCAGAGTTAACTCTTTCCTTCTCTTTCAGCCTTGCCCGACAAGCCGTGCCCGACGAGCCTTGCCCGACGAGTCTTGCCCGACAAGCCCAACAGTAAAAGCAGAAGCCCGACAGCCAAACCTCAACCGGCGCCAACCTCTCCCGGGGAGCTGTGTGCTCGTCGGCCAGGAAGCATCCCCGACGGAAATTCCTGCCACGAACAGTTTCATTGAGTTTTGCAGCTCAAAACTCACGCAAAACAATATTGGCAATTACCTAGGATAGGTTCTAGCTGGACTCGAGCATCACCGATCACAAACTTGTCTGAGTTTGCTCGGAGGAGACCACCAAAAACTGGCATATGCACAAAGAGAAATGCAGAGAGAGTTAAAACCCTCGTTTTGAGTTACATTTTCACATTAATCACTTCCAAGAAAGATAGGAACATTAACATTCAAATGTCTTACAGGAAACCTCACCTGAGTTCGAGTTTCAGAGCTTCGAGCTCTCGGCTTTAGTGGCAGAGCACACGATGGTGCTTCGATGATGCATGCAAGACTATATTCGAACTCCCCAGGTCTTAAGGATTCCAAATATAGGGGTTTGAGCTTTGATTCGATAGAGAAATAAAGTGAGGGTGAGGGTTCTCTCTCTCGGTGCTATAGAGAGAGAGAGTTGCAGAGAGGAAGAGAGAACAGAGAGAGAAAGCAGAATTAGAAGCGAGGGAGAGGGAACCGAGAGTAGGTACCGTATAACCACACTTTAAAATTATTTAAAATGCAATTACGAATTTGCCCCTCCCAAGTTATGAATTTTACAAATAGGCCCTCCAAGTTTCAATTCAAATTTCGTTTTCGATTTCACATTCACATACGTGAATATAACTAGGAAAACCTAAGAAGGTATAAAAAAAATTAGATTTAGAGTCATGGCTCAAAAATTACTCAAGACACCTATTCAAGGGTAAAATTGTCATTCACATAGTTCAAGAATAAAATACATTATTTTAAGGTACGGGTTGAAACATTTTGGCCAGTTGAATAATATAGAATTTGGTCCCCTTGGTAAAGTTGCTACTAGAGCAGGCTAACTACACGTCCAAATTAGATGCATAAGGTATTTTATTTGAGCTTCCATACTAGTCGAAGTTAAAAATGAGACACAACCTTGATGTGATGCATATTGAGAAAATTTGAGTGATACATTGGTGGGGACGGTCAAAGCTCGCCTCGATTTGAAACGAATGACATAAGTAGACCCTTGTGGTTGAAGAAACGCAGTGACAAAATGAGAAAGGGCCATTCATCTGTTACAATTAAACCGACGGGGATGAAAGAGTTTTTAAAGTTTCATTCTTGTATAAAGTTTCCAGAAGGGTATGCTTCCAATATCTCGCGTTGTGTGATCCGTAACCCTAAACCCTAAGCCCTAAATAATAAAATAAATTAGGTTAGTTTTGGGAGACGAAAATCGTGTTTCGCCGCCTAAATGATCTTTGTGTGACAAAATTTAATATATTTGTCCATTGGATCTTTATGCGATGAATTTTCAACTTTCGTTGCTTAAACTTCCCCTAATTATTATTTTCAAAATTTACAATATTGCGTCGTGCTAGGCTATTACCAATGAAGTTTTATTGAGCATAGTAATCACAAAAAACTGGCCACATAGATCAATTTTATTTTTTTAATGTTTGTAAATATTATGGAACTATTAGATGATATTCAAAGTACATAAGTGATATAATGTGATTTACATTTTGGAAAGTCAATTTGAAAATCTGAGCCGTGAAATAGTTAGAGCTCTTCTTCAAGATCATCCTTGAGAAAAATTACTTCATTCTAAAATGAATAAGTCATTATTTAGCAGTTCAAAGAAAGAATGGTTGAGAATCATTTAACATCTTTTCGCGACGAAGGGCTATTATTTGTCGCTCGAGACAACCTTTAGCGACGAAGCATTATAATTCATTGCACAAGACAACTTTGATCGACGAAATATATTAGGAATTTGTCGTGTAAAATACTATGAATTTGTTTTTCTTAATTAGGGTATTGCTCGCGCTGTGATATTACCAACGATATTTTATTATACATATTAATGACCATACTTTGACCCTGAGATTACTTAATCATACATCTCGTACATTACGAGGTACCTTTGAAGTTTGCAAATGTTACGTCCCTATTAGATGATGTTCAAAGTACCTAAGTGATATAATGTGATTGACATTTGAAAAGTAGATTTTAAAATAATGAAAATGACTTAAAAACTTTGAGTTTTAATGATAAAGACAAAATAAAGAGTAAAGTGAATAGTACAAGAATTGACCTTTTAGTGTAAAAATGTGGTTTTTCGTTAAAGTGAACAGTATCAGGAACTTTTCGTTAAAATTCCCTTTAAAATATGAGGCGCTCAAGTCATCCACTGCTTTGGTGACCCATCCATAGCTAAGCGCTTGTCGAACTCGTCGTCGACGTCTTGTAGTTGACCAGCCATTTGACACTCCCGCAACATCAACAGTTGAGGGAGATAGATCGCAGACATGTGGTAAGCAAATTTAGTGTTTAACATAAGAGATTTCATGCCAACAAGATAAATAGGTTGCAAACTCCACTACTCGAGTTTGAAGCCCTTCTCTTATAGGTTGGAGAAGCGAGGAGAGGTAAAAGTATATTATTTTAAACTTTCAATATATAGTGAATTTTATTAAAATTATTTTATTATTTTTTAACATAATCAAATAGTCTTAATTATTTTTTTAATATATATATACTCAAACCTATTGAGTCTGTCTGGTAAGCTTGAGCTTTGGTTAAGTCAATAACAGCATGCTTAAGTCAATAACAACATGCTATGTAAATAATATACAAATAATTGTCAAAGAACTAAAAATAATACGTGAACACTCCCCCTGATTCCCTCCTAAAATCAATACAATAATCCACCAACTTAATAAAAAATAAAATTATGGTGTGAGGAAAAAAACTTAAAAAAAAAAAACCAAATTCCACAAAAAAAAAACATAAAAAATAAGCCAACTAGAACACATTATTTTGTTGGGGATGGGAACAATTTAATTTTTATTTTTGGTCGAAGAAATCTTATTTAAAGTAAAAACTAAAATTAAAATGAAATGAAATTAAGGAAGGTATGAAACACGCTTGTGTTCCAACTCCAAAATATTAAATTACACAAATTTATTCAAAGAGAAGATTTGCCTGCACCTTCACTGCAACTAGTTAATTAATTAATACTAAACTAAATAATTAACTGATTGATTAAGACTCAAAGCTTGAAAACTGTTATTTGACCATTCAGCTTTGGTTTACTCCCCACTATAAACCCAACCCTTCACACCCTTCCTTCCTTGTCACCCACTCAACACACAACTCTAAAAAACAACCTCAAAACCTTCTGCTCCAAGCCTCTCATCACAATGAGCTTTTCAGCTGTAACAACATCGGCCGTCGATCAGGGCGACGGAGCTTCAATCTCCGCCATCCATCCCGACATCATCACTGCTCACATCCTTACCCGCCTCGACGGCCAGACCTTGGCTGCCGCGGCCTGCGCTTCCTCCGAATTACGCGCCTTCTCCGCCGAAGAAAAACTCTGGCGGGACGTCAGCACCTCCACTTGGCCTTCCATCACCGATCCACGTGTCGATGACCTCATTTCCACTTTCCCTGCCGGTCACCGCTCATTCTTCTCCGACTCTTTCCCGCTCCTCGACCACTCCCCCTCCCAATACAATCCCAGATGTTCGTCTACCACCGCGGAGTTAATCTCGGCCGTCGATATTTTTTACAAAGACCAGCTCATTTTCTCGAAAGTTGAAGAGTCCGAAACCGAGTCCGGGTGGTTCCTCTTCTCGCCCTTCCGAGTTGAATTACTTGACAGGAAAGAAACCGTCCCAACACCAATCCGACATGTCGGGGAAGACCAAAAGTCGTTGAAGCACTTGGAGGACAACTTGAGCCTGAGCTGGATCGTGATCGACCGGGCCCGGAAACGGGCGGCGAACTTGTCGAGCCGGAGGGCGGTGACGGTGCAGCGGCACTGGCTAACGGGGGAGATACAGCTGCGCTTCGCGACGATTTTGGCGGGGGAGAAGAAGGGGGAGTATGTACAGTGTGGGATGGTGGTCACGTGCAAGGGAAGCGAAGGAGGGGAGCTGCACGTGAGAGAGGTGAGCATGCAGGTGGAGGGAATGGAGGGGAACCACTTGAACGGGAGGGAGAGTTTGGTAATTTTGCAGAGAGCGATCGAGGGAGGGATGAGGAGGAAGGAGGTAAACGGGAAGGCGAGGTTCGATGAATACTTGGAGATGAAGAGAGAGAGGAGAGAGAGAAAGGAGAGGAGAGAGAAGGCCTTGGACATGATCTGCATTGCTGCTGGGGTTACTATTTTCTTGGCGTTCTGGTCATTTGTCTTGTTCAGATAAACAATGATGAACCCAGAAACGGAAACAGATTGGTTTTACTTAATTTACAGTTAATTACACATTTTAATTAATTAATTCTTTAAACCAAAATATATAGAAAAGTTCATACCAAGAAGCAAAACGGATATTTGTAATTAAATTTTAATTACAAATCTTGGCTCTTTTGAGTGTGTTTATATATATGTTTTTGCCCGTGCTGCGTGTAAAAGAGGACATGTATCTGTTGAACTTAATTATATACTTCATTCAGAGATCAAGATCAACCCTGCATGATGAACTACAAACTAATATACACGCATGCATTTATACTAGTCATAATATTCATTAAATCATCATTTTGCATAAAATAGGGATGCACTTACTTGCTGTCGTAGACGAGATGTTTGAGATGAGATTTGGACCTTCCTTTCTCTTGGAAACGGAATGGAACTCTTACTCTCAATAGGGCGAGCATTCACATTATGAGAACCTTGTAACTTACCCGAGAAAGGGGATCAAAACCTGACTTATAGGATGCAACTGCTCCACCTATCATGGTAGCAATTTCTGTCAGTTTTCTTCAAGTTTTGTAAATGTCTTCCACCATAATTTGTACAAGTAATATGGTTTTCTCACTTTATATTAAATGTGTACTTAATGTATATAACGTATACTATAACCATATTTCCTTTATTAAATGGTTTGGACTATTTCTCACACAAAAGTTCTCACATTCTCCCACATGAGAATGGCTGTAACCATTTACAACATTGTGTCCAACTACTAGTACGTGATCACTGAAATATGATTATAAAAAAAAAACCTTTCATTCGTACTCAAAGATTCATTAGTTGAACTCTAGACAATATAATACAGCAATAGTATCATTTGTGCTAAAACCACAAACTAATCAAATCCAAATGAGACTATATTTAGAGAAAACTCAAATGAGAAGACCTTCAACTGCAAGCATGACTCCCACATTGCTTGACATAACAATAATGACACTGCAGATGTCATCCTTTATACTTTATTTATGCAAAATGCAAACATGAACATGTATCCGATTAGTCTTGAGCTTTTCCAAAGGAATTACATTGTCATGTAATACAAGTGAACATTATAAGCACAATTTCTAATCAAAACACATACTTAAGACAGTGGAAAATTACTTTACTCCCACATTCAAACATGATCTATAATTGTTTGTATTCCTATATTTGGCAAAATGCCTTTGAAATGTTGTTACATGTAATGCTTTTGTCAATAGATCTGCAACCATGTGATAAGTACCAATATGCTCAAGATCGATAGTTCCTTTTCTGTTTTCATCTCGGAGCTTCAAATACTTAATATCTATGAGTCTTGAAGCTTCTGACCTTCTGTTATTGAGGTATTGTCACAAAAATCTTAATTGGTCTTTCAACACTTCTCACTATCTTCATGTCATAGATCAGGTTTCTTAACCACTCACCTTGCCTCATTGCTTCAAAAACAGCCTATATACTCTAGTGGCTTGTTTTCTACTTCTCCATGAGACTACACCACCAACTAATATGAACATACCCAATTCTTCATCACTATAACAAATCACTTCCAAATTCTCAACTTGATGAAAACCTAGGACATAAGCTTGTGTCTTCTTTAAATATCTCAATACCTTTTTACTTGCGTTCCAGTGTGCAATGCCAGGATTTGATTGAAATCTACCTAACACACTCGGTGCAAAAGCCAAAAGGCCAAAACCAATCTAGTGCAAACCATATATACATCTCACTCACCTTTGGCAATCAGAACATCACCCCCACTGCAATATAATTATTTTCATTCTATCACTTACAACTTCAATGCCTAATACATAATAAGCTTCACCCAAACCCTTCATGTCAAAGCTATTGGACGACATTTGCTTGGTCTCATTTAACAATTGGACATTAGAGCTTGCCAACAATATATCATCGACATATAGAACCATAAATCTAAATTGAAGCTTGTTTTAAACCATAAATGGACTTGTTGAGTTTGCATACCTGATTCTCCTTCCCCCTTTCAACAAATCATGGTGGTTGCTTCACATAAATGTCCTCATCAAGACTTCTCTTTGTGTAAATCCTTTAGCCACAAGCCTTGCCTTTAATCTTTCAACTTTCCCTTGTGCTTTAAACCATAAAGGCTTCTTCCTTCCCCTTGAGATAAAACATTTCACATCGTGTATTCAAAAGTTGTCATCACAATGCACGAACTCAGCGTGCAAAACCTTCGGGTTCATCATATTCCGGTTCTTAACAAGTCGAGTAATTCTTAATGGAGAGAAACATATCGGATCAACTTCACTAAACTTATGTGGGAGAAGAAAGATCTTGCATATCAAGTGTGGCTTCGTTTCAAAGTAGTAGGTTTCTGATCTGTTAATTTTGAAGCAGAAAAACCACCCAAAAATGAGCTAGATCCCTTCCCTTCTCACTTACCTTCCAACTCTTGGTTTCTAAGCACATTACTTTCACAAGCATCCAGGAAAGAAGATCTGTCATTCGTCATGGATGGAATAATAGAATTATGTGAACCAGATATGTTAGAATACACCCTTTGGTGACCTATATCACAACCACCAACCTCCCAAGCACCCAACATGCCTAGCCTTAGGTGCTGAATATGTGAAAGTAACTTCTCATTTTCATAATACATGTCCGGTAGATATATATACGTCAGCTAAAATCACATATATTACACCATAATCATCAACAACATCTATTAGGGAGGTATGTAAAGCAGCAATCAACCTTGTAAACATTCTCCTACCAGAATAATAACCATGTTTCAAAACTCGTTTGTAATCAACTCCATCAAATTTAGTATTGTGTTTCTTAGAACCTAGAGACAATGCTCCTTGCTTATGAAAATCCACTGAGAGTTGAGTGCTAAGGTCTGTGAAATACCTAAATGTGCAATTTACTCACCGGACATTACTCCATAGAAAACAATTTCACGTGCAACATGCTCACCAGACATTACTCCATAGAAAACAACTAAGCCAGATGCATTTAGACAAATAAGAAGGTTATCAGAAAACTGGAAATCCGTTCATTTTACCACTGAGCCAATATTTGGACATTCGTCAAGCTTCACTGAGGAAACACACTGAATTACCCACCTATTTGATCTAGCAACCAGAAGTACATTATTTTTCTTAGTATTTTCACTTTCATCACTAGTATTCAAAGTTACAGGATCAACCTGTGCGAAAATAAATCCAATAAAGCAATGTGAATTGCTTGAAAACACTCTGGAGCAGCACTTGTATAAACAGTTCATTCCAAAACCAAAAATATTAAACAAAATTTCATATTTGAAATGCGGACCAGATGAAGTCAAATGTGCATTTATAGACTTATCACTCTCTGACTCATGAACTCTTTCCTGCCTGCACTCATTTGACACTGAATCACTGTTAGAAAGGAAGTCCATAAATGGTAAATTACTATAAAACAAACCAAATGAAACAACTTTCACAGAGCAAGGAAACAATGACTTTTCTGGGGATTTGGTCAATACATTACCCTTGTATTCAACAATTTCAACTTTTGTCAGAAAAGATTGCCAACCATTTCTTAGAAGCAACTCTTTTTGGCAACTCGTCGTTCCTGGGCACATTTCACTTGTTATGGGGAGTGTCACTGTCTCCATTGGATATGTTTAAATCAATATTTCTAGTGGCTTTAACACTCAAACTGGTTGGTTCCTCCACCACCATATTTTCAACTAAGGAACCTTAATCTGCATTTGACACCATGAAGATCACTGCAGCAATACAACATTCTTCTCTCTTGTGTGATCAAAAATAATTACCAAACTCTCAATGGGATGCGTTTATGTATAAATCTGAAATGGTAAAACACACCGCCCCTGCACATACTCACCATGCAGTGCATTCCTGTCAACATCAATGTTTTCGGTGAATTCAACAAAAACATGTACCACCAAACCTTGCTTGCCAGATACAAACAAAATTTCACTAAATAAAGCATCCTTGTGCTGATCGTAATTATGCCCACATACACCCCAATTGGTTTGATGTCATGAGATCCTATAACCAAAGACCAAACATTGTTCTTTGCCATGTATTCCTTAGCCAAATCACAAATTGAAATTTCTCCCCTTATGTGATCTTCATCGCATTTGCATTATGAGAATGGACATTTGATTATCCCTTTCCCACATTACACCTTTGATGTGGCGTGCTTTCTTCAGTTAGTGTATTCGGTTGAGGTAACTTGAAAGCAACGTCAAATTCCAACATACCTAAATGCATTTGAATCTTTTGTTTCCAAGCTTTAAAGTTATTTCCAATATGAGACTCAACATATTGAAACTTGCATAATGGTTTCATAAGGATTTGTAAATTCATATGAGAATGACAAAAAGTCATACAAAATCTATAGAACCAGTGACACCTTTAGGCAAGACACTTTCTATATATACAAAAGATATGAATTGCAAATCTTGTATAGCCAAGCACAAAATTATGTAACACTATGTAAATACCACACCTTTAGGCAAGAAGATTTACATGCACTACATGTTTTTATAACTCACAATACATTGGTTTAAAACCGACCCAGTAGATTCATTCTTTGGAAATATTCTACTTGTTAAATGTATATAAACCACAAACTGATCATCTTTATTGAAATCATATGAGCAAAAGAATAAATAAAACACTTTGGTGATTCATTTAGACATCAAATGATTTCATGAAATTAATAGAAATTTTGTAAAAAAAAACCCAGCGAGAAATTTACAAATTGTTCGTCTATGCTCCGATTTAGGCCCATGATACCTTTCCGAAAAGAGAACGATACTGTGATTCAAACACACCACTTTGTTGTGACATAAGGGTGATTTTAGCCATCCAAAACCGTTTAGGCCTCCAAAACCGCAATTTAAGTTATGAAGATCAAAATTTTACTGTGCTTTTTGGGGGTTTTTTTAATATTCAGGGTCCCAATTTTTATGTTCTTGAAGGAAATAATCACATTCTTCATAATTCTAGTATTTAGGTCAAAATGACATGGTTTTTACCATACCGATTCTATAACCATGGCATGCATGTTATATAGGCAATATCAGTTTAACCAAGGAAATTAGTGTGGAATCCAATACACAAGTAAGCATATTGTAATATATGTGAATCATTAACCCCAACACAGAAGCATATTCAAAATTTATCAAGATCATATGGAAAAAGAATGATCATTGAAATTTTGTGTGTTACAGTAGCAAATCGTATGAGTAAATGATTGTGTATGGTTATAACTAAGAACAAGAACAGAAGCAGTGGTTTAAGTAGTTAATTCATCATGAATAGGAACAAAATTCAACAACAAAAAAAAAACAGAAGCAGCGGAAGCAAATGTGAACATTATAACTAAAACAGTATTTCCATATGCAAGCAGTGTATTTATCATAATCAAGTTCTTGAGTTCATTGCAGAAGTTGGTGGCTTTGATACCACTTGTTGAACTTAATTATATACTTCATTCAGAGATCAAGATCAACCCTGCATGATGAACTACAAACTAATATACACGCATGCATTTATACTAGTCATAATATTCATTAAATCATCATTTTGCATAAACTAGGGATGCACTTACTTGTTGTCGTAGACGAGATGATTGAGATGAGATTCGGACCTTCCTTTCTCTTGGAAACGGAATGGAACTCTTACTCTCGATAGGGCGAGCATTCACATTATGAGAACTTTGTAACTTACCCGAGAAAAGGGATCAAACCTGATTTATAGGACTCAACTGCTCTACCTATCATGGTAGCAGTTGCTGTCAGTTTTCTTCAAGTTTTGTAACTGTCATCCATCCATAATTTGTACAAGTAATATGGTTTTCTCACTTTATATTAAATGTGTACTTAATGTTTATAACGTATACTATAACCATATTTCCTTTATTAAATGGTTTGGACCATTTCTCACACAAAAGTTCTCACAGTATCCTCTCCGGATCCATGCATCCTAATTTTAGGAATCTACAAATTCGGACCATTGAAATTTGATCAAACAGCTACAAATAGGGACCCACTTTAAAAGTTATAATAATTTTAACCGCTGGATCAAATTTCAATGGCTCGAATTGGTGGATCCCTAGGATTAGGATGCTTGGATCCGGAGAGGCCGTACTCTCTCTCTCTCTCTCTCTCTCTCTCTCTCTCTCTCTCTCTCTCTCTCTCTCTCTCTCTCTCTCTCTCTCTCTCTCTCTCTCTCTCTCTCTCTCTCTCTCTCTCTCTCTGTGTTAAACTTATGTCGTAAATAAGGCAGAGGTATACTACGGTTGGAGTGGCTATAGCCTAGAGTAAATTTATTAATTTTCAAATATGAAAGAACAAAAGTTATCTAATTCCAAATTAACCCAGCTTTCTCTGTGTTAAACTTATGTCGTAAATAAGGCAGAGGTATACTACGGTTGGAGTGGCTATAGCCTAGAGTAAATTTATTAATTTTCAAATATGAAAGAACAAAAGTTATCTAATTCCAAATTAACCCAGCTTTCCTTGATAAAATTAGCCTACCTTGAACAGAAAATGAAACCCTTACAAACTTTCCTAACTCCGTCACTGGTCAGAATCAATAATTCTATCCTAGCAAAATTTGTGAACCAATATGTTGATATCTTATAGTTGATCAATATGTATTATATTGCTCTAGATTCAAATAAATATATATATATATATATATATATATATAAAACTAGAAAGTCGCATCATTTTGACTAGTAAATTGAGTAGAGTAATAAATATGGTGAATATACTAAGGGTAATGTTAAATAGATCAAAATTTTAAATCAAATGACGTGGTTGTTAATAATTGAATTATTACTTAAGTGTTGTCATCATTTAGTTTATAAATTTGATTTAAAAATTTAATCGACTTAGCATTACCCATAACTAAATCCCCAAGCGTCTATTTTGTTAATTATTAATGAAGTGATTCACATTACTTAATTATTGGTGATTTCACATTAAACAAAAAGTCATTAATCTCTTCACATCACCAACTTTTATATGCATGTATCGTACTCTGATTAATATATAGACTAAAACGAAAAAAATAAACTATTTATTTTTGGAAATTGAAATATAATGGGTTTGGTAGAGAAAGTCAGAAATAGGAAACGATCTATTGGATTAATCTTTGACTTTGAATTGGCCGGCCACTCTTTCCATGCTTTGGTCTTTTTCACGACGGTTTACGCGGGCCGGCGCTCCTGCTGGGTTGAATGTTAAGCAAATCTTACTCTAAAAAGTCTAATCCATCACTAGTCATCTCTTTCCAGTCTTATTAAACTAAATTATAAGAAAATTACAAATAATTTTTTTCTAATATGTCCCAATATCATGGAGGTGGATGTGTATATAATTTCTTTGGTTTATAGTTTAGTGGCTTAATTTTGTTGTGTTAGTAAGGGTCCGTTTTTATGTTAAACTCGTTTAATAACTACTTTTATATGCAGTTTAAAAAGCTGAAAGTAATTTTTTAGTTTTTAAATTTCAATTTTCAATTTTTCAGTTTTCAAAAATGTGAAAACAAAGTGGTTATCAAACAGTTTCTAAGTTGATCGCTTAAGTCGCTTTAAGCTTGTGGGTATTTGGATTGTCCACCCAATTCCTTGTTAGGTCAATGAATAATGCTTAGAAGACTAAATTGGTAGACAAAATTTTGAAAACTAAAGGACATGGAAGTTGATGGTTGACTTATTACTTAAGAGTTGATAAACGTGTTTATTTCTATTAGTGACACATTATTTAGTTTGCAAGTTTTGTCTCCAAATTTAGTCTCCCTAGCATATCCTAAATCAAATATTAAAGATCGCACACCGGTATGAACAAAATCTACGTCATCCCTTCAATGGCAAATATAGAATACTCTAATAGCAAATATATAATACTTTAATATATAAGAATAATTATCATATGCTACTTAAACTACGATTTAGTGATGTTTCTTTTCACTTATGGATCAGATATCTTAAGTTTGAATTTCATGAATGACGAGTTTGATATCAATTTATTTTCATTTAATATAAATATATCACTGGATATTATAGTACTTATTTATGTTTATAGTTGGGAAGTTTATTTGATAAGTATACCTAAGGATAAAGTTGAAGCTTTTGAACTGTGATAATTTGATTTAATGACACTTAATTTTTACTTTGTTGAAAAATGTAATAAATTTAAATCTCATTAACGACTCATAGATGATCTTGAATTTTGTGTTTCCAATTGTTGCCTGAAAGATGTGCCCACTCCTCCTGGTACTATCGGTACTATAGAGCACGTCTAATCGGTACTAAAGCTTTTTTTTAGGAGTGTGTTATCCACACACATTTTTTTACTTCTCACACATCTTATTAATTTTCAGTCGTCGAATCGAATGAATTGAAGAAAATTAAATGACATAATTTAATAAAGGGTGTGTGAGAAGTAAATGGTGCACACTCCTTTTTTATTGCAATTTGGGGCTAGAATAGGAAAACAATCTAACCCTGGTAAAGAAAAGGGTTTTCTAGTGAGATAAGGATTATGAATCATTAAGTTCCTATTCTCGACTAGAGTTAGATTGTGTTCTTGTTTGTTTCAAAATTAGCTCTTTTAGCATCTTTAAATGAGACGTTAAATTCAAAACGCTAAATTTTAGTTTGATGTCTGACCTGGCAATTTGATATATTGTCAATATTTTCATTCCATCTGATATGCTAAAATTTATTGCTTCATTTATGTTTTTTTAACAAAAATAATCCAAGTTGCGTTGTTGTTGGTTTAAAAAAAATAATAAAAATACTTAAATATGCTATCATTTAAGGTAAGGCAAGTGGATGTGTCGTTGAGCGCTCTGCTGACTTCTTGATCTCGCGACTGCGGCCGAGGAAGGAACACGTCTCGGCCTTCGGGTTTTAGAGCCTGAAGACAAGGCTGCTAGTTCTGCGAAGTTCAATATCAATTTTGGCTTTCAATGTGCCGAATGTAGTAACATGTAACACCTCACTTCGCCGAGAAGGCTAATGAGATGACTTATGCCAATAAGGATTCAAAAATCTTTCTCGACCGAGACTTGGATAGATAACTAGGCGGCCTCGTCGCAGTGCTGTTTATCCAAACTGAAGGTGTTTCGCGGTCGGCTGATTCTACGGCAACAGTGCTGTTTATTCAAACTGAAGGTGTTCGCCGGTTGCCTTCACAGTTCTGTTTATCCGAACTGAAGATGTGTTGGCGAAAAAGAAAATGAAAATCTCAAGGTTGTTGAGAGGTTTCACGTAGAGCGAGAATTTGCGCAAGGCAGTTTGTGTTTTGAGTTTGAGGGGTTTTTCCATTGCCACTGCCTCTGTATTTATAACGCTGGTCTCGCTAATAATCCAAGCCGTAAATTTCTGAATCTCCTGATGTGTCACGGCTACTAGAAAATAATCTCTTAGTCTTCTAATGTATCACGACTACCAATGAGTAATCCTTGAGTCTCCTTACGCCACAAATCTTTAATATTTAAATACACCACATCTGACCAAATAATAATGGCTTTATCCCATTATCACATGATCAATGGTCAAAAAATTACCACGTCACTATCTTCTGCTAATTTGTTCTTCCCATCATGTCCATAGGTTGAAGCCTACTCCTTTTTGTTATCTATATATAATCATCCCAATCACATCACATCACCATCTCACAATTTCACCTCCATCCCATGCATAGATTAATTGCATGAAATTAATCCAGTAGTAGATGCACTGCCATATGCCGAATATCTCCAATTAATTTGAATTGTAGGTTAGAGATATTATTTGCATCACGTTTATCTGGTTTAAGAAGAAGCCAAGATAATTCACATTAATAGATAATTATTATGATAAAAACCATAATATTATCATTTAACAATAACAAAAATTGTCTTCACTTTTCTATCCGACGGTTGGAAGCTATGCTCACTCAACGACCTTGATTGCACTAGCCGATGGTGTAAATTTGGGTCCAAACAGAAATAGCAAAAATCATATTTGACATCATGAAGCAATGGCGTCAACTTTGACATCTCCTTTTTCATGTCAGTTTAGTCTTCTTTTCCATGTCAACTTTGACATCTCGGTTGGAGTAAAGGATACGTCATTTGTTAGTGTTATATGTTTATGTGGCATTGACATCTCCTTTGGATAGTAACTCGGTAAAATTGAAGTATTGGCAAACATCTAATATTTCGAATTATGTAGCTATCTTGGCAATTTATAGTGTTTTCCTTTCTTTTTCTATTGAATAAGATTCAGAGTTTCAGTTAACCCAAAAAAAAAAAAAAAAGATTGAGAGTGTTTAACTTGTTTTTCTTATTTTGTTCATCCTTGACTTTAACAATCTTGAGTTGAGTTTTGTTAGCTCAGAAGGCCGATCTGAATTGCTCTAATCTAATTGATCAAGCATTGCAATCTTTACTTTAAAACGCTGGTGAAATATCATCACATCACATGATCACATACAAAAAGGCTGAGCTAGCACATATCTTCAGCAAAATGTAAACACCTTTAGTGTATTTAGATGAGTGAGACCCCACTTTATCCTATGAAGTCCCACGTGGCAGATGATCATTGAATAACCATCGATCCATGCAACTCCAATCTATCCTTCCCAAAATATCTCCACCGGCAGCTGACAAAACCCTACCACTTTCAAGTTAATCTCAGCCACCACCTCCACCAATAACATTTCTGACTCCCTCACTCCATAACTCATAGTCACAGCTGAGAGAGTGAGAAACCGAAAAAAATGGCAGTAAGCATGGCGACCGCATCAACCGTGATTGGGCTGGGTAGTTCCTCCCTCTCACCAAACAGGACATGCCTTACTTCAGGTTCATATTTCACACACACACACATATATACATATACACACTCACACATATATAGATGCTCTCACTAAAATGCGCCTCTGTGCACAATACACTAATGCTGCACTACTCTTTAATTACAGGCTTTGTGAAGCCTATTGTGGTTGGAAACCCTTTGAGGCAAGTTAGGGCTTCTGGAGGAAGGTTCACATGGTAATTTACCTATCATTTTCTTAAGAAGATTATGAGACCATTGATTTTGTTGTCGTTGTTGTTGTCGTAAAGTAAAACTTGTTGTATGTGACTGTACGTATCAATGTACTGTGTTACTAATTGATATGTGATAAGTGATTGATTTATACTTGACGAGTATAATATTAACACAGGTGGTTTATATGACACAATGTCAACATGCCACATGTTAAAATCTTACCAAAAAAAATAATGGTTGTTATATTGTTATGCATGTGTACCAGTGCGTGGTTATAATCCATGTTTAGCCTAAATTAAGCAAACAATTAATGTGGTAACTGGCGATGCACTGATGCATATAGGGTTTTGTTTTGTGTTGAATGGTGTTGGGAACAAACAGTAGCTTTAAGAGGGATTGGCTGCGGAGAGATCTGAATGTGATTGGGTTTGGGTTGATAGGATGGCTGGCTCCGTCGAGCATACCGTTAATCGACGGTAAGAGTTTGACGGGGCTCTTCTTTGAGAGCATTGGTGCTGAACTCGCTCACTTCCCCTCACCTCCTGCTCTCACTTCTCAGTTTTGGTCAGTAACCCTTCTAATTTTTGTACCTTTATTATTTGATCTTGTTTAGATTACCATCAAAGGTTTTTCTTTTTTCTTCCTTTTCTGTTCAAACACAAAATTGCAATAAAACAGCCCAAAGGGCACAATTACGACATTCAAGGCCCAAATACCCAAGCCATATACAAACAACCCAAAAAAACTTTAGAGGGCCCAAAACCACATATATGCAGCAAAACGCCACTCAAAATACCCCCCAAACAACCCCTAAATCCCAAATATAAAGGTTTTTGTATTTTTATTTTTCACACAAGCGGTATTGAGGGAGGGTGAATTGAACTTGAGACATCGAATTGAACTTGAGACATCGAATATAATGTGAATGCTCATAATTAACTGAGCTACTAACTACTTTCAATCCCAAATAAAAAACAAAGTGGAAGAAAATATGGTTGCACTAGCTATCGTATATGTACTTTAAGGATTTATCTCACTAATTACGTTATACAGAAATCAGAATCTCAGTTTTTAGGGTATTCTTAATCGAGTTTGCCTATTTAGTAAAATATTAAGCTATTTCGATCGACATAACTTGTGTATTCGCTTTAAGATTGATTAGCAAAATGTGTTAGCATAAGTCAATTAATTTATCCAGTCGACTTCAAGTTGTTTGATAAACTTAATCACGTGATTTGAGTATGATTATGTTTCCTACAACCATCTCTAACCTTTGGGTTAAAACCTAAAAAAAATTTACCTAGAAAAGTTTTAACCCAGAAACTGTTTTTTTTTTTTTTTTTTTTTTGCTCCAACCCTTATGGGTTAAATTTTTAGCTCTAGATTACTAAAGATTAAATTTTGGATAATTTTTTTCTTGAAGTGACTTTTTAAAAAAAAAATTATGTAGACTATTCAAATTTAATTTCATAAACATTTTAACCTAAAAATATTTAAATTCCGATAAATATTGAAAAATCACTAAACCGACACCATGAAACTCGTGAAACACTATAAAAGAATAGGAAACACATGAAAGATTTTTTTTATTATTTTAGCCATTGGACTTAAATTTTGAACCCTTTTTTTCCTTTGGATTTGATCATATTAAATCTTAACCGTTAAATTCAATAAATTTATAAATATAAAATTAAAAAAGAATACACATATATGGTGGGGCCAGCCTACTAACTCAGGGGGAATCCTGATCTAAATTTGCCTCAGAAATAAGTATTGGGTTAAAACTTATATTTGGTCCAAGAGTTGGAGCAAGTTGAGGTGAGTTTAAAATCTAAAATTTGAATTTTACTTCAAGAATTGGAGTAGGTCTAAGGAAAGTAAAAAAAAAGGGAAAATTAGAATGCCCTACATATTTTCTATAGTTGTTAGATTAAACATTCATCCCTTTTAAAGATTTGATTAAGGTGCTTCAATCAATTGCCACCTCAATAATTTTCTATTTATTTAATTTCCATGTCATTAATTTAAATGCATTTATATAGAGGCATAAGGTAGCTTAGCAACTAATTGCCTATAATATAGGAATTTAATTTCCTCAATCCTCTTTTGCGCATTAAATGACATTTTTTAATAAAATAAAATAAAAAATTAATTAACTAATTCCTCATTTTCTTAGTATCAGTATTTAAAAAAAAATACTCTTTCTAATAAAATTGTATCAATAAAAAGTCTTCAATACATATTTTTTTTCATGTATAGATATATAAAAAATATACTTAAAACTTAGGGTACATTTGAGAACAAAAGTATCGACTTTTGGTACGTTTAGATTTCAAATGTACCGAGAAACCAAATGTACCAAAAATTCAAATGTACCATAAAACCAAATGTACCCATTGTTATGTAACCTTTTTGGTACGTTTAGATTTCAAATATACAGAGAAACCAAATGTACCAAAATTTCAAATGTACCATAAAACCAAATGTGCCCATTGTCAGGTAATCCTATTGGTACGTTTAGATTCCTATTGTACCAAAAGACCAAATGAACAAAAAAATCTCAAATGTACCACAAAACCAAATGTCTCTATCAGATAACCCTTTTGGTACATTTACATTCCAAATGTACCAAGAAATACAAAAAATCAAATCCACTATAAAACTAAATGTGTCCATATTATAGGTAATTAGACGTAGCTATATAATCAAACAAATCTTTACTATGTGTTGGGTCTTCTAAATAATAAAATTTGACAATTTTTTTTTTATAAATATTCTACTATATTCACACAAAAAAAGTAAATATTATAACAAACAATAAAAAAATGTATAGAGATGGATAATAAATGCATAAATATAGGGATAATAGGAAAAGAAAAAAAAAGAAAACGAAATGCCCAGGAGTTGGATAATAAATGCATAAATATAGGGATAATATGGATAATAGAAATTGAAATTAATAACCAAAATTTTAGGAAAATGTTTGATCAAAATTTTAAAAGGAGTGTATGTTTAGTCTAAAAAATTAAAAAACGAGGCGTCTATATCAAAATGCCCCCAAAAAAATGAAAAAAAAACAAAAAACGTAGAGTAGGTCTAAGGAAAGTAAAAAAAAAATGAAACAACACCACAATGAAAAAAGAAAAAAAAAACAAAAAACGTAGAAGTCAATAAGTATAAAAATGGGTGTAAAAAGAAAGAAAAAGAAGGTCCCACCGAGATTTGAACTCGGGTTACTGGATTCAGAGTCCAATGTCCTGACCACTAGACCATGGGACCGTTCTTGTCAAACCAACATTACCGTTTTAATTTATGGTGAATTTTTAATAAAGCCATCTAAAGAAAAACATAATTAAATTACATTTCTATTACCTGGGTTTTGTATTAAACATTTATAATTTATGATGACAGTCTAATAGTTTAAATTTAATTGGGAAATTTGAGATTAAATACTAAAAACACCAAACGATTTTTTTTTTTTTTTTAACTCTACTCGTCTTCATCCCTCATTTTCTCTCAATTTTTTTGTTTGGAATGGTTGTATTTTCTCTCCGTCTTTTCCCTCCATCATTAACAAAAAAACAAAAACTTAAAAATAAAAATAAAAACAAAACAAAATAGTTACCAAACAGGCTCCAAAATTTTTATAATCTCTACTAATTAATAAAACACTCATTGTCAACTAAAATCCTATGAAATTACCAGTTTAACCCTCTAATTAAAATAGAACATGAATAAGAAATATGGGGCAGAAATGTAATTTCACACAACCAAATTTTGCATTTTTTTAAAGCCTCACCTACGTGTAATCCTAATATATCTCTAATTAAATAATAATAATAATAAAATAAAAAATCTTCCCACTCACACATTCTCTATCATTCTCTTCCTCTCTCCTTCTATTTCAAAAACAAAAATAAAAAAAATTTATCACACACTTTATGTGTGCCCATATGCTAGTATTAAACTAAAGTAATGAGCTAAACTCAAGTCGCGCCAATGTACCAAAAAGTCTAGTACACTTTTTTGCTTCAAGTAAATATGACAAGGATATACAATTTTTTTGAGCAGGTTGTGGCTGATAACATGGCACTTGGGGCTTTTCATCACCCTGACCTTTGGGCAGATTGGATTCAAGGGGAGGACTGAAGATTACTTTGATAAATGATCCCTTTTAATTAGGTTATCTAAAATTTATATATATGCTTAATGTTCAATTATCTAATAAATTTCTTTTCCCTTGTTTCTCCTGTTGTAACTCCACAACTTAATCCTCCTGAATCAATATTGTGTACCTTTGTGTAAATAAATATGTGTTCAAGTCAGGTTACTGCTACTTACTACTATAATTTAGTGATATTCATCTTTACTTGTAAGTGCGAGGTCTTAAATTCGATTCTTGTCAAATGCAAATTTGAATCACATTATTGCTAGCTCATAATGAGGCTAAGCCCAATCCCCTCCTTCTTAGTATAAATAATATCGTTTGTTCAAAAAAGAAAAAGTCAGGTTACTTACAGTAAACACAATGACAAAAAATATGTGGAGTACTAGAAACAAGTAATGCTTATGACTGCAAACCAAATGCAAATTAGGCTTTCAACAATACATTAGATGTATCGATGTTTGTTCAACTGGATTAAAACAACCATAACCTAGTCATGTAAATATAGTCATCTGATGTATGAGTGCATTTATACATCGGAACATTATAGAATACTAAATAACTGGCACACGCGATGTAAGTGCAAAAACCCTTTGTGGCCTTTAATGTGGAAGCTTTCTAGCCACCGCTGCCGCCTCCTGCCTATCTCTACCAAATCTACAACACCTGATATTCTCGATGCTATGCCAATTTTTAATTTTAAAACCCTAATAGCTTAAAACAAATAAAAAACTGCAATACCACCATTCACCCCGTCACCTCTGTCAAATGGTGCCCTATGAAAACACAACTAAGTGGTGGCCCCATCCAACATCTCACATGCCCCTCTTCAGATCCCAAAATCAGTCGCACATCCGTCCACCACCTACCTGATGCACTCTTGGCGGCCTAACGTCTGCGATTTGATCCGCTACCCCTTCAAACCACTCATGATCACCTCTTGTTCCCTCACGCGCCGTCCTTTGAGACCCAGAGGAGAAATTTTTAGGTGTTCCCATCATCCCACATCACCATCACACTTGGTGTACCCATCCAATCAGGGGATGCCACGTTTCCTATTAAAGTGTTTGTTTAATTGATTTTTTTTTAAAATAAATCAGAAAAATTCTTTAATATGAAACATGGCATCCCCTGATTGGATGGGTACACCAAGTGTCTATGGTGATGTGGGGTGACGGGAACACCTAAAAATTTCTCCATCCCCACCCAAGGTGACCTATGTGACGTCGACAATGGAAAAAGAAAACAGAGAGAGAAATGTGTAGGGGCTGTCATCATTACTTGGCTGTGAGGTTCCCATAAAAAACAATAAAATTTGGGTTTTTGTAATTACTAAATTGCCCAAATTTTATTTTTATTCAGTTTTAATTAGAGGGTAATAATGGTAATGTTATAAAATTTTGGCGGATAATATTATGAAAATTTCGAAATCTAATCCGATTGGATGACTATTTTCAAATGTTCGAAATCGTAGTAATCTCCAAAATTTCATAACATAATTTAGAAATTCTTCTATTTACAAGTTTCTTAATATTATCCACCCAAGTTATGGGTGAAAAGGAGCAAAAAAAACTAAAAATGTTGCATGTGTGATAAGTTCACCAATTCACAAAGGAAAATACTAGGAAGATTATATTTTCATACCATACATGTGCCAAGTGATGTGTTCATGATGTTGGACAATTATCAATCAATAATAAATTATATATATGTTAACAAATAATAAATGCAAATCAATAATTTAGCAGAGTATGAACAAAACAAAATTAATATTAAATAGATAAACTGAATATCAAGGCTTGTGTACTGCAATGTCCTTAAAACAAAATTTTGTCCTACTATGTGCTTGTAATTTGATGGGCGTCTGCTTCATCAAGATTTAACGATCTAAGTCAAAATTCCAACACCATAAAACTAGACTTCTGGCGAATACCTTTGTGGTATTCTCAGGATGTTTTGTATGTAAGGATAGATGATTTTCAGTGAGTTGAATGATATGCAGATGCATGTATTTATAATAATCATATGCATGTTTGCAATAGGCATGTTTTTGGGAGGCAACTGTTCAACACAAAGGGCGTGTGGCTCCATCTTTTCCTCAGACTTTTTCATACATTCTCAAAAGCTTGAAAAATAAAAAGATTAATTAAATTCGAAATTAATTTAATAAATTAAAAAAAACTAATTATTGAATTTAATTATTAGAGCTCATCTTTTGATAATTAATTAGATATTAAATATATAATTATTATTAAATAATTATCACACCCCAAAGCCCAAATCCAAGGTTAAGCCCAATTTTGCTCTCAATGGTTTATCACTCCAATCACTTTATAAGAGGTACAAAGTCTTATAAAGTGAAGGAATCTTTTGGTGGTGACTAATGTGAGACAATGAGTTAGAATGATATCTCTACTCAACAACTCCAACACACGTCAATTAATGAGTTTTTCTGATTGGATGTTGATTATACTGATCACTTGCCACATCATATAGTACACTAATGTGATCTTCCTAGCATTATTCATTCACAAATAGGTTTTTATTTTGATGTACAAGGTTTATAGACGAACTAAACAATTTGTACAAGTTTTAGATGAAACAATTAATTGCCATGAAGAGTCGGGAAAGAAGGAACGTATAATTAAGTGGTTACATGCTGTGGGTAGGTTTATTGTTGAATTTTGGAGACTTTAGGCTCCTCTATGATAGAAGATGAAGTCTTGACTATCACGGAGATACGTCTCCATGTTCCCTTACGGAAGCTTGGGTAAGAAGAGATTTTCAAGTTGTACGGATATTTGAGACCAGGTTATTAAGAAGTGGATTACAAAATGTTAGCTGGAGGATATTAGAAATGCGAAAAATGCCCTCTAGGCTATGTTTGGGTGAGTGATTAAAAAAATTCAGGGGATTGAAACCAAGTTAGTAAGGAATGTTTTATAATATATTAGATAAAGGTGATTAGAAATGTCCTTCATGAGTATTGCAAGGACATGTACAAGGATTTGTATATGTTTTCTTCCAAGTAGTGATTTGCAAATCTCTCCTATATGCCTTTGCTATAACACTAAAGGACGGATTTATGATTCTCTACATCCAACATTTTTTAGCCTGTTCCTTACTAACTTGGGTTTGGTCCCTTGAGACTTGTGTGAAGTCTAGTTTTAGTTATTTGGCTTTCCTTGTCAAAAGTTGTAAATGATACCACACATACTCTTAGATTGTCTTTTGTTTTACAACTCTAGTATGAGTTCATCTTGTTGGATATTGTGTCCAATTGGTCGAAGACAATTCATCATCACAAAAGATGATCATTCATATTCATTCCATGCATAAACCTAAGTTCATTTTTTCTAGTCATGCTGTCTAGTCAGACATTTGTCACTGTTGTCCAGCTATCTGGACACGTTTTTAGAGTCTGCCCACATAGGCTTTCTGACAGCTTTGTCCCAGGTTGAAATCTAAGCCTTAGATTTGCTCAGATCGTGCTCTGCATTGACAAGTGTCTTTTGTCCTTGGTTGGACAGAAAATCTGGTAGCCCCTATGATAAAACCCTAGCTGCCTTCCTTGCTTCTTTGGTGAGAACATTTTACATTCATCAAAGAGAGAGTTTGAGCTTACTGCTTCCTCATTTAGTTGCCTAGCCACAAAACCGTTTTTATGCATTAAAACCCCAAGATCATTGTGTATCTAGGTTGCATTGGTTCACTTGTTTTGTGTTGTGTTCTTGATCTAGCATTTTGAGTTAAATTTCTCATATAGATCAAGTTTTGGATTATTTTCAATTTCTTCCTTCAAATGTTTGACTGGAGAAACTGACGGATCATTAAATCTAGATTTCATATCATTTGCATTGATCATGTTGGTTCTCGGTGCCACTTGGTGATGAGCTCAGGAGGAGCTGCCACTTCGTGAAGACCGAAGGAGTCCATCTCGTGTAAGGCAATATTGTACAAAGGTATAAGTTGTTCCATAGATTAGGGATCTAGGAATTGAGCGTGTGTGGATACTTTGTATGAATCTTGTTTACACTAATGGATTGGACTCAGTGGAGAGTCCCTAATTTTTTAATCCAGAGGTGGGGTTTTCCCACCAAAAACATCTTGTGTTGATTATTACTTTTCTTAGCTTTTATATCTCAATATCTGTATATGAGATGCGGTCATCATGACCTGTCCATACAACTAAGTTAATCAATGTTTGAATCTACTGAACTGGATCTTAATTAACTAGGAACTTTTCAGTAACTCAAGTATTGAAATAGATTGCTTCCGCTATTGTTAAACTAACATATCTAATCTTAGTTGACTGGTGTTGCTGACTAGTCAGACAAGCACATACATAAATTTTTAAGTGCAGGTTATTCCATTTGCTGTCAATTTCAACTTGCAAATCATTCCCACCAACATAGACTCTGAACTGAACCCCTAGTTTAATTGTAATCCGTGAACTCTCATATTAGATTCATTATTGTTACATTTCACTAACGCCATCTCTCTTGCCATAAATCCAAGGTTATATTAGGAACTTCAACTTAAAATTTAAAAAAATAATAAAAAAGCTAAAAAAAACAGATAAAAATTTATAAACTGATATCTAAAGCATAAAACAAAATGAAATTTGAACTATAAAAGTACAAAATGAAAATGGTTGAATTTTAGCAACTTGTAAAGATTAGGCAATGTGATTTCAAAGTTGGTAGGAGATTGATCGAACTGCGATTGGATTTAAACAACTAACAAATCACATAGTAAACTACAAAAAAAAAAAAAAAAAATCGTGTGTATTCAATTTTCTTACACACAAAAAAAATCTGATTTTTTTAGGTTCTTTTGTCTCTCTCATTTTTCATTGTTAAAATCTTTTTTAGTGATGTGGGATGAAGTTCGTAATATACTCCTAAGTTTAACGAAAAAATAAACGATGTCAGTAAAAAGGATGAATGGTACAACATAATGCTTGATAACTAAAGAAACTAATACGAGAGCTTATTCACTAAAATTAAGAGAGATCTAACGAAACATTTCTGGTACTGTTCACTTTTAACAAAAATATTATTTTTACTCTAAAAAGTCACTCCTGGTACTATTCACTTACAACTTTTTTTGTCATTTTGATTAAAACTCAGCCTTTTTCATTAATTTTCCTTAAAATTAATTTTGGATAAAATTTAGAGAGTATTAATACAGTTAAACCTATAATTTATTCTTTAATAACTTAACCTCCCTCCGCCCCAATTAATTGTGGTTCGAAGGTCCAACAATATCATTGCTTTCTGACAGTTATCGCCTACCTTGCCCCTACTTTCAAATTGTTCACACACGGCCAGCCGACTCATGGGAATTAGATTGGGGTTTCTCTCTGTCCATTAAGGGTACGTTTGTTGCACCGGACTATCTTGGATTTGACTAGTTTCAAGGACTAAACTGGACTGGCTTAGAATAAACTAAACTGGACTAACTTAATGAAGCGTTTGATGCAGTGTCGGACTAAGAAGAATAAACCCTATTTGAATTATCACAACAAAAGAATTCGATACTACGACATCATAAACTAACCAACCTGAACCTACAATCAAATCTCAAATTACAGAAGAAAAATTGAAATTAACTAAATCCACTTTTCTATGCCAATACCCAATTCAAACCAAAACCAAACAATTTCTCAGAATTACAACATAATAATAAATTTCTCCCAAATTCAACAAAAAAGGGGGGGGGGGGAATTGTATTGCAATCAATCCTTTTGTCCATCGGCATCTGAGGCTCTGAAATCTAAGCCCGGAAATTGAATTGCGCCACAAATTGGAACGACGACGGCGCCACAACCACAAGTCCACAAATCCAACTGACAGCACCACAAATCCATCTTTATCACCTTCGGGCAGTCGTGGTCGACCACAGCCTTCAGGCAGCCGTCTTCCAATTCAGCCTTCGAACCCAGCCTTCAAGGTCTTTGAACCCAACCTTCGGGTTGTCGCCGTCGACCCCAACCCCCAGCCAATCGCGATAATCAAATAAACTTTCCCTTTTCTAACTGATTCACCACCCAAGAAGCGTTCTGTCACCTCGGCGAAGAGGAGTGGGTGCGCCGACATCAATCCGAGTCTGGGTTATCGGTGCAAAGAGATATAGCAAGGGGCAGAGAGAGGAAGCGACGTGCAAGAACAGATGCGTCTTAGCAGTCCCGTGGTTTTGCGGGGGTCTCACTAAGACCCTTAGTCGAGGCGTATCCGGGCTAATACCATTAACGCTAATCCGTGGGAGTAACAAACACGGTACTGGACTAATCTTTAATCTAGTCTAGTCCAGTGAAGGCTAACGAGTGCAAACAAACGTCCCCTAAATGTATAAGTTTGTCGCCATCTGGATACCATTTGTAAGCAGGATGCTATGCTATTTCATATCTCTGCTACATAATTTTGTGAATACAGTGGATGGATCCGTCTGGTGATCTGATAAGATTGCAAAGGTAAACCATCTTTTTTTGAAAAGAAAACTAATAAAAATGACTTGAAAACTTTTGAATTTTAATGATAAAGACAAAATAAAGGGTAAAATGAATAATACCACATTGACTTTTTAGTGTAAAAATGTGGTTTTTCGTTAAAGTGAACAGTACCTGAAGTTTTTCGTTAAAATTCTCTTTATTGAAAGAGAACAAGTCACAATCATACAAACTGTGACTTCCTAACAAATATATATCCATAGTTAGTTAATGACCATTAAAACATAACAAACATATAACTGTAGCTAAGAATATCAAGATTTCTAATTTGGATCAAGATCAGGTCGGGGTCTTGCTCACAATAGCAACGGTCGGGTAAGGATCTTGTTCACAATCATAGCGGTCAAATCTAATCAAGTCAAGAGAAATTAATCCACTTTAATATCGTTTTCGACAAAAAAAAAAAGGAACTTTAATGAAAAGCTCCTGGTACTGTTCACTTGAACGAAAAATCCTATTTTTACACTAAAAAGTCAATCATGGTACTATTCACTTTACCCTTTATTTTGTCATTATCGTTAAAACTCAAAGGTTTTCAAGTCATTTTCATTAATTTTCCTAAATAAAAAATGCACTTTAATATCATGTCAAAATTACAGAGTCGGACTAGTGCCCAATACTAATCACAATGACATTGTCCCAACTTTGCACAATCCAACAAGGTTCTTTGAATTAATTGGATAATACTACTATCAATCGCACATGAACAACGATTGGCTGATGCTCTAAATAGTTTGAAGAAAATTCATTTTTAACCAGAACCAGAAGAACCTTGACGTACTAACAAATTCTTAAGGAAAAACAATAATATATTAAAAACTACCAAGCCTACGTGGCGCGCAGGCTGAGTAATCTATAAGCTAACTACGTCCTTCGGTGAATGTAGGGCGTGCCAACTCGTTGGCTGAGCTCGGCCGAGGAGTAAATTTGTTGATGTTGCGTTGGGTGCGCGGCTGACTTCTACGTCTTGCGATTGCGACCGAGGAAGGAACACGTCTCGGCCTATTGGATTCTCGAACCTGAAGACAAGGCTACTATTCTTACGAAGTTCACGAATCGTCGCCGTCGGATTCGGCCACAGTGATGGTATTGTTGGAAATGTGCCCTAAAGCCAATCATATGATGATACTTTACGGACATTTCACATGTTAAACTAATCTAGTTTACATATAAAGGGCAAAGATTATTGTTTGAGCCGTCTCATATAAATGTTATATGCTTAAACGATAAAGTCCAAGGAATATGTGATTGGAAGAATGCAATCTAATGAAGTTAGATTCATGAGACCATTCTTTCGTAGACACATCCTAAACGTTCCTGATCATAGGATTGCCAATTGGGCATTGACAGTCCGTTAAGATCAGTACGTGCTATGTCTTCTCTTAGGGAGAGTGACTAGTCTCGAGTCATTGGTGTGTGTGACATCAAGACAAGCATGTAGGTGCTCAATAGCGAATAAGTCCACTGAACACGATCAACGAGGAGTTCTCATACTCATGTCACATGAGAACTCATGGTTGGGATAATGCAAATTAGTCTTTTGACCTGAGGCATCACAGTTGTCTTGTGGTTAAGTCCTTGATCTTTGATTATGTCAAAGTCACCCCATCGGGGTGTCCACGACATCATTGGGGTTAAGCCACTTAGTCATGGAGACAAGTGAATGTGCAACAAGGGATCTCTAACCTTCAAATGGTTTGAGGGAGAATACTCTATGATATGATTAAAATCTCTGGCCAGAGTATGAATGAGATTAGGGAATGCGTTCCAAATCACATTCAAGGTAATCATATAAGCAAACGAATCACATTGGATAGTAGACATGAATAAATAAACTATCAAACCAAACAATGTGGTCAAGAGTATTATATTAGAGAAAGACCGTATTGCATTTGTAATCCTGAACTGAATAGGTTCTCTACCTCTTCTGATTAGCTTGGGTAGCCATGATATGCTGCTAGGTGTCACTCATGGTTTGTGGAAGCCCTAAACGTGTATAATCACTAAAGGGAGAATTGAAAATAAGTTTCAATTCACAATCGATGTAAAATGGTTTTAATCGCCCACTGCCTCGCTAAAAGGAACATAATGTATCGTACACCGTGTAAGGTGGAGATTGAAGAAACAAAGGAGATGAGTAAGAATAATTAAATGGTTTAATTATTTATGGCAAGGATTAATTAATATGTTAATTAATCAAACGAATAAGTTCGTTAAAGACCTCGGGATAGTTTTGGACCTTAAGGCCCAATGGGCTTCGAACGTCAAAGCCCATTGACTTAAGTTGTATGACAACTTAATGAATAAAGATTCACAAAGGCCCAAAAGCCCATATCCATTAATGTGGCCGGCCATTTAGTGTTGAATTAGGGTTTTTGGTTCTTTAGGTCATTTAATGAAGTGACTATATAAAGAACTTTATAGCCTAAAATTTACAAGTTGTTGATTTTAGAGAAAATTGGTGAGAACACAAAGCTTCCATTTCTCTCTAAGAGGCCAACCACCTTGGGGGAAATTATCTAGCAATTCTACTTCCTCAAGGTCACTCATTTCTTCTTCAATCTAACCTTGGTGTAGAATCTTTAGAGGTTCTCTATTTTGGGAACTTGGAGAATCCTATTCTTTCAACCAAATCCATGGAGCTAAGAAGCAAGGAATGAAGGCCCTATCTCTTGGGTGATTATCCTTTGCATATGCAAAGAGGAATCTACAAAGGTAAATATTTCTCAACTAACAAATGTTGTTTTAAAGTTGAGTCAAGGTTCACCAATCTACTAGGCTTTGAATTTCATGGTTGATGTTTTGTTTTTGAGTGCATGTAAGCATGATTCCGCCTTTAATTTGTTAATTGCATGCTATTGATGTTGCTCAAATAAACATGTTTTTCACAAAATTTCCTTCAAGTGGTATCAAGAGCCTAGGTCTAGTAGTTGGTGAATCATTTTGGGTTTTGTAGTTCATAGTTTTTGATTTAAAAGTTGTAATATGTTACAAGCTTTATTCTTGTTTCTTTGAATGTAAATTTTGTTAGAAAATTTGTCATCTCAAATGTTGTAGATGTAGTTCATATGAGCATGAATTTTGGAGCTAAAATTTGGTGCCATGTTTTTGGGGAAATTCGGCCAAATCCAAAGGGTGATTTTTTGGGTTCATGTTTGTCTTGTTAAAATGGTTTTAAAGTGACTTTTGGAACCCCTAAGTACCCTAGGATGTTAGCCCTCTTTTGAGTGGTGAAAATTTGAGTTTTGGTGAGTGAAAACATTCATGGAGCTATTATGAGTTTTCATGAGTGTTCTTCAATGTTCTTGAAGTTCTTGCCAAGAACAAAAAGTTTTGAAGTTTTGATTCAAAAAGTTTTATGTTTTTACATAAAGTTTTGGTTTAATTTTAGTGGGTGATGATTATTAGTAAAGTATTATTAATGGTTTTAATGGTAGACAAACTTTTTTAAAAGTTTGACATAAATTCAATTAATAGCTATAATGGTAGACAAACTTTTTTAAAAGTTTGACATAAATTCAAAATATTTCATCTTTACCTCACCTAACAAAACTCACTTACAAAAACTTTGTAAAAATCTTATTTTTATTTACTCATGGCCGGCCACCCTACATGTAGTGTATTTTTGGGTCTTTTATTCAATTACATAAAGTTTTGATACTTTTGTGTATTTGCACTTTGGCCCAAAAGTTTACGTTTTTACGTTAAGGCCCAAAAACGCTAAAGGACAAATTGTTTTGCTCCTTTAATGAAGTTTTTTGTATTTGTTGAAATTTTTGGGTTCTAGTTGTAATTACATGAAGTAGTGGACTTTTGTGTTTTTACAAAGTGACCCCAAAAGTTTGTGTTTCGCAATATAGCCCAAAAAGTTGTGGTTATTGCATGATGGCCCAAATTAAGTAGGGAACAAAAATTGTTTTGTCTCTTCAAATGAGAATTGGATTTTCATTTCATTTAGCTCTATTTAAATCAATTTTATGGATACAAAAACCAAATGAAAATGTTGCATTCAATTTAATTAGTTAAAATGTTAATTAATTAAAGGGTGATTATGAACCTAAGCCTACGATAATTGAGCTATGTGAAAGGCCGTTTCAAATTTGTTTGAACCATGGGAATGTGTAGATTAATTTTGGTTGTAATTTGATTTGATCAAATGTTGTAAAAGAGCATAAGCTCTTCTTTACTTTAAAGTAATTTTAATTATGCAAATGTTGTAATGAGCATAAGCTCACCTTTACTTTGAAGTACTTCTTTCTTGCTTTATTTGATATGCATGAAAATGAAGTAGTTGGGTCCAACGACACTAAGACAACACGCCTTAATGTGATTAAACGCGTAACTAAAATCAATCTCCATCCCTAGTCCGAGACTCAACACTAGGCTCGTGTTGAATCTAAACAAAGGTTCATAGTCATCCTAAGGCCCTAAGGCAACTATATAGTCCATAAAATGAATGCAAACCTTATGTTAGTAGTATCATATACTCTTGCTTTAAAAACCGTTTTATAAGTATAGTGGGAGTATTATATACAACTAAATTGAATCAAATGGACCAATAGTTGTAATAGGACCAAAATTGTTTTAATGAAGATTAAAATGAATACTTATATGTGATGAGACCTAAAACCCTCAACCAAACCATTATTAAGTTGATAAGCGTGAGAGTGCTTAGAACACTCTTTCGTGGCCTTCCACCATGGTAGGCTTCAATTGTTTGTGACTCATACACCGTATTCGTCCAGTTCTGGGGTTGCAAAGTATGTGCTTACATTCAGGAGAAGCCTATATACATATGATGAAGTGAAGGTAGGCAACGAGTGTGGTCAATATGATATTCTTCTGAGGCCATTCTTGAACCCCTACTTTAACTAGCATGGTGGGAATGACTTAACTAAGTGCAATGTGCCAATATGATATTCTTCAGAGGCATCATTCTCTAGAGGCCAAACTAGATGGGTACTTGCAAGAGGTTGTTGCAAATGAGTAAGCGTACTCTCTCATTATTATTAACGCTAGCCAATATGATTTTCTTCTGAGGTGGGCTTGGTAATAGTGAGTCTCCCATAACCTACTAAGAGTTTCCTCCAAAACTCTCGAATTCCAATGAGGGATATGGAATTTGCCAAAAATAGTGGGTGTTGCTATTTGATTTAAAGACCCGAATCAAATGGCTTAAAATCAATCAATTTATATTCGTTATGTATTCGTTTACCAATATATTTGCAAACGCTATCCAAAACTTGACAAAGAAAAAGCCGAATGTTTTAGTTTCCGGACTTGGTAACACAATCCCAAAGATTGTCTTAAATGGATTGTGCATGTACCTAAGAAGTCTCATCCTCACAATCTTCCTATTGATAATGTATCATTGGAAGAACATGTTAGAAATGTCTATCATGAAGAGGACAACACAAACAACCAATGCTTATTCCTTCGTTATATGAACAAAGGAACTTACGAAGATTAGCATAAAGACAAGGACACTTTTAGTGCCATGATTCTTCACTTACAAATTGTTGTATGAAGAAATAAGAGTTGCCTTGAACAACTCTTGAAAGTTTGTAATTATGTTTAGAACATAATGGTTGGTTGACAAAAATAGTCCATCAACATGGACTTATGATGATTTTGAATCATTGAGTGTTGAAGTGATAAACCACTTAACGAGACGGAAACTAAGCTAGGACTTCACCTTTATGTCCCTATCCTAATGGTTCACTAAGTTTATTGTAAACTATGTAGTGAACAATAACCACACACTCTCCAAAATGTTTGATGTGTATAACACAATTGAAAAAGGTTTCAAGAGAGATAGTGGGAGTTTAGGAACCATGACTATTGTAGTCAAAGGAGAAGTCAAATGAAGAAGATAAAATTAACTCCAAGGGAACAAATTTTCTTTATGAAAGGATGGACATTGGAAGGGGTATTTGCAAGAAATGTCTTGCAAGTGTCAAGAACACACCTTTCGAAGGTGTTGTAAATTGTTCTTGAAAAGTTCAAAACAGTTGGTTCTTCTACTTGAATGCTTGATTCCGTATTAGTAACTATGTTTTACAATCATTGTAAAAGTGTGGCTAATAAGAAGTAGAAGATTAATGAGAGAAGAGAAAGTACTTCACATTCGGAACGTGAATAAAATATAGATCTCTGCGAAAGCAGATGGTACTAACTTCCTCATATGAACTACCAAAGAAATTGGAAAAACCAAAGATTGTTTTTACATTCCAAATTTAAGGAACTTAATTCCGTCACTATAGTAGAGATTGATGAATGTTTTGTTTGACAAAACATTGTTCTTTATTAATCACTGATTGGATTATAGTAATCTAATTGATTGTCTCTATAGTAGAGATGATATGGTAGCGTTAACTGTTTAGAATATAATGATGCTTAAAACCCAAAAGGTTGCAAGATAGTGACTAATCCCAACTGAGTTGTGATACCTCTAAAACATAAATTACGAGTTGGTCATAGATGGATGCTTTGGATCGTTAGATCCGGATCCAATACCTTCTTGTCAAAATTGTATAGAGGCGAAATGTTCGAATCTTTATTCTTTTGGAAAGAAGAAAGAATCACAAAGTTATTGAGGTTAATTCACTTAGATGTTAGTGGCACTTGTCCACAACATAATACTACTCATGTTGTTTGACATTCACCGAAGATCACTCTCGGTTGGACTATAGTTTATTTTTGAATAAACACAAGTCCGAATACTTTGCAAAAGGTTTCAAAGAATTCAAGAAATGTAAGTTTATGAGTAAGACGTCTAAAGTACTTACCTCCTTAGATTTGATCTAAGGAAAGGTAACACTTTAGATGAGTTTCCTTGAAAGATATCAAGGAAATTAGCATCATAAGATAATGATTTTCTCCATTAGGAGAAGAACGAACTCGAATAAGATTTAGTTCGTTGGATGTTATCAATTACCCATATATATAGGATATATACTTCTAAAACAATATGATTGTCAATTAGAAGATCTTCCAAAATTTTCATAACTCCATAAGATGTAGTTGGAAAGAAAGACAAATCTTAATCATGTTAAGATTTGGGGTTGTGTGCTAATAAGCAATATTTGTTTAAAAATTATCTTGTGGATATCCTTAAATTAACCTTTGGATATCACTTCTATAAACCAACCAACAAATGTTGTTTGTTGAGTAGTTCATTGTAATCCTACAATGTGATTTGCCTTAGAGCAAATGAACTAGGAATAGAACTCAAAAGAATGGGTTCTTTGAGAGACAAGATGATAATCAACAAATATAACAACCTAGTTCCTATACCACAAGCTCCAAGGTAGTCAAGAAGGATTTATAAACCGTCTCAGTTGAATGGTTTGAACTTTATGACTACATTGAGTGTATATACGATATATACTCAAGGAAATGGTAAATTACCATTTGACCCGAAATAATGAAACCTTCATAGCTAATTGGTAGCTTAAGGTGACTACAATAAAAAAGAATGGTTGACTTTGAAGGAACCATTTTTGACGTAGTCTTAGTTTCAATTAATTCGAAGATAGCTAGCTACAACTAAATGTTGATTCAATGTTTGGACATAATATAGGTTTCCGAAACCATTATTAAGATAGTCCTAATAATATATGTCTAAAACTATGAATCACAAAACATGTAAGTTGTAGAGATCCAACCATCATGGATCTAAGCAAGCTAGTGGGAGCCATAAGCGTCTTATGAGAGAAAGATCAAAACGTTTGATTTCTCATAAAGATGTAAATGAATCTTTTGTTTACTAGGTTTACAAAAGATTAGTGGGAGTTAATCATATTCCTAAATTTAAATATATGTATGATATATTAATTTTGGAAATGAAAAGAATACTTCATTGTTAAAATTATGACTTTAAACTTTCTATAACGATAGAATGTATATGGGAGACATAGTCTATATACATGGGATGGAAATCTATAATGATAGATTTTAGGATATAATTGGATTATATCATGCCCTAATAATAGACAAAAGGATGCTAGGAAGTTTCTCATATGATGATAAACTTCAATCAGAAGAACAACTCTAGTGAGACTAGGAGGTAGCTCTTCTCAAAGGGAACGTACCCTTTGACTCCCAAAGAAATAATGCGTAAATCGAATCCTTTATGCATACGCAGAAAGGTAATTTATGTATTTCATATTGTATGAAAAACATTGATATGAGTTGTACCTAGAAAGGTACAAGGCGATATCAATGCAAGCCCAGGATCAGAACCATGGCAACTGTCAAGTGAGTCCTTAAGTATTTGAGAAATACTAAAGGATAGATTCCTCAAAGAATGAGGAAGAATTATTAGAGTAACGTAATGGAAGCGTAAATGTATTAGATTATAAATCTAATCCATCATTGGATGTTTCTTCATTATGAATGAAGAGATAAACAGATATCTCTTTATTATGACTAAAGAGATATTTGGATGGAAACATTAAAGTAATGACTTTAGTGTGTTCCATTATGAATGCAAAATATATTGCCATATAGAAGTTTACAACAATGTTGTTTGGATGGGAAAGTTCATTTATGAACTCTCT
The DNA here is from genome assembly GCA_035220775.1 of Malus fusca. NCBI lineage: Eukaryota > Viridiplantae > Streptophyta > Magnoliopsida > Rosales > Rosaceae > Malus > Malus fusca. The sequence goes on from CM069061.1 coordinate 15,318,269, forward strand.
ATTCGGTTCCAACCAGAAAGTGTATGACACTAATGGGGCGATAGCTCAAGCCAAGGAATCAAGGTCTCATCAAGATCCGAACTCATATGAGAAACTGAACCACATGATTGGGAATCATGTATAATGGTGACGTCGATATTCTCAAGGTTGCTTCTATGGATAACATATAGATATCCATTGCCTAGGCCTACTACTCAGCCATTTATGAAATGACTACAGAAGAAGAATCATAACAGATGACCAAGCTGATTGGCTCTAGCGCAAGTGGGAGATTGTTGGAAATGTGCCCTAAAGCCAATCATATGATGATACTTTACGGACATTTCACATGTTAAACTAATCTAGTTTACATATAAAGGGCAAAGATTATTGTTTGAGCCGTCTCATATAAATGTTATATGCTTAAACGATAAAGTCCAAGGAATATGTGATTGGAAGAATGCAATCTAATGAAGTTAGATTCATGAGACCATTCTTTCGTAGACACATCCTAAACGTTCCTGATCATAGGATTGCCAATTGGGCATTGACAGTCCGTTAAGATCAGTACGTGCTATGTCTTCTCTCAGGGAGAGTGACTAGTCTCGAGTCATTGGTGTGTGTGACATCAAGACAAGCATGTAGGTGCTCAATAGCGAATGAGTCCACTGAACACGATCAACGAGGAGTTCTCATACTCATGTCACATGAGAACTCATGGTTGGGATAATGCAAATTAGTCTTTTGACCTGAGGCATCACAGTTGTCTTGTGGTTAAGTCCTTGATCTTTGATTATGTCAAAGTCACCCCATCGGGGTGTCCACGACATCATTGGGGTTAAGCCACTTAGTCATGGAGACAAGTGAATGTGCAACAAGGGATCTCTAACCTTCAAATGGTTTGAGGGAGAATACTCTATGATATGATTAAAATCTCTGGCCAGAGTATGAATGAGATTAGGGAATGTGTTCCAAATCACATTCAAGGTAATCATATAAGCAAACGAATCACATTGGATAGTAGACATGAATAAATAAACTATCAAACCAAACAATGTGGTCAAGAGTATTAGATTAGAGAAAGACCGTATTGCATTTGTAATCCTGAACTGAATAGGTTCTCTACCTCTTCTGATTAGCTTGGGTAGCCATGATATGCTGCTAGGTGTCACTCATGGTTTGTGGAAGCCCTAAACGTGTATAATCACTAAAGGGAGAATTGAAAATAAGTTTCAATTCACAATCGATGTAAAATGGTTTTAATCGCCCACTGCCTCGCTAAAAGGAACCTAATGTATCGTACACCGTGTAAGGTGGAGATTGAAGAAACAAAGGAGATGAGTAAGAATAATTAAATGGTTTAATTATTTATGGCAAGGATTAATTAATATGTTAATTAATCAAACGAATAAATTCGTTAAAGACCTCGGGATAGTTTTGGACCTTAAGGCCCAATGGGCTTCGAACGTCAAAGCCCATTGACTTAAGTTGTATGACAACTTAATGAATAAAGATTCACAAAGGCCCAAAAGCCCATATCCATTAATGTGGCCGGCCATTTAGTGTTGAATTAGGGTTTTTGGTTCTTTAGGTCATTTAATGAAGTGACTATATAAAGAACTTTATAGCCTAAAATTTACAAGTTGTTGATTTTAGAGAAAATTGGTGAGAACACAAAGCTTCCATTTCTCTCTAAGAGGCCAACCACCTTGGGGGAAATTATCTAGCAATTCTACTTCCTCAAGGTCACTCATTTCTTCTTCAATCTAACCTTGGTGTAGAATCTTTAGAGGTTCTCTATTTTGGGAACTTGGAGAATCCTATTCTTTCAACCAAATCCATGGAGCTAAGAAGCAAGGAATGAAGGCCCTATCTCTGGGGTGATTATCCTTTGCATATGCAAAGAGGAATCTACAAAGGTAAATATTTCTCAACTAACAAATGTTGTTTTAAAGTTGAGTCAAGGTTCACCAATCTACTAGGCTTTGAATTTCATGGTTGATGTTTTGTTTTTGAGTGCATGTAAGCATGATTCCGTCTTTAATTTGTTAATTGCATGCTATTGATGTTGCTCAAATAAACATGTTTTTCACAAAATTTCCTTCAGGTATTCGTCAGAGTAAACTCAGGCCAAATCGACACCAAAGTGTAAGGGCACAAATACTCAAAGCAGATATGAGTCTTAATAATGAACGTGGTTCGGCCGTCTGAATGCCGGACTCTAAATCCCACTTGGGAGTATCCGATCATACAATAACCCAGCGTGCAATGCGCCGAGCCTAATAAACTGTAACACCTCACCTCGCCGAGAAGGCTAATGAGATGACCTCGACCAATAAGGATTCAAAAATCCTTCTCGACCGAGACTTAGATAGGTAACCAACCGTCCTCGCCGCAGTGCTGTTGATGCCAACGGAAGATGCTGCGAGATCGGCTGATTCTACGGCGACAGAGCTATCTATGCCGACTGAAGATATCACTGGTTGCTTTCACAGTGCTGTTGATGCCAACGGAAGATGTGTCAGTGAAAAGAGAAAATAAAAAATCTCAAGTTGTTGAGAGAGTTTGCGCAGGGCAGTTGTGTGTTGAATTTGAGAGGCTTCGAATGATGCATGACCCCTTGTATTTATAGTAGCAGAACACTAGGATTGTCGATGTAAATAATGGGAATATTCTCTCAAGTATGCATGATCCCTTAACCTTAGAAACCGACTGAGACTAAACCTCTCGAATTATCCCAAATGGATCCCATGGCCTTGATGATTTCCTAGAAACCAACCGAGACTAAACCTCTCGAATTATCCCATATTTTCCTTATACTCTTGTGCTGACTACCCCACACATGCATGAATTGCATGAGATTGGCTCATTTCCCACGAAAGTACATGATTATTCCATCATCTTGATCAGCACCAAGCCACGTGCATGATAACATTTAATCATTATCACCAATCCTGAACTGGATAATAACAATTTCAAGAAATCCATTCCCATCCTGCTTGCATCTCATTACCTTTCTCCACGTATAGGTAATCTTTCAAATTAGACTCCACCTTGGTTACTAATTGATGCCACCACGTGCTAGGACTATCCTCACCCGTGTTGAATGCTAAGAATCCCAAATTAAATCTAACTGTTATGCTTGCTTCAATACAGCTTGCTCCACATTTATCTCGTACAAGAAAAGTGTCAAGATAATTCATTATTAAAAGATAAATATTATGATTAAAAGTCATAATATTATCCCATAACAACAATAAAATTATCTTAACTTTTCCTACCCGACGGTGTGAAGCTATACTTACTCAACGGCCTCGATTACTCGAGCCGATGGTGTAAATTTGGGTCCAAACACAATGACATTGTCCCAACTTTGCGCAATCCAACAAGGTTCTTTGAATTAATTGGATAATACTACTATCAATCGCACATGAACAACGATTGGCTGATGCTCTAAATAGTTTGAAGAAAATTCAGTTTTAACCAGAACCAGAAGAACCTTGACGTACTAACAAATTCTTGAGGAAAAACAATAATATATTACAAAAATGTAATCCATTAGTTCAAAGAGACATTGGTTCTCCTCATCTCGTGCTCAGAAGCCAGAAGGAGCCCTTCCAATTTCCAAGTATTATCCTAGTTCTATGTGCACACAATTTAACAATTTCTTAATTATTTGAAGCACATGAAATGTTCCCTTATGTTGTTGTATTCTTCCTAATCAAGAGTGCATGCAGCTGTACAAGAATACAAATGGAGAATGCGAATATCACAGTTTTACTTTTTAAACAATTGATAAATTGTTCAAAAACAATAATAGTACAATCATTGTTCATATATATAACTCAACTTGTTAGATAAATTACCAACTAGCTTCTTAGTTTTATTTTATTTTTAGCTTTTCAGAAAACTATCGAACAATACTATGATCAGAAGAAATCGTGTACACTTGTGAGTGATTGACTGTAATATAATTCAAATTATTATTTACTTTCTTTCAGAAAAAAAAGACTGAAAACAAAACAGGAAAGTGTTATTTGCCCTTTCCCCTTATCCTAAACCTTTATTTTATCGTATCATTAATTCCCACACCACAAGGTATACATTGATTTCTAGAAATCGTGTACCCTTGTGTGAGCGTGTTGGGGCTTGGAATCTGGGATTTGAGCCGAGAAGAAATAAACCAAGAAATGAGGGATGTGAGCCTTGACCCAATAATGAATATTTAGTCCATGTAACATTTCTAAGCCAGAAATGGAATGCCAACAAACCGAGTCCTAGTGAAATTGGTATTGCTAAACGGTTGGATTTAGGTATTGCTCGGTCGAGTCCTAGATGAATTATAATTGCTAAAAATAAGGATGAGTTTTTATAAGATTCAAATCATTCCAAGAATCAAAACATGTGACTGATCAGATGAGAAGTGAATTAACACGTAAGATGACTAGGTTCAGAGTCCTAATTCAAGTCAAAGAGGCCACAACTTGATAAAGATAGAGTTTCGATAGGAAAGGGGTCTAATGGGATAATGTCAAGGATATCCAGGTACGTATTGAGGAGTCACAATCCAAATGGGATTCTACTTTGGCAAACATGGTCACGTAGACGGGACTTTCAACTCAACACACAAACAAACGCTCTTCGTGAAACCCTCGCTCTATGTGAAACCTTCTCATATGCTGAGAAAAACAGTAATTGCTTCACTAACCCCTCCGTTAGCACACATTCAGTTTTGTTGTACATCAGTAGGTTGACAAACTAACGCCATACTCAGTTCGGTTGAACATCACTGGAGTCGTAGAATCAAGAGCTCTTAGTTGGCAAAGAGTCATTGATTCTCTCGCCGAACGAGGTCACTTCATTAGTTTTCTCGTCAAAGTGAGGTGTTACTTAGATTACTTAGTGTTTGACACATGGAAAGCCGAACCGTTATTGAACGTCATAGTCAAAGTCATAACCTTGTCTTCATGTTTGTAGAACCCTAGGCTGAGTGTGTTTCTTCCTTGGTTGTAGTTGTTCGGTGCAGAAGAGGAAGCACGTTTCATCACTACACCACCACATTCATCACATTTGCCCGACCAAGCTCAGTAAGGAATTGACATGCTCGCATCAGCAATACCACAGAAGGGAAGTATTTAGCTTAGTAATAACTCGACATGTGCTCCGTATGTTTTCTAATTTCTAGAGTCAGCAGAGCTATTGACTCTAGTATAATTCAAATTATTTACGGTCTTTTAAAAAAGATTGAAAACAAACGGAGATGTGTTATTTTTGGTACTCTTATCCCAATCCTTTCTTTTATCACATAATTCCCACACCACATGATTTGTACGTACGCATGTGAACCAACCCGTCCCTATCTAGCTATATCGTTTTTGTTTTTATTTCATTGGTTGTGCTAGGGACTTGAGGAACATGGTTTATTTGGTTGTAGATTCATGCTCCCACTGCCCGAATACTTATAAACATAACTTGTGGCCAAACGTGACTAGAAATTTTTCGACAACAAAGCCTTATTATTAAGTGAAATTGGTAATATGAATCATAAAACGCCTCTGCGTCTTGTGTCATATTTTTTGTTAAGTTCAAATAATTCAAATCTTTTCTTAAAGTCTTTTAAAGTCTTTTTCTACCCTTTTAACATTATCTTTATTTCGTAATCAAATCTTCTAAAAAAATATATTGAAAAAAAAATTGAGGAGCATGGACCACCAACATTAGGACTTGGATCATCTCCTGAGCTCAAGGAGAGGATTCTCCTGACCAAAGGACTTGAGTCATTTGATGAAAATCTAATGGCTATAATTATTATAATTTTAAAAAGCCTTTCCTGTTTGTAGTCGTTGAATTTTCTTCCAACGGTCCAAATCTTTTGGTCAGGAAGATCATTTCCTTGGGCTCAGGAGAGGATCCAAGTCCCCAACATTAACATTATCAAGTTTTTAGTGAATGTGACAGTCCATAAACCACAAGGATTTTAATTGGAATAGCCGCAAAGGACACGAACATCATGGGGTGCAGGTGTGGGGGCCGGCATGTACAATTATAAATATGTGGTGTTTTATTAAGAAATGTTTGAGTGTAAGTTCCAAATACAGCAAGGAAACTCCAACCAATCCCCAACACATTGAGCCGTTAGTAGGGACCCCCACTCCTCTTGGCATGGCCTCTATCCTAACTTTTTCTTATTAATAGGGTTCTTAGGGTTTTATTGACTGATTGATATGTTGTGATAAGATGTTGACAATTATTACCATCCTACTTGAAATTTGATGTACTTCGGAGTTCAGTAATTTTACTTGTAAGTAAAAAAATTTATATTTAAATTTTGTGATGTCAAATTCGATATCCCTACTCTTAATACAAATATATTTTGTATACGCAAAAATTTATTGACCCCAATTTATGATATTTCCTCCTTCTCATCTAATATTTGGTGAAAAGAAAGTGATTTCCGCATATTTTGTTGCTCCTCTTGCACATTTTTTCTATTTTTGTTCTTAGATTTAATATATCAAAATAGAATCAAAGAATAAAAATAATTAATGATGCGCAAAAAGAGAAAAAAAGGTAAGAGAAAATCATTTCCCTATGAATTTCCTAAACCTTATTAAAAGATCCACATCAAGATATTATGGGTAAATTACACAGTACTTCAGGTTTGAGGTCTATTACACTTGCATACATCTTCGAAATATTTCACTTTCATACCTCAAATACTATTTTATTTCAATATAATACATCCGTTACATTTTTCATCAATTGATCCGTTAAATGCTGACGTGGATGCCACATATATGCCATGTGGCTGCCAAATGTCTGCCACAATAAAAATAAATTTTTTATTTTTTTTTAAAGAAACCTGAATTTCAAAAAAAAAAAATATTGAAACCCACTATCCCTCACCCCCCTAGTGACCCACATCCCCATCCCTAACCAGAACCCAAAAACCTGCAAAAAGCCCCAGTCCCCCCCCCAAAACCTACAACAACAAGAAGAAGAAGAAGAAAAAGGGAGGAAAAAAAAGAAGCCCCAGTTCTTCCCACCCGATCCACCCCTTTCTCCCATCACCCCTCCCAAAAATCCCCCATCACCCACCCCCAAAAATTCCACCCGAGTTTAGGTGGATCTACCACAAAACCAGTCCAAAAATCATATCAAACTCAAAAGTATTTTCAAAACTCACCCACACTAAAAATCACGAGATCCTGGGGGTGGGGGGAAGGGAGGTGGGTCGCAGGTCGTGGCGAGGCGGGGGGAAGGGTTCTGGGCTTTTTTTTTTCTTCCCCTCTTCTTCTTCTTCTTCTTCTTCTTCTAGATTGCAGGTTTTTTGCGGGTGGGGGACGAACTGGGTTTGGGGTTTTTTTTCTTCTTCTTCCTCCCTCTTCTTCTTCTTCTTCTTCTTCTTGTTGCAGGTTTTTGGGTTCTGGGTTAGGGATAGGGATAGGGATGTGGGTCACTTGGGGGGGGGGGGGGGGGGGTGGGGGATAGTGGGTTTCAATTTTTTTTTTGAAAATTTCAGGTTTTTTAAAAAAAATTAAAAAATTATTTTATTTGCCACGTAGCAGACATTTGGCAGCCACGTCAGCATTTAACGGATTAATGAATGAAAAATGTAACGGATGTACTATATTGAAATAAAATAGTAGTTGAGGTATGAAAATGAAATGTTTTGAAGATGTTGTATACGATTGTAATAGACCTCAAACCTGAGGGGTTACAGTGTAATTTACCAAGATATTATTCACTGAATTAATTACTAGCTTGTTACAAGTGAACTTTTTCTTGGTCAGTGAATTAACAAAAATGCTACTTTTATCATATTTTTTTATATTATATTTAGACTATTTTTCTAATAGAGATTGGACATGTCTAGTGATATTCTTCTTCATTTGTAAGTGAACGGTATTAGGTTCGATTCTCGTCACAAGCACAAGCGAATTTGAACCACAATATGGTTAGCATATTGTGAGATAATCAAAGTACTAATTCACTAACTCTTATTGTGACGATAATTTGAACCACAATATTATTAATCAAAGTACTAATTCACTAACTCTTCTTGTGACGATATTTTGAATTTGAATGCAAAGTAGAAAGTACACTGCTTTAAACATCTTAGCTAAGTCCAAGTTAGTTAGCATAAGTTTAAACCAAAAACCTCAAAGCAACGCAAAAACCCTCTGTACTGCAAGTTCCTATCATTTTTCTTTAGGAAAACTAATGAAAATGGCTTGAAAACTTTGAGTTTTAATGATAAGGACAAAATAAAGGGTAAAGTGAATAGTACCAGGTTTGACTTTTTAGTGTAAAAATGTGGTTTTTCGTTAAAGTGAACAGTACCGTGGGCTTTTCGTTACCATGGGCTTTTCGTTAAAACTCCCTTCTTCTTTTTCTTTCTTTTTTAATGGTGAAAGATGGATTTGGATCCTCTCCTGAGCTTATGGAGAGGATCCTCCTGACCAACACATGTGGACCGTTGGATGAAAATCCAACTGCTACAAACAGGGGGGTCCCTTTAAAGTTATAATAATTATAGCAGTTGGATTTTCATCCAACGGCCCAATTGTGTTGGTCAGGAGGATCCTCTCATTAAGCTCAGGAGAGGATCCAAATCCGTGAAAGATGACCTAAATTTCAAGTTTTAAACATATAATTAAATGAGTAGATTCTTGTTTTGATTTCATTCCTTAGTCAGTTGAACCATAATTTAAACACAAGTAATTAAGAGTTGATTGCGTTGATTAGAAAAAGAAAGAAAAAGGAGTCGAGGAGGGAGGATTGAGCAGAGAATGTGCAAGAGAACATTCCAGCAGAGACATAGAGAGAGAAAGGAGACAAATTAAGTAAAAATACTGAGAACCTAGTCCACATTGTGGGCTGCTTATCTTACACATGCACGACCCTGATTGAATGCAATTCGTTCACATGTCCGCCACGTCATCCCCTTCTTCTTTTTTTAATCCAAAAACATAAAAATCCCAATTCCCTTTCCCAACTATAAATCAATTATCAATCCCTCGTACTAAATTTTTGGAAAGTAATGTTAGAGAGACGAAATTTGTAAATTAAATTAACAAATTAAATTAGGTGTCACTAATAGAAAAAAACATGTTTATCAACAATTAAGTAATAATCCAATCACCAACTTCCATGTTATTTAATTTACAAAATTTACTTTATAGATTTAGTCTTCCTAACATCACTTTTTTTTTTTAGTAATTGAAACACGTGACATGTTATATTTACACGAATAAATATACAATCACAATGGGGTATCTCTGTAATTGGGGATGAATTTCAAACTCGTATTCCACACATACGTCTTGTATTCGATTTCTAGTGCTGGTGAATCATATGATGGTAGCCAGGGAAATGTTGAAATACATCTACGAGTCTTCCTAACCCCCGAAAAGATGAATTACCGGGATAAAAGAAATGCCCATTTTTTAAGAGAAAACACGAATAAATGTACATCATCAATATAATTATTTTTTTAACAAATAATATTTTCTACACTAAGGGGAGAAAGTAGGCTTGGCCTCACAATATGTTATCAATAATGTAGTTCAAATTTAGCTAGAATCGAACTTAAAATCTATCACTTTCAAGTGAAAAAGAATATCACTGGACCGTAAGACTAAATAAGCGTAATCAATCTAATATAAATAAAATAATAACACTCCTTGTCAGTAATAAAAGAAATACCCACTCACATGTCTTATACTCCTGTCCTAGTCTTCTTTACTTGTATCCTTTATTTCCATTGTTCTTTTTACTTAGTTTTTCCCTCTCACAACATTTATAAAACAAATTAAAGCTTCCATTGATTCTTCCCAAAATCCCACCGCCACCTCCCACATTTGATTAGTTTGACAACTTTTTGGGCTTCTTTCATCTTCTTTAAGACTGCCCAAAAATCCATCAAACCCCAGAATCTTTGACACTTTTTCTTCTTTGCTAAATTCAAGGCTGACAGTTTGAAAATATTTACCTAAAAAGAAAATCTTGACACCATCATTGTCATCCTTGTACTTCCATCAACTTTTTTCAACCCCTTAAATTTTTCATTATTTTTATTGCTCCTCCAATCCAATCTCTCCATTCACTCCCCAAATCTTCAAGATCTCCCAATTGGGTCTCCATCATTTGCTCCAAAGGATTCACCCACACCCCATTTTCTCTGCACTCTGTTCGTTTTTCTATGTCTTGGAAAAACCACCAGCACTGCCACAGCTTGGTCGTCGACAGGCAATGCAAGATCAGGAAGCGCGGCGGCGGCTCGTCTTCCTCCTCGTCTTCCTTGGTCCGTAGGTACAGACTGAAGAGGGCAATCCTGGTCGGAAAGCGAGGCGGTTCCAGCACGCCAGTCCCCACTTGGAAGACTCTGAGCGCCGAGGCGGTGGTGGAGGGATCACCTTGTACGGCGACGATGGTGGCAAATGGGGATGAGGATGATGAGAAAATTGCAAAGCTGCAGCAGCGGAGACCGGCTTCGGAACACGGTGGCCGCGGCGGCGGTAAAGGGAAGGAAGTGGTTTCGGTTTCGGCGAGAAAGCTGGCGGCGACTTTGTGGGAAATGAATGAACAAGAACAAGTTCCTTTGAGAAAGAAGGATTCCAAAATTGCTCAAGTTCCTTCCTTAGCCGGTTCCTTGCCGCCAAAGTCATCAGATCCATCCTCTACTCCTATTTATGAGGTAAGGATTATTTTATTTACTTTTTCTTTTCATATTTTCTTTATATATTCAATGAAAATGCAAAAAAAGAGAACCAAAAAAATTGCAGAAAAGAAAATGAGTTGGAAAATCCAAATTGTTCATTTTTTGTTAGCATTATTCAATGGCAAACATTTTTTTCTTGGCTTATTCAATATAAATGTCATAAATTAGATAAATTTATTTATTCTTTTTTAAAACTGTTATTAGCATTTCAAAAGTTTTATTATACACTCCTCACTAGTCTATTTTTCTTTATGATTATAGAAAATTTAGAATACAAAATAAGATTTTTAGAGCGTTAACAATTTCCTTCTTTTATATACAAGCTATACTTTATATTAATTTATACTAAGGAGATAGAAAGTTGAAAATAAAACCTTAATCACCAAGTTGATTCACTACGTAAGTTACCTATTTTATATGGAATGGGAGAGTAAATTTCTTGTTTATTGATTGGAGTTTGAAAGTAATATTGCTTGTTGTTGGGAATTGTGCAGAGAAAAAATGAAAGTGGGGATGGTGGACGCCAAAGAGGATTGTCGGTCGTTTCTCAGAAACATCATTTGAATGATTACCAAATGGGAGGCTTCGAGAGACCTACAAGTGCCAGTTTAACTGAGGTAAAAATTCAACTGCATTTCAATCTCAATATATATATTTCATTGATAAAAAAAAGAGGTTCATGTTTTCTGGAATTTATTTTTACAGTTTGTGTGGAAGGGGTGAAAATAAAAATAAAAAAAATGACAAGAAGATGTTGACAGTGATTCAAATAAAGTTTGTCCCCATAGAATGGAACATAATTATCAAATCTAGTTTTCTGCCTTGTCATTTTCAATGAATAGGATTTAAATTTTTGTATTTGAAAAAGTTGATCCGGTTCATCATTTTCCTGTTTACAAATTGCACAATTGGCTAGAATAATCATTTTTCGACATTTGGGGTGTAGAAATGACCAATTAGCTGTGTCGAAGTTTGTTCATGCAACCAAATGTCAAAAAATGACCAATCATGTTAATTGCCCCTAAAAATTAGCTCTTCAATTTAAATAATTAATCTAATGCATTTGCTTTAATGGTCAACTAGAATGTTTGTTACTTAATAAGTTCGTAGCTCAATTAGTTAAGAGTATTCACTCTCTCCACTGGAGGTCCGGAGTTCCCCCACTACTCTAATATCCCTTCTATCAAAAAGAAGGATAATGCTAGGGGGACCCAATTTTAAACCAAATTTCCAAACTAAATGATGTGTCACCAATAAGAAATAAGTGTGTTAATCGACACTTATTTAATAATCCAATCATCAACAACCACATCATTTGGTTTACACAATTTGGTTTAAAAATTTAGTTTCCCTAGCATTACTCCAAAAAGAATGTTTGTTATACTTAACAAAAATTCTACGATGCTCTAAATTCTCATACTCCGGAAAACCATAAAAAATCCCATTGCTTAAAGTACGCACTCATGCGCCCGAGAATTCGAGTTCGCTTCCTTACTCCCTGATATCGCTTGTATCAAAAAGAATGTTTGTTACTTCAATCTTTGAGTAGACATGTTGATTGAATTTCACAATGTGCAGGTCAAATATCAATCCTGTGGGAAACCTGATCGAAAATGCATACACGGATTTAAGACCGGTTTGAAGGATGTCAGTAGTGGCCTTTCTACATCTAAAGAGCTTGTGAAAGTTCTTACTCGCGTTTCGGGTCTTGAAGAGCAGCATTCTTTAACTACAACCCTACTCTCAGCCTTACGTGTTGAGCTTGATCGAGCGCGTGTCCAGGTTCATCAACTGATCCGAGAACAGAGGTCTAACTGCAATGAAATTGAGTTTCTCATGAAGAAGTTCGCAGAAGAAAAGGCGGCCTGGAAAAGTAAGGAGCGAGAGAGGATACGTACTGCAATAGCGTGCATGGCAGAAGAACTTGAGGTGGAGAAGAAGCTAAGAAGACAAACAGAAAGGTTGAACAAGAAGCTAGGGAAAGAACTGGCAGATAAAGAGGCAGCTCTGTCGAAGGCCACGAAAGAGCTCGAGAGGGAGAAGAGGGCAAAAGAGATTTTTGAGCAAGTTTGTGATGAGTTAGCCACAGGTCTTGGGGAGGACAGAGCACAAGTCGAAGAGCTAAAGAAAGAATCGGAGAAAGTCCGTGAAGAAGTGGAGAAGGAGAGGGAAATGCTTCAGCTAGCCGATGTGTTGCGCGAGGAGAGAGTCCAGATGAAGCTTTCTGAAGCCAAATATCATTTTGAGGAGAAAAATGCGGTTGTGGAACAGCTAAAGAATGAACTAGAGGCTCATTTGAGATCCAAAACGTGCGAAGGTAGTCGCGGTTCTCCAGATTTCAGTAAAATCAAGGAACTCGAGGCTTATTTAAAGAAGATAAATTTTGGATCATTTCAGAATGCGAAGATAGAAGGGAATGAAATGGAAGTTGCTGCATACAGAGTGGAATGTGAAGACGATTCAAAACGGACTTCAGTTGATAGCGATCTTCATTCCATCGAGCTAAGCATGGACAATAACAACAAGAGCTACAAATGGAGTTACGGTTGTGGAGATGATACTGAAGATGATTCAAAGCGGACTTCGGTTGATAAACAATTCAAAGGGAGACGATCGCTCTCCGAAAAAATACAATGGGAAAGCATATGCTTAAACAAAAATTCCAGCGGTATCGATTGGGAGTTTGGCGTAAAATCTCAATGGCAGTCAGACGGGCGGCTTATAGAAATATCAGAGCTTGTTCCGCAAACTCAAACCCCAGAACATGAAACGGAAACAAAGAAAAATGGTTCTGTTAAGGGTCTCGCAGACCATAGGTTATCGAATTCAAAAGTGGTTCCGATCCATAGCCTAGCCGGTACAACTTGTCAGTTCCAATCCTTTCCGACGAAGGATGCAGGAAACGAAGTATGCGGAAGTTAGACCGTTCGAAGCTCCAACTATGCCGGCCGGGATCAAGAGAAGATCGACGTTTTCATGTTACTTCTTCCCCGCAACGCATTGCTTTGCTTGTGTTTTCAAATCTTGCCACTAAAATTGTTTGCATCGATCATGTTCGATATTACAGATAGAACAAATGTATATACACTTTTACACACTGCTTTGTATGGAACCAAATATAATTTGTTTATGAGTTCTGAGAAATAGACATCATTTGCTGCATGGTTTCTTCTTGATCTTTAGGGATAGCGAACGTTACGAACCTCGCCAAGTAGACAGTGACATGGTTGCCGAAATTCTTGACGTTCAAGGCAAGGCGCTCACCATTTTCGCATTAGCCGCACTTGGACAACACGATAGCTTATGGAGAATGCACTTCAAGGGTAGAGCGAAGAACGGTAACTAGTGTAACTGCTTAAGTAGGTCTGCGGTCGCATTCAGAATCAACATAACAAATTCAACATGTTTGGGAAAACATATTTATGAACTTGATCTCCATACACAGCAAGAAAGTACAGAACCATATTAAACTTCCATCTGTAGCAGATTCCTTATGGTACTAATCAGTTGGAACGATTCACATTTGACGAACGAGAACCATATGCGAAAGCAAGGCGACCTGGTTACAGAGGAAATACATCATTGATGATATATGTACAAAGGGGTCGTCTTATTATTATTGAACAGGCCTGCATTTTGCAAACCACTGTCAGATGAACTGACGAAACCTAATTATGGCTTATGTGAGACTTCGCGATCGGTCTTTGCTGAGGCTGATGTGAAAGTAACTGGAGTTGCTGGATGGTCCCTCACGATCAAGCTAAGCACTTCGGGCCGTGAATAGTGGCCAACCACATCAAAGTCAAATTTCGCCCTTGCTATTTCTCCAAGATCTATGCAACATTTGGACCATTAGAAATATCAGAGCTCAGTCTCTTTAAACAAAACAGCTAAAACTGTAGACATAGTATGACAGTTTTACTACAGGCGGAATGCATCTCTCTTTATACTAATTTCTTTGTTTACAGTTTCGGTTGTATAGTCCACTAAATGAGTGCTTATTTGATTTACCACTATATTCGATTCCTCCTATGCGAGTTTGTGGGATCATTCCAAACTTCGAGCAGGCAATATAACTATTTAAGGAAAACACTTAGTCCTCATGAAACGTAGCCACAAGCTTGCAACCATAACCACCGTAATCTATGTGTGTGTGTGAGAGAGAGGATCAATCAAATTATATTATCCACTAAAAGCTCTGTACCGCTTCCCCGCCATATTGGAATTTAGAGAAACTTCTTATACCATACTAGGGTTCTCATTTTACTAGAAATGTTACATTAAGGTTGCATATCAACTGATGCATCTGCTGTCCGTTTTATGTTTAGATATTATCCGAAACGGACAAAATATAGGAAATATCATAAAGGCAGATGTAATAACTTGAGGTTAAGTTGTGCTGAAATCTATTATGGGATGTGAGGGTACTTTAATTTCTGAAAACAGAATGGAGGTTCCTGCCATTTCGCTTAAGTTGAAGTTTTTCTAATTTCCACTATATCTCAAAGCCGGATTGTTGTAGCTCAAAATTATGTCAGCACAGCTTGCAACCTAGATGCTTAATTGCTGTTAGAAGAGAATAAGCAGATGACATACCGAGATCTGCTGAGATGAGTGCCTCCCCATCATAATTGGGTCCAGCAAGAATAGTCCCCGACGGTGAGATAATAACACTGCCTCCGGCACAGACGACAGAATCTGGAGCAGGTTCCTCTCCTGCAAATGCATATTCTGGAGGAGGGGGGTAGTCTTTCCTTCGACAGAACTGATTGGCTGATAGGACAAAACACCCACCCTCTAAGGCAATATGAGTCATTGATGCTTGCCATAAATCCCTGGAATCAGCCGTAGGAGCACAATATATCTCAATGCCTGCACACAACAAAGCATCCTGCATCAAGTCATAGTACTAAAGTATCAAAAGCAATACTAAGAACGCCTTTAAACTCCACCAAGAAATGCGTCGTTTCTACCATTAATTTTCATGTTCATGTTGAGGTAAGAACTGTTTTGAACTAAAACACAGTTGATGCACAAAGTTGGATCGACTTTAGATCGGACCCTAAAACCACACAAACGAACAGGAACACAAAGATGTATCATGGTTCACCTTCACCTGAAGTTGGGCTATGTTCACGCTGGTGTAGTTCTGTTTCATTATGCAAATGTAGGTTACATTGTACAGGAGTTTGAGAGAGTAGAGTCTAGGGTTTACAATGAGAGTCCTCTCTCAAACGAGGGTGGGGTTGCCCTTATAGAGTAAAGGATAGAATAAGGGCAAGCCTCCCCTTTGCATATATTCAAGCTGGCTAACTGAGGCCCAAATATGATAAAATATGCTCAACAAACACACAGATGTTCTCGAGTCATTGTGTTGGAAAGAAAGTAGCTAGGAAAAACCATGTATTGAATGGATGGTAAATTGCCAACTTGGTAAGGACAACCAGACTATGCCACAAATGTTGGCAGACTATTCTTAAGTCTTTAGAAAGAAGTGTAAGTGTAAATCAAGCCTGTGTCTTATTTCAATTTGAGTTAATTGAGTAGCAACATACTCAACCAATCGCCCAGGAACCTAGAAACTGACTCAACCCCACATAAAGATCGCAGAACAGTATACTTAACTCAACTACCTAGATAGCCAAATAATCTTTTTGATCTGATACTGGTCTGTATACAAGTTAACACCCCATATAGAACTCAAACTTGCATGGCAAAGCATGAAAACTGGAAGTAAGCAGTTTCAAACAGGGCTATAGCTTGGAAGTAAAATGAGAAACCCAGATAGTATTGACTGCCCATGTAAAGCCATCCTCCATTCATATAGCACTAAACTAAATGATGCAATTACGAACACCAAAATAAGAAATGAAAAAAAATTGTACGATAGCTTCGAAGAAAACTGAAGTATTTAAAAAGTGAGTAAAAAATAATTAATGAAGTTGTGATATTTCAAAATTTCCTGTTCAAATAACTCACCTTTAGCATACATTGCTGTCCTTAGAAGTGGCATCTTATTTTCCCAACAAATGGCAGCACCTATTTTTCCAATCGGAGTCTCAAACACAGGAATTGTAGATCCATCTCCAAATCCCCAAATGATCCGCTCCAGTGCTGTGGGCATCATTTTTCGGTGCTTTCCCAAGTAGCAACCTTGAGAATCAAAAAACAGAACAGTGCAATAGAGTGTATATCCATCTCTCTCTATCACACCCATTACCAGGAATACCTTGTACTTTCCAGCCATTGCTGCCAATCGATCAACTTCAGGACCTGCATTAGTTAACAAAAAAAGTGAAACTACATATCATATGTTCATAATTCTATTCGTAGACTGCATTTGGGTCAAACAATGACAATTTTAGAACACAGTGTCTGCCTTCGTTTTGATATAAGACCAAAATATGATAGCATGCCTCAGTAAAGTTATTAACACTTGGTGTAACATAAGATTTGAATTCCATATATTAGGAAAACAATAAGCCAACTGAGATACTTCTAATAAAATTTAGTTGATAAGATCCACTTGCAAAACAGTGGTGTAGAATGTTTCGCTGAGAGCCTGACATGAACCACTAGTGTCCTTTTTTAGCAACCACAATTAACTCATGAAGGGCAGGACAGATATGCCCGCACTTCTCATGCCAACCACTGGCATCCTTTAGGCCAAGTAAAAACAGTTAAGATGTTAGTTCTATTCAATGGATTGAGAGACCATTTTCCAATGAACTAATGTTCTTTTTTGTACTTTGACAGGTAAAAAAAAAAAGAAATAATAGTATAACCAACAAAAAAGAAGAAAAAACAAAAGAAGTCTTTTCCAACTTTATTTTTATTTTTATTTATTTTTGTTGTTGTTTTTGCATCCAAACATTCAACAGAGTTTTCGCCAAAAAACAAATATTCACTAGAATCAATTTCCTCTGGAATCTAACTTTCATTGGAAAAAAAAAAGGACGGCAGTTAATTCTCTTCACTACAATAAAGCAACGAAATTATAAGTTATAGCTACTAATTGAAATTGAAGTTTAACAATAAACTGATGCTTAACCACAGCCATAGCCATAGTAGTTCATTGCACTACAGGTCCACAGCTTAAATTTTCTTGACTCCAAAAAACAAAGAACTTATAGCAACTAACAGACGAATTTGATGCTTAAACACCGACTGACATTTCAATGCACCGAATGCATTTCAATCCACCATTCAATCAACCTGGGAATTCTAATGAATTCATTTTATCCCAGTTTCTTACACATGACCAATGCATGAAATCATCAAGAAAGAAAAAAACAAAGTAGTTTTACCAGGCACATCAATGGCAGCAGCATGATACTTTCTGAAGTCTTCTTTACCCTTAGCTGTTCTGTTCCCAATGACAACGCCAAAATTCGACCCACGTGGATAACCACCCACAAATGCTTCAGGAAACACAACCAGCTGGGCACCATATCCAGCTGCTTCAGCCAATAACCTCTCAGCCTTATCTACGCATTCAATCAGAAATCAGATCCACCAAAAATACAAACTATCTTCAATTTACCTAAGAAACATGAATGCAGCTAATTGGGTTAGATCAAAAATCATATCTCGAAAGCTTAATTTCCAATGTAGTCAGGATTCAGGAATGAGAAGATAAATAACAATTGAAACTTATACTTCAGAAATTCTGGCTAGGAATTTATGCATTTTCTTTTCAACAGGTCAACTGGACCAATCACCATATTTGCATCGGTCTTATATATGATTCTCAAACAAAAATACGTTGGGAAATCTACAAGCAACCCCTATGTGGTTTACCCCATTTAACAAATGAATTGTGGTCTGTTAGTCGTTGTGGTCTCCGCGGGTAGTCAAATCTGGTTGGACCGAAAATATATTCCTTTCTTATACCTGAACACGTATCACTGGCAACCTCCAAAAAGAAGTACTTCCTCATCAGTCGTGACCATGCTAGTCTTTCTCCCCAAGTTTTCCTCTCTCAGAATTCAAGAGCCAAATCACGCAAGGAAAGTATAGAAGTCTAAATTTCTTCTTGTTCCTCTATCAACCCACTCCTACTCTGAAAGTCTGAATGGTCAAGAGGGGAACCCTCACAAGAAGAAATGTTTTGCCACAATCTCAACGCAATTGGGAATGAAGAAAAACAATCAATGTCTTCAGCTGCCTCTCTACATGTGATACACCAAGTTTTTTTCGAGCTTTAGAGTCGAGTATAGCTAAGATGGTATGAGCCTAATATTTTGTTTGAGCTCAGCTCATTTCTTTTACAATCTGAGTTCAAACAAGACGAGTCAATCTCAAACTGTATCGACCCAATTTACAACCTACACTAATTAACAATATTTCCACAAAACAAGAAGTAAAAAAAATATACAACCACAGCAATTTTGAGATTTTGAGCAGGCAGCATTGGATTTTTTTTTTTTTTTTTTGAACGAATGATATTTTATTCACGTGGGTAGTGGACTAAACCTGCTAGCAATAATATGGATCGAAATCGCCTTGGACGAGAATCGAGCTAAGACCTCTTGCAAAATCATTAAACGAATTTTACAAGTTGTCAAAGGATTAACAAATTTTACAAGTTACTCGAAATTAATGAGAAGCTGAAACAATAAACTGAAGAAAAAAAACCAAAATCCAAAACCCAAAATTGTAAAGTTAAAACCTCTGAATTGGATTTGGGAAAGCAACACAAACATAAACATAAACAGTGAGAAGGAAAATGAAGAAGTAAATAAAAAGAGTTGGGAGTAAGATGAGAGAGAAAGGGGACCTAGAGTGGCAGGGGTGTCGTAGAAGACGGTGGAGGCTTGGACGACGGTGGCGCGGACAGTGGGGGCGGAGTAGTCGGCTCCCATGTCGACCTCCGCGATCAGTGGGGAAGACGAGGGTACCAGAGCCATTTGAATTTAATCTTTTGCGTTTCTTGTGTATTTTCTGTGTATGTGGCTGAAGAAGGAGGAGGACCGATCAATTTCGTATGACGACAATTTGTGATGAATATGCGTTGAGTAGTGAGGAGTGACGGGCTTTGGAAACTCTAGAAACTCGAAAGAGACGTGAATTGTTGGTGGTGTGGCGGCTATTGTTTTTGGCACGTGATATAGAAATAAAGAATAGATCTCACTTTACTATTTTAATGTTATTCTTATCATATTTTTATATCATTTTATGCGGCATCTGATATGGACAGCCACATCATTTAAATTAAAAACTTTTAATAAACCAATAATTAAAAAAAATAGAATTAAATGGTTATTGTGGCATACGATGAGTCTTTTCCTTCCTTCCCCATTCAATCCTGCTTCTTTTCCCGTTTCTTCTTCCACGCCAATTCTTTCACGCCATTTTTTCAGGTCAGTCAAATCCACCACAATCTAAATTAAATCTCATACGGCAAGGTTCATGTGCTTCCCTATTTGGATTATTGGTACGCATCTATCATTTTTTTCAATGAGCCTTGTCGTACACTTGCAGTGGAATTTTCCAAACTCGTTCAATTCCGGTCAGCCCTAAAACCCTGATTTGGGAGATGGAATGTCTCCGGTGTCTTGAAACCGAATTTGAATCGCTAGGAACATTCGAAGTTGGACCATGAGAATTCTCCGATGTCTTCGAGCTCTTGTTCTCTACATGCCCCTTCCCCACAGACCACAATTTGTCGAAGATTCTCCTTGACCTAGATGGTAAGAATTGCGCACCATAATCTAAATTAAATCTCATACGGCAATCTCAACTAATTTAGGAGGATGTATTCAATTGAGAATTTGAGAGATTTTAATGGATTTATAAATTCATGGATTTTTATGGAGTTTAATTGATTTGTAGAGATTCCATGTAAAATTTTGATTCAATTCCCTCGAAATCTCTTGGGGAGAGATGAGATTTGTGGATGCTCAAAATACACTACGAAATCTCTCCAATTCCCTCTAATTCCTCAACTTTCTCAAATTCTTTAAAATCAAATTCTAATTGAATACACCTGTAATGTGATAAACTTCTTTAAAATCCTAATTGAATACACCCGGATTTCTAAGGATTTTCATAAACTATCTTAAAATCTTGATTGAATACACATTGAATTTCAGATAATCACTTAAATTCCTGATTGAATACCCCTAGATTCATTAAAATAATTAAAATCCCTCAAAATCCCAATTGAATACACCCCCCTTAGATTGTGGTGGATTTGATTAATCTGAAAAAATGGCGTGAAAGAACTAGCGTGAAAGAAGAAATGGGAAAAGAAGCAAGATTGAACGCAAAAGAAAGGAGAAGACTCATCGTATGCCACAATCACCATTTAATCTCCCTCTACCATGATCTTCTTAAGACCTCTACTCCTCGCCATCCAGAGCGCATCCCTGAGAGCAAGGCATTCCGCAACATTTATTGTCACCTCCCCTAAAGATCTGGCTCCAGCCATTACCGGTTCTCCTCGATCATTCCTTAAGATAAAACCTGCTGCTGCTACAAAGTTCCTGACGGAACCGTCAAAATTTAGTTTGAAGAAATCGTCCCTCGAAGGTTGCCATCTAATCAGCCCCTCTTGCTTCCTGCAAGCTACATAATTTTTCTTATTGAGATTATTGTAAGCTTTGGCTTTGTTGAAAACTACTTGATTTATCATCTTCCACATTTGCCAGCGAATAATAAGAGCATAACTAAGATTTGATAAATTCTCATTATCATTATAATCTTAGGAGTAAAGCCATTCAAGAAAACTGCAACTATTCTGATTGACAGGAGGGTGGACTTTTGGAGAAATTTTTAGGTGTTCCCGTCACCTCACATCACTATGGACACTTGATATAACCATCCAATCAAGGGATGTCACGTTTCCCATTAAAGAATCTTTCTGATTTATTTTTTAAGAAAATTAATTAAACAAACACTTTAATGGGAAACGTGGCATCCCCTGATTGGATGGGTACACCAAGTGTGATGGTGATGTGGAGTGACGGGAACACCTAAAAATTTCTTGTACTTTTGGGCTAAAATTCAAAACTTGTCGAGCACACTTGCAATTAATAAAATGGTGATTTTGGTCTTCAGGATCCACATTACATAATAAACAAGTATCACTTATCGTATTAATAATAAACCTATGAATTTTACTCCTAGTTTGAAGCTTATTTACGATTAGGATCAAAAGCCAACTAAATATTTTAACTTTATTGGGAATATTAAGCTTCCATATTCTTTTTAACAACTTATCCTTTAAATCATCACTGATCATGGAATTTTGAATCCAAGTTGCGGATTTAACACTCAAGTTTCCATTAGCATTCAAACCCCAACATAACGAATCATTTTGATCAGAGAGAGGTAACGGAATACTGCATATTTTCTCAGTGATTTCCTCACCCACCACCTCTCTCAACCACTCTCTATTCCAGGTTCCATTTACAATAAAATGACTTACCCTAAGGTTTAAGTCAATATCCTTTCCCCAAAGAAACCTCCTATTCTCCTTATCAAGCATCTTAGTTAGCTTATCTGGACATTTAAAGCACGACATCATGTGATTTGGCATACCGCTAAGATTGGCCTTGATCAAGGTAACTCTACCAGCTCTCGAAAGAGTATTTGCTTTCCATCCTGCCAGCTTATTCTCTATCTTTATCATAATATCCTTCGTATTTACAAAGTCTCGCCAGCATATAATGTTGTTTATGCCCAAAAACTTACCGATTGTAATCTTGTGTTGAATTTGAGTAGTATTGGCAATCTCATTATGAATTTGGTTAGTTGTATTTTCCGAGAAATAGAGAGACGATTTATTAAAGTTGATCTTTTGTCCAGAGGTAGAAGCAAACATGTTTAAAACATTCAAGATGTTTCTAGCCGCCCCTTTTGACGCTTTAGCAAAAATGAGACAATCGTCATCAAACACTAGATTAAAGACCTTGAACCCCCTAGGTGAAGTTAAAAGCCCAATGCTAGTTTTAGGGGAAAAGGCCATTTGATTAAAATGTCTAATTAACGGTTCCATACACAGAATAAAAATATATGGAGATAGAGAATCCCCTTGCCTAATCCCCCTTGACGGGTAGAAGTAACCATGAGCCTTACCATTAATCAGAACAGACAAAGAAGTAGAGGTAATGCACTCCATAATGAGCTTTATCCAATGATTATTCATCCCAAATTCAGCTAGCACCAACCTGATATAATCCCAATTCAACATATCATAGGCTTAGAGCAAGTCCACCCATGGACATTGCTCGGGGGACAGGGGAGAGGAAAGGGCCCCGATGCCCTGTGAACTTGCTCCAGCCTTGAAGGAGCCCGAGCGGAGGTGAGGCCCGAGCTCCGAGCCAGTGACGAGCTGACAGCCCGAGCCCCCAAGTTGGTGTGATGCCAGCCCTGGCGTCTAACCTTTTTTTTATTTTTTTCTGTCAGGCGCGTGCACCCCACTTGTGCGTGGGGGCGCGTCGCCCGACCATTTTTCAGAAAAGTCAGTCGACTTTTCAGACATAAAAGTTACCGTTGGGAAGCCACATGGCTTCCCACGGTCCGTTCGATCTCAACGACTCTTTAATTTGGACCGTTGGATCTCAACGGTAAAAAAAATCTTATTTAATATCAACCGTTCGATCTGAGATCAACGGTCGATATTAATATGCTTTATAAATAAAAGAAAAATAGTTTTAAAATTAAGAAAAGTTACCCTTTTGATACGTGGAACAATCTGGAGTGTTGAAATTCAATTTTTTTTAAATCCAACGGCAGAGATTAATTATTTGAATAAAAAAAATTAAAAATTGTAAAAAATCCGAAAAAATATCTGAAATTTTAAAAAAAAAATGTTTCTAATTTTCTATAAATACCTTCTCATTATCATCTACTTTACACCACAATTTCATATTTTCTCAACTACTTTCAATCACATTCCTATCTTTCTCTCAAAGTTTCAATCCAATTTTTTTCAACAAAATGACTACTGATGCAGGTACGAATTGGACGCTTCTTGAAGGTGTTGCATTGTGTACTAGCTGGGTTGAAGTTACTCATAGTTCGCGTACGGGTAATGAGATGCAGTTACGAGAAATGTGGGGTCTTATTCATACCAATTATCTTGAAAAAATGGGTGGGAGTAGAACCAAAGAATCGATGTCTAGTCGTTGGAAATTACTTAGCCAATCGTTTAGTATTTGGAGAGACGCCTTGGCACAAGCAAGTAGTAATCTTCGAAGTGGGGAAAATTACATGAATCAGGTAACAATATATTATTTATTTGTTTGTACTATACCCAAATTTACATTGTAATTATTTGTTTGTATTATTTATTTGTTACATACTTTAATTATAATTATTTGTTTGTATTATTTATTTGTTACATACTTTGATTATAATTTTTTGTTTGTATTATTTATTTGTTTCCTACTTTAATTATAATTATTTGTTTGTATTATTTATTTGTTACCTACTTTAATTATAATTATTTGTTTGTATTATTTATTTGTTACATACTTTGATTATAATTTTTTGTTTGTATTATTTATTTGTTACCTACTTTAATTATATTTATTTGTTTGTATTATTTATTTGTTACCTACTTTAATTATATTTATTTGTTTGTATTATTTATTTGTTACCTACTTTGATTATAATTATTTCTTCTCCCCCATTGTGTAGCTAATTCAAGCACAAGCTTGCTATGGTGCCAAAACCAAAAGCAAAAATAAATCATTCAACCGGTGGGAATGTTGGAATATTGTCAAAGATTGTCCTAAATTCAGAGTTGTGCATGTCGGTCCAGAAGTTGTCATGAACAGCACCCCACTATACTCTACACCTGATAATGGATCGTATGAAGAAGATGCAGAAGAAGTGCCCGAAACGCCCATCCCTGAACAAGCGTCGGGTTTGACCCGTTATCCAATTAGGCCTCAAGGTAAGAAGGCTTCAAAGAGAAAAGAAAGTGCTTCCAAGCATGATTATGCAAAGTACATGGCAGAACTTACTCGCCATAGTGAATTGACTTTGGCGCGGGAAATGGCGAAATTTGAGGTTGATAAGGATAGAGAGGAGGCAAAAGTTGCAGCTGTGGAGAGAGAATTTCAAGCTAATCAGAGAGAAAGAGAGCTACTTAGGCAAGAAAGGGAACTGGTTAGAGAAGAAAGAATGGCTCAACGAGATCGTGAGATTATGAACACGCCTTTAGAAGGGAAGTCTCCAAATTCTAAATATTTTTGGAAGTCGGAGAAAGAGGATGTGGTGCGTAGGAGGCGTGCAAGAGAAGCGAGAGCAAGAGGAGATGGTCCTAGCAGCACAAATTGGTTAAGTGATGATGAATAGAGTACTTTTTGTAATCGGAGCCCATAGTTTTCCAATCACCTTGGGTTGTAATTTATTATTTATTTAATTGAGTATTTTATGTTGTTTCCAATTTATTGAATTTAGTACTTTATTTAAAGTGAGAGCAAATTTATTTAATATGGTAATATATTTATACTATAAGAGAATCTTTATTCAAATGACATAAACACACCAAATAAAAAACTCACGAAATGAACACCAAATAAAACGTACCAAATAAAATTACATAAACACACCAAATAATAAAAACCTCACTAAAATAAAACACACCAAATAAAATTACATAAGCACAACAAATAATAAAAACCTCACTAAATGAACTAAAATAAAACACACCAAATAAAATTACATAAACATACCAAATAAAAAAAACCTCACTAAATGAACTTAATTATCTTCAGCTTGTTTCAATGCCCACTGGTGCTCTATCAAGTCATTTTGCCTGACATTGTGCATGTCTGGCCTTTGAAATGCAGTATATCGTTGAATGACCCTTTCATTGTAACGTCCATCCCTTTCTAATGGCTCATGTTGCACGGGCTCATCGGTGGCGTCATGAGCACAATATATACGTGTTCTTGAATTGTTCATCGTGTCTGGCTCATATTCATCAACGGCTTCATAATCATACTCATCTTCCACAATCATGTTGTGAAGAATGATGCACGTCATCATGATGGATCGAAGCGACTCTACATCAAACAATCTAGCAGTACCCCTGACGATCGCCCAGCGAGCTTGAAGGATACCGAAACAACGCTTCACATCATTCCTGCACCCCTCTTGACACCTTGCAAAGTGTTTTTCCTTTGCACTTCATGGACGTGGCACTGTTTTGAAAAATGTTGACCACCTTGGGTAAATGCCGTTAGCTAGGTAGTATGGCCCGTCATACACACGTCCGTTGACCTCATACGTGACTTTTGGTGCCTTTCCTTGCAGGACATCATTGAACACTAGGGATTGGGCAAGGACGTTGAGGTCATTTTGAGCTCCCGGAACCCCAAAAAATGCGTGCCAAATCCATGTATCAAAGGATGCCACCGCCTCCAAAATGATACTTTTTGCTCATTTTCTGTCTCCATAAGCGCCTTGCCATGCAGTTGGACATTTTTTCCACATCCAATGCATACAATCAATGCTCTTAATCATCCCAGGAAAACCTCGCATCTCGGCCTTCTTCAGAAGCCTTTCCAAGTCCATGTGAGTAGGTTTCCGGAGGTACTATGCGGTGTAGATAGATTCGATTGCTCCGCAAAACCTTATCAAGGACTCAAGAATGGTTGATTTCCCCATCCTCGTTATCTCATCCACTTGGTCTACAGCTGCTCCATAAGCAAGCATCCGCAGCGCAGCAGTAATTTTTTGCTCGGGAACGAGACCCATAGCACCACAAGCATCCTTCTTTTGCACAAAGTAAGAATCACGGTTGCAAACAGCAATCATGATTTTGTTGAACAAATGTCGTTCCATTCTAAAACGACATCTGAAGTACGTATCAGGAAATGCACTATTATGGACAAAATAATCGTCCAACAGCTCCTCACCTCGTTGTTGCCTGCTTCTATCAAGGTTTCTGGAACAGGTGGGCCTGCATATCTGACCCACAGCTTGGATGACTCGACGGGAATGTGAGTCTCTGGCCATTCTTGCTTCGTCATCTCTCATTCTCCGCTCCTCATCCTTTTTCTTCTCATTTTGGGCTATATGGAGATTGAACATTCCTTCAGATTGGTTAAATAATTCTTCCTCTTCTTGATCGATTTCCCACATCATGCTTGAAGAAGAAGACATTGTAAGTAGAAACTATAAATAATGATATAGATTTTGATTTGGTGAAGAAGGAAGCAGAAACTATGAATAATGATAGAGATATTGAGAAAATTGGTGTGAGATTTAACATGATGGATGATGGATTATATGGAGGATTGTGAAATGATTAGGTTGTAGATAGTGCCACGTGGCATGCCGTCATTCGTTAAAAATCTCATCGAAATCTATTCTAAAAGATTCTGAAAATATAACGACACGTGGCACGACGGCATTGGATAAAAATCTTATCGAAATCCATCACCAATAATTATCTTTTCGGATAATGACATGTGGCGCAACGAGAACGATTTAAAATCTGATCGAAATCTATCCTCAAATATTCTGAAAAGATAACGACACGTGGCACGATGACACTGGATAAAAATCTTATCGAAATCTATGACCAATAATAGTCGTTTTGGGTAAATGACACGTGGCGCAACGAGAACGATTAAAATATCTTATCCGAAATTACAAATAAATTTATTTAGTATTATTTTGTAAAAAAAAATTAATAATATTTTATTACCTATTGCCAGGGCTATTCAAGTGCAAGGGTGGAGATGCAAAAGGCAGTTACTGTTCATTAGGGCAATTACTGTTCACATGGTGGATTAAATTGTGGATTGCCTGGGGGGAGGGCTCCAAGGGTGGAGTTGCTCTTATCGCACCCGTTCTCCCTTTTCTACGCTTAAAAGTTGACAGAATCTCATGGAGCAATTAGAATATTATCATGTATGGATCTCCTAGGAGCAAAAGCACCCTCATTATTCGAAATGCACTTTTCTATTATTGGCTTAAGTCTATTCACTATCAGCTTCGTTATAATTTTGTACGTCACATTACATAAGCTAATGGGTCTAAAGTTATTTACTGTTTCTGGATTTTCTACTTTAGGAATGAGCACAATATTTGTATGATTAATTAGTTTTAGGCTCGAACCATTCATAAAGAAGTCTTTGACTAACCTTATGATTGAAGGCCTAACAACATCCCAACACTTCTGGTAAAACACAACATGAAAACCATCCGTTCCCGGGGCCTTCATCGCGCCAATGCCATTTACAGCCTTCCAAATTTCATCATCACTAACTGGATTAAGCAAGGTCAAATTCTAGTCCTCGGTAATACATGTATATAATGCTAATGAAATTTGAAGTCATATTGTTATTCAAATTCGAATGGCCAGTGAAACGCAGTTTAAAATCCTGCACAAAAATATGTTCCATTCCTTCCCCTATTAACCACCAAAAACCCGCAGAGTCCTTAATTTTTAACACTTCGTTTCTTTTACGTCTGATGTTCGTCATTGTTTGAAAAAACTTGGTATTCTTATCCCCCAATTGAAGCCAGTTAACTCTCGCTTTTTGAGCTCAGAGAATTTCCTCATTACTAAGAGCTCTATTTAACTCATTCCATAACTTTGCCTATTCGGCTAGCAATTGGACATTATTCGGATCCTCCATATGGGCTTGGATTACTTTAAGCTCATCTAATAACACACATACTCTCTCATGTACATTACCAAAAACCTCCTTATTCCATCCTCTAATCAAAGTTTTCAGGGCCCTAAGACATCCCCTAAACTTCTAGGCACCAAGCTCTTTTAACCACATACCCAAGAATTTAAAGTCCTTTCGCCCAACAATATTACAGTGATTATTAGGGTGGCAATCTAACAGAATAGGGCTGTGGTCCAATCCAAAAATTGGATAATTATGGAGACTAGCTTTTGAACATAAATTCAACCACGGTGCATTAACAAGGCCCTATCTAGCCTTTCAAAAATTAAAGTATTATCTTTGTGTCTATTGGTCCAAGTAAAAGGAACCCCAGAAGCTGGAAGTGAAACAAGACCTCCATTTTTCAAGAAATCAACGAAATTCACCATATGTACATTTGTGTTTCTATCACCCCCACCTTCTCGCTAGGGCTTAGAATATTATTAAAGTCTCCAACTAAAATCCAAGGTTGCACTTTGGTATTTATACCATGAAGATTCAAAAGATCATCCCACATTTGTGGAAAAGCATAAGTAAAAGTGTATAGGAAACTAACACCCGAATCAATAACCTTAACACTGCAGTGGATAAATCTAGGGCAGGAGGCAATTACATTAATAATAACAGTCTGGTGATTCCAAAACAGGCCAAGCCCACTAGCTTGCCGGTTCACTTCCGCAAAAAACATAGAATTAAACCACTTACAAAAGACATTTCTTGAGAGCTTTCCAAGACCAGACCTAGTTTCTAAAACACAAAACACTGACGTTAATTAAACTAGACAAAAACTTAAACTGCAAGACAAATTCAGGTCTGCCCCACCCCCTGCATTTCCAAACTAAACACTTCATCAGTCAACATCCTCCACCTCGTAGCTAACCCCAACGACATCATTACCATTGTTTCTTCCCCTCTTCCTACTCCCCATGAACTGAATCTGCTCAACATTCTCTTCTTCAGCCTCCATGAACTCCTCAACTTCCTCTACAACACTATTTCCCTTATTAGCTCTCGCTACATTTACCCCATCACCACCCTCAATGTCATCAGAAACCAAAGCACAGTTAGGCCCCTACTTAGCAACTAAATCTGCCTTCGACACCCAAGATTTGTTGCCTCTAACCACATTGTCATAAGTCATCCCATCCCTTCTCGCACCACTTCAACCCCTACCAGCATAGCTACTTTTCCTAGAAGCCACTGTTGTCCAACTTTCACTAACATTTTTATCACATGACCTAGCTTGGTCTCTCAACTCCAGCTCTTCCTCATCCTTAGTGTTCACTTTTTCCCCTACCACTGGTTGGGGAAACACTAACATAACCCCTCTATGCAGCTCTTGTTTGGTTTCTTCAGAAATTTCAGCTCCTGTTGGATACACCAATGACTTATCCTCAAACAATCTATCCACCAACAACCACACATCCTTATCCTCAAGGGCAGAGCACTTGTGGCCTTCTGATCGCCGCCGCCCATAATAAAAGCACACTTCAAATAACTTTTCGTAGCTTAGCAAGATAGGGCAATCTTCCTGATCATTAATAACCATCACCCTTCTTAGCGGCAGCCTCAAGTCCACCTCAAGCAACACTCTCACAAAGAGTCCATTCAAACCCGACAAAGAATTCTCATTTGCCCTAATAAAGGTTCCTACAGGTTGCATAATGACCTCTAGAATTTCAGCATCACGATACTTCACCGGAAGTCTAAGGATACAAACCCAGACTCTGAGAGTAGAGATCGTCTCCACATCACGGAAAAAGGTGGTCCACTTATCCAAATGGAAAATTTGGCCTCTTACATACCAAGGTTTGTTATAAAAAACATACTCTATCTCTTCTTAATCAGTGAACTCCACAGCATACCACTGGTGACCAAAGTGGTCAAGGTAAAAAGGGTTCTTGACTCCCGATCCCTAAGTAAGCCTTAACTTCCACTTAATAGTTCTAGCTTCAATCTGTTTCCCCACTAATTTCCCCATGAGCACCCTAGTTTCCATATGCTCTACATTGAGGTTCGAATAGAGGCTAGTTGACACCCTGGTGACTCCACTTTCTAAGGTAAATGTACCCCTAGAACCCTCTACCACCATAAGAGGCTGACCCGGATGAGGAGAGGCGAAAAGGAAATAAAATCTCAAGGTTGTTGAGAGGTTTCGCGTAGAGCGAAAGTTTGCGCAGGGCAGTTTGTGTGTTGAATTTGAGGGCTTAGAATGATGCACCCCCTTCTTTTTTATAGCAGCCAATCTCATCATGGCCAAACCAAAACTATACTCGGATTAGGATTCTTTATCCTAATCTAACCAAGTCTCGGCCAATCCTACCGCCATTAGGACCTTGAACCAAACTCTTTATCTGGCCACATTCACTTCTCAAATCTCAGCATCCTTATTCCATTAAAACTCCTTATCATACCAGGACTCGGCCCATTCGCTCTTATCCAGATCAATCCTTCTTGCAATAGGACTCGGCCGACCTGACTAGGTGGCTCATGACCACTGGACTGCCCATAGTATTTTTGGAAGAGCTTTGGACCGAACATAAAACTACGTTCGGCCCAATAATCTTATTTTGGGGCTAAACAGGACAAGAGACATCCCTTAAGGATAAGGGATGGAAAAAGAGACATGCAACTTAGTATAAGGTGATGCACCTATGTGTTCTCTCAAAGGATGAGAAAAAAAAACTTATATTGTCTAACCCACTATAAGGTTCAAGTTAACAATAGACATAGATGGTAGGTAGCATAGGGTGAGTGCAGAAATCGAACTGCCATGGTCAATGCAATTGGTACCTAAATACGAGCAACCAATTCCAAGCCTCCTAGCCAAAATTCCTTAGTGGAATTTCTAGCAAGGTGTATGCGAGAGAACTACGTCGGTTTGATCCTTGTGGTAGAGTATAGGGTACACAGGCAATTTAACTAGATTAGATGCATCCGAATCCTACAAGTGGTGGCGTTAGTAAATGTGGTCAAAGAAAACTCGCAAGAATGAGACAATAATCTAAAATTTGTTAATTCCACTAGGTATAAACCTAAACAAATTCCATTAATATATATATATATATATATATATATATATATATATATATATCCAACAAACGACTTACATGAAACGAGTTCACCGTCATGTGGTGTCCCTCGTCGAATAATATATTTTCATGTGCAAGTTTTTCTCCATAAGACAATTGTTGGAACCAAAAAGGGCACACTATGGGTATAGGCATGATTCAATCGGAATTGGCCATGTACTTGTTAGAACCCAACTCTACTTCTTTCTCAATTGCGTAGTAACTTGTATTACAGAGAAGACTATTACAACATCAACCACTACTTCTTCTACCAATCACTTATTTATACTAACTAATACATAACAAACCCAACAGCTTCACCCAAATCTGTTACTAGCAATGGACACGTGTACAACAAGACGATGCCACCTGGCATCATCACAATACCTCTCCATGAAAGGACACGTGTACAACAAGATCTCTGACTGATTAGTTCCTCGAAATGCATATTAGAAATAGGTTGTGTGTTTAACCGGAGGGAAAGGAATGTAAAATAGCAACATTGCAATTCATCATTTTACTTTTCATGCTCAGAGTTCTTCCATAAAATTGATCCGAAAATACTTGACCGTTGAGAACCCAATGCCATAATACACCCTTCCATAATCAGAGACCTTGTCCTCAAGGTTTGAAGTCCAGTAGCATCCAACTTCCTTTGCTCAACATATTTGCTACTAAAATGTTTAAGAATACCAACTTCCTTTGCTCAACATATTTCCTCAAGGTATGTGATTTGCAACCGTGAAGGCAGCATCCAACTTCCTTTGCTC
Source organism: Malus fusca (assembly GCA_035220775.1). Classification (NCBI taxonomy): domain Eukaryota; kingdom Viridiplantae; phylum Streptophyta; class Magnoliopsida; order Rosales; family Rosaceae; genus Malus; species Malus fusca. The sequence goes on from CM069061.1 coordinate 15,350,457, forward strand.
AACATATTTGCTACTAAAATGTTTAAGAATACCAAGGTCTGTCATTGTCATCATTCTACCAGTTAATAAACTAGAAATAAAAGTTGTAGTGCTGATACCTTTCCCACCTTCAAGTATATGACCCTTATCTTGCAAACCAAAAAGCCATTAACAGAACTTCCAAATGGAAGTTTCTTCTGCCTGTGAAAGCTATGAACCATATAATCCTCCCTAACAATTGGGAATGTCATATTCTCAACTCAATATATGTACTACAAAATACTCCACCTACAACTATGCAATTAGTATATGCAACCAACATCACAACCCCAATCATTCCATCTTGGCTACATTCAATAGAATTTTCAGATTCATTTACACAAGAGAAATGAGCATTCGAAATAACTGTATACCAGAATTTTGAGCCTCCACCCTTATCACGAATACCCTTGCAATAGCACATGTCATAATGGACAACAACACAACAACTTGAGTCTGGAATTTCATCAAACACGTTTGGAGCAATACGAGTTTTGTCATCAGGTACAATTATGGGGAGGTCAGCTTCTTCTGAAAAGTTTCTATTTTTCGCATTAAGAGCAAAACCCAACTCACAGATTGCTAGGAAATCCATTGAATTGAATTCAAAGAGAAAAATAGTTCCACCTTTATCACAAATTCCTTTATGGTAGGTGAACTGAAAACTAACAGAAACAATTGCATCATTATAAAACCCACCTAAAAACTGCAGTGCATCAAACTGTTGAGCAGAAGCATTTTCTTGCACCAAAATGGTTTCAACTTTTCCAGTTGATTAAGGAGCCTTTGAATAGTTGTTCCGCCTTTGTCAAGAATGAACTTATTGAAGCCAAGCTTCAAATGCATAATAGTACCATTTTTCATGAATTTCCCATTACAAATAATAAATTTAGATCTTTGAGCATCTTTAGTCTGAACATTTGAAGTTAAGAGCTTACGAAGTGTACCCCCTGTGTCAGAAATCAGCATATGATAGCCCAACTGAAAAATCACAATTTGTTGAGTGTGACCTTGCATCAAACACTTGGAGTGCAGGTGAATCCATTTTCACGAACCCATCATTAGAAACAAGAATTGTGAAAATGAATTCTTGGGCCACGTCATTCTTGCAACTAGATTCATGCATAGATGAAGGCGTCGTCCTGAACTGAATGAATTTCTATCCAAAAGAAGTAGCCAAGCCATTAGGAAATGTAGAACCCAGAACGCAAGCTTGAACATTGGATTTCCTGCAATCAGAATCAAGAATTGGAGAAGCTACCATAGAATCTTCAGCTTTCTTGTTGAATAAAGAAACCAACTCGTTTGCGGTGCCTGCCTTGCGATTAGAATCAAGAAATGGAGAAATTTTCACAGAATCTTTAGCTTCCTTGTCAAACAAATTGAAAACCTTTTCGTCCCCCACAGCCAAAGCTTTTTGAAAAAAAACTTACAACTTTCTTGAAATTTGGAATTGGAATGAAATATTGCAGAACCATCGTCGTCGTGTTTAGCGCAGTCACCACCCTTCTTGAATTTCTTCAATATGGGTCGTAAACAAGGACGAATCTTGGGCTTATATCTTGAACGAATTTGAGAAAAAGAACGCATCCGTTTTCTCTCGAGCACGAATCTTTTCCTTGTGGAAGGATTGAAGCTTGAGAACGACTTGATTCGATTTCACAGCAGAGAAGAAAAGATTAGAGTTTATACCCTCTTGGAAACGAGGATCTTCATGGGTTGGCTTCGAAAATTGACCGACTGATCTAGCACCACCTCTCGCCATAAGTAACTGCAGTTGCTGTTAGATCACAGCTTGGCGTCATTTGAATTCGTGTTGAGCGACCTTGAGTTCATTCTGAAAATCTGCAAATGTGGCGTCTAAGTTCGAGACATGAGTTTCCATGGATTTACTTGAAGCTAGATGCAACATACAACGAGGAAAGGATTGAGAGGGACGAACAATTGGCTCGATACCAATGTTAGAACCCTACTCTACGTCTTCACATATTGCACAGAGAATACTTGTATAAAACTCATATCATTCATAAATTGTCTTTCTTCTTGTACAAGCTACTATATGTAACAAACTCCCAATCCTAACTACCTTGACCGGCTACTAATTGCTTATATCTTCCATAAATAATGATAAAACCCTACTCTACGTCTTCACAGATTGCACAGAGAATACTCATATAAAACTCATATCATTCATAAATTGTCTTTCTTCTTGTACAAGTTACTATATGTAACAAACTCCCAATCCTAACTACCTTGACCGACTACTAATTGCTTATCTACCATACATTTGTCAATCACAGATGATGCCATCTGGCATCCTAACAATACCCCCTCAAAACACAGGTTCATCAGAACAAAACATTAACAACGATTACAAGGAAAGTTATTACACAGAAGTAAAATTTGAATTCAAGCCAACACCAAATGTCACCACTTAAAAAATTCACCACTTCTGGAAATTTGTGGTTGAGATCCTGAAAAACTTCCCAAGTTGCATCATATGTAGAATGATTCTCCCATTGCACCAGCACTTCTGTGATTGCAGAATTATTCTTTTTGGCCATTCTGCGATCCAAAATGGCAACTAGTACATCTTGGAGGATACCGGCTTCTGTAACTATAGGCAATGGTACTGTACTCACCTAATTGCTTCTTTAAACAAGATACATGGAAGACATGATGCAACTTTGAGTGATTAGGAAGCTTAAATTTATAAGCTACAGGCCCCACTTTAGCTAGAATTGGAAATGGACCATAAAATTGAGGTTGTAGCTTATGCAAAGGGTGAGTAGTTAAGGACCTATGTTGATATAGAACGAATCTGAGATAAACCATATCACCAACTTCAAAAACTCTTTCAGACCTCTTTTTATTTGCTTGAACCTTCATTCTACACTGCAACATCCAAATTGGTTTTAAGAATTGACAAGATTTGATCTTTTTCCTTCAATGATTGATCCACTGAGTCAACTTTAGTAGTACCATAATCATAAGCACTGCACTGTTGGTGGAGATTGACCATACACAATCTCAAAATGAGTCAACTTTGTGGCAGAATGGTAAATGGTGTTGAAATACTCTTCTGCCCAAGCTAGCCAAGTAGCCCATTTCTTGGGTTGCAAACTGCAAAAACACCTCAAGTAAGTCTCGAGACACCTGTTTAAGACCTCTATTTGACCATCTGATTGAGGGTGATAACCAGAGCTAAAGCATATGGAAGACCCTTGAAGCTTAAAGAATTCTTTCCAAATTTTGCTTTAAAAAAAAACTGGATCTTGATCACTGACAATGGAATTAGGCATTCCATGTAGTTTGAAGATGTGATCCACAAATAATTGAGCAACCATTGATGCTGAATATGGATGACTTAGAGCAATGAAGTGGGAATACTTGGATAACTTGTCTACCACCGCCCAAATCACTATTTTTCCTTTGCATGGAGGAAGGTGAACAATAAAGTCCATAGAGACATCAGTCCACACCTTTGTTGGGATAGGGAGAGTGTGTAATACTCCTGGATAAGATAGGTCTCATATTTGTTTTGTTGACAAGTGGGACAATAGGCTACCCTCTCTTTAACAAATTTTTTCGTACCCTCCAATAAAAACACCAGAATATCCTCTTATAAGTTTTTAAGAAACCTTCATGGCCTGCAGTAGGAGTGGCATGATCTCAATGAACACTTTGTCTCTCCAAGAACTTGTAGGACTCAAAACAATCATACTTTTGTATTTCAATAGTCCATTATCAATCTGAAATTTCAAAGTAGAAAGATAGAACCACATCACTGTCTTTTGCAGATAAATGCTTTTGAATATGAGAAAGAATCCAAGGGTCTTTCTCTAAGTTCAATTCATCTAACCACTAAGAATAAGGGTATGATATAGCTTGAAGTTCCATGTCAATCAACAGCTGAATAGTGGGAATGTCAACCAATGGAGATCTTGAGAGTGCATCCGCAACTTGGTTATTACAACCTTGCTTAAATTGAATTTCATAGTCAAAACCAAGGAGTTTAGTGACCCATTTTTGCTGAAATGGAGTATGAGCCCTCCTTTGAAGGAAGTATTTCAAACTATAATGATCCGTTTGAATGATAAAGTGATTGCCAACTAGATAAGACTGCCATTTGTGAATGGCATGTAAGATTGCTAACCTCTCCATCTCATAAGCTGAAAGGACTTGATTTTGAGGGCATAATGCTTTGGTAATGAAAGCAATTGGTCTTCCCTATTGCTGGAGCACAGCACCAATGTGATGGCCTGAAGCATCAGTCTTAATTATGAAAGGCGTACTAAAGTCAGGTAAAGCTAATACCATAAGAGATAACATTGCAACTTTAAGTGTATGAAATGCTGCAGTAATTGCTTTTGTCCATTGAAAGTTGTCCTTCTTGGTGAGTACTATTAAAGGTGTGATAATCTTTCCAAATTGTAGAATAAACTTCCTATAATACCCAGTTAAACCAAGGAACCCTCTCAAAGCTTTCACTGTGGTAGGAATAGGCCATTTGGCAATTGAATCAAGCTTGGTAGGATCTGCTGAAACCCCCTCTTTGGAAACAATATGTCCCAGGTATTCTACTTGAGATTGTCCAAAGGCACACTTGGATTGCTTTACAAACAAGCTATGCTATTTCAGAGTATCAAAAACTACCATTAAGTGATGCAAATGCAATTGCCAAGTAAAGCTATAGACCAAAATATCATCAAAGAAAACCAAGATAAATTTTCTCAAATGTGGTTGAAAGATTTCATTCATAAGGCTTTGAAAAGTGGCAGGGGCATTTGTCAATCCAAATGGCATCACTAAAAATTCATAATGTCCATCATGAGTACGAAATACAGTCTTTTCAACATCATCTGGATGCATACGTATTTGATGGTACTCTGCCCTCAAATCTAACTTGGAGAAAAATTGAGCACCAAATAATTCATCTATCAAAGGGATAGTAAACTTATCTTTGATAGTAATCTGATTAAGGCCTCTGTAATCTATACACATGCGCCAAGTACCTTCCTTTTTCCTCACCAATATCACTGGAGAAGAGTATGGAATGTTGCTCACCTTTGTAAACCTAGCTTGTAACAATTCCGCAACACATTTCTCAATCTCAGCCTTTTGAATAAGACCATATCTATAAGGTCTACTGTTTGGAGGTTTACTGCCATGAATGAGTGGAATTATGTGGTCATGACTTCAATGGGGAGGTAATGACTGTGGGGTAAGAAACACCATTTCATAATTCTGTAGCAAGGTATGTAACTATTGTTGTTGCAACTCAGTGATATTCTGAACATTCTTACTACTATTCACCATTCCCAAATGATAAGAATTGCACCAATTGTTGTATCTTGTGAAAATAATTTCTGCATTTGTAAAGCAGAAATGTCTTACAATTGTTCTTTAGGCACCCCTGGGCTAGCAATCCAATAAGTCTGAGAGTTGATTGTGAACTGCATGTATAATTTGTTAAAATCCCACAATATAAGTCCCAAAGTTCTCAACCATTGTACACCAAAAACCACATCACACCCTCCCAAAGCTATAGCATATAAATCTGAAACACACTTGAAATCTTGAAGTTTGATGGGAGCCAGAGATAGAGTGCCTTGAGTAGCAACTTTTCCTCCATCTGCTATCTTTACATTAAACACATGATTAGTATCCAAGGACCCCTTCAATCTTTTCACCAACCCCACATCTATGAAATTATGGGAGCTTCCAGAATCAATCAAAATAGTAGCAGGACAATTCTTAACATAGCCTGTAAACTCATTGTTTGGATTGATAGAGGTGCAAGTGTACCAAATAATGCATAAGCTGTGATTTCAGGTTCTTCAATCTCTTCTTCCTCAGTCATACACAAATCATTTTCTTGGACATCAATTAACAGTAGCTGTTTCCTCTCACAAGTGTAACCCTTAACAATTTTTTCTTTACAATGAAAGCATAGCCCATTTTTTCTACAATAATCCACTTCTGATATTGTTTGGTCTAGGCTTGTTTTCTACCCAAAATTGGAATTAACATTCTGTAAATGAAATCATACATTGGATTGAACATAGGGAGGTTTAGTGTTAGATTCCACCTTAAGATTAGCAATTTTGACATCCAACTGATGAGCAAATGCTAAAGCTTCCAGGACATCTTTTGGCTTCAACAACTTCACATCATGTTGCAATTCAGGGCGTAACCGTCCCACGAAGCATGATTTGAGCAATGCAGGACTGATGTCTCTTGTACCATTCGCCAATCTTCTGAATTCAGTCACATAGTCTTTGAGGGTATCTACTTGGCGCAATTTTACCAAGCTTTCTGCAGAATCTTCCAACTCCAAAGGACCAAATTCTTGACATAATATTGTAGTGAAATCATCCCAATTGGGGTATTTTGTCAAACACCTCGCTCACTGGAACCACTGCAAAGCTTCACCTTCCATGTGAAAGGAATCTAATTTCACCTTCTTGGAGTCTTCAATGTTGAAGAACTCGAAATAGTGCTCTGCCCTATATATCCAACCTAATGGACCATCTCCTTCATTGAATCTCGAAAATTCTAACTTCAAGAATGGAGGTCGCAATTACTTATTGAAATTGGGACCAAAATCATGGCGATTCTAGGTATTGTTCATGCAATCTGGGCAAAGATTGTCACCCAGCGTTGCTTTTGATGATTCACCCAAAGAACCCCCATTTTCTAGCGCCAAAAGGTTCTGCAACTGCACTAAGATCAGCTCATGAGTCGCCTTCACCTTGAGAAATCTTGAACTCCTCGATCTTAGTTTCCAAGCTCGAAACCCTGGACTCCATATTTTTTCGCGAAGCTTGTCGCGTCATTCAATAGGGAAGGATTGAGAGGAAAGAACTGGCTAATACCGATGTTAGAACCCAACTCTACTTCTTTCTCAATTGCACAGTAACTTGTATCACACAAGACTATTACAACATCAACCACAACTTATTCTACCAATCACTTATTTATACTAACTAATACGTAACAAACCCAACAAGGCAACAACTTAACCCAAATTTGTTACTAGCAATGGACACGTGTACAATCAAGATGATGCCACCTGGCATCATAATAGTACTTCGACGGAGGGAAAATGAGGTTGATTTGAGAGTGTGATTGAATCCAAATCGGACTACCTACATATCTTCGGGGATGGATAAGCAAATCACTGGTATAGTTCTAAGAAAAGATTATGTATGATGCGTGCTACATCAGAATAGATCATTGACGAAGGTACTCTGGCTTAGGCACATAGGAGATGCTCCTCCATGTCTACATCAGAATATGATAAATTGTTCAATCCTCCTAGGATTGTGATTAAGTTGCTTAATTCCCAATATATCCTAACTTGACATGAATTATGATTTCCTTACTTGGGAGACAAGTAATATAGGTAACAGACTAAGGCTCAGTCCAACTGGCTAAAAAGTCTGACTAGTCCGATAGTCCGAGAGTCATTAACTATGGGTATTTCGGCCTTTTTTGCCACCTTGTGTGCCACGTGTTATGGACCAAATTTATGGTACTACACAATATATTACTAGATCGAGATGCCAAATAAAGATGAACCCATTTTACATAAGTTGTTCTCACATTGCTATCTTTTGTAGCTTCCATCCACGTGACCATCACGTTCATTTAGGTCCGTCCCTGTTACGTGCCCTTCTCTCTGCCCAAACCCTCTCTCTCTCTCAAACAAACCAACCTGGACACGCAAAAGTAAGACGAAAACGGCAAGAAAAAGCAAAGCACAGAACCCAAACCCAACTCTCTCTGTTAAACCCTATTAATTTTCATACATATCTCTCTCTCTCTCTGTGAAAACAAACAGCAGAGAGACAAAGACAAAGAAAGAAGAGATGGGTGACGCTCAGCTTTCTCTAGCGGCCTTTTCGATGTTTCCGGGGTTTAGATTTTCACCGACCGACGAGGAATTGATTTCCTACTACCTTAAGAACAAGCTGGAGGGACCGCCACCCGGGAAGACGGTGGAGGTCATCTCCGAGGTTGATATCTGCAACTTCGAGCCCTGGGACTTGCCAGGTTTGTTGGGTTTTACTCATCTTTTTAGTTCTCCACTTTATTTTTCTGAAAGTTTTAATTTTTCTTCTTCGAATTTTTAGGAATTGAGTATTGTTTGTTGGGCTTTTACTTTTAATAGCTATTATTCGAAAAGATTAAGGAAACACTGATTAAGAATGATATTTGTTTTATGGTGTTTTGCGTTTGTGTGCTGACAGCGACAGCGTTGAATTGGATTTAGTCAATGTTTTTGTCATGGAACATATGAAAGAGATGTCCTTTTCATTTTTCTTATATTCGATGTTGGTTTGCATATCGATATGATAATTGCAAACCAAATGAGAAACAAACACATTAATCGACACTTAATTAATAATCCAATCATCTACAACTACGTCATTTGGTTTTAAAAATTTGGTCTCCCTAGCATTACTCTTACTCTAATTGTTATGCAGAGTGACTAAGAACCCTGCTAAATGATCAGTCCACAGGCCTCTTTTCATTTTAAGCCGGGCTGTGGAACTGCATCAGTCCTATATACATTATGTCTGAACCTTTGAACCATGAGATTACACGACTACGGGTTCTCAGTTCTCTGTTAGTTGTTAGGATGTTATTCATGTGAAATTGATAGCTTTGAATAAATTGTAAATAGTTCTTTAACAAAATGAGAAAGTGAAGCATATTTCGATGCTCCCAAATTTCTTTTAGTATGAATGGAGGGGATTCTATGTTTAGGATTTTTTTTATGTGAAAGAAAAAGAGATGGAGCTAGCGTGCAATAGTTTCTCGTGGTAAACTAGTCACATTCCTACAATGAGTAAACACAAACATGCACGTGGTCGCACTCTATTTCTCGTCCCCCGCCTATTTTTAAGTTTGCAAGGTACAAAGTAGAGTGGCTGCACATATACGTTTACATCTGTATGTCTCTCAACATGCAGGATGTGTTGAACTTAAGGAACGTGTTGAGTTTATACATATGTTTTGGCCTATCCTCTAATAAATTTTGTAAATGAAAGGGGCAGATACTGGAAATATCTTTGTTGCACTTTCTTTGGATTGGAATTGGAATATTGAAGTATAGGTTTTTGTCTAGTTAGAAGCCAATAGAGATGAAGACTTGATTTAACTGACGAGCTGACCAGAAAGAGGTCAAATTGATAGAGTAGTGTATTTGTATGGTTTGGAGTCAATTGGCGTTAATCAGGAAGAGTATAGAATGCGGATTTATAAAAAATTTAGTTTTGAATCCCTGTTTGAGACGATAGTTCTTTTATGGTTACAGAAGGTTGGAAATTATTTAAGTAATTAATTACTCGGTTAAAAGAAACTATTTCCTAGGATCAAGTCTTGCATTGCAAAATTTGAAAATCGATGCAGTTCTATGCACAATAAGATTATTGGAATTCCTGCACCCATTTTTCTCTCAATACACTATAGAATTGCGCTTACCCTACAAATTTCCTCCTACAGTGTGTCCGAGAAATAGCACCCTTTACTTGAAAGGCTGAAATAACTTGAATTCTATTTGCTTCCAGAACTTTAATCATGGAGACCTATGTTGGTTATTTCTGGTTATAATTTGCATAATATGGTGCCTGATTCACACCGCCTGTAATATTTGTTTGTTTTATGTGTGGTTATTTCACAAGCCTAAACTGGTTAAATTCTCTGTGCAAACAAATAGTCTTTTGCTGGGTTTGACATTGTGTATGTGTTACTAGCTAAATCTGTCATTCAATCGGACAATGAATGGTTCTTCTTTTCTCCACGAGGAAGAAAGTACCCAAATGGTTCACAAAGTAGGAGGGCGACAGAATTCGGTTATTGGAAAGCCACAGGAAAGGAACGTAACATAAAGTCAGGTTCTAATGTTATTGGTACAAAGAGGACACTTGTGTTCCACGTAGGTCGTGCACCAAAAGGGGAAAGGACAGAATGGATTATGCACGAGTACTGCATGAATGATAAATCCCAGGTGACTTTTTTCATTATTAGTTCAATATATTTTGTTAGTTATTTGGTTTGAACTATCACCATATGTATATTCTTCTGGGAAATGGAATATTAAATTAATTACCGTTTCCTCACTCTATCTTCCAATATAATTGCCGTCTCTGTAGTAATACCTTATCAGAGGCTTCATATTCCTTCTAGTTTGTTATTTTAAAGAGAACGTTATCAGAAGTGAATATTTAGCCAGAGGCATCCGACCTGCTTGATCATCTTGAATTGGTTCAAGAATATTTACTTGCTATGTGAGTTATATTGAAAATAATTTCTGATTACATCTTCACATTCACTTATGCATTATATATATATATATATGCATTATATATATATATATCTGCACTTTCTGATTTCTTTTCGCTTATATATTCTGCTTGTATCTGCAGGATTCTATGGTTGTTTGCCGCCTTCGGAAGAACAGTGAGTTTCATTTGAATGACACCACAAACCGAGGTTCTTCAAGTCGAGGTCCTTTATCAACTATGCACAAGGGTGAAAGCGCCGTCTCTGAAATTGGTAATGACCAAGGGGATAAGGCAGTTGAATGCTCTTCGAAAAAGTCTACTAGCAGTCATGATTCTCAGTCTATTGAGCAAATTGATTCTGCATCCGACTCCTACCAAAAACTTGTAACAGATGCTATGCAGGCAGACTCTACTGGCCACCAGAAGGTGGGTTTGTTTTATCTTATCCTTCTTTCTTTTTGTTAATTTTTCTGTCATCTTAGCTGAGATTAACTCTACAGCACCACCTACAATGTTAGAATCTAACATACACCGAGTATCATTTTACAGGAAAAGGAAAAAAATAAAAATAAACACCATATAGCGGGTATCATGTTCCTCTATCTGGTCTGTGAAACTTTTTAGTGCATTCTTTAATTTAATGAGCTTACCAATGGGTCCATACTAATAAGTACGGCCAATGGCTAGTTTTCTGTCAGATGGTTGTTACAGAGGGAGTTGTGTTTCAGGTAGTTACCAAAGCCGCTAAATTAGTGTCTTCTAATCCCCGAACTGACATAAAATATTATTTAGTGGTTATGGGAAGGGATCTAAAGGGATGGCGGTGACCAGTGACCACCTCCAACAAGTGTTCAGTCGTTGTATAATAAGTGATTAATCAAATGTCTTTATATAAGAAGTCTTCAGTCGTCTTAGGATCCTGAACAATACTTTGTTGTTCTGTTTTTACCATACTTATTATTCTTTGAGAAATTATCACGGGGTCCAAGCGTCCAAGAAGCCATGCATAACTGATGGTGGTTTTGAACTCTATTTCTATATGGTAGTCGATTGTGTGTCCAGCCCATGAATCGTGATCCTTTTTTAATTACAAATTGCAGGGTTCTTATGATGAAGACTTCTATGCGGAGATACTGAACGATGATATAATCAACATCAACCTAGATGAATCTTTTGTGCCTGCTGCCCGTATGATGCCAGTTGTTGCCAACAACTCAGAGGCTGAACATCAATCTCAACAACATATGCAAGCCACTTCGTTGCAAGCAGTTCCTTTCCAAGGTACTTCAAACCGAAGAATCTATTTGAGAAAGAGAAAGGAAAAGTTTCGTGCAGAGTCACAGCCAAAAGCTTTAGTGAATAGGATGGACGATCGACATGCGTTGATATACGTAGTTTTTGTTTTTCTGGTATTGCTGGCTGTGTTTGTATCCAATTTTTGTTTTCCTGACGTTGCTGGTTCTGTTTCTGCTGTCCTTGGAAAGATCCTGGCAAGTCAAAAGCATCACATGTAAGTCTTTGTATAAGCTTGCTGCCATAAAATGTTATGACTTCTTTTCTAGGACCTGGTGTTGATTGATCTGTGTTCAATGTTTGAGTAAGAGTTAACGGGTAACGATAGAAGGCTTCGGCCCTTTGATCCATGACGTTGCCAAGTTTGCAACCTTCTCATTGGTGTAGATAATATCGTTTGTTAAAATAAAACAAAACAAAAAAATCGGTAGAAAAATATGTATAAGCCCTTGGATGAACATTTTTTCTTCTTTCAATCCATGAAAATTTTCCTTTTATCCTCTGGTCCCTAATTCGAAATTTGGACTCTCAATTGTTCTGAACGTCCAAATGAAATACATACGTGTGTACGTAGAGAAGAATGCGGAGAGTAATTTCTGTAACTCGGCCAACTGAAAATTTGGGCGGAAACACCAGAAAACTAGCGATCCTTGAGAACCTCTAGAGTGCAAATAGAATAGAAATTATGATAATGGGTAAGCTAAAAACAAGGTTTCTGACTTTTATTTTAACAAAAAAAATATTATATACACTAAATTTTCCCTTCTATTCCCCTCCCATTTCTCTCTAACCCTTATTCTAAAATTGGGTTAAGTGTTAAAACCTAAAAAACACTCAAATTCCCCTCAAGATTTAGCCCCAAATTAATGGTAAAGCCCACATGTGAGAGTGAAATAGGGAAAGTGGATTGGACTCGCCCAGCCCAAACGCGTGCACGGTCCGCACACGCTAGGCTGCTCAACTTTCATGGCCCACCCACGCGGGCTTGTCTTTTGGTTGTCTGATGGAAGTGATGAGCCTAACGGCTCTTTATGTGATCATGCAGCCATAATCAAATGGGCCGTTGGTTGATCCAACAGTCCACATTCAAACTTTTTTTTTAGTTTTATATTTATATATTTATTAAATCTAATGATTGAGATCGAATATAATCAAATCTAACGGTAAAAAAAAAAGATCTAACGGTCCAAATTTAAATTCAATGGCTCAAATAATTATAAAAAAAAATTTAATTCAAAATTCACCCAAATTTAAATCCCACATTCAAACTCTTCCATAGTGTTTCATAAGTTTCATGTGTCGATTTAGTGATTTTTCAATATTTATCAGAATTTAAATATTTTTAGGTTAAAATGTTCATAAAATTAATTTAGGATAGTCTACATAATGTTTTTTTTTAAACAGTAAATTTTAAATAAAAAAAATAGCCTAAATTCATACTTTAATAATTTGGGGTTAAAATTTTAGGCTAAAAATGTTGGAGCAGAAAAATTGTTTCTAGACAAAAAATTTTAGGTTTTACTTCAAGGGTTGGAGATAAGCCTTACAATGGACTAGCAATAATGTGGTTCAAATTCGTCTTTGGCGAGAATCGAGCCTAAGATCTCTCACTTACAACTGAAGAGGAATACTACTAAACCGTAGTACTGAGACCATCTCCAACCCTTGGGTTAAAACCTAAAATATTTGACTCATAAAATTTAGGTTTTAATCCAAAAAAAGTTTTTCTCCTCCAACCCTGGGCTAAATGCTAGTTTTTAGGTTTTATTCCCCCCCCAAACCCAACCCATGCTAAATGAGTGGGCTAAAAGCTAAAAGTCAAATAAAAGCCAAATTCCCCCAGGATTTAGCCCAGAAAATGGTGTGGACACCACCAACGGGACCCCACCCACATGGGCATGTCTCCCAGGATATATTGAATCCAAATGCTGAGATTGAGTATAATCAAATCTAACGGTAAAAAAAAGATCCAACGGCCCAAATTTAAATCCAACGGCTAAAATAATAATAAAAATGATTTAACTCAAAATTCACCCAAATTTTGTGATTTTTCAATATTTATTTGAATTTAAATATTTTTAGGTTAAAATGTTCATAAAATTAAATTATGATAGTGTACATAAATTTTTTTTTTAAAATTACTTTAAAAGAAAAAATTAGCCTAAATTTATTCTTTAATAATCTTAGGCTAAAAAATTTAGTCCAGAAGGGTTGGAGCAGAAAAGTTGTTTCTGGCCTAAAACCTAAATTTTATGGGCTAAAACTTTTAGGTTTTAGCCCAAGGGTTGGAGATGGTCTTATGGGTTAACTTTTTAGCCCGAGATTATTAAAAAATGAATTTAGAATAATTTTTTTCTTAAAGTAACTTTTAAAAAAAATTATGTAGATGATCTTAATTTAATTTTGTGAACATTTAACCTAAAAATATTTAAATTCCGACAAATATTGAAAAATCACTAAACCGACACCATGAAACTCGTGGAATACTACGAAAGAATATGTGACACACCCCAACCTAGATCGAGGCATGCTGGCCGTCACGTGAGGGTGACGTAGCCATGTACACATTGCGCAAGCAATAGAGATATAAGGAAATACGAATAACTAAAAACCAAGTTACCATCAATACTAGCTAAGAAAATGTGCTAGTGTGAGATTAAGTGTGAAATACACAACAAGAGCATAAGTAGCCTAAGTGCAGTCCGACAGGACAAGTACTAATTATACAAAACCCAAAGGTGATCCTACATTTGTGAAATCTGTCAGAACCTCCGGAAATCCTCGTAAGCCACCAACGATAACTCCTACCTAGAACCTGGAGGGGCGCAAAACAGAAAGTGTGAGTGGGCAAAAACAAATCTTTTCAAAACCATTTCATTTCTCAAATGTTCTAACCCCTCGTCGTAAAACCTGTATAATTTCCCTGAAAATAGAATATATTTGAATCTCAAAACCATGCTCAACAAGCTTTAATCATAAATATGTCATGCCAAATATCTCAATATGACAAAATAAGTAACTCAGGTAAAATAAACCAATGAACTCCTAGCTCATAAATCATACCTGCACACGAGTCAGAACCACCTAAAGTGGTATGTACGACATGACTAGGTGTAAATAAATACGCTCTAGTGCTACGATCACGTGAAGACTGTGCGAATAATCGCGAGTCACCTAGGAGTCGGAACCACCTATAGTGGTATGTACGACAAGCCTGTGCACCTAACTTGGATCCAAGGTGAGCGTATGGTGCGGGAGGTGAACATCATGTGAAGGACTGTGCCCTAACCATGACGGGAGCACTAACACCGGGGTGCAGGTTTATGAGCTCTCAACACATCTCACATAATCATCAATTTACATAAACAATCTACAACTCACATGGTATTTACCTGAGCTTCCACAGCGTCAAATCACATTTATGCATACTATATCAATTCAATGATCTACATATAAATCAATATGCATGACATTTCTAAACATAAATTCATTTAAATCGATTTTCTGGTAAAAATCTCAAGTAATACGGAAAACCAAAAGCCCACTCACTGGTATGTGGAAGGGTCGTAGCCCCCAACCCTCGATTGACTACGCTCGTCTTCAGGATAGGTCTCACCTATATGCGAAACAACTATATAAACGTTAATTTAAAGCACATAAACGAAACTAGCTAATAACTTCTCATACATTGCTCAAATGAGGTGTTTGAATATACCAACGTGATCTACTCAACCTCATGAACATCCTCATTTATTTTTTTTTAAATTTGGACGACCCACGCTCTAGCCAAGGCACGGCTAGACGTGCCCCCACGAGCGGCCAAACCCTAACTGAGCCTAACGGCCGTTAGGAATATTCCATTAAAACCTTAATAAAACTTAACGGCGTTACCTGACGCCGTTAGAATATTCCGTCAGATTTGATGAAATATTCTCCTTCGTCTTCCTTGGTTCGTCGGAGACCGTCGCCGGTGTCGCTGCGATCGTCGATTTCTGGAAAATATTCAGACCTTCATTTCTCATTCATTTTTGCACCAAAATCCATGAAATTTGTCTTAAAATGAAGCTTAGAGGGAGTAGAACACATTCTTACCACTTTCAAGCCTTGAAATCCACGGGATCTCGCCGGAGAAACCTTGATAATCCGGCCAAAATTTGAAACTTGTCAAACTAAGCTTCCCGACATCCAAAACACTCCAACCTTCTTCCCTGAGCTTCGTGAAGACGTCCTAAAACTCCCTAGAACCTTAAAACTCGAAGAAAAGTCCACGATCACGACTGCATGAACAGTAACCCAAATCGGGAATTCTGGTTTCAAAGGTTTCCGAGGTTTTCACGTCCAACCACCACCACCATTCGACTCCTAAGCTTGCAAGGAGTCCAAAAACACCATTCACGACCTCGATCCGTGATGTTTGAAAAGGTTTTTAGGGTTGTCCGTACAGGTTGTACGGAAATGGCAAGAAAATCTGAGTGAGGGATGAGAGAGAAGGTACACGGGAGTGGTGTGTGTGTGTGTGTGTGTGAAGGTGTGGTCCAGCTTGTCACCAACCAAAACCAACAAAAGTCTAACTTCTAATTGAGTCCAAAAACTTAGGAACTTAAAATATTGGTCCACCTCTAAAAGCATGTCATACACAACACATCTCAACCTCCAAGGGCAAAATAGACATTTCACACTATTGATAAAAATAATTTGGGACGAGCTGTCACAATATGAAACACATAAAATATTTTTTTCAATTACTTTAGCTGTTGGATTTAAATTTGGACTGTTAGATATTCTTTTTTTATCGTTGGATTTGATCAAATTAGATCTTAACAGTTAGATTCAATGAATTGATAAATATAAAACTAAAAGAAATATACATATATGGTGGGCCAACGCCACTAACCCTGGGGGAATCATGGGCTAAATTTGCCCCATAAATGAGTTTTGGTTTTAACTCATATTTGCCCCAAGAGTTGGAGCAAATTGAGATAAGTTTAGAACCTAAAATTTGAGTTTTACTCCAAGGGTTAGAGCAAGTTGGGGTAGTTTGATATTGCTATGCTTTTAAAAAAAAAAAATTGTTTCTGCTATGATGTGAGAATAGCAGCTGTAAGATAAAGTTGTTAAGTGTTTGGTAAATCTTTTTTGTAAAAGTATTTTTTAATAAAAAAAAAACAGTGTCTGAGTGTTTGATAAACTTTTATATAAATTGCTCTGAATATGTTAAATGACTAAAAATGATATAATATTAAATGTGGTATAATAATTATCAAAGACAATAATGTAGGGGCAAAGATTGTAATTTCGTAAAACATGTGGGGGTATACTTGCCATTTGAAAAGTTCATTAAATGAACATTGATTACTATGCTTTAAAAAAAAACATTTTTTTAAAAGCATGATAAACTCTACCTTTGCTTTTCTATGATTTTCTACATTTATTGACAGCAGTTTAAAAAAACACCTTTTTTTATGTTATTTAATGTTCTAGATTTTTTAATAAGCTGTTTTTTTTTAAAGCACCACAATCCCAAATCAACTCTTTTTTTTTTTTTTTGGATAGATCCCAAACCAACTCTAAGTGGCATGTTTCTAGTTCTTATAATTGAAAAAAAAAATCATTATGTGTTTTTATAAAAATTATTTTTGTTAGGCCATTTTCATTAAAGGTTTTTTTAAATTGTAAATAATAGTAAATGAGATGTTTTAAGTTTGAATTTTATAGACAACAAGTTCTTTACTAATTTATTATACTGCTTCTTAGTGTAAATACATCATTAAATTAACAAAAATGGTCAACTACATTTTATACCTTCAAATTTTAGGTGATTTTCAAAATGGGCCACAAAATTTTAATTTTATCATTTTGCACCCTAAGGATTCGTTTGTTGCACCGGACTATCTCGAACTGGACTAATTTTAGAGCTAAACTGGACTGGCTTGGCTTGGCCTAAGCTGGATAAAAATCATAAAGCTTTTGGTGCAGTACCAGACTAAGTCATAGACTAACAATTTTTTATTTTTTTAACAAAAGACTAACGAATTTTTAAACCAACAAATTTTTTTCCTTCGAAAAACAAAAACATTATCCCAAGCCATCATCATCATCATTGCTCATCCTTATCCTTGCTTAGTGCCCACCTCTTATCTCTCACACGGAGTTTCAAACTAACTTTTTTTTCTGTACTACCTTTCGCAAAGGGAACAAAGGATTCAAAGACCTAATCAAGCCTATTGAATTATTCTGACAAGTTTGCAATCATTGTAGATTTGCTTATGATTTCTTAAATAGAATCCACCTTGACCTCTCTCTTCTCTCTCATAGTTCACTGTTGTTGTTGAGAAAAAGGAAGGGGAGGGTGTGAAGGCAAGATACTGGGAGTGCACAGGGTTCCGGTGAAGTATGGGGAGAAGGAATTGGGAGGGGATTGAGAGTTAGAGGGAGAGGTCGTGGTGATGATGGGGAAGCACGCGATTGTTAAGGATTGGTAATCTGGACCTTTCAGACGGTATTAGCAGTGAAGCCAAGCTAATCCTTCAACAGTGTCAAACAAGGGACTATGACAAAAGTTAAGCCAATCCCAGCTACTCCTATATAGAGAGCCCAAACAGCACCGAACTATCTTGAACTGGACTAACTTCAGGGACTAAGCTGGACTAACTTAGTGAAGCGTTTGGTGCAGTGTCGGACTAAGAAGCTGGATAATGAAAAAATAAAAAAAAATAAAAAAAACACATGCTATATCAACCAACATCAAAATTTCAACCAAATTTGACCTTATCATGCCTGACTCCAACAATTTTCATCATGATATATTTATCCAACGCTCCCTATAGATGCCCATTTTGAGCTTTTCCAACAATAGGAGTATTCCAAGTAATTTCTTAACAACTAAACACAACTTTCAACGTTCCAAATTCAAACAACATATTACACTTAAATCTCAGTTTCAAATTCTGGCAAAAAAAAAAAATACACAGAATTATGATGCAAGCAACATCAATTGGCCATACTTTCCTGGAAGCCTAAAAAAATTGATTCCACAAAAAATTATTCAACCCTAGTCACAATCACAATCAAAATCACAATAATTTAACTCAAAATTTAGCCTCATTCCCACTTAGCAAGCCTCAGCCAAACTTAGTCAAGTTCTCTCGGACATTTCATCAAACACCTCGTGGGCACTTTCCAAATCACCCTTTTGCACATACCCATTGATCAATTGAATACACAATCAACAAATGACTATATTTTCATTCATTTGGTAATGAATTTCTTTCTCATTGGTCATGAATTCACAATCATACCACAACAAAATCAAATTCAAGTGGAGAAATTGAAAACTATAATCTAAAAAAGGAGAAGCTCTCACCAGTTTTCAGCAAAGGCGGCGATCTTATCGAGCTCGTACTGGTTCAGAGATGACGGGGAAGGAGAGTGAGGATTTAGCGGTGGTGGATTCGAAAGGGCTAAGATTGCTCCGTGAATGCTTAAGAGTCGTGGGTTGAGATTGCGGTGGAGGATTGTTCAGCTGGTGTGCGGTGCTCGAAAGCTACAACCATGGCGATTTTGCTGAGAGAAAGAGAGAGAGTGAATTGAACGAAGAAGAAATGAAGGGAGTTAGTGGATTGTTTTTCAGTTTTTGTTTGAGGTCTGGGTTTAGGCTTTTGGGTGAGATAGTGAAGGCCAATGGGATTGGGCGAAGGGGTGAAGGTGCGAAGGAGAAGGAAGAGGGCGAAAGGGCAAATGAGAAGGGAGACGACGAGGGATTAGTGGTGGGGGAAAGAACGGGACTAGCAATCTACTCGAAATTGAGGGGCATCGCTAAGAACGTCCAACGAAGTGTTCAGTCGGGGCGAGTCCTCTTTAGTCTCATTAAAACTAGTCCAGTGTGGACAACACTAGATTGGACAAACACTTAATCTAGTTTAGTCTAATGACCCTTAAGAAGGTCAAACAAACACGCCCTAAAGGTATTGAAATTGTATGAATTTATGCCATCAGCCTTATTAATTGTCTAATAATTCATTGAGTTGATAACGTTAAAGGTGGCAAACGGGTAGAGGAACCGCGGGTCGGGGTGGGTAGACTAGGTTCAGGATGGGTACATGCCGGTTTCAAATATTTTAGAGAATAAATAGGGCGGGGCGGGGTAGGCCGATGTCATTTAAAGGGCAGGCCGAGTCCTAGGATTTGGAATAATGGGGCCCTGGATGGCCCATTTCTAACAATAACAACCAGGTCCATTAGCAATTCTCTAACCCTAATCCATTATCCACTTTCCTTCCTGGACTTAAAACAGACTCCCACTCGGCTGCTGACCACCCAAACTCATTGTCCCAGCTTTGTCCGCCGTCGTCATCATCAACTTCGTCCATCACCCATCATTATCAGACCTTCATATAGGGAAACTGAAAACACTTCTCCTCTTTTTTCTTTCAATTTGTTTCTCCAAGTTACCTAGCCTCTCCCTCATCTCACAGACTCTCACTCGGCTCATCTTTTCCCACTCCCCTCCTCGACGACATCACCGAACCCAGACCATTACCGATTCACCAAAACGACCTCTAGTCCACAAACCCCATCTTCTCAACCCTTCTTAATTAGCCATTTCAGTTCCCAACTCGAAAGCCTCATCGACTCATTCTCATTCTCTCCCAAGTCTCAAGTCCAATACGTTGACAATATCGTAGATCCGTCACCTCCCAACACCTGCAAGTCGAGAAACCATTAAATCCGACGAACTAAATACAAGTAAGTGTGAAGGAGCCGAAGATCGGGAAAAGTTGGAGACTGTCACCAAATCGTGAAGCGGCGGCGTTGAGGCCGATTGAAGTTGCAAACAGAGAGACGACTAAAGTTGCAGACAGAGAGACGATTGAAGTCGAAGACATCGACGGTGGCAAAGGCTCATGTGATGCTGTTGTAGGGAAATGATGATTGTTGCTTCAATTTTTCATTTGGGAGTGGAGAAGAGTATAGAGAGAATGAAGATGATGTGAAGAGGAAAAAGAAACAAACTAGCAGTATGCCCAATAACGGAAAAAAAGAAAGAAAGTAATTGGACCCGTGAACCCGCCCATTTGAAACGGGCTGGGTTAGGTTCGGTTCCCAAACTCAAAATCTACCTGGCTCTGCTCGGCCCGTCCTTTACATTTTAAAACGGGTAGGGTTCGGTTCCTCCAAGTTTGGGCCTGACCTGGCTTGTGCCCAGCCCTAAATAACGTGGTGATCTTGAGACTCTTATATGAACTCACATGTGATTCGCATTTTCACCAAATTAACAAGATAACTTATCAATTTAATAGAGAATTAGACATTAAAAAAACCAAAAAGTAGAAAAAAGTATAAATCGATAAAATTTTAGAGTACAGTGGGTAAAATTTGAACTTTATGACCCATCAAGGAAAATGGGAGCAACTACCAACTATTTATAGAATTGGCCTAATTGGATTATTAGTTTACGTGGTGATAGGGTAGTTGGAAGATAGCTTATGTGGTAAAAAGAAAAACTAAGATTTAAGCTCATACGGTGAAGTTTGTTAGGATTTAGGTCCAAAGTTGATAATTTCATTAACTCTCCATTAATTATAGACAAAGACTATCTTTCAACTATCCTATCACCACGAGACTAATAATTCAATTAAGCCTTTACAATGTGAATATTTTATTTTGTTTTAATTTAAAGTTTTTCACTTGTTTAGTATCGTGTGTTTATAAAAGGGCCTCCCTCCATCAAGGCATTGTGTATAAATCCTGACACTTGACAGATTATGTAAATGGTATTTATTAAATTGAGGATAATGTTGATGTTGTTTAAAGTGGTTCCTTGCCCTTGCGGTGGCTCTTGAGTTTCCTTTTGAAATAACAACAGTAAACCATCATTCCCTCCCTCAAAGTTAAAAAAAAAAACAAAAAGCAAAATGATATTGAGTTTTCGTTGCCGGGCAGAGAGGAGTCCCACCCTCTGAGCTTCTGGTTCTTCTTCTTCCTCCTTTTTCATTCTCTTAACTTCTCTTCTTCTGGGTCCGAAGCGAAATGCTCCAACGAATTTAGGGTTTTCAAGATTTCAGTGTCAAGGGGGTAAAAACTATTAATTCTCATAACTGGAGAGATTGAATCTAATTTCCCCAAAATCGCCAGAAACCCAGAAATCGAAGCGTAATTTTCACCCAAAAAATCAAAAGTGAAACAGTAAAACATCTCCATCGCAAGCCCCATCGCCATTTTCCCTTTCGAGTTACACCCTTTTTTCATTTACTAATTGGGAAGGGAAAGCAGACCCAGAAATTTTCTCTTCTGCCAGAGTAAAACCCAGAAGCCTTTTCGGGTTTTGTCAACTCTGAGCTCACAAAAACCCGAAACGCCATTTGCGTGTTGGAGAAGAAAGAGCTTGTTGAGTAAGTTTTCTTAAAAAAGAATTGTTATATGGGTTATTGTTTTTACTTTCTTTGCTTGTTCTGGGTTTTACTGAATTTAAGTGTTTTTGGATTGCTTGTTAAATCTTTTTTCAGGGTTTTACTGGGAGCAGAAAAAATTGCTTTTGAATTTTTGTGCGGCTGCAAGGATTGTGATCACCAGACAAGGAAGGTAAAAGGTCTTTCCCTGATTCCCTATTATTTTGATGAAGTAAAAGGATGGTATGATGGTGTAAAGGCTGTGAGTTTTGATTTTGTTGAAATGTGGGTATGAGCTTGAGGAAATTTATGTGTTTTTATGACTACAATGAAGCTCTGTTTGATTCTAAGAGATTGAAAGTACTGAAAAATTATATTGACCTCAACAGGCTTAAGATGGAGGCTAGAAAGATCTACATATTTTTTTTGTTTTTCGGGTAATTTGGTTGTACAGATGTGTTGATTGGGATTATGTTATAAAAGCATGAGATTGATTATGTGGACTTCTTGTGCTGTGGAGGTCGGTTGTGTGTTGATAACTTGATAGTCAATATGTTTACTGAGTGTGCTGGTGACGATTCACTATGAGTGAGGTTTAATTTGTTTAGAATAAGTAAGATTTAGTAATTTTGATGATCTGGAAATTTTGGAGACTGACTGGCGAATGAATTTGTTTTAAGGAAATTGGACTGTTTACATGTTAAAATAAGAGTGACATCCAAATTAAATTTCATGCAAAATGGATTTAAGATGAAATTATGGTAAGTTTTCCAACTTAGGATTGTGCTCACCTAGTTTTCAAAAATGGGTTTGTTTGGTATTCTTGGTGGAGTCTCTCATTGAATGTTATGCACTAGGGAGAGTTAGAACCAAAATTTTAACTAGAATTACAACTTCCGGAGGGTGGGGTCATTGGGATTGTTATCATGGTGGTGGTGTACTTGTATTGCACCCTTGTGGTTGTGGGTAGTGCCTCTTTCAAGGCTGAATTCTGAGTGAAATTGTCTTTGATCCAAAAAAAAAAAAAAAAAAAAAAAAAACTAGTGAACCAAGGGAGTGTAAGATAAACTGGGATACTGGGATATATGCATCCTTTGCAGAACCAATGTCTTCAAAAAATTGTATAAAAGCTGAGCCAAAAGTTGACACCTCAGTCTCTTCATGGATTATGGAGTACCACAAATTTTCCGCTTTCCTTATTCCCATATTTTAATGAGATGGCATTCTTAGCACCTTATATTTTTATATACTATTTGTCATCTGCCCTTTGAGTCCTGGGTGACTTACTAGAGCAGTCCGCACAAAGTTGTTGCCCCTTCTATGCTTTATAAGTGGAACACGGACATAAATCACATCACAAAAGAGAAAATCCGCATATGAAAATCTTGCAACCTAGTCATACACTGGTTACCATGCAGGTCTCAGTGCAGAAACATACTCCAAGGATGCTATCTGGTAGTGTAGATGCCACACAGTTGAAGGATCCTCATTCACTTGAAGTTCATCCGAGAGGTGCCAATTCTCCCACTGACCCATCACACATTCCCCCTTCAACAGTTCAGGTGCAGACTGATTCAAGGCATCCAGTTGAAAACAGTGCTAGAAAATTTTCAGAGATAGAATCTTTCTCAGATTCTGATGGAATGCAAGTCAGTCAAATGCCACCCTCTTGTGTGGTAGCTTCGGATCAAGAAAGGGATTGCTCCTCAGTTCCTACGCAAGTATTTAACAAGCCACAGCAACAGCAACAACAATTGCACTATTCAGAGTCATCACTTAGTATGCATGGAAATGCTGGTGGTACTTTTCACCCGTATTCAGGGACAAGGATCAATACTTCTGCATTGCCTGTCAAACAGCAACCTTTTGATGCACAACCAAGGCAAAGTCTACAACATCAAAGCATGGGTTCTGCTCAGTCAGGTGGGCAAGCACATGGAATGAACATCATTAGTATGTCCAAAATGGGGAGTCAAAATTCTATGAATGACCCTAGTAGACTGGAAGGTGGATCTTGTTCTCTCTTGAACAATAATGCTACTTTAGAACAGAATCCCGGTCCTTGTAAATCGTCAAATAAAGAGCAGAGTTCCGATCCTTTGTCATCAATGGCATATGTCAAACAGGGATCGTTTAATCAGACTATTAGGCAGCAACACAACCCCTCATTGCCTGATTCACAGGTATTGCCTTCTGTTTCTGCTGCACTACTTGAACAGGGAAATGCATCATCTGGAATTCCAATGAATGAAGTTTTAGAGAAGTCTTCTAGATTAGGCGCTTCAACATCTGTAAGCATTGCTCCTTTATCATCTAAAAGCACATTGCCCACAATTTCTGTTTCTCCTTCCCTCACGATGCAAGTCAATCCTAGTGTCTCGGTAATTCCATTCCCCTCATCTACATTTTCCTCTATATATGCTTTTGTTTGGTCATGATAGATACTTCCTATATTTTTATTGATGTGTTTTCTGAAGTGTACTCTATTGAGAACTATTTATAGAACTACGTACATGAGAGTGGCTACTCCTATTGTGGCGCTCTTTTGCAATGGTCGTAAAGCAGAAAATATGTATTTTGTATCTTTATGTCCTGTAATGTTTATCCGATTTCTCATGACTCACAGGATGATATGACATAACTGGTTTGGAGTGTAGTTATTCATTAATCAGTAATAATACACCCCCTTGTTGTTAGGAAAGCTGAATTTCATTGAATGATCAATAAAGTTACACTATTGTTGTTTATATACAACTATTTACTCTCTCACATAACTCTAACCTTATAACTAACTTGCCACCTATTACAACAAACTCAACAAATTAACCAACTC
Organism: Malus fusca; assembly: GCA_035220775.1. Taxonomy (NCBI): domain Eukaryota; kingdom Viridiplantae; phylum Streptophyta; class Magnoliopsida; order Rosales; family Rosaceae; genus Malus; species Malus fusca. Next base: position 15,375,284 of record CM069061.1, read on the forward strand.
TTAAGTTTTATCACTAACTGAGTCTTTTACAGTACTATCCTTTATATCCCCCCTCAAACTGAACTGAGGAGTACGAAGAGACAATTTGGATCGTAAAAGATGAAATCTGTCTTTGGATATTGACTTGGTGCAAATATCTGCAATCTGGTCTTTGGTGCAAACAAAATGAACTGAAATGGCCTTTGACAACACTTTTGCTCGGATGTAATGGTAATCAATCTCAACATGCTTTGTTCTAGCATGAAACAAAGGATTCTTAGCAAGAGAGATTGCAGATTGATTGTCACACCAGAGTTGAGGACAATATCAGTAATCAACTGACATATCCATGTGATTTCAGCTGCAGTATTTGCTAGAGATCGGTACTCAGCCTCTGTGGAAGAACGAGCAACGGTTTGTTGCTTCTTAGCACTCCAACTCATGAGAGAAGATCTCGTAAAAATGCAGTAACCCCCAGTTGATCTTTGATCAATTGTACAACCGGCCCCATCAGCATCAGAGAAGGCTTTGAGACCTGGAACAGATGTGGATTTGGAAAACCAAAGACCAATGTCAATAGACCCCTTGAGATATCTGAGAATTCGTTTGACAGCCTGAAAATGGGATTGCCTTGGATTGTGCATAAACTGACAGACAAGATTGATTGCAAAAGATAAATTTGGCCGAGTCCAGGTTAGATAATGTAGAGCACCAACTAAAGATCGGTATTCTGCAGGATTTTCAAGCAATGGAGATGAGTGATCCAACTTAGATGTAATGAGAGGAGTTACACATGGTTTGGATCCATCCATGTGAGCCTTCTTCAAAAGATCCAAGATATACTTGGTTTGTGAAATAAAGATGCCTTTGGAAGATCTCTTAACTTCAATACCCAAGAAACAGTGAAGAGAACCAAGGTCTTTGACAGGAAAGAGTGAGTTGAGTTGAGAAATAACATGCTTGCAGGCTGCAGTGGATGGTCCTGTGACAATGATATCATCAACATAAACCAAGACAAAAACCATGGGGTCCTTTTTGACAAACAAGGAGTGATCAGACTGAGATCCAGTAAATCCAAGATGTTTCAATGCACCATGCAGTTTTTCATACCAGGCTCGAGGGGCCTGTTTAAGTCCATATAGGGACTTATGTAATTGACACACATGAGTGGAATGAGCTGCATCCTCAAAGCCAGGGGGCTGTTGCATAAAGACAGATTCAGAGAGAGTTCCATGCAAGAATGCAGTATTGACATCAATTTGATTTAGACTCCTATCAAACTGAGCAACAAGAGTGAGTAGTAGTCGAATAGTCACATGCTTAGCCACAGGACTAAAGGTTTCAGTATAATCCAACCTTTCTTGTTGATGGAAACCTTTAGCAACTAAGCGAGCCTTGTACCTATCTATGGTACCATCAGGTTTTCTTTTAATTCTGAAAACCCACTTGCATCCCACAATGTTTTGATGATCAATTTTGGGTACTAAGGACCAAGTACCAGTTTGTTGCAGGGCATTAAACTCCTCCTGCATTGCCTTAACCCAATGTGAGTACTTTGAAGCTTGGAGATAGGTAGTGGGAACAAAATCATAGGAGAGATGAGAAGGGAGAGGATGCTTGGTTGCAGAATAGACTTTGGGTTTGTAAATACCAGATTTGGACCTGGTTTGCATGGGATGGGTATTGAGAGGAATGGATAAAGGTGAAGATAATGAAGGAGCTGCAGGGATTGGAATGGATGAAGTTGATGGAGAAAATGAAGTGGGTATGGTAGAAGGTTGTGAGGAAGTGAGGTGAGAAGGAATGGTATTGGAAGATAAAGATGCACTTGGGAGAGTAGGACACTGAGAAACTGCAATATTATGAAAGGGAAAACTGCTTTCATCAAAGAGCACATGCTTGGAAATATATAACTGGTTTGTACTAAGATCCAAACATTTGTAACCTTTGTGATTGAGACTATAGCCTAAAAACACACAGAGCTTGCTCTTGAGATCTAGCTTAGATTTGGAATAGGTTTGTAACCATGGAAAACAACTGCACCCAAAAGTTTTTAGAGTGGTATAGATAGGTGATCTGTGAAATAAACATTCCCATAGAGATGATCTGGAGGCAGTAGGTAATCGATTAAGAAGAAAGACAGTAGTGGAAAAAGCATGATCCTAATAGGGATGAGGAACTTTGGAAACTGTTAACAGTGTTCTAGCAGTCTCAACTAGGTGTCTGTGCTTGCGCTCAGCACAGCTATTTTATTGAGGAGTGTGAGGACAACTTAGTTGATGACTTGTACCATTCTTAACAAGAAAGTTTGAGAATTGAGTGCTGAGAAATTCACCTCCAGAGTCTGATCTAAGAGTAACAATTTTGGTATGAAGCAGATTCTCAACAAGACCTTTGAATTTAACAAAAGTAGAGAACACATCAGATTTATATTACAAGGGATAGAACCAACAATATTTTGTAAAGTCATCAACAAAGATGACATAGTATCTGAAATCATTCACAGAGGTAACAGATGCTGGCCCCAAACATCTGTGTGCAGTAGCTTTAATGGCTTACTTGTATAAAAAAGAGACAGGAGTAAATGGCAATCTAGAACTTTTACTTAAGGCATAACTATGGCAAATAGACTTGTTTGAGCCACTAGACAGAGAGATACAAGATTTAGCAGCCAATTTATTTAATATCTTCAGAGAAGGATGGTCAAGTCTTTGATGCCAAAGATCTCTGGAAGTATGAACAGAAGGAGCAAGAGCATTATGAGGACTGATCATAGAGCTAGAAGATGGTGGCTGAAAGTGATAGAAACTATCTTTTACTGGACCTTTAAAAAGCATCCTCCCCGAAGAAATATCCTTCACAGCAAAGTGAAAGGGATAAAGATGCATAGAACACCAATGATCAACAAGAAACTAATTTGCAGAAAGCAATTTGTGTTTCAAATTAGGAACATGTAACACATTACAAAGTTGAAATTTGTGATGAGGAGTAAGTAATGTAGAGGAACCAGAGTGAAGAATAGGCAAACCTTTGCCATCACCAATGTAAACTTGCTCAGGTCCAGAGTAAGGCTTTGGATTTTGCAAAGTCTTGTAGGAATTTGCCATATGATTGCTAGCGCCAGAATCAACAATCCAGGTAGGTTGAGTAGATTGTGTGCTTGCAACCATATCAAAAGGAGAAATAGTGCTAGAGTGATTGGAATAATGTGGATTCATGCGCTGAGGGCACTCAATTACATCATGCTCATATTGACGACAAATTTGGCATGGAATCTTTCTTCCAGAGAAATTTGAATTGGATCAACCACCACGATTGTCCCTTTGATAGTTGTTACGAGATGAATTTGATCGATAGTTATTAGATCTGAAATTGCCTCATCCCTGAAAATGTCTAGGGTTTGAGAACTGGCGATCACCACCACAACCTTGTGATGTATGTTGAACAACAAACGCCTGAGACGGGGGAGTAGGAAGAATGCCAGCTGTGGAATTGAAGGCCTGAATTTGCACAGATGAAGTAACTTTCTTCCGATTTGTCACTTGAATCTCTTTACTGAGAAGAAGACCATGTAGTTCATCAAGAGTGGTGGAACCAAGCTGGAATTGAATTGCATCAACAAACGACTCATATTCTAGTGGTAAACCATGAAGAGTAACGGAAATGAGTTCGGAATCTTCAATCGGAGCACCAGCATTGGCAAAAGCATCAGCAATTTCTTCGATCTGTTGAAGATAGTGAGCGGCGTGGAATCGCCTTTCGAGATGCTGCGCAGACGTGATCGGAGCTCATGGATGTGCGATTGAGAGGCCGTCGCGAGGCGCGACTCCAATTTTGCCCAGAGCTCTCTGGATGTGGTGACTCCAATAGTGTAAGGAATGATGGATTTAGAGAGCGTGGAATTGATCCAAATTAGGATGTTCTGATCATTCTCAAACCAAGAAACATATTCCGGATTCAAGATTCTATTTCCAGCAGCATCAGAGGTGAGGTGGAGGAGGTACCGAGCCATCAAGAATTCTGGTGAGGTTATAGCGACGGAAGATCGGAGCAAACAGTGCACTCCAGGTAAGGTAATTGGTCGTGGTCAGCTTGATTGGCACCATAGATCCAATATTTTGGATCGTAATTGAAGGTGTAGAGAGAGAAGAACTGGAATTGGAGAGAGGAGAAGGATGAATCTGCGTCGCCGACTCAGAGGAAGGAGAAGCAGAGGCTGCCATGGAAGAAATTAGGGTTTGGAAGAAAGCTTAGCGAAGAAGCTTTGAGCGGGAAAGCCTAGCAGAGAAGCGTTGAGCGGGAAAGCGTAGGATTTGGACCAAGTCGGTGGACAAATGGCGGGTGATACCATGTTAGGAAAGCTGAATTTCATTGAATGAATCAATAAAGTTACACTATTGTTGTTTATATACAACTATTCACTCTCTCACATAACTCTAACCTTATAACTAACTTGCCACCTAATATAACAAACTCAACAAATTAACCAACTCTAACTTTTATCACTAACTGAGTCTTTTACAATACTATCCTTTACACTTGTTTCCTCATTATATTGTTTTGATGCGCCTTATTGGATGAGCTAGTTTCATGTTTTAACTTCCTTCAGCAGTTTACTTTGTCCTGCAATATGTTTGTCTTTAAAAGTCGATTTTCACTTGGTATGAACAGGATGATCTTTCCACTTCATTAATGGCTGATGTCTTTTCTGCTTGGCATTCTTACCAGTTAGGCCCTCAGATAACATCTGGAACCTCTCCTTCTGGGGCTCGTAAGAAAACCCTTCCAAAAAAACGTTCTCTTGGCCAAAACAAGCCACTCGAAACACTTGGTTCATCACCGTCGCAATCAAGGTAAAATAAAATTTAATTGTTGTGTCACAGTTTGAATAATCTCATTCTCTATTTCCCTATAACTTTCTTATGTTGTGGGTCTCCTCAGTAAGAAGCAAAAAGTATCTGGGACCTTTGTTGATATAGCAGAACTGAATGATGTCACTTCTGTCAGTGGAGTCAATCTCGAGGTACACTGTTGACATCTTCAATTCTTTTATATTATGGAGTTTTAGTAAGTGAAAATCGACACCTCTTTTGTTTAAATTTGCTCAGAAGTCAGAACCCATTGAAATTCTTGATGAAAACAGGAAGAGGAAGAGCTGCTATTTTCAGGGCCCAAGAAGCATAGTAAAGCTTCAGAAGCCTCTCGAAAATTTGTGCAAGAAGAAGAGGAAAGGCTGATTTTGCAGAAGGCTCCATTGCAGAAAAAGATAGGGGAAATCAGTTATAATTCTTTGCTTATCTATTTATCATAGAGGTGTCTTTTAACCTTTTTTATTTTATGATAAACTTCTTAAACAGTGTTCCTCTCACGAAAAGTAAAATTAACATGATAGGACTTACACATGTGTCTTTGATAGTGGTCAAATGCGGTTTGAAAAGTGTACGACACGATGTAGAGCGATGCTTGTCAATGGTGAGGTGCTAACTACCATGTTCTTTATTATTATGAAAAACTCACACGTTATCTTATTCCCCTGCGAACTTAATCTTCAGTGTGTTGAGGAAAGGATGAGGAGGCTTATAAATAATTTGATCCGACTGTCAAAGCAGGTTTGTTTTTCATTTTTTGTTCCTGCTGAACAGGAATTCTCTTGCATTATATATTTCCTTACTTCGATTCAATGTCCTTGTGCTAGTGGGTTGATGCTGAAAAGTCAAGACACCACACTATTACTACCTCTGATGTTCGGCAACAAATTATTGATCTCAATCGGAAGCCTAGAGAAGAACGTAAAAAGAAGCGGGCTGAGGCAGAAAAGCTCTGGAAGCTTAATGAAGTGAGTCTCCCTTTAAACATTATATTTCATATTTTTACAATGCACACATGATAAGCTACTAGTGCAAACTATATATTACATACATTTACGAGTATATGTGTAAGATAAGGAGAATGATGAAGGCCATCCTAAATCATTTAAGGTATGAGGAATTCACTCAGCCTTAAAGCTATACATCTAAAACCAATAGATCATTTAGTCTTCTGTGGCTTCCGACTTGGTGCAGACAAACAAAAAGGACAATGACAAAATGAGGACAGCAGCAGCAGCAAATGTTGCTGCCCTTGCGGCCGTTGGGGGAGATGACATGTTCTCAAAATGGAAACTTATGGCACAAGCACGGAAACAACGTGATGGTGAGATTGATGCAGCATCTAGATCCCAGCCAGTTCAAGGTGTAAACCGCACACCTACATCTACAGCTGGAAGAATTATGGAGAGTCAAGAAGCAGAGAAAAAGGGTGTTGCTGCTCCTGTTGCTGCAGCTGGTAAGTATCATTTAGCTACATCGTTTGTCAAATAAATGATTTGGTAAGTATATAGTAGCCATATGTCAGTACCTTCAGATTTCATTATTCCTTGGCAAACAAATTGAATCAGCAAAGGGGATTTATTCTATAAGATTGATGCTAACGGCAAATGCACACATCTTGGATTTACACTAGTAACATAATACAACTCTTCTCATTTCATATAAGTGGACGAGTTGGCATATATTCATTTACACATAATTATCTGAATATTGGTGTAATCGCCTCGGACTACAAAAGTTTATTAAGTGCCATGCCCACAAATTTGCTTCTATTTGTGCAATGTGTACCACTTCTGTATACAATTTCTTTGAATGCAAGGAAATCGGCTTGACAGCTGTCTGCACGAGAATCCTTTTGTTAATCTCCGAAACTAAAACAGGGCGGGTGTGGCTTCCACCAAGGAGCACCTTTGTTTTGATTAGAGTAACATAACCATCCTTCTAATGCTTTTACCAGGATGCAAGCAGTGTTATAATTGTTTCTTTATCAAAATCGCTTTTTAGTTTTCATTTCTTTTGGCAAATTCCCGTTTGCCATCCATAATTCAGAGTCTGTATTTTGGCTGGGTGTTTGTTGTGAATGTTTTTCATTTGGTGCCTTGTTAATTGCCCGTTTATGTATTTATATATTTATACTTTGCGCAGCTACTTCCAGAAAAGCCGGAAGTAACCAAGTTACCACGACTCAGACAAGGATGGCTCGTAGTATATCAGTCAAGGATATGATTGTTGTCTTGGAAAGGGAACCTCAGATGTCGAAGTCCACTCTGCTGTATCGGTTGCATGAGAGAATCCAATCCGACACTGCTATCGCTTCGTCAAATTGAAAGAAAAGAAAAACAAGGAGATCCCATACATCAATCTGTCTCAAGGGTTCTGATGGCCTTATCACCCCATTACAGGGGAGCATGAAATTGTAAAATTTGCAAGTCTCTCGACAGGTATGAATCAAGTAGCATCACAAAACTAAGAGCTTATGACATTGGTCACATAATTTGTCAAGGAAATCCTTTTTGTTGACGAGTTTGTATACAAGCGTGAACCGGTTCTTAAGTAAAAAATCTCCTCTCTATTTGTTTAAGTTTTTATTTTGAATACTTCGATATATTTACTCTAATGGGTAGGGGATTTGGACTAAGGCACGCAATGGATTTTGTTATAATAATTGGTTTGAGCTTGCAATAGACATAATTGAACATAAGATCTTTTACTTACAAGTGAAGAAAAATATTGTCAGATTGTAGTACTAAGTTGTTGTTTTCCTCTAACTTTTAATAGGAACTTTTGGTTTATTTATTATTTGCAGAAGTCGTGCCACGCGTTTGTGCGATTTCGGCAATTTCAACGTCTTTTGGTAGTTGATATATTTTGATGGTGAAGGACAAAGTGAGTGCAACAAATGAGTGAAGTGAAACTAGAGGGGCCATTGAAGGCAGCGTGGAATTCGACCTATGTTTAGGGGACAAATTCAAGTTTTCCATCCCTTATTGCGATAAAACTTTGAACATCTGAACATCACATGTGTGTCTCGTACGTATTTAACTTTGGCATCTATTACTAAAACCAAAAGAACTGTCTTGGCAAATCCACATTCTTAATGCGTATAACGTATTTGACAAAAAAAAGAAGAAGCGTATAATGTGTTTTATTTGTTTATTTTTCAATTGCGAATCTACATTTTTTTTATTTAAACGTGTTGAGAATGAATTTAACGTTGATGAGAAAAAAGAATCAATTTGCAATATGGGGAACTTTGCCATTACATTCTTACATGGTGGAACATTAACTTTTTACATGGTATCAAAAATAGGTTGTCCCATGTGTGATGTCAACTGCCACATGTGCTCCATGTAACCCATTTGTGTTGTCCACATGTTAGGCTTGACAATTTGCCAACACGTGAGGTGCGTGTTGAGAATAAATCTCATATTGATGAGAGAGTGGACTTTGCATGTGTTAGGTTCAATTCTTGTCGATGGCGAGTTCAAGTCAAACTATTATGACTGACTTATTGTGTGACTTTAGACTGAATCATGTAATCCTTCGTGTAAATATATCGTTGTCGTCGAAAAAATGTTTGTGGGTCCAATAAAACTTGAATTACTTCCTGCAAGAAGCACAAATTATATGTTTCTTGTAAGAAGTACTTCAAGTACTTTTCGATGATTCACTTGCATTTTTACTAAAGAATGTTCAAATTTTTTTTTCACAAAAGACGTTTTCAACCATTTTAAAAGTATTTCCAAATAAAAGGTTAATTACACACACCCCTTGAGGTTTATTAAAGTTTTACAAAACTCTCTCATATTTGAGACATTATACTAAGTACTAACACTTCCTCACGTTTTAATTCACTTTCACATAACCTCTTTAGTCAAACTTTTGTTAATAAATTGACAATTTACTCTTATAACGAATTAATTAAATAATAAAGAAATATATTAGAAAAATAAATAATTAAACATTAAAAAATAAATTAAAAACTTCTCCCTCTCTCTTTCTTTCTTTGACTTATTCACACCACCACCATTCTCCCCTGCCTGCTCACTGCCCAAATCCTTCAACTCCTCCACCAAGCATAAGTCATATATTTATGAAGAAGAAAAAGCCATCGATTGATCATTCCACTATGGAAAACCCTGCATTGTTGTTGGCACCGGAGAGTTCTGGCGCCGCCATGGCCATGAAAAGCAACCCATGTATTCTATGGGTTGTACGATCTGGAACCACAATCCGAGGAGGGAGCGGGACTAATCTAGATTGGGTTGGGATGGTTGGGTGGGAACGCGCTGGGGAATGGGAAGTGGTGAGAGATGAGGTTCACAAATCTTATTTTTTTCGACATTTTTGGATTTTGGGTTCTTTGTTTCTCAAATTTTGCATATAATCTCATCTGGAAATACTACATTATGTTCTGGACCATGTGTATGGTTCATGCATACAGAGAACAAAGATTGGACCTTTTTCGAAAGGGTGGGGCGGGGGAGAGGAAAGGGATGAACGTGGCGATGGTGAGACGGCGTAAAAAAATTAATTTTTTAAAAATATTTTCTTTATTATTTAATTAACTAGTTATAAGGTTAAACTTGCCAATTTATTAGCAAAATTTTGACTGAAGGGAGTATGTGAAATTGAATTAAAACGTTAAAACGTGAGAGGATGATATTGTAATGTCTCAAATGTGAGATGGTTTTGTAAAAACTTAATAAACCACACGAGGTGTTCGTGTAATACACCTTCCAAACAACTCCTAAACTATTTAAAAGAAGAAGTTAGAACGAAGGTCTCCACTTTAGGAAGTGATTCTCTTGCAGTAGAGGAGGTTAAACCTTTTTGAAGAATATGGGAAGTTTCTCAATAGTCGCAGCAGCTGCTTCAAGAAGGTATTATATGCATTTACATATATAAAGGGACAAGACAAAAGCATGAAGCTTTCATAATATTGGTTACTTAGTTTATTACTTTTTAAAAAATATTTTAATAAAAAATTTATTTAAAGTAACTAAAATTAAAACAAAAGGCAGAAATATAAAATAATATAAAATAGTCAATTACCACATGCGTATGATAAAAGACTATTTTTTTATGAGTAAACTGCCAATATGCCTCCTGAACTATCACCTAACTTTCGATTTCCCCCTGAACTTTTTAATTGGAAAATTAAGGATTTAAACTATTTTTTTTGGCCAATTTACCCCCTGCTGTTAATTTTTCATTCATTCCATCCAATTAAAAAGTTCAAGGAGGAAATCGAAAGTTGAGTGATAATTCAGAGGGCAAATTGGCAGTTTAACCTTTTTTTATTGAACAAAAAGAATAATCGTAATTAGTGTTTATGTTTTCTTCTATTCACTTCATTCCCATCAAAACTAGTTATCCAAATGTATCAAATAAATAGACTGTTGATTATGAATATAGTACTTGACATTCGCACTGTTGATTTGTTTCATAAGTTTGTATGTATAAATGATCTCCAATTCGAATGATATTTTTTGTAGTAATGATTTTTAATGAAGATTAAGAAATTGAACAATTCTAATTATGATATTTATATCACTAAGATACGTTATTCACAAATATTGAAATATGACATTCTCCTTATCGAGAATGCAAGTATTATTCATTGTACTAATGTACTTAGTGATAACACATCCCGACCCGAAATGTCCACCTAAACTTCGAATTGAGCTGTATTTGTCGACATCAGAAAGGTGACTAAACCTTAAAGTGCCTAAATGTACGAGTGAGCGGGAATGAACTAATTTCACACGTGATGTCAGAGCATAAGTAAAGTACAGTAAAATTAGAATAAGAACTGCACCATCAGAAGTAGTCTCCGATATTAGCGTTTGCCAGAAATCCTTGTCAACACGAACACTGCCACTAACTCCTGGAGGGGCGAAAAACAAGGGTGCATGAGCCTAAAAATAAAACTTTGTAAAACCTTTTTGAAAATGTAATAACTGCTTACCGTAAAACAAGTATAGTTTCCAAACATAATATACTACGTATAATATGAAAATACTTACCATAAACAGTAATATTCCGAGAATGCAATACTTCACAATATTTCGTAAATAAACACCTAGCATCTGGTAATCACAATATCTTGCATATCGAGTGCTCATCAACATATGCTGACACACGAGTTCATGCATAGATATTCTGACATGAATAAAACTGAGTGTAATAATGATTTACGCTCTAGTACCACAATCACGTGAAGACTAGCGCTATGCACAACACATATAAGTCTTAACTGCCTATAGCAATCTAGGACAAAACTGACACTTACAATAGATCCAAAGTGATCGTATGATGCGATGTGAACATACACGTGAAGCCTGGCCCTGGCCCGAGTGAGTACAAACACCAGTGTAGCACACGATGAGCAAATAATGTAAATATAATCCTTGCAGCGATAAAATTGATAATTCTAGTCAACAATACTATTCATGGTCGTAGATATAATTAAGGTAACCCATAATAATACGCATACATGTGCATCCTGTAGGATGTAGCATAATTTCATAAATTCCGTCAATACACTAATTCTTATAAACGTTAATCTAATCTAGACGTAACGTAGAAAATTCTTTTTCAAATATATAAATGAAAACTAATAAATATATAATATTTAAAAGCAAATACCCACTCACAGGTATATGTACCCGTCCAACTATTGTGCTCAAGGTACACCTTCAGATGGTCCTCTCCTAAACAAAATTACTGCGCTAATCAATAAGGTAATAATAATCAAAGTAATAAACTTAATTTCCCCTAATTTGCACAAGAACGGGATTTTCGTCGGAAATTTCTAAAATAACACAACAGAGTCATTTCTTAACCATTTTTCCCACATGAGGTATCAAAATGAAACTTAGCACGAGGGGAATGTTTTTATACCTCTTTGAGAGAACAAAACTTGGTCAGAGGTGACGGGAAATTAGCTTAAAAGTCATTGCCATATTCGGGACTTTCTAGACATAGCAGGTTTCGAGCATGCAAGCTCAAATATGTGATCTAGGGGTTGTGGGAAGTCGTCCTACACTTTCAAATACGACCAAATCAACAAAGTTTGGCTGGGTTAGCTTGGAAAAATCCTACAACTTTCCGGAAAAATAACGAGGTTAGAAAAAGTCTACATGCACACCAGTACATACATGCATGCCTGAAAATCCACTAGAACTTGAAGGATAGCCTTGGGAAAGAAAGTCGGAGCTTACTGAGAAATGGTCAAGTTCCACTAGTAAATAAAATAGGTTGCACGACGACATTTTGCGCAACAAACAAAAATTCGTCGCACAAGACGCACTTGCACGACAAAAAAAAACTTCGTCGCGCAAAATAGAAAAAATAGAGAAAATAAATAAATTAAACTTGCGCGACGAAAATTTCGTCGCGCTAAGTATTCTTGCGTGACGAATATTTTTTGTCGTCGCTTAAAGTCAGCAAGAAAACGCGGGTAATTTAATTTGGAGGGAAAAACTTGCGCGACGAAATGTTACTTTTGCGCGACAAATATTCGTCGTGCAAGTTCCACCAACTTTTCACCTTCCAATAGATCTGAATCAGGTAAATCTGAGGCTATTTAATGCAGATGTTTGCGTGACAAAGAGTTCGTCGCGCAAAGATCCTAACTTTACTATAAATAGGCGCTTTTACTGTCCTTTTCTTCACAATTCTGTTTGTGCTGAGATGGCGGATAAAAACAACAATGAGAGTGTGTGCAAGGCCGACGCACATCATATGAGAGAACATTTTGCGTTTGCTCGTGCAATTGCTGCAGCTATGAGGAATAATTACCCCACTGCTGAGTGGCGTTCTTGGAAAGATGTGCCGGGAAATGTGGCGTTAAGGTATTAACTATTTTTAGAATAATATATTAGGTATTAATTATTTATAGAATAAATATTTAAAGTATTAATTAATTTAAGAATAAATATTTAAGGTATTAAATCGTTTGTGAATATTTGTTTGTAATTACAAAGTTTACGTAAACATATATATATCTATGTTTACGTAAACTTTGTAATTACAATTATTTTATTCTATTCGTCGCTCAATATATTGCGCGACGATAATTTGTTGTGCAAATACACCTTGCGCGACAAATACATGTGTTTATCGTGCAGTGTGCTGTCTGAATGCGTTCAAACCTTCCAATTTATTGCTCATTAATGACGCATTTTGCGCGACAGTTTATAGTTTTGCGCGACAACTATTTCATTGCGCAAAGTTGTCCTAGTGCTATATAAACACAGTTTCAGAGTCGAAGTTTTCAAAATTTTTTTGTTTAAAAAAAATGGCCGATTCTGGGGAAGGTTTTGGGAAAAAGAAAGTTGTAGTGCGAGTAGAGAGGTACCGACGGAAGCAAGTGCCGTACTTTGAAGGCAAAAATTTGGCTGAGGTGTACGCCGAATTCATTTATGACATTAGGAATTTGGTGCGGAGGGATTGTTCTGCCGAGTTCGAGTCTTGGAAAAAGGTCCCTAAGGAGCTGAAGAAGTCCATGCTGGGAGAGTTATCGGTAAGTTTATGGTAAATAATGAAAAAATATTTTTGATAAAACGTAATATTTTTTAAATTACTAATTTATTGTTATTGGCATTAATGTAGGTTCATTGGGATATTGATGAAACCAATGAGAAGCAACGGATTTATGTGGATGGGCTTTTCAAGCAGAGATTCCATAAGTGGAAATTTGATGTGTTGCATGCGAGGGAGGATTGAAGTTGATGAGGGTTGCTTTTTTTTTTTTTTTTTTTTTTTTAAATAAGATTTTGTGGACTTTATGTTGAATTTAATGAATAAATATATGTTATGTGGACGAGTATTAATATTTGCAGTAATTATAATTTTTATTTGGGATCGTAAATTAGTTTTGTTAATTAATTTAATGTTTAATTAGGTTTGAGTTTTTGATTTATAATAAAATAAAAATTTACAGTACATACAAATAAAGAAGGAAAACATAAAAAATAAAAAATATATATTTCTAGTGCGACGAACGTCTTCTTTTGTCGCGCAAATAACATTTGAGCGACGAATACAGACATTCGTCTCGCAAGAAATATTTGCGCGGCGAAAAAGTTTTCTTTGTCGCTCAAAGGTTCCTTGTGCGACTAACATATTATTCGTCGCGCAAAATCGTTCGTCCTTTTTATCTGAAATCAGCTTTGTGCAGAGGCAAACTGCAAAAATTTTGCAGATTGTGCCTCTGCACTCATCCCTGCGATTTTGTTGAATCTGGTATCTGTCATTTTCATTTTCTCTCAATTTCTTCATCTAAACTACTCCCTCCATCTTCTCTAGGTTGATCGAGCTATCTCGGTGTGTCTGGTAAGCGTTTTTTGTCGTTACGGTAAAACTATTAATGTAAATTCATACTAACGCCATTAATTTTGTTCTCTATAGGGATGTTGTGTGTGATTAGCGATTGGTGGATAACGATTGAGAAGGTAATTTATTCGTTTTATTTTTTAAACATACACCATTAATTAAATTATGTTGAACTTAGTTTGTTATGTTTACATTGTGCTATGAAATTATATTTATATTATGTTGTTAAATTTGTACTTGACGTACAAATATGTGTTGTGATGTACGGAGTTAATTGAAATTAACTTCGTACTTGTTTTTTATTTTTAGTAAAACTTAGTTTACCGTTTAAGGATTAGTTGGATTTCGCGCATGGATGCGAAAACATGACTGCGGTCCAATTAATTCTTGAATTGTCCCATTATTTGGACAGTTTGGGAATGCACAGTTATGACGTGTAGTTTATGGTTGAAGGATTAGGTTTCGGTTGTGAAGATTTCAGTATCATCTATGTACGTTCTTCGGGTCGTACACCTGAAGAACTGCATCGAGATGCTGCCGAAATTCATCCATGTCGAAATCTAATCTGATGTAGCCGTAAATTACGTGACATAACTATGCATTCCCGAATGGTATAGGGCCCCTACTGGAGGCATAAGGTGACATTATCAGTTTGTATGAAGTTGTTGTGATTGTTGTATTGTTATTGTGGTTCTAGGAATTATGGACAGGACGTGGATATAGAACCCGAATAGATGTGCGAACGAATACTTGGATGGAATCGAGGATTTTATTGACTTTGCAAGTACACACAACCCGGGTGCAACTAGAATCCGGTGTCCTTGTAGGAGGTGTAACAACACGTTAAGGGAGACAATAGAAAATGTTCGATTTCATTTAGTAAGGAATGGAATGATTGAGACATATAATACTTGGAACCATCATGGGGAACAATTAGACAATGCTTCGTCTTCAAATGCCACAAGAGTGGATAATGTTGAACCTATTGTCGATCCTAATGAACAAGTCATGGATATTATAAATGATGCTTTTCCATTTGCATCGACAAACACCAATCACGAAGGGGAAGATGACGTGCCTACACCAATGGACAGTGCAGAGTTTGAACAATATGAAAAACTATTAAAAAATGCCAACCAAGAGTTATACTCGGGGTGCGAAAGCTTTTCCGTTCTCACGGCCATTGTGGAACTAATGCATGGAAAAATAAAGCATCGTATGTCGAACCAGTGTTTCGATTATTTTTTGGGGGTTTTCAAGAGAATGCTTCCGAAGGACAATTGTTTGCCGAAAGACCATAGAGACGCACAAAAGGTGTTGAAAGGTCTTGGATTGGGTTATGAAAAAATTCATGCTTGCAAAAACAATTGTATTTTATTCTACGAAGAGTATAAAACATTGGATAAATGCCCTGTATGCAATGAGTCGAGGTTCAAAATGACATCTCATAATAGAACCACTAAGATCCCACAAAAAGTCATGCGTTATCTACCCCTGAAACCTAGGTTGTAGCGATTGTATATGTCGTCGCATACTGCCACAGACATGAGATGCCACAAGGAAAAATGAGTAGACGACGATGTGATGCGACATCCTGCAGATGGGGAGGCATGGAAAGAGTTCGATTGAACGTTCCCTGAGTTTGCTGCTGATTCTCGTAACGTTAGATTGGGACTTGACACTGACGGATTTAATCCGTTTGGGGTTTTAAACCAAGACCACAATACTTGGCCAATTTTCGTATTTCCGTATAATTTGCCACCATGGAAATGTATGAAAAAAGAATACATGATGATGACTCTATTGATAACTGAGGATCCTAGTAGGTCAATCGATGTATACTTACGGCCGTTGGTGGATGAGCTAAAAGATTTATGGACACACGGTGTGCGCACATACGATAAATGTTGGTAAGATGTTCACTTTGCGGGCTGCAGTGATGTGGACTGTGAATGATTTCCCTGCATATGCAATGGTTTCTGGGTGGAGCACTAGGGGTTATATGGCATGCCCTGTATGCAAGGAAGACGTAACATCTAGTTGGCACGCTGGAAAAGTTTGTTACCTTGGTCATCGAAGATGGTTGCCTTGGGACCATGAGTGGCGAGAGAAGGATAAAAAGTTTGACGGGGAGAAAGAGCATCGCCTCAGACCCAGAGAATGGTCCGGTGCTCAGATTTTGGAACAGCGTAACCGTTTGGATTTTGCTCCTTTCGGGACCAATGTCACTAGGACAAGACCTGCTACACATATGAACTGGACGCACAAGTCTATGTTTTTTGAGCTCCCGTATTGGTCTAAACTAAAATTGAGACACAACCTCGATGTTATGCATGTTAAGAAAAATGTATTTGACACATTGGTCGGCACAATTCTAGATATTGAAGGCAAGACAAAGGACACGATCAAAGCTCCTATTGATTTGGAACGAATGGGAATACGACAGGGTTTATGGATGAATAGGGACAATGATAAAGCCAGAAGGGATCTTGCATTTTTTTCAATGAAACTGAATGACAAGAAAGAATTTTTAAAGTTTTTATCGTCTGTAAAGTTTCCCGATGGGTATGCTTCAAATATCGCGCGTTGCGTGAGCGTTGACGGGGGTAAATTAGCTGGCTTAAAGAGTCATGACTGCTATGTGGTTCTACAACGCCTACTTCCTGTGGGTATTCGACATCTCTTGCCACCCAATGTAGTGAAACCAATTATGTTGTTGTCCAGTTTTTTTTCGCAATTGACGTAAAAAACGTTACGAAGAACAGACGTTAATCAGTTGCGCCATGACATTGTGCAAGTTCTATGCAAGTTTGAGATGATATTTCCTCCAGCCTTCTTCACAAGTATGATACACGTGATGGTTCACTTACCAGATGAGGCATTGCTTGCTGGACCAGTCAACTTTCGATGGATGTATCCAATAGAAAGGTATATATTCCTCATCTTTTTTATTAATCGATATTAAATATATTACGATTAGTAATATGTGTATCGTATCATTTTCTTTTGGCAGGCTTCTCGGAGACTTGAAGAAAAGTGTACGAAACAAAGCGAAGCCCGAATGATCCATTATACAAGCTTGGGTGTCATATGAGGCACTTACATTTTGTGGAATGTATTTAAAAGATGTTGAGACAACTTTCAATCGTCATCCTCGCAATAATGATGGGGGTGTGAGAAAGGAGAAACTTTCAGTTTTTGCCCAGGTCGCTTTACCATTCGGAGATCCGATTTGTGGCGAGTCGTTTTCCAAGAAGGACATGGATGTAGCACATTGGTTCGTACTCAACAATTGTGAAGAGACACTGTCACACCTAGATGAGCATGAAAATATGATGAAGCAGACACATCCTTCACATTTGTATGCCAAGAAACACCGTGAATTGTTTCCGCAGTGGTTTCTCGAATATGTAAGTTTGAAGTGTTTTGTATTTGACATATATATTGTACCAATTAAGTTGCTCGAACTAACAAATTTAAATGTTTGTCTAATATTAGGTGAATCAACTGAAAGCATCGAATTCCTCCGCGTACAGTGAAAAGTTATATAACTTAGCGTTCGGACCAATTCGCGTTAAATTGTACTCGGGCTGCCATGTCAACGGCGTCAAGTTCTTAGCGGGTGCACGAGATGACAAGTTGTGTACACAAAACAGCGGTGTTCATGTCCCCGGAGGAGGCGAAAGTACATACATTGAATTCTATGGCAAACTAACAAGTGTCGTGCAATTGCTTTATAAAGACCGGTGCCAAGTGATCCTATTTAAGTGTCGATGGTTTGATACACACCCAAATAGGCGTGGAAGTGTGAAAACAGATCATGGATTACTATCAGTGAACACTACCAAAACTTGGTACGATGACGACCCTTACATATTAGCAACCATGGCAAAACAAATTGTGTATCTAGATGACCCTAAATCCGGGAAGGGTTGGAAAGTTGTTTAGAAGATAGATCATAGGAACGTGTATGCTATACCAGAACAAGACCGTACTAACGACGACATCAACAATGTTGCTGACCAACGTCTTGAATCTTTCATGAAAAGTGGTGCGGAAACACTCCGAGATACTAATCTTATCCAAGAACCATTTCAGATAGATGGAGTATCTTCAATCGAAATACCGATTCAGTCCATCACGATTGATCTTGGTAATATTCCACGATACGATGGTCCAGTGCGCACGAACGACGATGGTGACGTACCTATCGATGATAAGGAATGGGACACTGAAAATGATGATAGCGACGAAAGTGAAAGTTATTATAGTTCGGATTAAGATTAAGGCAATTTATTTGTAATTTTTTTTGTAAAACACATGAAATGTTTAATGCATTATATAGAGTGATGGAAAAAATGGTATGAATGATTCCCATTTTATATGTGAATTACTTTGTAAATAAAGTTGTTTTGTTTGTATTTTATAATAAATTGTAAATCAAAAAAAAAAAAACCAATTTAAAACACAATTGCGCGACGCATAAAATTTTTTTGGTCGCGCAAATATACTTTGCGCGATGAAATATATGTATTCGTCGCCCACGTGTCTGAAAATTCAATTAAAGCGCTTTTTTTCGTGGAAATTTTAAAAAACTTGCACGACGATTGTTTAGCCTTGCGAGACGAACACTTCGTCGCGTAATATTCTATATTATTAACCCCCGTGTGTCTCGTTCCTCCCTTACTTCCATCTTCTTCCTTTTTTCCCCGCGCAATACCCTCTCTTTCCTTCCTCTCTATCTTCGTCCGTCTCTCCTTCACTCACCTCGTCTCTCCATCCCTCTCTCAGTCCATCGCCTCTTTTTCTCCAACAGGTAATTTCCTTTTCAGTTTTTAGTTTCAATTTTGTTTATTGACTGGGGGTTAGAATTAGGGTTTTTATTTTTTCAAATTGGGGGCGGTGGGGTTAGATTTAGGGTTCGTAAATTGGAGGTTACATTTAGGTTCTTAAATTAGAGTTTTTAGGGTTCTTGATTGGGGTTAGATTTAGGTCTTAACTTAGGGGAACGATTTTGGGTAGTGAGGTTAGATTAGGTTTTCTTAAATTGGGGGTTAGATTTAGGGTGCTTCACTGGGGGTTAGATTAGGGTTCTTAAATTAGGGGTTTTTCAATTTCAAGTACAGGGTTCGAATTAGGGGTTTTCTAATTTAAGTACAGGGTTCTTAAATTAAGGATTTGCATTGTTGACTGCCACGATTTGTTGATATATAATGGGGTATTACCCTTTGTTGTTGCCTTATTAATATGATAGACTCGATTGTGTTGCTTGTTGAATTCGGCCTCCCAATTTTGAAGTTGCATTTACGTTTTGATATTAATCTTTCTTTTTCGCACAGTAATTTGAATTCCTCCATTATAGTTTAGATTTATATATATATATATATATATATATATTAGATTTTCATGAGAGGTATTAGCAAACTTCTTTTGCTGCAAATCATAGAGCATATGAACTTTGTTATGATGGGAATGTTTCAATTATTTTCATATTTCTACATCTCCAAAATCATTGAATCTGCCCATATGCATTCAGAAAATGCTTTTGACCAGCCAATGAACTGGAATTCCCATATGTTTATTTCAGTTAACAAGTTAATTTAAAATCAAATCAACAATTAGCAATCCTTTTGTAGCCATTGAAGTTGTAAGCATGTGAAAACAGAATCAAAATCTTTGTGTACTAAACAAATTAATTGCCAATTTTGTAGATGTCTCACCTCATTAGAACCCGGAGGCCGATGACTTCTACACCTAGTCCGACGACTATACCTACTACTGCCGCCACTGCTCCGGCAGAGATGGACCATAGGCCGGTCAATCCGGTTCACTCAGATGGTCCTCCAGTCCCACATGCGCAGGCATCGTCGACTTCTTCAGTGGCGTTACCTATTAGCGCCAGACGAACTCACCGACGCCCTCGCACTGTGGACCAGATGTAGCCATCGGGATCCACAACCGATGCCTCCGGTACACGGCCAGGTATACAATCCTAATTCACTCCTTCATTCCCTTGTTTACTAAGTTTTTTTATTTTAGGTTCAATTTGTTATGTCATGTAAGGATTAAAAAGTTTTCATCGTTCCGAACCTTTTATTAAATTGTTGTGATCATTGTGTTGGATATGTTTATTGTTTATGTTATTTTCAAGGTTTTGGGAAATGTTTTAATTACAGGGGAGGTTATGCCGAAATTTTAGTAGGATTTGTTATTAGTTATGGGTTAATGATTTTTTTTTCGTCTCTTTGCAGCGAAGAAAAACACCTAGGGACCTTGTCGGCAATTGAAGACGGGGAAGGTCACCTGGGTGACCAACGGTCGTATCCCAATCGAATACGATGAGCGACATCGGGCAGCACCAACGGCGGAGCAGCATAGTGCATTGGCCCACGACATTGGGCATGTCGTGCGAACCTTTTGCCCTATGCTGTGGAAGTCTTGGAAGGCGATGCCGGAGGAGACGAAGATTACGGTGCGCAATCAATTGTCCGTAAGTAGCATCGCCTTTTTAATGCTTTTCATGTAAAATTTATATATTTATATGTATTACTGTCTTTTATTACTAATGCTTTCAAAATATTTGTTATATTGTAGACAAACTACAATTTGGAGCACATGGACGAGGACAAGTTCGCGTATGTCAATCGGCTCTTCTCCGAACACTACAAGCAGTGGAAGAGTGACCTGCACCAATGGTTCCAGGAGTTTGATTATCCGTAGGTCGCTCTTGAGGAGAGATGTCCAAAGGAGTTGGAGGACCGACAAGATAGTTGGGTTTGGCTTTGCGGTCATTTTAAGAACCCGACATATGTGGTGCGTTTTTAATGACGACTTCTTTCATTTTACTTTTTTTTTATTTTTTAATAATGTTTATTATTAATTTTTTTAATTTTCTTTAACTATTACAACTAATACGTTTATTTTTTGTATAACAGAAGAAGGCGAAGGCGAACAAGATCAATCGAGAGAAGAAGACTCTTCTCCACCATTCGGGTTCGAGGCCTTTCTCCTATAGGATGGAGGCGCGACGGAAGGTATATATTACAACTTTCATTTCCAATTTTAAAATGTCGCTAATAATTTTTTTTTTCGTACTAACATTTTCCTTATCTTTTTCGATTTTAGGAGGGTTCAAAATTTCCGGAGATCGACATCTTTGCTGACGTTTATGTTCGGCCTGGGAATGAGTTGACCCAGTCCCTTCATGTAAGTAATTTCTTATGCATTAAACATTTATACTAATTCTTTCAAATTGTTTTCTATTAATAATCCATGTTTTTTTTCACAGGCAACTATGGTGGAGAAGCGACATGTGGTGCTTCAGGAGTCCGCCTCCCACTGAGGATGCAGGGTTTCACATCGTCATAGAGACGTTGGACCAGACTTTCGGTCGGAGGCCAGGGACATATTGTCGGGGGATGGGAAATGCCAAGGCTACGGCTTTGACGCAGGAAGTCGCTGGGCTGAAGAGTGAGCTGGCATCGTACAAGTCTCAAATGTCAATGCTTGTACAAGCCCTCAGTTCCTCTGGAATACATCTCCCCGGTTTTTCTACACCATCGCCCTCACAGCCCTTCCACACCGAGCAAGCACAGCAATCAGGCCCGTCGACCTCCGACCCCGTTCCCAACCAGCAGCAAGATTACCAAGCACCTCCGAATGACATGCCTATAGATTTTGCCTCTTTATTTTCGTAGTTTTGTTCCCTTTTTTTTTTAACTTTATATTTGTATGTACATTTTTATTTATATTATAAAAAAAAAATTATTCATTAATTTGCTTTTTTTTTTCTTTCTCATTAGTATGAAATCTGTTTTTTTTTTCCTTTTATTCTATTTTTTTTATTAAAAATTACACATGCGCGACGACGAAATGTCGTCGCGCAAAATTAAGAGCGTCTTACTCTTCGTCGCGCATTACCACGCTCCTACTATAGATTTCGTCGCGCAAAAAGTTTTGAGACAAATTACCCACAAACGCACTTGTACTCGTTTATATCGTACGACGAAAACCTTTGTCCGTATAACTTTCGCGCGACGACTAGTAAAGCGTCGCGCGACAAATTTGAAGATGTTCATCGCGCAATGTCTTTTTTCACGAGCTTCGCGCGACCGAATATGAGCGACGATTTTCTGGTCGCCATATTTTATGTGCGACCAAATAATTCTTTGCGCGACAAAATGTCCCTAGTCGCGCAAACTGTTTAATTTAGAAGTGTTCGTCGGTTTTCCGTCCGAGTTTGAAATACTCTTTATTTCTGCTATGTGGTCTTCGTGGTTTCAAGTATGGTGGCAAGTTCCAGATGTCTTTAGGAAGCTTTTGGGTGAATTTGTGAAATTTTTGGGAGTGGTTATGGTGGTGTTTTGATGTGCACCGAGAGGGAGAGAGTGAGGAGAGAGCTCTGTGAGAGAGAGAGAGAGAGAGAGAGAGAGAGAGAGAGAGAGAGACTCTGAGAGGTGTGGGAGAGAGTTAAGAGTTGTGAGGTTGAGTGAAATGAATGGAGGGAGAGAGAGTGATGTGAAGGTTAATGTGGGAGAGACTGTGAGAGTAGTGATGACAATTATGGTTGAGTAAATTGTTAGAGAGAGAAGGGGAGAGACGTGAGGGAACCGGTCAAAATGGGAGAAATGGTGAAGTGTTGTAATGGAACAAGTGGGATTTTAAAATCCTCACAAAAACAATATTTTTAATGGCCATTTTCCCACTAGTCTAGGTGGTGTTCTCAATTACTAGACCATGCATGGATTTGGTCTGCACCGATGACCATCAGATAGACAAGACCAGGGCAGTGAAGCTCACTGCATGAAGCCAATGTTTAAGTTTTGAAATTGTCCCGAATAGTTTTACACAGTTTTGGACATAATTAGTTCGCTATAATTCTAAATTGAGTTCGCAAAAATAAGTACTATTCATAAATACTAAAGGGTTTTTATCACAAATAGTTCCTGAAATTGACTCATCCAATCAAAATGGTCATTGAAATTGAAAATCGATCAATGTAGTCCCTGAAAATGGTTGTTGCAAATCAATGTGGTACTTCCGTCATAATTCTGTTAAAATTTCTGTTAAGTGCTGATGT
Source organism: Malus fusca (assembly GCA_035220775.1). Lineage (NCBI taxonomy): Eukaryota > Viridiplantae > Streptophyta > Magnoliopsida > Rosales > Rosaceae > Malus > Malus fusca. The sequence goes on from CM069061.1 coordinate 15,398,552, forward strand.
AGCACATAAATAGGTCCTATAAATTTAATTAAATATTATTATGTGAATAAAGAATATTTAAATAATAAAAAACAATTGTTATTTTTATAATTAAAATCTTAATAAAAAAAGAAGAAGGAGATGATTGAACACTGTTCATCATCTTCTTCCCTTATTCACAGAAATGATGAAATTGGAAGGAGAAAATCCAATTCCCCATATGAAAGTCACAGCAAACTCATAAATCCACAATTCAGAAAAGGATCACATCGCCCCCAGTCACCAGATTTTAAAGCTCTTTGAGGTTTTTTCAAAGGCTTTGCGTCGCGTCTCCATCGCCACCAGTGAATCCTCCACCTCCACTCACTCTCTCTCTCTCTCTCTCTCTCTCTCTCTCTCTCCCCCCTCTCTCTCTCTCTCTCTCTCTCTCTCTCATAATATCAATTTCTCACCCTCATCATTCGAACACAGAAAAAAGAGTGAAGATTTTCTCTTTTTTTCTTTTGTTTTTCCCCCTCTTTTTGACGGAGTGCACGACAGCTACCGACCCCCGGAGGTACTCGGAGTCGAGAGTCATGGCGATGTGGACCAGTGACGGGTCGCAGGAGGACACCATTTCCCGGTTCAACGAAACGGCGCATTCGGCACCGTTTCGGTAGTCGGGGGCTTCGGAGAATCGGGCCCAGGCGGCGGAGCCGAGTTCGAATGCATCACCGCCGTCGATCGCTCTCGTCGGGAATGAGCGAGTCCCGATGCAGAAGGGGGGAAGAGGAGGGAGATACTGGAGACGAACAAAACGGCTGCGTACAGCTGGAATGGGAGCATTGCTCGCCGCTTTTCGTGGTGGGGGTTTGGTATTCTATATTCTTGCTGGGTTTATGGTGGGGTTTGTTGCTGGGTTTATGAGAAAACGAAGAGAGTGAAGGAGTAATAGGAATGGTGGGTGCGGCAATCATCTCCTCCTTTTTTTTTTTAATTTTTTAAATATTTTAATTATAAAAAATAACAATTGTTTTTATTATTTAAATATTTTTTATTCACATAATAATATTTTATTAAATTTGTGGGACCCATTTATGTGCCACATTAGCACTTAACAGAAATTTTAACGGAATTGTGACGGAAGGACCACATTGATTTGCAACAACCATTTTCAGGGACTACATTGATTGATTTTCAATTTCAGGGACCATCTTGATTGAATAGGTCAATTTCAGGGACCATTTGTGATAAAAACCCAATAGTAAATTAAGAGTGGAAAAGTGAAAGGAAAACTGAGGTCCACGTGACATCTCATGGTCATTTTAATAATTTCATTACTATTGAGAATAAAATACAATAAATTTTGGAACGGATGTCACAAGTGAGCTATCACAGTCAAATTTTATTTTGATTAAAACCAAAGTTTAATCATAAAAAATTTCCAATTATTTTGAAAGGCCTTAGTGCCTATATTTTTTTATCCAACGATATATTTAGACTAAGAGTTGACGAAATAAATGGCTTCAACCTCATCATTCAAGGTATTTGACCTCACTTATAAATGAATGAATATCACTAGACCATAGTACTAAGATGCAAAAATTATCTTATTTAAAAAATGAGAAATTATATACTGATATTTATATAAAAATTATATGTCAATTGGTTAGAGCAGCGTGTCTGTCCCTTCATCTAAGTTTGAATTCCTCTCCTCGTAGATTTGTCCTAGTTGATTAAGATAACGTGTCTACCATGCATTCATGTTCCAATTCCTCTTTGGATATTAGAGTAATTTAGAACATCTTATTTGCCATAAAGTTATGGCAATCTAATTTTCTCCTTATTTAATAGGAAAATTGACAGAAATGACCTATTTTCTTATTGTTGGGAACAACATAGGACAAACAGCTTATGCACAATCCATGCACACCATGCACAAAAGAAAAATGTGACAAAAATACCCACATATAAATTGTAAAAACTCACAGCTCATTGCTCATTTTTCTGATTTCAAAGAAAGAGTTGTAAGCTCTGAGTTTTTTTGCATATTGTGTACATGTAGTGTACATAGTATATTTTTAACTCGTTCACGCAAAACAATAATTCTTTCTTCCTCTTTCTCTTCACTCTCTTCTGCAACCTGCTTTGTCTACCCTTATCCTCCTCCTCCCCTTCCACCCACCCTTTCCACCATCCCCTCCGTCCAACAAAATCCACACTTTACCCTCTTGCAATTTCTTCAACATCCACACTTTAATGAATAAAAATATCGTACTTTAAAGAAAACATAATTTAAAATAAACATACATCATAATAGTTATAAGAAACACTAAAGGTTTCATAATACTCATAAAACATTCAACCATAAAATTAAGATTACGAGAATATCATAAAAGTACTTAAAGAAAAGAAAATAGATTATAAAAGTCTAGAACATTATTCGCCTGCCCTTAAATCACTTTTTGCTTGAACTGAAGCACACTTTTCTCTTAACTTCACTCCTTATTTTGGCTTACTTCAGTCTCCTTGTCATGTTTTGAAACATTCAACAGGTAGGAATTGGATCCAACGCTTTCACTTGAGCCCGTTGGACTCGATGCCTCTGTTCTGGTGGGGATATCATGATTTCCTGTTATTGAACAAAAAATTAAATTACGACTATCATTTTTTACACAAATAAAAAAGCGCAAATTATATCATGTTCTGGTGTATTGACATACACCAAAACAATGGAGGGTTAAGGTCTTTGAATTTTAGTTTGGTTAAAGAGTTAAGGTCTTTGAATTTTAGTTTGGTTTTTAATTTTCGACCGTCGGATTAGATGAATTGAAGAAGATCAACGGATTGAAATTATTAAGGGGTGTGTGAGAAGTAAAATGGGGTGTGTGGATAGCATACCCCTAGCATAAAATCTTCCTGCAAACCATGCTTCGGTATATTGCAAAAAAAAAAAAAAAAAAAACTCAAAAAATATTTGGGTTTCTTATAAGACATCATATCAGCAATTAATATTTGTGCAATAAAATATTATTACTTTATTTATAAAATTCTTTGACAAACTTATTACTTATAACTCTACACTTGAAAACGTGTGCAAGACTTGAATCTTAATAGAAATACAAAAATAATAATCCAAAAAAGCTATATGAAAGCGGATAAAACCCACATAAACAACGAAAACACCCACACTTCACATTACCTGTACCCAAATCCACATAGCCCAAAACAATTAAGACCTAAAATAGCCATAATAAATTATTGTTTAAAATAGACCAACAAGTACTCGAGAGTTCGAGACTGTAGTTATGAACACTGTTCTAAAAATCCCCGTCTAGCGCCGCCTAGGCCCCAACCCACCGCCCCGATTAATGCCTAGGCCCCAGCCCACCGCCTAGACCACCTAGGCACCCGCCTAATCCGCCTAGGCACCCGCCTAGCCCGCCTAGGCACCCGCCTAGCCCGCCTAGGCACCCGCCTAAACCCGCCTAGGTTGCAACTCACTTAGACAGAAAATACATAACTTTCATTTTGCATTTTGTTTTTTTCCAATAAATTATAAGAGACTTGTTGCATACTTGAATGAACAAACATTATATCCTTATTTCACATGTTTTCATTATGTTCCAATACTTCATGATATATATGCATTCTATTTTGTAGTTTATGATGAAATTATATATATTTCAAGTAGAAGCAGACACTTATTTACCTGAAATATGATAAATTTACTTAAATCCGCCTAGTCTGCCTAGGCGCTAGGCCCCAGCCCGCCGCCCGACTAGCGCCTAGCGACTTTTAGAACCTTGGTTATGAATAGCAAGAAGGATTAAAGAAAATGAATAAAATAATTCCTTCATTTTCTTCCAATGTTTAGCAATCATCAAACTCAAATATTTTAAAATAATGTGGCAAAAACCATTTGTTTTTGGGGCATTTTGATATAGGCGCCTCGTTTTTAAAATTTTTAGACTAAACATGCACTCCTTTTGAAAATTTGATCAAACATTTTCCTAAAATTTTGGTTATTAATTTCAGTTCCTATTATCCTTATTATCCCTATATTTATGCATTTATTATCCATCTCCTGGGCATTTCGTTTTCTTTTCCTATTATCCCTATATTTATGCATTTATTATCCATCTCTATGCATTTTTTTATTGTTTGTTATAATATTTACTTTTTTTTCGTGAATATAGTAGAATATTTATAAAAAAAATTGTCAAATTTTATTTTTTAGAAGACCCAACACATAGTAAAGATTTGTTTGATTATATAGCTACATCTAGTTACCTATAATATGGACACATTTAGTTTTATAGTGGATTTGATTTTTTGTATTTCTTGGTACATTTGGAATGTAAATGTACCAAAAGGGTTATCTGATAGAGACATTTGGTTTTGTGGTACATTTGAGATTTTTTGTTCATTTGGTCTTTTGGTACAATAGGAATCTAAACGTACCAACATGATTACCTGACAATGGGCACATTTGGTTTTATGGTACATTTGAAATTTTGGTACATTTGGTTTCTCTGTATATTTGAAATCTAAACGTACCAAAAAGGTTACATAACAATGGGTACATTTGGTTTTATGGTACATTTGAATTTTTGGTACATTTGGTTTCTCAGTACAGTTGAAATCTAAACGTACCAAAAGTCGATACTTTTGTTCTCAAATGTACCACATAAGTTTTAAGTATATTTTTTATATATCTATACATGAAAAAATATGTATTGAAGACTTTTTATTGATACAATTTTAATACAAATTGTATTTTTTTTTAAATACTGATAATAAGGAAATGAGGAATTAGTTAATTAATTTTTTATTTTATTTTATTAAAAAAAATGTCATTTAATGCGCAGAAGGGGATTGAGGAAATTAAATTCCTATATTATAGGCAATTAGTTGCTAAGCAACCTTATGCCTCTATATAAATGCATTTAAATTAATGACATGGAAATTAAATAAATAGAAAATTATTGAGGTGGCAATTGATTGAAGCACCTTAATCAAATCTTTAAAAGGGATGAATGTTTAATCTAACAACTATAGAAAATATGTAGGGCATTCTAATTTTCCCTTTGTTTTTCTTAACTTATCAAAAGGTTGTCATTTCAAAGACAAATTTGAAGAATAACTGTATATGAGGAGGAATAATACCTCTTGAACTTGAAGAAGTCTTTTTTGGCCTACTAGTACTAGAGACCTCAATGTTTTTTGGCTTTCTTTTTTCAACCTTCTGTTTTGAAGAAGAACTGTCATGAACAATCTTGCAAGTAGTTTTCTCGTCCTCGTTTGAAACTTGCGGTTGGTTTCTTCCTCCTTTCATCACTGCAAATCTTCCAAGAAAAGAAGTTGTTTTAGATTTTCATTTGACAGAGAGCGAAATTGGCTTTTATATGCTGCTCATAATTACTTTAACGTTAAAGTCTAGATATAGCGAATCTGGCCAAATTGTATAATTAATTACGAATCTAGCGAGTAGGGAAAATATAATGAATGAAAAATGGCGTCTAAAATTTATGAACTTGCATGCCACGTCAAACGTTTAAAATAATTTGTAAATACAAAATTTTGTCCTATGAAATATGAACACGTGTATAAAGTTGAGATAATTAGCAGTAGAACTAGCTTCTTAGCTTGTTGAGGTTGGGGAGGGGAGTTGTTGGTGTGTGTGAAGTACATCTAGTTTATCAAAACTTACTAATATTCTTAATATAGTGATAAATATTTATCAAAAAGATTGAACGGAGCACATTGAGGCAAGGGGACAGGGCAACTTAAGGCCCAAATGCGACTTCACTATTGATCTTATTAGTTGTAATATGTGTGGGGTACAATGTCACACCCTGATCTTAAGATACATCCAAAATCAATATGTGACACAATGACGTAGCAGTACCACAAAGATACAAAGTTAACTAGAGAACCTAGTGAAGGAAGGACTCATAAGACCTGCAAAGTATGTAGAATGGTTAGCCAATATTGTACCAGTTATGAAGGTGTTTACCAAGGCAGTGAGATATTGCGTTGACAGAAACATCAATAAAACGACCCCAAAACATGAGTATCCTATGCCAATGACAAACATATTTGTAGATGCAGTGGCAAAGCACAAAATTCTGTCTTTCATGGATGGGAATGCTGGGTAAATCAAATTAGAATGGCCAAGGAAGACACAGATAAGACTACATTTAGATATCTAGGCCATACATGAGCTTATGAATATGTGGTGACGCCATTTCCATTGAAGAATGCATGTGCAACTTACCAAAGGGCAATGAACGCATCCATAACCTAATCGGACAAAGTTTGGAAGTATATATTGATGACATAGTTGTGAAGTTCAAACCAGAAGAACACTTGACCGATGTTAGGAAGTATTTGCAAAGGATGGGGTTACATAAGCTGAAGATGAACCCAAAGAAATGTGCTTTTTGGGTCAGATGGGGTAACTTTTTAGAGTTCTTGGTCCACCAGAAAGGTGTAGAAGTGGATAAGAACAAGGTAAAGACCATCATGATGGCACCGCACCAACCAACAAGAAGCAGCTGCATAGGTTATTGGGGAAGATCAATTTCTAAAGGAGATTCATTGCCAATCTGGGAGGGAAAATCCAACCATTATCTCCTCTTCTAAAGCTTAAAAACACAGCAGTTTGTTTGAGACAAGAACATCAGGAGGCCTTTGACAACATCAAGAAGTATTTGGCTTCACCTCATGTAGTTCTTGCTCAAAGAGAAAAACAGTTGAAGTTGTCCATTCAGCTGCTGGGAGATCCGTAGGCAGTTTGCTAGTTGAGAATAATGAAAAAGGGAAGAGCAACCTATCAATTGTCTTAGTAGAGTACTAATTGATGTAGAGACTAGGTACACTTTTCAAAATAGTTCCAAGTGCTTTTCTAGAATGGTTGCACTTGAAATTTGAATTAAATTGTTAACATGTTAACATTAAGGGTTTGGTTTAGTGGAAAGCGAGCAAAGAGTTGAAACTCTTAACTCGAGTTCAAACTCCTATAGATACATTTTTTGGAGTCACGGGCCTTGTTTTGACGTACCGTTTGATCTCGAAGCCAAATTACGCAATAACCTCATATGGAATTGGGCTGCAAAGAGAGAGATTAGTCTGTCACTAATATGTAGGGAATACCTCCTTTAAATTTTTTTTGTTAACATGTTACAATTCTAAACGCACTTTTGAGTCCATTTTCTAGTGTCTGCCTGAAAAATTGAAAATTGATTCTTATTCAATCAAATTCAAAGCTTCCACAAACATCCTATTCAACCCATATTGGAGTGATCGATCATGAAGTTAGGGTTTTATTGCCCCTGCTGCCCATCTGTAAGTCTTCCCTTCCATTTCAATTCGCGTCAGCTAATTTCATATTGTTTGGTTGACTTTCCTTTCCTGGGTTCTGTTTGTTTCCCGGGAAAACTTAAATGCTAGGAAGGGATGTTAGAATCCAGTAACACTACTATATATATAAGTCTAACAGGATTTGAGAGAGATGTTTCGAAAGATTTAGAAGATGAAATCAGAGAAAGAGCACACACACAGAGCATAACCTTTCAACTTCTATCATTGTATTTCTTACTTAGCATAACAACCCGAAGAGACATTTTTAACTGATGACAAAGATGAGAGAGAGAGACATAACCTCAATTCAATCTCAACCAACCATTACAATCTATCTTAAGATCAAGACACTTGTCAAATGATAAGCCCTATGAGACTTAATAAACACATCACAATTTTACACAATAGCTCAGCCTATGAGCTGAGACATGACACACATAGTAATCTTGTAATGTTTACTAATCAGCTCAACAACTTACATACTAACACTCCCCTTTAAGTTGTGAACTGATTTCACTCCAAGGAGATTTCTCAAGTAAGTGAACTGCTCCATTGCCAATGCTTTTGTAAAGATATCTGCTAGTTGCTCCTTAGTAGGACAGTGAATCAAATCAATTACTCCTTGCTGTAATGCTTCCTTTATGAAGTGATATCTTAGGTTTATATGCTTGGTCTTCTGATGAAAGATAGGATTCTTGGTGATTGGTATGGCAGATGTATTGTCACAATTCATTGGTGTTGCAACAGTTTGCATTTCACCAAAATCCTCTAGAACAAATCTCAACCAAGTAGCCTGTGCTGTTGCTTCAGAAGCACTGATATACTCTGCTTCGGTTGTGGATAATGCAACACATTGTTGCTTGACTGAAGACCAAGAGAAAATCCCATTTCCAAAAGTAAAAGCATACCCGGATGTGCTTTTCATATCATCCTCTGAGCCACTCCAGTCACTGTCACAGTATCCCATTAAGAGTGTTCCTTCACCTTTCTTGTATTCCAAACCAAAATCAAGAGTTCCTTGAACATATCTCAATACTCTCTTTGCTGTTCCATAGTGCTTGTTAGTGGGACAATGCATAAACCGAGCTAAGAGACAAGCAGCATACATTATATCAGGTCTAGTTGCTGTGAGATACAGCAGACTACCTACAATCTGTCTATACTGAGCTTCATCTGCATTTCCACTTCCATCTTCTCTTCTCAGTTTATCACTTGGAACCAAAGGAGTACTCACCGATTTGCAATCCTGTAGTCCGAACTTCCTCAGAAGAGATAAGGCATAATTCCTCTGATGAATGAAGATACACTCCTCAGTTTGGATTACCCCCATACCAAGGAAATAGTGTAAAAGGCCAAGATCTGTCATCTCATACTTATACATCATCTCAGCTTTGAAAACATCCATTAACTCTTGACAATTTCCAGTATATATAATATCATCAACATAGATGGATACTATGATCAATTATGTGTCTCCCTTGTACTTGGTGTACAGAGTTGCCTCACTGATGCTTTTCTTAAATCCACAAAGCATAAGATATGAATCTATTTCACCATACCAGGCTCTAGGTGCCTGTTTTAGACCATACAAAGCTTTATGTAATCTGTAAACCTTTTCTTCCTCTCCTTGCACTACAAATCCATCTGGTTGTTCAACATATACTTCCTCTTCTAATACTCCATTCAGAAAAGCTGATTTCACATCTAGTTGAAATAACTTCCATTTATTCTTTGCTACCAGTGCAATTAGAGTTCTAACTATGTCTAATCTTGCAACAGGTGCAAAAGTCTCATTAAAATCAATTCCGGGCTTTTGTGCATAGCCTTTTGCAACAAGCCTAGCCTTGTTCTTTTGAACTGTTCCATCCAAATTCAGCTTTGTTTTATACACCCATTTCACCCCAATCACAGGCTTATTTGAGGGTCTTCTCACCAACTCCCATGTCTGATTTTTTTCGATCATATTCATTTCATCCTTCATTGCCTTTTTCCAAGCTTCATCCTGTGCAGCTTCATCAAAGGATTCAGGTTCAACAATACATAAGTGACATCTCTCATAGATCTCGCTCAAGTTCCTATACCTCAGTGGAGTATCATCATACTGAGCTGAGACCCGTGAGCAACTTGATTCACCAATAGCAGTAACTGGAGAACTTCCAGCTTGAATTTGAGACCCATCAGATCCTTCTTGTTCATGAGATTCAGACATCTCATCAATTTTATCCAACTCTGAAGACTCAACTGCAGATAAAGGAATACAAACTTCCTTGACTTTATGTTTCTCCCAGTCCCATCTACCATTTTCATAAAAAATTACATCTCTAGATAACAAGACCTTTTGAGTTAAAGGATTCAGTACCCTATACCCCTTTTCACAAGTACCATATCCAATGAAAACACCCATGACACTTGTTTCTTCTAATTTGTGTCTTAGATTCCCTGGAATAAGAGAATAACAAACTGAACCAAACACCTTCAAGTGTTTAACCCCAGGTTTTCTTCCACTGAATTTCTCAAAAGGTGTAATATTCTTCACTGCTTTTGTAGGACTCCTGTTGAGCAGATACACATATGTGTTTACTGCTTCACACCAGAGATTGTATGGAAGTCCTTTCTCAAAGATCATGCACTTTGCCATCTCCACAATTGTCCTGTTTTTCCTTTCTGCTACTCCATTCTGCTGTGGAGAGTATGCAATTGTGAGCTGTCTTTCTATCCCCAAATCTTCACAAAATTTTCCAAACTCATTTGAGTTGAACTCTCCTCCTCTATCTGTTCTTAGCTTCTTTACATGATATCCACTTTGAAGTTCAACCATGGCTTTAAATTTCTTAAACACATAGAAGGCCTCTGATTTGTTTCTCAAGAAATATACCCAGCACATTCTTGAACAATCATCTATGAAGGTAACAAAGTATCGATTGCCACTCAAACTTGATGTTTGCATGGGACCACACACATCCGAGTGTATTAGTTCAAGTGGTTCCTTTGCTCTCCACATTGATTCTTTGGGAAATGGTTCCCTGTGATTTTTCCCCAGTGCACAACTTTGACATACGGTTTCACTGTCTTGGATTTCAGGCAGCCCCAAAACCATCTCTTGACTCTGTAATAGTTTGAGACTTCTGAAATTTAGGTGACCGAACCTCTTGTGCCAAATTCTAACACACTCCTGCACATTTGTCCTCAATGCAAGCTCCTTGTTTGTGTTGAGGATTAAAGGAAAACATCTATTTCCTTTATGCTTCACACTGACCACCAGGTTTTGTAAGGATCTATCATCGAACACATCCACTTTATAATCTCCAAATAAAAGAAAGTAACCGTGCTCAGTCATTTGTCCCACACTTAACAAATTTTCTGTAAGACCAGGTACAAGCATAACTTCTTTTATATATCTTCGACCCTTTACAGTTTCAATGATCAGTGTTCCCTTCCCTTCAACTTCAACCAAAACTCCAGTGCCAACTTGGACTTTTGCTTTCACTTTCCTGTCAATATCAACAAGTAGATCTTCTCTGGATGTCATATGGTTACTACATCCACTATCTATATACCATTCATCACTTATCTTCCTCACTTCTCCAGAATGATTTGCATAAAACAAATTTCCAGTTTCTTCAACCTGATTAGCAAAGTTCACATGTTGCACAGTCTTGTTCATATTACAATACCTTGCAATATGGCCAATTTTGTTACACTTGTGACACTTGACTTTGTTTTTAACCCAACACTCTCCATAGTGAAGTTTATCACAGAATTTACAGTTATCCCCAGTATTGTTTGCCTCATTCTTCACAGTGAATCCACCCTTATTGCTCCAATCACCCTTGTTACCCCATTGTTTTTCTTTTGGCTTAAAATTCTTGTAATATTTGTTACTGTTTGGCTGACCATTGAATTTGTTAGACCTCGGGACAAATTTCAAACTGGTAAATGCTTTCTCCATACTACTCTATCCATGTCTATCCAACCTTTGTTCATACCCTTTCAAGATAGCTACAACATCCTGTGCATCTATGGTGTCTAAATCCTTAGTATTCTCTATCACAGCTGCAATACTATCATAGGACTTAGGTAAACTGATTAACAATTTCTGAACAACTCTTTGATTACTCAGATCTTCACCATAGCTCTTCATTTGATTAATCAGATCAAACAACTTAGCAATATACACAGAAAGAGATTCACTATCATTCATGCGAGTATATTCAAAATCTCGCCTAAGACCTTGAAGCTTCACAGATCTTACTTGTTTATCACCAACGAACTCTTGTTTCAGAATGTCCCACGCAGCCTTTGCACTTTCCTGAGTTGCAATCCTCGGGAAGATTTGGTCCGAAACTGCCCCTTGAATAATACCCAGTGCTCTAGCATCCTTAACTACATTTTCACGCAGCAGCTTCCTCTCCGCCTCTGTGAGTTCCTCCTCCTTTGCCGGAGCTCTGTACCCACTGTCAACCATATTCCACAGTTCATACGAGCGAAAGATGGTCTTCATTTTGATTTGCCAGAAATCAAAATTCTCACCATTGAAAATTGGTGCCCGGAGTTCTCCTCCTCCAGATCCAGCCATATTAGATACTCGAATCACCGCAATAAGCTTTTGCTGTGAATCCGAGCTCACCCACTCGTAGAAACAACGCCCAGAAGTTTAGATCGAACTCGGCTCTGAGGCCATGTTAGAATCCAGTAACACAACTATATATATAAGTCTAACAGGATTTGAGAGAGATGTTTCGAAAGATTTAGAAGATGAAATCAGAGAAAGAGCACACACACAGAGCATAACCTTTCAACTTCTATCATTGTATTTCTTACTTAGCATAACAACCCGAAGAGACATTTTTAACTGATGACAAAGATGAGAGAGAGAGACATAACCTCAATTCAATCTCAACCAACCATTACAATCTATCTTAAGATCAAGACACTTGTCAAATGATAAGCCCTATGAGACTTAATAAACACATCACAATTTTACACAATAGCTCAGCCTATGAGCTGAGACATGACACACATAGTAATCTTGTAATGTTTACTAATCAGCTCAACAACTTACATACTAACAAGGGAAACTTGTTTCGCTTCAAGCTTTCAATCGTATCGTTTTTGGATTGGATTGGTTGGGACAGACCCAAACAATTGAACTGCTTTGGAATTAGTTGAACCTGAGTTACTCATTTGGATTTGATTTTTGCAATGTTGTCTGATTACTTATGATGTTTTTTTGTTTGTTTCCTATGATTTTTATTGTTTAAACTTTTACTCCGACATCGTATCTTCGCAAGTCATGCTTCGCTTGATGTTGTGTTTGTTTGGTTGCTGGGAATATCTGGGACATAAGGGTCAGAAGTTCTCATTTTATAGACTTTGAATCACTTGAATTGAAGTCGTAATAATTTCCTGTAGAAGGTGCTTCATCTGTTCCAAAGGGGTAATAGTTTTTACGAAAATTGTACATGTCGAAAAATTGGATGTTTGTTTTAAACAGAGAGACTTTCCTTGAGTCTGTAAATTCTCTGAATTTGTTGAATTCAGGTGAGTGATACGCCGACCTTTCTTTAGTCTTGTTTGGAAATGTTTTTTGAACTGAAAGACGGGAAATCCTTGCCAGTCGCCGCCTGGTACTAAGTTGAAGCAGCATGACCAAGGAAACATTCTCGAGAAAGAATTTTGCTAAAGCTACCAAACGGCAGTTTATTCTGTCAAAGGCAATTCACTAGAATTTCCGTAAACTTCTATGTCACTTCTAGGAAGATGGAGCGAAAGTGCGATTTCTTTCTCAAACACTTTTCCAAGACTAGGAACCCGAATTGGACTATAGAAGTAGAATATAACTTGTAGTTGATGAATGCCTAGTCTTTTTTTCTGATTCCTATTTTGCTTGGTTTGACTATTGAACAGGTATAAAAGAATTGCGGACGATGTCAAGACCAGTGCTGCTTGTTTTTCTGCTTCTTATTCTCATAATCACTTCCCAGTTTGAGTGGAAGCAACAAGTTGTGCCTGATCTTGACACTACTCCAAGCATCTCCAAAAAGCAGAATCAAAACTCGAATAGGGAAGTAGCTGTGAAAGAGAAGGTATAATAATAATAATAATAATAATAATAAACCATTAAAGTTAACCCAATAATTTCCATCCCTCTTAAATTCTTGGCCTTAGACCATCTTTTATGGAAATGTCAAATTATAACAATCAAATTATAACAATCAAATTATAATTGATGGACTGCCTAATTTTGTGTTTCTCCAACTAAATTGTCAAATATTATTTTCTTATTAATGTAGAGCTTTAAATGGTTGTATTTAATAAAAATAAAAATAAAAGTTGAAACAAAATTTTTAATGGCTGAAACGTTAGAGCACCTCCATAGGAGATGTCAAAATTTAAATATAGAATTTAAATTTGAAAGATTATGTGGCAGTTTGATCATTTTAAAATTTTTGTTCTCCACATGGTATGTTATATTTAAACTATTATTCATTACATTATTTACTTTTCATAATTGTAATATGTATTTTTAGAACAAAAATAATAATAAGAAAAATGATAAAAAAAAAACACTTATAAATCACTAAAAATAGATTTGAAGTTGCTGTCTATCAATCCCCATTATGCCACATAAGAATTGACATTTCGGTTAGAGTACGCACTAATGGTGTATTTGTTTTACTATTATTGTTGATATGGACTTGTTGACCCTAAAAACTACCAAGCCTACGTGGCGCGCAGGCCGAGTAATTAATAAGCTAACTACGTCCTTCGGTTGTGTGCGGGGCGTGCCAACTCGTCGGCCGAGCTCGGCTGAGGAGTAAAATTTGTTGATGTTGCGTTGGGTGCGCTGCTGACTTCTGAATCTCGCGACTGCGGCCGAGGAAGGAACACTCTCGGCCTTCGGGTTCTAGAGCCTGAAGACAAGGCTGCTAGTTCTGCGAAGTTCAATATCAAATTCGGCTTTCAATGTGCCGAATGTAGTAACTCGTAACACCTCACTTCGCCGAGAAGGCTGATGAGATGACCTCGACCAACAAGGATTCGGAAATCCTTCTCGACCGAGACTTGGATAGATAACCAACCGTCCTCGCCGTAGTGCTGTTGATGCCAACGGAAGATGCTGCGAGACTGGCTGATTCTACGGTGACAGAGCTATCTATGCCGACTTAAGATATCACCGGTTGCTTTCACAGTGCTGTTGATGCCAACGGAAGATGTGTCAGCGAAAAGAGAAAATAAAAAATCTCAAAGTTGTTGAGAGGGTTTGCGCAGGGCAGTTTTGTGTGTTCAATTGGAGGTCTTTAATGATGCATATCCTCCCCTATTTATAGCACTGGATCTCCTTGAATCCGAATTAAAACCCTACTCGGACTAGGACTTCCTCTCCAAATCAACACCAACTCGACCAGTCCTATTTTCACTAGGATTGTGAACCTAGTCCTTAATCGAGCCGTATCCGCCTCTGGGTTGCTAATCCTGCCGAGACTCCCTATTGTACTAGGACTCGACTTGTCATTGTGTTTTGACCTAACCGGCCTCGGTTTGGAAGCCCACGAGCTGAACGATCCATGGTCTTCTTGTCGCAAGGCCTCCCGGGCCGAGAATGATTCTACACTCGGCCCAAACTATTATTTTGGGCCCAAACATTGCCCCCTCGCTTCTGAGGTCCTCGGCCTGAATTCTTTGGCCGAGTTTCGGCCTTGAAGAAGCGAATCTAATACTCAGAACCCTAGTGCCCTATTTCCAAGGCGCACTTATTGAACACGATTGCTTGATCCTGCTAACCAAACTCGTCACGTGGCGTCTTTTAACACGGCCAATCCCTAATAATGACGTCTAAAGCATGCGGCTACCTGAACCGTCATGCCATCATGGTCTTGTTGCTGAACACCACCACGCCGCCTCGATCTACGAACCGTTCAGCATCGTGCAGACGCCAAATCGTCTTTCACCATAAATTTCGCCGTCACACGCAATCGTGCGTCCCTTGAAACACGAAACCCTTGGTTTTCCCAACTGGATTTTCTGAATGTTTATAATGATTAGCGAATTTTCGGTCGATTTTACCCCTCATTTCAAATTTCGAAACGATTGTCCTTCCCTCCATCGTCCTATAAATACCGAAATCCTCTCATTTGTACCTTTACGCGTTCAAATTGTCTGATTTTCCTGCCATTGCTCTCTAACGCATCTCTTTTTCCAGGTCTTCATCTTCAATTCCCCCAACCCAGAAAAACCCATTTTCGCATTATCCTCTTACAATGGCCTCCTTTATCTCTAAGCTTTCCAGGGAATGTGATAAGTGCCAGAAAATTCTTGATCGGAGCACAATCAAAACCATACGGTTTGAAAGTGACATGAGTGCTTCTCACCAAATCTTGGGTCCTCTGTTTAAAGCGGCAATACCGTCGGCCATTACCGGACTTCTCCAGGAGCATTGCCTGTCGCCCTTACTCCAAGGGTTTGAATGGTCGAGATGGAATGCGGCGAAGCCTCAAGGCTCTTGGCCTTCGACCACTACAACCTGGGCAGCCTGGGTTGTTCGAATGGAAAAGCTCTTCGGCGAGCAATGGAAGACCCTTGGTATCTACGACGCCATCCTCCTCTCGTCTATGGACGTCGTTCTCGACAAGGAGCTCCTCCTAGCCGCCCTGTGCTTCTGGTGTTCAGCCACCAACACCATGGTTCTTCCTCTTGGTCCCATCGGCCCCACCATTCTTGATATCACCGCTATCTTGGGTACCTCGACAGCTGGGATCCCCATCGATGCGGCCCTCTCCGGGTGCCCGTCGAATCTTGACCTGAAGACGTTTTTCGATCGACGGGCCTTTGAGACGCTGAACCGTGAAGGTCAAATCCCGTCGAAAGAAGACATTCAGAAGCTCCACAAGAACTTCTTCAATTACAACACCCTCTATCTCCATTTCGCCGGCCAAGGAGAAGAGGACCTGCGAGAAGGAGAACATGAAGCTTTCCTCTTTTATTGGTACAACAAGTACATTTGTTGTACCAAGTCGAACAAATGCTTGGTCGAGAACATGCCGGTAGCCGAGGCCTTGGCTAGTGGCCACGTCCTGTCACTTAGCTCCAACATTCTTGCCCATCTCTTCCGCTGCCTGGCCGAGACGACCCTTCACAAGATCGACCCACACCAGAATGGTCCCCTCTGGGTTTTCCAGCTCTGGTTACATGTTTACTTCGCCTCCCTTCGGCCGGCAATAGCCGATTTCTTGCCAACGGAAGTGCTCGGACCTCAACTTGCCTCCCGACCGACACCTCCTTACCAAGCCGAAGAGGTATTTAGGTACTTCTTCGCCCTTGATGACCTTTCCAACGACGAATTCCTGATATGTCGTCGTCGAGACTATCCTTCCTCCATCAGGCTACCTACATCCATGTGGGGCGCGGACGAAGATGCCGACCTTCGTCAGTCCTGGGGGTCGTTCGTGCTTACCCGCGACCTTCCTCTCGGCTGTGATGGGAAACGAGCAGGTTGGGAAGTGTACCATCCTAACTTCCTTGCTCGACAGCTTGGATATCTCCAAGGCTGCCCGGTCCCCCTTCTCTCCTCCCGAACAATCCTAAGCCGCAGACGTGAACCCCGTTCCTCGGAGAAGGAATGCAATACCACCGCGAGGGAGTTCCAAGAGCGATGCCAAAAATTCCGCCTTCGGCCGGCCACCCCAGAAACCCTTTGTACTGACACCTTCGGTGATTGGTGGGAAGAGTATACCCAGAAGTTCTTTGGTGCTCCGGTCGAAGGTGTGTTGAACAAACTCTTCGGTGAGCGACCTAAGAAGGCCTCGGCCCCCCAAGCTCAAGGTAACAGTTCATTTTTTCCTTTTTTCCGTCAACTTTGCACGTTGATTTGCCTTGCTGATTTGCCTTTATTCGTTCAGGTAGTCGGTCATTGAGAAAGGTGGAGGTAGTTGCTGCGGCTATGGCCGAGAAAACATCGGTCGTGGCTAAGAAGGCTAAGACTGCTGGTCGAGCCGTGCTGAACAAACGGCCTCGCCAAGAGGCCGAGCCGGCTGTCGAACCTCCGCCGCCTGCCAAGCGAGTCAAACAGCTGGCAAAGAAAGGAACACGGGAGATCCACGTCATCTCCAGTCAAACTACGGGGGCGACGACTCCAGTGTTTCCCCTTCTCCCGCCGTTGGCCAACCCTTAGTCGAGAAACAGCCAACTCCGGCCGCAGAGACAGTTCAAACGCAGCCTGTTCCTAAGGCCGGTTCACCAGTTGTACCCCCATCTGTCGAGGCTGCACCAATCCTGGAAAAGGCGGTCTCTGCGACCGAGGGAACTTCCCCTGTAAATCCAAAGCCCTCGGTCTTCGTTCTGGAAGAGAGCGAAGGGAGCGACGAGGCTCCGCTGGCAACTCGCCCTCATACTCGCCGACAACCTCCTCCAATATCCGAGATGGCTGTTCAAACAGGCCCCTCCACGGCTGACCGTGGCAAACGCCCGGTCGAGGAACCAACAGCGGTGGCCGAACCCCCCGTTCCTCCTCAGAACCAGGACGTCCCTTCTTCGTCCGAAGCAGCCGTCCCAGTCGGCCCCTCTACAGCCGACCGTGGCAAACGACCGGCCGATGAGCCAGAGGCAACGGCGGAAACGCCCGTTCATCCTCAAGACCAGGACCTCCACATTCCTCCGCAAGAGGCTACTTCAGCCTTCGTAAGTACCTTCTACCGTCTTTCCTTGATTACTTTTTTGCTTTAGAATTCTAAACGAGGAAAATACTAAATGTCAGGTGCCTATACACTATTTTCATCAAACATTCTACGCGCCGAGGGGCGTTATCTATATTTCTTGGCCGCCTCAGTGGCCATCGAACGTAGATAACCTCCATCGGCCGCGTGAACTGAGAAGCAATCTAAGACACTGGGCTCGGCCATTGAGTTCTTTAGGTTCGAGCAACGATCCTGGAGACATGGCCGAGGTCTCATCTCGGCAGGTTAAAAGAAACGAAACCTTCTTGCTCTTTTTCGTGACTTGCTTGGAGCTTAACCTGATTTGTGTGTGCATGCTTCGTGGGAGGTCGAATTCAAAGCTCTTTTATCCAGCACCACTGGAGGGGCTGGTCCTTCGGCCGCCGCAACCGAAACTTTTGATTTAACTGCTCTGACCCGGCTGCAAGAAGTCCTATCGCTTTCGGCGTCGCAAGTTCTTGAGCGCAAAGGTCTTGATCTGCTGGGCGAATGTCTAAACGACCTTGGAGCCGATGGTCAGCTGAGCGGCGAGGCTGTAGTTCAGGAGTCAACTGCCTTGGAGCGGGTTCGAGAAACTTTCAATGTTTCCGAGAATGCTTTGAGGGCCGAGCAAGACCTGCAGGCTGCCATGGCCGTTCAAGATACTCTCCGTCTGAAGGTTGACGCTTTGAAGGTTAAAGGGGAGGTCTTGGCCGACCTCGACCGTCAAATGGCCGAATTGTCAAAACGAAGATCGGCCGTTGCTTCCGAACTTGCCAAAGACTTCAAGTCGGGCGGCAAGGCTTGCTTAACCGAGTATACGGCGAAAGCAAAACGGGTCGAGCAGTTGAAGCTGGAGAAGAAGAACCGGCAGGCCCAGGTCATCATGGGCGAAGTACGGTGGTTGGAGCTGAAGGCCCTGCTCGGCACTCTTCTACCCTCTTCACCCTAAATGTATTTGAATGTAAACCGATCGACCTACTCATTTTGTAAATGCTTATCAATCATAATGGACTGGTTTTCTATTCCCGCATTTCCCATGTGACTGGATAGTATTTCTTTAAAAACTTTCCATTGATTGGTAATCTGTGGACTACACCGGTCTGGTCTTTAAGATGATACGCCCCTTTGCCGTATACTTTATGCATAACGAACGACCCTTCCCAATTCGGCGACCACTTGCCGAACCTAGGATCCTTTAGTCCTACGGGCAACACCGTTTGCCACACTAATTCACCCTCACCGAATGTTTTCTGTCGCACCTTTTGATTATAGGTTCGCTCGGCAATCCGTTTTTGTGCCATCAGTAAGTTATAAGCGTCAAGTCGCGCTTCTTCCAAATCTTCGAGTTCCTGTCTCATGGACTGATTATATTTGGCGCTAACCAAACTACTTTGTTCGATTAATCGCAACGAATTTATGCTTAACTCGACTGGTAACATTGCATCGTGTCCGTAGGTTAATGCGTACGGGGTTGTCCCAGTCGCCGATCGGGGCGATGTTCGATATGCCCATAATGCCTCGTTCAACTTCAAATGCCACATGCCAGGCCTTTCTTTTATTATTTTTTCGAGGATGCCGATCAACACTTTATTACTTGCCTCGGCCTGCCCATTCGCTTGTGGATAATACGGTGTAGACTGTTCGAGCCGAATTTTCAAATTTGCCGTATACTCTTTAAACCTCTCGGCTGTGAAGATTGTTCCATTGTCAGTTATGATTGTTTCTGGTACGCCAAATCTGGTCACAATGTGTTCCTCCACGAAGTCGCAAACTTCTTTAGATGTTAGTTCGGCATATGATTTTGCTTCGACCCACTTAGTAAAGTAATCGGTTGCGACTATTATCCATGCGTGCTTAGCAGCTCCAAAAGATGGCGTGATTTTGCCGATTACGTCCATGGCCCATCCTCTAAACGACCATGGCTTTATGACCGAATGCAATGATTCGGCCGAGACCCTTTGTATAGGCCCGTGGATTTGGCACTGTACGCATCCTCGAGCAAACTCGATACAATCCTTTAGTATCATTGGCCAAAAATAGCCGTGCCGTCGAAGTAGCCATCGCATTTTCCGTCCGGATTGATGAGCTCCGCATACCCCTTCATGGACTTCTGTAATCGCCCGAGCACTCTCTTGGGGGCCGAGGCATAGTAATAACAAACCATCTTCGCCTTTTCGGTATAACTCGTTCTGATACATGACATAGTTCGTGGCGTGAACTTTTGTCTTGCGATCGTGTTTACCATTGGGATTGTCGAGGTACTGCATAATGGGCTTTCTCCAATCATCTGGTATTGCCTCAACGGCACAAACATCCACAAGGTCGTCTCGATCTAACAACGAAGGTAAGGACATGACTCTTGTACGTATCACGTTGTCGCGCTGGAGGACTTGTTGGTTAACCAAGGCCGGGTATAGCTGTCGCAACACGGGTATTTCTCGGCCTAGCTTGCCCCCCAAGAGTTGTGCGCCGGAGGCAATTTGAGCCAATTCGTCTGCGTCGGTATTATGACTCTGGGAAATATGTTTAAATGTAATATCGTCGAAGGACTCGGCCAAATAGCTGGCGATCATGTGGTAAGGCGCCAGGGTACAACTCATGCAACGAAGAGAACCATTAAGTTGGTTAATCACAAGTTCGGAGTCGCCGAGGACGAGGGCGCGGGTAGCCCGCAGGTCATGAAGGATTCCAAGACCGATGATTAAAGCTTCGTATTCGGCCTGATTGTTGGTGCATTCAAAATCCAACTTAAGCGAAAAATACCAGCGATCGTGGTTTGGGGATTGAATGACAATTCCTACGCCCGCCGAGGATGACATACTGGAGTCGTCAAAGTACATCGTCCAATGGTTGTCGCGTGTCGCAACCATGCCGATTTCGACATCGGCATCCCCAAAACCGTAGGGGGAAGGGTGTTGAGCAAGGAAGTCGGCCAACGCCTGACCTTTGACAACTTTCTGAGGCACGTATTGCAAGCTAAATTCGGACAACGCCATCGTCCACTTCCCAATTCGGCCTTTTACGATTGGTCGGGTAAGCATGTACCGGATAACGTCGGTCTGGGCAATGACTTGGGTGACCGACGGGAGCATGTAATGCCGAAGCTTGGATGCGGCGAAAAATACGGCTAGGCACAGCTTCTCGACGGCGGGATATTTGATCTCTGGGTGACTGAGATTGCGACTTAGATAAAAAATAGCCTGCTCTCGACAGGCGTCGTTGTCTTGGGCGAGGAGGCAGCCAATGGACTCTTCGGCCGCCGAGATATAAAGCTTAAGAGGTTTACCGCGCCGATGAGGAACCAGGACAAGTGGTTTCGTGAGGGAGACTTTGATTTGCGTAAACGCCGCCTGATGCTCGTCGTTCCATACGAATTTATCTGAGTCCTTGAGTTTCAAAAGCGTGGAGAACGCTTTCATTTTACCGGTTAGCAATAAATCGACGGAGGAAATTGATCTGACCGAGTAAGGACTGGAGTTGTTTCTTCGTCGTTGGAGGTGGGGCATTGATGATTGCGCGTGCCTTATTCGCATCGACTTCAATCCCACGGTGATGCACGAGGAAACCAAGGAAATTTCCAGCCGACACGCCGAAGGCACATTTGGCAGGATTCATCTTGAGGTTGTGCTGACGCATGCGGAGGAAAGCCTGTCGGAGGTCGTCCAGATGTGTCTGTCGGCGTTTAGATTTGATGACAACATCGTCGATGTAAACTTCGACGATGGTTCCAATTAAATCATGGAAGATGGTGTTCATCGCCCGTTGGTATGTGGCGCCGACATTTTTAAGGCCGAAGGGCATAACAACCCATTCGTAAGTGCCGAATGCCCCCGGGCAACGGAAAGCAGTTTTGTGCACATCGGCTTCGGCAATGAATATTTGGTTGTACCCGGCATGTCCATCCATAAAGGATAAGATCGCATGATTCGCCGCGGCATCGATTAACAGATCTGAAATCGGCATTGTATACTCATCTTTGGGAGTTGCCAGATTCAAAATTCTGAAATCGATGCAGATGCGCAGTGCACCATTTTTCTTTAAAACAGGAACGATATTCGCCAACCATTCAACATATCGAGCTGTCCGAATGAACCCGGCTTTCAAAAGCCGAACCAGTTCGTCCTTGATGCTGAGTTGCACTTCGGTCGAGAATCGACGTGGTGGCTGACGGAAAGGTTTACATCCGGGCTTAATACGTAACTCATGCTCGACAAGAGTACGATCTAAGCCGGGCATTTCATGGTAGCTCCAAGCAAAACAATCTTTGAACTCCGTAAGCAAGACACGAAGCTCGTCTTTCATGTGTTGGGGAAGTAAAGCTATATAAACAAAGGCCGTGGGTCATCGGCCGTCCCAACATTAATCTCTTCCAGGGGATCCTTAACTTGGGGCCGATGGTCTTCGAGCTCAGCCGGGGCTGCTTGAATTTTATCAATAGATAAGATAGGACCATTATCTCCTTCAGCCAGGAACTCAACGAGGTTAACGCCCGAATTTGGCTGTTTAGATATAGTATACCAATGGGCCAGCAGTCGTTCCATAGTAGATGAAACCGCAGCCCTACGTGTTTCCCGATTGGTGTCAAACATCGGCTTCGGGGAGGAAGTTGGCTAATACGAGTCTCGCCGAATCCTGGTGGACAGTCTCGGCGCCAACCTCGATAGCTTTCTGTACAGAAATCCGAGTCGGTCGTCCTTCATCATTGAAGCCTTGCAAAGTAATGTAGCCGACGTGGTCATCATAATACCGTGCTTGGATCATGTTAGCTTCGAAGAGCTGGTTATCGGCCGGGTGAACAGTGACCGATTTACTGTCCCAAAACACAAGCACTTGATACAATGAGGAAGGAATACAACTGGTTTGATGAATCCAATCTCAACCGAGCAGGGCATTATACTCGGTTTTGGAATCAACCACGAAAAAGGCGGTCATGTGAGTGCGACCGACAATATTCACAGTTAACGGAAGTATACTTTGGTTTGGGATTTGTCGCCGACGAAACTACTCATTGTGATCCCAGACGGAATAAGTTCGTCATTCGAGCGACGTAAGACCTTCATGATGCTCAGAGGCATGATATTGACTGTAGCGCCACAGTCGACAAAAACTTTAGAAACAGGATATCCCTCGATGTGGGCTGTCACATACAATGGCTTTAAATGGTGAAGTGCGGCCGATGATGAACGAGGAAACAATTCGGCCAAAGCGGCCTTTAGACTATCATCTTTCGTTGTTGACTCATCTTCAGCAACAGATACAAAATCCACATGGCCGGTTTCCTCGGCGACTACATCGCCATCGAGGAAATTCGGTTGCGCCGTGCTTGATTGAAAATCAGCGGGTAACACATGGACCATACTAATTTCCATGTTATCCAGGACTGACGGGCCCATCGGGGTAGGACCCTCATCGCTAGGCTCATCTCTCGTTTGGTCGGCGACTGCGGACTCCGTTTTTGTCAGATTTGGACAAAAAGACTCTTATGTTCCTTCTTCAATGGTTTGATCCTGCGGTGCTGCTTCGGCAGCTTGTTGGTTCTGCGAGACTGCCTCATGTGAGGGTGAGATCGACAGTGTGCTTGGGATCAAGATCCGAACCTGCTCCTGGTAATGGATCTGGGCATCCCTGGTATCGAGATAAGCATCCAAACGTGCAACATGTGCTATTTTATCGGTCGTAAGGCCGAAGAGAGAAACAGCCGAAAATACTTCGAAGTGATATCGTAAATACTGAAGGTCCTCCATTGAGAAAGGAAGGTCGGCTGCATCGATATCAGTGTATGGGTCGACTTCAAATCCAAGGACACGAGCTTCTCGTATGTGCTGGAACCTTGCTTTCAATCCTGGGTCTGAGGTTTTCTGGATTCGCTCGGCATCAGGACAAGTCAAGACTAGATCAATGGTGTCCTGGCATGCCTTTGGCAAACCATACAGATCTTTGGCCGAATGTTTCTTATGAAATTCTCGCATATATTCCAAAGCTTCCCCAAGGAATGGTGGATGCAAATTTCGTCGAATTTTTATCAAAGGTTCTTGTATAACCGGCGGGACCAATTTGCCTTCGGCCTCTTGCCTGAAATGTTCAAGGCGTGCCTTCATCTCCCCTGGTCGAAGAAGAAGTTTGATCCGTTGATCAGCCTCTTCGAACGTGGTTTCGACATCTTGGTCGACCAGCCGCTTCCCTTGAACCAACTCTGTCATAATAGCTGAAGGTGGTCGTTCATCATCAGTAGCAATTATGTCCTTCGGCCGCCATTTGGGGACCAAAGTTTCTTGGGCCGCCCGTCGGCGGGGCATGCAATCTATCCTTTGCTGCCGGCGTTTCTGGGATTTGGACAGTGCGGTGTAGACGCCTTTCAAAGAATGATATGTATACCAACGTTGATCTCTAGGCTCGGGAGGTTTGAAAGTTTTTT
Source organism: Malus fusca (assembly GCA_035220775.1). Lineage (NCBI taxonomy): Eukaryota > Viridiplantae > Streptophyta > Magnoliopsida > Rosales > Rosaceae > Malus > Malus fusca. The sequence continues at coordinate 15,422,984 of CM069061.1, forward strand.
GGCTCCGCGATGATTCCGAACTGCTAGAATTTCGTTTATAGTAGTCATCGTCATAGAATGAAACATCAAAATCAAGGCGCCGCCTGACTGAGGGTGTCTCTTCCATCCGTACTTTAGGACCGAGCCTATCAAAAACCCTTTGATGCTGGCCTACGTTGGCTACCTTTTGCTGGGTTGCGGCCGTAGGTCGTTCCGTTATAAGCGAAGAGGGATTCTCCTCTGGCTCACTGCCGACCTTTGTTCTACATTTGCTGCACAAAACCGCCGTCCCACTGTCTTCATCGGTGCCATAATCCATCATAGGTTTAACAATAGCGGGCCCCGTTAAAGCTGTAAGCGGTTGGTTTGAACGAAAATCGGCCATGAAACGTGGCCGAGAATTCTGATTACGAAAACGTTGTGTCTCAACAACTTCGGCCTTCCCTTTCCCTTTGTCCTTAGGTAGGCATGCATCGACCATATTTACCGTTGCCGTGGGGAACGGGTCAGTATCAACATTCATCTTCTTCTCTGGAAATTTCAATTTGCCATTATCGATCCAGCTTTGGACGTTGTCGCGAAACACGACGCAATTGTTTGTCGTATGTTTGCTTGAATTGTGGTATTTGCAATACACCTTTCCTTTAAGCTCTTCGGCCTTGGGAATGTTGTGACCAGGCCGAAGTTTGATGATTCTTGCTGATAACAGTTGGTCAAAAATTGCGTCAGCCTTTGTAATATCAAAAGTATAAACTTTTGACGGTTTCAATGTTCCTTCAGTGGCCGAACGGCTTTTGACTTCCCTAGAGTCAACTTGAGTCAATGCCTTGCAAACGTATGGCTTATCTATCACTATCTCAGCTGCATCCACGCTAACGCATTCATCCTCGGTTGATGCATAATTGACAGTAGGATTCTTGTAAATCGTCCCCCGAGATGAAGCTTTCGAAATCTTTTCCTCGCGGAGCAAATAATCATATTGTTCGACATGTTGGGCTAATTCGTACATATCCCGAAAGTTTGCCCCCAAGAATTTCTTTTTGTATTCGACGTCGAGGCCGTTCAAAGCAAGCCTGACAAATTCGACTTCGGGTAAAGGCACTCGGCACCAATTCCTGGATGATTTGAACCTGGTAAGATAATCCATTGGTGACTCATCAGATGCCTGAGCCATCCTCGCTAATGAAGAAACCGACACCTCCATCCCTGGCCGATAAAACTGCTCGTGGAATTTCTCGACCAACTCCTCCCAGTTTTGGACGGAATTATGAGGGAAATTGATATACCAAGCAAATGCCGAGCCGGTCAATGAGAAGTTGAACAACCGTAACTTATGGAAATCACTATTAACATCTCCGCATTGCGCGGTGAAACGAGCCACGTGCTCCAACGAAGACAGGGATGATTCACCGGCAAAAAGGCTAAAATCTGGGATCTTGAAACCTTTCGGGTATCCGAACGTTTCCACGTAGGCCGGGTACGTATGGATAAACTTAGGAAACTTACGCCCCTTCTTCATGGCCGAGTCGATCATCCGCTGAACTTCGGTCATATCAACAGGTGTTGCTTCGACCCTCTGGTCAATTGGTTTGAGCCGAGCAGGAATTGGCTCGGCCTGTACAATTGGTAACGGATTATTTCTTGGTGGCAAGCGCTGGAGAAGATCGAAAGTCCTGCTGTCACTGACTTTACTAACCAGCATTTCGAGCAATCTGGTTTGTTGCTCATTGGAACTGAGTATCACGTCATGTAGCTTGTCAATGCCTCGACTAAACGTCTGCTTGACTGACCGAGACTGCTCGTCGAGTCACTTTCGAAGAAACGACCTTGTTGGTGGGTCGGATCCTTCACCGCCATCCTCGTCGCAATCCTCCATTATCCCTTCATTGACAACGCAGGTGTTCCTGTTAGGGATTTCTAGACTGCGAAGTTGACTGCCGAGATTAACTTCCCTCTCTCCGAGAGTCGCGCTTGTGGACTCAGGTGTCACGGCGCTAAGGGGATTCTGCGCCTGTGGCACACTTTGTCCTATGTTCTGAATCGGCAAATCGGCTGTTGACTTTCCCATAGCTGTTTTCTTTTTTACCGATCGCGTTTCAATTGGCATGAACTTCGTAGTTTAGCACTGGGTCCCACTGGGCGTGCCAAAATGTTGACCCTAAAAACTACCAAGCCTACGTGGTGCGCAGGCCGAGTAATTAATAAGCTAACTACGTCCTTCGGTTGTGTGCGGGGCGTGCCAACTCGTTGGTCGAGGAGTAAAATTTGTTGATGTTGCGTTGGGTGCGCTACTGACTTCTGAATCTCGCGACTGCGGCCGAGGAAGGAACACTCTCGGCATTCGGGTTCTAGAGCCTGAAGACAAGGCTGCTAGTTCTGCGAAGTTCAATATCAAATTCGGCTTTTAATGTGCCGAATGTAGTAACTCGTAACACCTCACTTCGCCGAGAAGGCTGATGAGATGACCTCGACCAACAAGGATTCGGAAATCCTTCTCGACCGAGACTTGGATAGATAACCAACCGTCCTCGCCGTAGTGCTGTTGATGCCAAAGGAAGATGCTGCGAGACCGGCTGATTCTACGGTGACAAAGCTATCTATGCCGACTTAAGATATCACCGGTTGCTTTCACAGTACTGTTGATGCCAACGGAAGATGTGTCAGCGAAAAGAGAAAATAAAAAATCTCAAAGTTGTTGAGAGGGTTTGCGCAGGGCAGTTTTGTGTGTTCAATTGGAGGTCTTTAATGATGCATAGCCTCCCCTATTTATAGCACTGGATCTCCTTGAATCCGAATTAAAACCCTACTCGGACTAGGACTTCCTCTCCGGATCAACACCAACTCGACCAGTCCTATTTTCACTAGGATTGTGAACCTAGTCCTTAACCGAGCCATATCCGCCTCTGGGTTGTTAATCCTGCCGAGACTCCCTATTGTACTAGGACTTGACTTGTCATTGCGTTTTGACCTAATCGGCCTCGGTTTGGAAGCCCACGAGCTGAACGATCCATGGTCTTCTTGTCGCAAGGCCTCCCGGTCCGAGAATAATACACTCGGCCCAAACTATTATTTTGGGCCCAAACAGGACTTTTTGATGACCCAGAATTAAAACTAATAAAAAATAGGTTTTTTATTTTTTTATATCACAAAGGTTCATGAAATTGACCCTTACCATCAACATGGTCTCTAAAATTGAAAATCAATCAATTTAGTCCTAGAAAATAGGTATCGCAAATCAATGTAGTCATGTCGTCACAATTCTGTTAAAAAATATGTTAAGTGCTGATGTGGCACATAAATGGGCCCCATAAGTCATATTTTCTCACAAATAGTCCTTGAAATTAATCCAGGACATCAAAACGGTCCCTAAAATTGACTCGCGACATCAAAATTGTCTATGAAATTGAAAATTGATCAATGTAGTCATTCCGTCACAATTCTGTCAAAAATTTTGTTATGTGCTGATATGACACATAAATCGGTCACACAAGTCTAATTAAATTAAAAAAAAATTACAAATAGGCTTAATAATTTAATAGTTAATAAAAAAATTGTCTACCCAAAAACCCAATCCTGCAATAACCTCCGATCACAGTCCATATTTCTATACATCCTTCGCTCTCTATTCTCTAAAAAAAATAAAAAATCTCAATACACCCATCTTTACACACTTCGACTCTCTCCACCGAATTGAACCTGGATCGAGATCACCTTTGGTGACGGTTTGACCCATTGGCAATGACTTGTGGGACATCACGGTTAACATTTAGGCGATCAACATCCTCACAACCTTAATCTTGGAGAGCTTGTTCGGCGCTTTCTTGGTGGTCTGGTGATGCAAAGAACGACGAGGTCTGCCTTGAGATAATGAGGTTATAACAGAGGTGCATCCATTGTTGGTTGTAAACTATTTCCACACTCGCTCTTAAGCCTTGGTTAAGCCTGGTGCATTTGAGAATTTATGGAAGGGAACTCTCTTAGGAGTAGGCCTTACTATAAGAAAAAAAAAAATCCATTATGCAAAAATGTTTTAGACAATTTTTTTAATTAATTATTAAATCCACATCAGCACATAAATTTTTTTTTTTTTTACAAAATTGTGGCAGAAGGATCAATTTGAGGTCGACACCTATTTTCAAGGATTACATTGATTGATTTTCAATTTCAAGGACCATATTATGATAAAAACCCGTAAATCTTGTGGGGTCCATTTATTTTTCACATCAGCACTTAACGGAATTTTTAACATAATTGTGAAGGAAGGACCACATTGATTTGCGACACCTATTTTCAGGGACTACATTGATTGATTTTTAATTTTAGGGATCATCTTGATGGTGAGGGTCAATTTTAGGGACTATTTGTGATAAAAACCCTAAAAAATAAATTTGATGTTGATGTCAAATTTGACTCATAAATCACAAGGGCTTCAATTCCAGTCTGCAAATAACACTTCGGTTAGAAGCTTTTTAATATCAAGTATGCAAAATGACATCTCCACCTAAAATTTAATATCTCCTTTGAAGATGCTTAGAGGTCCAACTGTAGAACACCAAACACATATTTGTTGATTGCTGACCCAACCCTACTACTATATATAGCTGGTTTTACCTTCAGCATATCTTCACCAAACCATTTGTAGTGACTAGCTCCAATCTTGCAATTTCTGTAATTTTTGCCTAATACACTGTCTGTATATATATTTTTCTCTATCTTTCTCAAGGCAAGACGTTGATTAATTATTATGTTCAACTATATGTTAATTATTATTTTAGGTTGATTAATGTCCTTGTGTTCTAATTTGCATGTTAGGGTTTTCGACAGGTGGGAGGTTTTCAGATCGATATTAAAAGGAGAGACACAAAGATGAGCAGACGAGGAAGTAGTGGTCCAAGGCTTGAATTGAGGATGAACCTATCTCCTCCGAGGGCTAACTCATCATCACCAGTTGACTCCCCAACTGCCTCTGAGACATCCTCGGACATGTCAATCGATCACAGCTCATGCGTGTCATCGGAGCCTGATGATCAGACGATGCATTACCTGAGTAGGCCCGAAGCCAAGGCGATGGTGCTCGCAGGGTGTCCTTGGTGCCTCATGTATGTCATGCTGTCTGAAGTGGATCCAAAGTGCCCCAAATGCAAAAGCTCTGTCTTGCTCGATTTCTTTAGCGAAGAAAGCAGCAAAAGGAGATGAATATAGATCAGAATATGGCTTGTTTTTCTTGTTTTCACATGGAGCAAGTAAATTCCAATATATTTGTTAGGCTTTTGTGTTCCTGCTGAGGTTTTGGGTGTTCGGGTTAAGCCTTTTTCTTCTTCCTAAAGAAAATTTTTATGTTATATTTGCCCGAGTTGATTGCCTTTAGGTTCAAGTAGCTTGTAGAGTTTTGTTTATTGTAAGAGTATTGTGGAACTTTCATTTTCTATCTACTTTTCTTCTTCTATGTGAATGCATCCTAATTAAATCTTGTGCTTTCTTGCTTCCTTTGAAGAACTGATGAAGGTGCATCATAGAGTCAGCCATCTGGAGTTAGCTTGATCTAGCAATTTTCTATTTGGAAGTTGCTTTTCTAGAAGACTTTTTGTTTAGAAGCACGTCGATGTTTTTGAGAAAACCAATTTTTTTTCGAGGTCTGAATCAAACCAAGTTTTTAACAAACCCTAATCATGTGGTCAAGTCCGTTAGCAATCTTAGTTTGAATCAAAATTTTTGTCAAAACGCCATTCCGATGCATGGGTAAATAGTCAATATATTCCATCCATTGTTAAAGAAAAAAATAAAAAATAAAAAAAATAAATGCACATTCCCATCTCAGGCACGAGTCGCACGACACCTACCGCCTCCCGCCCTCCAAGCCTCTTCCTTTCCCAGCCACGCCACTCACAGCTCCTTCTCCATCTAACTCCTCAAATATCCCCAACTCCAACAATACATAAAGCAATTTCTCTCTCTTGGCATTTTCTTCCACCTCCATCTCACACAATAGTTTCGAGGCATCAACCGCATCGTTTAAATCAAATTTTTTTTCGAGGTCTGAATCAAACCCTAATCATATGGTCTAGTCCATTAGCAATCTAAGTCTGAATCAATTTTTTTGTCAAAACGCCATTCATATGCATGGGCAAAATAGTCAATATATTCCATCCATTGTTAAAGAAAACAAAAAAATAAAAAACGCACATCCCCATCTCAGGCACGAGTCGCACGACACATACCGCCTCCCGCCCTCCAAGCCTCTTCCTTTCCCAGCCACGCCACTCACAGCTCCTTCTCCATCTAACTCGTCAAATATCCCCATCTCCAACAATACATAAAGCAATTTCTCTCTCTTGGCATTTTCTTCCACCTCCATCTCACACAATAGCTTCGAGGCATCAACCGCATCGTTTACATTCCTGGGATGAATAACGAAGGCCTTGGAGGCCTTGATTTCATAGATGATGTTGTACAGTTACTTGAGATTGACCATGCAATATAATGCGAGAGAAGTCTTCGAAGAGGTTAATGGTTACCGTTGTTGTTGGACCCGAGGGGGCGTTAAGGGTGTGCAAAAGGTGTAGGGCATAGGGTCCTGAATTTTTTAGGGGCCCCAAAAATTTTTTATCCTCCTATATATTACGTATGAGTATAAATTTTTTAATAAAAAAATTTTTGATTGAAAAGAAAAATCATCATCATATGATTTTATTTATATTACAATTGATTAAGTGGAGCTTATACTTAATATATTAATTTTTTATTTTCTCCAGCAATAAAAAAACTTGTATATTACTTTCTTCCACTTTACTCACTTATTTATTACTTTCTTTCACAACACAAGCCTATTTCTGCATCTCTCTTTTAGTCATGCTCCATGCTTTCATGGATGAACCCTAAATCATAATTTCATAGCAATTGAAAATTATTCAATTAGTAAGAGTGAGATGTTGATTTCAATTAAGTTTGAATATTGATTGTTGAATTATGTATGAATATATTGTCCAAAAAACTGTTTTTTTTTTATTTTTTATTTTTAATAAGGAGAGCCTTTTCATCTAATTCGCACAGAGCCCCCAAAATGTCAGAGACAGCCTTGTTTTTGACCTGAGGAGGTTGATCGGTAGAGACAACAAATAGGATTGAAGGACATATTTGTCTTAAATCTTTAACGGATATTCAACTGAAAAATGAAACAAAATTGCAAATTGGATCAGTATTGCTAACGGACTTGACCACATGGTTATGGTTAATAGTTTTTTTTTCATCACAAGAGTTATATTAAAATTAGGGTCTCACCACAAGTACCACGAAAAAAATTTGGCCTTTTAATAAAAACCAAATGCACGCTCCATTAAAGTTCTTGAAGTTCTTCTTACACTTAAAATACTTTCAACTTTTTAGTCAAGCGTTGTCATAAACGCTTTGAATTATATGAAAGCTTGTTTAGCTATTTTAAAAATAATTTTAAACAGGTAAAAATTCTCGTTCCAAATTAAGAACCATAAAGGAATAGAGGATGGATATCGAATCCTACCTTCTCTTTTTTATTATCTTGATTGGTGAATCTACCTTAATATCATAAATAATTCTCAAAAATATGGGAAGAAAGGAAGGTTAAGACAGGAGTGGATTTTAAAGAGAGTAAAGGATCCTTGACATGATGTGCAATGGCCAAGGGTTTGCTACCCCCAAATTTCATGTCTCTTTTATGTCTCTTTCCTAATTTTTTGACTTGTATCCTCTAACTTTACTCCAAACTAACACTTAACTTTTTATATAATTAAAGATAAATTACATTTTCTTTAAAAAGTTAAAAAAAAAAAAAAAATCGAAAAAAAAAAAAATCTGAAACGATCTTCATCTTTCCTCACTCGATCTCCCAGAGCTCACCTTCGAGCCAACCACCCCTTCAGGCATTCCCCACTCGCTTTTCTCCTCTGCCCTGATCCATTTGAATGAAATGAAGATTTCATTAGAGGAGACATCACCCTTGACTTGTTTCAGATAATGGAGAAATTCAAGCTAGTAAACGAAGTTGGGGCTTCCAGCTTTCAATCGGGGAAAGAGAAGAGAAAGCATGCAATTAAAAGTTGGGGTTGATCTGGGTGTGGGTCTGGTGGTTGCCATTGCTCACCACCGACTAAGCATCGATTTAATATCCTCCTTGAATCCCAAATATCAAACTTTGATAGAATATTTGTTTTTTGACGTGCTGGATCGATCACGATCTAGTGCAGGATTTGAAGAGAGAGAGAGAGGAAGCTTTGCCGGCGGTAAGGGGAGCGACAGCGGTGATGGGGTTGTGTGTCGTGTGTGCTCGGGAGTCTAAATTATTTCACTGTTGGTTTTTTAACCATTTAAATCTTAAGAAAACTAATGAAAATGACTCGAAAATTTTGAGTTTTAATGATAAGGACAAAATAAAGGGTAAAGTGAATAGTAGCAGGTTTGACTTTTTAGTGTAAAAATGTGGTTTTTCGTTAAAGTGAACAGTACCGTGGACTTTTCGTTAAAACTCCATTTAATCTTTGGTAATATAATTAATTTTATGAAAAATTTAACAGTATTAATTTAGAGTTAAGTTGAAAAACACATATCAAAATATGATAAGGGTGACACATAAGAGACATGAGATTCAGGGACAGCAAACCCTGGGCCAGAACGACATCAAGCGGCCCAATGGTAAGGGCGCAGATTGTGGCTCTCCAATAAATAAAAAAAATGTGAGAGATTCTGGGTTCGTTGCTTCGAACTGGTGAGTTTGTTTGACTGTAGCTACGGATAAGGTGAGATTTCTCATAACTTCTTAAGATCTAAAAAGGGTGGATTGTGTTTGACATCGCTTGCTCCCCTTTTAAAAGAAAAAAAAAATGTAAAAGAATATAATCACCTGCTGGCACCACAGTATATTAAAACGTATGGTATCAGAATGTCGTACAAAAGTGTAATATCTCTGGCTCTAATATATTGTTATCATGTATGTTTAGGTTTCTTGACTTACATGATCTTGACTTGCAAGAAATTAAAGAAAAGTGAAATTAAAACCATGAAGACGAAGATTCAACGTTAATGACACTCTGTCATTTAATATTACGGTCTAATGATATTCCTCTTTATTTATAAGTGAGAAGTTTTAAGTTTGATTCTCGTAAAAAACGAAGTTGAACCACATTATTAAGGCAAGCCTATTGTAAGGTTTAACTCTATTTCCTTGCTCTCTTAGTGTAGTTACTATCGTTTAAAAAAAAAAAAAAAACATTTTCCACCCTTTTTTTTTTCATTCTAAGATCTAACTGTTTATCTCACTAAACTATAGCTCTACTAAAACCACTACAGTGCCTGCTGAAATGAGTACATCATGTAATGAATTCTTATTAAATTTTCTGTGTTCGGAGTAAATAGGGCAGGGCCGCGCCCATTCGAGGCGCCAGTTCTCTCATCACTGTCAATGCACAACCGTTGCAGTGGTAGTTGAGCTAACTTCCCTAACATAATTCCTACTTCCAGAACATAACTTCAGCTAATGTTAACTTAAAATTTGTATTTTTAAATTCCAGAGCAACTATTTAAATTACTTAAATTGTATCGTTAATTTACTCAATACATTGAAATTTGTCAAAAATTCTAGCTAGTTCTTTAATACAATATTTGTTTTTTATAATACAGTCTCAGCTGAAAACGGACCCCTTTCCCTTTTACGGAGGGTTTCTCTCAAATAACTTTTTGGAACATGTTCTGGATTTTATTTCAAAAATTTAAGCAGTCTATCTTTTTAAATCATAGTTCAAAATCATATTTACAGGCTTAGACCCTTATTAAGGTATTCACTTGTAGTGAAGAAAAATAAAATGTGAAATACTTAATAGAGTGGTTAAATAGTTTTGAATTTGAGTGATTTTTTTTTCAAAGATGATTTTTGAAAGAATAAAATAATGAGTTCAAATATTCTATACTCATTTTGTGCGTGGCCTATTTGTGACCTCTATCATGATCGACACGTGTTAATAAATTTAACTCTCTTTAACTTTCAATCAATGATACAGGTAGACCTTGCATTCGTGTCATGTTTCTCGTGTTCGTGTCATACCCGATAGTTTAACGGGTTGTGCTGTTTAATACCCGTTAAAGTAAACAGGATAATATGACTCGATCCGAAATCAACCTGTTAATATTATCACGTAATATGACCTGACCCGTTACCCGTTAAGAAAAATATATTTTAAATCAATAAATAATGAAAATGAAAAACATAATTTGACTCCAAAAATATGTAAAACATAATACTAAATTAGTGTATTCATACTAAATTTTGGATTTGACCCCTTAATGAAACTTGTAAAGCTTGTCATTACGAGTGATTATATATTTTTACATTTTTCACACTTCCACAATAATTATTATTAATTTTGCACTCAAATGAAAAATATTGTTCATGAGATTTGGAGGGTTTTAAAAATCTAAACGACTATGTAACCATTGTCTAAGCATAGAGGATGCAATTACGAGCGTTTAAATATGCTTTCGCATCTTTCAGACTTATACATTAATGATTATGAATTTTGTTTATTTTGAGCCCCCTTAAAAATACTATTCATGAGGGTTTGTATTGTTTTAAAAACTCAAACGATCATATACCCATCCTCAAAGCGTAGAGGATGCAATTATGAGCGTTTGCCTATTTTTTCACATTTTTCTCGCACTTGTAAATTAATTATTATAATTTTTTAATGTGATTGGTATTTTTAAATTACTTGATATTTTTATTTTTAATGTGATTTATAATTTTTTAATCTCAATTTTTGCCTATAGTATATTATAAAAATAAATAAATAAATAATACTTAAATTAAAAAATTTATATAGAATAATAATACAATAATAATTAATAAACAATATATACATATCATTATATCTATTTATTTTATAGTAAGCTTTTTTAGTAGTTTAAAAAATTAAAATCATCAAAATAACTTTTTTCTTATCGTGTCGAAATAGGTTTACCCGCTGGTCACTTTCGTGTAATCATGTTAAGGACCCGTTATTAACGGGTTCTTATCGTGTGACCCGAAACCCATTATTTTCGTGTCGTTTACGTATCGTGTTAACGGGTCATGTAAGAAATTGCCAGGTCTAGATACAAACAACACACAAAATGAGTGCAAAAAAATTGATGTCTAATAATGTGAAGTGAGCGCTATTGATTTGAAGAATCCTCGATTGAAGCTCACTGTGTAAAGCACTTCCAAAGGACAAGGATTTTCTCCTCTCCTGTTTGAACGCTCAAGATTTCATCTTTGTAGAGAGCGAAAGAAAAAAAAAAGTAGAGAGAGAAGGAAGAAAAAGAAAAAAAAAACTGTGAGAGGAGGGGACAGAGGGCAGGGTAAAAGGAAGGGATGGGAATCCTCCCAAAAACACCCGAATACAACTTGGAAACGAAAGCAACTACCATTAGCTATAACCCAGAAATGGAAAATTATACAGCAACTACCACTAGCTATAACTGTAAACCCGAAAATTCTGTAACGAATGAAATGAGAACACGTGTACAAAGTAGATTTGTATTGATTTGAATTTGTAGGTTACTATCTCTGTTTACAATTTTCCTCTGATTCAGTCTCCAAATTTGACATAGATGCGTAGGTTGTTGATCCAAGGGTTGTGATGACTTGATCTCGGAAGAACAATTGAACGATTGCTTCAAGTTTTGGGCTTGAAAAGATGCTTGGATGATCTTCACCTCAAAGTTGCGGCAAAGGGTGATGTTGATGCAGGATTTCATTGATTCAAGGGTCTTGGCGACTTGATCTTGAAATGAACGTCGTTACAAGTTTTGAGCTTGCAACAAAATCTTGAAGGAGTCGGCACGAGTGCTTGTTGATTCTTCAAGGGGAGTGCTTCGGCTTTGGTTGTACGTTCTTTGAAGAGAGCTTTGACAGTGTATTAATCTTCAAAGATTTGTGCAGAGGTTCTTCTCAATGTGCAATTTTGGACCCCTTTGTGTATCTTGGATCCTTGTATTTATAGACTTCCAAAGCCATGCCTTTGGATGGATTTGGCTTTGATTTGTGTCTTGATTCGTCCATGGGAGAATTTAGGCATGTTTTGTGTCTTAATTTCAGCCACCTTCCTCATATTGGCCGAAATTTATATGCCTTGTTGCCTATTTGTGAGCAATCTTCAATTCTTGCTTATTTTGTGAATATGCTTTGGCTTTCTTTCCGGTTTTGAGAGATTTTGGGCCCCTTGCCGATTTTAAGGGGGATTTTCTCCCTTTTGCCGAATTTTAGGAATGTTTTACACTTCCTTTGCTTGATTTGTGCCACATGTCATTGATGACTTGTCCGTTTGTGATGAGTCATATGCCTTTTGTATTCAACGAAATTTACATGTCTACAATAACACATACATAGAAAACTTTGCAGCAACTACAACTAGCTATGATTGAATGAAAATTTTGACAGCAGCTACCGCTAGCTTCGCTTTTTCAAAATTTAGGGTAAACCAGAAGAACTGACAACTGAGGGTCCGTGAGCATACATTCATATATCTGGGTTTATTATGTTTATTTGTTTGTCTCTCAACCATTAAAAAGATCTTACAAAGTTCCTGACATAATTGTATCATAAAGAACTGAAGGAAATAACTACAGAGTACGTACGCACACAACCTTCACACCTACTTTTTCTTCTAACTGTTTTTTGGGTAATGAACAGCTGGTCATCAAGAGTTCAGGTTAGTTGCAAAGGGTTAAATAGATTAGAGCTATCTTAATGGAAGTCTCTTTAAAGTTTTTAAAAAATGGTGGGTATGGGTCGATAGGGTTTCTAAATTAAAGAACTTAGGTTAAGATCAAATACTTATTAATTAAGAATATATTGATTAGGAATTAATTTTGGTTTTTGAGTTAGGTTAAAGGGCTTTATTTATTATTTAGGTATAGGTCAATGTGGAATTCCATATGAGTTTCAAGTCGTTATAAATGATTGAAAATGACGTTTCTGCCCTTAATAATCTGACTAAAACTTAGAACCATGGAAGAAAATGCCGATAATATCGGTGAAATATCGCCGATATTATCGGTTTTTCACGCAATAGATATTTTAATAGGTATCCGTAGGGTTTTCGTCAAAATATCGCGATAATATCGCGAAATTTCGGAACTGTGCACGTCGGAGACGAACGCCGGAGCTTCTACAGCTCCGGCCGACTGTAAAACAGCCCCCTAGACTCCGATCTAGGTATGAAAATGAAGCCCAAGGGAAGAGGAAGAGATCTATACCATTTTCAAGGCATGCCGTGGTCGGAGCTCGATGGAGTTTCGCCTTGGAACCCACGGTCCACACCGGAAACTGGGTTTTGGTTTTCTGCAAACTTTTGCACCGGTTTCCATGGTGCTACCATCCTTGTCTGCACTAGCAGAGGGAGAAGAAGAACGAGGGAGATAAGGGAGTGCTGGTGTGTGCGTGTGTGAGTTCGGGGAAGAACCGAAGAAGGAATGAGAGTTGCAGAGAGAGGGAGAGCATCGGAAAGTGGAGAGAAAGAGAGGACTGAGAGAGGAGAGATGAGAGCCTCGGGGATAAAAATAAGAGGGTGGACCCCTTGGGATCACTAATTAAGATCCAAAAACAATAATTTTTTTAAAAAATAAAAAATAAAAACCTAGAAAGTAAAATTATAAACTAAAGGGAGGGGTTTTACATTAAGGCCTTATTCGAAGATGTGACCCTTCTAAACTAGAAATATACCAACTGATGGATTACTTTATGAAAAATTGGTAGAAGGAGACATAAAGATAAAGCCATCTAACTTGTAAGGCAACTTTCTTGACATAGTATTTTACGTCAATATATAATTTTGAACCTTATAGGAACTCTATGTGGTACTAAGTCACTAATGTATCTTACCATGCAAAGTATAAAGTGTAAAATATTGTACTAATTCATTATATATAAATGATTATGGTGTGTTTAAACTTCTTTCATTAATTACTACATATTTTCTACACTCACAATGTTTGCCAGCTCGCTATATAATCAACTTAAATCAGTTAAATCCATCATGCAATGCATTTCCTTCCAATTTTTTGTGATAAACTAATAGATAATTGACTAAATAAACATCCTGCAAAGTTTCAATAAAAATTTCCAAGTTTTTCTTACAATTTCCGTGGTTTCCATGTAATTTTTATCGATATCGATATTATCCCGATATTTCCATCGATATTTCCGTGTTTTCGGACTACCGATATTTTCGATATTACCGATATTTAATACCTTGCTTAGAACTGAATTCCAGTATCCTTAAAGCTCATATCCGACACTACATTGCAATTTTTATTCTGCAATTTTATGGATTCAAATTTCACTCTTTATAACCTCATTAGATTGCCCCATTTTTAGTTCAGGTCGATCACGGCCTAGAAAGGCGAAAGCTCAACTCTCGTCAAAGCCATCTTGGCCTTGCGTATATGAGCGGATGCACATAGACAATTGATCGGAATCCCCCATGAACACCGGTGAGGGGTGAATGAGATTGATTGGGGGTGTTAATGAATCCATAATGAACGGCCTACATATCTCTGGGGAATGGACTCAAATCACAAGTGAGTACTAGAGAATGAGTAGTGTGATATGTGCCACATCGTAAAACATCATGGATGAATAAGCCTTGGCGAACTAGCTCTTGAAGCACATCGAGACGTAGCGCGCCCTTAACGAAGTATTCTGAAGTAGGACAAGAATAGATGATCGTGATTTTTTCTAAGGGCGGTAGGCAAGTAGCCACTCAACTAGCCACAAACCAAGCGTTTGGCAGTGTGTACTCTATTTTGACCCTCGGAAAAACGTCTTCTCCCGTCTTAGCGCCTAGAGGAGCATTCACTCCCGACTCAGACTGTGAGCCTATGTACACTCACGGTTGAGAGCACATTCCGACGAGCATTTTGGACATTCTAGGCAAAGCGTCCGTGCATGGCTTGGCCCACAAGAAGTTCCTCCTACCATGCATCAAAGTAGCAGTACGAGGGACAAAGGGAAGCACAAGTAATGTGCGGCTCGAGTTCAATTGGTAACCTACACCAAACGCAACCATGAGCAGCTCGCTTGATAGCTAGAGAAGAACCACGTGCACCGAAGTCGCAGCATAGGCAGATCTAGATGAAGTAGAAAAGGTTTTTAGATGAGCGACTACACGATTTACATCACCGTAGACCACTAGTAAGACACTTCAGAGAGACATGGCTAACATGAGCAAGTCACCGTTCAAGAACGAGATCGAGCAGATGAAGCCACAAATTTAGCTTGCCACATTTGACTTTTTCAAGGGAGATGAAAATCCGGAGAGGCAACTGAAGCACTATCATAACGTGATGATTCTCTATATGAACAACGCAATTGGGGGACCACGTTCCCCCCTTAAACCACATAAGGGGTTCACTGCCTACTTAGTCTCTTTAGATCCATAGGTTGTCCTGCTTGGTTACTCCGTATTTGGAGACCACATTATTGGATGGATGCCTATGGTTCCGCCTAGTTAATCCACATTGGGGAATCATACATATTCCATTCGGGATTCCATTAAGTGGTTTGGATACTTCGCTTTGCCTCAATTCCATTGAGTGGTCCAAAATTGTATTCTATTTGGGAGTCCAAGAGTTTTATAAAACGTTCTTGATGGAAAAAAATGTGAATAAAAGATCCCCCTGAATAGAATTTGGTCCATGAATCTAAGAAATGGTGAGAATTCTAGATCTCTCTCAATTCGAAAATCCAGGATTTCAATTGATGTCCTGGCATTGAATCCTCCTAAATTGCATTGATTTACCCTAAAGATTTCATTTCAATTGAAATTTGGTTATTCACCATGTAAGAGGATCCCTGCTAAGCATCCATGGTTGAATGGTTAAAGCGCCCAACGCCTACATAAATTGCAAAATAAAATGACATATAAATGATAAAGTATTAGAACATATTCAAAACATGGGGAAGAAGCATATAATGGGTGATCATCGACATATTCAACAAGTCTCTTATATTTTATTGAAAATTTAAAATGCAAAATGAAATTATCAATTTTCTATCTAAGTGAGAGTCGAGACTTAGGAGGGTTTAAGCGGCCTAGACCTATGCTTAAGCGGGCTAGACTGGCACCTAGGCAGGCTAGGTGGACACCTAAGCTGGTCTAGGCAATGCTTAGGATTAATGGCGGTGGTGCCAGCCGCCTAGCACCACCTTTTTAGAATATTGGTTTGATTACACCACTTCGCCTCAATTTCGTTGAGTGGTCCGGAATTGTATTCTATTCAAGATTCCGTTGAGTGATCTGGATACACTACTTTGCCTCGATTCCGTTGAGTGGTCCAAAATCGTATTCTATTCGGGATTCCGTTGAGTGATCCAGATACCTTGCTTCCTCTCGATTTCGTTGAGTGGTCCGGAATCATATTCTATTTGGGATTCCTTTGAGTTGGTCTAGAATGTAGGAACATAGAAACTGCTCAAGCTTATACTTGTGTTGGAAACTTAGAGTTTCAATGCTATTGATTTGAATTTCAGGTAAGGAAATACGACGAACCTTACATAGGTCAGTTTTACTAAACTTAATGAAGTGATATAAAATTTTATTGGTTTGATTAACCTAGTTAAACGTTAATAGCATGCATTTTATTTTTTATTTTGAAAAATTGTTGGTTGTGTTTGTTGGATTGTTGTTGGAAAACAGTTCAATATACGTAATAGAGGAAGGGAAAAACTCTGATGGTTAATTGGTTGACTTACGTGTTATAAAATTGAGGGATCATGCTCGTTGAGTTCCATTGAGTAATTTTGGAACCCTATGTTTTTATGCTAGAGAAATGGTGAACTACAAATGGCTTAATCAAGTCTTTGAGTACGTAGGCAGTCTAACAAGAAGGTTAGATGCAAACATAAAATAAAGAAAAGTTACTATGCTGTTGGACCTTGATTTATGTTTTGTTCATGTCTCAGAGGCGAGAGATGACAAATGAATAGATAACTGGTGACATCATGTGTCGATCTTGGACGTATCTCAAGATCGGGGTGTAACATGTGAAGTCCACCCACACCCTTCGTTTGCTATTTTTCTTCGGTACTAGCACAACTTTGGTCAGCCAGTCTGGATGGTGTACTTTAACGATGAAGTTGGCGTCCTTGAGCTTGTCGATCTCAGCTTTTATAATCTTTGTCTGGTTCCATAAGTCCACTTTGGATAATTGGTTTGGCAGTTGTGTCGAGGTGGACACAATGACAGATCACATGTCACGCCCTAAACCCAGAGTCGGCGAAAAAATTTACCATGTGCCTAGTGGGCGAATATAAGTAAAAATAAAAATGAAAAGAAACTTTTCATATAAAAATAACTCCAAAAACGTACAAGTGTACAAAAATAAAATAAAAACCGTTAAATCTCTCGTCTAACACAACCCCAGCTCGTCTAACTCTTGTCTTACCAAATAAATCATCTGTAAAATAAAAGGGTGAGGGATGAGCAACAACCACTATAGCCCAGTGAGTAGAATATGTAATATGCAGTCAAGCGTGCTGTTTTACTCACATTATAACATACTATAACTATATCAATGTCTTCATCACATATCATGCCATATCACATCGTCCATTCACATGTTGGTTATCCTTCCTAATATGTAAATCCCCACGTGATCCTTAGATTGGCCATTTTGCCCTAATGTCCCCGTGTGCCATACATTTATCCCTCGGATAACTCAACACTGAGGTTCTCATGCTCCATGAACAATCTCAAGCAATTCCACATAGATTGTATATATATCTCATCAAATCATTTCCCGAAATCAAACATGCTTGACTTGAAATAGCTAGATATTTGGAAATAGAGTAAAATCCCACGATAACTCATGGTTTTCAGTTATCAGAAAATAAGATATTTTCAGGACATTACATAAACCACTCCTCGATCGATTGCTAGAATCTCGACAAAACAAGCCGATCTACTGATTACCACCCCTCGAACTCTCTAACCCTGAACTCTCTCTTCTCTCTCTCTACGTGAACTACACACTGCAGTGATGCATGTACTGCATGCTGCAATCACTTGACGATGCCTCACTCTCTTCTCATGCAATCTTTCAACTAATCAAGTAGTAAACTAATGATTGAAAACAAATGGAGGGGTGAGACCTTATTTATAGGGGATTGGAGTCGGCTACAACTTAATTCCCAAGTAAAGTTAACCACTAATTAATAAATAGAGTAATGCTAGGGAGACCAAATTTTTAAAACCAAATTTGCAAACTAAATGATGTGGTTGTAGATGATTGGATTATTAATTAAGTGTCGATTAATGTGTTTGTTTCTTATTGGTGACAAATCATTTGGTTTAAAAAATTTGAACTCCCTAACATTACTCTAATAAATATATTCATATAATACCTGCATGCAGATATATATTAAAAGCACGACTAAGCCTTGTTAGAGTGTGACTGTGCTTTTGGCATATTGAACCAGTTATAGTATATGAGTTCGATGTGGAAAAGTTTTGTTAATAAGCTTGAAGTAATCATTTTCTTCTTAGGATTAAGGGTATTGAAAGTTGGCTCATGTTTTGGGGCTTGACTTGTATCAGGACTGTAAGTTCTTTATAGTGTCGAATATGGATTGAATGATTGATTCGTATACTAATTCTAATAGGAGAATAGTTAGGAAACATTCAATATATATATGAACATTAGCTACTGCTCTTGCGACCTCTCTGCTTATTTTGTTCCAAAGACCTATTATTTGGAGAGCAATTGTGTTTTGCTAAAGAGGAGAAGGCTAATAGTTTCAAAGCTGCAATGGCTTCATCTTCTGCATCAAGTTCTGCAGGTAAGTTTTCTCTTTGTTCTTGCGTTGTCATATTGTTCTTGAATTTTGTGATTCAATGTTATATCTGTGATCTATGGACAGTGTTGCATATATGTCTTACAAGCCTTTCAATGAAGTGGTGGCAACAGAATGTAAGTAATCATCTAGGATATTGACAGCTACATGCAAGACGTGTTTACGGATGTCAATTCCCTCCGTTAATAACCATGGATAATAGTCCGATAGATTGAATTTGGGTATGAAAATTCGGATTTATTTTGGATATGGGGCAAAACCGTAAATACTATTCGGTTATAGTTTTCGATATGGTTATAGGGTTCCCAATATGTATCCATTTCAGAATCCGAACCGAATAATATATAATATATAAAATAATCATATTATATTATATATATAATATATATAATATAATAATGTTATGTTATATATATATATGTGTGTGTGTGTGTGTGTGTGTGTATCTTCATTATTCTCCAAACCCATTACGTTGAGAATACAGAAGTTGTATTGTTTGTATTGTGTGAGTTGCATTTTGTGGGAAAGTTCAAAAGTTTTGAATAAAAATTAATGAGAATTCATGGGTACTTATGAGAGATATCAAAGATCAGCGAATATCATCAATGTTTAGCTTTAATTTTTATACTCCACAAGATGCCTTCATTGAATCATTTTATACATCAAATATTTAATGACGAAATTAATATTTACTAAATTATAATGCGTCAATTGAACGAGTATATTTTTTGTATTGACGAGGATTGATATAACCATTAATCGATGAGACTCCATTTTCCAGTGGATATGACTATAGATAATAACTAATAACGTGGAATGTCACCAGATGGTAAAAATCTGCCTGAACCCCCAGCTTCACCATTCCCAGGGATTGAACGAGGGCCCCATTGAAGGTGTGAAGGGTGGTTTTTCCATTGTTGATGTTATCAAGAATGCCCATCTTTTTTGTGGCATCTTTGAAGATGACTTTTACACCTTATCCATTGTCTACCTAGACTCGACTAACCAAGGTGTGAGAAATTTGTATCTTGATGACAAGGGCGTCACCATGGGGAAAGTGAACATCTTTCATGTCTCTATCAGAACATCAAGATGTTAGAATCAATTGTCAATGGTTCGTTGATCGAGGCCATCATTCGCAGCTTCTTGCAGGCCGTTTTTCTTTGCTATCGAGTCTTTCCCATATATTCTTGTTTGCTGTATATGTAGTTGATTATGTGGAGTGCTTCTTCCCCAAGGCACTGGACTAAATAAAGATTATGGAGCCTTTTAGACTTCATACGTTGTGTTTTGGGATCTAGGCGGATGTCACCTGGACCTTTGACTCCTTAAAGCGAGAGACGACGTCTTCAAGATCTTTCAATTGCATCTTCAGGTTAGCGAGTCTCACCGGTTCTTTGGCTAGTGGGCTTTCTCGAATATCTTCTAAAGACAAACACACTTTCATATATATGGGGGAAACTCCATCGATTATCAGGGTCGGCGCTATGCGGGGCATCACAGTCGCAGTACGATTGCTTGGGAAATCTCCATCGATTATCAGGGTCGGCGCTATGCGGGGAATCACAGTCGCAGTACGATTGCTTGGGGGAAATCTCCATAGGGGTAGAGTGATTTGGTCAAGGAAAATTAGTTAACTTTCAATGAAAACACCCATTGTTGGAACCAAATTCGTGCAGAATTGTGAGTAGTGGAGGCACAAATCCGAATAATACTGTAAGCAAGCCTAAGGCCCGCCCCGGGGGGGGGGGGGGCGAAGGTGTACTGGCCAAAGGCTATTTGACGGTCACGGGTAAACAGTTATATCCATAACCGTTTATTTGTTTAAACGGTTACCCATAACAATAACTGTGACTTTTAAATGGGCAGGTAACTGCGGTTACTCATACCCGTGGGTATTTTGCCCATCCCTAATCCAATCATCTATAACCACATCAATTGGTTTCAAAATTTGGACTCTCTAGCATTACCCTAAGTAGGGGCGAGAAGGGGTGGCCGCCCCTCCCCACGCCAGAAATCAAGCCCAGGACTGGTGGTTCCGCCCCTCTGGTTCCATCTGGTTTTCTGGGCTTTGCATTTTGCAGCTTTTGAAAAGTAACGAAGAAGAAAAGAGAAAGGAAGAAGAGAGACTCTCTCTCACACCCATCCCACCCCACTTGCCGTTTCAAAGTTACCCACTTTGATTTGTTTTTTCAACTATTGTACCCAATCAGTTTGGGCCACATAACTAGCTATTTAATGTGCTGATTATATTGAGATTTGTTTTGTTTTTTTAGCCACTTTTTTGACACTATTATTTATCTTCAAATTTACTATAAATTCATATGAACTTTAAACAATATGTTCTAAAGTGTTACGAACTTGTAGTCAT
Source organism: Malus fusca (assembly GCA_035220775.1). NCBI lineage: Eukaryota > Viridiplantae > Streptophyta > Magnoliopsida > Rosales > Rosaceae > Malus > Malus fusca. The sequence continues at coordinate 15,444,190 of CM069061.1, forward strand.
TTGAATTTTTATCTTCTATTGTCAAATACAACAAAGTAATAAAGAAAATTTGTCAATATTTTTATATATTATATGTTTTATAGTCAATGTTTTTAGATATTATATGCTATACAATAAATAGAAACTTATTTGTATAATATATAATAAATTTATTTAAATTCGCCTAGTCCGCTTAGGTCAAGCCATGTTCAATTCCTACTTCGAATATTTCGGTTAGTGCAAAATTCTCCTACAAATATTCTGGGTAGTTCACATAATCTTCATGAAAACCCTAGACTTAGGCCTCAAATCGATATCCACATTTTTTCGGGACCTTAAACCTTTTAAAATTCACCTCTCCTCCTCACAATTCTTGGCTTCACTACTGACCCTAAGTGGAATAGCATATCCTATCAATTGGTTTTTTCTACTTTCAGCAAAGGATAATGTTAGGGAGACCAAATTTTTTAAACTAAATTGGCAAACTAAATGATGTGACTATTGATTATTGAGTTATTACTTAATCGCTGATTAACGTGATTATTTCTTATTGGCGACACATAATTTAGTTTGCAAATTTGATTTAAAATTTTGGTCTCTCTAGCATTATCCTTTAACAATAGTTCTTCCATTACCTTGGATATGTTGCCGGTTCCATCATTTGAATTTCCATGCCCTCTTTTCCTCTTTCTTTAATTACTCTCTGGTTGGTTGCTTTGTTAGTTCATAGGAAATTAGAGGGGATGGGGCTGGGGGGCTGCATTCGCCCCCACTCTGGAAAAACAGAAGAGAATGCTTTGAATAATTTTATTCTTCTCAATGAGAGGTATTTATACAAGGTGTACAACTCTAATGCAATAGGAAGAAAACTAATTACACGAGATTACAGGAGATTACACGGAATTGATATCAATTAGGAATCCTACCTAAAATACAAAGTCAACACTCCTTCTTAAGTTGGTGCGTATATGTTACTCATGCCCAAGTATTAAATATCGGTAATATCGGAAATATCGGTAGTCCAAAAACATTGAAATATCGATGGAAATATCGGGATAATATCGATATCGATAAAAATTACATGGAAACCACGGAAATTGTAAGAAAAACTTGGAAATTTTTATTGAAACTTTGCAGGATGTTTATTTAGTCAATTATCTATTAGTTTATCACAAAAAATTGGAAGGAAATGCATTGCATGATGGATTTAACATTATCAAGTTGATTATATAGCGAGCTGACAAACATTGTGAGTGTAGAAAATATGTAGTAATTAATGAAAGAAGTCTAAACACACCATAATCATTTATATATAATGAATTAATACAATATTTTACACTTTAGTACCACATAGAGTTCCTATGAGGTTCAAATTTTTCACTATCTTCATCATCTCTGTGTGTAGAGTGAGTGTATTGTGAAGAGTAGTTATCAAATGATAAATCCCCAAAATAGTTTTGCATGTAATTGTTAACATGCCACCCATATGGATCCGAGATTGGTTGAGGTTGTCCATAAGAAAAATCATTTGAAGATTGAGTCTGGGATTGTTTCCATGAGTCGCTCGATTCCATCCCAACAGGAATGGGATATGAAGGGTAGGGAAATGGTTGGTTATGAGTATAACCATAGTAACTACTTCCCACTCCAACAGAGTCTGAAGTTCTAGATAACGAGTCATCTTCTTGACTTGACAAAATCCCCTTGCCTCTTTCTCTACGAGTATAGTCCTTCCCTATGGCACCAATTCCTGGTCCTGCCCGCCTACTGCCATGGTCATCATCTTGTGTTGCATGCGTGAAGTTTGCCTCACCAGTGAAGGGGCTCATAAATCCGGGAGGTGGTCCATAATAGTTTCCATATCCACCATCACTACCTCCAGCTCCACTGTATCCTTCATCATTCCCACCTCCGGTGGTAGGTGAGTCTCCTGATCTTGTACTAGAGCTATCATTAGTATCAGCACGATGTTGTGGTTGTGTAGGATTGGAAGAGGGTGGAATTCCAGTGTTTCTTGGTCTTGGGCGCAAAAGTTCTTCCAAAGAGTCAGCGCTGCTAGATCCCACCTTCTCCTCTAATACTCTTTCTACATTTATCCCTTCATTACGTGCTTCTTCAGCAACTCTGGGAGCTGGGTTGCCTTCATCATCATCTAAATGAAGAGGTCTAATCCATTGATAAAGTTGGTTACCGTCTGTATCATCATCTTCACCAACAATATCAAACACATCTAGTGGGTCACCACGATCGACATGATCTATTTCTGCTTCCTTATCTCGAATTTGAAGCTCATGTTGTAGTAGCAATAAACTAATTTTTCCAACCTACTATGAGCCAACCTATTTCTTTGCTTTGTGTGTATGAGTGCAAATGTGCTCCAATTTCTTTCACAAGCAGATGAGGAAGCTGTTTGTGATAATACTTTGATTGCTAACTTTCTCACAGTTGGTGCATCGGTCCCATACATGATCCACCATTCAGCTACAATGAAAAACAATGTTGATAAGCCTAATAACTCGAACAAATTCTATTATAAACTTATAGTGAAATATGTTTACACTCACTAGGAGACATTGTTGTTCGAGCAGCAATTGATGTTGGTTCTCCAAAAGTTCTTCTTGCATCTTTAAACCATGTTAGCTGAATTCAATAAATCGTGTTAGTTTAATCCAACAAAGTAATTATTATAATTTAAGTAATTGTGTACCTCATTTCCAAATTGGCCAACTGCTGGTGATGCAGGGTCTAATTTAGAGTATACATTATGTACAACACGTATAAGGGTACCATCATCTCGAACACCGGGTCTGTATTGGTATCGAGGATTCAAATAATATGCTGTTCAAAGAAACACATACTCTAATAAGAGAAATAATACTTATGCAACTAAAGAAATGAATTGCAAATTATGACATAATTTATACTTGCTGCATGCAAATCGTGGTATAATGTTTTATACCATCGGTCTTCAATTATCTTTATGACCCACCTTGCACCATGTTTTCTTTCCAATTCATCCTTCACTACACGCATCAACTCATATATTGCCCCCATAGTAGGATACACTTCTGTGTCAACGATCCGTAAAACTTTGTAAAGAGGTTCAAACACTTGGCACACATGTTCTGATTGAGTCCAAAAAGCATGATCAAGCACTATACTTTCCACCATACGACCTGTATTTGAGCGGCTGAAATTGTGGTTGGCCCAATCGTCACTAGTGAATAGTTGCTTCAACCCTGCTTTCTTCTTAAGTAGGTTGTCTAATGCAATATAGTTGGTGGCGAATCGAGTGGTAGCTGGACGAATAATTTCTCCTTTGCAAAATTCACGCATCTTTGCCAACAACCAACCGTGATTGTAAATATAATTTATGATCGTTCTAGCTCTTTTGACCACAGTAGCAACATTCTCTCTTTTCCCCATTGCCTCAGACATGAGATCAATACAATGTGCTGCACATGATGTCCAAAACACATTATGATGCTTCATTAACTTTTTTCCAGCTTTGACAAATGCAGAACCGTTGTCGGTCACGACTTGGACAACATTATGCTCTCCCACCTCCATGATTACATCCCTCAATAATTTGTAAATATACTTGTAGTTCTTTATATGGTCTGAAGCATCAACAGACTTCAAAAAAATTGTCTTTCCCTTGGAGTATACCATGAAGTTTATGATAGACAATCTGGTCGGGCCAGTCCATCCGTCACACATGATTGTGCAACCATTAGTTTCCCACTTTGACCTCAATTTGTTAACATACTCACCAATGTCTTTATACTCCAAATCTAAAAATTTGTTTCTTATCTCATAGGGAGTGGGAGGTTGTACTCCAACACCGGCCTGTTGACATCCCACTACCATATTTTTGAAATGATGTGATGATGCTTTCTCAGCAGGGACATTTTCATAGATAAAGAACTTGCTAATTAGACGCCCCATTCCCTCCTTCACATTACCTCCAGTGAAATAACTCCAAACACTCTTTTGACGTGCTTTGGATGACTTATATAAACTTGGGGCTATTGGTGGTGTTGGTTGTGATTCTTTAAGACTGCCTCCCCGTCTCATTTGTGCACCACCACTTGTCCCGGAACCTTGTGCTCTATTAGGAATTTTATGAAGGTGTTCTCTTTCCCATGCTGACTGTTTGGAGGCACGTAATGCTTGTTTCAAACTGCGTCGTTCTTCAGGTCCCATGTCATCATCACATTCGTCCTCATCGTCATCATCATCACTGTCAACCGCTTGGCCAATGACTTCTCCTTGTAGCCCAGCTCGAATATTTTCCATTCCATGTGTTATCTTTTCATTCTGCTGTTTTTTATTTTTTAATAATGTGTTGATGAATGCCTTCAATTCTGGGGGGACATTATCGCATCGTTGGACATTTTTTGCTGGATCTAATCCACTAAGATGGTACTTAAGTCGTGTCACTCCGCCACTCTTCATTACCCGACCACAATATTTGCAAATTGTGCCATGTTTGTTTCCGTCTATTGGGTCTCCATGTTCCCAAGCTGGATCACGTTTAGTAACTCTACTGGACATCTTAAACGTACCTATATTTATTTTTCATGAAAATTAGACAATTATTTTTTGATAAAATAAGAGAACCTAAATAATAAAGTTATTCTACAGAAGAATTAAATACGAAGTAAAGAAAATGATTGTAAAAATTTAAGTAATTATACAAATAATATGGAATAATAAAACCTAATATTAATGAATAATAATCCAATTTGATAAAAAAATAATCCTAATATAAAACATGGTGATGAATAATAATCCAATTTGATAATAATCCAATTTAATGAATAATCCAATTTGATAATAATCCAATTTAATGAATAATCCAATTTAATGAATAATCCAATTTGATAATAATCCAATTTAATGAATAATCCAATTTAATGAATAATAATCCAATTTGATAATAAAACCCAATATTAATGAATAATAATCCAATTTGATAATAAAAAAAACCTAATATTAATGAATAATAATCCAATTTGATAATAAAACCTAATATTAATGAATAATAATCCAATTTGATAAAAAAATAATCCTAATATAAAACATGGTGATGAATAATAATCCAATTTGATAATAATCCAATTTAATGAATAATCCAATTTAATGAATAATCCAATTTGATAATAATCTAATTTAATGAATAATCCAATTTGATAATAAAACCTAATATTAATGAATAATAATCCAATTTGATAATAAAAAAAAACCTAATATTAATGAATAATAATCCAATTTGATAATAAAACCTAATATTAATAAAATAATAAATAACATTAAACATATTAAAATTATCCTAGGGAATAATTATACAACATTACTTAATTACTTAAAAAAATTAACATGTAATTGTTAACATTACTTAATTACTTACAAAAAGTAACATGCAAGTATTAATTACTTAAAAAAATTAACATACGAGTCCACACAAATTTATTTGTTGTTGTATAAATTACAATAATATAAATATAAGTTTGTAAACTTACCTTAAATATGGAACCCTTTGTGTTCAAGCTTTGGAATGGATCTGGAATGGCTTTGAAAATGGTAAGGGAAGAAGAAGAAACGAAAATGCTCTGAATGCCTCTGATAGTGATACTCCACCTCTGATAAGGTGAAAGAATATAATAGACAATGGCACACTGTTCTGCATGTGAAAGAATATCACGGACTCACAGTGGCACACAGTTTCATTATAAAAGCAGTATTATTTGATGTCCATGGTCTGAAACTGCAAAAAGTTATTGACATATTGTGAAATCAGTCAGGCATCTCAGATGAGATGACCCAACCACACACACACACACACAGACATGACACCACACACGCACACAACACACGCACACTCACCTCACACGCATACAGTTTCTCTCTCAGACTCTCGAACCTTCTCTCTTCTCTTCTCTAACTCTGAGCTCCCTTCTCCCCCTTCTCCATTCTCCCACGGGCCACAACAAACACAGATCTCCCACGTCTCTCGATCCTTCTCCCACACACACACACATGCACAGAGACCCAAGGTCTCTCGATCCTTCTCCCACTCCCACACACACGCACAGAGACCCATATCAGCAGATCGGCTTCTGCTTCTCCCTCTTCGCCGCCGTTGTCTCTCTCCTTTCTCTCTGCACCGAGGGTCCGAGACCCACATACACACACGCACACCCATCATCATCAGCAACCTCGTCTTTCTCCCTCTCCTTCTCGTCTCTGCAACTCGGCGAACTCCGGCGAGGCCGTGGGCTTCTGCTTCTCCCTCGTCGCCGCCGTCTCTCTCCTTTCTCTCTGCACCGAGGGTCCGAGACCCATATACACACACGCACACCCATCATCATCAGCAACCTCGTCTTTCTCCCTCTCATTCTCGTCTCTGCAACTCGGCGAACTCCGGCGAGGCCGTGGGTGTCGACTCACTTTCCGAACACCTCCGACGGTTTCACGACAAACTTCATATATAAAAACGTTCATCTCGTCTTCTATTTCATTTTCATACCAAGATCGGAGTCTAGGGTCCTGTTTTACAGTCGGCCGGAGCTTCTACAGCTCCGGCGTTCTTCTCCGAGCAGGTAAGTTCTGATATTATCGATAATTTTGATAATATCGCGATATTCTCCCGAAAACCATTTGGATATTGAAAAAAAAATCGGTTCCCCTAAAAACTGATAATATCGGCGATATATCGCCGATATTATCGGCATTTCGGACCATGCTCATGCCTAACTTGTGTAAGAAACTTGAAAACTTATGACTTGAAACAACTTTCGTGAGATATCTGCCAACTGATCTTCTGTTCTTCTTGTCGGTAGCTCAATTATTTTTTCTTCTAATTTTTCTTTGATGAAGAACCGATCAATTTCAACATGCTTTGTTCTATCATGTTGTACTGGATTATGTGCAATGTCACAGGCAACTTTATTATCACAAAATAATTTCATGGGCTGATCATGTAGTATACCCAAATCGCGAAGTGATGCGATGTTAGTTAAGCACTCAAATTAAACCCTCTTGTTGTCAAATTGTAGTAAAAATGCAAGTAGGGATCGTTCTAAACCGGGGATTAGGAGGGCTTGCTAAAACCTCTAAACTAACTCAAAAACATAAAAACAAAGTTAAAAACGTTTGAATAGACTCAAGGGACTCAAAACAGATTCTAAAGACGCAAAACAACTTAAAAACACTCAAAATTGCCTAAAAACACTTACTGGGCAGATTTGACTCTAACACAACTTTGGATGAATTTAGTGTTTTGGTTTGAATCAAAACACTCAAAAACACTAACAAAATAGAAATTTAACACTTTGAAACAACAAAGTAAAAGGGGGATTTTGGTTTTGACGAATTCGAAACAAACAAACAACTTATAAAATTAGACAAATTGTAAAGCGAATTTAAGAAATGAGATGATGGATGGATTAGTTAGAGGTCCGTTCTTCGCACATGACACACTTGTACATGAATTGATTTCCAATTGCTTTTCAATAAACTATGATGCTCAACACCCCAGATTAACCGTGATGCACAAATTAACCCTCAAATTTTCCTTTACTCATTGAATTGGATGAATGCATGCGACAACACAAATCATTCTCTAAAAGTCCCCTATATGAATGCATAATAAAGATACAATCAGAGATCATTACGTTCAATGAAAATCATAAGTGTTGACGAGGCAATTATAACTATGAATGCATGATACAATTGCCAAGAATTCAATTAACGCGATTGTGATAAACAACCTTCACTACTCATGAATATAAACTTGTAACGATTAGGTGAAACTCATTTATATTCTAGCATCTAATTCATGCATGAAAACTAAGTATGCATCCTTAATAAACATACAAGAATCAGTTATGAATAAAATAGATAATTGAATTGCAATCACAACTTATCAAATCACAAATGGAAGAAATCAATTCAAATCTCAAGCATGTTCATGGCTTCAAACTCCCCCCTAACTAAATAGGGGTTTAGCCACTCATAATTGCAACAAAATTAGGAAATAACAAAGTAGACATTGAAAGCAAGAACGAAGTACACCTAAAACGCTCCAAAGTTCCAAGCTTGAAACGCCAAGGACCTTTGTTTTCACCACCTTGTTGTAGCACAAGTGTCTAGGATGTGTATGGATATATGGATGGAATGGATTTGCACAGCTAAGAGATGAAAGTGTATGGATTGGTGAGATGTAGTATGGCTAGATGAATGGATGGAGGTCACGGCAAGGAAATTGTGTTTGTGAATGAAACTCTTTTGATGGATCAAGATCTCTCTTAGGAAGGGGAATGGTGGATGTATTTATAGGCTAAGGAGATGACCACTTCAATTCCTTGCATGTGCAGTTTGTATGGGTGTGTGATGTCCATGTTTCCCTTTACAATTTGCACACACATGACCTCCATCATTTCAGCCACAAAACAAACACATTTTCTGCCATGCCAATTGTCCATGCCATGCCTTTCTCTTTGCCCATGTGTGTGTCTTTCCTTTGCCCATGTGTGTGTGTTTTTCCTTTGCATTTGCACACACATGTTCTTCATTATTTCAGTCAACAATCCACCCATTTTCTGCCCATGCCAAGTCCTCCATGCCATGCCTTTCTTGTTGTGTGTGTGCTGTCCATGTAGAGTGTGTGTATGCCCTCCAACCTGTGCAGTTTGCATGTGTGTAGCTGTCCATGTTTCTCTTTTGCATGTGCATTTCCACTTGCTCCAAAGCCAAATGAGTGCAATCATAACCCCATTTGCTGCTGAGTGTTGATGACAAAGAAAAACACAAAACAAGTGCCTTTACTTTCTCATTTTATTAGCCAAATCTGATTAGCCCTTTTCTGAACCTTTCAGTGTTACAATGCCCATAATGTCTTCTAGAAAAATGATATTAACAATCCGTAAATTGCTCCAGAAAATAGACATCTGTAGCTTTCCAAGCATATAAGGCTCATTCTCTCATTCATTCTGAGCTGTTCGTAACATGCTTCCAAAGTCAGCTAATCTGCACAGGCAGTTTTGACGAATTTGTTACTTAATATCTCACTTGTGCTACTTTTCTTTTCTTTGCTTGATAAATCACACAAAACACAAAAACATAGTAAATAGCTCAAAAATATAAGGAACTAACTAAGAAAAGACAAGTGAATTTTATGTAAAATATATATAAATATGAGCTTATCACGAAGCAGGAGCCAAAGCCACAAAATTTCACAAATCCCCAAAGCCATACCTCTATATTCAGCTTTTGCACTGGAACGGGCAACCACATTCTGTTTCTTACTTCTCCATGTAACCAAGTTACCCCCAACGAATGTAAAGTAACCTGATGTTGAGCGCATATCGTCAATCGAACCTGCCCAATCTGCATCAGTATAACCTTCAACTCTAAGATGATTATTCCTTTTAAACAAAATTCCTTTGCCGGCACTTCCTTTCAAATATCTCAAAATTCTCATCACTGCATTCATATGTGGTTCTCCGAGATCATGCATGTATTGACTCACTACACTTAAGGCATAAGCAAGGTCCGGTCTTGTGTGTGCCAAGTACATTAAATGACCTACTAACCTTTGGTATCTCCCTTTGTCAACTGGTACTTGATTAGGATCAACGCTAAGCTTCAATCCTTCCTCTAATGGTGTAGCTACTGGTTGACAAGTTGACATGCCGGTTTCGTGCAACAAATCAATAATATACTTCCTCTGTGATAAGAAAATTCCCGAACTGCTTCTCGATACCTCAATCCCCAAAAAATATTTCAAGGATCCAAGGTCCTTCATCTCAAATTTTGTAGACAAATATCTTTGTAAGGCTGCACGTTCCTCTGGGTCATTACCTGTTACCACCATATCATCTACATACACAATAAGTGCCGTAAGTTTCCCATTTCGTCTTTTCAGGAACAGAGTATGATCGGAGTTACTTTGTTTGTAGCCAAATGCTCTCATAGATTTTGTGAATCTTCCAAACCATGCCCGAGGAGACTGCTTTAAACCATATAAGGATTTCTTCAACCTGCACACTTTTCTTTTGTATCTATCTGGAGCATTACATCCTGGTGGAAGATCCATATAAATATCTTTTGTCAAGTCTCCATGCAAGAATGCGTTCTTCACATCGAACTGTTGTAAGGGCCAATTAAGATTTGCAGCCAAGAACAACAAAACACGAACTGTGTTGATCTTGGCTACATGTGCAAATGTATATGTGTAGTCGATTCCATATATTTGAGTGTATCCTTTTGCTACCAGTCTTGCCTGAAACGATCCACCGTCTCATCTGCTTTGTATTTCACAGTATAGACCCATTTGCATCCCACAGGTTTCTTGCCAGCTGGCAAATCTGTGATCTCCCAGGTAGCATTCTTCTTCAAAGACTTCAACTTTTCATTCATTGCTACTTGCCAATGTGGAGACTCATCATGGCAATTGCACATGGGACACATCAGGGATGAAGCATATTTTCTTTTAAATAAATTATCCATCGTTGCCAGAGCTACATCCAATGTTCTCCACATAAAGTTACGAAGCTTTGGTGGGGTGTTTAACTTCCAAACAATCTTCCAAATATGGCCTGGGGAAGAACTGGAAGATGAGGGACGCGGACCCCTTGGGAAGCAGTGCCATGACCTAGCCTAGTGGTACCCGATTTTAACCGAATACAAACCATTCTTTGTAGATGGCCAAACAAGTCTATCATTCCTCTTGGGATCCCCAAGATGCGTCTCCAAAATAGCATCTTGCTCATCCATTGATAAGAATGGTTGAAGAGAATTGATGTCCCACTCTCGAGAAGAAGGGTAATGAAAGCGGCCACCTGAGTGTCTTTATAATCGACACCATTCCACCTGGTGAGGGATGACCCAACGACAAGGAAGGAAGCCACCTATCCACCCACAATCGCACAGTACACCTATCCATAATTTACCAATGGGACCCCTGCATTAATAGATCTCTGCCCACCAAAAGACTGGTCCAAGCCTAAGAATCCCTGCTCCCCCGTTGCACCTCAAAGAAAGAGTAGTGCAGAAAGTATCTGGCTTTCAGGATCAAAGCCCACAAGGAGTTTACGTTATGAATTATCCGCCAACACTGTTTGGCAAGTAAAGCATCGTTAAAATCATTAAAATTCCTGAAGCCCATTCCTCCATCCTGCTTCGGTAGACCCAAAATGTCTTTGGACACCCAATGAATTTTTCGATCTCTACCAGCTTGTCCCCACCAAAACCCGGATAACATAGAGTAGAGTCCAATTCATTACATACCGTCACAAGAAACTTTAATAAATTCATTGGATATGCTGGACTAGCTTGGGCAACAACTTTTATTAACACATTTTTGCCATCTTGAGAGAGAGTGCTTTGTTTCCCCCTTTGTAGTTTCCTCAAAATCTTACCCTTAACATAAGCTAAACCTTGCCTCTTTGAACGATCCCACACAACTGGAACACCAAGATAAGTCCTTGGATCAGAAACCACCGGCATATTAAGAACTCCTCCTAACTCTTCAGACACGTCCACTGGAGTATTGGCTTCGAAGAAAACACACGATTTTTGAAGATTCATTGCTTGGCCTGATGCCGTACAATATTCGTTAATTATTTTAACCATATTGCAACAATTCAGTCTATTGTCCTTAAAAAAAAAAGTGTGTCATCAACAAAGAAAATATGAGATATAACCGGACCATATTGGTTCATCCTCAATCCCTCCAAAAACTTCCGTTCCATTGCCATTTGTATCATCCTGGAGAAAACATCACTGACCAGTAAAAACAAATATGGAGATAAAGGATCACCTTGTCTGAGACCTTTTAATGGAGTGAATTTGTTCCCCGGTTGCCCATTAAGAATGACAGCAAAATTCACGAAGCTCACACACCCCATGATAAGTTAATGCCATCTAGAAGTAAAGCCCATCTTTTCCATAACCGCATCTAGAAAATCCCATTCCACTCGATCATATGCTTTATGCATGTCAAGCTTAATGCCAAGCTCAAACTTGGTTCGTGCTTTCCAGAGCTTGAGGAAATGGAGAAGTTCATGAGCAATCCCCACATTATCTTGAATTTGTCTTCCCCTACAAATGCATTATGCATGGGAGAAATCAAAATTGGAAGCAATGGTTTAAGTCTATTCGCCAACACCATATCAAGGATCATATAAGAATAGTTGCATAGACTGATCAGGTGAAATTGCGATACCTATTTCAGGTTTGGCATTTTTGGGATTAATACAAGATGAGTATCGTTAAGCCGACACGGGCTAACCTCCCCATTCCCTAGCGCCTGGATCAATTCATTAACCTCATCCTGAATACTCTCCCAAAAGGAATGATAAAATACTCCTTGAAAGCCATATGGCCTCGGCGCCTTAAGACCTCCAATTTGCATTGTAGCTTCTTTAATTTCCTCATTGGACATCGACAACACCAAGGACTCATTCATACTTTCAGTAACAGGCAAAGGAGCACACTCCAATATTGGTCCCCACTCCCTTGTTCCCAAGGATGTGAATAGGTTTATGAAATAATCATCTATGGTCTTCCTCACCCTACTCGGGTGGTCCTCCCAACTGCTATCTTCCAGTTTAATTTTTAGCACTTGATTTCTTCTCCGCCTTTGCATGGTTGATTGATGGAAACAATTAGTATTAGCATCACCTTCTCGAAGCCAATTAACCTTAGACCATTGTTTCCAGAAAGTTTCCTCTTGTTCCCATAGCCTATCAATCAACTTTGACTTCTCCTTTATCTCATCGATATTCGCTCCCCAATTTTTTTAAAGCTCCCCAAGCTGAGACAGGAGCTCCTAAATTTCCATGCCCTTCTTTTTGAACTTTCTTCGACTCTAGTTGATTAGACGAGACCGACAATCATGGATCATTTTCTGCCATCTATCCAAAGCATGGCCATGGCAAGGGCGTTCCCAGCAAGTTTGCACCAATCTTTTGCATTCCTCCTCCTTAGCCCAAAAAGCTTTAAAGTAGAATAGCTTTCGGCCTACAATTCTCCTGGGATTATACTGGATAATAATCGGGCAGTGGTCTGAACCCAAAACAGTGTCGTGGGTAACCGTCGTATTCGGCCAAGATTCCTGCCAGAATTAATTTATCAACCCCTTATTCTAGCCTCTCCTCCACCCATTCCCCATGTCTATTACCTCTCCAAGTGGAAGATTGCCCATTGAAATCAAGATCCAACAACTTCACCGAGTGTAGAAAATCTGCTAGATACTGGGGCCGGTTGTATAGGATAGTCGCTCCACCAGATTTTTCATGATCCCAAATAAACTCACTAAAATCTCCACCAAACAACCATGGAACAGTATAAGGGCTAAAATGAGTCTTCATCCAATCCCAAAACAAGAGTAACTTGTAGCTATGGTCCCTGAACTTTACTCAAATTGGAGCAATGGTCATTCAACTAAAAATCCATTACCATTGGTCCTTCAACTCATTAAAACGTGCAGCTATGGTCCCTCAACTAAAAATCCATTACTTTTGGTCCCTCAATTTTAATTCAACTGGAGAAATGGTCTCTTAACTTTATCCCAATTGTAGCTATGGTCCTTCAAACATAACTCGTTTTGACAAAATTTTTTACGGAGTTGACGAAAATGACCATAATTACACACTTTGATGAGTTGAGGGACCTTAATTAAGTAAATGGTTATTCCAACATAACATATTTTGACAAAATTTTGAAGAAATTAATGAAAATTACTATAACTACACATTTTGATAAGTTGTGGGACCAATGGTAATGGATTTTTAGTTGAGGGACCATTGCTCCAATTTGAGTAAAGTTCAGGGACCATTGCTACAATTTACTCCCAAAACAATGCTTTCTCCTCTCTATAAGCCGTACTGTAAACCCCGGTTATACACACCCAATGGCTCACCCCCAGGTCCCTTATGTATACAAGGATTTTGGTTTATTTGACAAGTTCTTATTATTTCTTTTTTTATTTTTTTTAAAGGGGGAGAGCTGGTGACAAATCATGATTATTCACCCTTTACGGGCTCGGAGAGGCTATGAGAAATTTCACTCTGCCCGTGGCCATAGTCAAGCAGACTCACCAGTTCGATTGATAGTTTGTCTACACCTTCGTTCGATTAATGGGAATCAATTTGCCCAAGTTTAATCCGAGTCATTAGTATTTTGTAAAAGTATGACTATGGTTTTCATTATTATTAACCGTTGGTTTTAAACCCTTTGTTGCATATTGTTTCTCTGCATATATCCAATTTCTTAAATCTATGTAAATCTATCAACTATCTGTTGGAAATTTTGAGTAGAATTTCATTGTCCCACATTGCTCACCACCACAAGGTCCCCTCACTTTATAAGGCTTTGTCCCTTATAGAAAGTGATTGGAGTGATGAACCTTGGAGAATAAAATTGGGCTCACCCTTGGGGTTGGGTTTTGGGGGTGTGCTAATTAATATATAATTACTTATCAAAAGATGGGCTCTAATAATTAAATACTTTAATTAATTAATTAATTAATTTTTTTTATTATTTTATCAACATACTCATCATTTCAGATGAAGTCTGAAGTGTGAAAGAACGCAGAAAGAAAACACCCATCTGAGAAGACGTCTCCCAACAGATGCATCCCTTCCTCATACCTGTTGCGAACATGCATAATCATATTATATATACATCCATCTGCATAGCATTTAGAACACAGAAAATCAACATTCTTTTTCTACAATCATAAATATCCTTTCTGAGAGAACCACATAGAAATTAGCCAGAAGTCAAGTTTTCCGGTGCTGGAATTCTTACTTGATCGTTGAATCCTGGTGAAGCAGACGTCCGTAGAACTACAAGCACTGAGTAGGGGTGAAATTTCTGTTTCAAGGATATTGCGGTACGCAAGCCTCGATCTTCAATATTTCTGTTAAATATTATTTCATTGCTCATACACTGTTTGCATTTTATTATTTATTAGCATATACAAATTCATCACATATTGTTGACATATCTCCAACAATCTTGAAACAGAAAATTTCATGGATCAACAATTTGTGAATGTGAATGGCACTGTGCCAAAATACTCTGAAAAGCTTGAGAAGTTCAAAGGGCTGGATTTCAAGAGATGGCAACATAAGATGCTTTTTTTCCTGACAACCATGAATCTCGCTCATGTTGTCAAGGAAGAAGCTCTGAAGTCTAATGAGAATCCAATGACGAAAGAGACTGTCATGGCAATTGAAGCTTGGAACATTCTGAGTTTTGTTGCAGGAATTATATTCTGAATTGTTTGGAAGACAATCTCTACGACATTTATTCTCTGTGCAAGACAACAAAGGAGTTGTGGGAATCCCTAGAGAAAAAGTATAAGATTGAAGATGCCGGTTCAAAGAAATTTATTATCGGTAAGTTTCTCAAATATACAATGGTGGATTCAAAATCTGTTGTCTCTCAGGTCGAAGAAATCCAGAAGTTTATCTATGAATTGCACTCCTAGGGATGTGAGATCAATGATCAAGTTGGGGCGATAATAGAGAAATTACCAACTTCCTGGAATGACTTCAAAATTTATCTTAATCACAAACGCCGTGAGATGAATATGGAGGATTTGATTCTAAGGCTACGAGTGGAAGAAGACCACAAAAAGGTAGATCGTTCTGGTGGGTTTGCTGCCATTGAAGCCAATGCAAATTATGTTGAGGGAGGAAACTCCAAGACCAAGCTGAAGAAGAATAAGGCTTAGAAAACCAAGCAGTTTGTACAATTTGCCCTTGCTCCCAAATGCAAGAATCTGAAAAGGATTTAAGGCGCATGTTATGTGTGTGGCAAATCTAGTCATAAGGCACAAGATTGTTATCATCGCAAGGATGGGAATCATGCCAACAGAAACAACAACAACCATGCTAACATGGCAATCACCGATAAAGAGTTGGCTGCTGTTGTATCTGAGGTTAGCATGGTCTCGAATATGAGTGAATGGTTGATGGATACTAGTGCTACCAAGCACATTTGCGCTGACAGAAATCTGTTCACTGAATACTATCCTGCTGCCCCTGGAGAAAAGCTGTATATGGGCAATTTTGCCTCATCTGCGGTGGAGGGCAAAGGCAAAGTGGCACTCAAATTTACATCTGGAAAGAGTCTCACCTTGCTGAATGTGCTGTATGTTCCTGAAATAAGGAGGAACTTAGTTTCTGGACATATTCTGATTACTAAGGGCTTTAAACTTGTAATGGAATCCAACAAATTTGTACTTACCAAGGGTGAGATGTTTGTTGGAAAGGGATATGTGGCTGATGGCCTTGTGAAACTCAATGTAATTGTTGTTGATGATGCTAATAAAATAAATGCTTATACTTATATTGTTGAGTATTCTAATATTTGGCATGCTAGATTAGGACATGTTAATTTTCGTTCCATGGAAAGAACGGTTAATTTAGAATTATTACCTAAATTCAAAATAGATTTGAATCATAAGTGTGAAACATGTACTGAATCGAAATTTGCTAGGCAAACGAGAAAGTCAATTTTGGAAAGATCAAGTGAATTACTTGGATTAATTCATAGTGATCTTTGTGACTTTAAATCCACACCAACTCGTGGAGGAAAGAATTATTATGTCACTTTTATTGATGATTGCAGTAAGTATTGCTATGTTTATTTGATTCATAGCAAGGACGAAGCTTTGAATATGTTTAAGACATATAAAGCCGAAGTTGAAAATCAACTTGAGAGAAAAATCAAAGCAATTAAATCCGATAGAGGAGGAGAGTATGAGTCTACTGCCTTCTCAGATTTTTGTGCACAAAATGGAATTATACATCAAACAACGGCTCCATACACACCACAACACAATGGTGTTACCGAAAGAAAAAATAGAACTTTCAAGGATATGATTAATTCCATGTTAAATAGTTCAGGGCTTCCACACAATTTGTGGGGTGAAACTTTACTTACTACAAATACCATATTGAATAAGGTTCCTCTAAAGAAGATCGACGAGTCACCTTATGAACTATGGAAATGCCATAAACCCACTTATAAAACCCTCAAAGTGTGGGGTTGCTTAGCAAATGTGCAAGTTCCGTTACCAAAAAGAACGAAACTAGGACCTAAAACTATTGATTGCGTATTCATTAGATATGCACATAATAATGCTGCTTATAGGTTCTTTGTTGTAAAATCTTCGATTTCTGACATACATGGTAACACTATATTAGAATCAACGGATGCATAATTCTTTGAGGATATATTTCCTTACAAAGAAAATGAATCTGGTTCTAACACAAAGAAGGTTCATGATCATAGTCATGATGAAGCCTCTTCTTTTGGTGTCCAAGAAAATGATGTGGAACTAAGAAGAGGAAAAAGAATCAAAGTTTCTAAAAACTTTGGACTAGATTTCATTGCTTTCTTGTCCGAGAATGAACCTAGAACTTTTAAAGAAGCTATGTCTTCTTCCGAGGCTCCTTTATGGAAGGAAACAATCAAAAGTGAAATGGAATCCATTATGAAAAATAACACATAGGAATTGGTTGATTTACCTCCCGGTGTCATAAATGGATTTTCAAGAAGAAATTGAAGGTGGATGGAACCATTGATAAGTTCAAGGAACGTTTAGTAGCCAAAGGTTATCACCAAAAGGAAGGGTTGGATTATTTCGACACCTATTCTCCAGTTTCTCGCATAACGTGAATTAGGACGTTAATAACGATTGCAGCTGTATACAACTTTGATATACATCAAATGGATGTAAAAACAACATTTTTAAATGGAGAACTAGATGAAGAAATATACATGGAACAAACTGAAGGGTTCGTGCTTAAAGGACACGAAAGCAAAGTGTGCAAATTAGTTAAGTCATCATATGGACTTAAACAAGCACCAAAACAATGGCACGAGAAATTTGATCATACTTTGTTGACACATGGGTTCAAAATACATGAATATGATAAATGTGTCTACATTAAGAGTAATGATAAAACTTGCGTTATTGTCTGCTTGTATGCGGATGATATGCTCATAATGGGAAGCGATAAAGATGTAATAAACGAAACAAAGAAAATGTTGAATTCAAATTTTGACATGAAAGACTTAGGTCAAGCCGATGTCATTTTAGGAATTCAAATTAAGAGAAATAGTGAAGGGTATGTCCTTACACAATCCCATTATGCAGAAAAAATATTACCAAGGTTTGATCAATTTGACTGCAAACCTGCTGCAACTCTTTTTGATGCTGGGTGCAAGTTAGAGAAAAATAAAGACACTGCCATATCTCAACTTGAATATTCTCAAGTAATTGGAAGTCTAATGTACTTGATGAATTCAACTAGGCCCAACTTAGCTTATGCAGTAGGTAGGCTTAGTAGATATACAAGTAATCCAGCACAAGAGCATTGGGATGCTTTAGTACGAGTGTTACGGTATTTGAAAAATACACTTGACTACGGATTACACTACACAAAATATCCACCTATTGTAGAAGGCTTCAGTGATGCCAATTGGATTTCTGACACTACTGAATCCAAGTCGATGAGTGGATATGTTTTACCTTGGGAGGTGCAGCAATATCTTGGAAATCCTCTAAACAGAAATGTATAGTTCGTTCCACCATGGAGTCAGAGTTTATAGCTTTAGACTTGGCTGGAGACGAAGCCGAGTGGCTCAAACATTTTCTGGAGGATATTCCAGTGTGGCCAAAGCTTGTAACTGCTATATGTATAAATTGTGACAATATGGCCGCGCAATCAAGGGCCAAAAGTCATGTATACAATGGAAAGTTGCGGCACATCAGGCGTTGACATAATACTCTTAAGAAGTTGCTCTCCAATGGAACAATACCCATTGATTATGTAAAGTCAAAGAAAAATATAGCTGATCCTTTGACAAAAGGCCTACCAAGAGAGCAAATATTATTTACATCGAGGGAAATGGGTCTCAAGCCAATTCAATGAATTGGATTGGGCGGAAACCTAACCTAGCTGATTGGAGATCCCATGGTCTAGGTTCAATAGGCAAATTGGTTGAGTTTGATTCACAAGTTGGACACACAAATTACCCATTCTTATGATAAAATGTGTGTTGTCTGTTTAGTTTGAGGGGTTATGTTTTATACATTTAATGATATTAATATCTTGTTATCAAGAGGAATATGGCAAACTATTCTTAATTAATGTCACCTATATAGGAGTAAATGGGGCCGCATTTATAAGAATTGAAATGGCTAAATTCTCTAAAGCTCCTACGAAATCCGGGATCTGTTTAGGGCCAAAATGAACACAATGGTATGAATTGACGTGTGGCAGACATGATATGTGTGTAGCATATTGTCTCGGTTTACTACTGCGATGAACAGTTCAAGATCTTCCACATCCACTGCGTCACCAAGTAAACCCGATATGTTTTAGTTCAAGTCCAAAAGACACTTCACCCGATGCATATCATGTCTATTCCCTCTCAGTTTTAGGCAGCCTAGTCATACATTTGCATTTACATTTGCATTCAAATGTGGGGTGTTATAAGTACATTCGTGGTGTTTGAATGAAATTTCAACTCAAATGTGGGGTATTGTTGGAAATTTTGAGTAGAATTTTATTGTCCCACATTGCTCACCACCACAAGGTCCCCTCACTTTATAAGGTTTTGTCCCTTATAGAAAGTGATTGGAGTGATGGACCTTGGAGAATAAAATTGGGCTCACCCTTGGGGTTGGGCTTTGGAGTGTGCTAATTAATTGATAATTAATATATAATTAATTATCAAAAGATGGGCTCTTGGGCTTGGGCTCTAATAATTAAATACTTTAATTAATTATTTTCATATTTGATTAATTATTTTTAATTAATTTTGAATTTAATTAATTAATTTAATTTTTATTATTTTATCAACAGACTCATCCTTTTAGATGAAGTCTGAAGTGTGAAAGAACGCAGAAAGAAAACACTCATATGAGAAGATGTCTCCCAACAGATGTATCCCTTCCTCATACCTGTTGCGAACATGCATAATCATATTATATATACATCCATTTGCATGGCATTTAGAACACATAAAATCAACATTCTTCTTTTACAATCACAAATATCCTTTCTGAGAGAACCACACAG
The DNA here is from genome assembly GCA_035220775.1 of Malus fusca. Lineage (NCBI taxonomy): Eukaryota > Viridiplantae > Streptophyta > Magnoliopsida > Rosales > Rosaceae > Malus > Malus fusca. The sequence goes on from CM069061.1 coordinate 15,464,283, forward strand.
AAATTCGCAATAAGTCAAGTTTTCCGGTGCTGGAATTCTGACTTGATTGTTGAATCCTGGTAAAGCAGACGTTCGTAGAACTACAAGCACTGAGTAGGGGCGAAATTTCTGTTTCAAGGACATTGTGGTACGCAAGCGTTGATCTTCAATATTTATGTTAAATATTATTTCATTATTCATACACTGTTTGCATTTTATTATTTATTAGCATATACAAATTCATCACAAATTGTTGACATATCTCCAACACTATAAAGTTTCCTGTGTTGTTATTTGGTTTTGATATATGACTTATATATACAAATGGCTTCTTCAGGGTCTTCATTTTGATTTATACATTAATGGGGATGTACGAGCTGGATTGATATTTTGACTAGTACGAAAGTAACGTGGAACTGCGCTATAACTGGAATCAAGGTAGGGGTTCTTGGGGGCCTCTATAATAATTGAATGTTTGGCCTTATTAAGCTTTGTGAACTGGAACTCGCTCTTGTTAATTTGTGAGAATTGATGTGCTTATGTTTGTTTGGTAATTAGAATGATTGGTTTGACCACTTACTATTCTTGGATATAAACTGCTGGAAATGTTATATAACTATTGTTGATATTATTTGTTTGTACCATACTTGACCAATCCCGAAACTACTGAGCACCGGTCAACGTTATACCGTCAAGGACCCAGAAGAGTTTCCCTCCAACCAGGAGGCCAATCACAGCGCGACACGTGTCGACATCAGAAGCCAATCATAGCGCGACACGTGTCAACATTAGAAGCCAATCACAACACGACACGTGTCAATGTCAGAATGAAACTAGAAACTCTCTTATATAAATAGAGATCATTCTCTCACAATATTGGCTAATGTCATTTGTATTAAATCATTCACTAATACTCACTAAAGGAGAGCTTGAACCTATGTACTTGTGTAAACCCTTCACAATTAATGAGAACTCCTATACTCCGTGGACGTAGCCAATCTGGGTGAACCACGTACATCTTGTGTTTGCTTCCCTGTCTTTATCCATTTACATACTTATCCACACTAGTGACCGGAACAATCTAGCGAAGGTCACAAACTTAACACTTTCTGTTGTACCAAAGTCCTCGCTGATTTTGTGCATCAACATTTGGCGCCGTCTGTGGGAACGACACTTATTCCCATTTTCTTCAGCTTTGTTAAGCTGGTTTCTACCATTCGTACACTCTCTTTTGACCAGGCATCACTTTCCAACATGGGGAGCGAAGGAAGCCACAGCACACAGAATGACACCCCTCTTGCACCTGGTGCGAAGCAACGAAAGAAGGAACAAAAGAATTTGCTCTTCAGGCTAAAGTCGATGGGCTGGGGGCTCAGAACAACAAGATAGCGATGAAGAATGAGATCCTCCAAGAGCAGTATGAGAAGGTCTTCAAGATGCTCCACGAGGCTAGATATACTAAAACACACGAGCTCATCACCCATGTGGAAGTCAACCATCAACTGGGTGCCCCTCAACACAGAGGGTCATTTGCCCTCGACATGGGTATTCATGTTGAGGAGTGAGCTACTCATCGAAATGGGGACCAACATGAGACTTCTCCCAACCCAGCTACTTTGACCCGAAACAGAAGGAGTGGAGGAAGACACATTTTTACAGAAGGAGTGGAAGGATCGAAATCCGTCTTTCGCGACTGTCGAGACTTCCTAAAGCAATGTCGAGACAATCTCATCCATGTAAGCTCGAAGATCAATGACCCAAGGGTCTCTGAAAGACTCGGTCCCCTCCCATGTCCCAAACTGGCTACCAATTTGGGGAAGGGGCAACAAGTCCTAGAGAAACACGAAGGTATAGGGGACTTAGAGATGTTTCGACAGACATACCTTGGAAGTTAGTACGGCGAGTCCAGGGAAAAATCACATGCTCTTGATCAAACCTTCCTACTTCCAAGAGGAGATGGAGATTTACGAAAGAAAGCTCCAATGGTACATGACTCCACTCATGACCCTCTTGTCCTACAACTACTTAAGGAAGTAAACAAGTTGAAGGCCGAACGACAAGTTGAGATACCTGATTGGAACCAACCTAGGCCTGGCCCTCTTACAAGGAGGATCCTCGACACCCCCTCCAAGCAAAGACAAAGCAGAAGCTTGGCTTACAACTCTATACTGGAAGGGATGACCCAATTGAACACCTTAACCTCTTTGAGTCCACCATGGCATATCAGATGCACACCGACGAAGAGCGATGTCTTCTCTTCCCCTCCACCCTCTTTGGCGGAGCTCTAAACTGGTATTGTCGTCTTCCACTTGAGACAGTAGACTCATTTGAGGAATTGAGGAAACTGTTTGTCTATCAACACATCTTCCAGACCGATCACTTGCATTCTGCAGATGACTTGTACACTATTCGCCAGAAGCCGGGCAAGTCACTGCGAGAGTATGCTGGTCGCTTCAGCCATGAGTATTCTCGCTGCGCTGAGGCAGATGACAAGACCGCCCTTAAGGCCTTCACGACAGGCCTGCGTGAATATTTCTTCAAGTACATGATCAATGCCAATACTTGGAAGACTTACTCTGAGGTGATGGCACAGGCTTACAACCACGTCTTCGCCGAAGCAAGGACATACCAAGGGAACCCCCATATGGTTAACCCCTATCAAAAAATGGGAAGTGGAAGTCAAGTTCTACCAATTTAGGAGATATTGGCCATTCAGACACCCATTGCATCATCTCCTGCCTCATTTAGCTACTCGCTAAGTCACCAAACGTATCTGTCTCTTGGTAAGAGGAAGGATTTTTACTCTCAACAAGCCCATTACAACAAGAGGGATAAAAGTTCGTATCAAGACAACCAGGGGTGAACGTACCGTCGACTATTTTGACTATGGGGCCAAGCCTCACTCTTTCAAAGTGGAGGACTAGGTACTGAAGGAAATGCTATTATAAGAAGGCATACACATTACAAATGTTTTGACTCTCAACCGCTTGAGATCTTTTGTCACACAAGCCATTCGGCAAATATTTAAAGAAGAGGGAATTCAGACAACTTCTTCTGAGTCTTTTGCGTTCCTAGCACTGGAACACTTGGTCTACACTGAACACTTGGTCTATGTGATACTAACTGTTACAACCAACATGGTTCACATATCAAAAGCATGGATCCCTTCATGCATAGCAAAACATTCATAAGCATCACTCATATTAATCAACATAAACATTATACATTCCAACACATTCATACATAAACATCATACATTCCAACACATTCATACATAAACATCATACATTCCAACACATCCGTACATAAGCCAACTGTGCTTCGAAAGGGTTCAACATACTTTGTGTCTTCGACACTTGCTACAATGTGCCTCGACACCTTGCCCTTATTCTCACCAACCAGGTGATGAAATATGAAGAAGGAACTCATCTTCATGCCACCAACCAGGTGATGAAATGTACAACCCGTACTCTAATATCATTTGGCAACTTGTCACTCATGCCACCAACCAGGTGAAGAAGGAACTCATCTTTATGCCACCAACCAGGTGATGAAATGTACAACCCGTACTCTCATTCATGCCACCAACCAGGTGATGAAATGTACAACCCGTACTCTAATATCATTTGGCAACTTGCCACTCATGCCACCAACCAGGTGAAGAATGAACTCATCTTCGTGCCACCAACCAAGTGATGAAATGTACAACCCGTACTCTTATTCATGCCACCAACCAGGTGATGGAATGTACAACCCGTACTCTAATATCATTTGGCAACTTGCCACTCATGCCACCAACCAGGTGAAGAAGGAACTCATCTTCATGCCACCAACCAGGTGGTGAAATGTACAACCCGTACTCTCCTTCATGCCACCAACCAGGTGATGAAATGTACAACCCGTACTCTAATATCATTTGGCAACTTGCCACTCATGCCACCAACCAGGTGAAGAAGGAACTCATCTTCGTGCCACCAACCAGGTGATGAAATGTACAACCCGTACTCTCCTTCATGCCACCAACCAGGTGATGGAATGTACAACCGGTACTCTAATATCATTTGGCAACTTGCCACTCATGCCACCAACCAGGTGAAGAAGGAACTCATCTTCATGCCACCAACCAGGTGATGAAATGTACAACCAGTACTCTAATATCATTTGGTAACTTGCCACTCATGCCACCAACCAGGTGAAGAATGAACTCATCTTCATGCCACCAACCAGGTGATGAAATGTACAACCCGTACTCTAATATCATTTGGCAACTTGCCATTCATGCCACCAACCAGGCGAAGAAGGAACTCATCCTCGTGCCACCAACCAGGTGATGAAATGTGATGAAAGGTGATGAAGGAACTCACATTCGTACCACCAACAAAGTGATGAAAGCAACTCACCATTCATTCCACCTACCAGAAGACGAGTGGTACAACTTGTACATGTGAACTCCTAGCATTCACAAATAATAAAAAACCCTCAAGCTTGACAACTCAACTAGGGGATCACTTATGCCCAACAAGAGTTATAGTCACCAACAAAGTCTTATTGCAAGCCAACAACAACTTCAGTGCATGGCATACAAAGATCAAGCTATTCAGCCTTCTTGCATTTGCTTCAGACATTTCCCTCTGTAACAATGCAAACACTACAACTCGTAGAAAGCTTCACACTCTTGATCAAGACAGTGTGAAGTAAAACCAATTTATGGTGCCAACCAGAGCTTCATCAAAGGAGTTTAACCACAATTCTCAAAAGCTTCACACACTTTTGATCAAGACAGTGTGAAGCAAAACCAATTTATAGTGACAACAAGAGTTTCATCAATGGAAGGCAGCCACAATTCTCAAAAGCTTCACACACTCTTGATCAAGACAGTGTGAAGCAAAACCAATTTATGGTGCCAACAAGAGCTTCATCAATGGAGGGCAACCACAATTCTCAAAAGCTTCACACACTCTTGATCAAGACAGTGTGAAGCAAAACCAATTTATGGTGCCAACAAGAGCTTCATCAAAGGAGTTCAACCACAATTCTCAAAAGCTTCACACACTCTTGATCAAGACAATGTGAAGCAAAACCAATTTATGGTGCCAACAAAAGCTTCATCAAAGGAGTTCAACCATAATTCTCAAAAGCTTCACACACTCTTGATCAAGACAGTGTGAAGCAAAACAAATTTATGGTGCCAACAAAAGCTTCATCAAAGAAGTTCAACCACAATTCTCAAAAACTTCACACACTCTTGATCAAGACAGTGTGAAGCAAAACCAATTTATGGTGCCAACAAGAGCTTCATCAATGGAGGGTAGCCACAATTCTCAAAAGCTTCACACACTCTTGATCAAGACAGTGTAAAGCAAAACCAATTTATGGTGCCAACAAAAGCTTCATCAATGGAGGGCAACTACAATTTTCAAACCTTCGAGGCAAATTCAAGACTGTTCGAAGCAAATTCAATTTATATGGTTCATCCAAACCTTCGACTACTACAAGGTGTGGCTTGCATCACAATCTCTTGCTCAACAATGTGGAAGCAAAATTTGTATATGTTGTCTCTTCCACATTTTCAAATTTCTAGTTTCCCAAAAAAAAGAAAAAAAAAGAAAGGGAAATTCAACAAAGCTTCATCAATGGATGACAACTACAAATTCTCAAAAGATCAAGATAGTGTGAAGCAAAATCAATTCGTGGTACAACAAAGCTTCACCACAAAAACTTCATCAATGAAGGACAACTACAAATTCTCAAAAGCTTCACACTATCTTGATCAAGATAGTGTGAAGCAAAATCAATTCATGGTACCCAACAAAAGCTTCAACTCCAAAGTTTCACCTACAAAGCTTCAACTCCAAAGCTTCACCTACAAAAGTTTCACCCACAATAGCTTCACCTACAAAAGCTTCACCTACAAAAGCTTCACCCATAAAAGCTTCACCAACAAAAGCTTCACCCACAAAAGCTTCACCCACCACAAAATCTTCACCTACAAAAGCTTCACCCATAAAAGCTTCACCAACAAAAGCTTCACCCATAAAAGCTTCACCAACAAAAGCTTCACCCACCACAAAAGCTTCACCCACAAAAGCTTCACCTACAAAGCTTCAACACAAAAGCTTCACACTATCTTGATCAAGATAGTGTGAAGCAAAATCAATTCATGGTACCCAACAAAACTTCAACCTCAAAGCTTCACCTACAAAGCTTAATATATATATATATATTATTTTTTTTTTCGAAAATTCAAAAATTCGAAAAAAAAAAAAAAAATTGTCTAGGCCTCATCTTCTTTGGGCCTAACAACTTTCATAACAAATATATATGAAAGAGGAGTTTTGGGCTACCACTTAGAAAGGAAAATGGTGAAGTTTTGTTACTTTGGAAATTTGGCTACTAGCAAGACACCTCATTCGTCAACTCCCTCGACCAGAGACTTGGGGGACTCCTACTATATGCTACTGCACCTTGATACTCGGAAGTCTCACAACCACTCAGTGACTTGGATTTTTTCAAGTCTCCAACCGAGAAGTTTTCCTCACTCGGGAAATTAAGGGAGCACTACCTCAACCTACATGCTTCACTCACAAAGATTCAACATACAAGATTCAACAAAAGGAAAGATTCAAAGAACTTAGTGAAGAAGGCCTTGGTGTATTTAACACAATACGTTGAAATGAAGCAAAGCTTGTTTATTGATATCTCCGATAAGTTACAAATATGTACATATACATGAATCAAAATAAACAAACAAGAGGGAGCCTTCACAAAGGTTACTCAAGAGAAGTCTCAGCAGTCGGCAAAGCCCCAGAAAGAGGAGGCACCATAGGGTGATTATTCAGAGCCTCAGTACTAGGCAGAACCCCAGAAGGAGGAGGCACCGAAGGTTGATCATTTGGAGCTCCATTACGCGGTACAACCCTAGAAGACGAAGGCAATAAATGCCTTTGGAACAAACCCATAAACCTCTGATGATCAAGTAAAATCTGACCATCAGATTCCTGCAGCTGGTCGAGCTTCCTCTTCATGTTTGTAGCATAGTCATGTGCGAGCCTGTGCAACTGTTTATTCTCATGCTTGAGCCCTCTGATCCTGTTTGAGACTTATCACTTCAGCCGCCAATGATTCAACTTGGCGGGTTCGAGCAAATAGGCGTTGGGCCATATTAGACACAGAACCTGTACACTGAACACTGAGAGCCAGAGAATCCTTAACAGCCAACTCATCAGACCGTTTGGAAAATAGTTTGTTATCTTTGGGAGTAAGAAAGTTCCTGGCCACCACCACAGCAATCATATCATTCTTCATCACAAGTCCCTAACGGTAAGAGGACCAATAGGGGATAAGAAGGATGGGCGCCATATGTTGTCTTGAGAAGGCATGACTGCCTCTTCACCAAAGTTCAAGTCAAATCAACGGTCGGATGGGCCAGACATTCTCAGAAATGATGAAGGAGAAATGAGGTGCAATAAATCTTTGAAGTAAGGGGAAAATTCCTACAAGCAATAACTCTCTGAATGTACTTCTTGCACACAATTGGTGCCCTTATAAAAGAAAGGGCAACATGGCCGTTGGTTCAAAAATCGAAGAGGCACCACTCTCCGGATTCCGAAGAGACACCACTTTCCACATGCAACATCAGCTCCTTGGGTACCACATATAACTTTGCCAAAGATCTCTGACAAAGTTTAGACACATAAATTTTGAAGGTCCAGCTACCTTACTATTACCCACAAGGGTAAAGGAACAACATCACTGCTTGATAACTAAAAAGTCCCAATGTGTGTCAACCTCCGTACTCCGTGGCAAGGCAAACTGGCAAAAATGCCCAACCTTTACTCACATTCGAGAAAACACTCCCAATAAGATTGCTTGCTCAAAAATCGAAGATGCACCGCCCTCCGAATCTCGATAGCCAGACTCTCAATAGGATTACTTTCTCAAAAATCGAAGAAACACTGCTCTCCGAATCTCAAGAGTCAGACTCTCAACAAGATTGTTTTCTCAAAAATTGAAGAGGCACCACTCTCCGAATCTCGAGAGCCAGACTCCCAACAGGATTACGTGCTCAAAAATCGAAGAGGCACCACCCTCCAAATCTCGAGAGCCAGACTCCCAACAAGATTACTTTCTCAAAAATCGAAGAGACACTGCTCTCCGAATCTCAAGAGTCAGACTCCCAACATGATTGCTTTCTTAAAAATAGAAGAGGCACTGTTATCTGAATCTCGAGAGCCAGATCCCCGACAGGATTGCTTGTTCGAAAACCGAAGAGGCACCGCTCTCCGAACTTCGAGAGCCAGATTTCCTTGGATAAAGCTTGTCTGCAATCTTCACACGCAACATCAGCTTTCCGTATACCATATACCACTTTTTCAAAGTGCTCTGACAAAGTTAAAATACGTGAAACTTGCAGCTCCCACTACATTGTTATGACCAAGAAGGGTAAAGGAATAACACTACTACTTGTTGTTAGGGAGACTCTTATATATGTCGACCTCCATCCTCCACAGCTAGGCAGACCTGTAAATAAACAAAAAATGCTTAACTTTTCTTCACATCCGAGATGGCATTCTCAGCAGAGTCTCTCGAAATACTCAGCTTATTTTCCTCCCAATAATACCTCTGCAAACAAGCCACACCAGAGCAAGAGTATCTCATATCATCAGGGTTAAAAGCAAGAGTATCCCATATCATGCTTTTTCCCTGTCTTTTTCTTTGGCCTTGTTCTTACCTGCAAGACAAGGAGAAAGAGAGCAATCAATCAGCACTTTGAATCAAGCTTCCAGTAAGGAACTGACTGCCTGGAACTATTTGCCTGATTACTTACCTGGCATTGCTCTCGATTACTTATCCTCAACATCTTATGTTTCCAGAGAAGATACCACATCTGCCTGAGGAACAGATAGGGCAAGTGAGAAGGATATAAGGAAGCATGTGGAGACAAACGTAACAGAACACGTGCCGATACATCCACTACTTTGTCAACAACAAAAGTATCCCATATGATCAGGGTCGAACGTACTCTAGATTTGATGGACTTGTTTTGACCCTCAAATTCTTGAGTCGACCTTATACTCTGGAGGAAACCAGAAAACCCTCCAGCCCAGTTCAAGAATAAGCCTGTGGAAGGTTACTTCTTCAAAAGCAAAAGTATCTCATATCATCTCTTCTCCATTTGCTTCTCCTTATCCTTGTTGATGTTTATGACACAAGTAGAAGGAGAACAATCAACCGGAGGCCGAAGTTGAACCTCCGATCCAGGTTGCTTGCTTGGAAGTCTGATTGCTTACCTTGTTTGTTACCTCCTTCGGCAAATCTCCTAGCTCGGCGACTTGGGGGACTCCTACTATAGGGTTTGTATCGCACTTGTCCAAGCCCGAAACTACAAGTAAGCTTCAAGTGAAATTGATACATTACCTTGTGCATCTTTATCGGTTAAAGATACCACCCCTGGATGGAGGAAAAGTATTTCCAGAGAAGATGCCACATCTACATATGAGACAGATAAGGCAAGTGAAAATGATACCACACTTCGGTACTTAGAAGTTTCGTGATTACTCAATGGCTTGGATCTTGCAAGTCCCCAACCGAGGAGCTTCCCTCACTCGGGAACTTAGGGGAGCACTGTTTGTATCATACTTGACCAATCCCGAAACTACTGAGCACCGGTTAACGTTATACCGTCAAGGACCTAGAAGAGTTTCCCTCCAACCAGGAGGCCAATCACAGCGCGACACGTGTCGACATCTGAAGCCAATCATAGCGCGACACGTGTCAACATCAGAAGCCAATCACAACACGACACGTGTCAATGTCAGAATGAAACTAGAAACTCTCTTCTATAAATAGGGATCATTCTCTCACAATATTGGCTAATGTCATTTGTATTAAATCATTCACTAATACTCACTAAAGGAGAGTTTGAACCTATGTACTTGTTTAAACCCTTCACAATTAATAAGAACTCATATACTCCGTGGACGTAGCCAATCTAGGTGAACCACGTACATCTTGTGTTTGCTTCCCTGTCTTTATCCATTTACATACTTATTCACACTAGTGACCGGAGCAATCTAGCGAAGGTGTTGACCCTAAAAACTACCAAGCCTACGTGGCGCGTAGGCCGAGTAATCTATGAGCTAACTACGTCATTCGGTGAATGCGGGGCGTGCCAACTCGTCGGCCGAGCTCGGCCGAGGAGTAAATTTGTTGATGTTGCGTTGGGCGCGCGGCTGACTTCTGCGTCTTGCGATTGCGGCCGAGAAAGGAACATGTCTCGGCCTCTTGGGCTATCGAACCTGAAGACAAGGTTACTATCTTACGAAGTTCACGAATCAAATTCGGCTTTCAATGTGCCGAATGTAATAACTTGCAACACCTCACTTCGCCGAGAAGGCTAATGAGATGACCTCGACCAATAAGGATTCAGAAATCCTTCTCGACCGAGACTTGGATAGGTAATCAACCGTTCTCGCCGCAGTGCTGTTGATGCCAACGGAAGATACTGCGAGACCGACTAATTCTACGGTGACAGAGCTATATATGCCGACTTAAGATATCACCGGTTGCTTCCACAGTGCTGTTGATGCCAACGGAAGATGTGTCAGCGAAAAAGAAAAAGGAAAAAGATCTCAAGTTGTTGAGAGTTTGCGCATGGCAATTTTGTATTGATTTGCAGGCCTTTTGAATGGTCTGCCGCTTAGTATTTATAGAGATCTGCATGCTCAAGTCGTGGAAACCAATCCCAATTGTACTGTGACTCTAAGTCTTTATCTGTTGCTAATCCCACACCTTATCACAACAACCAAAACCTACCGTCATCTTGAGAACCTGACCTTCCATCAAATTCGGCTTTCAAATATTTATTCTGATGCAATCTTGGCAATATTCAATGCACTTTGTTGTTTTGATTATGTAGAGAATAAAAGAATATTACTTTATTCTCTACCACATCTGATTTTTCGCATGCCCCAATAGAGACCATCAAATGCATGCAAGCTAACCTTCTGCCACATCACGTCACCATTTCCTTATCCTATAGGCCAGTGATAAGAATCCCAACTCGAACTGTGTTGTTTACTTCCAGATGACAGATATAGTTTGCATCCCATACCATAACCAAGATAATTATTATAATAAAAATTATAATATTATCTCTTAACAATAATAAAATTATCTTCACTCTTCTATCCGACGGTTGGGAGCTATGCTCATTCAACGGCCTTGATTACACGGGCCGATGGTGTAAATTTGGGTCCAAACAGAAGGTCACAAACTTAAAACTTTTTGTTGTACCAAAGTCCTCGCTGATTTTGTGCATCAACATTATTCTTCAAGTAATTATGGCATGCATATACATGATGGAATCCATATCATACATTTCAATTATGAGAGGCATGAGTCGTGGGAGTTATATGGGCTTGTGCCGTGAACATTGGAAGTACTATGTATTGGAAAGATGGATCCAACTCTCCTAGGGACCAAGGTTTCTGGTAAGCATAATTGATGGGCGGAAAAGACGATCTTTATGTGAGGGACAACTTGGCGACCAAGAGAAGGACATTGTGATTTGAAAGAAAAATGGAAAGTGAACGAAAATGTATCATGAGTGATAGTTCATATAACGAGACACTCGATTCAAAAGCATGGTATGGGACATGTGAGGCCTTGTGTGTTTTGGAGTATAGATTAACGAGAATAGAGGTGGGAATGTGGGAACATTCATGCATTCATCATGGAATCATTGTTCGTAATTTCTAATGACTGAAATTGATGATTATGTGCCACTTTGTTTAGTTTGATCAATTATTCATGATGAGGTTTATGTCTCTGCTCAGCTGTGGTTTTGCTCACCCATTTATAGATCTTGCAGGTATTGAACCAAAAACCTAAGGTCTTTGTACAACATATGTAAACTAGAAGTTATCGTTATACTTTTCATATGTAATAGTTAGGTTCTAGACAAAAGAATAAGGAACCTTTGCTGTAGTTTATGAGCTGTAAATTCTTATGTACATTATTAGTATCTCTAGACTTCCACTTCAAAATTTTAATGTTCAAGGAATGCTTTGATTTCATTTTTATTTTATTTATTTATTTTTAATGCATCTTGATTATAGAAGTTCCTAATTCTATAATTGGGATGTGGTTCATGCCTTAGCTCGAAAAAAATATATATTATCTCGAGTCTGGGCGTGACAGAAAAGCTCAAGCAGTCACAAATCTGTATCATTATTGTGTTGGGATATTTATGTTGCTTTGGATCGGCAACTTCTAGAACTAAAGGATCATTTTAATGAGACCAACACCAAGTTACTTCTTTGTTTGCCATATTTATGTCCAGTTGACTCCTTCTTTTGATATCCAAAAGTGATTACGTCTTGCTAGTTTTATTATCTATAAATGAGCATCTATTTGGATTCGATTGGAGACTTACATTCTGGATATGCAATCTAGCATTGAGTTTTCAGGTTTAAAAGAGATTGAAGATCTTGCAAAAAAATGGTTTAGTGGAAAAGGACAAGGTATATCCACTAGCTTGCTTGTGACATTAGCATTAACTCTTTATGTTGCTATTGCTATCGATGAAAGAGAATTTTCGGCCATAAAATTTCTAAAGATCGATTGAGAAACTTGTCTTGGAATATTGATACTAGCTACCGGTGTTGTAAAATATGTTAAAGCAACTGGTTCCTTATCTAGTTTGCTAACTTCTTGTAAAGATTAGATATATTTACTCTTAGTTAGAGAATCGATCATCAAACTAATTATCTATCTATTTTATTACGTAACTTTTATACTTGCTTAGTTATCTCTTCTTACACTAATTAAATATTTTGAACTTCTAATTGTTGGGTTTCGGGACATCTTATTGGATTAATTTAATTCAAATAATTGAATACGTAGAGGTAAATAAGAAATAAACAAATATATATCCGGTTGGTTATAATTGATAAAGCAACAAACAAAGAAGTATACGAGATTAGCTTACTTGAATCTCTAGCCACGTGCATGTCGCAAGATTGGATCATCCCTATGCTTGCAATCTTCCTTTTCATGGTTGATCACGCGAAACTCCTCTAGTGATGAGCCTCCAAGAAACCCACATAGATAAATCCAGCAATGGATGATGGAGAGATTCATTTAATTGTGTTAGCAACATATCTCACTTGTATCAATATAGAATGGGCGGCACCAAGGTGCTTTGGCATAGGGTTTTTTTCTCTTGTTTCTAAAGGACAAAACTAAACAGTTTTTGCATTCTATATATTGAGAGAAACACAAGGAGTAAATAAATACTCCTTGCCCATTGTGATGTCTTTTTAATGTTCAATAAAAAGATATATGCGTTTGTTAAGATTCAGTTAGTGTTATATTGAATTTTTTATGATTCAGTTAATGTTCAATAAAAAGATATATGCATTTGTTACGACATTGATGTTGCCCAATGTATGGCTTAACCGAACTTTCATTCTTACTTGAATGGTTACAGTTAAGCTATGTCAACATCCTATATTGATTTTATTTTATAAAGATAATAAAACAAAAAAGAATGTGCGGAACGAGCAGAGAAAATGAACTCTTTTCAGCAGAACACGGTAACTGTTGTCTCCCCTCCGCCAACCAAGTTATTTTCTTAACCTAGTAAAAACTGCAACAAGTGGGGCTTTGAACTTTAACTTCACCTTTGCTGCTGCCGAGTCCCGAGTCGTCGTCCCTCGTCCATCATTCTCTCCGCTTTTTCTCAACAAATATTCCCTACCCCCAAAACCCCTACCCGTCTCTCAATCCGATTCCAAACTCCTCCTCCTCTTTCATGACGATTGGTTCAGCCGGATCCAGCATCGTTGGTATATCAATGGTTCCTCTCTTTAATTTATTGTGTTCGTCTTTTAATTTTGCTTTTGGTTTAAAATTTATCGAAATTTATTGTGGATTGCTTTTTATTGCAATTGGAATCGTTATTTGAATTCGATCAAACTGATTGGTTTGCTTGTTTGGTTAATCTGTACTGAATTAGATGTTCAAAGTTAAATGGGTTTTTCATGAAGGGATTAATAGATTGTGTTGTGTTGACTTGTGAGGTTGTAAGGATCTATAGTAAGTAGTTGACCTAAGTAGGTAGAACAGATAGTTGTTTTTCGATGGTTGAATCGAAGATTGAAATACTCCGGCCTCATATGCTATCTAGATGATAAAGATTAGTTATTATGTATATTTGGTCTGTAATGATTCCTTAAATATGGAAATTTTTTAACGGTGTATATCCGATGTGGAAGGCATAATGGGTAAGATAGGTTTCAATGCATTTCAGTTGATCTAACGATTAAAGACGGTACTCATTAATAACCTTATTTGAGTACATTAGTTGAGGAACATTTTATGTATTTATAGAATCCGAGTCTTGTAAGCATCTAAATTAAAGGGCAACTTAAGGAGGTACCTTTTTCGGAGATGTCATTACATGGTGAAGAAGTGTTTATTCCTAGTCTTTAATCGAACGATCCATGATTATATCCTTAAGTAACTTACTTATTTTAGCTCTCTATTAAAGCCGAACAAGATATATGTGTTTGTTACGATTCAGTTAGTGTTGTATACCCTACCATACAAAGGACATAACAAAGTTTATGGGGAAGTTTCACTGGTTTTGATGTATAGCACCATAACTCTCTTTTTTGAAAGAGTGCTGTCGACAGTTGGACACCCATACAACTAGAACAGTCTATTTAATCTGAAATCTGTTAATGCCTTGTTGAAGTGACTTTATTTGATCCCATGTGTAATGTGTACGTTGCAAGGTTGGGATGTTTAATCATATCTTTTGATGTTGTGCAGTGCCGAGAAATTTTAGGTTGCTGGAAGAACTCGAGTGTGGAGAGAAGGGTATAGGAGATGGTACTGTAAGCTATGGAATGGATGATGGAGATGACATTTACATGCGCTCTTGGACGGGTACCATAATTGGTCCACTCAATGTAAGCAAGTGCCTCAATAATCCCCCAGCCTCCCTGTTTCTTCTCCTATGAATTGTTCTTATGTAAACCATTTGATTTGATGGTTTGATGGTATTATTTTTGTGAATTTGATGTGTTGCATCATGTTTATATTCTTTTAACTGATTCAGTCTCATTCAAGATGAAGTTTTTTTTTTTTATATTCTTTTGTCTAGATCTTCTCATATCAGTAATTTCACATTCACTTGGAATGTAAGAAAGGCAATCCCACAGAGCAGACAAAATTTATTTACGATCTAGATCTATGCACTTTAGAGGTTATTTTAGTAGATGAGTCTCCTGCATGAAAATTGCAATGGGCTTTCTCAAGCAATGCTTTAATAGTTGTTCATGAAGAGACATCTAATGAAGCTACCATTATTGAGTCACATTTAGAAAATATGTACAATGATTAAGACAAGTTTATTCTATTGACAAAACATTTCTTATTGTTTTTGCTTTTTTACTTTGCGTGTGTATTTAGATATTTGGATTATTTACGATCTGGATCTATGCACTCTAGAGGTTGTATTTTAGTAGACAGGTCTCCAGCATGAAAATGGAAAATGGGCCTTCTCAAGAATTTTTTTAACATTTACATATTCATGAAGAGACATCTAATCAAGCTACCATTATTGAGTCACATTTAGATAATGCATGTACAATATGATGCCTAAGACAAGCTTATTAGTTGACAATACATTTCTTATTGCTTTTGCTTTTTCACTTTGTGAGTGCATTTAGATATATTGAGTTGTTAGGACATTAATATCTAGTCATTTAAAGTGTAAGAACAATTGGAGGTAAAAATAAGTGAGCTTGCAGTTACTATTAGCTCTTGCAGGTGTTATCCTTTATCCAATTTCCTTTTAGTTGTGTGTTTTTGAGTGTGGCATGTTTGTGCTTTATGTGTGGATTTTTCTGATAATTCATATCTTGGTGACTTAATATGATACAATAACACTTGTTAAAGAAGAGATTTCTCTTTTTAGAACTCTATACTTAAAGCTACAGGGTTAACTATATTGAAGCGTTTTTGTCTCTGAATAAGGATCCTTACGAATCAATATTACTTTCTTTGTTGATAAAGTTGAAGTAATTGACGGTAGGTCTTATTTAGTTAGTGAGTCCAGTAGTCTAGTTAGGATTTCAGATTTCTAAATCTATGGATTGCTAGAGTTGATATTCAGGTATTTTGTTTATGAGAAGCATTCATGCCTAGGTTTCTCTATCTCATTAGTGGCATGATTGAACTCATGGGTGTCCAAGAGTTATATATTAAGCCTAAGTTCTATTTTCTTAAACATGAGATATTAGATTATAACATTGAACCTTGCTTCAAAAAGTCGATGTCCTTGGTACCCCTCTCCTTAGATATCTCCACTCATCAATGTAGGTCTGTTATGTAGCGTCATTCATCCATGCTAGCATCATATCTGTGGGAACATCAGTCTTGAAATGGTAGCCTTTTTCTTTCTTAGGTAATTTCACTTATCAATGGTAGCCCTCTTCTCTTGTAGTGGCACTCATCGACAGTAACCCTCCTTAGGTGGCTACACTAATCAATAGGAGCCCTCTTCTTAAGTATCTTCACAGTTAAAAGTACTTTTGGGAAGAATTCAGGCATTCTGTTGTTAAAAGGATGCTCTTGGAAAGTTAGTTCTGACTATCGCCCCAGTTATTGCTTTACCAGATTTCTCCTATCCTTCAATGGTGGATTGATACTTTTGGTGGTGCTATAGGAGCTGTGTTTTGAGAAGGGGGCATTCCAGTTGGCTTTCAATTTTCTTGTTTGGCTAACCATCCAGTAGTCTTTGTGGTGCTAACAATGGAGTCCTTTGTTCTGGACCAACCTATTGAGATTCTGGCAGACCACAAAATTGTTCATTTCTTGGATCAGTGCATTTTAACCTTTGATCGGCAGAAATTGTTGTTCAATTTTTTTTGGATATAAGCACATTGTTGAACACCAGGTAGTTCACAGAAAAAAAGTGCCAATGCTTTGTTCCACCAGCATGTACTTTTGACCATAGTGGGTTTGTCTAGTTCCATGCTCAAAAGCTTTAACTGAGATTGGAGCAGCTTATAAGACCAAATCCCAAGCTAGAATCCTTACTAAAATGTTTACAAGACGGTTCAATGTCCCAAAGATGGGTGTCCTCCAATAAAAATGGAGTTTTTCTCTTTTTACTTTTCTGGTGTCATGCCCTATAACCAAATGGGCTGCAGAGTTATAACAAGAAAGCTCATGGATTTTAGACTCGTGCTTGATTTCCACTTGGGCAAAGATTTCATCAATTTATGGTTGAATATTGGTTATGTCACTTTGTGGTAACTGGTAAGGTAGTTGCTTTGTCCGACCCAATTAATTTAGTAGTGGAGTTTGTCACTGCTTGTTAGAAGTGAGCAGTTTTTATGTTCGACTGTTTTGATTTTTCTTTCTGACATTATTTTTACTAATTTTTAATTCTGTATTGTTGTAAGAAGTTGATATTTGTAAGCATGTTTTGTATTTTACTGGTTCATATGCTAAAGTTCAAACGGAAATGATTTCTGATCGTTGTTTACCTCAGACTGTTCATGAAGGACGCATATATCAACTTAAGCTTTTCTGTGACAAAGATTATCCTGAGAAGCCACCAACTGTACGATTTCATACACGCATCAAAATGGCTTGTGTCAACCATGAAACTGGCGTGGTAATGTTGTAATTTTTATTTAATTATTTTTTTGGTTAAAATGTTCCAAATTGTCCAATAAATCTGTTGATTTTGTAAAGTATTTGAACTCTTTGTTTCGTGTCTTATCTGGGCTTGGCTTTGCTCCCAGTATTATGTCGGGCTTACCATCTACTCCTGGTAAGGAACGATCAGAAGGAATGCATTTGTGGAACCCTTGTAATGTTATTAGTACTCTTTTTTAGTGATGATAACCCTTGTTTGGGCTTCGGTTATTAGGTTGGACAAGTTTATTTTCCCTGTATTTAACATTTGAATTGAAATTAAAAAATGTGTGCTTGATACCAGGAAAACAAAGAGTAGTATAAATTATTGTTCCAAAATATACACAGTGAAACAAGGTGAGGAAATTCATATCTTGGGAATCTCAATTTCTTCAAAAGACTAAACATGACTTTTAAGGTTTGTATGGTTGTACGTCATAAGAATTAGGAAGGCAGTCCGTCGGGAATGCCCTCTTGAATAACTACTTTCAGTTTCAGTCTCATTACTAAAATGTAAATTATTATTTGGACTTAGCTTCCTTGAATCTGTCATAGGTTCCATCTTGTTGCAGTGATTGATCAGACATCTCTCAGAAATTTCTCGTTCTCATTTCCTAGTTTCCTGTTCAGGAGTTGTGTTTGACTCCCGTTGCTTAATTTGTTGAGTGATTGGTAACAGGTTGAAGTAAAGAAGTTTGGAATGCTGGCAAATTGGCAGCGGGAGTTCACCATGGAAAACATACTGATACAGCTGAAGAAGGAAATGGCAGCCTCGTGCAACCGGAAGCTTGCCCAACCACCAGAAGGTACATACTACTAATTGGAGGCAACTTTGAAGGTTTGTCACATTTGTTGAAAAACGAATTGGCAGGCATAGGCTGAAATGCTTGTACATATGTACAATATTTCAATTAATGGTAGGTTTAACGAAAAAAGAAGTGGTCCTTAAGGAGCTTTAGTATCACTTCCCCCCTACCTTTCTCTTTTTGGTATTTCTTTTGTAAACTTTTTGAATTAGATTTTTCTCCATGTCTTGATTGAAATACTGAAATCATTTGTGAACGATTAATCGTTTCTTTTGAATTAGATTTTTCTCCATGTCTTGATTGAAATACTGAAATCATTTGTGAACGATTAATCGTTTCAGATACTTTGATTGCAGATTTTTCTTGTTTCGTTTCTTTTAAGTTCTTTTTCGAAGGATAATTTTACGGTAGTCGGAAGATCTAAACAACCCTCTAGTCACACGATGTTTTGGATATTGATTTAAAAGGTAATCCATGTGGATTAAAGCATCTTAGACAACCGGGGAAATTATATGTTGGGGTGGGATTCCAGGTAATTGTTTACAAATTAGTGAATTACTGCCAAAACCAAAATTTGTAGAGAGGAAGATACATTCTTTTGTTGCTTTTGGCTTCCAATTGTCTTTTGCTAGCCGCAGGAGTATGCGATGCTATAATATTTGTCACTTTGAATAAACATTTAAGGCTTCGTTTGTTAGAGAATATTGGCATGGGTAATACTATTCACTATATTGAAGGTATTTTGATGGAAGCAATGAATGACAACTTCCTTAAGTTAAATGTCACTCATGAAAAATAAGTTCTCTTTTAATCCTACTATTTTTGTGGAGATTGGTAGGGATAACTTTTTTGAATGAGGACCGTCAACTAGGGTGGCATAAAAACTGTGAAACCAAGAAACCGAACTGCGACCAAAAAGCAAAAAAACGTAAAAATCGAGTTGACTAACAAAGTCAACTTTGGCCTAAGAACTGAACCGAATTGGTCTTTAGCGCCCTTATGTTAGTAAATAGTCACCGGTTAAATTAATCTATCCTCACGTATTTTTATATGGTTCACACCCGCTAAGTTATCCACTCCAAAACGTATGTATAATTTAGTCGGTTTCACAAATTCGGGCTTGCTCCTTCTCGGTTGCCTCTATGGCGAATCTGCTCGTGTGCAACATGCGAATTATTCTTCTTCTTCGGGTGGAACCCTTTATCAAGTCGATGATTGTGAAATTCCGTCATTTCTCGCCCGTTGATTTGGTTTAACCGATTGAAATATTAATTACAATCTAACGTACTAACGAGGCCTTAATCTTTGTAGTTTAATTGTTAAAAAGCGTATATCTTGCATCATGAGTTTTTGTGTTCAACTCTCGTTATCTATTATCATTTACATTTAGGATTGATTGAACTATTAAAAGTAAATTGGATAGTTGTATAGCATAACATAGTATGTTAGGCCCTTGCAGGGGCACGCCCTCCATAACATTATTATCCTTTAGTATAGTAGTAAACGGTTGCTGGGTGATGACTCAGCACAAGAGATATTTTGTCTAATGTTGTTAATGGGTATATATGCCCCTTTGTAAGAGCAACTCCAGTGTAGGAGCCCTCCCCCCAGGCTATTCACTATTTAATCCACCCAGTGAACAATAACTGCCCTTAATGAATAGTGCATTCCCCTGACAATTGCATTTTGCATCTCCACCCCTGCACTGAATAGCCCTAGCAATTGATAATAAAATATTATTATTTTTTATTTATAAAATAATGCAATAATTTTATTTGTATTTTCGGATAAGATTTTTAATCGTTCTTGTTGCGCCACGTGTCATTATCCGAAAAGCCAATAGCAATAAAATTTTTGTATTTTTGTATTTATAAAATAATTCAAAAGAATTTTATTTGTTATTTCGGATAAGATTTTTTAATCGTTCTCGTTGCGCCACGTGTCATTATCCTCAAAGACAATTATTGGTGATGGATTTCCGATAAGATTTTTAATCGTTGTGTCAAGGCACGTGTCATTATCTGAAAAGACAATTATTGGTGATGGATTTCTGATAAGATTTTTAACCAATCACGTCGTGCCACGTGTCACAATCCGATTACAATCTTTGAGGATAGATTTCCACTAGATTTTTAACGAATGACGACATGCCACGTGGCATTATCTACAACCTAATCCTTTATGAATCCTCCATATAATCCACCATTCATCCTCATAAATCTCACACCAATTTTCTCAAGATCTCTATCATTATTCATAGTTTCTGCTTCCTTCTTCGCCAAAATCCCTATCATTATTCATAGTTTTTGCTTCCTTCTTCACCAAAATCCCTATCATTATTCATAGTTTCTGCTTCATTCTTACAATGTCTTCTTCTTCTTCTTCAAAGATGATGTGGGAAATCGATCAAGAAAAGGAAGAATTGTTTAACCAATCAGAAGGAATGTTCAATGTTGGGGATTGGGCCCAAAATGAGATGGAAGAGGATGACAAGCGTAGACGGAGAGATGACGAATCAAGAATGCCAGGAGCCTCACAATCCCGTCGAGTCGTCCAAGCTGTGGCTCATATCTGCAGGCCCAACCGTGCTATAAACATTGGCAACGATGAGGTCAGGAGCTCTTGGACGATTATTTTGTTCGTAACAGTACATTCCCTGATACATACTTCCGATGTCGTTTTAGAATGGAACGACATTTGTTCAACAAAATCATGGGCGCTGTTTGCAACCATGATTCTTACTTTGTGCAAAAGCCGGATGCTTTTGGTGCTATGGGTCTCCTGCCTAAGCAAAAAATTACTGCTGCCTTGCGGATGCTTGCATATGGAGCAGCTGCAGACCAAGTGGACGAGATAACGAGGATGGGAAAATCAACCATTCTTGAGTCCATGATGAGGTTTTGTTCGGCAATCGAATCTATCTACACCGCAGAGTACCTCCGGAGACCTACTCATATGGACTTGCAAAGGCTTCTGAAGAAAGGCGAGATGCGAGGTTTTCCAGGGATGATTGGAAGCATTGATTGTATGCACTGGACTTGGAAAAACTGTCCAAGTGCATGGCAAGGCGCTTATGGGGACAGAAAATGATCAAAAAGTATCATTTTGGAGGCGGTGGCATCTTTTGATACATGGATTTGGCACGCCTTTTTCAGGGTTCCGGGAGCTCAAAATGACCTCAACGTCCTTGCCCAATCCCCAATGTTCAACGATGTCCTGCAAGGAAAGGCACCAAAAGTCACGTATGAGGTCAACGAACATATGTATGACGGGCCATACTACCTAGCTGATGGCATTTACCCAAGGTGGTCAACATTTGTCAAAATAGTGCCACGTCCGCGAAGTGCAAAGGAAAAACACTTTGCAAGATGTCAAGAGGGGTGCAGGAAGGATGTGGAGCGTTGTTTCGGTATCCTCCAAGCTCGCTGAGCGATCATCAGGGGTGCTACCATATTGTTTGATGTAGAGTCGCTTCGATCCATCATGATGACGTGCATCATTCTTCACAACATGATTGTGGAAGATGAGTACGATTATGAAGCCGTTGATGAATATGAGCCATACACAATGAACAATTCAAGAACACGTATATATTGTGCTCATGACGCCACTGATGAGCCCGTGCAACATGAGCCAGTAGAAAGGGATGGATGTTACAATGAAAGGATCATTCAACGATATACTGCACTTCAAAGGCCATATATGCACAATGCCCGCCAAATTGACTTGATAGAGCACCAGTGGGAATTGAGGGGTGCTGAAGATACTTAAGTTCATTAGTGTTTGTTTTTATTTGGTGTGTTTATTTTATTTTATGTGGTGTGTTTATTTTATTTTATGTGGTGTGTTTTTTTAGTTCATTTAGTGAGTTGAAATGTAATTTTATTTGGTGTGTTTATTTTATTTTATGTGATGTGTTTTTTTAGTTCATTTAGTGAGTTGAAATGTAATTTTATTTGGTGTTTGTTTTTATTTGGTGTGTTTTTTTGGGTGTGTTGATGTTATTTTCTTTGGTGTGTTTAAATGTGTTTTGAATAAAGTACTAAATTCAATAAATTGGAAACAACATAAAGTACTAAATTCAATAAATTACCAAATGAAATAAATATACTTTTAGTTTAAATAAAGTACTAAATTCAATAAATTGGAAACAACATAAAGTACTCTATTCAATGAATAAGAAATTACAACCCGAATTGATTGGAAAATTATGGGTTCGTGAATGGATAACCATCACCTAACCAATTTGTGGTGCTAGGATGATCTTCTCTTGTCTTGCTAGGATGATGTTCTCTTGTCGTGCTAGGACCATCTCCTCTTGCTCTCGCTTCTCTTGCACGCCTCCTTTGCACCACGTCCGCTTTCTCCGACTTCCAAAAATATTTAGAGTCTGGAGACTTCCCTTCTAAAAGCTCCTTCATAATGTCACGATCTCGTTCAACCATTCTTTCTTCTCTTCTATGTTCCCTTTCTTGCCGAAGTAGTTCTCTTTCTCTCTCATTAGCTTCAAATTTTTTCTCAAAAGCTGCAGCTTTTGCATCCTCTCTAGCCTTATCAGCCTCAAATTTAGCCATTTCCCGAGCCAAATTCAATTCACCTTGGCGGGCAAGTTCTTCCATATACTTTGCATAATCATTCTTGGAAGCATTACCTTTTCTCTTTGAAGCCTTCTTACCTTGAGGCCTAATTGGAAAACGGGTTGACCCCGACGCTAGTTCAACGGGGGGCGTTTCAGGCACTTCTTCATAATCATCTTCATCATGATCATGCGAGGCATGCTCGGGTGTAGAGTGTAGAGGGGTGCTGTTCATGAAAACTTATGGACCGACATGCACAACTCTAAATTTAGGACAATCTTTGACAATATTCCAACATTCAAACCGGGTGAATGTTTTGTTTTTGCTTTTGGTTTTGGCACCATACCAAGCTTGTGCTTGAAGTTCCTACACAATGCGGGAGAATAAATAATTATAATGAGAATAGGTAACAAATAAATAATACAAACAAATAATTATAATGAAAGTAGGTAACAAATAAATAATACAAACAAATAATTATAATGAAAGTAGCTAACAAATAATTATAATGAAAGTAGGTAACAAATAATACAAACAAATAAATATAATGAAAGTAGCTAACAAATAATTATAATGAAAGTAGGTAACAAATAAATAATACAAACAAATAATTATAATGAAAGTAGGTAACAAATAAATAATACAAACAAATAATTATAATGAAAGTAGGTAACAAATAAATAATACAAACAAATAATTATAATGAAAGTAGCTAACAAATAATTATAATGAAAGTAGGTAACAAATAATACAAACAAATAAATATAATGAAAGTAGCTAACAAATAATTATAATGAAAGTAGGTAACAAATAAATAATACAAACATATAAATATAATGAAAGTAGCTAACAAATAATACAAACAAATAAATAATATATTGTTACATGATCCGCTAAATTTTCCCCACTTCGAAGATTACCACTAGCTTGTGCCAAGGCGTCTCTCCACGTATTAAACGATTGACTAAGTAATTTCCAACGACTGGACATCGATTCTTTAGTTCTTTGCCCACCCATTTTCTCAAGATAATTGGTATGAATAAGACTCCACATTTCTCGCAACTGCATCTCATTACCCGTAATCGAATCATGAGTAACTTGAACCCAACTAGTACACAACGCAACATCTTCAAGAAGCGTCCAATTCATACCTGCTTGAGTAGTCATTTTGTTGGAAAAAAAATTGGATTGAAACTTTGAGAGAAAGATAGGAATGTGGTTGAAAGTAGTTGAGAAAATATGAAATTGTGGTGTCGGGTAGAAGATAATGAGAAGGTATTTATAGAAAAGTAAAATCAAAATTTTTTATAATTTTTCATAATTTGTTTTCGGATTTTTAAGAATTTTTTACATTTTTTAAAATTTTTATTCACCTAATTAATCTCTGCCGTTGGATTTAAAAAAATTTAAATTCCAACACTCCAGATTGTGCCACGTGTCACAACGGTAACATTTTAGATTTTTAAATTGTTTTTTTTTAATTTACAAAGCCTAATAACGTGGACCGTTGATCTTAGATCAAACGGATGAAATTAAATGAGATTTTTAAATGTTTTTTACCGTTGGAAATCCAACGGTCCATAAAATAGGACCGTTTCAATCGAACGGACATGGGGAAGCCACGTGGCTTCCCCAACGGTAACTTTTCACAACTGAGGTCGCGGGCCCCAGCCCTGTTTTTTTGTCGGAAGACTCGCGCCCACGCGCGCGCCTGGCGCAGCCCTCGGGCTCTCAGGCTGGCAATCCTAGATGGGCCTGCTCCTCGGGCCTCGCCTGTCGCTCAGGCTTCCCAACGCTGGAGGTCATCCCCCCAGCAATTTGCTACTGTTTGGAGGCCTGGCCCCCGAGCAACCTCCCCCGCTGGAGGTGCTCTAATGGCTCTGAGTTATGCAATGAATGAATTTAGTCTTTAATTTCCTCTTTCCCTTATCTTTTCTCCTTTCCTCTCTTCTTTGTGACTAGAACCCTAACATAGTATGATAAGCCTAATTTATACCCTTATATTTTTAGTAAATTAGATTGTCACAATCACATTGTAGAATTGTCAAATCTCAAGGGTGGGGTTAATATTAATACGGATGGGGCGGTGAAGGGTCATACAAATATTTGGGGGGGGGGGTGTTGGAGTGGTGTTGCGGGACTGGAGGGGTGGATTTTTGGCGGCAGGGGAGCAACAGTTTCCAGGGATCACTTCGGTGCCGCTCCTGGAGATGTTTGCCGTGCGGTATGGTTTGCAGGTGGCACAAGTGCAAGGCTTTCAGCAGGTCGTTGTCGAAAGTGATTCGTTGAAGGTTATTGCTGTTCTTAATGGGACCTATGCAGATTCATCGACTTTAGGTATGATTGCGGAGGATGTGTTATAGTTGGCTTCCACCTTTTCGAGGGTGAAATTTATTCATGTCTCTCGTTTATGTAATGGGGTTGCCCACTAGCTTGCTAAGTTTGCTTTGTCTAGTAGCAATAATCTAGTTTGGATTGAGGAACCTCCTACTCTTATTCAAGAGCTCCTCCTCTAAGACATATGTAACTCTGAATGAGTTTAGTTATTCAATACAACGCTTCCTTTCCAAAAAAAATTAAAAAAAAAAAAAAAAAAATCTAGGGTTTTTGTTACAATATTCTGTGACTTTAAGTGTACATGGGTATTAATTGGTCAGATGAAGGTATACGATATGTTTCTTTGAATCTCAACTCGTTAATTTCACGTTCGATTGAATGCAACGTAGTAATGTGGATTTTCCCCAAAATCTTGTGTCATAAACAGTAATTCAATATGGTCAAGATTGTCAAACATGATCTTGATGTCTTAGAGATGAGTCAAGGTCGACCGCCGTTGGACTTGGAGGCCGGGAATTACAAGAAAAGAAAGATAATACATGTTATTGATGACGTATTACCTATTTCCACTATTGTTATTGACGTATTACGGGGATACTCCGATACTCATTTCAATCAATTTCGACGAAAAAATGATTTAACTGCTCAAATTTGAACCAATGGTAAAAATAATAATATAAACTAATCCAAAGAAACTCCAACCATAAAACTCATCGCAAACTTTGTAAGTACTCATTCATTTGTTGATAATACACAAAATCAACATTTTTTTCACTCTCACCACCAAAGTTTCTTCTATCCTGTCAAATGGTTCAAATGTAAACCTTTTGTTGACCCTAGAAACTACAAAACCTATGTGGCGCGCAGGCCGAGTAATCTAAAAGCTAACTACGGCCTTCGGTGAATGCGCCGAGCTCGGCCGAGGAGTAAATTTGTTGATGTTGCGTTGGGTCGCGCTACTGACTTCTGCGTCTTGCGATTGCGGCCGAGAAAGGAACACGTCTCGGCCTCTTGGATTCTCAAACCTGAAGACAAGGTTACTATTATTACGAAGTTCACGAATCGCTGTCGTCGGATTCGGTCACAGTGATGGTATTCGTCAGAGTAAACTCACGCCGAATCGACACCAAAGTGTAAGGACACAAATACTCAAAGCAAATATAAGTCTTTATAGTGAACGTAGTTCGGCCGTCTGAATGCCGAACTCTAAATCCCACTTGAGAGTATCCAATCATAAAACAACTCGGCGTGCAATGCGCCGAGCTCGGTAAATGGTAACACTTCACTTCGCCGAGAAGGCTGATGAAATGACCTCAATCGATAAGGACTCGGACGTCCGTCTCGACCAAGACTTGGATAGATAACCGACCGTGCCCGCCGCAGTGCTGTTGATGCCAACGGAAGGTACTGCGAGTTCGGCCAATTCTACGGTGACAGAGCTATCTATGCCGACTTAAGATATCACCGGTTGCTTTCACAGTGCTGTTGATGCCAACGGAAGATGTGTCAGCGAAAAGAGAAAATAAAAATCTCAAAGTTGTTGAGAGAGTTTGCGCAGGGCAGTTTTGTGTGTTGAATTGGAGATCCTCTAATAGTTGCACGGTGTCTCGTATTTATAGGAGAAAATGTTATGCGGCGCTGCTTCACGCTAGTATTTGATTTCAACTCAAACTCACTAGCGTCAACGACTGCTCTCAAAGTAAATGAAAGCCTATCCTTCAGATACCATCATCCTCTGACTCTGCTTCAGACTCCTAGTCCAACAAGAACTCAATTTCCATCACATTGATTCATGTGTAGCCATGCACAGATAACAATAATCCCAAAAGCACACCACGTGACCAAAACCACAACATCAAAAAGGCATATCCCATCTATACTTTAGATGATAATTATCCCATCTACATCCATATTTATCTGCTCCATTCACCATGACTTTTCAAACCTCATTTAAACCACCACCTTGGGATGCTAATTCCTGGCACCTATACCAAAATGTTTATCCATATTTAAATATATAATAACCAATTTGCAGCATACTAATCATCCACACTGATCCCATCCACATATTCATACGCCAAACATCCAGATCGACTCGAATTATGCCACCGTATTCCCAGCTTGGAGATCTCTCATAATACATTATTATTAAAAGATTATGATAAAAATCATAACATTATCTTTTAATAATAACAAAACGATCTTTATCTTTCTATCCGACGGTTGGGAGCCATGCTCACTCAACGGCCTTGATTGTACGGGCCGATGGTGTAAAATCGGGTCCAAACACCTTTATATGTGGAACTAAAATTTAATCAACTGAATATTTGGACTACATGCTAATATGATGGATTAGTATAATCACACGAATATAAACTTATAAGAACACACAACACTTACTTGCAGAGTTTGCCATAATGATCAGAAAGCAAGCAACGATAATGCTGATAAAACTAGGGTTTGTAGTGGTGAGTTTACTGCAGAAACTTATGGGGAATAAAGGATGTGTTCTTCTCTTCTATGGGACTCGTATACGTTCTACAAACGATGGGGGATGTATATATTGAACTGGTGTCCGAGTAGAGAGACCACGCAGCAGTTTTAATCACATAAAGTCATAATTGCTCCACCCATTGTGGTAGCAGTTATGTCACGATGAGGAGAGTTTGCAACCAACTCATCCTCTTGATTTTGTGCGTTAGTGATTTCCCTTTAGGTGTTTTATCATGACTAAAACACATATTGTAAGTCCATTAATAATATAAGTCCATTAAGTTTTCTCAATATATAAATAACATGGTTTTGTTACAACTCACATTATCGGAAAAACCTTACATTCTCCCACATGAGTGTAATTAAAACCATATGCAAATTATGTTCAGAAAACATGGTGATCACTGACTTATACATACAAATTTCATAATGACTTTTACATCCAATGGTACTAGCTATCCACCCACATATGATTGGTCTCCTTTAATATATTTTTGTATCCTTTAGTAGTTCTTCATTACCAAATATTTCATGAGTATCATGAAACAACAAAATATGCATACTGTAAGAGATGTTTGCGGCTATACCAAACACAATTACTTCATAATTATGAATTCACCATTATGAGTAAAATACCATACCTTACTCCCACATTTAAACATAATCAAGACATGCTTGTAAACCCATGCTCGTGACATGTCTTCAAAAAGCTGTAACATGTAGAGCCTTTGTTAAAGGGTCTGCAATCATGCTGTAAGTGCCAAGATGCTCTATCTCGATCACTTTCTCCCTTACTTTATCTTGTACCTTCAAATATTTGATATCCAATAACCTTGAAGCCTCTGATCTCCTGTTATTCTTGGCAAAAAAAGACTGCTGCTGCATTATCACAATATATCTTTAAAGGTTTTTCAATGCTTTTCACAACTTGTAGTTCATGAATTAAGTTTCTCAACTAGTTACTTTGTTTCATTGCTTCAAAACAGCCATTGTATTATGATTCCATTGTTGAGACTCGTGTAGTTTGCTTCTTACTTCACTACAAAAAAAAAAGTAGTCATTACCATTGAAGATTTTGCGAGGGCCCCAAAAAACCATCGTAAAAAGCATATTTTGTGACCATAAAATATGGGTCGTCGGTAACATAGCATGAAACAAATTTTTATTACCAATGCACATGATGTCCTAAGAAAAAGTCTCAAGTTTCATCGGAAATTCACTTTTGTTTGGTGGGAAGAATTGACACCAGTTCTATTAACGACGAGTAAAGTTCTTATCGGAAATAGAATTGTTATTTCTGAAGGTTTACTCATGTTGACGAAATTGATTTAGTATTTTCGAGGGAAAAAAAGTCCTATCGGTAATGTTTTTATATTTTTGAGGGAAAAAAGGTACTCTCGATAATGCTTTTATATTTTCGAGGGTGATTAGTTGTTGTCGGAAGTAATCATATTTTTTCCGACAAAATTTTATCTTTGTCAGAATAAATTTTTAAGGCATATGGTTTTGTTGGAATCAATTATTTACCAATGGTCACATGTGTCGTTAGAATATTCTTGAAATAAGTTTGATACTTAATTTAAATTCTACAATAAATAAACATATAACTTAGAATACATATGGAAAAAATTGGACCATAAAATTAAACATAAAACCGTTGAGCAAAAAAGTGTATAACTTAATATGGTATTCTATGATAAAGAAATAATTTGCATGCCTTTGTTAACTCATAACATTTATCATGGGCATTGAACAAAGTATTACTACAAAAAAAAAAAAATGGTCATTTACGACCAACTGTTTACGAGGACCTACGAATACCCTTGAAAAAATCATTATTTCCGACCAAAAATTATGCTCCGTCGAAAATAGTTCAACAAGAGGCATATTATTTTCTACACTCAAAATGCCCTTGGAAAAGGGTTCCATCGCCATCGGAAATAGCTGTTTTTTTGGAGGGAATTTTTGGCGCCACATTTATTTACGATGAAACTTGTATTAGTCGGTAATAGTTGTATTTTTTTCAAGGGTGTGTTTAAGTTGTCGGAAGTAATTGTTTATTTTTGAGGGAAACAAGTGGTCGCCGGTAGTAATTTCTTTATTTTCGAGGGTTATTAGTTGTTGTCATAATGGATTGTGTATTTGCGAGAGGAACTACATGCCGTCAAAAATGATTATCTATTTAAACTTTATTTATTTTTTATTCTATTATAAGAAGTGGGATAAATTTAAATCAACTTGTATACAACAAAAAGATTGTTAGGCTGACAATTTTAGAGTTAATCTAGCAAAGTTTTTTACTCTCATACTCATAAATATTTTATTCTTAATATCACATACGTGAGATTAAAAACTTCCAAAGCAATTTTAAGATACCAAAGCACATGAAAAAATTCATAATAATTCATTTACAAGTGTAAAAAATGTGAAAAAAATAATGCAAATGCTCATAATAATTAATGTAGAAGTGTGAAAAATGTAAAAAGAATATAAAATCACTCGTAATAACAAGCTTTACAACTTTCGTGAAGGGGTCAAATCCGAAATCTGACACCAGAATCCATAAACCCTAGATTTATATTTAACCGTCGATTGTCATTTATGCTCTATTCTTCTCACCGGATTTTGTTTTTCGGAATTTTTTTTTTTTTTAAAACATGATCTTTTAACGGATGCAAACAAATGAACGATTCAGATTATTGATATCACGTTCCGATGTTTACTGTTAACTGAAATATGAGTCAATGTTATATAGTCTCTAGAGGCTTTAAAAACTCAAAGCAATAATTTCACAAACCATAAAAATCTGAACGTGATATCAATGAGCTGAACCGTTCATGTTTCTGAATTCACTAGAAGATTATGTTTTCTAAAAACAAAATTTGAAAAACAAAATTTTGTGAGAAGAATGGAGTGTAAATGTAAACGACAATCAACGGCTAAAATTTAATCTACGGTTTATGGGATGATAGTGGCGAATTTCGGAGTTGATCTTTTCACAAAAATTGTAGAGATTGTCATCACGAGCATTTGTATATTTTTCTTATATTTCTCACAATTCGACATTAATTAAAAAACTTTACTACAATAATAACCATAGGATTTAATCTCACTTATGTGAGATTAAATCCTTACCGTGTGTTTTGGAGAGTTGCCAAAATTTTGGCATGGCGCCTTTATTTTTAGCTCTTTATTTTCAAAATTTTGGCATGGCGCCCAAAAACTGTTGGTATTTAGCAGTTTACAAACTCAATACCAATTATGTGGGTGATAGGTTTTCTAACTCTATCACACCTCTCTCTCTTTTACTCTCTTTGAAAATGGACCGATAGAAAGAAAAAAAAACAGCAAGCTTCTTAAAGAAACAAGTACTTGATATATTAAAAGAGTTTCAACTCTATTGCTGAAAATATGGAATAGGATTACAAAGAGCCTTACGGAAGGCCTTCTTATACTTGCAAAACAAAAGAACCACACAAGTGGTTTTAATAAACAAATGCAAACAAAGACTTTCTAGACTTAGCTAGTGGAATACTATCCATGCAAAATAAAATAAAGGGGTTCAAAGTCTTTACTTGCAGCAGCTTTAGACTATTGAACACACACACACACTACTTTATTCTAGTGGTTTACAATCACATTTCGGCTAGCACAGAAGAGAAGCATTAATTTGGGTAAGTGCAGAAAGTATGAGTCAAAAGAAACAGCTAGCAGCCCACTAACATTGAAATAATGTTTTTATTTGAACTTCCAACACTCCCCCTCAAATCAAAACGCCTTCATTCCTAGCATGTCACGCAGCAACCGGAATGATTCAATTGGCAGTGGCCTTGTGAAGATGTCAGCCACTTGTTCCTTGGTGTGACAATAGATAAGCTCAATTGTCTTTTGCTTCACATGATCCCTCAGAAAATGGAACCTGGTATCGATGTGCTTGCTCCTTCCATGTTGAACAGGATTCTTTGCAAGCTTGATTGCAGACATGTTATCCACATGAATCACAGTAGATTCCACTTGTGGATGACATAAAGATTTCAACAGATTTCTTAACCAAATTGCCTCACACACAGTTGAGGTTGCAGCAACGTACTCAGCTTCACACGATGACAGAGCAATAATTAATTGTTTCTTTGAAGTCCATGAGAAAGTTGTTGATCCTAGAAAAAACACATAGCCAGTTGTGCTTTTCCTTTCATCTTGGTCACCTCCCCAATCACTATCTGAATAACCAAATAATTTTGCATCTTCACCAAAATTATAAAACAGACCATAGTTTAGAGTGCCTCTTATGTACCTCAAAATTCTCTTGGCAGCCAGCCAATGAGACTCCTTTGGTGTTTCCATGTACCGACTCACGAGTCCAACACCATAAACTATATCCAGTCTTGTGATTGTAAGGTACCTCAAGCTTCCAACGAGGCTTTTGTACACGGTTGAGTTTACAAGCTCACCTTCTCCTTCCTTGGACAGCTTCAATCCAGTTGCAACTGGAGTGTTGACAATATTGCACTTGTCCATATTGAATTTCTCCAATATATCTCTCATGTACTTTTGTTGAGAGATGTAGATACCGTCACTTTCTTGCTTCACCTCTATGCCAAGAAAGTATGACATTAATCCATTGTCAGTCATCTCGAATTCACTGAACATGGATTGCTTGAACTCACAGAACATTGCTTCATTGTTTCCTGTAAACAACAAGTCATCTACATAGAGACAAATAATTAAGAACTCCCCTTTTTCACCGTTCTTCATGTAAACTGAATGCTCGTATGGACATTTCTGAAATCCATTTTGGTGAAGGTAGTTATCAATCCTTGAGTTCCAAGCTCGTGGTGCTTGCTTGAGGCCATACAAAGCCTTCTTCAAACGATGCACCTTATCTTCTTCTCCTTGTACTTGGAAGCCTTCCGGTTGTTCCACGTACACTTCTTCCTCAAGAACTCCATTAAGGAAGGCTGACTTGACATCTAGTTGATAAATTTTCCATTTATGATGAGCGGCAAGAGAGATTAGCAATCTTACCGTGTCAAGTCTTGCAACTGGAGCATAGACTTCATCATAGTCCACTCCATACTTCTGTTTGTAGCCCTTTGCTACAAGCCTTGATTTGTATCGATCCACATTCCCATCTGCAGTGCGTTTGATCTTGTACACCCACTTGACACCAATAGCCTTTTGATTTGGTGGAAGCTTTGTCAACTTCCAAGTGTCATTCTTCTCGATGGCATGGATTTCTTCCTCCATGGCTATTCTCCAACGATCTTCTTCCACAGCTTC
Organism: Malus fusca; assembly: GCA_035220775.1. Taxonomy (NCBI): domain Eukaryota; kingdom Viridiplantae; phylum Streptophyta; class Magnoliopsida; order Rosales; family Rosaceae; genus Malus; species Malus fusca. Next base: position 15,497,473 of record CM069061.1, read on the forward strand.
ATTAAAAGAAAGAGGCTCGTGGTCTGCATACAAGCAGAAAAAATTGGTTTCTTCTTCTTCTTCTTGTCCATATATCTCGGTGAGACTTCTTAGCCTCACTGGAGTTGATGAGCTGCTTTCTTCACTGGATGTAGGACCACTCCTTGCAATTCTGTGCACTGGAGTTGTTGTGGTTATTTGAGCAGGCTGTTGCTCGACAGGTGGTACAACTTCTGGTTCTTCAAAATCAGTGGAAACAATCTTCTCTTTACTGACTTCTTTGTTGTTCCACTTCCATGCCTCTTCCTCGCTGAAGATGACATCTCTACTAACCACTAGTTTGCCAGTTAGTGGGTTGTAGAGCTTGTATGCCTTAGACTCTTCACTATAGCCCACAAACACACACTTCTCACCTCTATCTTCGAGTTTCCTCCTCTTGGCTTCTGGAACCTGAGCATATGCAACACACCCAAAAACTCTTAGGTGTGCAACATTCGGCTTATATCCACTCCAAGCCTCTTGTGGTGTCATCCTCTTGACACTCTTTGTTGGACATCGATTCAACAAATAAATCGAACAAGCTACAGCTTCTGCCCACAATTCTTTTGGCAAATTCTTCTCCTTAAGCATGGACCTTGTCATGTCAAGGATGGTTCGATTCTTTTTTTCAGCTATCCCATTTTGCTGTGGGGTATAGGCAGCAGTCAGTTGATGCCTAATTCCTTGCTCCTTGCAATATGCCTTGAAAGCATTAGAGGTGTACTCTCTACCTCTGTCTGATCTCACAACCACAAGCTTGTGGTTACTTTCAGCCTCTGTGAGTGCCTTGAACTCCTTGAAAACTTTTAGGGCAGCTGACTTCTCCTTGAGAAAATAGACCCAAGTCTTCCTACTGAAATCATCAATGAAGGTAATAAAATACCTATTACCTCCATAGGACATAGGATCTAACGGACCACATATATCCGTATGTACCAACTGCAGTGGTGCTTTTGCTCTCCATGCATCACCAACAGGGAATGAGAGCCGTGCTTGCTTGCCAAGCACACAACCTTCACATACTTGGCGTGTGGCTTCAATCTGGGGTAGACCACGAACCATTCCTCCACTTGACAACAACTTTAGGCCATTGAAATGAAGATGGCCAAACCGAAGATGCCATTTCCATGACTCATCTTCCATTACACCGATGTTGCAACTCCCAATCTTTGTGTTCAACTTCAACGGGAACATTCGGTTCTTTGACATTTGAACACGTGCAATAAGTTTTCTCCTTGCATTCCTGAGAGTGAGAAACATATCCTCCATATGTATAATATATCCTTTCTGGAGCAGTTGGCCAATGCTCAGAATGTTGCTCTTCATACCTGGTATGTAGTAGGTATCGGAGATGTATTCTTCTCTACCATCCTTCTGGATGATTTTGATCTTTCATTTGCCTTCAACTGGCAACTTTGAGGAGTCACCAAGACTCACAGATCCATAAGGCCCATCTTTGAGTTCGGCAAAAAACTCTTTCTTTCCACACATATGGTTGCTTGCACCAGAGTCCAAATACCAAACATCTTGTTGGCTACTGGAATCATGGTGTGCTAGTAAGACTGTAAATTCCTCACCAGCATTTCCACTTGATTCTGCCATGTTGACATGCTCACCATTTTTATATGAACATTCATTGGCATAATGTCCATATTGCTTGCAACTGTGACACTGGATATGCGCTTTTCCTCGAGTAGATCTCCACTCCTGAGACTGACCTCGATTTTGTGCATAGCCTCGACCTCTTCCTCGGGCTCGTCCTCGGCTACGGTTGGATGAATTCCCACGACGTGAGTTCCACTGCCCACGACCTCCATTTGGTTTGTCAATATTCAACTTTGACTCCAAAGCTTGCTCTAGCGTTGTGGGGCTTGCATTCTTCTGAATGCGTTGCTCGTGAACTAGGAGGGATCCTAGTAGCTCCTCTGCGCTCATCGTCTCCAAATCCTTGGATTCCTCAATGGCAGTCACCACATGCTCAAACTTAGATGTGAGTGACCGGAGTATCTTCTCCACAACTCGTACTTCATCGAGTCTCTCGCCATTTATCCTCATCTGATTTACTATCACAATGAGCCTTGAGTGATAGTCGGAGATGCTCTCCCCTTCATTCATGTGAGCAGTTTCAAAATCTGCTCGAAGTGACTGTAACCTCACTTTCTTGACTCGATCTACTCCTTTGTAGATTGTACTGAGTGTGTCCCATACTTGCTTGCTCGTTGTTGCTTCTGCAACCTTCTCGAACGTTGAATCTTCTAGACCCTGGTATAGAAGATACAGCGCCTTCTGGTCCTTCTTTCGTAAGTCCTTGAGAGTGTTCCTTTGTTCTGCAGTATATGCGGCTTCTTGATCGGCAGTGGGTACAACATACCCATTACTGACAACTTCCCATAGCTCTTGTGATCCAAACAATGCTTTGAATTGGATGCACCATCTTTCATAATTTTCTTTCTTCAATGTGGGAACCTGGAGCTGCACTAAGTTGGACGCCATAACTGCTGCACTTGCCAGAATGGTATTCTGGCTCTGATACCAATTGTTGGTATTTAGCAGTTTACAAACTCAATACCAATTATGTGGGTGATAGGTTTTCTAACTCTATCACACCTCTCTCTCTTTTACTCTCTTTGAAAATGGACCGATAGAAAGAAAAAAAAAACAGCAAGCTTCTTAAAGAAACAAGTACTTGATATATTAAAAGAGTTTCAACTCTATTGCTGAAAATATGGAATAGGATTACAAAGAGCCTTACGGAAGGCCTTCTTATACTTGCAAAACAAAAGAACCACACAAGTGGTTTTAATAAACAAATGCAAACAAAGACTTTCTAGACTTAGCTAGTGGAATACTATCCATGCAAAATAAAATAAAGGGGTTCAAAGTCTTTACTTGCAGCAGCTTTAGACTATTGAACACACACACACACTACTTTATTCTAGTGGTTTACAACCACATTTCGGCTAGCACAGAAGAGAAGCATTAATTTGGGTAAGTGCAGAAAGTATGAGTCAAAAGAAACAGCTAGCAGCCCACTAACATTGAAATAATGTTTTTATTTGAACTTCCAACAAAAACTTGAGTCTCTATTTCCAAAGAGAGTGCCGATTATCTCTTTCTCGCAGCTTCTCTGTATTTCCTCTTCAGAAGCAAAACCCTAGCCTCCATCCTCCATCCTCTAGTAGCCATACGTGATGATGATAGAAACCATGAAATCCTCACACATGTTTTTCAGTTTATATCTTATGAGGTCTGACATATATATTTTCAGGTTTCACCTGGATATGAGATTTGGAAGTAGAAAAACGGGAAGGCTAAGAGGATGGTGAAGGACGTGGCAACCTACTTCTCTATGACATTGGGGGCTTTTGTGTTCTGGCAATCCTTGGATGAAGTCCACGTCCGGATCGCTCTGCATCAGGACGAAAAGGGAAAAATCTCTTCTTTCTCATGCTTGCAGATGCAATTTCTCTTTTAGATTGGACTTATAATTTGGGTGATTAGCAATATTTTTTTTAAGAATTTGATTGAATTTCATCAACTTAAGCGCAGAATTGAGAGGGTTCTCATCGAATGGTTCAATTATGGCGGAAAATCCGATATTTAGGAAATTGGCATGAAATTTGGTGGTTAGGTTACAGGGAAATGGGAAGTAGGTGATGCTACAGAATTGGGGAGGAAATCAGGGGTGTGAGGAATACCCTATCTCTCATTCACTTTCTTTTTCTCTCTGTCTCTCAGACTTCTCCCCTATCTCCATCACCGTGACCCAACATCATGGCAGCCACCGCCGTCTCATCTCTCAATCTTGGAATAGAAGTCTTTCCTCTCATTGAAAGCAACCACCGCCGTCCGATTACGAACCCCACCGCCACCCTCCTTGCTCCACTGTCACACCGGCTTCCTTCCCTCTTTTTCCCAAACCCATTTCGCCTCCCTCTCCCCAACTACCGTTGGCATGTCCCTAACTCACTCTCCACCACAACCACTACCAGGAGGTACATAATATAAGAAACTCAAACCCCAAGCTACCCTTTTCTTTTTTTGTTGGTAATTTTGCGATTTAATCCATTTTTTCTTGTGGGTACTCATGGGTACATAGTGTTATGGGTGCTCTATTCCTTCACCTTGACAGATGAAGATTTGGACAAGTTGGGGTTCGAGAAGGTCACTGAGGAGTTCATCGGAGAGTGCAGGTCGGAAGCTTTGCTTCTCCGCCATGAAAAGACAGGTGCCCAAGTCGCTTCCATGTCCAACGACGACAAAAATAAGGTTTTTGGCATCGTTTTCCGAACCCCATTGTGAGTACTCTTCCAAAATCTCAAAATTTTCATTTTTTTGTTTGTTTGTTTGTTTATTTATTAATAAAATGGAGCTACCCATTTATGTAGTTGTTGATTTTCTGTGCTCTGCTAGCAGTTAGTCTGATATTTGTATCATAATTAAACTTGTGGTTGTGTGGTTTCGGTGTAGTGAGATATGAGGAATGATGAAGGAGCTACTTAAATTGTAGCGAGCTGCATGAAGTAGTGAGATACATGAAGGAGCTATATGAAGGAGTGATGAAAAAGCTATATGAAGGAGTGATGAAGGAGCTACATACACTGCATGTACAAAAGGGAAGATGCTTTTATCTGCATGTCTTCAAAAGAATTCAAGTTTGTATTTTCGAAGTTTGAGGACTAGTGTTGATATGTTCAAACACATATCTTAGGTTTGCAATGAATGTATTGGCTTTACCACGTTGATCATATATACGTTTGTTTTTATTAATGATAATACAAAATATTCTTTAAATAATGCTCAGTGGAATTTTTACGAAAAAGCATATATTTCTTGCCTCAATTTCCATTGGAAATGTCTATTATTTTATTTTTTTTTCCGATGAAAATAATATGTGTGACACATTAGGGTAGTAGTTAATGGTTGAAAATTGTAATTGCAACGATCGTGTACTCTCACAAATAAAAATTATTTTGTTGGAAATTTTTTTTTTGACACAATTATTTGGTCGAAACAACATCATCGCAAAAAACATGTCATCTTTTGGAAAGTAATTTCGACAATGATATAATTATTTACGACCACATTTCCATTTCAAAAATAAAAAGTTTGTCACTTTGAAAATTCATTTCCGACGAAAAACTAACTACTAACAACAAGTCTTGTGCGTCGATAATAAAGTATTTTCAACGGCTAGTTGGAAAAAAAGTATTTCCAATGGGACAATTTGCGACGGCAAAATAAGTGTTTGTGACGGCAAAATGCCTTTTTCGATGACATTTGACCCTCGTTAATGACACTTCATTTTGTATCACTTCCACAACTAAATTTTTAGAAAAAAAAAAAAAAAACATAATCACAATGAGAGCTTATCCCACAATTTCATCATCTTTGTCATCATTTTGGTTGGCTTGAATACCCCCATCCACCTCTTCTTCTTGGTATGGCTCATCATCATCATCAACATTAGGCATCTCATAAACATTTCTAGTCTTTGTTTCCACCACATAACTCCAAGCCTTATTTTTAATCTCTCTCACATAAAAAGCTTGGGTTGATTAGTTTGCCAGCACAAATGGCTCTTTAGTATTCAACTTGCAAGTTGTATTAATACTAATTATTCCATAACGATCTATCTTTTAACCTGTTCTTTTTCGCACAATGCCATACCACTCACAATTGAACAATACAACTCTATTGCCTTCTGTGTAACGAAGCTCAACCACATCTTTTACTACTCTTTTAATACTCCATAGCAAGCCACACTATCAGTCTCATTCTCCCCCTTAACCATAACTTCACAATTTTGTGTTTTTTTTATTCTCATCACGTTGCAATGTATGAAACCTAAACCCACTCAGATACTATGAATCTGGCTTTAGTACTAACGATGCCTATCCCTCAAATAGCCAAAGCTGTAATAAACGTACGTGCTTAGAACGTGAAGAAAGCCATGGGCAATTGAAGGACCAAGTCAACACTTTAACAAATTAGTTGAATTCTTTGCAGGAATTAGTTGAAAGAGTGATGCCAAACAACTCAAAAAATTATGCGCGCTCAGGACCATCTGCTTCTATGGTAAATTGTTTTATTTCATTTTTATTGTTTGTCTTACTATTGAATAATATATTATTTCTTTACTTAAGTACTCTCTTTATTGTTTGTTTGACAGGAGAATGTTGAAAGTTGGTCAGATGCTCAACATCAAGATTAGTAGTGCATCATACTTTCGTTTTGATATTACCAAATATCTGAACTTGTAAAGTTTTATTCGTGGGGTATTGTTTTTTTATTTTTTATTTTTTCTCCCAATTTAAGTATTGTCCATTTTCTTTTTTAAATTTTTTTATGAATAATTTCGTTTGGATGTTTAGAAATTTAATACAATGGTTTGGTTAATTTATTTGTAACAATTACATACCTATTTTTATCATATTTTAATTTCAATATATAATTTAATTATAAATAAAATAATAACTTTTTTGATTGTAAATTCCTCTCGTTAATGTGCACATTTCTAACAAAGACGTTCCTATAGGAAATACCCATTTTCAACCAAATATTGGTTGCAAAAAAATTTGCAACAACTAAATATGTTCAATAGTATAGTTCCAACGAAGCTTCACCGTCAGAAATATATATTACCGACGAAACTTCACCATTGCAAATATATATATTCGACGAGGCTTCATTGTCGAAAATATATATATTCCCGACAAAGCTTACCATTGCAAATATGTATTATCGACAAAGCTTCACCATTGGAAGTACATATTTTCGACGACGGTTGATCATCACAAATATGTTTTTGTGCCTATTTCTGTCAAGCCGTTATGTATTTTTGACAACCTCATATGGTCGGTAATTGTAATTGCAATGATTGTGCACTCTCGTAAATAAAGATTATTTTGTTGGCAAAAGAATTTCTGACACAATTGTTTGGTCGGAAAAAAGTCATCGCAAAAAACATTTGTCGTCGTTTGAAAAGTAATTTCGACAACTCTATAAGTATTTGCAACCACAGTTCCATGTCGAAAATAAAATAAGCTTGCCATTTTGAACATTCATTTTCAATATAAATATAACTATTAACAACGAATCATGTGTGTCGAAAAGAATTAATTTCAACAGCCAGTCGAAACAAAAGTATTTCCAATTGGACAATTTCTTGAAGGAAATATTTGTGAAAATAAGTTCGTTTGAGCAACATCTACAACATGCAATTAACAATTAAAGGCGGAATCATGCTTGTATGCACTAAAAAACAGAACTTTAGCCATGAAATTCAAGGCATAGTGAGTGTGGTGAACCAAGACTTAACTCAAGAACAAAGTGAGTTGATAAATATTATACCTTTGTTGATTCCTCTTTGCATAAGCAAAGGCTAATCACCCAAGAGATAAAGCCTTCATTCCTTACTTCTTAGCTCCATGGATTTCTTAGATGAGGATGGTAGAATGGATTCTCCAAGTTCCCAAAAAAGGGAACCTCTAAGTCTCCACACCAAGGAGAGCATTGATGAGGAGATGAGTGACCTAGGAAGATTTAGATGCTAGTAAAACCTTCATAGGGTGGCCGACCTCTAAGAGAGACAAGGGAGCTTGTGTTCTCATCTTTTCTCCAAAAGAAACCCTATGGATGAAATGGCTATAAAGTTGCCTTTATACCACCTCACAATGGAGTGGCAAACTTGCAATTAAGCCAAGTTCACTACCCCTCTATATTGCCGGCCATTAAGGGGAGCTTTCAAGCCCTTTGCGTTTTCAAGTTGTCATACAACTTGAGTTAATGGGCATGACATTTAAATCCCATTGGGCCTTGCGGCCCAAAACTAACCCGAGGTCTATAACGAACATATTCATTTGATTAATTAACATATTAATTAATCCTAGCCATAAATAATTAAACCATTTAATAATCCTTACTCATCTCCGTTGTTTCGTCAATCTCTACCTTACTCGATGTACGATCCATTAGGTTCTTTTTAGCGAGGCAGTGGGCGATTGTTACTCTTAACAATCGATTGTGAATTGAAACATACTTTCAATTCTCCCTTTAGCGATTACTCACTTTTGGGCTTCCACAAACCATGAGTGACACCTAATAGTATGTCATGGCTACCCAAGCTAATCAGAAGATGTGGAGAACCTATTCAGTTTAGGACTACAATGCAATACGGTATTTCTCTATTACAATACTCTTGACCACATTGCTTGGTTTGATAGTTTATTCATGTCTACTATCCAATGTGATTCTCTTACTTATACGATTACCTTGAATGTGATTTGGAATGACTTCCTAAATCTCATTCATACTCTGGCCAGAGATTCTTAATCATATCATAAAGTATTCTCCCTCAAATGGTTTGAAGGTTAGAGATCCCTTGTTGCGCATTCACTTGCCTCCATGACTAAGTGGCTTAACCCCAACTATGCCGTGGACACCCCCTGATGGAGTGACTTTGACATAGTCAAAGATCAAGGACCTAACCACAAGACAACTATGATGCCTCAGGTAAAATGACTACTTTGCATTATCCCTACCATGAGTTCTCATGTGAGATGAGTATGAGAACTCCTTGTTGATCATGTTTAGTTGACTCATCCTCTATTGAGCACCTACATGCTTGTCTTGGTGTCAGTCACACCAATGACTCGAGACCAGTCACTCTCCCTAAGAGAAGACATAACACGTACTGATCTTAACGGACTGTCAATGCCCAATTGGCAATCCTATGATTAGGAACGTTTAGGATATGTATATGAAAGAGAATGGTCTCATGAATCTAACTTCTTTAGATCACATTCTCCCAATAACATATTCCTTGGACTTATTGTTTAAGCATATAACATATATATGAGACGGCTTCAAACAATAATTTTTGCCCTTTATATTAAACTAGATTAGTTTAACATGTGAAATGTCCGTAAAGTATCATCATATGATTGGTTTTATGGCACATTTCCAACATTTCCGAAGCCCAGCGAGGGCCTTTTCCTGTCGGAAATAAGTATTTGCGAAGGCAAAATGCCTTTTCCAACGATATTTGACCTTTGCTAATGATACTTTGTTTTGTAGTGCTTCTCCAGGAGATTGCACCTCCACACATGATAAATACATAACCACTGGTTGGCATTCTGTCCTCCACACAACCTTCCAAATTAGCATCAGTTTAACACACCACTTCCAAATTCTCTACATGATGAAACCCTAGCACATACTCTCGAGTTTTCTTCAAATATCTTAGGATTTTCTTACCTGTATTCCAATGTGCCACACCAAGATTCGATTGAATCCTTCAAAGTACACTCAATGCAAAAGCCAAATTTGGCCTAGTGCATACTTGTGCATACTTTACACTGCCTACAAGTGAGGCATAAGGTTTGTTCTTCTTGTCTTCCACTTCAAAGTCTGTCACTAGACACTGAGCCAAAGAAATTTTATCACATTTAGCTATAGGGACATGTCCACTACTACAATTGGACACGTTGAACCTCATAAGTACTTTGTTAATGTAGTTCTTCTGTGAAAGACCTATGGTGCATTTGGATCGATTTCTCACAATTTCAATCCCTAAACAAAGTGTGCTTCACCTAAATCCTTCATGTCAAAGTTGGCTGAAAGCATGCTCTTCGTTTCAGTAAGGAGTTGAACACTGGAACTTGTTAAGAGTATGTCATCAACATACAATACCATGAAGATGAACCCTGATCTTGTTGTCTTCAAATAAATGTAGCTGTAAATTTTGTTCTCACTAAAACCAAATGAAGTTCCCACTTGATCAAACTTCTTGTACCATTGCCTAGAAGCTTGTTTAAGTTCATATATAAACTTATTAAGCTTGCATACAAAACCTTCCTTCCCCCTTTTAATAAGTCCTTGGGCTTTTCATGTAAATTGTTTCATCAAGACTGCCATTTAAGAAGGCAGTCTTCACATCCATTTGGTACAGCTCAAGATTGAAATGAGATGTGAGGGCAATGATGATCCTGAAGGAATCCTTGATTGAAACTGGAGAAAAAAGTCTTTGTGTAATCCAAACCTTCTTTTTGTGTAAACCCCTTAGCTACTAATTGAGCCTTGTGTCGTTCAATGTTTCCTTGGAGTCTCTCTTAGTCTTGAACACCCACTTATTCCTAACTGGTTTCATGTCACTAGTTCCCTCAATCAAACTGCAAACACCATTTTGTGCCATCAAGTTCAATTCTTCTTCCATTACAGCATACCATAATGTAGCCTGTGAACTGTGCATAGCTTCAATAAAAGTTGTATGGTCATCATCATCACCTATATCATACTCCACTTCATTGAGATAAGTCACATAATCACTGGATAATGCATGTTTTCTTATTCTATGTGATTTTCTCAATTCAGTGGTGGAAGGTACAATTTCTGTAAGATTGGAACAAGGATTGAAATATCGGCCGATACACCGATATATCGATATTTTCAACTGTCGATATCGATATTGGGGGGCAAGGCCATATCTTCCCCTATATCAACGATATATCCCTGATAAGTGCGATATCTCCGATATTTTACTGATATTCTCGATATTTCTCGATACCTATAACAAAACCCAAAAAAATTCAAAAGTTTTGAAGCAAATTGAAACCCAAAAGATTTTTTGGAGGTATGTGGGCAGTGATTAGATATGTGCGAAGGCTTTTGGCAATATCCAATTCAAAAGATTTTTTGGAGTATCCATTAATTATTACTATAAAGAATCTATGCACAATGAATTGAGGGGACATACGTGTCTTATCTGAATAGAAAGAAATACACAAATCCAAATATTAAATTTCTGGTCAAATATATCTTTAATACCCGCAAGAAAATGATGCACATGTGTCTGAGCTTTTTGTGGAACTCTTTATCATTTAATATCTGTTTTGTTTTTTGGTTGTTTCTTTTTCAGTTTTTGAAGTCAAGCAATTGGCAATATGCAATGCACTGCCCATATACCTCCAAAAAAATCTGACTACCTTTATTTCCATCAAAGCCAAATAATCATCCAAATGGAATCCATAAAATAAAGTCTGCAAAGCCCATATACCATTGTCCCCCAACCCCCAAAACTTCCCATTGTTATCACGAGAGAAGTCAGAGGTTGTTTTACTTTTTTTGGGGCACCAAATCTTCACTTCTCTTCTTTCTCTGCGAGCTTTTCAAATTTTATTTAGTCTGTGAGCTTCTTTCCTTGTTTGCAAGTTCTCTTTGACTGTTGTTTCAGGTATGTGGTTTTCCCTCATGGTCTGTATTATTTTTGTGATAAATTTGATAGTGTAAGTTAAATTAATATATTTAAGTGTGATAGATTAAAAATGGCAAGTAGTAGTAGACCAAGTGGAGCTAGTGTGCCTGGTGGTCTTGATGTGGCATGGAAATATGCTCGTCCAATAGAAGGCAATAAGCATGGCGCAATATGCACATTTTTTGAATCCACATTTCAAAGTGGTGTAATTACACGGTGAAAGTATCATTTGGCCGAATTTGATCCACATAAGAGTGTAAAGAAGTGCAGAAAAGTACCACCATATATTAAGAAGGAGGTAATTGCATGGATAAAGGATAAAAAGTCTAGCAAACAACATAAGAAATCTGTTGAAGAAAACATAAGATCTACAGCAAGAGGGGGATACATGGGCAATAAAAGTAGCAATCCTATTGATGATGATGATGATGATGATGATGGATATGCATATCCTCCAGACATGCACCCTGCGGAGAAAGAAGATTACCTTGCTGCCATTAGAACGTCGAAGGAAGAAGAATGGTTTAGACAATAAGGAGTTTACGGAATGGGAAGCAAACGATTTGCAAGGGGAGCAAATGGTAGTAGTCAACCGCAATACCGTCGCACTCAAAGCCTTAGAGACCCACTCCGATCTCCTCCGGTACCAATGCAACACAAGAACACTAGAGCAAAACAGAGAACAATCAAAGGCATGATTAGAAACTCGGCAGAGGTACTTGGAAGATACTGTAGCAAATTCTTCATACTTGAGAATGTGGCTCCTCAAAAAGCAAGTTCCCCTCATTTCAAGAACATGATTGCTGCAGCCCAACAAGCAGGTTTTGCTTTATTCTTTATGACTTTCCTTTCTTGAACTTAAATATTCTAAACACACCAATTGCTAATATGAGTTCGATTATATTAGGTCAAGGAGTAGCCACACCATCGCCATATGAAATAAAGCATAAGTACTTAGATATGGAACACACAGACGTGCAAGCCTATGTGGAAAAGGTAAAGAAAGATTGGGGCATGTATGGATGCACCATCATGAGTGATGGATGGACTGGCCCGACAAGGTTGTCCATAATAAATTTCATGGTCTACTCAAACGGGAAAACAATTTTTTTGAAATCAGTGGATGCTTCAAATAAAACCAAGGATGCAAAGTACATTGCCAAATTGTTGAAGGATGTCATAAAAGAGGTTGGGCCGTCGAATGTTGTTCATATTGTCACCGACAATAGTTCAACCTTTGTTAAGGCTGGAGAGATAATGATGGAGCGGTATCCTATTTATTGGACTCTTTATGCTGCACACTGCATTGATCTAATATTTGAAGATATTGGGAAGCAAGAGTCGGTGGCTAATGTCAAAAATAAAGCTAGGAAATTAACCAACTACATTTACAATCATGGTTGGCTATTGGCTCAGATAAGGAACTTCTGTCAAGGAGATTTGGTCCGACCCGATGCAACTCGGTTTGCGACAAACTAATCATCATCAATAGCATCTTAAATAAGAAAGCTGGGCTGAGGCAACTTTTTACAAGTGAGGAATAGTATAATAGTCGATTCAGTGAATCAGAAGAAGGGAAGAGAATTGAAAGTCGAGTTCTTGATCATAGATTCTGGGATGCCATGGAAGGAGTGCAATCCATCTATGAGCCTTTGTATAGCATCTTGCGAATTGTTGACACAAAGGTAGTTCCTACAATGCCTATCTTATATGATATGTTTCACATAATGAAAGAGAAAATTTCTAAGTTGAAAGGAAAAAAATGGATACTCAAAATCATCAATCACAGATGGGATGTCACATTATCTCGTCCATTACATCAAGCTGGTATGTTTTAATCTCTTAGTAAAAACATGCATCAATTTTTAAATTTATACAACGGGCATTAACTAATCTTCATATTTGTAGCCCACTACTTGAACCCTAGATATTAGTATGAAACAGGGGTTGGCCACAATAAAGAGTTACTTTCAAGACTCCAACGCGTATTTGAAAGGTTGAATCCAACTGGGGATAGAGGTTTGCAAGCATTTAGGGCCGAGGTAAGTGAACACAAAACAATGTCTTCCTCATTAAGTTTAGTTTTATGCATACTGAACACAAAACATTGTGAATCCAGGTAATAAATTTTAGAGACTGTAGAAAAACATTTCGCACTGAGATGGCCGTTGTTGATGCACAAAATCCGGAGGATCTTGGACCAAAGTAAATCCGGCCGTGAATCACACAAACGCTCAAGAACACAAAAATGTATCGTGGTTCACCCCAATGTTTAGGCTACGTCCACATTGATGTTGATTATGTATGTATGTATGGATTACAATAAATCGGCAAGGGAGCTTCATGTGGATGCAGCCCTTTCCATTTTTCTCTCTGTTTGGCTGAGAGGGTATTGCCCTCTGTTTGGATGTGTGAGGATCTGAGATCTGAGGTCCCTTTATGAGGGTGAAGGAGAGTCCCTTTTATAGAATAAGGGCTCCTTCCCCTTTTACATTTGTCATGGGCTTAGGGATGAGGCCCAAAGATGAGGCCCAAAGATGAGGCCCAATATATGGTACCAATAGGAGTCCCCTAAGTCTTTAGTCAAGAGACTCTTTTGGCTGGAGACTTCAAATCCAATCCATGTACGGGCCGAAGTGGCTAGATGTCTTGAACCAGTACTCAACACAAGGCAATGCTCAACATAAAGCAATACTCGACTAGAGGTATCACACGTTACGAGACTGCTCGGCTGGAGGCGATGCTCGTTGCGAGGCTGCTCGGCTAGACGCTATGCTCGCTGCGAGGCGGCTCGGCTCGTGGTATTCCTCATTACAAGTATTTACTTTATGTCGACATGCTCTCAGTATGAGTTGATTCTCGACATGACTCGAGTCCGCTTGTCGGGTTCGTATATTGGGTTCTTTTAATCAGTAACAATGTTGATCAGTAAAATCCGTGCCATGAACCACCAAAGTTATGTCACCCTAACATTCAAATAATACAAGGTATAATCTGGTCAGACTTGCCACATGTTAATGAAAATAGTCATGTGATAAACCATTAATAATAATGTAAAACATATTATTATAACATGTCACCCCGTTCATTTAGGCAGTAATGCAATTTATATAACAGTAAAATAATGATAGTAGTAATGATGTGTATGCGTTGTGACCCGGCATAATAAGCGATGTAGTGGGTGTACATCTAGTAAATTATCATTGCAATAATACAATAATATTCAAAATGATGTAAGTGGGTGTACCACACGAATAATACTCAATTATCGAGCGGCACATTAGACACATACTGAGCTGCATGCAACATGACAAACACTCAGTGCCCGCACATGTAACACACAGATGCAAACATTGATACATCAGCATTATGTTACACAAAAGGTTAGCAGCACAAAAGGAAGCATGGCAATACATACAACACAGATGCAGCTGAACAAGTGATAATTACATAAAATTAAACTATTACGTGGTAGTGCATTATTGCATGTACATAATAGATATATATATATATATATATATAAATACATACATTTAATAATTAGATATTTACGCAGCATGTTGATACATCGTGGCGCTAGAATGAGGTTTTTTAGGTAAATGTGATCAGCCTTCCCATGTGTCTAATGGTTTAAAATAATAAAATATGTGTGATGTGATATGTTTTTGTTCAACATAATATTAAAATAATAAACAATATAGCTGTAAAGTAATAAAATATGTGTGATGTGATATGTTTTTGTTCAACATAATATTAAAATAATAAACAATATAGCTGTAAAGGAAAAGATGCTCTTATCTTCTCCGATGGATTTTTTCAGACAGAGGGATGGATAGTGGCAAGCGTTTGTAAAGCATATGCACACTGTAAAAGAATATGCTCATTGTAAAGCAAACGCTGTCCCTCAGTAATGATGTGAGGATGTGGTTTCTTTTAGCCATGGCAGACAATACCAAAGGAGATTAATAATAGAAATATTGTAAGAAAGCTTATCTTCTTCTTGGTTTTCCACTGGTGGTCGTGGTATTCGCAGGAGGTGGGATCCCCGTATCTGGAACCCAAGAGCTCTTTTCCCCTCCATTTCACAACTCAAGTAGACATATCCTCAGGTTCTGGGCCTTCAAAAAGTGATTTCACATGTCTACCACCCTGCAAAGAAGATGCAGGGGATGGGTCATTGAGCTCTGTATTCCACTCGCCAAGCATCTGATCCATTTGGTCCTCGAAGATAGCCATGTCGGCAGTCCGACCCTCCTTCCAGGCAATTTGAATATTGGTGAACATCCCTCGAAGCTCTTGGACTCAAGTTCTTGCTTTTTCCTTCAGTAGCTTGTGAGAAGCATACAGCGGTTTTTCGATCCCGACTCGGGAGAAGTACTCGCCGCTACCCTGACTCATCCTGGAAATGATGGGGCCCTCAAAACCATCCGCATCGAGCTGTAACCCGATGTTGTTTCCACGGGTTTAAGGTCCGATGTGGCGACACCTCTAACGGCCAGATCCAACCGAATGGTAAGATATCTGATTCGGGTTTTCTGGTTTGGTTTATCCGCAGCTGCTGTTACTCTGCACCGTCTTTGAGTGACAAAATAAACTGTTGGAGCCAAGAAAATGATCAACCTTTTATCTTCAGAGGAGGGTATGATCCTTATCATCTCCTCAGCAACGTGCTTGATGAGCATCACAGCTATCATCATCTTCCCAGCTCCCGTTTTCAGCACCGTAATCGTGTTCTTTCGCTTTGCAACCTCAAACACTTTCACTTGGTACCTTCTAGGGATGAACTGATCAGGAACAGTGGGCTCCATGATACCATTAGACTCCATGTTCGTAAAGCTTGAAGGATTTTTTTCTGTTCTCTCTCTTCTGATGAGAGAAAAAATGAGAGCTTTGGTTTGAAGGTTGTGAAACAAATAGACAGAGAGAGGGAGAAAGATGGATTATTTCCTTTGGTTTTGGCGGGTTGGACTCATCGAAGCTCGACGCTGCCACCCCGTAGCTAATTGCCGCCCGGACCAAGGCAGCGGACAAGAAACAACGTCAGCCGAGCCATGTTCCTGCATATATGTCCGACGGGGGAGATTCTGCTGCTTGAATATTGGCGAGCGGGAGGCTTGGCTAGGTAGCTGTAGCCAGTCAGATGAATCCATGCAAACTTGCAGAGAATTATGACCCATAAAAAAAAAGTCACCGAACCCAAGAGAGAAAATGAGAACAGAGAATGAATGCTTGAGGAGTAGGGAGCCAAGTGCATGGGTTTTGCAGTGACTGTGCAAGTGTTTGGTTCTTAGGTTTCTGCAGATTCACGGTGGAGGTTTGATTAAAAAATGAAAGAGAACCGACATAGCTTTTCGTGTCGTTTCCCACAGACGGCACCAAATGTTGATGCACAAAATTCGGAGGATCTTGGACCAACGTAAATTCGGCTGTGAATCATATAAACGCTCAAGAACACAAAGATGTATCGTGGTTCACCCCAATGTTTGGGCTACGTCCACACTGCTGTTGATTATGTATGTATGTATGGATTACAATAGATCGGCAATGAAACTCTTTGTGGATGCAGCCCTTGCCATTTTTCTCTCTGTTTGGCTGAGAGGGTATTGCCCTCTGTTTGGATGTGTGAGGATCTGAGATCTGAGGTCTCTTCATGAGGGTGAGGGAGAGTCCCTTTTATAGAATAAGGGCTCCCTCCCCTTTTACATTTGTCATGGGCTTAAGGATGAGGCCCAAAGACGAGGCCCAGTATATGGTACTAACAGCCGTCAAATCAAGAAAATCGATCCCCCCCAGCAGAATGGTGGAATCTTCATGGTGATTCTGCCTCGAACTTGCAAAAAATTGTTATGCGTATATTGTCACAGACAGCATCATCATCGGCATGTGAGCGAAATTGGAGTACATTTGCTCTTATTCACACGAAACAAAGGAACTGTCTCGCATATACTAGGCTGGAAAAGATTGGCTTTTGCTATTATAATATGAAACTTAAGCTACGTGATGAAGAGGCTGAAATGAACAAGGTTGCAGAAAATGACTACATATACCTTCTTGACATTGCAGGGCAACCATTTGATGATGATAATAATCCAATTCAACAATGGATTATGACAGCTCACTTGGATGATGAACAAGGCAACCCTGATGCCGTTATAGCACAACATGCTGCCCAAGAAGGAGTTGATGTTGATAGAGTCATATCCAAAGATGTTAGGAGTGGAGATACTTCATCATTTGAAAGGGATATGCTTGGCACTCGGCAAGATCAAAGACGTCCCTTGAGAGACGATGCCAGTACTAGTAGAAAGGAAAGTTCATCCAATTCGTCAGATAATGATGGAGGAAGTAATGCTGGATCAAGAGGTAATGAAGAAGGAAGACAATATAGCCCATTTACTATCGAGGCTGATTTTACTCATGCCACCCAAGATGAGGATCATGGATACAGAGAAGCTGGACCAGGCATTGACGCAATTGGGAAGCAATACTCAGGGAAAAGAAGCCAACCAATCAATCCATCTGAAGATGGCGATCAGTTTTGGATCTATGAGCATAGGAACTAGACCTAGTACTAACTCAAATGAATCTTATGATGGCTATGGGTATGTCATGTCTGATTATAGTGGAACTAGTTATGGAGCTCAAGATGATGAAACAGACTATGGACTTACAAGTTGGGTTAATCTTAACTATCCCATGTATAGGAGGACATTAGGGAGCTCAAGAGAGACATATGTGCACCATGTTCAAACATGGCTTACAAACTGCTTGGGTTACATGACTTGGTATGACTATTGTATGAATCTAGATGGTTGTCCCTCATTGTTTGAACCTCATATGAGCTCTTCATTTATGTAGTTGGACACTTATCTAAATTGTAATCTAATGTTTAAACAAACTATGGATTCATGCATGGTTTATTCATTCTAATAAACATTTTATTAGAAAACTTTTCGTTAACGCGCATTACATACCACTTATATTTCATCATATGTATATCTTATTATTAGTAAATTTTGAGTTTTATTTGTTCAATACATTCATTGATAATGTACATAACATCTATGAAAGTTTTAGACCAAAATTATGTGTTTCAATGCCTATATCTGTCATTTTGTTGATTTTTTCCCGATACCTAAAACGATAACGATATATCCCCCGAAATATCAGTAAATTGGAGGCCCGATATTATCTGCACGGCCGATATTTTAATCCTTGGATTGGAAGAGCCTAGTGAGAATTATATGAACCAGAATCTTCCACAAACTTGGCATTATTGGTTTCAACCAATCTTGTGTGAGAGTGTGGGCAATAAAACCTAAAACCCTTGGATTTCTCAGGATAGCCTACAAAATAACAACTTGTAGTTCTGAGATCCAACGTTTTCTCCATTGGATTATACAATGGTGCTTCACATTTGCATCCCCAGCGTGCAAGTGTGCAAGACTTGGTCTTTTACCTGTCCATAATTCAAAAGGTGTGGTCTGTTGCTTCCAGGTCTTAAAGTTGTTGCCATTTGACTTCTCAATGTTCATAAGATTGAGCATATTAAAACCTGCCATTAGCGTATGTAAAGATTCATGTAGTGACTAATGAATGAAAACTGAAGTTCAATGTCACTAAAAAACTATGGATCCAATCACACTTTTGAGCAAGAGATTGTCCATATAATCAAAAGTATGAATCTTATAGATTTGCATAGCCAAGTATAAACACCAAAGTACATATAAAGTACCGTCATTGGACAATAATAAGCATATTATGTCTCTGGTTTCATAACTCACTATACATCAACTTATAGCTAACCCCAGTAAATAGTTTCTTGAGAAAATACTTGTTAGTGCTTACAAATTACTTGCTGTTCGTCTTTATTGGAACTCATGAAATCAAAATAGTAGTCTAAGCACTTTGGTGATCTCTACTAAATATTTCATGAAATCATTGAACAATACCATTATATCTCTTAATAATATGACAATATGTTGGAATAAAAATGCGCAGCAAGTATGATTATTTATTTGATAATCATGAAAGTCCCAAAATAAATTAAAAAAATAATAAAATTGAACACAGCATGATGGAAATGTGTTTATATCACAAACATAACTTAAGCCAGATGATATCATCAAATTATGCAGTGGAAAAGAATTGCAGAAGTATACATTTGATCATAAATGAGTCCAAAATTTAAGTTGACTGGCTTTGAACCTAATAGGTTTTTAATTATATAACTAGTGGCTCTGATACCAATTGTTAGCCTTATGAGGTTATACAATTAAAATACAAACGAATGAGTAATTGACCTGATTCCAACAACGGCCATGGAAATTGAACACAAAAGTAGTAAGGCACGGCAACACCAGGATCTTCTTTAAACTCCTAGCCGGATACAACTACTCTATGAGAAGCATTATGTTGTGTTCTAGGGCTTATAAGGACTGGTGTTTTATATGGGCTAAAAGCTAGGGTTTCCATCCATAAAGGAAACCTAAACTTTACTTTCTTAGCCTCCAAATCAAGTATCATAATCATATTCAATTAAGGATTCCATCAATCCTATTTCTAATACAAGACACCTTATATAGGATTGATATCTTTAAGAGATCAAATCACAATCAACATTATTCTCCAATATTACATTCCTATTACAAGTAGTAGACCAATTAAAGGTCGATTTATATTGGATAAATCCAACACACCACCCATCGTGGTAGTAGTTATGTCACGATGAAGAGAGTTTGCAACCAACTCATCCTCTTGATTTTGTGCGTTAGTGATTTCCCTTTAGGTGTTTTATCATGACTAAAACACATATTGTAAGTCCATTAATAATATAAGTCCATTAAGTTTTCTCAATATATAAATGACACGGTTTTGTTACAACTCACATTATTGGAAAAACCTTAAATGGCTCAAATGGCAAAGAAAGGTCACACAAGAAATGGCGATTGGCAACCCAGTGAACGTGTAGCTTTATGCTTTGGTTAGTTGTCTATTATGGAGTGCAACTTTGAGTATGTAAATCCGGATATAGCGCCACTCCTAAAGGTCAGATGGACGAGATAAAGAAATAAAGATGCCTTTTTTGAAGGCATGTAACTATTCATGAATCATGAAAAGTTGCAACACTTCATTGTCTAGAGAAATACATATTTCGACCAAAAGACACCACTTTTAATTTTCATTCAATAAATTTAAGATTATAATTTATATATATAAAGTGACCACCCTAAAATGGTGAAACATTCAAAATACCATAAATTGCCCTTTAAGAATTTCATAAATTACAATTGAACCAAAAGAAGCTAAAGTATTTAACCATATTTTGAATGAATTTAATATTTAAAATTATAGAAAACAAAAACAAAAACAAAACCTCCCACGTTAGCGGGTGGTTTCACGTCATTAATTCATTTCTTTTTTTTTTAAATAAAATTTTAAAAATATGTAAATTAATTATTTAAAAAATATATATATAAAAAGGCCAAAAGACTCCACTTTTAATTTTCATTCAATAAATTTAAGATTATAATAATAAAATTAAATTGCCAACAAAGCATTGGTCAAGAATACAGCGAACTCAAACATTATTTTCTATTCCAAATTCTAACTTCAAGGTCTCATTACTTCACACCACTAACTCTAATATTTTATTATATTTATATGACATAAAATTAATCTTTAACATTTGTTATAAAAAAACCTTAACATTAAACCTTTACTTTTTGTTTTTAGAACAAACGATTTTATTTACACTAAGAGAGTGGGAAAGTGGGGTAAGCCTCACAATAGACTAGCAATAATGTGATTCAAATTCGCTTTTGGTCTCACTTACAAGTGAAGAACAATATCATTAGAACGTAGTACTAAGTGACATTAAACCTTCACCTTTAAAATAAAGAAAAATTCTACTTTGTGTTGTGGTCTATATTTAACTGACAAGGAGAGGGGGCCGGTGACATAGAGAAAATATATAGAGAGAGATGTGTTTGTAGGGTTGTGTAGAAGATGTGTTATTCCCCTTACGCAGTGCCTTTATTTATAGTAATAAGGGAAAGAAGAAATCCTTCTCCTCCAAGGAATACAAGTCCTAATAGGGAAGAAAAACTAGAATAAAATATAATCTATAATTTATACAATCACACTTAAATAAGAATTTTATAACACTCCCCCTTGATGTGTAAATACTCAAGTAGATTCGGCATCATGTAATAGTTGAGGAAGTCGACCCGTCGACACTGATTCTGGGAACACACTAGTCTCAATAAGGTAGGAACTTGCATAAGGAATTAAGTATCACAAACAACCCTAAGGCCATGGTAAAAACCCGAGTAGGGACAAAATCCATAGTCTAAGGAAAAATGCGTGAGTAATGCAAAGTCCAATGAAACGTCTACGAGATGTCATCAGGGATATAATCAACCCAAGGTGGGTGCCTTGTCAAAACCTCGTTAGGTAGCAAAAATCCAGTGGGAAAAATGCTCCTAATCGTAAGGAAAAAGAGTATATTAAGATCAAGCAAGTATACTTCAGGATACTCCCCCTGAGTTTGACACAATTCCAAAGAGAACTAACAATGTTACAACTCAGAAAGTTTATGCATACCAATTCCTTGAACAAGTTTCTGAAACGTCGCCTTTTGTAGTGATTTGGTGAAGAGGTCAGCCAGATTGTCTTATGAATAGATTTGTGTGACTTCAATCTTATGATGCTCTTGTTGTTGATGTGAGAAGAAGAACTTCGGCGCAATGTGCTTGGTGTTGTCTCCTTTGATGTAACCCTTTTTGAGTTGTTCGATGCATGCTGCATTGTCTTCATAGATCATCGTCGGGACGTCAATGACAGGGTAAAGATCGCATGAGCTTCGAATATGGCCCACAACTGCTCTCAGCCAAAAGCATTCCCAAGTTGCTTCGTGTAGGGCGAGAATTTCAGCATGGTTAGACGAAGTGGCAACTAAGGTCTGTTTAGTTGACCTTTGTTGCTAAAATTAGATTAATCGAAATCAACCCAATTAAGTCCAAATTTTAATGCTCACAAGTGTACAAATTGTAGTATAATATAGTAGGCAAGCACAAGATCGTTCCAACTAAGATTGAATGTAATTCTAACTATCTAACTAATTTAAGTTTCACTTGAATTGGAATAGAAAAAATGATGATTTGAATAAGAATTTTGAAATGGTGATTGTAAATAAAATGAAATTAACTTAGCTAAGTGATGACAACGACAAAGTAAACAAATTATAATTCAATTGTGAAAAGCACTAGAGCATCCGATTCACCATAACCAATCCTACTTAATTCCAACAGTTAATTATTAACGAATAAACATATATCCAACTTGACGGTCTAGTTCCTCTAATTCATATAGTATCAATGGCATCTAGATTACAACGTATAATATGTGCCAATAATCTATGGCATCTAGACTACTAAACACACACAAGCTCTGGGAACTAACTAAAAGACCGCATGAAACCTAGTGTATGGTACCATTTGCAAGACGCTCAAACCAAATTAATAACATGGCATATGAGTTAACTCGCATCACATACACTTGATTCAAACCCAAGTGGTAGCTAATCACAAGAATTAAAATCAAGTTCATAAGCACAATAAAATGATAGTCAAGGGAATGCAAATTCATAAATAATTAAACTGAAATATTAAGCATGAGGCTACATCATAGCCCTAGCAAAATGAAATTAGTTCCAAAACATAATCAAAATTGGTACTAAATCCTTAAGAAATAAGAAGAAATTTAGTTTAGAAAAAGCTTGAAAAATCCCTTGCTCTGCTGCACCTCTCGTCTGCCTTCTTCCCTTACTCCCTGTGTTTTTTTCTTGCTTCTTCCAATCATGACCAGGTTGCCTCTTTGATTCCTCCAATCAGCCGTTTCTTTTTTGTAACAGTCGAGACCTTAACGCCCATTTATTGATAAAAAAAAAAATAGCAGATAAGAAGCGGAAAAGAATTGAATTCTTCACGAGCCACTTCGTACACTCAAGCACCCATGTTGCCTCTTTTCACTCTCCGCTTGATTGGTAACTGATATTTCATCATCCAATTCCCCTTCCAATAAATCTTGAACTAGCCAAACTGCCCACTGCAAGTGAACGGAATGGGCAGCCAAAATATGAAAACTGAATATGCCCACACCATTCGTCCACCGATAACCCACAAACAAGAGATTGAAACAGAAATTCGGTGTGTCGGTTCGGATCTACTCATTTCATTCTCTCTTCCTCTTCTGCCATGGTGTGTCGGTTGTAAGTCTAGGAAAATGAGATAAAATAATGCAAATGCTTCTTTATTTTGTGGGTTCGAGTTCAACCAGCCTGGCAGTCACGTGCACAAATTTGTTGCACTAATAGGTTGACAAGTCAACCTCCTTTGCTAGCAAAAGGATAGAAATGCTGCTCCTTGTTGGACAAAAGGGCAAACCTGGATAAAGTTTAAGTGAGAACAAGTTTAGCTTTTTAATAATTCCCAAGATTAAATTGGGGCCTAACAAGTCTTTTGTGTGAGCCAATTATACAATGGTTACTTTTTTAAACAAAAGATAAAAGAAAGCAAGCCGGTTATATTGCAATTCAGTCATCTCTTTTCCCTAGCCATAATGGTACAAAGACATGTAAATTCTTTCATTTAAATCCAACATATCATAGGAAAAATGTAATTTGTCGGGCAAAATAAGTAGTATAATTTGTGCTCACCAAATACCCCCAAACTTACAATTTGCTAGTCCCCGAGCAAAGAAAGAGCAAAGAAAGAAAAATATGAAAAAGTAAAAGCATGGAAAATGTTAGTTTCCCCCTATGCAACCCTCAAAGAAATCTAGTCAAGATTTCAGAATAATCAAGAATTTTCGTAAGCATAAAGCAAGTGAATCAAGCATATTCCAAATGTTAGCCGAAACCTTTCAATCATCCTTGAGTTGTAGTGTGGGTAATAGTCATGCCAATGCAATTCCAAGCTTCTTAAATCATCATATGCAAACAAATGACCTTCTCACAGGACATACACTCATTCACACATATTTCTGGGTTATGTATTTCACTCTAATGATCTCATTAAAACATGATGTCATATGCTTGCTTATCAACCTAACTCGGAATCAATTTCAAGTAATTCCTTGGATCAAAAGGTCTTTTGTCGGGTTGTAATGGGGCTAAAGGTGATAGGCTAATGAAAGAAAAGATGAGGAATTCAAAAAGTGTGAGAAAGTATACCGTAGAGGTCTTCCAACATCAACTACACAACCAAAAGCACCAACTTCTTCCCCATCACAACTTCAACTGGGAAGTTACATTTTACATCATAAGCTAACACTTCCAGGATAAACAATTTCATACTCCTCACTTATGATAACAGTGAATGTACAAAACACATTTCCACATCTGAGCATTTATTCAATTCTTTTTTACACCAATGAATGAACTCATACTACCCCCACAGAAATATCGAGCAACCGGCAGATTTTTTGTAGCAGTTTCTAGCTTTTAATGATGCTCAAATACACAAAGCTACAACACCCCTTGTTTTCGTATTTCAATGTAGTCACACTCTCCATCCAGTTCTTCTATGTAAACAAAATCCCAATTGCACGACCTCTGTATTTTTCAAAACAATAAAGGATTGGTATGTGCATAAGAGCTCAACTCCAATATTGGAGAATGGTAGGGAGATATGGCTAACAAAGAAAAGGCTCAATTTAAGGCTCAAAGGGCTGCTAGGATAAAATTAACATATAAGGTAGGCATGAAAGGCTCAAACGATCCAAAAATTGCCTATATCATTTCCAAGTTATTACATGAATTGATGAATGAATCGAGAGGTATAAAGCAAGTTCTAGAGATACATGTAAAAAAGAAATCAAGGGCACAAGAATAAATGTGATTGATGCATGGTTGTTCAATCATATTAGGCTCAAAAGCTCACAAGGGTTGCATTAGATTGCTAAATTTACATATGAAGCGCTAAGTCATGCTCTAGTTTCACATCAACAAGGCTATGTGCATTCGTGTTTCAAGGATGATCCAATGTGTACAAAGCTAACAAAGGAATAAGGAGTTTCACCTACAACATGCTTACTACTTTCTCAATCACCATCGTTTGAATTCAATCCAATCATATCATTGAGTTGGGAAACTAACAAAAATCTAAAACAAAACAATGATTTTTGGATTTTCAGAATTTTTTATTTTTTATTTTTGAAAATTTTCTGATGTTTAGGTTTTTTTTTTTTTTTTTTTTTAGTACTAAGGATAAAACTAAAAAAAAAAAAACTTCCAGTGCAATGCATCAGGAAACAAACATAAAACATAACTAAATGAAGCAATATAAATACAAAGCATCAGTTCTTGTTCAATTCAAAATTTTCTTTTCATACCCCCCCAACTTAAACTGGACATTGTCCCCAATGTTTAAAAACATAAGAACTAAAGAAACACAGAGACACTTCCCTGGTTTATGCACCAAATGGTAGCCATTGTGTTCCAACTCGTAAATGCAATTTCCAAAGAAATCACCACCCCCAAACTTTGATGTTTCACAGTCCTAACTTGTGTTGGATGACAGCAACATGAACCTACAAAAACAAAGAGTAAAAGGAAAGAATCAGTAGTCGAGCAAGAGAGAAAGCAAAATTCAAAACTAAATAAAATGATAGAAAATAAAAGGAAACAGAGGAAAAATAAAAAGAAAATTTGGGTTGCCTCCCAAAAGCGCTAAATTTAGAGTCTTTAGCCAGACTATAGTGTTGCTCAGGCTCGATCAAATAAAGGGATGTCAATCTTCATTGCATCGAAGTTGACTTCCAAATAAGGCTTCAATCGTTGACCGTTAACCTTGAATGCATTCCCGGTCTCCAGATTTTGCACTTCAACTGCACCATGAGGAAAGACTTGTAATACTAGAAATGGGCCATACCAACGTGAACGGAGCTTTCCAAGAAAAAGCTTCAATCTAGAATTGTACAACAACACTTTTTGACCAACATAGAACTCTTTTCGCAGGATGTTTTTATCATGCCAACGCTTGGTTCTTTCCTTGTAAATTCGAGCATTCTCATAAGCCTCGTTTCTCAACTCCTCAAGCTCATCTAATTGCAAAAGCCTTTTCTGTCCAGCAGCTTGAATTTCGAAATGATTGCCTAATAAGCCTTGTGCTCAAGTTCAAATGGCAAGTGACAAGCTTTCCCAAAAACCAATATGTATGGAGACATCCCAATGGGCATTTTGTAAGCTGTTCTGTACACCCATGGAGCATCATCTAAACGAAGAGACCAATCTTTTCGTGATGTATTCACCAACTTCTCCATAATTCGTTTAATTTCTCTATTTGACACCTCCACTTGGCCACTAGTTTGAGGATGGTTGGCGTAGCGACCTTATGAGTGCTATTATACTTTTCCAAAAGAGCTTTAAACTGCTTGTTACAAAAATGAGAACCTCCATCATTGATAATTGCTCTTGATGTTCCAAACCGAGTGAAAATGTTGGCCTTAAGAAACCGTAGAACAATTCTAGCATCATTGGTTGGTGTGGCAATGGGTTCCACCCATTTAGAAACATAGTAGACAGCCACCAGAATGTATTTGTGTTGATATGATGAAGGAAAAAGCCCCATAAAGTCTATGCCCCATACATCAAAAAGCTCAACTATCAAGATGTTGTTCAACAACATCTGATTTCTACGAGAGATATTACCAAGCCTTTGACATCGATCACAAGCAACAACAAATGCATGAGAATACTTGAACAAGGTTGTCCAAAAGAATCCAGATTGCAGAACTTTGGCTGATGTCTTTGTTGCTTCAAAATGCCCTCCACAAGCATATGTATGGCAATGGTTCAAAAAACTTTGCTGCTTATCTTTGGGAACACACCTACGAATGATTTGATCTGGACAATGCTTATACAAATAGGGATCATCCAAAAAATAATGCTTCACTAGAGAGAAGAATTTCTTCATTTGTTGAGAATTCAAATCCTTCGGAACCACCCCATTAGCCAAGTAATTTACAAAGTCAGCAAACCAAGGGACTACACCATGTTGGACAGCAAACAATTGTTCGTCAGGAAAAGTTTCAGTGAATTGAACAACGACATCAACATCTTCTTCTTGCACTATCCTGGATAGATGGTCTGCCACCACATTTTCGGACCCCTTTTTATCTCGAATCTCGAGATCAAATTCTTGGAGAAGAAGTAACTATCTAATCAACCTTGGCTTTGCATCTTTTTTGGATATAAGATATTTCAAGGCAGCATGGTTAGTGTACACAATGACCTTTGAACAAATAAGATAGGACTGAAACTTGTTAAGCGCAAATACTACAGCTAACAACTTTTGTTTTAGTGGTTGAATAGTTCAACTAGGCATCATTTAGAGTGCAACTAGCATAGTAAATAATATGCGGTAATTTGTCTTTTTGCTGTCCCAAAACTACTCCCACAACATAGTCACTTGCATCACATATACTCAAATGGAAGACTCCAATCGGGTGCTGTAATAATAGGAGCTGATGTGAGAAGCTTCTTCAAAGTGTTAAAAGTAGACAAACACTCTAAATTGAACTCAAATGTGACATCTTTTTGCAGTAGGTTGCTAAAAGGCTTGGCTATTTTGGATAAGTCTTTAATAAATCACCGGTAGAACCCCGCATGGCCAAGGAAACTTCGAACTCTTTTAACTGATGTAGGTGCTATAAGCTTTTCAATAAGCTCAATTTTTGCTCGATCAACCTCAATGCCCATGCTAGAAATTTGATGCCCCAATACAATGTCCTCTTGCACCATGAAATGACATTTTTCCCAGTTTAACACTAAGTTCGTCTCTTGACACCGTTTCAGCATAAGAGTCAAATTGTGAAAACAATCATCAAAGGAAGATCCAAAGACAGAAAAATCATCCATGAAGACTTAGATAAATCTTTCAATCATGTCAGAAAAAAATACTCATCATACACCTTTGAAAAGTGGCAGGTGCGTTGCAAAGTTCGAAAGGCATTCTTCGATAAGCAAACATCCCAAATGGACAAGTGAACGTCCTTTTCTCCTGATCTTCCAGCGCGATGGCAATCTGGTTATATCCAGAATAGCCATCTAAGAAATAGTAGTGTGAATGGCCTGCAAGTCTCTCCAACATCTGATCAATGAACGACATAAGGAAATGATCATTGCGTGTGTCATTGTTTATCTTCTGGTAATTTGTGCAAACTTGCTAATCTATTTTCGGTCTTATGGGCACTAACTCATTGTTGTCATTTTTAACCACAGTGATTCCTTTCTTCTTTGGAACTACTTGGACCGAACTCACCCATTTACTATTGGATATTGGAAAGATAACTCCCATGTCTAAAAGCTTAAGAACTTCTGCTCGGACAACTTCCTTCATAAGCGGGTTGAGTCTCCTTTGTGCCTCAATGATAGGCTTGCTGCCTATTTAAGAAGAATTCGATGCATACATAAGGTTGGGCTGATGCCTTTGATGTCAGTTATAGTCTATCCCAATGTTGCAAAGTAATTTTTCTCTTCGAGAGAAGTTAACTTGGTTGCAATAATCAATGGAAATGACTCAGAAGCACCTAAAAATGCATACCTCATATAGGTAGCAATTGTTTCAAGTCTAGCTTCGATGCAACTTTAACAGATGGATAAATTTTCACCGGGGCAGGTCCCAAAGCTTCGTAATGGTGTCTCCAATGCAGATTGTGTGGAAGGGCAGAATTGAGAATATTGACAATTTCAGTAACTTCTTCCACTTCAACTCTAGGCATGTATGAATGAATTACACAAGCTTCGAGATGTTCAGTTGGATGTTCTGCTCGGAACTGCTCGCTCACAATCTGATTCAAGATATCAATACTAAAACATTCTTCCTCCTCTCTTGGATGCTTAATAGCTTCAAAAACTTTGAACACCACTTCTTTGTCTTCAACTCGCAAAGTAAGCAAACCACTTTTGACATCACTCAATGTACCGGCAGTAGCTAAGAATGGACGACCAAGTATAATTGGAATCTCTCTATCTTCTTCCATATCAAGAATCAAGAAAGCCGCAGGTAAGATTAACTGATCAACTCGAACCAACACATCTTCGACAATGCGTTGTGGATAAGTGATAGATTGATCCGCTAGTTGTAGAGACACAATAGTAGATTTCATCTCGCCCAAACCTAGCTGTTTAAAAATTGAATATGGCATCAAGTTAATACTAGCACCAAGATCACAATTGTGCAAGGAGTCGTAAAACTCCTTGGATCGGTCAACTTCGGTGGCAACTTCTTTTGTAAAATATCGCTACACTCTTCTGAAAGCATTACTTTTTCGTGCTCCAAAATCCTCTTCTTGTTCGTGCATGCATCCTTTAAGAAATTTGCATAACTGGGAATTTGCTTCACTGCATCAAGTAGAGGTATGTTAATGTCCACTTTTTTAAATAACTCTAAAATATGAGAAAACTTTTGGTCTTTCTTAGCCTTATGAAGTCGCTGAGGATATGGAATGGGTGCAACATTGGCCTGCTCCAAAATGGAATCGCCTAGATGTGTAGAATTTGATGTATCAGAAACAATATTAGGCACTAGAGCGGCTAAATTCATAAAACTCTCATTTTGTGCTTCGATGACAACATTCTCAGACTTTTCAACCAACGTCCCATTTTCTTCACCATTTGTCTCTACAGTTCTCCCACTCCTGAGTGTATTAGCCTTTAATTGCTCCATAATCCTTGGATTAATCTTAGTTTGACTGAGAAACTTACCCTTCTCCCTCTTAACCATTGCATGTGCAATCTGCCCAACTTGATCCTCTAGCTTGCGAATAGATGCTTGCTGATTTTGTAGAGAAGTTTGAGTTGCTTGCATGAAATTATTGGTGTTTTGAGCGAGGGTGTTGGTAGTTGGAGCCAATTGAACCATCATATCTTCCATTGAACTTTTCTTGGCTTTATTGTTCTGGAACGGTGGAGGTGGGTTCATTTGATTTTGTTGATTATTCTTCCAAGAAAAATTGGGATGATGATGCCAACCAGGATTATACTTGTCAAAGAATGGATTAAACTGTTGGCGATTGAAATTTCCAATTTGATTGGCTTGTTCTTCAATGAACTCCGGAAATGAACCCTTCATAGGACAATCCATACTAGAATGTGGACCTGCACAAATTTCACACATATTAGAAACCATTTTTGATTGATTAGAAGACATTAAAGCATCAAATTTCTTATTTAAGTAGAAATTTGGACAAGCATAGCCGTAAATGCATCAATCTCATGTATGCTAGCTTTCTTTGGTTGTTCTCTTTCTTCACCCCAATTTTGAGAATTGGCAGCCAAGCTATTGAAAAGTGTAAATGCCTTGTCAACAATTTTAGCCATTATAGCACCCCCACTGGCAGCATCTATTATTCGCTTATTGTCAGTGCTCAAACCTTGATAGAAAGACTGAAGCTGCAACCATTCCGGCAAACCATGATGTGGACATTTTAGTAACAAGTCTCTGAATCTCTCCCAACTCTCATAGAAAGTAGTAAGAAATAGAGAGGGAAGAAAAATATAAGATTTGTGGGTTGGGGCATCTGGTTATTGTGGTAGTTGCTATTGTAGTTTCTGAAAGAGAGAGAGAGAGGAGTTCAGACTTTTGTGTCAAAGCAAGGCTGGAAATTAGTTTGTTGGGTTCTTGACGTTGAGTTCTTTTAGATTCCATAAAACTTGAAAGCATTAAAATTTTTGGAATAAAGATAAAAGACCTTTGAAATTTGCACTGCATTGCACGCTCAAGACTTTGGAGTCTCCCAAGGAGTATTAAAGTTGTTGGAGAAAAAAAAAAGGGATTTCATTCCTTTATAAAAAATATATAAATAATAAATATTTTTATTTTTTATTAAAGAATAGAAACGAGGCGGGTTTAGGTACGGATTCGGAGTAGATACCCCTATAACCATAACCGAACCCGAAACCGACCAATTTACCCAACGGTTACCCATAACCGTAAAAAACCTGAAATTTGATCCCCAAAACCGAATTGTTCGGATCGGTTACCTGCGGGGATCGGGTTTGACGGATTAAATTGCCATCCCTAATTCCAAGTAGTTATCGAATTCGGTGGAAGTGAATGGAGCCAATTCTTCACCTTATCTTTTAGGGAAAATGGGAACATGTGTAATCTGATAGCCTTACTTGGCACATGATGAATCTTGAGAGTGTCATATATCTCGAGAAACTCATTGATATGCAAGTTAGGATCTTCAGTAGTCGAGCCATAAAATGATGGCATCATTTGAATGAAAGACAACTTCAATTCGAAGTTATTGGCAGCAACTTCCGGTCAAACGATGCATGATGGTAAGGTTGTCACAGTAGGAGTGGAATACTCCATCAACATTCGGTTCTTGTTCGGATTAGGGAGAGCCATTTCATCAGTCGGTTCTTGCTTAGTTTGATCTCTTTGTAGGTGATGGAAAATCCTTTCAATCTCCGGAACAAATGGTACAAGCTCTATACTCCGAGAACGGCAACCGTGCATGAACTTCAAAACATACCTAAAAGCAAAAGAAAACAAAAACAAAAATTAAAATCACACAAATAACAATAAAAATAAGTTAGAAATAGAACTAACTCAATCTTCATCGACGGCGCCAAAAACTTGTTTCTAAAATTAGATTAATCGAAATCAACCCAATTAAATCCAAATTTTAATGCTCGCAAGTGTACGAATCGTAGAATAATATAGTAGGCAAGCACAAGATCATTCCAACTAAGATTGAATGTAATTCTAACTATCTAACTAAATTTAAGTTTCACTTGAATTGGAATAGAAAAATTGATGATTTGAATAAGAATTTGAAATGGTTATTGTAAATAAAATGAAATGAACTTAGCTAAGTGGTGACAACGACAAAGTAAACAAATTATAATTCAATTGTGTAAAACACTGGAGCATCCGATTCACCATAATCAATCCTACCTAATTCCAACAGTTAATTATTAACGAATAAACATCCAACTTGACGGTCTAGTTCCTCTAATTCATATAGTATCCATGGCATCTAGATTACTACGTATACTCATATGTGCTAATAATCTATGGCATCTAGACTACTAAACACACACAAGTTCATTAATAATTTGGGAACTAACTAAAAGACTGCATGAAACCTAGTGTATGGCATCTACAAGGAATTCATGGTACCATTTGTAAGACGCTAAAACCGAATTAACAACATGACATATGTGTTAACTCGCATCACATACACTCAATTCAAACCCAAGTGGTAGCTAATCACAAGAATTAAAATCAAGTTCATAAGCACAACCAAATGGTACTCAAGGGAATGCAAATTCATAAATAATTAAACTAAAATATTAAGCAATCTGGTTAGGCTACATCGTAGCCCTAGCAAAGTGAAATTAGTTCCAAAACATAATCAATATTGGTACTAAATCCTTAAGAAATAAGAAGAAAATTTAGTTTAGAAAAAGCCTGAAAAATCCCCTGCTTGCCGCACCTCTCATCTGCCTTCTTCCCTTACTCCTTGTTTTTTTTTTCTTGCCTCTTCCAATCATGACCAGGCTGCCTCTTTGATTCCTCCAATCAGCCGTTTCTTTTTCGTAACCTTCGAGACCTTAATGCCCATTTATTGATCAAAAATAGCAGATAAGAAGTGGAAAAGAATTAAATTCTTCACCAACCACTTCGTACACTCAAGCACCCATGTTGCCTCTTTTCACTCTCATCTTGATTGGTAATTGATATTTCATCTTCCAATTCCACTTCCAACAAATCTTGAAGGAGCCAAACTGCCCACTACAAGTGAACGGAACGGGCAGCCAATATATGAAAACTGAATATGCGCATACCAATTGTCCACCGTTAACCCACAAATAAGAGATTGAAACAGAAATTCGATGTGTCGGTTGTGATCTACTCATTTCATTCTCTCTTCCTCTGCTGCCATGGTGTGTCAGTTGTAAGTCTAGGAAAATGAGATAAAACAATGCAAATTCTTCTTTCTTTTGTGGGTTCGAGTTCAAGAAAAACTAGCCTGGTAGTCACGTGCCCAAATTTGTTGCACTAATAGGTTGACAAGTCAACCTCCTTTGCTTGCAAAAGGATAGAAATGCTGCTCCTTGTTGGACAAAAGGGTAAACCTGGATAAAGTTTAAGTGAGAACAAGTTTAGCTTTTTAATAATTCCCAAGATTAAAATGGAGCCTAACAAGTCTTTTGTGTGAGCCAATTATACAATGGTTACTTTTTTAAAACAAAAGATAAAAGAAAGCAAGCCAGTTATATTGCAATTCAGTCGTCTCTTTTCTCTAGCCATAATAGTACAAAGACATGTAAATTCTTTCATTTAAATCCAACATATCATAGGAAAAATGTAATTTTTCGGGCAAAATAAGTAGTATAATTTGTGCTCATCAACCCTCTTGAGATTGCGATGCCTCCAACGGTAAAGACATAACCCGTTTGAGAACGCACCTTGTGCGGATCAGATAAGTATCTTGCGTCAGTATAACCAACAAGGCGAGAATCGACTCGAGATAAGGGGCTGCGGCATCACTCGAGGATTCGTAGGGATAGAACAAGCTTAAATCCATGGTACCCTTAAGGTAGCGGAAGATGTCTTTAACACCAGTTCAGTGTTTGCGTGTTGGTGTATTACTGTATTTTGCCAAAAGATTAATAGCGAAGGAGATGTCAGGTCTAGTGCATTGAACTAAGTTGTGAAAACTAGTATTTAAAAAAAAATGTATATTTACTATAATTTTTTTTTTAAATAATAGTATATTAGTGGGTTTTTGTTACATGTGTTGTTTTTATTTTGACTCGTTAGACTCACTAGATCACACCCATTCATTTTTACTATACCACCTGTCAGTCTATCTCAAGCATTCCTACAAATGCAACACCTGCTCTTCTCACTTCATGTAAACTGACAGCACCACCTTCCATTTCATCCTTCTCATTACTTTAGCAATCATTACGAGTGCTTATTGTGCACTCTATTGTGATGATCGTATGCAGCTATTAACTTATACGTGTTTCATGCTTAATCCCTGCATTTGACACCTGCACCTACAATTTGATGACTCTTATACTTGGTAACCCATTGTTCATGACACCTCCAACTTAAGTGGAACATGTCTTGCATGTAGCTGTCAATATCCTAGATGATTTCTTACATTCTATTGCCACCACTTCATTGAAAGGCTTAGTCACGCATTTAACATTAATTATAGCCGACTCCAATCCCCTATAAATAGGAGCAAAGGCTCCATTCTTTTGAAACCACAGAAGCAAGCAATGCATGCATTACGTAGAGATGATGTATATATAGTATATATATATGTATATACGTGTGTGTGTGTTTGTGTATTATATGTTTAGAGAAGAGAGATTAGAAAAGAAAATAGAGTGAAAGAAATACATGGCATTAGGAGTGATCAAGGAGCTTGCTCAAGTACTTGGAGTCTAGCTACTGCAGTAGTGACATGGATCTTCGTTTTAGCTTTGGATTTGAGGTAGGGGTTTCTTGGGGAACTTATCACCATTGGGGTATTTGTCTTGTTTAAGCTTTGTGAAATATGTGTTATACTTGATATATCTCTATAATTGATATAATTGTGTATTTTGAAATATGATTTATATTATTGTTGATAATGTGGATTTGTGATGATGATGGTGATTATGTGCATATGTCATTGCATATTGGAGGGGATGGATTTTATTGGTTTCGAGATTGGGATATGGAAATGGAAATATTCTTTTGTGCGGTTGAGTTCGACTCTCGTAGGGACCAGCAAGGTTGGCAAAAGTGAAATTATAGGAATGGTATGAAGTAATGGGGATTCTGGCGACCGAGAGAAGAACAAGATGACAACAAAAATGTGAAATTTTGGGATGATTAAGTTACGAGGGTTAGTTTATATAATAGAGCATTCGGACCATCGTTGCAGTGGTAAAATGCATGGTATGGGAAATGCAAGTCCACGTGTTTTATTATATAAATTAATAGATTGGGTAACTGAAGTTAAGTTGCATTTATGGAATATAATATATATTTGATAACATGATATAATTTATTTATATGAGCATGACACTTGGCTTAGCTTTGATAATTACCCTTGCTAAGACTTATATCCCTACTGAGCTGTGATTTCGCTCACCCTATACATTTTAGACCTTGCAGGTTCGGTACAAGATTAACAAATGATAGACGAGTTGAGGTTGTGTTAGACGAGAGATCTAAGAGTTTTAATTTATTATTTTTGTACACTCTGTAAGGATTTTGGAGTTATTTTTATAAGAGAAGTTTAGTTTTTTTTCATTTTAAGTTTTACTTTTACTCGCGCGCTGGGCGCAGGGTTTATTTTTTCGCCGACCTCAGGTCCGGGGCGTGACAGAAGTACAATAAAGCGCTTATCACACTTAGATAAGGAACTTCAGGCTCCAAAATCTCTTCATCATCCTCTTTCGGATGGAAGGGATCTCGTTTTGCACGTAGCGATCGAACGACCATAGGAGTATACGAAGGCTTCGCCTTATCCTCGTTAAAGCAGCGCAACACCTTCTGGTTGTAGTTCGATTGATGTACTAAGATTTCATCTGAACGGTGCTCTATCTCGTGACCGAGACAGTATTAAGTCTTTCATAGATCTTTCATCTCAAATTCCGATTTCAGATGCATGGTAGTTCTCGCGAGCTCTTCAAGAGTTCCGATGAGATTCATGTCATCTACATATACTGCAACAATCGCAAAACTAGAATGTCACTTCTTAATGAACACGCAAAGGCATAGTTCGTTGTTCTTATATCCCTGACTAGTCAAAAACTCACTCAAACGGTTATACTACATTCTTTCGGATTACTTCAAACCGTAGAGTGAATGCTTCAGCATAATTAAAAGCGTGTTCCAGGGTTTGGAAATATTTGATCCAGTTAATGTAAGTCCTTCTGGAACTTTCGTATAAATTTTTGTATCAAGATCCCCATAGAGATATGCAATTACTACGTCCATCAACTGCATACTCAATTTTTCGGAAACTACCAAATTGATAAGGTATGGAAAAGCAATAACATCCTTAACGGGTGAATAAGTTTTGTCATAGTCAATCCCGAGGTGTTGTGAGAAGCCTTGCGCAACAAGATGAGCTTTGTAACACACAATTTCATTCTTCTCATTACGCTTCTGAACGAAAACCCACTTTTAGCCAATGAGCTTCACATGTGGACTTACAGGTTCAAACACCTTACATTTTGCAAGCGAATCGAGTTTGACTTGGATTGCTTGTTTCCAATTTAACCAATCAGTTCTACGTCGACATTCATCAATGAAAGGGGGTTCAATGTCATCGCTCATCATGATCTCAGCAGCTACTGCATATACTAATGCATCGTTGACGATCATCTCATTTCTACACCAAACATCATCCAAGCTAGCATAATGGACTAAAATCTCACGATTCTAGGGAGGTGGATTCGTCTCTTCAAGGACGCTTCCGTAATCTAGAATTTCCTCATGAGTTGGATAGAATGAGTAGGCGACAGTGGATTCACGGTAGGCTCTTCAGGGCCCTATGTCGTGGGTTTCCTCTTCCGGGGGTGTGAATCCTTTGAACTAAGTGGTCTGCCACGCTTGTGTGTGGGGGCAAATAATTGGCTAGCACTAATGTACGTTGATCGGCCAAAGTGGCGTCCTGGTCCTTCAGGAGGGAAGTCCGTCATACATTTGGTACATCTATCTTCGGTCCTCCAGAAGGGAAGTCCATCATACATTTAGTACATCTATCTTTGCAAGCACATTCGCAACTGGAATATGTGATCTTGTCACTCACGCTAGATCGGTGAAAGCATTTGGCATGCTCTGAGCTACACTCTGAAGGTCTAATATGCACTGCACTTCACTCTCAGACTGAGCGATGCGAAGATCCAAATGAGACAAAGTGGGAGTCGTCCACAATAATTTACGTCCCTCTTTAGGAACGTCAACATTCTTATCTCCCCCTAACGATGGGAAGATTGTCTCATAGAAGTGACAATCCGCGAAATAAGCGGTAAACAGATCGCTTGTCAAAGTTTCTAAGTAACAAATGATTGAAGGAGAATCATATTTGACATAGATTCCCATTTTTCGTTGAGGCCCCATTTTTGTACGTAAGGGCGGCGAAATTGGCACATAGACCGCACAACCAAAAATGCGTAGATGTGATATGTCGGGTTCGTATCTAGTAACCAACTGAAATGGGCTATATGGTTGGGTTGTAACAGGCCTCAGGCGGACCAACATGGTTGCGTGTAATATTGCATGGCCCCAAGCAGTGAATGAGAGCTTGGTACTTATGACCAACAATCAAGTAATCATTTGCTGCCTCTGCCAGGTCGTTTTGGGTGTGAACATGGGGTACTAGATGTTCAAATTCAACCCCAACCGACATGCAATAGTCATCAAACGTTTTAGATGTGAATTCTTTAGCATTTTCTAATTAAATAGATTTGATCGGATAATCAGGGTGATGAGCCCTGAGCTTGATAACTTGAGCCAACAGTTTGGAGAATGCAGTGTTCCTTGTGGACAACAAGCACACGTGTGGCCAATGTGTGGAAGCATAAACCAAAACCATAAAATATCTAAATGTTTCGCAGGGAGGGTGAATCAGTCCACAAATGTCCCCCTGAATCATTTGTAAAAAAATAGGAGAATTCGAACGAGTCTTGTCATAAGAAGGCTTAATAATAAGCTTTCCCATGGAGCAGGTTTGACATGCGATTCCTTGAATCGAACCTAAACTTCGGGTTAATGGATGCCCTTGTGATTATTTGAGGATACGGCGCATCGCTGTTCGTCCAGGATGTCCCAAACGATCATGCCAAAGTGTATTTTCGTGCGCAGTCCCAAAGGTAGGGTCGGTCATATAGTGTCTTTCTATAGGGCGTATGGTCATAGTATACAGACCACTCGTAGTACGCTCTATCTTATCTAGAATACGCTTCTAGCCATATTCGTAAGAAGTGATGCACAGAAATTCAACTCCGTTTTCTACATAGGTTTCAGCTTGGTAATTATTATCTCTAAAATCCTTGAAACTCAACAACATTCTTCCGGAACGCAAAGAATAAAGTGCCTCATCAACGGTCAAGATTGTACCAGTGGAAAACATTATACGTGCCTTATCGTATCTTTCGATCAGGTTGGATGAGTCTGAGAGGGTTGTCAGAGGTGCATTCTTAGGTATGAAGTTAGTGAAATAGATGTGTTCACGCAAAACGATGTATGTGGTTGCACTATCTACCAGACAACTAACTGTCCCACTAGTCATACCTAGAAATAAAAATTAATTTGAATCGGTCACATGCATAAAAATTCTAAAAACAAATATCCATTCCAAATAATTTAAGTATTCAAGGATGGTAATTAATAAAAACTTAATATCCAAAAAACAAATCACCAACAAATAATCCAAACATAAAGGAAATTGTTCAAAATTAAACAAAAAAACAAAGGGGGGTTCAGCCACTAGGTGGAATTCGGCCCCCAGGGTTCTAAATTCAACTGAAAAATAGCTCAAGTCTAAGATTCTAATCTTCCATAGGGTTGGTATCCATCCTCCTGAAAGTTAGAAACCTTCATCTTGGTACTCTTCAGTTCTTCCACTTGCACAAAGTTTGATTCAAACTTCTTACTACGAGAATGATATTTAACTACCACCTTTTGGGGAGCTCGGCAAACACAAGACCAATGGTCCTTTGAACCATAGCGATAACACATACCTGCATCTATGGTTTCAGGTGCTTTGCCCTTATTCTTGAAGTTTAGGGCCTTGGGAGCGATGCTAGGGCGCTTCTGGGCTCGATTTCTTCCCTTAGGTGGGCCTTGGTTTTGTTGACCTTTACAGGGTGGCTTCTGGCCGCCCTTACCACGCGTATGTTAGTGTTTTGGGCGTTGGTTTGTGCTACAATGTACTTCATGCACAACAATCGTCCCAGTATGTCGAGCTTGATAATTTTTCATCAACAGCTAATTCTGCTTTTCAGCAAGAAATAAAACATAGATCTTCTGAAAACTTAGTGAACTTCTTAGCCCTATATTGTTGTTGCAGGAGAACATTAGTAGCAGAGAAGGTCGAATAGGTCTTCTCCAGGACATCCTCTTCGATCAAGGTCTTGTTACATAACTTGAGAAGTGATCGTATTCAACAAACTTCATAATTATATTCATTCACAGACTTAAAGTCTTGGAAGTGCAAATGCTGCCAGTCATATCTTGCTTCAGGCAAAAAGATGTCCTTTTAGTGATCAAAGCGATCAACCAAAACGACCCAAAGTACTTGTGGATCTTCCTCAGCAAGGTACTCGGTTTATAGTGTATCATGAATGTGTCTTTGAATGAAGATCATGGCAGTGGCTTTCTCAGCTTTCGTCAGTCGGGTTGTTCGTCTCATCTTTAATGGCAGCACGTAAATTCTTTGCAGTGAGGTGGAACTTCACATCTTGGACCCACTTGAGGTAGTTTCTTCCAGAAACCTCCAAAGCGTTGAAGTCAAGTTTGTTCAAATTTGACATGTTCCTATCACAAAATAAATGGACAAGATGTGGTTAGTGTAATGGAGAAAAAGTCAATCCATTAACATAGGAGTAGAACATTCAGGTTTTAATAGACATGTATTGGTTTAAATGGACAAGATGTGGTTAGTGTAATGGAGAAAAAATCAATTCATTCACATAGGAGTAGAACATTCAGGTTCTAATAGACATGTATTGGTTTAAATTTACATAAAAAAAAACTTCGGGTTTTTCATGGGTGATGTTTTGAAGGAAAACTTCAGGTTTTTAAACAAGGCATGCTTCTAGAAACTTCAGGTTTTGAAATAATTATGAACTTCAGGTTCATATGTTCCTGCGGATAAACATAAATATATATACAGAAATATGCAACAAGAAAATATGCAAATAGATCTTCAAGTCTTGATAATAATTGAATTAATTATTTGGACTTCAAGCCAAAATTAAATTTTGGGTGAAAAAATTATAAAATCCATAAGGCCTAAAAAAATAGGCATTTAAACTTGGAGCCCAAAATAATGGGCCAAAGCTGACGAGTGAGCTGAGTAATTTAAAACGAGCGGCCCAGGCCCAAAAATTAGGCTGGGTTGGGCTCGGCAAGAATGTAGGCCCAAGACAAATAGGCACGGATCCGCTGCTTCATAGTGTATGTGTTCCCCGGAGGCGCAATTGAGTGCGTTGTAGGCCAGGTGCACTGAATCGCCAGTTACGAGCTGTGATCTGGTGCGGTTGGGTGTAGGGAACCCGTAGAGCTCTACAGGGGCTGGGTTCTGCTGCGATGGGGACATAAAGACACTAAAGCTAAATTGGGCTGGTGTCATTTGTCGGCCACGCTTTGAGTAAGAAGCCCATATGCACAAACGTTGGCTGCAAATGCAGGCCCAAATGGATATAGCCTAAATAAGGGCGCCACTTATGTGCAATTTAGACACGGATACACCAGCACAGTCGTTGAGATCTAGTGCGGTGGGAACACCGTGGCCAATAGATAGGTGTTAGGCCGAGAGAAGCATCAAAGCCCAAGGGCTGATGCTTGCCGAAAGATAGGCCAAGCCCAAGTGGGCTTGGGTTTTTGATCCAAACACCGTAACGTGAGCTAGGTGAGCTCGCCAAAGAAGAAAACCGGCACCACTGCTTCAGGCAGCTGTGTCGTGGTGCAAAACATCATGGTCAAGGCCGTGGGTTCAACGACAATCCAAAAATTTGAATGGAAAGTAAAACTCTCAACGTTGTTTTTCGAAACCCTAAAAATTAAATTGAGATTTCGAAAGAAAAACCGATGAGATTCAAACGAATCTCATTCAAGACTCGTCGATGATAACTTCTGGTTGTCTGGGAGGGTAGCCGTGGTGGCTAGGCATGGCTGCAGACCATGCTGCTCGATGGTGCAGGAGATGCGACGTCGTCTGGGAATCGGGTTTAGGGTTTGGGCCTTGAGCCGTGGCTCCAAGATTGGGTTTCTCAGCTCAGGGAAAGGGATGACCCGTGCGAAATGGTTAGGTTTCAACGAAACCCTAAAAAAAAAAATTAATTCAATTCCAGATTATAAAATTAATGAAATTTGATGCATATTCAACACATAATTTAATGCATGGACATATATATGATGCAATTCATGGCAATATTAATTCACATAATTCAACAATTACGGATATAATGCATACACAATTTATGTAGAATCTAAAATTCGAAAAACGTAAAGTTGGGTCATGCATTATGGTGAATGTTGATGCTATTAGAGCTGCAAAAACATCGAGATAAAAACCGTTGTTTTGAAAGAACATGACTGCGTGATGATATTGATGAACTGGTTTGATGCAGAAAACTTCCACATTAGATTCCTAAGTGCAGCAGTAGGAGCGTGCTGATAACGTTTTGTGACCTATATTTAACTGACAAGGAGAGAGGGCTGATGGCATAGAGAAAATATATAGAGAGAGAGATGTGTTTGTAGGGTTGTATAGAGGATGTGTTATTCTCCCTACACAGTGCCTTTATTTATAGTAATAAGGGAGAGAAGAAATCATTCTCCTCCAAAGAATACAAGTCATAATAGGGAAGAATAACTAGAATAAAATCTAATATATGATTTACACAATCACACTTAAATAAGAAGTTTATAACACTTTGATCTCTCTCTTTCACAGTGCAACCACAAGTAGGACTCCATGTCTCCAAAGCTATTATTCTATTCAATTGTAAAATCTATCTTATTCTCTATAGCTTTTTGTTGTTTATTCTCTATCTTACCACTTACTTAAGTGTTAGTGTTTAGAATTTTTTATTGATTCTTCCTATTAAATTTAATAGTATAGATGATAAGGTTATTATGCAACGATTAATATTATACATGCTTATAAGTACTTTTGAATGAAAGAACTTTTAGTGAAAGTGTTTTTGGGTTCCAAAAACATTGTAACTGAATTTTGGAAGAATCACTAATTATGTACTCCTTTCACGAAACACTTCAAATTCTTTGTTTCATGATCACTTCCATTTTAATTAAGGATTGGTTCTAAAAATACTTTTATTAAAAGCACTTGCAATCATTTCAAAGCATTTTTAAACACATCATTATCTATTAATATGTTATTATGATGCTTTGGTAAGTAGTTTTATAATTGATATCCGCCACCTTTTTTACCTTTGTGAAATGCCTCTTGTTACATGAAATTCTGGCTCCACCAGTGTTCAAGAGGAATAGAACGATCACAAATGAGTTCTGGATACATATGCATGGAAGTTTCTTTCACAAATAAGGAAGACGTCATCCGCAACAAAATTCGTTTACCTAAAACTATGATTTAGCTTTAGCACATGGACAAATACTGTACTTATATATTCAAAACGCGCGCACGTTTATTTGACTGTGAAGCAAGAAGCCGGCTGGAAGTTGATGCAGAGCTTCCAAAGTCTTTCCTTTTGAAGTTGACACGCTTTTAAACGTGCTCGAGATTCACGCAACTTGCTTGCAGTCGACCTCTTCTTAATTAACTATTTAACACAAAGCTTGCAATGCAGTCAATCCAACCAACTAGCTAATTTAAAATATTAATACAACAACAAAGTTGTCTGATCCTGTATTTTAGAAATATATGTTTATTATTATTATTATTATTATTATTATTATTATTATTATTATTATTATGGGTAAATTACATAGTAACCCCTCATGTTTGAGGTCTATTACAACCTCATACAACATCTTTAAAACATTTCACTTTCATACCTCAGGTATTATTTTATTTCAATTTCATACATCCGTTACATTTTCCATCCATTAATCCGTTAAGTGCTGACGTGGCTACCAACGTGGCACACCACGTGACAAAAATAATAATTTTTTAATTAAAAAAAACCTAAATTTTCTATATATTTATAT
Source organism: Malus fusca (assembly GCA_035220775.1). Classification (NCBI taxonomy): domain Eukaryota; kingdom Viridiplantae; phylum Streptophyta; class Magnoliopsida; order Rosales; family Rosaceae; genus Malus; species Malus fusca. Next base: position 15,540,697 of record CM069061.1, read on the forward strand.
TAAAATAAAAAAAATAAAAAAAAATAAAAAAACCCCCCAAAACAAAAACCCAGATCTGTCCCTCAGATCCCCGTAACCCTATATCCCCCAAAACCCATATTCATGGTGCGACGCTCGTCACCCCAGCCCCCCTGCGGCGCGATGCAGGTCAACCCAGAACCCCCATCCCCCCCGCGATGCAGGTCAACCTAGAACCCCATCCCCCTCCCGCGATGCAGGTCACCCAGAACCCGACCCATCCCTTCTCTCATCTGCAACCCCACCACCCACCCTTTTCTCCTCTCTACACACCCCCTACTCTCCTCTAAACACCCCCCACTCCATAAATCCACACCCGTTCCACGAACCAGGCGATGGCGAGACGGGATATGGGTTTTTTTTTCTTGTTTTTTTTCTGGGTTGCAGGTAGAGGATCGAGGGAAGAAGATGAAGATGGGGGAGAAGAGAGGGGAAGAGGCGGGCTGGAAAGACGAACTGAAGGGGTTTTTTTTTTTTTTTTCTTTCTGGGTTGCAGGGAAGAAGATGAAGTGGGGGAGAAGTTTGGGGGTTGTGGGGAGAAGAGAGGAGGATGAAGGGAATAAGGTTTTAGTTTTTTATTTTTTATTTTTTTATATTTAGAAGATTTAGTTTTAAAAAAAATTTAAAAAAAATATTTGTTTGCCACGTGGCACCCATTTGGCAACCACGTCAGCAGTTAACAGATTAATGGATGAAAAATGTAACGGATGTATGAAATTGAAATAAAATAGTACTTAAGGTATGAAAGTAAAATATTTTAAAGATGTTGTATGAGGTTGTATTAGACCTCAAATCTGAGGGGTTACTATGTAATTTACCATATTATTATTATTATTATTATTATTATTTTATATACATATATTTCTATTTTATTTTAAAGAGTTCAATTGAAACCCAATTTTATGTACAAATCCGACATACCATTATTCTCAGCCAGGGGCGGAGCCACCAAGGGACTAGGGTAGTCCCCGGCCCATCCTGACTTCATCTGAGGTGTGAACCTCATGGAAGAAGATGGAGCAAACGACGTCGTTAAGCTGTTTTGATTTTAAATCTTTTCGGATGTCTAATGAAACAATAAGTTTGGCAAGGGAGTTTTAAAAGAGATGTGCAATTTTAAATGGAAAAAGCAACCCCACTTCTGATTCGATTCTCTCATCTAACAGTAATATACACTCTATAATTTTCTAAAGCAACCCACCTTCTTTATTTGCAGACCTCTCCCAATTTTCCTTCTTTTTCTACTTCTTTGTATTTTCTTTAGCCTTCCACAACGTATCTCTTACTTGGTTGTTTGGGTTTTTACATTTTTTTCTTCTTAGTATTGAATTTAAGAGAATTTTTTCAGTTTTGTGAGGATTACACAAATTGCATATGTCAACATGTTACGAATTCAACTTTTTACACACACTCATATATATATATATATATATATACATATTTGTGAAAGGCCCCTCCTCATTCAGAATTCTGGCTCCGCCACTGTTCTCAGCTCATTCAAATAGATACCTTTCTACCATTCTCAATTACCTTCTTCTTGGCTCTAGAATTGATGACTAGATTGCAACGTGCCTAATTTGTATGAGAAGTGCTGACAGAGCACTCTATTATGCATACTAATTGAAGTTATCAGTTGAACATGTCATGCATATTAGCTATGCATTTGACACCTTGTACATACAATGCTTTAGTCATCTTTGGCAGCAAAACCATCTAGTTGGAAGCAAGTTTGACACCGCCTATTTCTACTATAAATAGAGGTGGCATTGCATTCTTTCATTCACCACTTTAGGAAACATATGTTGGCTAATGAAAAGACATGCATGTATGCATTCATGGTCTTTGTATAAGTGTGTGTGTGCCTCATCCCAGTCTCGACTCCGTTGTAGCATGATATTGTCCGCTTTGGGCTTACCATTCCCTTATGGTTTTGTTTCTAAGAACTCAAATGAGAACTTCCCAGTGGGTCACCCATCCTAGGATTGCTATCGCCCAAATCACTTAACTTCGGAGTTCCAATAGAATCCGAAGCTAGCGAGTTCTCTCGTTCTTAGAGTAAATCAGAATGTCATCAATGAAGACGATTACGAACCTGTCTAGGTACGGACGGAATACCCGATTCATCAGGTCCATAAAGGCTGCCGAAGCATTAGTCATCTTGAAAGGCATCACAAGGCCTTTTAGGAATTCACTGGCTTTGAATTCCATCGGAACTCCGAAGTTAAGCGAGTTCGGGCGAGAGCAATCTTAGGATGGGTGACCTACTAGGAAGTTCTCGTTTGAATTCCCAGAAACAAATCAGTGAGGCAATGGTAAGCCCAAAACAGACAATATCGTGCTACGGCGGAGTCGAGTTTGGGATATGACAATTTGGTATCAGAGCCACTCTACCGTTCGATGTGGATGTGCCGGCGAAGACGCCGGGTTCCCCTTAAGTGGGGTGGATTGTGAGATCCAACATCGATTATCGGAGAGGGGGTAATGTGCCTTATATGTGCATGCTCCCCTCCCTATAGCACGAGGCATTTTAGGAACTCATTGGCTTTGGATTCCATCAGAACTCCGAAGTTAAGCGAGTTCATGCAAGAGCAATCCTAGGATGGGTGACCCACTGGGAAGTTCTCGTATGAGTTCCCATAAACAAATCCGTGAGGGAATGGTAAGCCCAAAGCGGACAATATCGTGATACGGCGGAGTCGAGTATGGGATGTGACAGTGTGTGTATATATTACGTTATATATATATGTATATATAGATATGTATATATATATATATGTATGTGTGTGTATATGTTAGAGAGAGAGATATTAGAAAAGAAAATAGAGTGGAAGAAATACATGACATTAAGAGTGATCAAGGAGCTTACTCAAGTACGTGGAGCTTAGCTATTCCGGTAGTTATTTGGATCTTTGTTTTAGCTTTGGAATCTAGGTAGGGGAAATACAATAGACCTTTACGGAAATTGATTTTATTAAATTTTGTAAAGCATTATAATATTCTTGATCTTTTTGGTTGATTAATGTGGTTGGATATTAATTGGCTAATTGTTTCAGTTAAGTGTTTAATTGTTATTGGTTATGAAATTATTGATGGAATACTATTCGTTGAGAATATACTGTGATACATGTGAAAGATGAAATGACATTATTTGTGCATCACTCATGTTGTGAGATGTGGTTGGAACTACAGTGTTGAGATTGGAATTCGGAAAATGAAGGTAGGTCGAAAGGATATTTTGTGTAGTTGAGTCTATTTATTATGAAACCAGTTCCACGCAAGCCTAGTATGCACATTAGAATAGGATATCGACGGGATAAATTATCGATGTGGGTGATTTGGGTTGGAGATCAATGAATTAGATAAGATAACTAGCAAAAGGGATTTATGAAGTTGGGATATCTTATGAGGGTTAGTTTGTATAATAGAATATTCAAACCACCACTGCAGTGGTAAAATGCATGGTATGAAACGTGCAGGTCTGCGTGTTTTATTATATAAATTAACGGGGGTTGCCAAAGAGATTGCATTGCATTCATGCATTGTTATAAAAAAAATTGATTTTATATTTGGTTATGTGATTCCATGACACTTAATTTAATATTGTAAATTTACTGTGGTAAGGTTATGTCCCTACTGAGCCGTTGAAGCTCATCCCTCTATTGTTATGCATGTAAACGAACTAGACATTTAAAAGAGTAGACATGATGAGATCAGATTAAATGTGAGAATAGAAAGTTTATTCATGTAAATAATTCTTGATTTGTTTAAGAATCATGAGTTATTTTTATAAAAGAAATTTGTTTTCTAGCCCGTTTTAATTTCCTTTTATTTATTTAGTTTTTAACTCACGTTTCTGATTCGGGTTCGAATCTGTCTATCGATCCCAAGTTCGGGGCGTGACAAAAGCCTTTTCACATTAAGTAGGGTTGGCTGTATGAATCTTAGAATGTCATTACGCTCGGTTCTGTGCCTAATTTAAAATATTAATAATGTTTGTACCATACTTGACCAATCCCGAAATTACTGAGCAGCGGTCAACGTTATACCGTCAAGGACCCAGAAGAGTTTCCCTCCAACCAGGAGGCCAATCACAGCGCAACACGTGTCTACATCAGAAGCCAATCATAGCATGACACGTGTCAACATCAGAAGCCAATCACAACACGACACGTGTCAATGTCAGAATGAAACTAGAAACTCTCTTCTATAAATAGAGATCATTCTCTCACAATATTTCATAATGTCATTTGTACTAAATCATTCACTTGTACTCACTAAATGAGAGCTTGACCCTTCACAATTAATGAGAACTCCTCTACTCCGTGGACGTAGCCAATCTGGGTGAACCACGTACATCTTGTGTTTGCTTCCCTGTCCTTATCTATTTACATACTTGTCCACACTAGTGACCGGAGCAATCTAGCGAATGTCACAAACTTAACACTTTCTGTTGTACCAAAGTCCTCACTAATTTTGTGCATTAACATTTGGCGCCGTCTATGGGAATGACACTTATTCCCACTCTCTTCAGCTTTGTCAAGCTGGTTTCCACCATTCGTACTATCTTTTGACCATGCATCATTCTCCAACATAGGGAGCGAAGGAAGCCACAACACACAGAATGACACCCATCTTGCACCTAGTGCGATGCAACGAAAGAAGGAACCTATCTTCATGCCACCAACCAGGTGATGAAATGTACAACCCGTACTCTAATATCATTTGGCAACTTGCCATTCATGCCACCAACCAGGTGATGAAATGTACAACCCGTACTCTCCTTCACACCACCAACCAGGTGATGAAATGTACAACCCGTACTCTAATATCATTTGGCAACTTGCCACTCATGCCACCAACCAGGTGAAGAAGGAACTCATCTTCATGCCACTAACCAGGTGATGAAATGTATAACCTGTATTCTCCTTCATGCCACCAACCAGGTGATGAAATGTACAACCCGTACTCTAATATCATTTGGAAACTTGCCATTCATGCCACCAACTAGGGGAAGAAGGAACTCACTTTCGTACCACCAACCAAGTGATGAAAGCAACTCACAATTCATTCCATCTACCAGAAGACGAGTGATACAACTTGTACATATGAACTCCTAGCATTTACAAATAATCAAAAACCCTTAAGCTTGATAACTCAACTAGGGGAGCACTTATGCTCAACAAGAGTTATAGTCACCAACAAAGTCTTATTGCAAGCTAACAACAACTTCAGTGCATGGCATACGAAGATCAAGCTATTCAGCCCTCTTGCATCTACTTCAAACAGTTCCCTCTGTAACAATGCAAACACTACAACTCGTAGAAAGCTTCACACACTCTTGATCAAGACAGTGTGAAGCGAAACCAATTTATGTTGCCAACAAGAGCTTCATCAATGGAGGGTAACCACGATTCTCAAAAGCTTCACACACTCTTGATCAAGACAGTGTGAAGCAAAACCAATTTATGGTGCCAAGAGCTTCATCAAAGGAGTTCAACCACAATTCTCAAAAGCTTCACACACTCTTGATCAAGACAGTGTGAAGCAAAACCAATTTATAGTGCCAACAAGAGCTTCATCAATGGAGGATAACCACAATTCTCAAAAGCTTCACACACAATTGATCAAGACAGTGTGAAGCAAAACCAATTTATGGTGCCAACAAAAGCTTCATCAAAAGAGTTCAACCACAATTCTCAAAAGCTTCACACACTCTTGATCAAGACAGTGTGAAGCAAAACCAATTTATGGTGCCAACAAGAGCTTCATCAAGGGAGGACAACCATAATTCTCAAAAGCTTCACACACTCTTGATCAAGATTATGTGAAGCAAAACCAATTTATAGTGCCAACAAAAGCTTCATCAAAGGAGTTCAACCACAATTCTCAAAAGCTTCACACACTCTTGATCAAGACAGTGTGAAGCAAAACCAATTTGTGGTGCCAATAAAAACTTCATCAATGGATGGCAACCACAATTCTCAAAAGCTTCACACACTCTTGATCAAGACAGTGTGAAACAAAACCAATTTATGGTGCCAACAAAAGCTTCATCAATGGAGAGCAACTACAATTCTCAGACCTTCGAAGCAAATTCAAGATTGTTCGAAGCAAATTCAATTTATATGGTTCATCCAAACCTTCGACTACTACAAGGTGTGGCTTGCATCACAATCTCTTGCTCAACAGTGTGGAAGCAAAAATTTGTATATGTTGTCTTTCCCACATTTTCAAATTTCTAGTTTCCCCAAAAAAAAAAAAAAAAAAAAATGGGAAATTCAACAAAGCTTCATCAATGGAGGATAACTACAAATTCTCAAAAGCTTCACACTATCTTGATCAAGATAGTGTGAAGCAAAATCAATTCATGGTACCCAACAAAATCTTCAACTCCAAAGCTTCAACTCTAAAGCTTCACCTATAAAGCTTCAACTCCAAACTTCACCTACAAAAGCTTCACCCACAAAAGCTTCAACACAAAAGCTTCACCCACAAAAGCTTCAACACAAAACCTTCACCCACAAAAACTTGACCCACAAAAGCTTCACCAACAAAAGCTTCACCTACAAAAGCTTCACCCACAAAAGCTTGACCCATAAAAGCTTCACCTATAAAAGCTTGACCCACAAAAGCTTGACCCACAAAAGTTTGACCCACAAAAGCTTGACTCACAAAAGCTTCAACACAAAAGCTTCACCTACAAAAGCTTCACACTATCTTGATCAAGATAGTGTGAAGCAAAATCAATTCATGGTGCCCAACAAAGCTTCAACCTCAAAGCTTCACCTACAAAGCTTCAACACCAAACTTCACCTACAAAGCATTAAAATATATATATATATTTTTTTTGTTTTTTTCGGAAAAAAAAATTGCCTAGGCCTCCTCTTCTTTGGGCCTAACAACTTTCATAACAAATATATATGAAGAAGGAGTTTTGGGCTACCACTTAGAAAGGAAATGCCTCATTCGTCAACTCCCTCGATCGGAAACTTGGGGGACTCCTACCATATGCTACTGCACCTTGATAGTCGGAAGTCTCACGACCACTCAGTGACTTGGGTTTTTCAAGTCTCCAAACGAGAAGTTTTCCTCACTCGGGAAATTAAGGGAGCACTACCTCAACCTACATGTTTCACTCACAAAACTTCAACATACAAGCTTCAACAAAAGGAAAAATTCAAAGAACTTAGTGAAGAAGCCTTGGTGTATTTAACACAATACGTTGAAATAAAGCAAAGCTCGTTTATTGATATCTCCGATAAGTTACAAATATGTACATATACATGAATCAAAATAAACAAACAAGAGCCTTCACAAAGGTTGCTCAGGAGAAGTCTCAGCAGTCGGCAGAACCCCAGAAAGAGGAGGCACCAGAGGGTGATTATTCGAAGCCTCAGTACTAGGTAGAACCCCAGAAGGAGGAGGCACTGAATGTTGATCATTTGGAGCTTCATTACGCGGTACAACCCCAGAAGACGAAGGTAATAAATGCCTTTGGAACAAACCCACAAACATCTGATGATCAAGTAAAATCTGACCATCAGATTCTTGCAGCTGGTCAAGCTTCATCTTCATGTTTGTAGCATAGTCATGTGCGAGCCTGTGCAACTGTTTATTCTCATGCTTGAGCCCTCTGATCTCCTGTTTAAGACTTATCACTTCAGCCACCAGTGATTCAACATGGCGGGTTCGAGCAAATAGGCATTACGCCATATTAGACACAGAACCTGCACACTGAACACTAAGAGCCAGAGAATCCTTAACAGCCAACTCATCAGACCGTTTGGAAAGTAGTCTGTAATCTTTGGGAGTGAGAAGGTTCCTGACCACCACAGCAGCGGTCATATCATTTTTCATCACAGAGTCCCCAACGGTAAGAGGACCAGTAGGGGATAAGAAGGATGTGCGCCATATGTTGTCTTGAGAAGGCATGGATGCCTCTTCACCAAAGTTCAAGTCAAAACGACGGTCGGATGGGCCAGACATTCTCAGAAATGATGAAGGAGAAATGAGGTGTAATAAATCTCTGAAGTAAGGGGAAAATTCTTACAAGCAATAACTCTCTTAATGTACTTCTTGCACACAATTGGTGCCCTTATAAATGAAAGAGTAACAGGGCTGTTGGTTTAAAAATCGAAGAGGCACCACTTTCCGGATTCCGAAGATGCACCATTTTCCACACGCAACATTAGCTCCTCGGGTACCACAGATAACTTTGCCAAAGATCTATGACAAAGTTTAGACACATAAATTTTGAAGGTCCAACTACCCTACTATTACCCACAAGGGTAAAGGAACAACACCACTGCTTGATAACTAGAATGTCCCAATGTGTGTCAACCTCCGTGCTCCGTGGCAAGGCAGACTGGCAAAAATGCCCAACCTTTACTCACATTCGAGAAAACACTCCCAACAAGATTGCTTGCTCAAAAATCGAAAAAGCACAGCTCTTCGAATCTCGAGAGCCAGACTCCCAACATGATTACTTTCTCAAAAATCGAAGAGACACTGCTCGAGTCGGACTCCCAACATGATTGTTTTCTCAAAACTCGAAGAGACACTGTTCGAGTCAGACTCCCAACATGATTGCTTTCTCAAAAATAGAAGAAGCACCGATCTCCGAATCTCGAGAGCCAGACTCCCAACAGGATTACGTGCTCAAAAATTGAAAACGCACCGCCCTCCGAATCTCGAGAGCCAGACTCCCAACATGATTACTTTCTCAAAAATCGAATAGACACTGCTCTCCGAATCTCAAGAGTCAGACTCCCAACAGGATTGCTTCCTCAAAAATCGAAGAGACACCGTTCTCTAAATCTCGAGAGCCAGATCCCCGACAGGATTGCTTGTTCGAAAACCGAAGAGGCACCGCTCTCCGAACTTCGAGAGCCAGATTTCACACGCAACGTCAACTTTCCAGATACCATAGACCACTTTTTCAAAGTGCTCTGACAAAGTTAAAACACATGAACCTTGCAGCTCCCACTAAATTGATATGACCAAGAAGGGTAAAGGAATAGCACTACAACTTGTTGTTAGGGAAACTCATATATATGTCGACATTCATCCTCCACAGCCAGGCAGACCTGCAAATTAAAAAAAATGCTCAACTTTTCTTCACATCCGAGAGGGCACTCTCAGCAGAGTCTCTCGAAATACTCAGCTTCTTTTCCTCCTGAAAATACCTCTGCAAACAAGCCACACCAAAGCAAGAGTATCTCATATCATCAGGGTTAAAAGTAAGAGTATCTTATATCATGCTTTTTCCCTGTCTTTTCCTTTGGCCTTGTTCTTACCTGCAAAACAATGAGAAAAAGAGCAATCAGTCAGCACTTGGAATCAAGCTTCCAGTCAGGAACTGACTGCCTGGAACCCCTTGCCTGATTACTTACCTGGCATTGCTCTCAAGTACTCATCTTTAACATCTTATGCTTCCAGAGAAGATACCACATCTGCCTGAGGAACAGATAGTGCAAGTGATAAGGATACAAGGAAGCATGTAGAGACAAGCGTAACAGAACACGTGCCGATACATCTACTACTTTGTCAATAGCAAAAGTATCCCATATCATCAGGGTCGAACGTACTCTAGATTTGATGGACTTGTTTTGACCCTCAAATTCTTGACTATGCAAAATATGATTATGCTTTCTCAATGGAAAATAACAAACTAAACTATTTTGGTCTAAGGTTATTTTTCTATTTTGAGGTTCACTAATTTCTAAATTAAGATAATCTATCATAAACTACGGTCTACATTTCTCTAAAGTTACAGCTAATTGGTTTCTTAGAAACTCTCTTTCTTCTCTCAGGGTATTTAAAACTTGATATGTTGCTCTTTTTGCTTCTAAAACTTTATGCTACACTTTTGAGTTATTATATTTACGAATAAATGAGGATGTTCAAGATAACAAAGATAAAACTTCTGCTTCTTCAAAGTACTGCTAATTCTTTTGGATATATATGCTAATCTTCTCTCTATGCTATTCATAGTTGGATGTCTGGGACAATAAATACCTGGTGGTTGTGGCTGACAAGGTCTACAAGGACAATAATATATGTTGTTCATACAAAATAAACAAGTGTGATATCAGTTGTATTAATGACTTATGTCCTCAAAGTACTTTACTATTATAATTATACTATTAAAATGCTAAACTTGGCTCTGATACCAGATTCGTTAAGCAGGCCCGGTTAAATAGTCGGATGGTCATTATAACAACTAGACATGAAACCTTGCACATGGAACTCAACATGTTTTAGCATGACAACCACTCAGGCCTTAACGGCTGAACTCAGAGGTACCCTGGTTAATGTCCAGTTATTTGTATGGAAAACATTCAACTATAACAGAGTGCTCGAACAAAGTATGATCATCAGTTTGTGTTTCCCTGTTTTGGACTAGAAGTCTAATTAAACAAACACTAAAGAAAGAAAAGAAAACTTACTTAAGACTTGGAGATTGCTTGAATATGTACACTTGAACTTTTATTGATATATGAAATGTTTACAAAGATAGTTGTTTACAAGAAAGTGTTTACAAGGAAGTGTTTACAAGGATGCTATGACTCTACAAATGCTTGAGAATATGAAGATGGTGTGAGTATATGGTGAGAGTGGGGTGTTCAGGTGTTGGGATGTTGAGAGGTATTGAGAGGTTGTGAGGTGTATCTTTACAATGAATGGAACTCCTCTTATTTAGACTTAGTGAGAGTGCTCTGAAATAAAAATCTTTACAGATGTATGGTATAGACATCTCCTTGGTACTTGTCATCTTCTACTGTTGCTGAAATTATCATCACTGTTTCTGAAACATGGTCTGACTTATTTGTCATTTTTCTGTTTTGCATGTGAACTTGTTTGTCTTGATAAATGCATGTGAGCTTACTACATAGCTGTCTCCTGGAGCCCAATTTTTGGTTTTTCATGTGATATCTCTAAGATCCCCTTTTCCTTGTCTTCTTCTCCACGCCCATTTTGGGTATTATTAAAAAAATTTGTCCTTATGAAAGTGTTTGGGGGGTTTTGGTTAGTTTTCCAAATTTTAAATTGATAAGTTTATATATATGGATTACACATTAGCTCAAGTAAGAGTCCCAAGACACAAAAAGATATAATTTTAATATCTTAATGTGTAATATGAAAAAAATTAAAATTTTATGACTCATTTGAAAAATCATCTCAAATATGAAGAGCGTGAAATATAAACTTTTATTTTAATTTTCAAATAAATTTGTGTATAATATATGTCCGGCATAAGTGAATAATAATGCACTCCCCAACAAAGACTAAAAGTCAAGTTAGTTGATATTGTTGACCAACCAAAGGTGTTAGTTGAGACTTCCTTTCGCCTTATGAAATAATTTTTTCTATATTTTTTTTAAAAGAAAAAAAATGATAAATGGTGGCAAGCCAAGATTATCCACTCATTCTGGGCTCAGAAAGGCTATAAGGAATTTCACCCTGCTTGTGGCTACAGTCAAATAGATTCTTTAACTTAGAGCATAGAACAATTCAGACCATCGAATCTGAGACCTCTCACATTTTTTATTTATTAAAAAAGCGCGGTCCGTGCCTTTACCACTTAATTAATTTTTGTTTTTGTTTTGAAGAGCAGAAATTGTTAGTGCAAAACACAGCAGACTTGTTCATAAGTAAATAAGGAGTCAACCAGGAATCTGGATAAGAGAAATAAGACTACAGACTTCCTCCACTTGATCAAAGAAGTTTTCAAACAAAAAATATGCATTATCGCTAACCAAAAACGATGATGTGGCATCTGCCAAATTATTTAGTAACCAAAATCTTTGTTAGCAATATCATCTCATTTTTTTAGTTTCTAATACAATTGGGTTTATATCGAACTTTATGAATTTAAAAGATTTTGTCACTAAAGTTCATGGTTACTAATTTAAACTATATTTTTGTTAAAATGTTGAAAATTAAAATTAAAAATCAAAATAGTTAAATGCTTATTATACAATTATTGTATTTATTCCTTCTGACGACGTGACAATATTTTATTATATAAACATTATAATCAAACCATTTATACTCTTTTTGATCATTAAAATATCATATCTAAGAATCTCCTTTTTCTTTCCTGATCGAGATATTCTCTCATTCGCCTAACAGATTGATTGTATCATAAAAAATTTGGAGGCTAAAGGCCTCCAAATCAAATGAATATTCTATAAATATTATTTAGATAATGATAAACATAATTAATTTTTCAAATTATAATATTTTTGTACATTAAAATGATATCACGGGGCTACAAAAAAAGGACAATGAATTTTGAGGGACGTTCGCAACTAGGGCTGGTTTGGGTCGGGATCCCGTACTGAAACCCAAAACTCGGATCTTGAACCAATTCATTTCGGGATGGGATCTCAAAAACCAAAACTGAACCAAAATTATGGGATTCTCGAATATTTTTGGGGATTTCGGTATAGTTCGGGACAATTGCAGAAGTCCAAATTCCAAAAACCAATTACAAAAATCAAATCCAAATTGCAAAAGAAACCCCAATTGTAGAAATCAAATCCTAGAACAAACCTTAATTGCAAAAACCAAATCCTAGAACCCAATTTTCACACCCTAGAAATCGAATCTTAATTCGAAACAAAATTGCATCAACCAAAGAAAATTAGTTCAAACCAACCTGGTGTTGCTTCTGATTATGATACTAGTGAGTTTGTGCTTGGGGCCATCTCTTTCCTCCTCCTTCCTGCTTGTTGGATCTAATAAACCTGATTTACTTGTTGTTTGTATGGTGGCTGGAGCAAGATGAGAGGGTATGGTGGGGTGGCCCGAGTCGAGTCTCGAAGAAGGTGGTGGTGGCTAGGTTCGAGATCCATCAACGGAGTGGTGGTGGTCGCTAGGTTCGGGATCGACCGACGGAGTGGTGATGGTGGCTGGGTTTGAGATAGATCGACGGAGAATTAAAGGCGAATACTGACAAAGGTGGAGAATAAGGGAGGAGGAGAGACCGATGGGCGAAAAATTAGGGAGGAGCAGTCGAGAGAGAGAGTGACAGTGAGGTCGATAGAGGTTATGATTAATTATAAAGGAACGATTAAGATTAAATCTCAACCAAATCTAAAGGATTATAATAATTAAAACTATATATTTAATTATATATAAAAATTGTTCGGTCCGGTTTGGGATCCTGAACGAAGTCAGGTTGAACATCAAAACTCGGTACTGAAAGTTTCGGTTTGATTCTGTATGGGCTACCGAACTGTTCGAAATTAGTCGGTTTGAAAATTTTCGGTTGGGATCAGAAAATTCTGAATTTTTTTTTCCAGTCCTATCCGCAACACATGCAAATTGCAATGAGACAGACAGAATTGGAAGGTAGAAGCCAACCTGGACCATTTCTCATCACCACCTTTTTCAGTCAACACGAAAAAAAACGATTCATTCAACACTTGACCTCATTCACCCCCTACCAGGCTACCCAACCCCGAGTTATTTAATATTATTATTTATTAGTCCCTAATTACACGCCCTCTCTTTGAGAGAATTTTCAGTATTACGGTCATACGAGATGGTACATTATGTGTCGCTATATAAATGGTGAAATATGTGTGCTAAAAAATTAATAACTTAGAAAATAAAATTTCTCACTACTTACATAAAAACATGTAAAATATCACTTATGTTCTAGTTATAACTAAAAATTTCTCGTCTCCCCTCTTTTATCCAATTTCCCAGAACCATCCCCCCACCCTCTCTCTCTCTCTCTCTCTCTCTCTCCCCCTCCCTCTCTCCCTCCTTTATAAAACCCACCTCAACACTCTCAGCTTTCTCAAACCTTATCCGCTCCCACCAACAAAATAAAATTATAAAAATAAAAACCATTTTCTCTCCAATTATTTTTCTCCGACATGTACGGCGACCACGACCCGACGACTCCGATCCAAAAGCCCATCGTGATCCGTGAAGTCTGGGCCCACAATCTGGAATCCGAATTCGAGCTCATCCAAAACGTCATCGACGCCTACCCTTTCATCTCCATGGACACCGAGTTTCCCGGCGTCGTCTTCCGGCCCCCCGTCGACCCTACCAGGCCCTACTCCCGCCAGACCCTCCGGCCCTCCGATCACTACAGGATTCTCAAATCCAATGTCGACGCCCTCAGCCTCATCCAGGTCGGACTCACCCTCTCCGACTCCCACGGTAACCTCCCCGACCTCGGCTCCCCCACGCGCTTCATCTGGGAGTTCAACTTCAACGACTTCGACGTCACGCGTGACCCCCACGCTCCCGACTCCATCGAACTCCTCCGCTGCCAGGGCATCGACTTCGACCGCAACCGCTCCCACGGCGTCGACTCCTCGCGCTTCGCGGAGCTGATGATGTCGTCGGGACTCGTCTGCAACGACTCGGTGAGTTGGGTAACGTTTCACAGCGCCTACGACTTCGGGTACCTGGTGAAGATTCTCACGCGCCGGGACTTGCCCAGTGGCTTGAACGAATTTCTGAAAATTCTGAGGGTCTTTTTCGGAAATAGGGTTTATGACGTCAAGCACATGATGCGATTTTGCAAAAGCTTGTACGGCGGGTTGGACCGGGTTGCTAGAACCTTAGAGGTGGACCGGGCGGTCGGGAAGTGCCACCAGGCCGGTTCAGATAGCTTGCTTACATGGCATGCGTTTCAAAAGATGAGGGACGTGTACTTTTTGCATGGCGGTCCCGAGCAACACGCTGGAGTATTATATGGACTGGAAGTATGTTAATTAAAATTTTGACAAAAATTACAAGTATTTTAATTAATGTGAAAGGGGAAAGAAAACATGGTTAGTGTCTGTAAATTCTATCTATTGCGTTCCAAACTGGGGCAATTTATTTAATAAGATGAAAAATTCTTTTTAATTCAGGAAACTTGCTAAATATCCTAGTATTTTTAAGGGAACTTTTATGAAAAAGACTTGGGTTAAGTTTATTTTAATAAAAAATTATGCTATAATTTTATTTAATTAAAAAAACTTAAATTTTACGAAAAAAAATCCTTATATTTTAATAAAGAGGACAAAAGAAATTAAATTTTAATGAAAAATAGATAATTTTAATATTTTAAAAATTAAAAAAAAATAATTGACACGCGAACCTACGCATCCTCACACAAACTATTTATGAAACTTTCTACATTGTTTATGAAACTTAATTGTACTACATTATTTATGAAACTTACTACACTGTATATGAAACTTACGGCATTGTTTATGAAAACTAATGACACTGATTATGACTGTTTATGAAATTTAATGATACTACATTCTTCTCTCTCCTCTTCTTGAATTTTCTTGGCATATTCTCACATTCCAAACACATTTTCTTCTTCTAATTTTCTTCGATGCTCATCAATTTTTTTTCTATTTCTCTTCAATTTCTTAACTTTCTAAACCAATTACCTAATTTTCTTCTATTGTCCACCCATCTGCGGCTTCCTCTTCTCCTCCACCAAATGCAAATGTTGTGCCTTGCAAACACAACACTTTTAATAAATAAATAAAAGTTGGGCATAATGGCGTGAGGTACAAGGAGTGTCTCAAGAACCATGTAGCAGCCATAGGAGAGACTGCTATGGATGGCTGTGGCGAATTCATGCCCAATGGAGAAGAGGGCACATCGAAGCCCTCAAGGGCCTCAACTGATCTGCCTGCAACTGCCACAAAAAATAAGTTGAAGGTGAGTAGCAGCAGCTTTCCTCTTGGGATCATAATTTCCATCATACCATCAACAAGGAGGTTGGAGTTGGGAGCAATAAATTCTTATTAAATCATGGAGACAGAGGAGGACATTGCAAGAGTTTACTAGCACTACCCCAATACCTCCCTCCCCCACCCCCCCCCCCCCCCCCCCCGCCCAAAAAACACCAGATGATAATGTCTAACTACAATATGGGGATGTGAATGGTGGAGATAATGTCTAACTACAACATGGGGGTGCGAATGATGGGGTCTATCCCAGATCAGTATGATGAGCAAGAAGATCATCATCGTCGTTGTCACGGTGGCGGATCACGTATTGACACAAGTGTATGGAAATCGCAGGCTTTGTTGATCTTCAACTTCATTTGCTTGAATCAATAGGACTTTGAGGTCCGTTTGTATGTTCGGAATTTGGAGATTAAAATAGAGTTGAATTCTAAGAGATTTGAAGAGAGATGGATCTTTGATTGGAAAAAGATTACCGACTGACGGTTTGAAAAAATCGTTCCTCACATTATTCTTCTCTGTAAGTGGTGGATCACGTATTGACAGAGGTTCAGGACTTGCACGCGCTTTTGTTAGGTATTTTATTTTTATTTTTTTTCTTTCTCTTGTCCTTATAATTAAATAAAGTTAGTGGGTGGTTTTTGGTTAAAACTCAAAGTTTTGAAACCCTTTTCATTAGTTTTCTTTATTTTCAATGGGAGATGCATAATGTAGTAAATATTGGGAAAAATATTTCTAGAGTATACTTTTAATACTTAATTATGTATAGACACAACACTTTTTAAACATTTCAAGGAGTGATAAAATTTTAAATACAAAGGATGGCATCATGGGTACTTTTTTTGTTAGAATGAACTTCCGTCCGTTTAAAAGCATGGCTAACAGAGAGTACTAGCTTTGGATTCAATCGTTCATATTCGAAATCGTTCAATTTCCTTTTGTGTTCCCTCTATTGATGGTTTATGTTTAGATTTCAGCTTGAGTTTTATTATTTGAAGGTAAGTTTTGTTCTGATTTTATATTTGAATTTTCTTTTCGGGTTTTGTTCTGATTTCATGTGTTGTGCGATTTTGAATTTGTTCTGATTTAGATTTTGAACGAGTTTGTGATCTTCACGTTTTGATTGTTTGCATTCAGTTTTTTTTTTCCTGATCGAGTTTGTATTTTGCGACTTTATTTTTGCAGGCACTTTTTTTTTACGATTTTTGTTTTTGCGATTCAGTTTTTTGATTGAGTTTTTGGCAAAGGTGATTTTTCTTTCTTCATATTTGTTTGCATTCAGTTTTGATATTGAAGTATAGAGAACATGTATATCATGCAGAATCACATTAGTTATTTAAAAGGATAATGGATAAGGAATCAGTTTTTTCCACAAAATTTTATTTATGTACATTATCAGTTTAATTAGAATAAATTTATACTTTACGTAGAATCAGTTTATTACATTATTCATAATCAATCTTTTTTTAGGCATGATCAGTTTGTGATATTGTGGGGTGCGGGGGGGGGGGGGGGGGGGGGGGGGGAATCCCTAAGAAACATTAAGAATTTCAACGGTATTAACATTTATGTAAAATGAGTTCGTACATGATCAATTTTTATGCATAATTAGTTTGTGATATTGTTGTGTAGGGGGTTGGTGAGGAACCTTCCCTCAAGAAACATTTAAGAATTTCAACATTACTAACATTTATGCAAAATAGGTTTAAACATAATTAGTTTTACATAAAAAAAAATGTATGCATATATCTAATTATTTGTTTGTAGAATAAGTTTATGTGTTGTCATTGTGTTTATAATATATGTGTAGAATTAGTTCATACAAAATCAGTTTATACATAATCAATTTATAAAACATTACTTTATACAACATCAGTTTATACATAATCAATTTATGATTAATTTTTTTTCTTTTATTTTTGTGTGTAAATTATGTTTGTTGTTAAGGTGTTGAAGTGTGTATGTGAAATGGTGTAGTAGTTGTGCCACCTTATCCACATACTAGTTATGAGGATTTGTGTGAGTAATTAATTTCTAGGTTTCCTACTTTGTTGCTAGGATGGTTTTCCTTGAGATACTCAGGCCTCGTTTGGCAGCTCGGACTGTACTGACTATATTTGTCGGATAGGATAATTAGCCACCGGATAGTACTGACTAAATTAGTCGAGCGTTTGGTGCAGTATCAGACTAATGACCGTATTATTTATACTGTGTTTGGTATTATACCGGATGAATCAAACTTAAAATATAAATATAAATTAAATTAAATTAAAAAAAAAACTGAAATCACAACCCCCCCCCAACAAACTCCCTCCCTCTCTCTCTCTCCCTTCTTCTTCTTCGAGTGCTCCCCTAAACCAAACCCCACCACAAAGGCAGCAACAAGAAACCCCAGCAAAACCCACCTTCCAAATTTGATTTAACACTCTATCGGATAAAACAATTGATGATTCAAGAAAATAGGAAATAAAAAAAAACAAATTTTTACTAGTGAATTTCATCCTTGGATCTGCTCTTCAGACCTTCTTGCAGCCAAACCAGCACACGAACCCAGTATGCATGATATTATGAAATCACCGAAAAGCCAAGAAGTTGGAAAAATCTCCTAACCCATTTCTTCAACTGGGTTTGAATTTGCAACATACCCAACGCAGGGCGCACAAGCAACAAAATAACATACAGATCAAATTTTATTTTTTTTAGATCTGAAAACTGATAACCCTAAAATTTTAATTAAAACACAAATTTGCAATCAATTGAAAAAAAATTGGAAGAAAAATAGCAGGAGGAGGGCAGAACAGTGAGAGAAGAAGAAGAAAAATTGCATGAGGGCGGAACAGAGAAGTAGGAGGAGGAGAAGAACCTGGGAAAAATTGCAAGAAATATTGCAGGAGGGCGGAACAGAGAAGAGGAGGAGGAGAAGTTGCAGGAGGGCGAAATAGAGAAGGAGGAGAACCTGGGAAAAATTGCAGGAAAAATTGAAAGAAATATTGCAGGAGAGCGGAACAGAGAATGAGGAGGAGAAGTTGCAGGAGGGCAGAACAGAGAAGGAGGAGGAGGAGAAGTTGCAAGCGATGTGAGATGGGGAGAGCAAACGATTCGGGACGAAAGGGATGAGGACGAAGAGAGCGAGAGAGGCGTGCTTTCTACCCGACTAAATAATACTGTCGTTTTGGGCGGTATAACTAAGCGGGTATCAGCCGGATATAAGGGGTGGGCCCGGATTGTTTAATCCGGTGGTTATCTAATACGAACGGACACCAAACATCGTACTCCGTATTATTAATCCTATCCGGTGTCCTATCCGATGTACCAAACACGGCCTCATTATACGGTGGTGAAGCAAACTGTTTGTTAGAGTGCAATGAAGATATTCATACTCTTCCATTGGTGAATAATTTGATTTCTAATCCAGTTGTTGAGGTTTATGTTCATGATAAGAATAACATATCTATAGTTTCTATCAGTAGTCCATCGTCCTCTTATTTAAGTGAAACGATTAGGACTAGAGATAATAACTGATACTTGGGGCAAATATGGTTTTTATGAACCTCACCATTATGCAACAATTGAGTGGTAGAGTTATATTTCTTACGAGGGTCAAAGTTATGAAAATGGTGCAGTTCAGTTGTGTAGAAAACTGATACAATATTCTATTGCAGTTGGGTTTGTTTTCAAGTACACCAGGAATGATTGAAAGCATATTGCTGCTATTTGCTCAAAGAAACTATTTGAGGGGTGTTAATGACGTGTTCATGCTATTGTGCAACAACCCAATGTTTGTTTCATCATTAAAAAAATTAAATAATATTCATACTTGCATTGGACATATTCGTCAAAACGAGAATAAAATGTTTGGTCCTTCTGTTTTATCCTTTTTGTTGGTTACCAAAGTTCGTTTGAATCTGTCTATTAAGGCAAAAGAGGTTATGGGGGAAATGAAGGAGAGTTATGGTCTTGATGTTAAATACCATGTAGCTTGGTGTGGTAAATATATTGCATATAAAGAGGTTAATGGTGATGAAGCTCTCTCTTACAGATGTTTGTCTTGGTACCTTGATGAGTTTGTGCGTGCCAATGATGGATTCTTTTGTTCTCTAGAACTTGATAATGATATTAGTCGGTTTGAAAGGTTATTCATATCTTTTTGTGCACATATTAAAGGATTATAATGGTGTAGACCAATATTGTTCCTTAATAGAACGTTTTTGAAGGGCAAATATACTGGTACTTTTCTTGAGTGTTGTGCGAAAAATACAAATAATGGTAAATTTTTTTAATGTGATAGATTACAGATTCAATTTATTGTTTTTATAGTTTTGATATTATTTGCAGAATCAGTTTAATGTTTTGAGTTTTTGTAGAATCAGTTTGTGATATTGTTGTGAAAGGTTTTTTTTTTTCTTTTGTTTTTTTTTTTTAGGGGAAGAGGTGTGGTTGGGGGGACCCCCTGAGGAATAGTTAAGAATTTCAACATTCTTAACATTTATTCAGACTTGGTTTTCCATTTTTTTTGTAGAATCTGTTTTGTGATACATTTTTTTATTTATTTTGTGTTTTATACCAAGATTTTTCCTGTATGTTATGGTATCATGAACATAGAAAATGAAGACAATTGGATGTAGTTTCTTCAACATTTGGCTTGAGTATTAAATCATCAAAGAAGGAAGATCACATTCATTATGGACCAACATCATGGGCTTTTGAATGCTATTTGGAAATACTTCCCTACCGCTTCTCATGATTTTTGCATTATACATTTGAGGGAAAATTTGGAGAGGCGGTGTGCAGGTAATAAGTTTTTGAAGGATCAATTGTGTGATTGTGCATATGCATGTAGTGTTGAAAATTTGATAGAAATATTGTGAAAATGAGAAGTGTAGGTGGAGATATTTCTGATTCATTTTTTGGGGCAATCGATGGGATGAAATGAGTAATTCAATTGCAGAATAATTTAACTCAATGATTCTTGAAAAATGTTGCATGCCGATCCTGAATTTGATTGAATTGGTTAGGGGAAGGTTTCTGAAGTCTAGACTTAGTTGTTTTTGGCTTTTCTTGTCAATCTTGTAAACATGTACCACACATGCTCACTTTAGATCTTTGTTCCTCATATTAGACTTCAGGATACTTAGTATTGAAGTCTGAGCTATGGAAGATCAAAGTATATATGGTGTTGCCTTATCACATGTAAGGTTTGTACATGCATATGCATTTCACGTTTAGATTCTTATGCATTCAATCTAGTGAAGTTGTCCTGCTAGAATTGCTCGTTGTTTTCATGCGAGCTGGGCACACAATTTAAGGCCATCCACATGGGCTGATTGACACCGTTTATATAGGATTAAGGTTTTCACCATTGATATGCTCAGATTACTTTTCATTTGACAAGTGTTTTTTATTTTTTTTAATTTGTTTTATGTACTTTTGTCTGCTACAATCAAAAGTTTTCATTTAATAGGGTTGGAGAATTTCATTTCCTCCATGGTGTGAAATATTATTTTGTAGAGAGTGTATTTGTTTTTCTTATCCAACTCGGATCTCCTAGGAGCATCAAGCATTTTCTAGGTCTTTCTTCGTTGAATATTTATAGAACTATCCATGAAAAAGCTTGCTTAAATCTTCTTAGAAGCTCATTTGTTTTGGGTTAGATAATTCAAGAGAGTGGCATAAGCTCTTCGTGCCTCATCTTCTTATTTCTATGAAACCCAAGCTGCATATACCTTTTTTCAAGCATTAAACTTCTGCTAACTCACTCACAACGTCTTTGAAAAAGGTTTGTATTGTTCATGGTCTAGATCTTAGTTTCAATTTTTTATATAGACCTTCTTTTGGATTCTCAATTAGTTTCTTCTTTCAACTGTTTGACTAGAGAAACTGACTTGTTATTTGAAACCACACACCATATCATCCTCCTCATCATATCATTCTACATAGATTGTGTTGCTCTCGATTCCACAATGAGATTAGCTAAAGGGATGGAATTGCCTTGTTGTGAAGATATCTCAAGCTTGTGCAAAGTGAGGTTGCACAAAGGTATCAAGCTGCTTAGAATAGATCTAGGAATTGAGCTTGTGGTGGTACTTTGTATGAACCTTATTTGCACTAGTGGATTGGACTCTGTGGAGTCCCCGGTTTTTTAATCCATTGGGGGGTTTTTCTGGTCCAAACTGTTTGTTTTCTTTGTAGTTTAAACTTGTCCACATAACTTGATCTTATATCACATGCTATATATATATTATGTGACTTGTTTTATATGTGCTTGTTTTTAAGTTTTCACTGCATGATTTTGAGATATTAACTGCATGGGTTGTTAACTAGGTTAACTTATTAAAAATTGAGTTTTTTTGTTGGATTTGTGTTTGTATAACTACCACATCTGCACTTAGTTGACTAGTTTGTTTGACTAGTTTGTTTGACTAGTCAAACTAGTATATTTTAGATCATAGTTGCTATACATTCCGCCTGGTACCAACTTAATTGTATCAGAGCTTTGATCTAGATATACATAAAGTGATCTTTAGGAGTTATTGGTATTGGGTGGAATCTCACCATGGATCGTGATCGTATTGTTGGTTCTTGTAACTTGCCTCTGTTCTTTGATGGAACGGACTACGCTGCATGGCGTGAGAATTTTCAAATCTTACTAGAAGCACAAGACTTAATTGATGTTGATTATCTCACCTTTGAATGGAAAGCTCCTTTGAGGATTGTTGATGGTAAATTTGTGGTAAACGCTGAATGCGATTGGACTCTTAGTGAACTCACATCGGCCATGGCAAATAGAAAAACAAGGAATATCATTGTCACCGCAATCTCACCAACTCAGCACACATTCGCTATCACCACGACAAAACAAGTAAGGGACAAACTCAGAATCTTTCATGAAGGTGATAAACAAGTGAGGGATCTCAAACTTCAGATGATTCTCTCGAAGTTTGAGGATTTAAGGATGAAGGAGTCTGAGTCTTTTTTGGCTTTCTATGAACATAGTTGAAATGTTGACGAATGAAGCCTTATGTTGGGGAAAGCCTATTGATGAGACAACTATTGTACAAAAGATCTTGAAAACCTTGCATACGTGATTCAAAGCAAAAAAAGGCAGTTTTTCAGGAGTGTCAAGACTTATATGAGATCAAACTTGGAAAGTTGGTTGGTAAACTAATCACTTATGAGATGGAGCTTGACATGGAAAAAGGTGATTCAAAGAAGAGAAAAGATGTTGCTCTTCAAAGTGTGGAAAATACCAAAGTTACCTTTGAACCTTGTGATTAATCCCTTGAAGACGATCTTGCTTTGTTTGTTAAACAATTCAGAAGGATTCTCAAGAACAAAGGAAGGGAGGTAAAAAAAAACCGGGGCGGTCATAAAAAGATTTCAAGTTTCAACCTCAAGGTAAGTTTACTTTTGGTAGAAAGTAAGGAAAGTTTGGCAGTAGTAGGGACTAGGGGTGGGCATGGGCCTGGCCGGGCCCAATTTTGGAGGAACCGGACCTAACCCGGCCCGTTTCAAATGGGCTGATTCGGGACGGGTCCACGGGTCCAACTCTTTTTTTTTTTTTTGTAATTTATATACTGCACAGCAACAGAGACATGTTTTAGAAAATTACAAGATCTGTTTCACAAGCTTCTACACACATGAGCTGTTTTTTTAAATTGAGGATGCACTGCATATCAATTCTTATATATTCTTATACACACACACACACATATTAATAAACCGGATGTGGGAACTCGGCAAGTATCATTATCAGTCACCAATAAGGCACTGAACTCAAAACTATATAAATCCTTATGTAATGGACTGTACAAATTCACTGAATTTCGAAATCCTCATCAACTTCATCTCTTCAACTAGTGAAAGAGTACAACCATACTATTGTTTGGCATCATATAGAGACTAAGAAAAGAGGAAAAAATGAAAACAAAGAAAAGAGGAAAAAATGAAAACAAAACATTTTCCTTTAATAATAACAATATTACAATAACACCTTGACAAAAGGATACACAGACCCTTGATCCTATCATTGTAAAATAAAAGGCTAGAAGAAGTATGATTTGACATAGCCTAGTCTCCCACTAAAACAAATGACATTTTTGCATTCAACGGACAACACTAGATTTCATTAACCAAACATAAATATAATCGTAAAAGAAAGGCAAAATTAAATGTACCAGTAAATGAATGAAGTTCTATAGCCAATTTTGCACCATGTCTCAATGCCAGTTCAAGCATCTGTGGTACTTGAGCTAAACAAAATGTGACAGATTAACCACAATAGCAGAACCTCATCGGCCGTAATAATACATCGAATCTGCTCTAGATTAACCACAATAGCCTTTTCTCTTCCAAGGATGGTTGAAGATACATCTTATATAAAGCTTTGAATGTAAATTCATCTATGAAGAACATCATATAAATTCAATCTACAAACTCATCTTTGACTTACAAACATCAAGATTGCATCTTCAATTACCAATTTTAGTTCAAAAATAAATATCTTCAAAAAATTGTAACAAATTTAAATACCAACAACTTAAAATCTACAATCTATAAGCAGATCCATAAAATTCAAAACCAATCGAAAAGTTTCAGCAAGTAATCAAATCACAGCAGTTCATATAATGAATCGAAAAACTTATGCAATCACAGCCCCAAAAAACCTAAATTCCCAAATCAGAAACCCTAATTCATAAATTACCCAGGGATTTGCAGAATGATGGTGGTGTTCTCAATGGCAAGGATGGTGTGGTGGTGGCCAGAACTCGCGATGGTGTGGTGGTGGTGTTCTTCCCCAATTGATGTCGACACAGTCTCAATGAGTCAAGTCCAGTAGGGGTGGGAGGGAGAACGAGAAAGTGGGGGGATGGACGGAGATGACGCCTTATCGAGGCCTTAAACGAGAGATGAGAGGAGATTCGGGGAGTGAGTGCGACTGTACGAGGTTTGAGAGAGTCGGAGAGACAGGTCTGAGAGAGTCAGAGAGATGGACTCTGATATATGTTTTAATGCAGAGATTTGATCAATGGACTAGATTAAATCTCATATTTTTCAATGGTGGAAACGGTCCAGGCCGGGGACTCGTTTCCTCAGCAATTAGAACTCGCCCCGCCCCACAAATAACGTGGAAGCGCCTCGTCCCGTCCCGTTTCAGATTTAAAAAAATTGGACCCACCCCGTACCCCCCCCCCCCCCCCGAACTGCTTGGACCCGCCCCTACCCCCGGGTCCATGCCCCATTTGCCCACCCCTAGTAGGGATAAGCCTTTTATTAGTGAACCCCGACCATGTTTCTTGTGTGGTGGCATTGGACATTGAGCTGCTGGGTCTGCAAACAATAGGAAGCCAAATCGAAAACATGGGAAAGTAATGATGGCTACTTGGAGCGAAAGCGAAAGTGATGGATCTATGTGTTTTGACAAGTCATCAGGTGATGAAGAGAAAACTATTGCTTTTGTTGCCTCAGTTAAAAAGGTATATCCTAGTGATAATGAACTAGTGTTGAATGATATTGAGGAGTTGATGTATGATGAGCTATGTATCAAGTATGACTCACTTTTTGGTGACACTTGTGTTGCTAAAGTGGATAATATTGAGCTGTTCGGAATGTCTCTGAGTTGTAGAAAGAAAATGAGTCACTCCGACTAGTTAGAATGGAATTGAGTGAAAAAGTGGTTTCTCTTGAGGATCAAGTCAAGTTTCTAAAAGAAATGGGCTTTTTTTAGTGATGACAAAGAAGAAAATGATGAAATTGTTGCTGCCCTTGAAGCTTAAGTTCATGACCTAAATAAATCTTAAGAAAACTTGTTAAATCAAGTTCATGTATTAAAGGCCAACAATGTAATGTATCATAATGAAAATTTAAAGCAGTTGGCCGAGCTGAATGTGGCCAACAACAATGTCATTCGTCTTACAATTGGTGCTGAAGGAATTGACCAAAAACTGAGTATTAGGAAACCATATAAAGACAAAAGTGGTCTTGATTTTATTGAAAGTGGTTCAAGTTCTATGGCTATTAAGACAAAGTTTGTGAAGGAATCAAAACTTGTGTCTTCTAATGTCAATCCTAGCTCAGAGAACAAATTCATTCCCACATGTTATCACTGTGGTGAAGTGAGTCATATCCGATCAAAATGTTGGAAGCTTTACTCTAGAAAGAATGACTTTGAAGGATCAGGTTGATCAATTAGTCGTTGATGTCAACAAAAATGCACAACTTATTTAATCATTCAGTTTGAATCATGTGGTCCTCAATGCACTTTCAACCACCAAACCAAATGCTTGGTATCTTGATAGTGGGTGTTCTCATCATATGTCTGGGGACAAAGATGCCTTCTTGTCACTTGTTCCCTTTAGTAGTGGTGGTGTGGTATTTGGTAGTGGCGACAAATCTCAAATCATTAGGAAGGGTGCTGTCAAGATCCCTGGTCTTCTCCTCAGCTAAAAAATGTTAGCTATGTAGAAAGGTTGAAGTCAAGCCTCATCAGTATTAGCCAGTTGTTTGATGAAGTATCTGATGAAGTTTGCTTCTCCCAAAGAGGTTGCCAAATTGTGGATGAAAATGGGAAGAATATGTTTGTCCTACCAAGATTCGGAGACAATTGCTACATTCTTGATGCTTTTAAAGTTGGTGAATATTCAAAGTGCAACAAAGCAATTGATGAAACTAGGGTATTGTGGCATAGAAGACTTGGTCATGTCAACTTCAAAGATCTTAAAACAGGATCTTTAAAAATTGTCCAAACATGAGGTTGTAAGAGGTCTACCATATCTTTTTGTCTCTGAGTCCCATGTTTTTGGATCATGCCAATTAGGAAAGCAAACTAAGGTGGCCCACAAGAAAGTAACTGATATTGGCACGTCCAAAGCTCTTTAATCAGTGCATACATGCCTAGTTAGACCAATCTAAACCTTGTTTATTGGTTGGAAGAAATACATCTTGGTAATTGTGGATGACTACTCTAGATTCACTTGGGTATGCTTTAAGAGAGAAGTCCGACATTTTTCAACAATCTCTTACTGTGTATAAAGTGATGTTGAATGAGTCTTTATCCAATCATCTTGCACTAGTCAGAGTTCAAACTAATGATGGCTCTAAGTCCTCCAATGTGCACTTCGATGATTTCTGCTCAACAAATGACATCAAGCATGAGTTCTCTGCTCCAATCACTCCTTAACAAAATGGAGTCGTTGAGAGGAAAAATCGCGTTCTAATTGAGACGACAAGGGTGTTGCTAAGTAGTAAAAATATAACGAAACACTTTTGGGCCAAAGCCATGAGTACAACTTGCTACATCTCCAATCGTGTCTTCTTTAGACATGGCACAAATGTGACTCCCTATGAACTCTAGAGAGGTAAAAAACATTTGGTTAAGTACTTTAGAGTTTTTGGGAGTGTTTGCTATATCTTGAGAGATCACGAACACCTACCAAAATTCGATACTAAAAGTGATGAAGGAATTTTCTTGGGCTACTTCAATATAAGCACGACTTATAGGCTTTACAATCTTCAAACAAAAACCATCATGGAGTCCATTAATGTCAAAGTGGATGACTTTGATGTTCCTTTTGCTCCTTATATTGGACATGGAGAAGTGTTCTCTCCTCCCTTAAAAGAGAACAGTGATGCTTCTGGTGAGTCAATTGTGTTGTTAGAAAGTGACTGAGACATTCAAGTAAGTACTGATCAAGATTCCCCTATCACGCTCAAGGACAAGCCAAAATGGGCCAAAAGTCATTGATATGAAGAGATAGTGGGTCCTGCTGACAAAGGTGTTAGAACTCGAAGACAAATTGCAGGTGAAGTTGGTCATATGTGATATGTCTCTCAAACTGAGCCAAGAATACCAAAGATGCTTTGACTGATGAGGAATGGATCTTAGCCATGCAGAAAGAGCTAAATCAATTTGATAGGAATGAGGTTTGGTTCCTTGTAGATCATTCATCAAACACAAATGTTATTGGCACCAAATGGATATATAAGAACAAGTCTGATGAGTCAAGAAATGTTATTAGAAATAAGGCCAGACTTGTTGCACTAGGATACTCTCAACTCGAAGATGTTGATTTCGATGAAACCTTTGCTCTTGTTGCTTGACTTGAATGTGTTAGACTCTTTTCAGCCATTGCTTGCCATTTGAAGTTCAAATTGTTTCAAATGGATGTCGAAATCACTTTCCTTACTGGGTATCTCAATGAAGAAGTCTACGTGGAACAGCCAAAGGGTTTTGAGGATCCTCACAATCCAAATGGTGTGTACAAATTGAGGAAGGACCTATATAGCTTGAAACAAGCTCCACGTGCTTGGTATGACAACGTTTCTTCTCATCTTGCTCTTGAGTACACTTGTGGCTTAGTTGATAAGACACTATTCGTTAAGAATGTGAAATCTCATATTGTGATTGCTCAAGTATATGTGGATGACATTGTTGTCGGCTCCACCTTAGATTCTCTTGTGAAACAATTCATCAACATGATGACAGGTGAATTTGAAATGAGTTTGGTTGGAGAGATAAACTACTTTTTAGGACTGAAGTGGCAATGATGTTTATCAAACGTTGTATAGAAGTATGATTGATAGTTTGCTCTACTTGACTACAAGTAGATTGGATATTGCTTTTGTCGTTGGGGTGTGTGCTCGCTTTCAAAGTTGTCCTAAAGAGTCTCATTTGTTGGCCGTCAAGAGGGTCATTAAGTATGTTAGTGGAACTACCAATTTTGGCTTGGACTACACTCTTGACACCAACACAAATCTTGTTGGTTATAGTGATTCCGATTGGGCCGAATGTATTGATGATCGAAAAAGTACCTCCGGGGAACTTTTTATCTTGGAAACAACTTGGTGGCTTGGCATAGTAAGAAGTAAAATTGCATCTCTTTCTCAATCGCACAAGCCGAATATGTTGTTGTGGAAAGTTGTTTTACTCGGTTGATGTGGATGAAGCAAATGCTCAATGACTATAGGATCTCTCAATCTACCTTTCTCATATATTGTGACAACATGTGTGCAATTGACATCTCAAAGAACCCCGTCCAACATTCAAGGACCAAACATATTGACATACAACATCATTTCATTAGAGATCTTGTGGAAGGTAAAACTCTTACCTTAACCTTTGTGCGAACAGAAAAACAGCTAGTTGACATTTTCACAAAAGCTTTGGATAATTGAAGGTACGAAAATCTTCGACGGTCTATTGGTATTTATGCTATTAATTAAATAGGTTGAATATCTATGCTTCCAAGCCTTGAAAGTATGTTTTGTCTCTGCGCATGGTTCTTTCTAGTCTATCAACTTGTTAGATAATTCTATATTTCTCTCTGTGTGCATCTCTTAACTGTCGTACAATGTTAGTAATATGTGGATTAACCTTGGCTAATTATTTGGTCTCTGATATCCTCACACAGCCTAAGACAACCTTGATCGTTGCGAAAAAGCATTGGCCTTTGTTGAAGTTCAGCTTCCTATGTCAGTATGTACGACAAACTTTTTGGTCACGTTATATAGGGGCGTTGCAATCCTTGGTACTTCCCAGTTATTAAATATCTAGGAAAAGATGTGCGAATAATGTACTAAAATTTGAAAATACTTAGTACCAAAAAATGTACTGTGATTACCATATATGAAAATGATAGAAAATTGAGGAAAGGAAAAAAAATTATACGAATGAAGAATGTTGACTATGTACTATCTTCGTTGTGCTCCTCTTTAATTTGAATTTATTCTAATACATTTACTATGCATTGGCGTTAATGAAGATGAATTATGCTACATGTATTTTCATTAAAACTTGACATCGTTGTATCAGTCCGAATACAGGCTCTGACTTGTTTCATTCACCATTCGATTCATGCAACTTCTGTTTTTTTTTATTTTTTTATTAAATGCGTGGGGAGATTTGAACTAGAAGCCTATGTAAACATTAGGAAGAAAACAACTATGGACATCCAATTTTTTCTTCTATGCACCCATGTCTATCTTAAAGCCCACTTTGTTTTACGGCCTTTCCTTAGGCTATCCAAAATAATTCGATAATCTTCCAAGACTGCCTCATTTGACTAATGACATTCTTTCCAAGAATAAAAAATCATCGATCAAGGTCAGCATATGATTAGGAGAGCTTGCTCGAGTCGCTGTGGAGTTAGCAGTAAGAATACAAAAGATAAGCGTAGCTTCGTTAACATTTAATCAAGAGGGATTCGTGGCAGCCTATTTAACAATATTATTTTTGGTACGACGTAATGGTGGTATTATTCTAGTGGCGGAGACACATGAGGACTAGGATAGGCCTGGGCCTCTCCGACATTTTCTTTGTTTTATATGTTTTTTCTTGTGTTTGTTAGCTTTAATTTCTGTTTGTGTGCTTTCCATTAAGCATTATGTAGTTAATTCACCATTTTGCGTGCATAATGTTGTTTAAAATGTTTATACTGAAAGAAAAATCACACATTTGCATTTTTGAGCAATGATCTATAATGCTTGTTCAACTTTAATGTAGTAATTGTTTTTTAAGCAAAACTTACGAACAAGTTCAGTGCTTAAGGTATTATTACGTCAATGCTAAATTATTATTTTCATGACTCCATTGTTGTCGTCTGATTCAAGTTTTCCATTCCTATACAAAAGTTAACCCTCAAATCTTCTCTCAGTGATAAATTGGCAATGTCAGGGCTTAGCGGTTCCTCTTAGCTTTAATTTCTAGCTCCGCCATTGCTTAATTGAATAGCTAAGTAATGATGAAAAACTACAAGCATCTTGTGATGGCTAAATTTGAAGTCAAAATTGCAGGCGACGAAGCTAGTAACAGTCAAATAGTGTTGAGCTCTTGAGAGGTTAATCTACATGTTGTAGTTGTTGAAGGTTTGTAGAGTCATATAATATGATTTTGCTTCGGACACTAGTGTGCATCACCACCCACCAAAACTTCCCATTTATTACCATTGATAAGTGAAGCTACGATGTAGTACTTGCATGTTGTCAAGTGTAGCTTCATTGGTTATCAAAGCTTGTGACTTCGGGGTTTTTGTAAATGTTGGAGTAGAAAATGCATGAAGCTTTTGAATAACCCAAAATTAGCTTCATAGTTGAAGGATATGCTAATAATACTTCATATTGCATGTTGCAAATTAAGTACTGAAGAGTTGAAGCTTTTATGTTGCTTGAAGCTCTGTAGAAGCTATATAAATTGATTGACCTTCTAACCGTGCCTTTGAGGATCCACAATGGAGTTGTGGTGTTTGCGTTGTTGAAGAGGAAAATGTCCGAAGCATATTCAGGAGGGTTGAAGAGCTTTGGCGAGCGACTGCTTCACATGTTGATGACAATAATCTTGTAAAAGTTTGGCCTTTGTTTACCATATGTAGCTTTCTGGAGCTTCAGACTTTTCCAAGAGACATGTAAACAATATGATGTCGAAGCATTACACATGCACTGAAGCCTTTTGTTGTCTTCTTGAATCATCACACATTGTTGAAACCCTTGTTGATTTGTAATAAGACTTTACTGTTGACCATAACCCTTGTTGGGCTTAAGTGCTCCCTTAGTTAAATTCAGCTGAGTTTGTCTACGCCTTTTCCAAGTTGTAAGGCTTGAAAGTTTTTGACTGCTTATGAATGTTAAGAATCCACAGGTACAACTTGTACCGTTCTTCACCTAGTTGGTTAAGAGAGGCAAGTTCTTTCATCACCTACTTGGTGAGAAGAGTGGCAAGTTGTCGAGGCACAAATGTTTATTAAAGTACTAGTTATATCCTCCACCACCTAATTGGTGATACGAAAGTGAGTTTCTCCATCACCTAGTTGGTAAGAAGAGTGGCAAGTTGTCGAAGCTCAACATTGATTAGAGTACTGGTTGTACTCTTCATCACCTGGTTAATTAGTGATATGAAGGTGAGTTCTTTAATCATCTAGTTGGTAGGAAGAGTGGCAAGTTGTCGAAACTCAAAATTGTTTCTTAGAGTACTGGTTGTACTCTTCATTACCTGGTTGGTGATACAAAGATAAGTGCCTTCATAACCTGGTTGGTGGAAAGAACGGCGAGTTACCAAGGCATATTATAGCACATGCCGAAAGGCAAAAATGTATGTTGACACCCTTTCGTAGCTCAGTTGGCTTATATATGAATGAGTTGAAGGGTAGGATGTTTATGTTGATTGACATAGGTGATGCTTACGACATGAGGGATGTTCATGACATGCATGTTGTTTATGAATGTTGTGCTATGCATGAAGGAAATCCGTTGTTTAGATATGTGAACCATGTTGGTTATACCATTTAGTTTCACTTACTTTGTGTTGAAGTACATATATTGAAGCTCTAAGTTAGAGTATAGAGATAGGTCAAAGTTAGACCAAGTGTTCCCATATTAGAAACACAAAAGACTTAGACAAAGTTGTTTGAATTGCCTTTTCATTAAATATTTGTCAAATGACTTGTGTTACAAAAGATCCCAAACGGTTGAAGGTTGAAACATTTGGAAAAGTGAGGCTTGACCCTATGGCTATAGCAGTTGAAAATACGTTCACCCCTGATTGTCTTGATACGAACCTTTATCCCTCTTGTTGTAATGAGCTTGCAGGATGCTAAGTGGGGCATGAAGGGATGCACAGAGTGTCTAAATCGACAAAACCTTCTCACTTGTTAGAACTTGACCTTCATTCCCCACTTGTTGATAGGGGTTAACCATAAGAGGGTTCCCTTAGTATGTCCTTGCCTCGACAAAAACACGATTGTAAGCTTACGTCAACACTTCAAATAAGTCTTCAAAGTATTGGCAATGATCATGTACTTGTAGAAGCATTCACGCATGCTTACCGTGAAGGTCGTGAGTGTAGTTTTGTCAATAGCCTTAGCGCAGGGAGAGTACTCATGGCTGAAGTGACCGATATATTCACGCAATGACTCGTCTGATTTTTTAAGAATGGTGTATAACTCATTAGCGGAGTGTAAGCGATCAGCTTCAAAGATGTGTTGAGCCACGAAGATTTTTCTTAGCTCAACGAAGGAATCTACTATATGAAGTTAAAGACGACAATACTAATTAAGAGCTCCATTGGAAAGAGTGAAGTGAAAAATGAGACATCGTTCCTCATCAATGTGTCTTTGGTAAGTCATGGTGGATTCAAAGAAGTGGGTATGTTCAATTGGATATTCCCTCCCAGTATACGATTGTAAGCCAAGTTTTTGTTTCGTTTCTCCTTGTAGAAGGGTGCAATGGATCTTCCTTGTTAGAGCACTTGGCCTTGGCTGATTCCAATAAGGTATTTTGGTGTGACGCTCGGCCTTTACCTTGTTCACTTCATTGAGGAGCTGCAGGATAAAAGGGTCTTGAGTAGAGTCATGCACCATTGGAGCCCTCGTCTGAAAGTTTCCATCTCTTGAAAATAGGGAGGTTTGGTTAAAAACCTGTGGCCTTTTCTTGGATTCAACATATTGTATGTCAGGATGAGCTTGTCCAAAGTCCCCTAAGTCTCATACGCTCTCTTGTTCCTCCAAAGCTTGTCATTCCCTCCTTAGGTTGGTAGTTGACCTAGGATGTGGTAGGGGACCGAACCCTAAAAAACCCTTGGGTCATTGATTTTTGAGCCTATGTGGATGGGTTTTTCTCAACACTGCCTCAAGAAGTCTAGACAGTCACGATAAACAACTTTTGATCCTTCAATTTCTTCTGCAAGGAGATGTCTTCTTCCATTTCTCTTGCTTCAGTTTGAATGGGCTCATGAGACTCTGTCTAGCTTGATGAAGCATATCGAAGAGCTTCTCATACTATTTTGAGCTTTAAGCTCTTCGATTTTAGTTCGAAGAACAACCCTCTTTCTTTCCTTTCTTTGCTGCCTCACGCTAGGCACGAGAGGGGTGTCGTTCTGCTTGCTGTATATTATTATCTCAATGTTAAATTATTATTTTCATGACTCTGCTATTGTCCTTTGATGTCATGCCCTAGACCTGAGGTCGGCGAAAAAAATTTAACCCCGTGCCCGATGCACGAGTAAAAGTAAAAATAAAACGAAAACGAACTTTTCTTATACCAATTAACTCCAAAATCTTTATAGGGTGTACATAAATAATAATAAAAATCTTAATCCCTTGTTTAACACAACCTTAGCTTGTCTAGTCCTTGTCTTTCCAAATAACTCATCTGAAAAATAAAAACGTAAGGGGTGAGCAACAACCACCGTCGCTCAGTGAGTATGATACATAATATTCTAGTCAAGCGATGCTGTTTTACACACACTAGAAATTGCAATAATAATATCAAAACTTTAGCCATGTAGTGCCATATCACATTGTCCCCTCATGTGTTCATTAAATTGTAACTCACCCTGTGACCCCTAAAGGCCATTCTACCCTAATGTCCTCGTCTGCAGTTTACATTTATCCCTCGGATTAATGCAACACCAAAGTACTCATGCTCCATGAACATTTCCAAATAATCCTCATATCAAACATTTCAACAAATCTAACATGCTTTGACTTGAAATAGAGAAATATTTGAAAATAGTATAAAATCACTTGATAGCTCATGGTTTTCAGTTATTAGAAAATAAGAAAATTTTGAACACATTACATAAACCACTCACTTCAGTAATCCAAGCTTTGGCAAGACAACCCAACTAACAATCTCCACATATACCAAACCCTAATTTTCCTTTCTCTCTTTCCATATATATATATATATAGGAAATGTTTAAGGGAAGGGATGCCCATTTTTTATAAAAATAGGGATTAGTTGTGGGGTCCACTCTACATCGAACTTTAACAATCTAAATCGTCTATTTTTCAAGTTGCACCTCATAGATGATCCTTGCAAAATATTAGCCAAATTGGAAATGTTTAAGACATCTAATTAGGTTCAAAGAAATTAACGAATACTTTGTTATATAAGAAAAAATGAAATTTTATCTTGATAATTAAATAGGCAAATGGTTTCGGATTGAATTGAATTTTTGCAAGGATGATCTATGAATCGAGACTTACAAAATAGACGGTTCGGATTGTTGAAGTTCCATGTGGAGTGAGCCCCACACCTAATCCCCATTTTTTTATAAAAATGGGATCCCTTTGCATAAAGGGCCTACACACACACATACACACATATACAAGTGTGTGTGTGTGTGTGTATAAACATCTCAATCTTATATATATATATATATATATATATAAAAGTGTGTGATAAGCTTGCTCATGGATAACTTAAGCCATTAATTCGACAGCTCCTACTATAAAACAGAGTCATACACACACATGTTGATTGCATGCTAATTCAAGACCACCTCCAGCCTAGTTCTTCCAACTCAAAAGCTTAGTCATCATGCCACCTCCTAATATAATGATAGCAATGTGTAGGTTGATACTTAACAAGGTTCTACTCTGCCATGGAAACGTGTAGTATTTGCTCCACCTCAAGCAACTAAAATTCTCTCATGCTAATATAAACACTTGCTTAATTGTTAAAATGCCAACACTAAATCCAACTAACAATTAAGCCTTGCGTAATATCTCTTTGGAAAGATATCCCAATTCGGCTACAACTAAATTCAATGACGGTGACAAATCGGCCCTCGAAATCCTTACACAGGCCCAAGATGAGCTTGTTCGTTGCCAAAGAGCATTGGCCTCTTTTGAAGTTCAGCTTCCTATGCCAATATCTACAACGAACTTTTGGGTCATGTTATATAGGGATGTTGCATTCCATGTTACTTCCCAGTTATTAAATGTCTAGGAAACGCAAATAATGTATTAAAATTTGAAAGTACTTGCATACCAAAAAAATGTATCTGTGGTTACAACAAATAAAAAGGATAGAACTTTGAAGATGAAATTATGCTAGATGCATTTTCATACATTCACTTTACATTGGCTTTAATCAAGATGAAATTATGCTAGATGCATTTTCATTAAAACTTGGCATCACTGTATCAGTCCGAATACAGGCTTTAACTTGTTTCATTCACCATTCGATTCATGCAACTTGTGTTTCTTTATGAAAGAGGTGTGAAGATTTGATTCAGCAGTACTACTTTAGTTTGCAAATTCACTAAAAACTCAATTCTCTTTAGATTGTCATGAAAATTTTTAGGTATGCACTAGACATATATGGTTACTATTTCGAAAAATTTCATGATTTTAAAAATTTTATAGGCGAGCCAAAAATGAATTCGAAAAGAGAGGTTCTTTAGAAACTGCAGAAAATGTTCAGTACAGAAATGAGATTACAAATTCAGCACATATTCATTGTTCATCCGATATGCATGAAAACTTTCAGACATAAAGTAAACATACAAATCTGTTAATTCCCAAAATTTCATAATTTTTCAGACTTTACAAGTGTACTAAAAGAAAATTAGAAATGGGATGTGCTGCAGAAACGGCAAAAATTCTGCAGTACATACAGGAGACTAAACAATTCACCAAAATTTCACTCTTCCTCCAATGTGCATGAAAATTTTCAAAAATGAATTAGACGTATAAATTTACTTTCACTAAAAATTCCATAATTTTTTCGATTTTAAAAGTTGGCTAAAAATAAAATCTAAATGGAATGTGCTGCAGAAACCGCATAAATTCTGCAGTACAGTCTCGAGATTAAGAATTCACCAATAATTCATTTTCAAACCAATGCTCGTGAAAATTTGCATATTTAAAATAAACATCTCAATTTATATCATACTAAAGTTTCATGAATTTATGAGTTACATTGGTATATCAAAATAATATCACAAACAGACAATTCTACAGAAGTCTGCAGAATTCCAGCAACATGGTATCACACTTAAAAATTTACCATAAATCCATTTCTTGTCCAAAAAACGTCAAAAAATACCAGCATCTACAATCCATTTAATATTACAACATGACCGAATTTCATAATATTTGGAGTTATGGAAGTCTATCAAGCCTAGGTTATTGACATGAATGAGTTTCCTTTTAATGAGACTTTAATGGAGTCATACCCCTATAAGATTATAGTTTGAAAACACTATAATTTAGCATGATTAATTTTGACAAAATTTTAGGAAAGAAATAATTCACACCACAATTGAATCAATTTATTAGAAATTTGAAAACCCCAATACGAACCGACTGAAAGCAATTCATAATAATGTAGTTAACCACACATCAAAATTATGACAGCAAGCAATCCTTCGTAATACAATAATTTGTTTATATATACGTAAGTTGCCAAATAGTTTCATCGGTTCATCAGAAAACAAACAAATTGGGAATGCCTTTTAGAACATATTAATTAACAATGCTAAATCCAAATTTTAAATCATGAAAGCATGAAATCCAATACAATATTCATCCAGAAAACTCACATCTGCAAGGATTAATTTAATAATTTGACAGAATCGTAACAGAGAACAGTCCAAAATATAAGCAAACTAACCAAAAATTTTAATTTTTTTTAAAAGGCTAGATTTTGCAACGCAATAAGCGGAAGCGTAAATTCTCAACTCAATCAATTTTGAGATGGAGAAATAAATAAGAAAATAAAGGTTGATTGCCCAGAATCAACAATCTTTATCTAATTCTCAATTTAGTTGGAACCAAAAGCTTAATTTTAACTCAACCAAATTAGGTAGATTAAATTGCACGATTTCGTACCTTTCCAGAGAGAATTCTTACCGAATAACGCCGAATAGATCTAAAAAGCCGCTATTGAGGAGTTTTGCAAGAGAGCTAAAGACTTCACACGCAAGAGAGAAGACCCCATACTGTTTCAACGCCCTATCTCACCTCTTTTTTTTTTTTTTTTTTTTTTTTTTTTTTAATAATAATGAAATAGAATTATCACAACTAAATCGATAATAAGAGGATTATATAATAAATCCAAATATCATCCAGCATTAGGTTTGGTCAAATGCCATCAAAACCTGCACTTAGTTTACTATTTTTTTTTTTAATAATAATGAAATAGAATTATCGCAACTAAATCGATAATAAGAGGATTATATAATAAATCCAAATATCATCCAGCATTAGGTTTGGTCAAATGCCATCAAAACCTGCACTTAGTTTACAAATTTTTTTTTTAATAATAATGAAATAGAATTATCGCAACTAAATCGATAATAAGAGGATTATATAATAAATCCAAATATCATCCAGCATTAGGTTTGGTCAAATTCCATCAAAACCTGCACTTAGTTTACAAAATTTCATGCAATTAAAAAAGAAACCATGTCATATTGCAAATTCGAAACGAAATTTTCTTTTCACTGTGATGTACGAAAACAATACTGACCTTGATTATATACATGCTTTTATTTTTCCACAAAATATAAACATACTAAACTTAGTCATTACGCGAATTGATACAAAATTGTGGAAGCATGTTAATTGATTTCATAGGATAGAAAGATAGAAATCAGCAAACCAAAACAATATTCTGTAATCAAACAATTACCTTTAATCCGAACCCCAAGCTTGTTGTGCGGCTCTTAAACCACATGTAAGACATATTCTGAAATCACAACAACAAAACATTAGGATCACGAACAAATCAAATTAATATAAAATAGAGATGAACTAAATATATTGAACTTATCTGTAGAATACGAAAGACATGGCTCTTCAGTTCACAAGGTTGCCTTCTTCCAATACTCCAAAATATCCCTTTACTATGTGAATAGGTTTTAGTATTATGAGGAATTCAACGTATGGAAGCAGGGACTTAACCTAGTATTTATATATACCATTGGGGTTCCTTATTAGCCGGCCTATTAACAGCTACGAAAATCAAACCCTAACACTTAAGTGATTGAGTCCTACCATGATTCTATATCTTTGTAGAGAAACCTATTAGATTTCTTTGAGGTCAATTGCAAAGGTTAAGACTTCATAATCCTTATTTTACTAGGACTATCAAATTACTTATGTCCTTAACAACTCAATAAACAAGTGGCTTACAACACAAGTAATCCAATACATCATTCATTGTCATTCACAACTTTACAGGGAGTAGCTTTATAAACACTTAGTCAAGAGGGATTCCGGGGAGCCTATTTAACAATATCATTTTTTGTATCACGCGGTAGCGGCATTATTCTAGTGGCGGAGACACATGAGAACTAAGATAAGACTGGGCCTCTCCATCATTTTCTTTATTTTGTATGCTCTTGCTTGTGTTTGTTAGCTTTAATTTATATTTGTGTGCTTTCCATTGAGCACAATGTATTTAAACCACCATTTTGTATACGTTGTATTGTTGAAAAAGTTTATATTGAAAAAAAAAATATCACGCAATTGCATTTTTGAGCCATGATCTGTAATGCTGCTTGTTCAACTTGGATGTAGTATTCGTTTGTTTTTAGCAAAACTCATGAACAAGTTCGGCGCTTATGGTACTATTATCTCAATGTTAAAATATTACTGTCGTGACTCGGTTGCTCTCCTTTGATTCAAATTTCCAATCCTATACAAAAGTTAATTGTCAAATCTTCCCTCACTGATTGTATTATTTTTAATCTAATTTATGTCGTATGGCTTAGGAGGTTCCTCCTAGCTTCCATTTCTGGGCCCGCCATTGCTTCATTAAATAGCTAAATTTGAAGAGAAACTACAAGAATTCTGTGATGGCCAAATTTGGAAGTTAAAATTGTGGGGGAATGATGCGAGTAGCGGTCAAGCTATGTTGAGCTCTAGAAAGGTTAAATTACAAGATTTGAACTCGAAACCTTTTTAAACATTAGGAAGAGAACAACTACTGGACATCCAATTTTTTATTTTATGCATTCATGTCTATCTTAAAGCCCACTTTGTTTTATGGCCTTTCCTTAGGCAATCCAAAATAATTCAATAATATTCTAGGACTGCCTCCTTTGACAAATGACATTCTTTTCAAGAATGCAAAATGCTCGATCATGGTCATCATATGATTAGGAAGAGCTTGCTCGAGTCACTCTTGAGTTAGCTGCAACGAATACAAAAGATAAGAGTAGCTTCATCAACATTTAATCAAGAGGCGTTCATGGGAGCCTAGAACACTCAACCTCTCACTGGACTCTCTCTGGAGAGTTCTTCTTTTCTTCCTCTTTAGCTCTTTCCCCAATTACTCCTTTTCTCCATCTTTTTTCCTGCAAAACGGCATCCTTCAAAATCATTTTTCCTGCAAAATCGTCCCCAAAGCTGCTCTCTTCTCCCTCTCCATCTCTCCATTTCTCTTCGTCCCAAAGCTACTCTCTTCCCTTCTCTTTCTATTTCTCTCCGGAATTTTCTGGGAAAAAGGAAAAACTTTTTGGGAATTTTCTGAGAATTTTTTGGGAATAAGAAAGAATTTTTCTATTGGGATTGTTGTTGTTATAGTTTTGCATTTTTATTTTTTTTTACGAAATTTTGGTGTTGATGTTTAGGCAGTGGATGGGGCTGAATTTCATATTTAGGAAATGGGTTGTCAAACGGAGTTGCCTAGAAGCATGCTTGCAGACTTGCAACATGCGATCGTCGTACGCAGATTTGGATACGGTATTAGCAATCCCATGGTTTTTAGGGGGTTTAGCTAAGACCGGCTAGCCCCTCTTTCAGTCAAGGCGAATGAGAGCTAGTCTCATTAAATCTAGGCCTTACAGGGAACAAACACGAGACTAGACTAACCCTTAGTCCAGTCTAGTGAACTATAGTGAGAGAAAACAAACACCTCCAGAGAGGTCCGGGAGAAAGATGTCGATATTCCCTTTGATAAATACCCAAGCTAGAGTATTTATAGGGAACTTAAGAGTCCTTATGGGCTATGGGTATTCTCGTCCTTCTTGCCACGTGTCATAGACCCAAAAAATCATGATCCCACATAAACAAGTCCAGATAAGCTCCAACCATAAAACTCATCGCAAACTTTATAAGTACCAAAAATCAACAATTTTTTTTCATTTTCACCACCAAAGTTTCTTCTATCCTTTCAAATGGTTCAAATGGCAGTGAAGGGTATGCTTAGGTTAGTTGTCGATTATGGAGTGCAACTTTGAATATTGCAAACCGTAACTCAGGGAGCGATAGCAATGCAGGTGATGGGGTCCGATTCGTCTGAAGTGGATCAACAGTTTCACACCTCCAATAGAATGTCTTCTCATAGTTCTTCAAATGCTGTGAATTGGAGGTAGATTCGGATATGTAATGCCACACCTAAGGCCATACGGACGAGATAAACACAAGGTAACAAAGTAAGAAAGAAAATCCTGACTCAAATTCCACTCATAAATCGGGAAAGGCGGATAACAATGGTATAGGAAATCAGAAATGATTAGATAAGGGAAGATAGGGGATCGTTTGAAATAAGAAATCTTAAAGAATTTTAGTAGGTAAGCAATCTACATAGATAAATGGATATATCCAAGTATTTCAGATAAATAATTGTGATATGGAATTCAGGGTGTATTCAATTGAGAATTTGAGAGACTTTAATGGATTTATAAATTCATGGATTTTTATGAAGTTTAATTGATTTGTATAGATTCCATATAAAATTTTGTTTCAATTCTCTCAAAATCTCATGGGGTGAGGTGAGATTTGTGGATACTTAAAATACACTACGAAATTTCTCTAATTCCCTCTAATTCCTCAACTTTCTCAAATTCTTTAAAATCAAGTTCTAATTAAATACACCTAAAATGTTATAAACTTCTTTAAAATTCTAATTGAATATATCCGGATTTCTAAGGATTTTAATAAACTATCTTAAAATTCTAATTGAATACACCTTGAATTTCAGTAAATCACTTAAAATCCTGATTGAATACCCCTAGATTCACTAAAAGAATTAAAATCTCTTAAAATCTCAATTGAATACCCCCAAAAGCATTGTTGGAAAATAGGGTCTAATAGCTATATTATGACATATAAAATCAAATAATAATTAATGCACGCAACTAAATACCAAATTTAACGCATACTCATAATAGAAAACAATGTCAAATGCACATGAAAATGGATTAGAAAAGTCTGAATATCGGTCGAGAAAAATGTTAGACATTTTGTCCTTAAGACAAGTTTACGCCCTAGTACAATGCTCATGGCTAATCGATGCTTGTTTGCAAAGATACAACGAAAAGTTTTCTTAATAGTAGCACTCAAAATTACAACGCACCAGTGAACCACGAAGATGTTGAAAACTCTCATATATGGACTCAATGAAACTCTAATATCTTGTGCACTATATGTATGGTTATGCATATGATAGAAAGGTTACTAAATGACTACAAGGGGACTTGCCTATTTATAGAAATAAAGATGTCTCTTTTTAAAATATGTGACTATTCATAAAAAATCAAATGTTTCAACTCTTCATTTTCATCAAGAAACACCCTTTTAATTTCCGATCCATTCAATTAATAAATTTAATATTATAATAATAATATTAAACTTTCCAACAAGCACTGACGGCCTCACGTGAGGGATAGGTGGATCACAACTGAGTGCCGAATACATATGAATGGAAGTTTATTTCACAAAGAAGCAAGAAGCTGTTGGTTATTTTAAATATTTTAATAATATTTTATTTTAAAGATTCAAAACTTATTATTATTTTATTTTATTTATTTATAATATTTAAGAGTTGTGTTTTATTTGAAGAGTCATATTTTTGTTTAAAAGGGTATGAGAAGTTCTTTAAATAAGAAACCTCATACATAAAACATAATACGCTAAACTTTTCTGTCTCCCTTAATTCTCACATCTCTCTCAGTCAATTTACATTCCTACTTCATAATTCTTGGGCAATTGATCACTATTTGGCAATCCCGTCTGTTGGCGTGCATATCAGATCAGACATCATGTGAGGCTTTGGGTTGTATCTTGGAGTTGTAGGCACCGCCATAACCTGCACGTAGGAGGCATCTACGGCTTTAGGGCAACGACATCGCGCCTCTCTTTGGTTCACAAGCCAGATATTCTTATTACTTCTTCCTAATTTAAATTTCATAAGTCAAATAGTGATTATACATTTGATTTGATATATTTGATCATATAAATAATTAATATATTTCTGCAATATATTTCACAGAAGCCATAGACAAAAAACTCCGCCTCTCTGTAAACATGATTTAGCTTTAGCACATGGACAAATACTGTAATTATATATATATATATATATATATATATATATATATAT
The DNA here is from genome assembly GCA_035220775.1 of Malus fusca. Classification (NCBI taxonomy): domain Eukaryota; kingdom Viridiplantae; phylum Streptophyta; class Magnoliopsida; order Rosales; family Rosaceae; genus Malus; species Malus fusca. The sequence continues at coordinate 15,583,542 of CM069061.1, forward strand.
ATATGTTCAAAACGCGCGCAAGTTTCTTTGACTGTGAAGCAAGAAGCCGGCTGGAAGTTGATGCAGAGCTTCCAAAGTCTTTCCTTTTGAAGTTGACACGCTTTTAAGCGTTCTCAATCATTGGTTTTACACAACTTGCTTGCAGTCGACCTCTTCTTAATTAACTATTTAACACAAAGCAAGCATTAGAATTAATCAATCCAATCAACTAGCTAATTTACAATATTAATAATATTACATTGCTTTTTTTTTTTTCCTTTAATCAAACTGTAGATTTATTGGATTAGAGAGCCGACGGGGTTCGGACACACACTGTGATGCAAGGGCAACACTTCTGTCTACCAATGTGGTAGATGGCCACGTGCTATTACAACATTGTTTTAAAGGCAACCTACATTTTATACTTTTCATGTTTAAAGTGATTTTTTAAATTGATAAGTTTTATTTTTTTATCAATTAGTGTAAATGTATCTTACACATTAGCTCAAATAAGAGTCTCAAGATTACCTCAATATTAATTCGTTGAATTATCATACAATCAATCAAACTGAATGCATGAAATAAAATAATTTTATTATCTTAAGATGTGATATAAAAAAATTTAAACATCATGGCTCATTTTAAGAATCATCTCGAATTTAGCAAAGCGTAAAATATAAACTAAATTTTAAATAAATTTTTGTATAATATGTGTCCAGCATAAGGCATAATAATGCATTCCCCAACAAAGACTAAAAGTCAAGTTAGTTGATATTGTTGACCAACCAAAGGTGTTAGTTGATACTTATTTCCGTTTTATGAATTAATTAATTTTTGTTTTTCAAGAGCTAAATTGTTATTGCAAAAGATGGATTAGGATCCTCTCATGAGCTAAGGAGGTTGAGTCTCTTGAGCAAATCACACGGGTCGTTTGATCAAAATCTAATGACTACAAACAGAGAGTCTCTCTAAAAATTATATTAATTGTAGATGTTAGATTTTAATTCAACGGACCGTGTGATTTGCTCAGGATGCTCAGCCTCCTAAGCTTAGGAGGAGATCCTAATCCGCAAAACATAGCAGACTTGTTCAAAAGTAAGAAGAGTCAACCAGGAATATGGATGAGAAAAATAAGACCACTACAGACTTCATCCACTTGGTAAAACAAGTTGTCAAAATAAACATCTGTGTTATCACTAGCCAAAACCGATGATGGGGCCCATAATCTTTGTTGGTACCCTATAATTTAGGGATTCACTTTTCAAGATGGGGCCCATAATCTTTGTTGGTACCCTATACTTTAGGGATTCACTTTTCAATCTGTTAAAGAGTCTTTATAGTGATTGTCCCTAGTTAGGGACTCTACTGAATATGCTTTGAAGCAACATTCTATTGTGGTTACTAATATAAACTATATTTTTTGTTAAAATGATTACAACTAAAATTTAAAATCGAATTAGTTAAATGCTTATTAGTTACTGTTATTGTCTTTATTTCTCCTTGCATGATGACGTGATAACATTTTACTGTACAAATGTTTCAATTAAATTGTTCATTCTCTTTATCATCATCTAAATATCATCTCAAAAAATTCTTATGAATGACTAAGTGATCTTAAATTCGAGTGAATTGTTCTAGAGATGTTCTTTAGACAATGATAAGGGGTATGAATTGTTCGAACTATAATGTCTGTACTGTTTGAAATAAAAATATAGAGAGAATAGAGAGACAAGAGAGGGATTAGGAGAAGGAAATAAAAGTGTTCCATTCTTCTCGTTAGATTGCCTATATATAAGCATAGGATTTTCCATATTTACAACAATGAGGACTAAACTATTAAACCTTGCTTGGAAAACCCAGTGGGAAAAACCTAAGCAAAGGAGAAAAACCAGGCACCACGATTATGAAATATTGATATGGTGTTGGACTTGCATAATATTGCCTCGCTAAAACCTTGACAGGAAAAACCTAGTGGGATAAAAACCTGGTCGAAAGGAAAATAGCACAATGCACTTGTATGTCCATTATAATATATTGTCGAACACTGTCCCTAATGAATAACTCCACTAAATAAGTGACTCTCCTTTATGATAGTAAGTTTTGATTTGACTGGTCATCACTGTCAATTTTGAAGTAATGTGACTTTGGTCTTCAAGAAATTAAACTTGAGTAGAACTTGACATGGGGAAATGCGAAAGTTTATCAGGAGTTGACAACAACCGTTTGTGTTTTTGCAAAGAACAAATAAATAAAAAAATTTAGGATATAAAATATACTAGAAGTAGTGTACAAGTCCATGGTAATATAAACCATATATGCAAATAGCCTTGTAGGCTCTTCAAGAGTTGTATCATAACTCTTAAATCTTTTAAGGGTATGTTTGCAACAACATAATTCAATTCGAACTAACAAAAGTACTCATTAAGGTAATATATACCAAATTTATCTAGACTAGGTATTGAGTACATATTTTGAGCTCTATGCTCTTCAATTGAAATCTTTGAATAAGAATTTCATGGAATTCTCTATTCTTTATGAAATTGCTTCGAGAGAGATACAAAAACTTAAAAACTCAAGTAGTATGCAGTTTCCACATTCTATAAGTCTCATGTTTAAGATGACACTATACTTATAAAAATGCGGTTGCACTTATAATAGTAGATTATGTCTATACCAAGAAGTGTATGCCATACAATGATTTTATTTCACTTGAATACAAACACCCAAGAGTAACTTTTGGGGTTTAAATTATAGGTTGACTTATTTCACGTTTTTTAGTGCCTCTGAAAAATGGAATTTATCTTTTATGATTTGTCAATATTTAATGGGAAAACGTGATTGAATAGCCCTTGATAATGTGAGTAGCTACTATAATAAAAATTATTGAGAATCATCAATTTGTGACCCAACAACTCTCATTCGCATGCTTATGCTTAATTTATAAGTTCTTCATTGCTTGGGTACAATGACTCTTTAGGGCTTCCATTGCCACATTTAGAACAAACGTCTTAATTTGAATTACTTATAGATTTGGATCATACTTTCATGTAGAGAGTTATTTTCAATTAGGGCTTGAACTTTATTAATCTCCATTTGTGGGGAGCCCAAAGTTTAGAACATATATATATATATATATATATATATATATATATATGTCTAGTATAGTATAGTATAGGCATGCAACAAATTAATCTACGTCACTGTTTGGGCCCAAAATGACAATTTGGGCCGAGTGTAGAATCATTCTCGGCCCGGGAGGCCTTGCGACAAGAAGACCATGGATCGTTCAGCTCGTGGGCTTCCAAACCGAGGTCGGTTAGGTCAAAACGCAATGACAAGTCGAGTCCTAGTACAATAGGGAGTCTCGGCAGGATTAACAACCCGGAAGGGATCCGACTCAATAAGGGACTAGGTTCACAATCCTAGTCAAGATAGGACTGGTCGAGGTGATGTTGATCCGGAGAAGAAAACCTAGTTCGAGTAGGATTTTAACTCAAGATATACAACTACTATAAATACAAGAGGTCGCGTACCATTCAGAAGACCCCTCAAATTCAACACACAAAACTGCCCTGCGCAAACCTTCTCAACAACTTTGAGATTTTTTATTTTCTCTTTTCGCTGACACATCTTCCGTTGGCATCAACAGCACTGTGAAAGCAACCGGTGATATCTTAAGTCGGCATAGATAGCTCTGTCACCGTAGAATTGGCCGAACTCGCAGTACCTTCCGTTGGCATCAACAGCACTGCGGCGGGCATGGTCCGTTATCTATCCAAGTCTTGGTCGAGACGGACGTCCGAGTCCTTATCGATTGAGGTCATTTCATCAGCCTTCTCGGCGAAGTGAAGTGTTACCATTTACCGAGCTCGGCGCATTGCACGCCGAGTTGTTTTATGATTGGATATTCTCAAGTGAAATTTAGAGTTCGGCATTCAGACGGCCGAACTACGTTCACTATAAAAACTTATATCTGCTTCGAGTATTTGTGTCCTTACACTTTGGTGTCGATTCGGCGTGAGTTCACTCTGACGAATACCATCACTGTAACCGAATCCGACGACAGCGATTCGTGAACTTCGTAATAATAGTAACCTTGTCTTCAGGTTTGAGAATCCAAGAGGCCGAGGCGTGTTCCTTTCTCGGCCGCAATCGCAAGACGCAGAAGTCAGTAGCGCGACCCAACGCAACATCAACAAATTTACTCATCGGCCGAGCTCGGCCGACGAGTTGGCACGCCCGCATTCACCGAAGGACGTAGTTAGCTCATAGATTATTCGGCCTGCGCGCCACGTAGGCTTTGTAGTTTTTAGGGTCAACATTTTGGCACGCCCAGTGGGACCCAGTGCTAATACTACGAAGTTCATATGATATATCAAGATTCCAATCTGGCTCAACGTAGCCGATTGTACGAGCTCCTGGAGGAATTGAAAAAACATAATGAGGAATGTAAAAAATCTTTGGAAGCAGAAAAAGTTCTTCGTGGCCATAGATAGATGCAAAAGTCATTCGCTTGCATGTTGAAAATAAAAGCTCATGTTACCCTGCAAGGGCAATGGGTAAATGAAGACAGGGCTCGATTTAATGCCTGGCTAGATGAAGAAAATTTTCCTTACGTTTCTGATTACAGATCAATTCCATTTGAGAAATGGTTAGGCCCAAAGGCCGGGGGGCAATTTTTCGCTCCGGCCGTAATCAGACATCGGCCTAAGAAAATTGTTAATTTGGCCGAAGAACAAAGGCCACCTATTTTTTCGGTCGAGGCTGAAAATATGGTTGGCCAAGAAGAAAAACCTAGGCCACCTATTTTTTCGGTCGAGACTGAAAGTGTGGTAAGCCTAGAAGAAAAAGTTAAAGTTTCTGAGCCACAAATCGACTCAGAAAATGATTCGCCAGAAAAATGCTCCAATGACGAACAAGGCCTAGACATTGGTCTAGCCCAAGAAACCACGCGATATAGAGAAATTCCATTCGGCCAAATTATTTGGGTTAAAAGCCGAAATTAACAACGTAATTATGCCTGAGGGGCATACTAATTGTCTAACATATTCGGCGGCCGAAAATAAAAAATATTTCGCCAAGTCAAAAATATTTGGAGAAAATTCTTTATTCGGCCTAGGGCGAAATCAATTTCAACATTTTGTTATTACAAGATCTCGTCTTGGAATAAAGCATCGTTGGCCTCCTCCTGACTATGGTTCGGCCACTTTTATTTCCATTTAGAAAAATAAAAATAAAAAAAAATATTTTCGTAATCATCTGGCTACTTAAGCCAATGCATAAGAAAATAAGGGGGGGGGGCAACAACAGTGCGGCAATCCAAGTATGTGTCTATCAATTGGCCGAGGAATATGAAAATTAGTTGGCCGAGGAGTGCCTACTTTAAAAGAAAGGGTCGGCCGAGTCTTGGCTTCGGTCTCGGCCTCGGCCATTTGAAAAAGCTGCGTGTATATATATATATATATATAAATATAGGCAGGTCGAGCTCCAGGAGCAGTTTTTATCGACCTCGACCCCAATTCTTCTCGGTCTCGGCCCCATTTACTCTCAACCCCAATATTTTTTTACCGACACTAGCAGAGGGTGGTCACGACACTGGCAGATGGAGGTCATGACATTGGCAGAACATAGGTGATTTTAATGCCGAGGAACAAAATTTGTTTCGGCAATACGACGAAATGTTGTTGGCTACGAGCAATAAATTTCCTTAACCATTCGGCTTACGAGCCGAAGCTCAAGGAAACTGGGGGGCAATGTTTGGGCCCAAAATGACAATTTGGGCCAAGTGTAGAATCATTCTCGGCCCGGGAGGCCTTGCGACAAGAAGACCATTGATCGTTCAGCTCGTGGGCTTCCAAACCGAGGTCGGTTAGGTCAAAACGCAATGACAAGTCGAGTCCTAGTACAATAGGGAGTCTCGGCAGGATTAACAACCCGGAAGGGATCCGACTCAATAAGGGACTAGGTTCACAATCCTAGTCAAGATAGGACTGGTCGAGGTGATGTTGATCCGGAGAAGAAAACCTAGTTCGAGTAGGATTTTAACTCAAGATATACAACTACTATAAATACAAGAGGTCGCGTACCATTCAGAAGACCCCTCAAATTCAACACACAAAACTGCCCTGCGCAAACCTTCTCAACAACTTTGAGATTTTTTATTTTCTCTTTTCGCTGACACATCTTCCGTTGGCATCAACAGCACTGTGAAAGCAACCGGTGATATCTTAAGTCGGCATAGATAGCTCTGTCACCGTAGAATTGGCCGAACTCGCAGTACCTTCCGTTGACATCAACAGCACTGCGGCGGGCACGGTCCGTTATCTATCCAAGTCTTGGTCGAGACGGACGTCCGAGTCCTTATCGATTGAGGTCATTTCATCAGCCTTCTCGGCGAAGTGAAGTGTTACCATTTACCGTGCTCGGCGCATTGCACGCCGAGTTGTTTTATGATTGGATATTCTCAAGTGGAATTTAGAGTTCGGCATTCAGACGGCCGAACTACGTTCACTATAAAAACTTATATCTGCTTCGAGTATTTGTGTCCTTACACTTTGGTGTCGATTCGGCGTGAGTTCACTCTGACGAATACCATCACTGTAACCGAATCCGACGACAGCGATTCGTGAACTTCGTAATAATAGTAACCTTGTCTTCAGGTTTGAGAATCCAAGAGGCCGAGGCGTGTTCCTTTCTCGGCCGCAATCGCAAGACGCAGAAGTCAGTAGCGAGCTCGGCCGACGAGTTGGCACGCCCGCATTCACCGAATGACGTAGTTAGCTCATAGATTATTCGGCCTGCGCGCCACGTAGGCTTTGTAGTTTTTAGGGTCAACAGTCACTTATGAGACCATAGTGTATGTATCAACGTTGATTCACGACGTTCTTGAAACTGTCATTTCTTCCCCCTAACGTCACTTAGGATTTTCCGTATTTACAACAATAAGGCCCTAGAATATGGGCAACCACCTTGTAAATAACATTTACAACATGTTTAATAAAATGATTTCACAGCGCTATATAAAGAGGAATAGCATAACCCGTACCTTTTTAATTTTATAAAATGAATTATAATTTACCGATTTCAATCATCAAAATGAAGTTTTGAAAATCGATCACTAATAATTTTGACTAAAAATTCTCAAAAAAGATTATACCTTAGATAATGAGGCCTGTACAAAAAGAGCAAACTATGAAAAGAAAAACTGCCAAGATGATACCATAAGAAAAGAAGTGATGGATAGCAACAGGTTCATTCATTCACCTGATTCATCAATCATACATTGAATTGAACTGTGGGAATGAAGGGACGGAACGGGCAAAGAAGAAGCCAACCTGGACCATTTCTCTTCACCTCCTTTTTTCTGTTACTCCATTTGACTGTTTCAGTCAACACTGAAAAACGCGTTCATTCAACACTTGACCTCATTCACGATGAGGATCCTCTTCGGATTCTTTTGTGCGGTCTCCGGTATCATTTCATTGGATCCATTTATTGTATATTGTGTGATTATTTTTCGTCGGTTATTTTTTGTGTTCAATTTTATATAAAAAAATAAATAATTTTTGACAGCAAGATAACAGATGAACCGACACGATGAAATGATTTATGAAATTCTAGAAAATCCTAAAATGATCATATTCCCTCTTTCACAGACCTTGATGGTCTCCCCTCCCCATCACATACATTTTCCATCCCCTCCTATTTCTGTGATCCCGGTTAAGCTACGTCAACATTTTATATTGATTTTTTTTTATAAAAATAATAAGACAAATAATAATAAAAATGTAAAATATTGATCTGGTTTAACAGTGACCACATGAATAGGAAGGTATGAGATGAGAGAGGACAACAACCCAGGTCACTCTTTCACCTCCTACCCCACCCCGTTATTTAATATTATTATTTATTATTCAAACTCCACTTACACGCCCTCCACCCCTCTTTTATCCAATTTCCCAGCACCATCTTCCTCCCTCTCTCTCCTCTCTCTCTCTCTCTCTCTCTCTCTCTCCCCTTTATAAAAATCACCTCATCACTCTCAGCCTTCTCAAACCTTCTCAGCTCCTCCTCTCTCAGCTCCGCCAACAAAATAAAATTATAAAAATAAAAACCATCTTCTCTCCAGTTCTTTTTCTCCGACATGTACGGCGACCAAGATCCGACGACTCCGATCCAAAAACCCATCGTGATCCGTGAAGTCTGGGCCCACAATCTGGAATCCGAATTCGAGCTCATCCAAAACGTCATCGACGCCTACCCTTTCATCTCCATGGACACCGAGTTTCCCGGCGTCGTCTTCCGGCCCCCCGTCGACCCTACCAGTCCCTACTCCCGCCAGACCCTCCGGCCCTCCGATCACTACAGGATTCTCAAATCCAACGTCGACGCCCTCAGCCTCATCCAGGTCGGACTCACCCTCTCCGACTCCCGCGGTAATCTCCCTGACCTTGGCTCCCCCACGCGCTTCATCTGGGAGTTCAACTTCAACGACTTCGACGTCGCGCGTGACCCCCACGCTCCAGACTCCATCGAACTCCTCCGCCGCCAGGGCATCGACTTCGACCGCAACCGCTCCCACGGCGTCGACTCCTCGCGCTTCGCGGAGCTGATGATGTCGTCGGGACTCGTCTGCAACGACTCGGTGAGTTGGGTCACGTTTCACAGTGCCTACGACTTCGGGTACCTGGTGAAGATTCTCACACGCCGGGACTTGCCTAGTGGCTTGAACGAATTTCTGAAAATTCTGAGGGTCTTTTTCGGAAATAGGGTTTATGACGTCAAGCACATGATGCGATTTTGCAAAAGCTTGTACGGCGGGTTGGACCGGGTTGCTAGAACCTTAGAGGTGGACCGGGCGGTCGGGAAGTGCCACCAGGCCGGTTCAGATAGTTTGTTGACATGGCATGCGTTCCAGAAGATGAGGGACGTGTACTTTGTGCATGGCGGGCCCGAGCAACACGCTGGAGTATTGTATGGATTGGAAGTGTTTTAATTAAAAGTTGGACAAAAAACAAAAGGAGTATTTTAGTTAATGTGAAAGGGAAAAGAAATCATAGTTGTGTAAATTCTATTTATTGCCTCCCTAATTGGGGCAATTTGTTTAATAAGATAAAAAAATTCTTTTTTTAATTCAGGAAACTTGCTAATGATCGTAGCATTTTCAGTGGGAGATGCAAATGTGGTAAAATATTCGTTTTCCTCATAAAATAAAACAAAACGAAAACAAACCTTATTTCAGTAATTGGGTTTGATTATATGAATTCTAGTGCATTATTGTGTTTGTGTTGACCCTAAAACTACTTATCTTACGTGGCTGTTAACCTTAAAAACTACCAAGTTGTTTGGGCCCAAAATGTTAATTTGGGCCGAGTATAGAACCATTCTCGGCCCGGAAGGCCTGGCAACAAGGGAGCCTCGGGTCGTTCAGATCGTGGGCTTCTAAAACTAGGCCGGGTAGATCATTTGCAAGACGAGTCCTAGTACAACAGGAGTTTCGGCAAGTTTAATAGTCCGGAAGGGATCCGACTCAATAAGGGATTAGGTTCACAATCCTAATCAAGATAGGACTGGTCGAGGTGATGATGATCTGGATAAGAAAAACCTAGTTCGAGTAGGATTTTGACTCAAGGTCCAGTGCTAAAAATAGGGGAAGCTGTGCGTCAGTAAGGAGCCAATTCAACACACAAAACTGCCCTGCGCAAACCCTCTCAACAACTTTGAGATTTTTTATTTTCTCTTTTTCGCTGACACATCTTCCGTTGGCATCAACAGCACCGTGAAAGCAACCGGTGATATCTTAAGTCGGCATAGATAGCTCTGTCACCGTAGAATCAGCCGGTCTCGCAGCATCTTCCGTTGGCATCAACAGCACTACGGCGAGGACGGTTGATTACCTATCCAAGTCTCGGTCGAGAAGGGTTTCTAGATCCTTATTGGTCGATGTCATCTCATCAGCCTTCTCGGCAAAGTGAGGTGTTACAGTTATTATATTCGGCACATTGAAATCTGAATTTGATATTGAACTTCGTAAGAATAGTAACCTTGTCTTCAGGTTCGAGAGCCCAAGAGGCCGAGACGTGTTCCTTTCTCGGCCGCAATCGCAAGACGCAGAAGTCAGCCGCGCACCCAACGTAACATCAACAAAATTTACTCCTCGGCCGAGCTCGGCCGACGAGTTGGCACGCCCCGCATTCACCGAAGGACGTAGTTAGCTCATAGATTACTCAGCCTGCGCGCCACGTAGGCTTGGTAGTTTTTAGGTTCAACACAAGTTTATGTGGAGCGCATGCCGCGTAATTAATAAGTTAACTATGTTCTTTGGTTGTGTGTGGGGTGTGCTAACTCGTCGGTCGAGTTCGGCCGAGAGTAAAATATGTTGATGTGGCGTTGGGTGCATTGCTGACTTCTTGATCTTGAGACTGCGGCTGAGAAAGGAACACATCTCGGCAAGGCGGCTAGTTCTGCGAAATTGAATTTCAAATTCAGCTTTCAATGTGCCGGATGTAATAACCTAGTAACACCTCACTTCGTCGACAAGGCTGATGAGATGACCTCTACCAATAAGGACTCGGAAATCCTTGTTGACTAAGACTTGGATATATAACCAGTCGGTCTCAAAGCAGTGTTGTCTATCCAAATTGAAGGTGCTCTTCAGTCGGCTGATTCTACGGCTCCAATGTTGTCTATCCTCGCCGGTTGCCTTCACAATGCTGTCTATCCAAACTAAAGATGTGTTGGTGAGAAGAAAGGGGGAGAGGAAAAAATCTCAGGGTTGTTGAGAAGCTTTGCGCATATTAATTTGTGTGTTAATTTGGAGAGGTCTTTAAATGTCATTTGCTGCTTTGTATTTATAGGAGGAAATGTCATTCAGCGCGGCTTGATGCTTGTGCAAAATTTAATTTCAATCCAAACTCGTGAATTGATCTGTGAACCTTATCTTTTGCATGCCTCAGCAGAAACCAAGCCCTCAAACTTTGCTTCCTATTCCAACTAGAAATTCTCCTTTTCCACCACGTTGGTCCATGTGCAACCACACATGCATAATAAACTCCAATATAATTCCATCTCTTATTTTATTAAACCCATACCTGCAAAAAGAGTCAAAATCTCCTACTGATGAATTCCAAGCGGTAAGAATCAAAAGGCATATTCCATTTGTATTCATGTGATAATCATCCCATCCTACTTCATCATCTGAGCCTTAATGCACATCCATAATCCCATATTCCATCATCATTCAAATCAATTGGGGAAGTCGACAACTGTTTGGGCCGAAAATATTGGTTTGGGCTGAGATGTATTCTCGGCCCGGAAGGCCGTACAAAAAAGGTTACAGTGGATCATTTAGTTCATGGGCTTCCTAACCTAGGTCGGTCAAGTCATGCTGCGAGACGAGTAATGGAATCCTGGCGCAATAAGGAGTCTCGGCAAGATATAGATAGAAGTGAATCAGGTTTGATAAAGGACTATGTTCAAAGTCATACCGAAAATAGGACTGGTCGAGATGGTGTTTGATGAGAAGAAGAAATCTTAATCCGAGTAGGGTTTTAACTCGGTCTAGAAAATGCCTGGTGCTATAAATAGAAAAGGTTGTGCATCGTTCAAGCCCCCTCTAATTCAACACACAATTGCCATGCGCAAATTCTCTCAACAACCTTGAGACTTTTTTCCTTTTCTTTTTCGCCGACACACCTTCAGTTTGGATAAACGGCACTGTGAAGGCAACCGGTGATATCTTCAGTCGGCATAGATAACACTGTCACCGTAGAACCAGCCGGTCTCGTAGCATCTTTAGTTGGCATAGATAGCACTGCGGCGAGGGTGACTGGTTATCTATCCATGTCTCGGTCGAGAAGGGTTTCCGAATCCTTATTGGTCGAGGTCATCTCATCAGCCTTCTCGGCGAAGTGAGGTGTTACAGTTTATTAGGCTCGGCACATTGCATGCCGAGTTAGTTTATGATTGGATACTCTCAAGTGAGATTTAGAGTTCGGCATTCCGACGGCCGAACCACGTTTATTGTTAAGACATATATCCGCTTTGAGTATTTGTGCCCTTACACTTTGGTGTCGATTCAGAGTGAGTTTACTCTGACGAATACCATCACTGTGACCGAATCCGACGGCGACGATTCGTGAACTTCATAAGAATAGTAGCCTTGTCTTCAGGTTCGAGAACCCAAGAGGCCGAGACGTGTTCCTTCCTCGGTCGCAATCGCAAGACGCAGAAGTCAGCTGCACACCCAACGCAACATCAACAAATTTTACTCCTCGATCGAGCTCGGCCGACGAGTTGGCACACCTCGCATTCAACCGAAGGACGTAGTTAGCTCATAGATTACTGGGCCTACGCGCCACGTAGGCTTTGTAGTTTTTAGGGTCAACATTTTGGCACGCCCAGTGGGACCCAGTGCTAAACTACGAAGTTCATGCCAATTGAAACACGATCGGTTAAAAAGAAAACAGCTATGGGAAAATCAACAACCGATTTTCCAATTCAGAACATTGGACAAAGTGTATCACAGGCACAGAATCCCCTTAGTGCCGTGACACCTGAGTCCACAAGCGCGACTCGCCAAGAAAAGGAAATTGGTCTCGGCGGTCAGCTTTGCAGTCTAGAAATCCCTAACAAGAACACCTGCATCCTCAATGAAGGGATTGTGGAGGACTGTGATAAGGATGGTGGTGAAGGCTCTGATCCACCAACAAGATCGTTTCTTGGAAGACGACTTGACGAACAATCTAGGGCGGTTGAACAGATGTTTAGTCGAGGAATCGATAAACTGCACGATGTGATACGCAGTAACAGTGAGGTACAAAACAGATTGCTTGAAATACTGGTTAGCAAGGTCTGCGACGACATGTCATTCGATCTTTCCTGGCACTTGCCACCAAGGAATAATCTGTTGCCAGTAGTACAGGCCGAGCCAATTCCTACTCGGCTCAAGCCAATTGACTTAGAAAAAAAAAGAGGATCGAGTAGCAGGACAGATGGACCTGACCAGAAAGTAGAAGTAACGTCCGTCGATATAACCGAGGTTCAGCGGATGATTGATTCGGCCATGAAAAAGGGGCCGAAGTTCCCTAAATTCATCCATCCATATCCAGCTTACGTGGAACGGTTCGAATATCCTAAAGGTTTCAAAATTCCAGATTTTAGTCTTTTCGTTGGAGAATCGTCTTTATCCTCGTTAGAACATGTGGCCCGTTTCACCGCGCAATGCGGAGATGTCAACAGTGATTTTCACAAGCTGCGGCTGTTCAACTTTTCGTTGACAGGTTCAGCATTTGCCTGGTATATCAACCTTCCACCCAATTCCATCCAAAGCTGGGAGGAATTGTTCGAGACATTTCACGAGCAATTTTATCGGCCAGGGATGGAAATTTCAGTTTCTTCGTTGGCAAGGATGGCTCAAGCATCTGATGAGTCACCAATGGATTATCTTACCATATTTAAATCGGCCAGGAATTGGTGCCGAGTACCTCTCCCTGAAGTTGAGTTTGTTAGACTTGCTTTGAATGAACTCGATGTAGAATACAAAAAGAAATTTTTAGGGGCAAACTTTCAGGATATGTATGAATTAGCCGAGCATGTCGAGCAATATGACTATTTGCTCCGAGAAGAGAAGATGTCGAAACCCCCATCTCGAGGGACGATTTACAAAAACCCTACGGTCAATTACGCGTCAACCGAATGCAAGGAATCTCAGTACGTTAGCGTGGACGCGGCCGATATAGTAATAGATAAACCATAAGTTTGTAAGGCATTGACTCAAATTAATTCCAAAGAAGTCAAAACCCGCTCGGCCACTGAAGAAACAACAAAAACATCAAAAGTTTATACCTTTGATATTACAAAGGCCGAAGCAATTTTTGATCAATTGCTATCAGCGAAGATCATTAAACTTCGGCCAGGGCATAATATTCCCAAGGCCGAAGAATTTAAAGGAATGACATATTGCAAATACCATAACCCGACAAAGCATGCAACAAACAATTGTGTCATATTTCGTGATGATATCCAGAGCTGGATTGACAAAGGCAAGCTAAAGTTTCCTGAAAAAAGCATGACGGTTGATATGGATCCATTCCCTTCGGCGACAGTCGGCATGGTAGACGCCCGTTTGCCCAAGAGCAAAGGAAAAGAGAAGGTCCAATTTACCCCAGTACAACACATCCAGAAGCAAAGCTCCCAGCCTCGACTCAAGATCGATCTATTTTCCAACGCGCCACCTACCGAGCTATCAGGACCGGCCATAGTTGAACCAATGTCGAATTACAACGACGAAGAAAATGGCGGCCCAATAGTACCACATATCCTAAAGAAAGGTTCCCAACCTCGACTCAAGATCGACTTGTTTTCTAATGCACCACCCACCGAACTCTCAGGACCTGCCATAGTCGAGTCCATGTCAGACTCCAGCGAAGATGGAAATGGTGGGCCGATAGTTCTGTGTAGCAATTATATGGCACGCATTGTATTAACCGAGCCCAAGGGGAAACTGTTTCTGATGCAGATGCTGACATCACAACACCAATAGGCGATTACAGCAAAACCTTCAAAGAAACCTAGTGAAGGCCAGCGCCATAAAGTATTCAACAGGCTCGGCCTAAGGAAACAGACAGATTGTCCTACATCGGTCAGACGATGCCTTGATTTCGACGCACCGTTTTACAACGAGGACTATTATTCCCACAATTCCAGTAGTTCGAGCTCATCAGCAAATTAAAAAACCTTCAGGCCACCTGAACCACGTGACCAACGTTGGTACAGCTACAATTCTCCCACCGGCATGTATACCGCGCTATCCAAATCTCAGAAACGTCGACGTCAGCGTATAGATTGCTTGGCTCGACAACAAGCTGCCCAACCTGTTTCGGCCACTAAATGGCAGCAGAAAGAGACGGCAGGAAGCGGAGATGATCGGCCAACCCCAACAATCATGGCTGAATTACAAGGGCATAAGGAAACCAATCGGGACTTCAAAACTACCATTGAAGCAGTCGAGAAGCGCATCAAACTTCTTCTTCGGCCCGGGGAAATGAAAGCTCGTTTTGAGCAATTTAAGAAAGAGGCCGAAAGCCAACTGCCTCCGTTACCGTTGAAAGAACCTCTATTCAAAGTTCGACAGAATCTGTACCCTCCATGCCTCGGCGAATCATTGGTCTATATGAAAGAATTTCACAAGAAATATTCTGCTAACGACTTGTATGGGTTGCCGAAGGCCTGCCAAGAAGCTCTTGACCTGGTATTAACCTGCCCCGATGCGGAGCAGATCATCCAAAAAACCACTGATCCAGCAATGAAAGCCAGATTCCAGCACATTCGAGAGGCTAAGGTTCTTGGCTTCGAGGTCGACCCATACACGGATATTGACACAGTCGAACTCCCTTTTTTCTCTTGAAGTCCTTCAACACCTTCGGTATCACTTCGAAGTTTTTTCGACCGTCTCCTTGTTTGGCTTAACGGTCGATGAGACTGAGCGTGTGGCACGACTGGACGCTTACCTGGACACCAGGAATTCCCAGATCGCCTATGAAGACCGAGCTGGCAAAATACGGCAGGAGCAGAGTCCGACATCAAATGCATGCAAGCCCGAAGACGACAGTCAACAGGATACAACCTCAGATTGTATGGCTCAAGCTCCTGAATATGTTGAGACACATAGCGAGCCGGCTGCGAACGCTCCGACACACGATGATATAGTTCTCACAACTTCGGAAGATGACGACCAGGATCCAATGAGCCATTCAGTCCTTTAAAATATGGAAATCAGTATGGTCCATGTTCTACCGGCCAAATTTCAGCTGACTACACGCCAACCAAGTTCCTTGGATGGCGATGTGGTCGCCGAGGAAGCAACACAAGTTGATTTCGTCACTACGACAGATGATGAGTCACCAAACGACGACGATAAACTTAAAACAGCCTTGGATATCTTGTTTCCCCGTTCTTCCTCGACTAATCTTTAGCATTTAAAATCGTTGTATGTCACGGCCCATATTGAAGGCTACCCAATCTCAAAGATTTTTGTTGATTGTGGAGCAACGATCAACATCATGCCTGTATCCGTCATGAAAGCATTACGACGATCCACCGACGAACTTATTCCTTCAAGAATAACCATGAGTAGCTTTGTCGGTGACAAGTCTCGGAAAAAAGGGGTACCCCCTCTAGAGGTAAACATCGCAGGTCGCAATCACATGACCATATTTTTTATCGTCGACTCCAAAACTGAATATAATGCTTTGCTCGGTAGGGATTGGATTCATCAAACGAATTGCATTCCTTCTTCTTTATATCAAGTTCTCATTTTTTGGGATGGTAAATCAGTTGTCGTCCACCCGGCCGACACTCAGCCGTTTGAAACCAATATGATTCAGGCCCGCTATTATGATGATCACATCGGCTACCTGGTTGCAAGCCTGTTCGACAACCTCCTCGCCCATTCTCGACCGAAGTACAACTTGGCATAAAATATGAAATTGTTCGACTATTAAATGCCGTGTTTATCCGAACCGCTCGATACATCGAGTGGTTGGTGAATATCGTACCCGTACTCAAGAAAAATGGGGCCCTACGCATTTGCATTGATTTTCGAAATTTGAATCTGGCAACACCCAAGGATGCATATCCCATGCCAATTTTAGATTTGCTAATCGACGCCGCGACGAATCATGACATGCTGTCATTTATGGATGGACATGCCGGTTATAACCAGATATTTATTGCCGAGGCCGATGTTCATAAAACTGCTTTCCGCTGCCCGGGGGCACTCAGAACCTACGAGTGGGTCGTCATGCCATTCGGTCTAAAGAACGCTGGTGCCACATACCAGCGCGCGATGAATACCATTTTTCATGACCTAATCGGCACTACCATAGAAGTGTATATTGATGACGTCGTGGTCAAATTGAAAAGTCACCGAACGCATATTGATGATCTTCGGCAAGCTTTCCTTCGCATGCGACGACACAACCTTAAGATGAACCCGGCCAAATGAGCCTTTGGTGTGTCGCCGGTAATTTCTTAGGTTTTCTTGTCCACCATCGCTGCATCGAGGTCGATGCGAACAAAGCTGGCACGATTATTGACGCCCCACCACTGACGACCAAAAAACAACTCCAGTCCTTGTTTGGGAAAATAAATTTTCTTCACCGATTCATAGCTAATTTCGCTGGCCAAATGACGACATTCTCTACACTATTGAAACTTAAGGACTCAGACAAGTTTGCTCTCGCTACTCCACCCATCCTCGTACCGCCCCAACGTGATAAACCCCTTAAGCTTTACATTTTCACAGCCAAAGAATCCATCGGTTACCTCCTCGCGCAAGATACCGATACTGGGCGAGAAGAAGCTATTTTCTATCTCAGCCGAAACCTCATTACTCTAGAGATCAATTATTCACCCGTCGAGAAGCTTTGTTTGGCTTTGTTCTTCGCCACCTCCAAACTCCGACACTACATGCTCCCATCCATTACGCAGGTCATCGTCCAAATAGATGTCATTCGATATATGCTTACTCGGCCGATAGTCAAAGCCGAATTGGGAATTGGACACTGGCACTATCTGAGTTTAGTTTGCAGTACGTCTCACAAAAAGCCGTCAAAGGACAATCGCTTGCTGATTTCTTAGCCAACACCTTTCTACTTATGGGTTCAGGGGCAATGATGTTGAAATCGAAATGGTGGAAGCACGTGACAATTATTGGACGATGTATTTCGATGGTTCCAGCATGTCGACATTGGCTGGCGTGGGGATCGTCCTCAAGTCTCCACACCAACACCGTTGGTTCTTTTCCCTTAAGTTGGATTTCGATTGTACCAACAATCAGGCCGAGTACGAAGCCCTTGTTATCGACCTTAGCGTGCTTCATGATTTGCGCGATGCTCGTGTCCTTGTTTTCGATGATTCAGAGCTTGTGATCAACCAACTCAATGGTACTTTTCGGTGTATGAGTTGCACTCTGGTGTCCTATCACATGGTGGCTAGTTACTTGGCCGAGTTGTTCGACAGTATCACGTTCAATCATATTCCCCGTGGACAGAACACCGTCGCAGACGAACTCGCTCAGATAGCCTTCGGAGAACAACTCCTGGGGGGCAAGAGTGGACCGATGATACCCGTTTTACGGCAATCATATCCGGCTTTGGTTAATCAACAAGTCCTTCAGCGCGACCAAGTCATCCGTACACGGGTAATGTCCTTACCTTCGTTATTGGAACGGGAGGATCCTGTAGATGTTTGCACGGTTGAGATGCTACCAAACGACTGGAGAAGGCCAATTATGCAATACCTGAAGGAAAAATTTTGTCCTAGCTAAGAACATGTATGAACATTTGAATACATATGCTAACAATTAACTCTTTAAAGTAGGCATGCATCCAAAACCAATTCATGAAACCCATGACTTTCAAAGCCTAGTATATGGTGAATCAAAAGACTCTTTAACAACATTAAAGATAATTAAGAATTTAGAGATTCTTTACCCTTGAAGCTCATCCTTGATTACACAAGGGATTCACCCAAGTGGAGGGCCTTCAAGTCACCTCCTTGCTCCTTGGATCTTCCTTGTGATTTTCCTCCTTTTAGTGCTCCTTTGCTTCTTTGAGGATTTGAGGATTAGTTCTCCAAAACACCAAAAGTTTGATGTCTCTATGTCTCTTCACCAAGGATGTAATTTGTGAGGATGAAAATGGATCACTTAGGGAAGTAAATTTGCTAGATAACTTTCCCCAAGTAGCTTAGAAAACCCTAATTTAAAACAAAGCTATAAAGATGAATTTATACTTCATTTCTTAGGTGAGTGGCAAACTTGCAATTAAGCAAACTTGCATACCCTCACCCTAAATGGTTGGACTATATGGTTATTGGGCTTATTGCCCATTTTGTTTTAGTTGTCATACAACTTAAACATAATGGGCCTTGTGGACCAAAACACTTTTGGGCCCCGAAGCCCTAAAACCAACTTAAAAGCCCAATACGAACATTTCGTATAATTAATTAACTAATTAATTAATCTTGACCATTCTTCAATTAAACCATTTAATTGCTTATCCATTTCATTTAATTGCTTCACATATATCCTTATTTGGTGTGCGATCCATTAGGTTCCAATTAGCGAGGCAGTGGGCGATGTTACTCTTAACTATCGATTGTGAATTGAAACCACATTTCAATTCTCCCTTTTTGATGATTAGTGTTTGCTAATCAATAGGGCTTCCACAAACCATGAGTGACACCTAGCAGTATGTCATGGTTACCCAAGCTAAGTAGAATTGGTTGGAGAACCTATCCAGTTACAATTACAATGCAATACGGTCCTTCTCTAATACAATACTCTTAACCACATTGTTTTAAGTGATAGTTTGTTTCATGTCTACTATCCAATGTGATACTTTCTTATATGATTCCCTTGAATATGATTTGGAACATCTTCCTTAGTCATATTCATTTGCTTTGGCCAAAGACTTTAGAATCATATTTTAGAGTATTCTCCTTCCACCATGGAAGGTTAGAGATCCCTTGTTGTGCATTCATATGCCTACATGACTAGATCACATGACCCCAACAATGCCGTGGACAATCCGAGGGAATGCCTTTGTCATGATCAAAGATCAAGGACCTAACCATTAGACATCTATGATGCCTCAGGTCTAAGGACTAATTTGCATATTGTAACCTTAGAGTTCGTACATGACATGTATGTTTGAACTCTCATTAATCGCAGTTCAGTGTACTCGATTACTCTTTCGAGCACCTATGTGTTTGTCTTAGTGTCCAACACCAAATGACTTGAGACTAGTTCATACTCACGTTTGAGTTAACATAACACATACTAACCTTAGCGGATTGTCAATGCCCAATTGGCAATCCTATGGCTAGGAACGTTTTAGGAATGAACATAAGAGAAAGGTCTCCTTAATCTAACTCATTAGATCACTTATCTCTTATGTCAAATACATCCCTTGGATTCTCTTATTGATTAAACACATGATTCAATAAATAGTGATTAACAATAAGTATTGCCCTTCCGTTAAACATATAAAAGTTTAACATATTAAGTATTCCAAAAAGCTATTACATCAAATGAGTGGCTTTGTGGGCATACTTCCAACAATACCTTGATGATCCCAGAGGCAAACACGACAGAAAGACAAGGGCCCACGCCACAAACTACGTCTCGTACGAGAATGAGTTGTATTTAAAATGCGAGGATGGTTTATTACTGTTATGCCTCGGCCCGCAAGAAGCTGCCCAAGCAATCACAGAGGTACACGAAGGAATTTGCGGAGCCCATCAATCAGAACTGAAGATGCGTTGGCTACTTCGCCGACACGGTTACTTTTTGCCAAGCATATTGAAAGATTGTATCGAGTATGCACGAAGATGCGTCCAGTGCCAAATTCATGGACCCATCCAAAAGGCCCCGTCCGAATTACTTCATTCGGTCACCAAACCTTGGCCGTTCAAAGGATGGGTAATGGACGTGATCGGCAAAATCACACCATCTTCTGGAGTAGCGAAACATGCATGGATACTCGTGGCAACAGATTATTTCACTAAATGGGTCGAAGCAAAATCATACGACGAATTAACATCCAAGGAGGTTTGCGATTTTATGGGGGAACATATTGTGACCAGGTTCGGCGTGCCAGAAACGATCATAACTGATAATGGCACAGTCTTCATAGCCGAAAGGTTCAAAGAGTATACGGCGAGCTTAAAAATTCAGCTCGAGCAGTCCACACCATACTATCCACAAGGGAATGGACAAGCCGAAACAAGTAATAAGGTTTTGATCGGTATTCTCGAGAAAATGATAAAAGAAAGACCTAACATGTGGCATTTAAAATTGAATGAAGCCTTATGGGCATACCGAACTTCACCTCGGTCGGCAATGAGGACCACCCCATATGCGTTAACCTATGGACATGACGCGATGTTACCAGTCGAGCTAAGTGTAAATTCTTTACGTGTGATCGAGCAGAGTAGTTTGTCCAACACCGAATATAATCAGGCCATGTTACAAGAGTTAGAAGATTTGGAAGAAGATCGGCTTGGCGCTTACAATCTTCTAGTGGCACAAAAGAAAATTACCGAGCGAGCTTATAATCAAAGAGTCAAACAAAAAACGTTCGGCGAATGAGAGTTAGTTTGGCAAACTGTGTCACCCGTGGGAATTAAAGACCCCACGTTCGGCAAATGGTCGCCGAATTGGGAATGACCGTTTGTCGTCTATAAAGTTCTCGGTAAGGGGGCATACCATCTTAGAGATTGAACCGGTATTATTCACAAATTACTAATTAATGGAAAGTTCTTAAAAAAATACTACCCAGTCACATGGGAGATGCAAGAGTAAAAGCTTGTTTCATTTCATTAATAAGATGGTTTACAATCAAATTATTCTAAGACGATGAAGGAAGAAGAGTTCCAAGAAGTACCTTCAGCTCCAGCCACCTCACCTCGCCCATTATGACCTCGGCCTGCCTGTTCTTCTTATCCAACTTCAGCTGCTCGACTCGCTTCGCGTTCGCCACAAATTAGGTTAGACAAGATTTCCCGCCCGACTCAAAGTCACTCGTAAGCTCAGAAGCAAGGGCTGACCTTCGTTTTGCCAATTCGGCCATTTGACAGTCGAGGTCGGCCAAGGCTTCCCCTTTCGTCTTTAAGGCATCGATCTTCGGACGAAGACTTTCCTGAACGGCCAGTGCAGTTTTCAAGTCATCATCAGCCCGAAGAGCGTTCTCGATAATACTGAAGGATTCCCGAACTTGCTCCAAGGTGGACGACGCCTGAATGACAGCATCGGCACTCATTTGACCATCTGCTCTGAGATCGTTTAGGCATGCACCCAACGAATCGAGCCCTTTGCACTCAAAGACTTGTGACGCCGAGAGAGATAAAACTTCTTGTAGCCAAACCAGAGCAGCTGAATGGGCAGGTGCAGTTGAAGCGGTCGAAGGACCGGCCACCCCAGAAGTGCTTGACAAGAGAGCATTAAATTTAACTTCCCATGAAGGCTGCACACAAAAATCATGTTAAGTACAAGGAAATTATGAAAGAATATAGCAAGAAGGTTATTGTTTTAAACCTGCCAAGAGGAGACTTCGGCCATATCTTCGGGTTCATTGCTCGAATCGAAAGAACTTAGTGGCCGAGCCCAATGCCTTAGACTGCTTCTTAGTTCACGCAGCCGATAGAGGTTATCTACGTTCGATGGCTACTGAGGTGGCCAAGAAATATAGATAACACCCTTCGGCGCGTAGAATGTTCGATGAAAAGAATGGGTAGGCACCTGACATTCAATATCTTCCTGGTTTGGAGACCTAAGGCAGAAAAGTAACCAAAGAAAGGTGGTAGAGGTACTTACGAAGGTCGAAGTGGCTTCTTGGGGAGGAATGTTGAGGTCTTGGTCCTGCGGATGAACGGGTGTTTCCGTCGCCTCTTCTAGCTCAACGGCAGGTCGTTTGCCAGATCGACCGTAGAAGGGCCGACTTGGACAACCGCCTCTGACGCAAGGGGAGGCGGATCGCGTGGTTGAAGGCGACTCGTCAACGAAATCTCATCGCTCCCGTCGCTTTCTTCTAGAATGACTACCGTGGGTTTTGGATTTTCGGGAAGTTTTTTCTCGACTGATGGGACCACCCCTTCCAAGACAGGCGTAGCAGCTGGCCCCAAGGTTGCAGGCGCCTCGACCAGTGTAGTAACAACTGGTCCAGCGACTTGAGGAATCGCCCGTACATGGGCTGTTTCTTTGGCCGAAATTGGCCTTTTCTCTGTCGAAGCTTGGACGACAGGGGTAGAAGGGGAAACACTAGGAGTCGTCGCTCCCGTAGTTTGACTGGAGATAACATGAATTTCCCGTTCTCTTTAGGTCGCCAGCTTCTTGACCTGTTTTGCGGGGTGAGGGGGATCAAAGGCCGTCTCGGCCTCTTGACGAGGCCGTTTGCTCAGCAAGGCCTGTGCGGTAGTTGTAGCCCTTTTGGAGATGGTTGATTTTTTCCCAGACGCAGCCGCATTGACCACTTCTGCTTTTTTTAGTGACCGACCACCTGAGAAAGCAAGAGCAAATTAGTACAGTTCAAAGTCGAAGGAAGAAGGTAGAAATAGACCGTTACCTTGAGATTGGGGGGCAGAAGCCTTATTGGGTCGAAGATCTTGTTCAGGACGTCTTCGACCAGAGCACCAAAAAAGTTTTGGGTATACTCTTCCCACCAATCATCGAAAGTGTCAGTGCTAAGAGATTCTGGAACGGTTGGTCGAAGGCGGAATTTTTGGCACCGTTCTCGAAACTCCTTCTTGGCATCCTTGCATTCCTTGTCTAAAGAGCCAGATAGGCGTCAGCGACTCAGCTGAGTTGCCCTGAAGATAGCCGAGTTGCCGAGCAGTGAATTAGGGGTGATATACTTCCCAACTTGGTCGGTGCACGTCATAAACGACCCCCAGGATTGATGAAGATCAGCATCAGCATCCGTACTCCATGCTGATGTGGGGAGTTTGATTGACAAATGATATTCTCGATGACGGCAGATCAAGAATTCGTCGTCGGAAAGGGCATCAAGGCTGAAGAAGTATCTGAACACGTCTTCAGCTTGGTGAGGAGATACAAGTCGAGGGGCGACCTGAAGGCCGAACGCTTCAGTAGGTGAGAAGCTGGCAAGCTCTGGCCGAAGGGTGATTAAATAAACCTACAGCCAGAGCTGGAATACCCAGAGGGGACCACTCTGGTATGGGTTGATCTTGTGAAGGGTCATCTCGGCCAAACAGCGTAGGAGATGGGCAAGAATGGCTGGACTGAGCGCCAGGATGTGACCACTAGCCAGGGCTTCGACCACCATCATGTTTTCGACCAAGCATTTGTTGGACTTGGTACAACAAATAAATTTGTTATACCAGTAGAAGAGGAAGGCTTCGTGTTTCCCCTGCCGTAGGTTCTCATCCCCTCGGCCGACAAAGTGGAGATAGAGAGTGTTGTAGTTAAGGAAGTTCTTATAAAGTTTATGAACTTCCTCCTTTGAAGGTTCTTGGCCCTCTCCGCTCAGCGTTTCGATGGCTCGATCATTGAAAAGAGCCTTCAGGTCAATGGTCGATGGGTACCCGGATAGGGTAGCGTCAATTGGGATGCCGAAAGTGGAAGTCCCTAAGATCGAGGTGATATCAAGGATAGTGAGGCCTATGGGACCGAGGGGAAGGACCATGGTGTTGGTAGCTGAGCACCATAGGCTTGAGGCTGCCATAAAAAGCTCCTTGTCCATGATGAATTCCATAGATGAAAGACGAATGGCATCGTAAATGCCAAGAGCTTTCCATTGCTCACCAAAGATCTTTTCTATCCGAGCAACCCAGGCTGCCCAGGTTGCAGTGGTCGAGGGCCAGGAGCCTTGGGGTTTCGCCAAATCCCACCTCGACCATTTAAACCCTGACAGTAGGGGTGTTAGGCATTGATCCTTGAAGAGCTCGGTAATGGCTGGTGGCACAGCATCCTTGAAAAGTGGACCAAGGATTTGGTGGGGGTGCTCATATCGCTCTCAAAGCGTAGAGTCTTAATTGAGCGCTGATCGATGATTGTCCAACATTTGTCGCATTCCTTAGAGAGCTTCGAAATGAAGGAGGCCATTGGAAATGGTTTCGAAGTGTTTCTGGGAGAAAGTCAGGAGGTTTCTTTTAATATTTGAGCAAGACAGAGTTTGGAAAATTTGAAAGCGTAAAGAATGAGTGATAGAAGGCCAGGTATTTATAGACTCGTGGAATGGAAGACCAATCGGGGATAATGATCGGGAAGATCGCTAATAATGATGGAGTGACGGAGAATATTAACAGACTCAGGAGAAAGAACAAAAAAACTCACAGATTAAGGGGTCATGATGATATCGTGACGACGTTCTTTTATGAAGAAATGACGTTTTGGTGTCCGTACGATCTCGAGGGTACCGAAAAATTCACAAATCGAGCTTGCATGATGGCATGCGGCGACGGGTATATTGATTTGAAGACGTTTGGACATCTGCACGTCTTGAGGAATTCAAAAATCTCGCGGATCAAGGGGGTAATGATGAAATGACACTTCAGGTCGGGCTGAGAAGAGGACACTTGGCGAGATATCTGACGAGATCAAGATCGTGCTTCATAAATGCTCATCGGGAGACGGAGCCTGGTGTCACTTCTTCAAGGTCAGGGCTCGGCCAGAGACTTCAGGCCGAAAAAGTCCTCAGAAGCGATGAGGCAATGTTTGGGCCCAAAATATTGGTTTGGGCCGAGATGTATTCTCAGCCCAGAAGGCCGTACAAAAAAGGTTATTGTGGATCATTTAGTTCATGGGCTTCCTAACCTAGGTCGGTCAAGTCATGTTGCGAGACGAGTAATGGAATCCTGACGCAATAAGGAGTCTCGGCAAGATATGGATAGAAGTGAATCTGGTTTGATAAAGGACTATGTTCAAAGTCATAGTGAAAATAGGACTGGTCGAGATGGTGTTTGATGAGAAGAAGAAATCTTAATCCGAGTAGGGTTTTAACTCGGTCTAGAAAATGCCTGGTGCTATAAATAGAAGAGGTTGTGCATCGTTCAAGCCCTCTCCAATTCAACACACAATTGCTCTGCGCAAATTCTCTCAACAACCTTGAGACTTTTTTCCTTTTCTTTTTCGCCGACACACCTTCAGTTTGGATAAACAACACTGTGAAGGCAACCAGTGATATCTTCAGTCGGCATAGATAGCACTGTCACCGTAGAACCAGCCGGTTTAGCAGCATCTTCAGTCAGCATAGATAACACTGCGGTGAGGGTGACTGGTTATCTATCCAAGTCTCAGTCGAGAAGGGTTTCCGAATCCTTATTGGTTGAGGTCATCTCATTAGCCTTCTCGGCGAAGTGAGGAGTTACAGTTTATTAGGCTCGGCACATTGCATGCCGAGTTAGTTTATGATTGGATACTCTCAAGTGGGATTTAGAGTTCGGCATTCCGACGGCCGAACCACGTTTATTGTTAAGACATATATCCGCTTTGAGTATTTGTGCCCTTACACTTTGGTGTCGATTCGGCGTGAGTTTACTCTGACTAATACCATCACTGTGACCGAATCCGACGACAACGATTCGTGAACTTCGTAAGAATAGTAGCCTTGTCTTCAGGTTTGAGAACCCAAGAGGCCGAGACGTGTTCCTTCCTCGGTCGCAATCACAAGACGCAGAAGTCAGCCGCGCACCCAACGCAACATCAACAAATTTTACTCCTCGGCCGAGCTCGGCCGACGAGTTGGCACACCCCGCATTGAACCGAAGGACGTAGTTAGCTCATATATTACTCGGCCTGCGCGCCACGTAGGCTTGGTAATTTTTAGATTCAACAACAACACTAAGTTGAAATAAATCAATATATAATTGAAAGATAAATATTATGATTAAAACACAACATTATCCCTCAATAATAATTAAAATTATCTCAACCACTTTGTTGTCTAACGGTCGAGAACTATGCTCACTTCACGACCTTGATTACTCGGGCCGATGGTGTAATTTTGAGTCTAAACATTGCCTCCCAGTTTCCTTGAACTTCGGCTAATGAATAGAATGGTTAAGGAAATTAGGCTTCTCCAGCTGACCACTAAATACATCGGCACCAAGAAATATATCAAAATGGAATCACTGCTGAATCCTCAGCTGACCACTAAGTATTGATTTGGTACTAAAGTGCTTTTATAAAAAAGTTGAGCTCAAAAAGATGTTTGGTAAACACTTAAAAACAGCTTATTTTCACAGATTTGGGTGAAAAAAAAAGCTGAAAACGTGAAGCAGCAAAAATGAGCTTATTCTCACAGCACAGCAGAAACAATTTTTTTTTCAAAGCACAGCAATACCAAACCAGCCCTAAATACATCGGCACCAAGAAATATATCGAATTGGAATCACTGCCGAATCCTCTGTGCAACATTCTACAATTGAAATGATTAAATCGCATAACCCCATAAGAATGACTTCGGTATTATCATAATATATATGGTGAAATGCAAAATCCTTGAGCTAAGAATTACTTCAGTAGCCAACAATGTGTACCAAGTCTTTAGTATGTTGACAAATTCATAAAGAAGAAGACTTTGGAGAAAGTCTTGGGCGAATCATCAGCTCACCGAATGTAATGAAATAAGATATTGAATGTGAATATGGTCTTGCGCTTGATTCGAGGAGACCGAACCCCACCAAACGAAACCTCCAACGTCTTTTGTGTGAGGAACCCATTCGGTGAAAATGAGATCAAATGATAAAGATGTCTCAACAGCTCAAGATCAACACCACGAACAACACATACTGAAATCCAAGACCATAATACACATGACCTTTCTCTAGTTCACTCCAACGAATCATGCATGCTCTTCCGTCCCTTGACCTCCACGGACCATATTGGTTTTTCTGAACTGGAAAGTAGCACGCCTGTTAGGCCGCCATTTTTATTTTGTTGAACTAGAATGCTGCCGAATGGGTCGATACCACGGAACTTGGCTCATAATGCAATCAAATTTAGAGATGAATTGATGCATCGAGCAACAAATGCTGGGTCATCGTTGGAGACTATCGCTTAGTTGTCCTCTTAGCTCGGCGCTATGCGTTTTCTGTATGGCGAGCGCATCTCTTTTCTCCTTATTGCGGATCAGAATAATTCCAGAAATTCCGACTATGATTACAGCTTCGAATCGCCGACTATTGCGATGAGACCTTCTTCACCGCCGAGCTCGGCTTACCATGTGGTTGAACTCGATAACGAATTAACGCCGCCAAGTCCACTGATACTATTAAGAAGAAAAACTGACCAAGAGGCGAAGCAAAACAATAGACCAACGGCCGAAAATCTCCGAGTGACTGCAAAAACATATGGCCAAGGAAAAACAGCAAAATCATCACCGAATAACAATCATTCGACGGAAAACCTCTCTGCCTTTCTCTTGACCAACAAATCCCGCAGCTTCTGGAGTTTTAAGGGGACAAATTCCAAATGCTTGAGAGGCCAAGACCAAAAAGGATTAGCATGCTTCCACCCAAACTGAAGATGTGTTGGCGAGAAAAAAGGGGGAGAGGAAAAAATTTCAGGGTTGTTGAGAAGTTTTACGTAGGGCAATTTGTGTGTTGATTTGAAGGGCTCTTTAAATGTCGTCTGCCTCTTTGTATTTATAGGAGGAAATGTCATTCAGCGCAGCTTGACACTTGTGCAAAATTAAATTTCAATCCAAACTCGTGAATTGATCTGTGAACCTTATCTTTTGCATGCCTCGGCAAAAACCAAGCCCTCAAACTTTGCTTTCTATTCCAACTAGAAATTCTCCTTTTCCACCACGTTGGTTCAAGTGCAACCATGCATGCATAATAAACTCCAATATAATTCCATCCCTTATTTTATCAAACCCATACTTGCATAAGTCAAAATCTCCTACAGATGCATTCCACACGGCAAGAATCAAAAGGCATATTCCATTTGTATTCATGTGATAATCATCTCATCCTACTTCATCATCTGATGCCGCACCTTAATGCACATCCATATCCCCATATTCCATCATCATTCAAATCAGTTGGGGAATTAGACAACACTAAGTTGAAATAATTCAATATATTATTGAAAGATAAATATTATGATTAAAACACAATATTATCCCTCAATAATAATTAAAATTATCTCAACCACTTTGTCGACTAACGGTCTAGAACTCTGCTCACTTCACGACCTCGATTACTCGGGCCGATGGTGTAATTTTAGGTCCAAACAGTGGCGCGCAGACCGAATAGCTAATAAGCTAACTACGTCATTTGGTTGAATGCGAGTCATGCCAACTCATTGGCCGAGCTCGGCCGGGGAGTAAATGAATGTTGTTGTTGCGTTGAGTGTGCTAATGACTTCTAAATCTTGCGACTACGGCCAAAGAAGGAACATGTCTCGGCCTTTGGGTTCTAGAGCCTAAAGACAAGGCTGCTAGTCACTATGAAGTTCAATATTAGATTTGGCTTTCAATGTGCCGAATGCTAAGAATCTGGTAACACCCCACTCACCGAGAATCTAAGAAAGTGGCATCTTCCAACAAGTTTAGAGATTCCTTGTTGACCGAGACTTAGATAGATAACCAGTTGGTCTCGAAGCAGTGCTGTTTATCCAAACTAAAGGTGTTCCTCGGTCGCCTGATTCTACAGCTCAATTGTTGTTTATTCAAACTGAAGATGTTGCCAGTTGACTTCATGTTGCTGTTTATTCAAACTGAAGATGTGTTGGTGGAAAACAGTAAAATAAAATTCTCAAGAGGTTTGAAAGGTTTCGCGTAGAGCAAGAGTTTGCGCAGGGTAGATTTGTGTCATGAGTTGAAAGGGTTTTGAATATTGCCCTCTCTTCTCTATTTATAGTAATGATTTACCACATGGACGAAGTAGAATCCCACTAGGAATATAATTCTTTGATCTCTCCTTCATCCATTCTAAATGGGCTTTGACCTCTCCTATCATATTTAGGACTCTGAACTCAGTCTCTTTATCTTCCAGATTCAATCCCTAATCCTCAATAGATACTCCTTGATTCTCGCAACATCATCGACATCTGAAAACTTTTTATTGTATCAAGACTCAGCCGACTCTATCCAAGTTTACAATGAAACTAACTCCTACTAGGACTCGGCCACTCTTCCTTGGATCGGGCTTTACTTGGGAATATTCCAAGTCTCCTGGGACTTTTCCCTTGGGGCAAGCCCATAATTGCTCGGCCCAAAACTGTTAATTTGGGTCCAAACAACTTGGTTTTGGGTAAAGTCTTCTGTTAGCTCCAAGTACTTCATATTTTTCTTAAAGTCTCTTTCCAATTCTTCTAGTCTTATTTTACCCTTTTTGCTTTGAGTCTCTATTTCATAATCACATCATCTAATCTGAACATCTGTAGATCTTTCTTTCACATATCCGAACCACTTTTGTGGAGCCAAAAATATTCACTAGGCGACACGTGGACTTTTGGACAAAAGATGACAAAAATACCCTCGAGACATACCGGGATTCCTACGCGCGAGCATCGGGCAATCATCTTTCAACCAAATCAAAAGTGCCCAAAATAGGTAACAATTTAAAGCCTATTTCATCAAATCCTTTCTATAAGTTAATTCCCAAAAATCTAATTTACTCTATATACTTTATATTCCATTATTTAGCTAATAAATTAGCTAAATGGTATTTTCCTTTCATATTTCCTAAAATTGACTAATTAAGGGATTAATTACCTAATCAATCCCTTAATTATCAACTAAACCTCCAAATTATAACCAAAAACCCACTAGGGCCGGCCATGCCCTTTATTTCCTGTTTGTTGCTGCCATTTTCTCCCCCTTTTTATGACATTCAAATAGCTAGTTAATTAGGTTATTACTATTTGCTAATTAACTAGCCAATTATTTCCATAACTCCCCAAAATAACTAGCCCATTATCTCCATAACCCCCAAAAATAAATCATCCTTTCCTCTCCTATAAATTGGGTCCCATTTTCACAAAACACTAAGGCCAACACTTTGGCAAAAATCCCAAAATTCTCTAAACACTATTTCTCTCTAAATTCTAACTTTGGCATCGGAGGTTCTTCGGCCAAAGCCCCCCCCATTCATCGTGGGCGCGTGAGGCT
This sequence comes from Malus fusca, assembly GCA_035220775.1. Classification (NCBI taxonomy): domain Eukaryota; kingdom Viridiplantae; phylum Streptophyta; class Magnoliopsida; order Rosales; family Rosaceae; genus Malus; species Malus fusca. The sequence goes on from CM069061.1 coordinate 15,614,162, forward strand.
TGTGGCCATAACCAAAGGTGTTATTTATTTTGTAGGTGCAATTTTGTCCAAGATCAAGGAGGAAGAAATTTGCATCCACAAATTGGTGCTTTCATTGAGAGTTGCAATCCATACTCGTAAAAGACTCTCGCACAAAAAGGTTTTTTCTTTATTTTCTAGTCCATTTGAATATTTTTCATACGTTCTTATTATTAGAATTTTTTACTTGCAAAGGTTCTTTGATAAAACGTATAAGCAAAATATAATGGCTAGAAATTTAGAAAATTCCACAAGTGAAAATTCTAATGTTCAAGAAATGGGATTGCGGAGATCTGTGAGGCTAAATGCGACAATAAGGGGAGCGGCATCATCATCACGAGCTTCCACCATGGGAACCACCGTGGTGGCTACCTCGGTAGCCACCCGCGGTGAGGTCCATGGTGCCTTCACCACGGCCACCATGGGAACCACCGCGGTGGCTACTTCGGTAGCCACTCGTGGCGAGGTCCATGGAGCCTTCACCACGGCCCGGAGATCCGTGAGGCAAAATGCGACAATAAGGGGAGCGACATCATCACCACGAGCTTCCACCATGGGAACCACCGTGGTGGCTACCTCGGTAGCCACCCGGGGCGAGGTCCATGGAGCCTTCACCACAGCCCGAGCCGTGCCATCGAAGGCTCACGGTACCAAGACCACGATCCAAGCCGTGCCATCCAAGTTTACGTGGACCCAAGCCCAAGCCTCGCATTCATATGCACCGCGCATTGAGCAGCCTGCTCCCGTGATCCAGCCTGCTCCCGTCGAGCAACCCACTCCCGTGGCCTAGCCTGCTCCTGCCAAGCAGCCCACTCCCGTGGCCCAGCTTGCTCCTGCCAAGCAGCCTGCTCCTGCCAAGTAACTTGCTCCTGCCAAGCAGCCTGCTCTCGTGACCCAGCCTGCTCCCAACCAGCAGTCCACTCCCGACGAGCAGCCCACTCTCGTGGCCCAGCCTGCTCTCGTGGCCGAGCCTGCTCCCGACGAACAGCCCACTCCCGTGGTCCAGCCTGCTTCCGTCGAGCAGCCCACTCTAACGGCCCAACCTGCTCCTGCCAAGCAGCCTGCTCTCGTGACCCAGCCTGCTCCCGACGAGCAGCCCACTCTCCAGGCCTTGACTGCTCCTGTGGCTTTCCAAGCAGCCCAAGTCGGCCCAAGACTATCTCAACCATCTGGAACTACCATCGAGCCGGGGGCATTCTCACCACATTTTTTCACGGATTTGACATTTCCCAACTCAAATCTCGGGCTCGGAGTCTACCACCATTCCACTGCTCAAGGAGGCGCATTCCTTCCAAGCTCTTCCAATCCAAATGGCGAACAACACTTGTCTCGACAAGTCATAGAGTTGACGAGCGCCCTTGCACAACAGATAACCTTGGTGAATCAACTTTTGCAAAGCATCGGGATCCAACGTGCCCCAGACGAGGTATCCCGAAGTAGGACAAGGGCAGACGGACATTTCCAGCAGCGTCCCGGCAAGCAGCCACTCCCACGAGCCGAACGTTTGGGCAGTGTACATTCCCGTCTTAGAACGCGAATGAGCGTGCACTCTCGACTAGGCCCACGGAGGAGCATACATTCACGGTTGGGGTCATACTCCGATAGTCAACATGAGCAACCTTCCGGGCAAAGTGTCTATTCGCAGCTAAGCCCACAAGGAGCGTCCTTCACCTGACATCAGAGTAGGCAGCACGACGGACGGAGAGAAGCAGTCACTCAATCCAGCTCAAGTTCAACCAGCAGCCTGCGAAGAACTCGCTCGCCTACTAGGAACGCACCACATGCACTGCATCCGCGGCATAGACGAGCCAAACACATGGAAGAGCAGCCTAGACCAGCAAGTCATGACTGGGGGCAGCCGAGAGCTCCACTACCCCAACAAAGGCAAATTCAGGAAGAAGTAAAGAGACTATTGACCAAGCGATTGCATGATTTCCAACGTAACGAGGTCATCGACGCGGCACTACGACGGAACATAACCAACATAAGCAGGTCACCCTTCACGGAGGAGATCGAGCAGGCAGAGCCTCCACGCGAGTTCAGCATGCCACATTTCACATATTTCAAAGGGGATGAAGACCCGGAAAGACACTTAAAGCTCAATGATCCTTTATCGAAACAACGATGATCTCATGTGCAAGATATTCGCCACCACTCTACAAGGCGAGGCAGAAGATTGGTTCTACACCCTGCCGCCACAATCCATCCGGAATTTCTACGAACTTTCTTTGGTTTTCACCAAAGAATATTCATCATATCGCTCGATCAAAAAGAAGTCTGACCATTTGTTCGACGTCAAGAAGAACCCAAGGGAGTCGCTTCGCGACTATGTGAGGAGGTTCAAAGTAGAGAAGGCAAAAATAGTCGGATGCAACGACTCGATAGCTAGAGCAGCCTTCCAAAAAAGTCTTCCAGCAGACCACCCGCTATTCGGAAAATTGATCATGAAAGAAGATTTAACTCTGGCAGACTCTTTTGCTTTAGCAAAGAGGCATGCTCTTTGGGATGAGGCTCGCCAATGCACATTCAAAGACTTGAAGAAGTACCCGACATCACCTCCCTAGAAGCAGCGGAGGACTTATTCGCATGTTTGACGGTATCTAAAGTAGCAATAAGCTCAACCATCATGCTAGAAGAGCTGGGGGCCCGACTACCTGTATTCTACAGTTCAAAAGCTCTCCTCGATGCTATTAAAAATTCAAAAGCTAACTTTGGCGATAGTTGTTGCAACTCAGAAGCACAAGTGTTACTTTCAAACGCATGCAGTCATCCTCATGACGTACTATTCTGCCCAATCCAGACGCGCGACGATAAAGGCATAGACCCCGGCGGATGTAAAGTTTTCTGACGAACGCAACACTGGAAGGACACACTCAGAAGCAAGTTTTGTCCTCGTCACCCTAAAAGATTCTACATAGGAGCAACATGTACCGGCAGTTGAGTACCACTTCTTGTTGCGCACCACACGGCCCTAGCCGACCCTTGCTCAATGATTCAACTCTAGAGTGGCCCAATACCAGCAGTTGAGCATCTCCTGCTGCGTATGACATGGCCCCATCTCCACAGCTCCCTACTGCGCCTTCACGCCGAGCCTAGGTGACGCAACAGAGCGGCCCAACGATGCCTCAGAAGTAGCCGAGCACACTCTAGCCGCGCCTACTCCACCCGATGGAGACTTCTGGCATTTGCATGTCGACGGCGCAGAAAAGCCCTCATCACTGCCTGCAAAGAAGGATCCAAAAAATCGAATCTCATCTGGGAAGGTTTGTACAAGATCAGCAGAGTAGGCGGCAAGAGTAATTACACCCTCGCCACCATGAAACGGCAAAAAGATCGAAAAGCAGTGGATGGCCTACAATCTGAAGAAGTACCATGTGTGACCTCCCGCTACATCAAAACCCGAAGACTCAAGAAGCTCGACGGGCACCACCTCACAAGCTGAGGATTATCCAGTTGTTATGCAGTTCTTACCTTACATCTAAAGTTATCGTTCGTTTCACTCGTTTTTTCAATGAGGAATTTAGAAGTAATCAAAACTTGGCTTGGATGCATGCTTACAACAACTAATCACTCCTGCACTTCAAAAGAAGACTGCGCCCTTCTTAGGGACTCATCGCAGGAATTGCGCCCCCCGATGGACCAACCATGCTCTCCAGTGCGAGAGGGTAACCCAATTCCCCGACACCCATATGGGTTAGTTCTCCAAGATGGGAGGATAAACTTTACACTCCGAATATCCAGACGTGGATGAGCCTGGCTGCCCTAGTATAACTAGATGCACGATGGCTTGCGCCGGGATTCCTAGAAGTAGCCGCAATGGTCTTTTTCAAGGCTTAGCTAACTGAAGGATTTTGGGTCTCTTGGCCTAATCCGTGGGGAACCGGGCCCTAGAGACGGAGAGGGCACATTACGCAGTATATCCGATGGACGGCTGCCCTGGAATCCTAAAGCTGCTACCGAGTGCACTAAGGTAGCCTACGGATTCCGGAAGACTGCCTACGGCTTGCCCTTCGAGCAGTAAAGCCGTGCTAGACTTATACAACCGCACATTCTTGTGAAAGGTTAAACAAGTTAGCGCGCATATACGAAGTTTTATCCACTGCCGACATGCTACGTAGTCGATAAGCTTCACCTCTGCCAAGCACGGAACAACCTACACCAAGTCCTAAAGTGTTGTGATACTTGCTACGCAACCTACGGAATTGAAGAAAGTCAAGGTTAACAGCCTAGTGGTTACGCGGACTTGTCTGCTTCTGTAAGTAAGGCATCCGGCTGCCAACCCTATGGCTATCAACTTTACAAAGTTCTACACCAACACCTAGGGCTGCATAGGCTACGCGAGCTTGTCTGCTTATAAAAAAGTAACATGCCTGCCACTGGTCTATCAAGTCTAAAGGTTAGGGCATGAACAAAAGAAGTGAAGATGAAGAAAAACGAAGGAAAACATGTTTATAAACAACTAGCAAAGGCCGAAGGAGTTCAAGCAAAACAAGAGCTACAAGGAAAAAACAAAGAAAATATTAAAGGCTACCTAGATGATTACACTTTAGCAGCCTGGACATTCCACGACTATTCGGTCGCCACACCTTCAGCAGCCGCGAAGCTCTTAGCAGCATGGACGCACTGCAGCTCCTCCACTTCTTTCTTCAAACTTTCGTTGATCTTCAGTACACCTTGAAGTTCCAACACTTGGGGCTCAAGCCTATCGACGATTCTCTTGAAGTGGATCACTTGATTATAAACAGCAATCAACTTTTCATCATTTGCATAAGCAGCGAAAGAAGTCTTTGGTTTTTTCTCCGCCAGCATTTCTTGAGTAGGCAGGGAAGATCCCTTTTTCCACCTTCACTTGCAGCAGGATCCACAACGGTAATTGGACGAGCCAATGCATCCGCCTTGATCCTATTCACCTCTTATTTTGGGAGCAGCCCACGTTTCTCCTGACGAATAGAGTTAAAGTTGCCAACGTCATTCGTGGTACCCAGCAGGGGAGTTCAACCCAACATTCCAGCAGCTCATGAGGTCCGCAACCTCTTCATTTCTCTCAATCACCTACCTAGCTCACATCATGTCCAAAAGCCCAAAAAGACATGAGCCATGTGACTCGCCTAGCACTGCGCCACAGTGCCCGTGACCCCAGCCATACAAGCTGCCCTTGGTTCTAGCCAAGTCGAGCAGCTTAAAGCAGTGGTCCCTGCCACAATACCTCATCGGCCCATGCCGAGCCGACTCCTGGCCCATGCCAGCCGACGTGCCGCACCACCCCGACGGCTGCCCCGAGGTAGCACCATCCAAGAAGAAGACAATGAAAATTAATTTTTTCTTACCTAAGTGCGGCACGGAGAAGACGAAGAAATCAACGAAAGACGGTCCTTTGCACGGGCAAGATGTAGAAGATTGCTAGAGGAGGGGGAACAAATATCCTCTAACTTTCTCTCTCTTGTTGGGTAGAATAAATCGCTCTCCAAAGTTGATTTAATAACCCACTTAAGGTGGACTTAAATAGGCTTTGAGAGAAATTTATTTCCCTTTCCTAGAAGGATCTAATTTCCATTTAAAGAGAGAATCAACATCAAAATAGGAAGCAATCTTAAGTTTCCTAAAGCAAGAAGATCTCTACACCTGCTGCCCTTTTCTGCGAGCAGCCCAACAGGTGTGGGGGCATTTGTGGAGCCAAAAATATTCACTAGGCGACACGTGGACTTTCGGACAAAAGATGACAAAAATACCCTCGAGACATACCGGGATTCCTACGCACGAGCAGCGGGCAATCATCTTTCAACCAAATCAAAAGTGCCCAAAATAGGTAACAATTTAAAGCCTATTTCATCAAATCCTTTCTATAAGGTAATTCCCAAAAATCTAATTTATTCTATATGCTTTATATTCCATTATTTAGTTAATAAATTAGCTAAATGATATTTTCCTTTCATATTTCCTAAAATTGACTAATTAAGGGATTAATTACCTAATCAATCCCTTAATTATCAACAAAACCTCCAAATTATAACCAAAAACCCACTAGGGCCGGCCATGCCCTTTATTTCCTGTTTGTTGCTGCCATTTTCTCCCCTTTTTTATGACATTCAAATAGCTAGTTAATTAGGTTATTACTATTTGCTAATTAACTAGCCAATTATTTCCATAACTCCCCAAAATAACTAGCCCATTATCTCCATAACCCTCCAAAATAAATCATCCTTTCCTCTCCTATAAATTGGGTCCCATTTTCACAAAACACTAAGGCCAACACTTTGGCAAAAATCCCAAAATTCTCTAAACACTATTTCTCTCTAAATTCTAACTTTGGCATCGGAGGTTCTTCGGCCAAAGCACCCCCCATTCATCGTGGGCGCGTGAGACTTGTGGCCATAACCAAAGGTGTTATTTATTTTGTAGGTGCAATTTTGTCCAAGATCAAGGAGGGAGAAATTTGCATCCACAACTTTAGTCGTAAACTCTATGAGTTATAGAGATCAAAATAAATGCTTTTTAAATTCAGATCACTATCTTATATTTATATTTATCTACTGAAGATGCCCTCAAAAGTGGCACATGACAAATTTACTTTTTACCTATAAGGGCGCAATAATATCATAATATATCACAACCTAACTTGGCAATAGCTTCATATTCATTTTCTAACTCTTAGGTGATCAAGATGTTTTACCTAGCAAAAACATTCTCTTTTCCATAAAATACCCACGAGTAGCTACTTACCACAATCACAAATCTCTCTCCCTCTCCATAGAATATAGGTCTTGCATGCCTTACTAATAAAAACTAGTCCTGCGCTTGTTTTACTTTTCATTTTTTCTTCATATTATTAATAAAATCTAGTAGAGGGAGGTCGAGCATGGGGTTTCTTGGTGCAATGGTCCTTTTTTCTTTTGAAAGAGGGTTGGTGCCTTGCACACAACTGTTGACGAAGAGTTAATCTCCCCTAATTCGTCTCTACAAAATTATATAAAATAAATAAATAAACAAACAAAAAACAAAAAAGGGCGACCAAGGCGGTCCCCAAGGCCAAAAAAAGTCGAGGGACAAAAAAATGTTAAGTTTGACCTATTAATGTGTGGTAATGTAACTAGAAATAATCAAAATCTATCATGCTTATTATGCTTGACATAAAAAAATACTTTACTTTGTTTATATTATGACACGTAGTATACTGGCTCGTATTGCAGGCACATGAAAAAATCTAAGGAAACACCCAGAAATAGTGCAATTTCTTAATCTTGGGACATAAATAGGACATTTCGAATATGCACACGGCATGCACACGCCATGCACAACAATCGGATAGAAATATGATTTTTCCTACACCTTGAAATGACCAAATTGTCCTCCATATAAATGGGTATCCATAAATTCTAGCCTTCATTTCTCATTTTGTAGAGAGAGAAACAGAGAGGAGAGAGAGAGAAAATCTCTCTCGCCCAATTCCAGTTCAAAGAACCCTAACCCACCAATCTTCTTCATCCTAGAGCTCTCTCTAATACTCTAACCCACCCATCTTCTTCATCCAAGCTCTTTCTCTTTCTTTCTCTCTCTCCTCTCTCTCCATTTCAAATATGCACAAGAGCTCTCTCCCTAACCCACGCATCTTCTTTGATTTTTACCTTTTCATTGGTAGGTTTTGTGAACTGGGTTTGCTTAATTTTGCTTTTTGATTGATGGATTTTTGGAGTTGAAGTGATTGGTTTGGTGTTTCTTAGACACGATTAGTTACAAACGCTTTTTGACAAGAATTCGCGGCACTGGGTCGTGTGAACCAAAAACCTATTAATAGATAAGAACACACTCCAACTAATTCCCAAAAAATATAAATTTGTATCAAATTAGAACTAGTAACTAATCCCAACATTGAAGTATTATACCTAATAATAAAACACTAGGAAAAGGCCACATACGGCGAAGATTTTTTGTTGCCGTTGGAAAAAGTAGAAGTCTTGCTCTAATTAAGATAGGAACTGGAAGTGGAATGAAAGGTATAATCCATGAATATTGATATGTATATTCCATAAAAAAAAATTAAAAAAAAATGTATCTTAATTAATTGTTTCTGAGTCACTGGTTCTTATTTATTTTCTTGAAAGGGGTCGGTTAATAAAAAAAAAATTAAGATATATAAAATAAAACTTAAATAGAATTTTCTAGCCTTAATTATTTTGAATCTTTCCAAACTACTTCAAATATTTAAAATCAAGAGGTTTATAATTGTCAAATGATATAAATAAGTCACTAGTGAAAAATAAATACGTATTTAATTTTATTAATATTGAATTGTTACTATTTTATTAATGGGGAAACTTGATATAACTCCAATATTTTGAGCCAATAGTAAGAATGGTCCAATTTATTAAAATAAGTCCAATTCTTTAAATTTAATTATTTAATTATCAATAAGTATCTCTTAAAAGAAAAAACTTATTGTAAAAATCAAATTACTTCCTAATTATCTCTTTGATTATCTCTTTTTATATATATTTTTTGTTATTTCTTGTTCTTCCTCTTGTTTTAACTCATTTATAGTTTTTTTTTTTTAATTTTTATAATCAACCTATATCACAGGTTAATTGTATTTATCTACCTGTATGACAGATTCTTTTTCATAGTCAACCTGTCACAGATTAATGTGTCTTGCTTGTAGGTATATTATGTTTTTTTCTACCTTTTAGTTAGGTTTCATATCTCACTTATAGGTATAATATACATTCATATATTTTGCTACTTGAGTTAGGGTAGAATGTTTTGCAGATAGTTCATGTTAGTATATTATTATTTTTTTTTTATAAGATATTAATTAGATATTTTGAAGTTGAAAAATGCATAATATTAAAAGATTTTAATTTATTTTTAACATTTTTAGAAAATATAAAAGGAGTATAAAAGAAATAAAAACATATAATTAGATAACTGGAGTCATTCCTAAAAATACTCTATGTTTTTGGACCTGGATCTAAAAGCCCCTTTATTAATATTGAATTATTAATATTTTAATTATTATGTATTACAATAATTTTTTTTAATATCTATAGAACAAGGATAAATAATTATACCAAAAACAGTGTTTGATATGAATCATAAAGCCCATAACTAAAACCATTTATTGTAATTCGGTTATTTAGAATCATTAACCAATTTGTTTTGTAACTAATTGTTTGCCTTCCATGTCACAGCCCGTCCCGGAGGTATTTTTGAAGGGAATGTGAAGTGACAGAAGTACCCTCGACGGGTGTTAAGGTATGTGTATGACGATATATTTGGATTAATACACATAATTCCTAAGTTTTTGGAAAATTACTTAAGTTGGAATAAATTAATTAGGTATGTATGTTTATGTGGTTTTGGTTGGACCACACGCAGGATCCCTCTCTCTCTCAATCCCCCGTGTCTCTCTTCTCCCTCTTGATACTCTCTCTCAGTCTCTCACCCTCTCTCACCCTCAACGTACGGACCAACACCCCCCAAACCCCGAAACTTCACGGATCGAAGGTGCCAAGGGCACCAGTGTGCTCGAGAAGACTCTACGAACTCAAAGACACCATTTTCAGGTAAGGAATCCTTCGTTTTCACGTTGAAAACTCGAGGTCCGAGTTTGGCACTATTCATGAACTGTTTGTTGGTTGATTTTTAGGACAATCCTAGCTCACAGTGAGCTTAGTGAGGTCCTAAGGAAGCTCGGAGTGCTTCGTTTGAAAGTTTTGGACTTCAGGATCGTCGGGTGCGAAGTTGGCCGAATTGGAGGATTTTCCCGACAAAATTTCAGACGTTTTTAAAGGTTTTTGAAGGTATGGACTTCTTCCTCTCTTGATTTAGAGCATGTAGGAAGAAATTTGAGTCAAAATGGTTAAGAAATGGCCGAGAAAACCCGAGTTGCAGGTTTCCGGCGCCGGCGACACTGTGTCGGCGACGCGAGGAAGAAGAAGCGCGTGTGGGCCCGCGTGTGTCCGTGCCACCCACGGCGCGTGGGGGCGCGTGCCACATCAAAAAATTGTTCTAAAAATTTCTCGACGTCCGTGACGTCGAGTAGGTCGATGTGGTATATTCATATACCCAATTTGAGCACCGTATGAGAAGTTATTAAGAATTGTTGGTTAGGTGCTTTAAATAACGTTTTATAGTTATTTCGCATATAGGTGAAAATATGAATTGATGATCCGACCGTTGGATCGTCACTAAACTTTGATGCATCGTAATACGTAATATTTGAGGATTATAGGAACTTACGGATTGGGAATCCGATTTACGGATCTTCCGGAATTGGAGTTGTAAGTTCACAAAATAGAATGTTAACCGTCACTTGGTTTTGGAAATTGACGGAGATCCGACCGTTGGATGGTAATGAAGTTTAGGATGTTGTCCTAGAGGTATATTGTGGACCCCTGGAAGTTATGGATTGGAAATCTGAGTTGCAGATCTTCCGGATCGAACTACGTAGTGACGTGTTTTTTTTTTAAAGTTATTTATTCTATTGATATGAATTCTGAGGGTGGATTTGATTATTGTTCTAGGCGCCGATCGTCATGACGCCTTGATGTATTGTGCTAGGGAGTTGTAGGGCGAATTCCAGGTGAGTGGGCAGTATTTTCTGTATTTACCTATATACTATTGATTTTCCCAGAAACTGAGTTTTTAATGAAAGTACGTTTCTAAAATGCCATGCATGAATTAGATGCATGATATGAATGAAATGCCATGATAGGAATGATATGCATGTGATGAATGATATGAATTATATGAATTGATAATCGATGCATGTATATATATATGAATTGGTGCTATGGACGCACAGGTAAGTCAGGTGAGTTTATATTATTTATGTGAATCATTGATGATGTGCATGACATTGATAGCTCATAACCTGCCCCTAGGTGTTAGTGCTTATATTATTATTCACCACACCGCACGCTCGCCTTGGATCCAAGTAGGTGGATCTTGTACAGACCATGTGAGGGTTCCAACATGCTAGTCGTATAGATCATTAGATGTGATTCCGACTAGTGGGTGACCTTAGTTATGCGCGCTGATGATTGATGAGAGAAGCACTAGAGCGTAATTATACACCTGTCATCGTACAGACTACTATATGTAGTTCCGAGTGACGGGCAGAGTTGGACCGTACAGGTCACCGAGGTGACTCCGGTTGGATTGGATGTTGAGCTATAAAATTAACCGTATAGGACCAACGGCAAGGTCTCCGGTTAATTCATAATTTCACCTGTTACATTGATGCATCATTCTTTCGGTTTTTGAAAGTTTTTATAACATGGCATATTTTCGGGTTTTAAAAGAAAAATTGATGATTTGAGATTTATGAAAAGTATTATGCTATTATGCTATTTTCTGGGAAAGTATACAGGTTTTACAGCGAGGGGTTAGAAATGTATTAAATGAAAGATTTTCGAAAAACTTTGTTTTGCTGACCCACTCAATTTTGTTTTTTTTTTCGCCCCTCCAGGTTTAAGTTAGCAGAGCTTTGGTGGCCGCGAGGAACTCAACGGCGTTCTGACAGAATTCACAAAAGTATGACTCACCCTCGGGGGTTTCCATTTAGTAATTGTATTTTAAGAGCTTCCGAACTATGTAAATGGTTACGTCACTCTCACGTGACGACCAGCACGCCCTCCTTCGGGACGGGGTGTGTGAGTTGGTATCAGAGCCTAGGTTGCAGTCCTGGACATCTTAAGAATTCCCTAGTGTCTTCTGTCAGAACGTTACCGCCTCGTGGATAGCTACTTTGTTCAGATGAGCTTAGTTTCCCCGATTTGATTTAGTTATGGGAAACTACTACTAATGTGATTCAGTCTATTACTCAAAGGATTCCTTTTGAGAATGGTTATAAGTTGAATCTGAATCACTTTATGGAAATGAAAGGCCGAAGGGAGCAGATCGATGGCTTGATCATTTGGAAAAGGCGTTTCGGTTTATGCAAAGTCAAAGGAATCTTTCTTTTGGATGGGTAGGTCGAGATGACTACCTGGTTTCTGAGTATTGAAATTGCACCCTGGTGTAGATAAGAGTCTTATACGATGTCACCTGAGGAAACAGCTGAATGAGAGTTGTTTAAGAAAAGGTTTATTCCTCCGGCATATATGGACGGTAAGAAACAAGAGTTTTTAGTATTATAATTTGAGACAAGGAAAAGAATGAGAATCAAAGGAAAGATAATCAAGGTAAAAGTCATGTGTCTCAAGAACCTCACAAGATTTAGAGCTTCAAAAGATGTGGGGTTAATTCTAGTTCTGCCCGCATAGATTTTTGTACCATTGGTCAGATGCAAGTGATAGATTTACTGGAGATCCTAGATTACAGAGACGAGGTGACTCTGGTAGAGGAAATGTACCCTTGTACCGTAAGTGCAATAGCATACACTTTGGAGAGTGTAGGCAAGAAAGCAGATGATGCTTTACGTGTGGACAAATGGAACATAGAGCTGCAAGATGCTTTGAATCATTCGGACTTGATTATGGATACGTTGGATATTTTGGTCACTTTGCCAGAGTTCATTGGTCGTGATGCAGAAACTTTATGTTATTGACGTTGTTGCCAAAGAGAGTAATGTTTGAGCACGATCGAGGCGTATGTATGTATTTTCCCTATGAGAAGTAAGATGGTAATATTGCACTATTGGGAATTGTTGCTTACTTATCGAGACAACGATGATTTATTAGTATTGCGGGCTGCAGACCGTAATATTAATAACTTATTCGTTGGATCCGTTAAGCAAGTAAACAGGTAGGTTACCCTACATTTGTATGGTGTTATTCAGGGTGTTTGATAGGAGCATATTTATGCGTCTTAGCTTGCTTGTTTTCTTGCATTTTGGTAATTATTTAGTATTTATAAAAGTGTTTAAAGCTAAATTCGTGTGTTTGTAGGTTTTATGGGCTAAGGGTGCATTTTGAGCCAATTTGGAGTAGTTTGGAGTGTTTTTGGGCCCAAGATGGATTGCTTATGATCCAAGCTAGATGGATGGACGAATTTGAAGACAAAAGAGGCTATGAACATGCTAAAAATCTGGTGAAACAATACAAGTTGCAAGTAGGGATAAATTTCTAGAAGGATTGACCAAAACTTCACTTAAAACCAAGAAATTCTTCAATGCCGTGGGCATTGATTCACTTTCACCATAAATTTGAGTGATGATGCAATGCTTAAATCACCATGACATGTGAGTGGATGATGCAATGCTTAACTCACCATGACATGTGAGTGGATGACTCAAAACCTACCCTCACCAACAATTCTCCACCTTGCCATGCCTTACCTACTTCATTCCACCAGATTTTTGCATTAAACATGTCCATCTTCTTCCTATAAATACCATGGCAGCAACCTCATTCAAATCATCCAGAAATTAACCATTCTCCAAGCCTTCCCTTGCCTCTCCCTACATATCTAAACCCCTTCCCATCCATTCCTCCAAATAACCAACCATTCAACATCATTCCAACCTTGTTGTTGCAGCAAAGAGAAGGAGAAAAGTCCTTGGACGCGCTTGCTATCCAACATGGATCGTTGGAACGTTTAGGTGCTTTCTTTCCTTTGTTTTTCAATGTTTAAATTTGTTTATCTTTGTTTTGTAATAATGAGGAACTAAACCCCCCTTGGCTAGGGGGGGATTCGAAACACATGTTCATGCTTGCAATATGATTTGATTACTTTTAATTGCGTTTCATAAGTTATGAATTCAATTTACTTATCCGTTCGTATAAAAACTGATTTGTGTATGTTGATTGAGGGTCGACACTTAGTTTGCATGCATGAATTTGATGCTAGAATATAAGGGAGTTTCACCTAATCGTCATGAACTTATATTCACAAGTAGTGAAGGTTGCTAGTCACAATCGCGTTAAGTAAATTCTTGGCATAAGTTTCATGCGTATTCCATAGTAACGAGTGCCTCGTCAATGCTTATGATTTTCATAGAACTTAATGATTCTTGCTTGTATCTCTATTATGCAATTCATGTAGGGAACTTGTGAGGAATGCTTTGGGTTGTCGTATGCAATCATCCAACTCAATAAAAGTAGGAAAATCTGAGGGTTAATTTAAGCGTACCTAATTAACTTGGGGCATTGAGAATTAATAAGTTATTGAAATACAATTGGAAATCGTTTTGTATGCAAGCAAGACATGTGTGGAGAAGAACCCTCTAGCTAAAGCCCATCATCCATAGTTTTTAAGTTTTAGTTATTTGTTTTACTTTCACTTCACAAGAACCAAATCCCCCCTTTTACTTTCTTGTCTTAAAAGTCTTTTGTTTACATTTTTTTTAACTTTGTTTTTATGTTTTTAAATTAGTTTTGAGAGGTTTTAGCAAGCCCTCCTAATCCCCGGTTTAGAACGATACCCTACTTACATCTATACTACCATTGTCACAAGAGGGTTTAATTTGTGCGTTAGTTAATTTTCGCATCAGTGTTCAGCGTTGGAGGAGGATATATTTATACCAGGGAATCTTATTTTCATTGGAGATCGTGGATTTGGATGTGATCTTAGGCACATATTGGGTGCATTATAATCGTGCCAATATGGATTACTACGGGAAATCAGTTACTTTCCATTGTCTTGTATTATCAGAGGTTACTTTTGTGAGTGAGCAAAGTGGAGTGAGGCATGCCGTTATTTTTGTTGTGAGAGCAAGGAGATTGTTATCAAAAGGTTGCCAAGGATACCTAGCTCAGGTGGTGTTGCAGGATCGTACTCCTAGTATTGTGGATGACGTAAGAGTGGTTAGACATTTTCTGTTGTAATTCTGGATGAGGTACCTGGGTTGCCGCCAGGCAGAGATGTGGAGTTCACCATTGATTGGTTTCGAGGTGCAAATCTTATATTAAAGAATGACTCCTGCCGAGTTACGAGAATTAAAAATTCAGTGTGCAGGAATTGGTTGATAAAGGTTTCATTCAACCTAGTACTTCATCTTGGGGAGCTCCGGTGTTGTTTGTGAGGAAGAAAGGTGGAACTTTGAGATTATGCATTGATTACAGGCAGTTAAATCGGGTAACGATTGATAACCATTATCCCTTACCTCACTTAGAGGGTTGGTTTAAGCAGTTTCGAGGTGCCTATATATTTTTCAAAGGTTAATTTAAGGTATGGTTATTATCAATTGTAGTGTAGCAGTGAGGATGTTCCTAAGATTAATTTCGGGACTCGTTGTGGTCTTTATGAGTCTTTGGTGACGTCATGCGGAATGACAAATATGCTTGCTGCTCGTATGGGTTTGATGAATCAAATATTCCAGCAGTATCTAAACAGGTTGTTATTGTTTTCATTGGCGATTTGTGAGTATATTCTAAGTCGAAAGCAGACCATATTCGACATTTTAACTTGGTATTAAGGAAATTGAGAGAACATCGGTTATATACTAAGTTTAACAAATGTTAATTTTGGACGAATCAAGTGGCATTTTGGGACACGTGATATCTGCACAAGGTATTCAAGTAGATCCTCAAAGAGTGACAACTGGGGAGAATTGGGAACAACCACGAACCGTGATTGAGATTCAGAGTTTTCTTAACTTAGCAGGCTATCATGGACGGTTGGTGAAAGAATTTTCAGTCATTGCTTTACCATTGACGAGAAAAGAGGTTAAGTGAGTGGGATGATAATTGTGGGTAAAGTTTTCAACAGTTGAAATATTTCCTCATTCGTGCACGTATTTTAGCACTCCCGGATGATGACGGAATTATAAGATTTATAGTGATGCTTCGTTGAATGTTCTTGAATGTGTGCTGATGCAACATGGCAGGGTGATTACCTATGTTTCACGGCAATTGAAATTTCATAGGACGAATTACTCTAATTATGAGTTGGAATTAGCAGCTATCATCTGTACTTTGAAGATTTGGAGACATTGTCTTTATAGGAAGAAAAGTGCAAGATTTTACGATCAAAGAGTCTCAAGTATATGTTTACTCAGAGAGAGATCTTAATCTGCATCAACGAAGGTGGATTGAGTTGCTAAAAGATTAGGATCGCATGATTGAGTATCATCCTGATCGTACAACCATGGTAACTGATGCACTTAGTAACAAGACTTCATGCCAGTTATGATCGTTATGGTCTTCTTCTTGATGATTACGGTTCACTGGAGTGAAGTTAGGGAAGGAAGATAAAGAAGAAGCCATACTTGCTAATTTTCAAGTTAGGCCAAAGTTTAGTGGGTCATGTGCTTGAAACTCAGATAGAAGATGAAGAGACCTAAGAATTAATTAAGGTAAGGAACGACGAGGAAAAGAAATACCTCAGGGCTAGAGAATCAGATCGCTTGCTTATGTAAGAGAACATGATGTATGTACTTATTGATATGGAATTAAAGAAAGTAATTTTGGACGAAGCATACTGTTCAACTTATGCAATACATCCTGAAGGTACTAAAAGGTATCATACCATTCGACCATTTTTATTGGCCAGATATGAATAGAGAAATTGTTGAATTTGTGAATCAGTGTATCAGTCGTCAACAAGCTAAAGCTAAAAAGAAGAAACTTTTTGGATTGATGCAGCCACTTTCCATTCCACAGTGGGAATGAGAAAATGTTAATATAGATTATGTGTGCAAGTTTTTTCGTTCATGAGATGGTTATGATGAAATTGAGGTGATAATTGATTGGCTTACTAAAACAGCGCAGTATTCTTCAATGAAAGAGTAGTAACCTTTCCAGAAGTGCAACAGTTATTTATCTGTCTTATGGAAAAGAGATTTGGGCTTACGGATCTGTTGAGCTTCTTGAGTATGTTGGTCATTTCAGTTTGTTCCAAGAGCAACGCCATAAGGTCGTGGAAAGCTGTGTTTTGTGTTTCGAATTGTTAGAATTGTGGACGGATGGTATTCAAGGCCCTGAGTTAGTGGAGGAGACTACTCGGAATATTCAAGTAATTAAGTCTAACCTGGAAGTGAACCAAGATCGGCTGAAGAGTTTAGCAGATAGACACGCTGCTGATCGAGTTTATGGTGTGGGTAATTTGGTGTTCTTGAAGTTGTCACCTTGGAGAGGTGTAATACGGTTTGGAAAGAGAGGCAAGCTAAGTCCTAGGTACATAGGACCTTATGAGATCACTGAGAGGATTGGTAAAGTTGCTTACAGATTGGAGTTGCCTCCGGAGTTATCTAAGGTTCATAATGTACTTCATGTCTCGATGCTTCGACATTATGATTCAGATCCTTCACATGTGGTCCCTCCTCAACCTTTGGGAATTAATCCGGATTTGACGTAAGATGAGGAACCAGTCACTATCTTGGATTGGAAGGACAAGGTTCTAAGGAATAAGACAGTGAGTCTGGTGAAGTGCTGTGGAAGAATCACTCAGTGGAAGAAGCTACTTGGGAGACGGAAGACCGAATGAGAGAGATGTATCCGAGGTTGTTCTATGAGTATTAAGTGACTTGTTGGGTTGTATGAATTTCGAGGACGAAATTCTATAAGGAGGAAAGATTGTCACAGCCCGTCCCAGAGGTATTTTTGAAGGGAATGTGAAGTGACAGAAGTACCCTCGACGGGTGTTAAGGTATGTGTATGACGATATATTTGGATCAATACACATAATTCCTAAGTTTTTGGAAAATTACTTAAGTTGGAATAAATTAATTAGGTATGTATGTTTATGTGGTTTTGGTTGGACCACACGCAGAATTCCTCTCTCTCTCAATCCCCCGTGTCTCTATCCTCCCTCTCGATACTCTCTCTCAGTCTCTCACCCTCTCTCACCCTCAACGTACGGACCAACACCCCCCAAACCCCGAAACTTCACGGATCGAAGGTGCCAAGGGCACCAGTGTGCTCGAGAAGACTCTACGAACTCAAAGACACCATTTTCAGGTAAGGAATCCTTCGATTTCACGTTGAAAACTCGAGGTCCGAGTTTGGCACTATTCATGAACTTTTTGTTGGTTGATTTTTAGGACAATCCAAGCTCACAGTGAGCTTAGTGAGGTCCTAAGGAAGCTCGGAGTGCTTCGTTTGAAAGTTTTGGACGTCAGGATCGTCGGGTGCGAAGTTGGCCGAATTGGAGGATTTTCCCGACAAAATTTCAGACGTTTTTAAAGGTTTTTGAAGGTATGGACTTCTTCCTCTCTTGATTTAGAGCATGTAGGAAGAAATTTGAGTCAAAATGGTGAAGAAATGGCCGAGAAAACCCGAGTTGCAGGTTTCCGGCGCCGGCGACACTGTGCAGGCGACGCGAGGAAGAAGAAGCGCGCGTGGGCGCGCGTGTGTCCGTGCCACCCACGGCGCGTGGGGGCGCGTGCCACATCAAAAAAATTTTCTAAAAATTTCTCGACATCCGTGACGTCGAGTAGGTCGATGTGGTATATTCATATACCCAATTTGAGCACCGTATGAGAAGTTATTAAGAATTGTTGGTTAGGTGCTTTAAATAACGTTTTATAGTTATTTCGCATATAGGTGAAAATGTGAATTGACGATCCGACCGTTGGATCGTAACCAAACTTTGATGCATCGTAATACGTAATATTTGAGGATTATAGGAACTTACGGATTGGGAATCCGATTTACGGATCTTCCGGAATTGGAGTTGTAAGTTCACAAAATAGAATGTTAACCGTCACTTGGTTTTGGAAATTGACGGAGATCCGACCGTTGTATGGTAATGAAGTTTTAGGATGTTGTCCTAGAGGTATATTGTGGACCCCTGGAAGTTATGGATTGGAAATCTGAGTTGCAGATCTTCCGGATCGAACTACGTAGTGACGTGTTTTTTTTTTAAAGTTATTTATTCTATTGATATGAATTCTGAGGGTGGATTTGATTATTGTTCTAGGCGCCGATCGTCATGACGCGTTGATGTGTTGTGCTAGGGAGTTGTAGGGCGAATTCCAGGTGAGTGGGCAGTATTTTCTGTATTTACCTATATACTACTGATTTTCCCAGAAACTGAGTTTTTAATGAAAGTACGTTTCTAAAATGCCATGCATGAATGAGATGCATGATATGAATGAAATGCCATGATAGGAATGATATGCATGTGATGAATGATATGAATTATATGAATTGATAATCGATGCATGTATATATATATGAATTGGTGCTGTGGACGCACAGGTAAGTCAGGTGAGTTTATATTATTTATGTGAATCATTGATGATGTGCATGACATTGATAGCTCATAACCTTCCCCTAGGTGTTAGTGCTTATATTATTATTCACCACACCGCACGCTCGCCTTGGATCCAAGTAGGTGGATGTCGTACAGACCATGTGAGGGTTCCGACATGCTAGTCGTATAGATCATTAGATGTGATTCCGACTAGTGGGTGACCTTAGTTATGCGCGCTGATGATTGATGAGAGAAGCACTAGAGCGTAATTATACACCTGTCATCGTACAGACTACTATATGTAGTTCCGAGTGACGGGCAGAGTTGGACCGTACAGGTCACCGAGGTGACTCCGGTTGGATTGGATGTTGAGCTATAGAATTAACCGTATAGGACCAACGGCAGGGTCTCCGGTTAATTCATAATTTCACCTGTTACATTGATGCATCATTCTTTCGGTTTTTGAAAGTTTTTATAACATGGCATATTTTCGGGTTTTAAAAGAAAAATTGATGATTTGAGATTTATGAAAAGTATTATGCTATTATGCTATTTTCTGGGAAAGTATACAGGTTTTACAGCGAGGGGTTAGAAATGTATTAAATGAAAGATTTTCGAAAAACTTTGTTTTGCTGACCCACTCAGTTTTGTTTTTTTTTTCGCCCCTCCAGGTTTAAGTTAGCAGAGCTTTGGTGGCCGCGAGGAACTAAACGGCGTTCTGACAGAATACACAAAAGTAGGACTCACCCTCGGGGGTTTCCATTTAGTAATTGTATTTTAAGAGCTTCCGAACTGTGTAAATGGTTACGTCACTCTCACGTGACGACCAGCACGCCCTCCTTCGGGACGGGGTGTGTCATTCCATTACAATAAAAGTTATTTGTAGGAAATGCTATGATATCCAACACTTTAATTTTACAAAAAAAAGGGGGCAAATAAAATGCCTTTAAATTATGTATTTTGTATCCTTTAACAGATTAACTACTAGTCTCATTTGATAATTAAAATTTTGTGGACTCTTTCTTCGAGCTTGACCAATTAAATTAATATTAAATTAATTAATATAATAGAAAAAATTATTAATTTATTTATTTATTTTTTAATTAAGCGGGGAGAAGGGTTGAGTTATTAAACTTTTAGATTTTTTTATTACATGTATAAATGTAACATGATGAAAATAGAAAGAAACCGAAACGGACAATCTTTGGTTTTATTTGTATTATTTTATTTTATTTTATCACCTTCAATCTATTTGGCATGGTGTACCTTATAGTTAGAAGTCATTATATTACTTATTATTTATTACTATATTGATTGCAAGTTGCAACAAAATATTTCTTTCATAATTCGATTTCGAGTTACATGCTTCTATTTTTGGGGCCTTTCTTCTTCCTTGCTCCGGGTGAGAAAATTAAAGAATTGAGTGAATCAAAAAGCAAAGGAGGTTCATGGCTAAGGGTAAAGATGTCCAAGTTATGGTTATTTTGGAATGTACCAGTTAAGTTTGAAATCGTGTTAATAAGGAATCAATGGGCAATTCCAGATATATTACTCAAAAGAATCAACACAATACGCCTAGTCGATTGGAATTGAGAAAATTAAGTCCATGCTGTTACAAACATACAATTCGTAGGGAGATAAAGAAATAGATCGAACCAATCGCTTGTGTATCAGTCTTCCAAGGAAGATGAAAAATTACATATTATATATAACTATATATAACTATATATATATAATTTTAATTTATTAAATATAAACAAACCAAATCCTATTTCGATCGGATCAAAGATGATGTAGAATTAAGAAATAGGATTGGGAATTTCAAGATAAGGAATAAACAAACCATGGATAAATCCAAGCGATCTTTTTGTAGGCATTTGCCTTCAAATTGATTATAGAAACATGAGTTTAATTAGTTGATTTAGTAGCGAACAAGGAAAAATATTATCTAGATGGGTGAATAGATTGACCTTAAAACAACAACGATTAATTACTATTGCTATAAAACAAGCTCGTATTTTATCTATTTTACCTTTTTTTAATAATGAGAAACAATTTGAAAGAAATGAGTCAACCGCTAAAGCTGCTGATCTTAGAACCAGCAAAAAAAAAAAAAAAAAAAAAAAGGTTGACTCTTCAATTGAATTGAATCAAAATAAAATTCCAATCCAAACTCAAATACGGATTCACATTTTTTTTTTGTTCGAAAAATCGTAAAATCGAAATGTCCTGTCGTAAGAAAAAAAATGGGAGAAGAGGAATAAGTATTTTTTATTTAACGTCTTTCTTCATTTTGATGACTTTATCATATTTGATCATACTAATTTCCTCTCTACCTTCCCATAGTTGATTCTCCACGGAACTCCATTTAAACTATTCCAACGGATTCATTCCAATCTCTTTATTTTATGATCTCATTGGAAATCATATAAAAACAACTCTTATTTAATATACCTATTTGTGCAAGTATTTTACGATTAAGAAGTAACTATCTAAAGCAATTTATAAAGCACAGGCTGAAACAGGTGAAATCAAAGGGCATCACTTAAACGCTACTGCAGGTACATAAAATAGCTGTATTTGCCAGAGATTGGGGGTTCCAATCGTAATGCATGATTACTTAACAGGGGGATTCACTGCAAATACTACCTTGACTCATTATTGCTGAGATAATGGTCTACTTCTTCACATCCACCGTGCAATGCATGCAGTTATCTATAGACAGAAGAATCATGGTATACACTTTCGTGTACTAGCTAAAGTGTTACGTATGTCTGTTGGAGATCATATACATTATGGTATTGTAGTATGTAAACTTGAGGGGCAAAAAGAGATTGCTTTAGGTTTTGTTGATTTACTACGTGATGATTTTGTTGAAAAAGATCGAAGCCACGATATTTATTTCACTCAAGATTAGGTCTACATGCTAGGTGTTTTGCCTGTGGCTTTAATGGGTATTCATGTTTGGCATATGCCTGCTCTGACCAAGATCTTTGGAGACGATTCTATACTACAATTTGGTGGTGAACTTTAGGACCTTGGGGAAATGCACCTGGTGTCGTAGCTAATCGAGTAGTTCTAGAAGCATGTGTACAAGCTCGTAATAAGGGACGTGATCTTACTCGTGAGGGTAATGAAATTATTCATGAGGCTAGTAAATGGAGTCCTGAACTAGCTGGTGCTTGTGAAGTATGCAAGGAGATCAAATTTGAATTCGAAGCAATGGATACCTTGTAATCCAGTAATTACTTACTGTTAGTTCTCTTAATTGAATTGAAATTAAACTCGGCCCAATCTTTTACTAAAAGGATTGAGCCAAATACAATAAAAAGATCCTATTGTATAGATGTTTAGATTTTTTGGAGATACATACTTATATAGATATACAAGATCTTAAATACAAAAATATAAGACAAAACAACTTAAACGCTTTATTTTATTGTTGTGTTGGATCCACAATTAATCCTATGGATCCCTAGGATTGATGCATTCTTATACTATTTTTTTATTTTATATATTAGTATCTTCGGATCCTGTGTTTTTGGATCATGATCGAGGCAAGTGTCACAACTTCTTCTACCCATCCTGTATATTGTCCTTTTCATTCTGTGTTGAAATATAAACTTATTAGTAGGCGAGATTTTACGAAAAGGGTTCTTTATATTCCTTTATATTCATAGCATAGGAGAAACAACTATTTTTTTTCAATATCCCCTCGTTATTAGTTACTAACCCAGTGATTGGATTTATATGCTTATTTTGATTGGAATATTCAAATTGTGGATATTATTACCAGTATCTGATACTGGGTCATTCATAGCATTACTATAACTTCCTTATTTATTACGGGTTGGTTATTCGTCAACACAGGTTTAGCTTACGATTTATTTGGAAGCCCTCGCCCAAACGAGTATTTTACAGAAACCCGACAAGAAATTCCATTAATAACTGGTTGTAAGTTTTCGATGATATCTTTAATTTAATAATGTCTAGACAAATTCATGATTTATTGAAGAAAAAAAATTCAAAGGAAAGAATTGATAAGATCAGATAAGTCTTACACCCTTAGGTTTCTTTTGTCTTCTCCCTCCCTTTGCTCCCTCTCTCGATCCAAATTTAAAAGCACTAAAATAGGGTTTGGTTTTTTTTGCAATTAAATAAAAAAAATGCAGTAAAGGTTAGTTGCTTTTTGGAGAAGAGATAAATTTGAGGCAATGGACGAAATTGTTTCGCGTACTTGTTCGCTCTCTTCATATTAAGCTCACTCATACATTGTATGTACACAACATGTACATGCACATGACATGCACATGACTTGCACATGGCATGCACATGTCATGCTCATAGATATGAGCTCAACCCAAAAACCCATAGCTCGCAACTCTCTCTTCGAAAAAAAAAATGACGCAATCAAATAAATGACCCTAAACTTTATATGAAGAATCGAAGATTCATTCATTTGAATTTGTTGTCAAATTTGATTGGGTTCAAATATTTCAAGGATTTGAAAATTGTAATTTGAATGGGCACGAAAGAACCCAACTGAATCAAAGGAAATTGTTTCACAAACTCATTCATTTTTTTCGTATTTGCAGGGTCTACCTCTGAATCAAAAGAAAAAGTAGCAAACTACGTTAATGCGAAGAGTATCAAAGATGTAAATATGCACCATATACACTATAGGCACACCACATGCACATAATATGTACAGTACATGCACATGATATGCATAGAACGGGAGAAACTTTAACGACAACATTTTTGTATGATAGATACAATTAAAACATAATTGTTACGTGGCGGATCTAGGATTTTAACTTAGGGTGGTCCCAATATAAAAGCTCAAAAAAAAAAAAAAAGACAAAAATATCATTGAACAAATAAATGGCAAACTACAATTTTCATTCATAATCTTTGTACTAAACAAGCTAGAAATACTAAATTTGTCCACGACGGGATCTCATACTTTGAAAACGTGTCGTGATAGTTTCATTGTCAATACAAGAAAAAACATCTTTCTCAATGTAAACAACTAAGCTATCATTTAACAATTGATCCCCTATTCTGTTGCGGAGTGGACTCTTAATGATATTCAAGGGAAAGGTGATTTACATACCCTTACCCTAAAGATTACAATGAGCTTTACCCTAGAGATTTACCCTAAAGGTCACCTTGGTAGTAGACTCCATATGCTGAGATTTACCTTAGGGGTCACCTTGGTAGTAGACTCCATATGCAGCATCAGTAGGTGCAGTATCATTGATGCAGCATCAGTAGGTGCATCATTAGTAGATGCAGCATCACTGATGCAACATCAGTAATGCAACATCAGTAGGTGCAGCATCACTGATGCAGCATCACAACAGGATGGCAAAATTATTTAATGGACAGAGTCAAAGAGAGTATGAACTACAAACCTCTTCGACCAAGAAGAAGAGGACCAGCGGCTAGCCTCCAGACCAGAGCTTTACACAGAGAAAAAATGCAGAAAGGTTACAGATTTTCACCATAGATGTCGTCGACTTGTCACCCCGGCCGTCGATGCAACGATGAACAGAAACTAGAGTGCAGCAGAGAGTTGATTGATGCCGTAAGGAACAAGAGCAGGCCGAGCGGCAGACGATTAGGTATTATTGGTAAAGTGAAGGTTCTGATTGCTAAAGAAGCTGATTGCTTTATCGTGTGAGGGTTATCACGTGACTTGTGAGTGAGGTTTTAAATTTTTTTAATGACTTGGCTCAAAACAACGTCATTTTGACCAAGTCATTTTGGAAAAAAAAATTGGCTTTCTTTTTCCTCCTCTTGAACTGCACAACATGCAGTAGCCATGACTGTTGTTTTTCTCCATCACTGTCCAGACTTGGGTGGTGGTCCTTGAAGATCCTCACAACCATTTTTTTGAGCTTCGGGTGGTCCTGGGACCACCCTGGTCCCTTAATAGATCCGCCCCTAGTTACGTATATAAGGTTACAGTGATAGTTTGAAAAGTCTTGTTACGTATATCAACCACCGCTTAGCCGTGCACTTGGAAAACATGATACTCATTGTGAAGGAAATTTTGTGAAAAACATGTTCATTTAAGCAACATCTATTAGCATGCAATTAACAATTAAAGGCGGAATCATGCTTACATGCACTTAAAAACAAAACATTAACCATGAAATTCAAAGCCTAGTAGATTGGTGAACCAAGACTCAACTCAAATCAAAGTGAGTTGTAATTTATACCTTTGTAGATTCCTCTTTGCATAAGCAAAGGCTAATCACCCAAAGAGAGGGCCTTCATTCCTTGAATCTAAGATCTATGGATTTGGATGGAAGAATAGGATTCTCCAAGTTCCCAAAATAGAGAACCTCTAAGTCTCTACACCAAGGTTAGATTGGAGAAGAAATGAGTGACCTTGGAGTAGTAGGATTGCTAGATAATCCCTCCAAGGGGGCCGGCCTCTTTAGAGAGAAAAGGAGAGACATGTTCTCACCAATTTTCTCCAAAAGAAACCCTTTAATGAATTTAGGCTATAAAGTTCTTTATATAGTCCCTTCAAATAAGTGACCTAAAGAACCAAAAGCCCATTCTCTCTAACATGGCCGGCCATATGGGTTTTATTGGGCTTTTGGGCCTTTGTGAATTAAGTTGTCATACAACTTAAGTCAATGGGCTTGACGTTCGAAGCCCATTGGGCCTTGAGGCCCAAAACTAACCCGTGGTCTTTTAACGAACTTTATTCGTTTGATTAATTAACATATTAATTAATCCTTGCCATATTTATTAAATAATTAAACCATTTAATTATTCTTACTCATTTCCATTGTTTCTTCAATCTCCACCTTACACGGTGTACGATCCATTAGGTTCCTTTTAGCGAGGCAGTGGGCGATTAAAACCATTTCAAATCGATTGTGAATTGAAACTTACTTTCAATTCTCCCTTTAGTGATTATACACGTTTAGGGCTTCCACAAACCATGAGTGACACCTAGCAGCATATCATGGTTACCCAAGCTAATCAGAAGAGGTGAAGAACCTATTCAGTTTAGGATTACAAATGCAATATGGTCTTTCTCTAATACAATACTCTTGACCACATTGTTTGGTTTGATAGTTTATTCATGTCTACTATCCAATGTGATTCGTTTACTTATATGATTACCTTGAATGTGATTTCGAACGCCTTCCTAAATCTCATTCATACTTTGATCAGAGATTTTCAATCATATCATAGAGTATTCTCCCTCAAAAGGTTTGAAGGTTAGAGATCCCTTGTTGCGTGATGCGAAAATTAACTAACGCATAAATTTAACCCTATTTGAGACAATTGTAGTATATGGATAAGTAGGGATCGTTCTAGGCCGGGGATTAACTAGGGATGCTAACCAAAGTAAAATTAAATTAAAAACGTAAAAACAAAATTTAAAACACTAAACTAGATTCAAAAATAAAACTAACAAATAATCTAAAACAAATCAAAAGACTCAAAATAATTCAAAACTCAAGAAAACACAAACTAAATTGATTTCTAACAAATCTAACACTTTAAAATAAATGGGGGATTGATTTTTAAAGAAATTTAATTTAAAACAGAAACTTAAAAACAAACTTCAAAGAAAATATATTTTATAAAAATAAAATGATGAAACGTTAGTTAGAGGGGTCCTTATCCACACATGAACGAATGCATATAATTTGATTCCCAGTTATGACTTCAACAAACGAATAAATGACAATGCTCCAAGTTAATTAGGTCCGCTTAAATTAACCTTCAGATTTCCCTAGATTCATTGAATTGGACGGGATACGCATCACAACCAAATTATTCTTATCAAGTTCCCTAACTACGGAATACGCATGATAGAGAGACATATCAAAGATCATTAAGTTCAATGGAAATCATAAGCATTGACTAGGCATTCATAACTATGGAATACGCATGTTAATCCAACCTAGGGTTTACTAAACACAATCGTGACT
The DNA here is from genome assembly GCA_035220775.1 of Malus fusca. Lineage (NCBI taxonomy): Eukaryota > Viridiplantae > Streptophyta > Magnoliopsida > Rosales > Rosaceae > Malus > Malus fusca. The sequence continues at coordinate 15,641,218 of CM069061.1, forward strand.
AGCGATTTTTAATACTCATGGATATAAGTTCATAACGATTAGGTGAAATTCCCTTATATCCTAGCATCAAATCTAAGCATGCAAATTAAGTGTCGACCCTTAACCCACATACATAAACAAGTTATTAATCAACACAGAAAAATAAACCACATCCAACGATCAAGAATTCATAACTGGAGTAAATCAAATTATAATAAACAAATATTCATGGTTTCAAATTCACCTCTAACTAAACAGAAATTAATTACACATTATTCTTAAATTAAAACATAAAATAAAACATAAGTTTGAGGAAGAATAACACCGAATGATGAATTTCTTCCTCTCTGTCCCCATGCAGTTTCTGTGCTCCTCGCGTCTCTCCCATTCTTCCTGCTTGGCTTTGGCAGCATGTGGCAGCGTTTATTTCCTCCTTCAAAGCCCTAAGACCGAGGCTTTCTATTTCTGCTGCACCTCGTACATGCTGCCTAAGCAGCCCTCCACCTTTTATTTCAATTTCCCTGCACGTCCCCGCGTTCTTGGTTCCTGTCCTAGGCGTCTGACGCTGCTCAGCAGCTTCCGCTACTCCTCCTTCGCGAGGACTTTCTGTTTTTCTGTTCGTCCTCTTTCCCACACCAAGAGCCTCCCTCCGTGCTCTCTGCCCTCTCGCGTCTCTCTGTGCTGCCCTCTAACTCGCTGCCAGGCAGCACGCTGCACCCCCGCTGTCTTCCTGCCTTCTCCTTCGTACGTCTCTCTTGCAAGCTGCAAAAGGCAGCCTGCCTTTTCTTTCCACTCCTCTTCCCCCCGAGCCCCCTTGACTCTGCTGCTTTCTTTATATCTTATTGTTTCTTCCTAACTTCTGTCCAAGCCGCCCTCTATCTCTTTTATTTTATTTCTTCTTTATCATTCTTTCCGCACGCCTCCACTGCTTTCACTCAGTGTTCCACTGCTGTCCTCCACTTCTTGCATTTGCTGTCCACATGTGCTTTGTTCCTTTTCTCATGTTACATCCCCGCAAATACCCATATAATGTAACATTTCTATCACATTTATTATTCAAACGCATTTTTTCAGGTGGAGCGACATCTTCAAAACGATCTACCAAAACATAAAGCAGTTTTTGTTATTTTATTTATTTTTTTTTTCTAAAGCTACAAAAATCAAATAAGTGAGCAAGATAATTTTTAACGAATTTTGTCACTTAAAATCTTACTTGTGCTAATTTTATTTTCTTAGCTAGATAAATTCGAAAAAACACAAAAACAAAGTAAATAGCATAAAGATATGAGGAAATAACTAAGAAAAGACAAGAGAATTTGATGTAAAAATATATATAAATATGAGCTTATCAAATACCCCCACACTTAGCTTTTGCTAGTCCTCGAGCAAAACAGAGAAAACAGAAAAAGTAATAACATGAAAATTATTAGCTTCCCCCTATGTGACCCTCATAGAACTTCATTTGAGAACACAATCATCAAGAACCATAGCTAACACCAACAAGCAATTCAAGTTCATTTTCCTTATTCAAATATTAGCAGTAATCTTTGAAACATCCTTGAAGTGTAGTGTGTGAGATAGCCATGTTAATGCAATTTCAAAATTTTTATTTTTAAATTCACCATATGCAAACTAGCGACCTTCTCACTGGAACACTGGAATATACACTCAATCACACATGTGTTTAGTTTTAATGTGTTTCTCTCAAAGAATCAAATGTGAAATTTCTACCATAAGCTTGCATAAAGATCACTTCTCCACAGTCATAATTGCAAAACTTAAATCAAGAGGGCTTTTATTGGATGTAATGAGGCTTAGGGATAGGGTTATTGAAATGAAAGAATAGGAAAACACAAGTTCCAAGCTACATTGCACGCAATTCTTTTCTTTAGATTTATAAGAACTCAAGCTCTCCAACGATTCTTCAGACATCTCCAACCACACCCTTAAACTGAAACTTTAAAAACTTTTTATTTTCTTTGTATACAATCTTTCTTTTTCTTTTCTTTCTCTTTTTTTTTTTTTATTTTTTATTTTTTTAATACAAACATGAAATACCCCCACACTTATTCTTTTGCCAAACACCTTCAAAGTACTTCACAAACGTTTCTCATAAGACAATCTCGCATTGCTCGCTTGGAAAGGGTAAGGAAAAAAAATATTTCAAGCATAAGGGTAGACATATCTGGTGATAAGAAATAAAAGGCTCACAAATACGGCTCAAATTGGCAATCTAATGATATCAATTTTCTTTGGGAAACAAGGTTATTTGGGCCATGGTGGTAAACCTAATACCTCTATCATTTTCAAGTTCATGCAATCAATGACAAATATTTCGAAAGATCGTTATGCAAGTTCTAGAGAAGTATCTCACATAAGTTCATCACACATGAAAGAATAAGAGTGTATGAAAAATGCACACACTTTCAATAGGCTAAAAAACTCACATAGGATGTTTATTGTCACTAAATTCACATATGGAGCTTTAAATCATGCTTTAGTTTCATATCAACAAGGCTATGTGCATTTAGTTTTTTCAAAGATGATCAAATATGTACAAACTAACACAAGAATTAGGAATTTCACACAACACATGTTAACTAAGTCCTTGATCATCATGGTTCAAATTTTATCCAATTATATCATTGGGTCGGGAAACTAACAAAAATATAATTCAAAACAATAAGGAAAACAAGGAAATATTTTTGGATTTTTTTTTTTTTTTTTTTTAAATTTTCCGATTTTTTTATTTTTATTTTTATTTTTAAAAACAACAACTTAATTAAGAAAACACAAAGCAATAACATGGAAACAAATGAAACCAGTTCAAAGTCGAAGGTACAAAAAAATTTCAATTTGGTCATTTTTATACTCTTTACCCCCACACTTAAACTAGACATTGTCCCCAATGTCAGAAAATATAATAAAATGCAAATAAAAATAAAATAAATAAATATAAATAAACAAAATAAAGCAATAGGACTGAAAAACTTCCCTAATTTGCAGTAAAATCAAGCGATGACCCCGAAGCTAAAATTCTGCAATCAACTTCAAGGGTGGAAATAACCAAAAGTTCCTGCAAAGAAAAGAAATAAATCAGTTAAGCACGCAAGAAAATGTAGAAAATGAAAAAAATTGAAAATGAAAATAAAAGACAATGAATAAAACTAATAAGTGATCATTGGTCCTGTTTGTTGACTTTCCACAGCTTTGAACTTGAACTGGCCTCAGGAACTTCTTAGCAAGGAAAATGAGACTTGATTGGTGGTGTTGTTGAAGCTTCTCGAGCTCTTGGTTTCAACTCGGACTCCTTCTGCCGGGTTGATTGAGTCTGCAGGCTACATTCTTCTCTTTTTGTTTCTTCTGCATGGCAGGTAGGCACGAGGTAGAGGTGGTGGTCTGATTCTTTGTTCAATCTGTCCAAGTGTCGACCGATTGCCTTCTTTCACCTTGTCCCGTAACCAAGATCAAGGGTAAAGGAAAAGCATGCCATGAGATATCTTTGCATTTGACTCTGATGATATGGGATACTTTTGCTTTTGAAGAAGTATCGTTCCACAGGTGTATGCTTGAACTGGGCTGGGGAACTTCTTAGCAAGGAAAATGAGACTTGATCTTGAAGATGAAGCAGCACCTTGTCTCCACATGCTTCAAGTAATCATTTTCACTTGCCTTATCTGTTCTCCAGGCAGATGTGGCGTCTTCTTCGGAAGTACATCAGCGGTTGAAGATGAGCACTCGAGAGCAATGCTAGGTAAGCAATCAGGAAAGATTTCCAGGCAGTCGGTTCTTAGATCGGAAGATTGACACCGAGTGCTGGCTGATTGCTCGCTTTCTCCTTGTCACAAAGACAAGGACAAGGACAGGGAGAAAGCATGATATGAGATACTCTTGCTTTCAACCTTCATGATATGAAATACTCTAGCTCTTGATGACTTTTTTGCAAAGGTATCCCAGGGAATGAGAAACACAGAGTAACTCGAGAGGGTTTGTTGGAAAGGCATTTTCGGAGATGAAGAATTGCTGAGAGGGTTTGCCTTTGCAATAGATGGCGAAGGTAGACGTTTATAGGTGATTCTTCACAACCGAAACTGTTCCTTTACCCCTGTCGGCAGCCGGTGGATGGATGAACAGTACAGGTTACGCGCTTTCTGAAAAAGCTACCCGTAATTTGCGCAAAGCTGACAGCGCGCGTGACGAGTGACGACAAATCTGGAAAAGCAGCTCGCCTCGTGATTCCTGACCGCTCCATCTTTTGAGAGAGACGCCCGACTTTTGAGAACGGCGTCCGACTTTTGAGAAAAGAACTCGGCTCTTCGATTTGCGAGAGGACGCCACTTTGATTTCTGATGAGCGCCTCTTGATTTCTTCTTTTTATAGAGGCGCTAAGTTTGTTCCACAACACACTTGCTCCCTCCTGTAAAAACTCCATCCGGTAAACGTTCCCTCCTATAAACACTCCCTCTTGCATTTCTTTTAATCTTGATCAGTCCGACTCTTCATTCTCAACACCTTCAAATATGTCTTGCCCTTCTGACCGTCGCCTTAACTTGAATGTTGGGGAAGATAGTGATATGTCTTCTCCAACCAACATTTGGCAGCCGTCCTTCATATCCCCAAATGGTCCTCTTACAGTTGGGGATTCCATGATGATGAATGAAACAACCGCTTCGGTGGTGGCCAGAAATCTGCTCACTCCTAGAGACACTAGGATACTTTCCAGGCGGTCCGACGAACTGGCTGTTCAGGACTCTATGGCCTACAGCGTCCGAAGTGCAGGCTCAGTATCAAACATGGACCATCGCCTTCTTGCACGAACCCGTCAGGTGAAGTCGTTGATGGCTGAAGTGGCTAGTCTTCGGCAAGAGGTCAGAGTGCTTAGGCATGAGAACAAGGAGTTGCACATGCTCGCAACTAATTACTCAACAAGCATGAAGAGGAAGCTGGATCAGATGCAGGAGTCCGAAGTGCGGATTCAAAGTGATCATCAACGGTTTATGGCGTTACTCCCGAGGTTTATGTTGTCTTCGTCCTCGGGAGCTGCACCAAGTATTGAGGCTCCGAATGATCCAACTCTGGCGCTTCGTCTTTCTAGGGCTCCGTCGACCTCCGAGGCACCACCTACCAACGACCAATGAACGAAATTAGTTTACAAGTTATTGTAAAATATTTCTGCATTTAAGTTTTGTTTTTTTTTTTTTTTAATTATATATATATATGTAAATATTTTTGTGTTTTATTTATATGAATGTTTATGTTTTTTTTTTTTTTTTTTTTTTTTTTTTCAAAGAAATAAAACTAAATAACAAATCAAAAGTAAATGACAAAACACAAAAATAAACACAAACAAAAACATAAAACACAAACAAAGGATTAGCAAATTTGCTAATCCCCGGCAACGGCGCCAAAAATTTGATGCGAAAATTAACTAACGCATAAATTTAACCCTATTTGTGACAATTGTAGTATATGGATAAGTAGGGATCGTTCTAGGCCGGGGATTAACTAGGGATGCTAACCAAAGTAAAATTAAATTAAAAACGTAAAAACAAAATTTAAAACACTAAACTAGATTCAAAAATAAAACTAACAAATAATCTAAAACAAATCAAAAGACTCAAAATAATTCAAAACTCAAGAAAACACAAACTAAATTGATTTCTAACAAATCTAACACTTTAAAATAAATGGGGGATTGATTTTTAAAGAAATTTAATTTAAAACAGAAACTTAAAAACAAACTTCAAAGAAAATATATTTTATAAAAATAAAATGATGAAACGTTAGTTAGAGGGGTCCTTATCCACACATGAACGAATGCATATAATTTGATTCCCAGTTATGACTTCAACAAACGAATAAATGACAATGCTCCAAGTTAATTAGGTCCGCTTAAATTAACCTTCAGATTTCCCTAGATTCATTGAATTGGACGGGATACGCATCACAACCAAATTATTCTTATCAAGTTCCCTAACTATGGAATACGCATGATAGAGAGACATATCAAAGATCATTAAGTTCAATGGAAATCATAAGCATTGACTAGGCATTCATAACTATGGAATACGCATGTTAATCCAACCTAGGGTTTACTAAACACAATCGTGACTAGCGATTTTTACTACTCATGGATATAAGTTCATAATGATTAGGTGAAATTCCCTTATATCCTAGCATCAAATCTAAGCATGCAAATTAAGTGTCGACCCTTAACCCACATACATAAACAAGTTATTAATCAACACAGAAAAATAAACCACATCCAACGATCAAGAATTCATAACTGGAGTAAATCAAATTATAATAAACAAATATTCATGGTTTCAAATTCACCTCTAACTAAACAGAAATTAATTACACATTATTCTTAAATTAAAACATAAAATAAAACATAAGTTTGAGGAAGAATAACACCGAATGAGGAATTTCTTCCTCTCTGTCCCCATGCAGTTTCTGTGCTCCTCGCGTCTCTCCCCTTCTTCCTGCTTGGCTTTGGCAGCATGTGGCAACGTTTATTTCCTCCTTCAAAGCCCTAAGACCGAGGCTTTCTATTTCTGCTGCACCTCGTACATGCTGCCTAAGCAGCCCTCCACCTTTTATTTCAATTTCCCTGCACGTCCCCGCGTTCTTGGTTCCTGTCCTAGGCGTCTGACGCTGCTCCTCCTCCGCGAGGACTTTCTGTTTTTCTGTTCGTCCTCTTTCCCACACCAAGAGCCTCCCTCCGTGTTCTCTGCCTTCTCGCGTCTCTCTGTGCTGCCCTCTAACTCGCTGCCAGGCAGCACGCTGCACCCCCGCTGTCTTCCTGCTTTCTCCTTCGCACGTCTCTCTTGCAAGCTGCCAAAGGCAGCCTGCCTTTTCTTTCCACTCCTCTTCCCCCCGAGCCCCCTTGACTCTGCTGCTTTCTTTATATCTTATTGTTTCTTCCTAACTTCTGTCCAAGCCGCCCTCTATCTCTTTTATTTTATTTCTTCTTTATCATTCTTTCTGCACGCCTCCACTGCTTTCACTCAGTGTTCCACTGCTGTCCTCCACTTCTTGCATTTGCTGTCCACATGTGCTTTGTTCGTTTTCTCATGTTACATCCCCGCAAATACCCATATAATGTAACATTTCTATCACATTTATTATTCAAACGCATTTTTTCAGGTGGAGCGACATCTTCAAAACGATCTACCAAAACATAAAGCAGTTTTTGTTATTTTATTTTATTTTATTTTTTTTTCTAAAGCTACAAAAATCAAATAAGTGAGCAAGATAATTTTTAACGAATTTTGTCACTTAAAATCTTACTTGTGCTAATTTTATTTTCTTAGCTAGATAAATTCGAAAAAACACAAAAACAAAGTAAATAGCATAAAGATATGAGGAAATAACTAAGAAAAGACAAGAGAATTTGATGTAAAAATATATATAAATATGAGCTTATCATTGCGCATTTAATTGCCTCCATGGCTAAGTGGCTTAACCCCAACGATGCCGTGGACACCCCGAATGGAGTGACTTTTGACATAATCAAAGATCAAGGACCTAACCACAAGACAACTAAGATGCCTCAGATCAAAGGACTACTTTGCATTATCCCAACCATGAGTTCTCATGTGACATGAATATGAGAACTCTTCGTTGATCGTGTTCAGTGAACTCATTCTCTATTGAGCACCTACGTACTTGTCTTGATGTCACACACACCAATGACTCGAGACTAGTCACTTTCCCTGAGAGAAGACATAGCACGTACTGATCTTAACGGACTGTCAATGCCCAATTGGCAATCCTATGATCAGGAACGTTGAGGATATGTATACGAAAGAATGGTCTCATGAATCTAACTTCTTTAGATTGCATTCTTCCAATCATATATATTCCTTGGACTTATCGTTTAAGCATATAACATTTATATGAGACGGCTTAAACAATAATCTTTGCCCTTGATATTAAACTAGATTAGTTTAACATGTGAAATGTCCGTAAAGTATCATCATATGATTGGTTTTAGGGCACATTTCCAACACATTGTCGTTATTTCGTGGACACGCGTGACCCTTACCGTCCTCTAAGCTTTTTCTTCTTCTTTTTTTTTTTTTTTGCCGATGCCAACTAGGTTGTGGTCATACTTGCTAAATTTCGAGGCACAACATACGTGTATCATAACAAGTGAACATTCCCGCTTGTCATATTAAGAGGTAGTCATGCACACCACATGCACATTACTGAAAAATTTTCACAAATTTATGCAATTGGACACTTGAACCATAAATTGTTCCATCCTAGTTTTCTAGCACATCAAAACTTGAATTTATTCCACAACCCATACACCTCAACATGAAACAAAAACCCTAATTTAACCTCTAAGTATTATATGTTCATCCTACAAACAACTCATTTATTCCATAGATCATTGATGAAGGAACTTGGAACTAAACACCCTATCTTACTATGCTTGCCGAGGGAACTTTCCGGCCTAGACCAAAAAATATGGTACAAAGCTAAACTCACTCTTCTCACCTCTCTCTCACATCCCTTTGTTCGAAATCAAAGATATGAGGTCAACCCAAAACCTAGCTCACTCTTCTCACCTCCTGTGATTCCTCCTTCAAGCCTCCCACAAAAGCCACAAAAGTTGATCCTCAAACCATCCCATTGCTCTACATGAGAGCTTGGTGAATTCATTGACATACTCTATCACTAAACCCATTTACTTGATGTGGGATGGGGACATGTGAATATTCATGGCCTCTCCATGACCAAACCTCTGAAGCAGTGCTTGTGAAAACATTAAAACGTTAAAATGTATTGGATCTGCCCATAAATTTACCTAAGAAAAGGAGGTAATGGAAGGATTTGGAGTTTAGGGACTTAATGGAAGGATTTGGAGTTTAGGGACTTTAAGAGAGGACTCCTAGAAGGATTTGGATAACACTTACTAATTTGTTGGTGGCGTGCATTTCAAGTAAGGAATGATTTTAGGGAGCTTAATAGAGGACTCATAGAAGGATTTTAATTTAGTTAGGGTTTCGAATTCTTATATAAAGGCGGTATTGGATCTGCACGTAAATTTACCTAAGGAAAGGAGGTAATGGAAGGATTTGGAGTTTATGGAGTTTAATAGAGGACTCCTAGAAGGATTTGGATAACACTTCCTAATTTGTTGGTGGCGTGCATTCCAAGTAAGGAATGATTGTAGGGAGCTTAATAGAGGACTCGTAGAAGGATTTGGATTTTAGTTAGGTAATTCTTATATAAAGGCGTCGCCTAAACTTTTTATTTTCAGATACGATCGCTTGATAGCGCATTGAAGGAGCTTGAGAGTTAACGTAACCATAGTGTTGTTTTGTTTTTCCGGAAGAGCAACTACTACGGCAACACAAGGAATGAAGAAGCTTTCATCTATGACATCCCTAAACTGGCTATTCGTTTACCCTTTCAAACGGCGCTTCCAGCACCTCCTCCTCCATCTTTAGAGGAAGTAGAGGCCAAGAAGATTGTCGAATCTTGGATGTCAAGAGAGTTGGAGACCTTTTCACCCGCAGAAGATTTCTCAGAGTTGAGAATTATGCTGCACTTTCTCAATTGCAAAGGTCGAATCAATCAGATGTTCTTTGAGGACATCACCAATAGGGTCAAGGATCTGAGAGAAAGCCTTTGTCTCTTACCTTCAACAACGACAGGAGCATCAACTTCACACCCAACTGCTGAAAGAACGTCAAGAGCTTAAAGCTAGCATATTGCAACTTTGCGACTTCTGTGAAGCTTATGATCCTGTGGAGCTCAATTCTTGTGGACAAAAGATTGCAAAAGTGAAACTTGATAGTCAACTTGCTATTCTGGAAGAAGTACTGGACCAAATAGGACAAAAGGCGAAGCACCTTAGGGCACAGATCAAACACCACAAACTGGCGAAGAGGAAACTTTCGGGAAGCATTGATCGAATGAACACAATGTGATAAAGAAAATTGTGGATGATTGTATCAAAGATGGTTTCAGTTCTTGATTGTAAGACGACTACTTTAAATGAAAATACAAAAGAAGTTTCGTTTCATTCATATTAATTTGTCGCTTTCAGTAAGTTCTTGATGTGATCTTGTTTATTGAACCTTTTTTTTTTACAAACGATAGCGTTAATGTGTTAAATTGTTAGTTGCTAGGGGAAAGAGGAATGGGCGGGGATCGAATTATTATTAAGCTAATTAAATTCGTCAAATAAAGCTTTGCTATACTTAATCGACTCCCTGATTTTTATCCTAAGTTATATATATATTTTTCCAAACCTGTTATATTTTTTGTCAATAGTTATTAATTCCTTTCGATTATATATTTGTACACTGAGGGAGGGAGGGGTGGATGTTTGCCAATAGGAGTTTGATAGGATTTTTAACGTCTATGCCAAAATCACATGAAATACTTGCAAGAATACAAGGATGTTGTAGTATAGATGTTCATGCAAGGTCGTTCTCCTCAAGTACTATTTGGATAATTTATGTAGAAACAATTCCTAATTAAATACTTGAGTTAAAAATTGAGAAAAAAAGATTCTGAAATTGGGTAATATTAAAAACAAATTTTAATTAAAAACTAATATGACAAAAGAAAAGAGTTTTAAATACCAATCTATAAAAGCACTAGGGTTCCACCATCACCTAGCAATCCTATGTATTTTAACAAATTACTTATGATCTACACATGTCACTTTAAAGGTTAGGTTTTCCTAATTTATATTCTACTTGGAATCTCCAACATAGAATGTATATCTAACATGCAACCTGTCCGGACGTTTGGATCAAATCTGAACATGAAAGACTCATTATGCTCTATGAAAACCCTTTGAAAAATCATGCAACCCTTAAGACGTGGTGTTCATCCTAAGTGAAATTACAATTATTAATCACAAGAAGCCAACGTCAATTTCAGGGAACCTTCCGACCAAAATTGCATCAAATTACTTTTCTAAAGATCCTAATGGTGATCAGGCATTAAGACAATTAGATAGTTTTAATCACGGTGATCAATAATTCAAAGTATGCATGCAATCAATCATAAGCAATTAAATAAAAATCACATATTCATGCTAAGGCTCAAGGTTTCGCCCTAGCAAAACGGATTAGTTAAGCAATTAAATAAAAATCATAGAAAATATTATTAGAATGAATAAGAATGAAAACACCTTGGATTAGAAAATCTGAAAGCCTTTGAAAGCCCTTGCAAGTTCTCTGTCTCCAAAGTTGAGTAAAAATAAGCATCTCTAAAAGTGAGAACTGCAAAGCCATATATCTGCTATGCCATCGCACAACCCCTAAAACATAGGTCTCTTATTCCAATTAGGAAACTAAATAATAATAAAATAGTTTAGAAAATAAAGTCCTAACTAATTATGCTAGGAGAATCTGCCAGGTAACTGTACAGCCACGTTTTAGCCTCTGACATCCACCAAATCCGGCCCATGATAGCTTGTTTTGAAGATCCGGACGTTCTGAACACATCTCCAGAAGGTCACGAACCCATCCGAAGTCATATTAGGCTCAAAAAAACACAATTAACGCCTAAAACGTCACTATTCCAGCACTGCACATTGCTCCCTTATTTTATTACCAGAAAATAACCGCTTGGTGGAAAAATCTGATATTTTGATACAATCAAGCCAAGTGACTCAAAAATGTCCTCCAACTGGATTTACTCCAAAATTTATCCATTTGACCACATTTTACTCCAGAGGAAGTCGAAAGTCCTATATTAGAAATACAATTCAAAGTATCAAAATTCTTCCAAAATATTAACCAATACTAAGAATAGGGTTAAATATATAATATAAAATCTACTCATCAAAATACCCCCAAACTTAGCTTTTTGCTTGTCCTCAAGCAAACAAATCTAGAAAACAAGAATAAAATCTAATGAACTAGAACTTAAATAAACTTAGCTAAAACAAAATTCTCACTTTCAAGTTGCAATTCATAGAAAATGTTAAAAATCAGAACGCCTTTTCAAAAGTTTCAACCAATCCCACCATAGAATCTAAGCCATTTAGAAACAATTAGAAAAGAATTCACAAACTTCCTTTGGAAAATCCGAAGACACTTTTTCGGAGCTCTTCCCATTTTCAAAACTCTCAAGCCCAGCCATCATTTCAAACCTCTCTTTCAAACCAGCCCCTTCATCCTTTCTAAACTCTTCATCCGTGATGCAACCAATAACCCAACAACACACACGAGCTGTTGTAGAACCCAACCATGGTGGGAAATCTGAAAAACTGAAATGCTAAAAGTAAATGATTCTCAAATCTTTTGGTTTCATTTTCAGATTTATTTGTTTTAGGAAACTGTAACAAGATCTAACACATGCATGTGGTTTTATTTGTGTGAGGAGCCCCAATAATTGCAAATCCGAGACAAACAACACAAGAAATACACCCTGAGTCGCCATCTTTTCTCAACCAAACCATGTGTCTCCCAAGCCTCAAGCCATCACGGATTCGAGTTCCATTCATGTAGATTGAGACCATTTCGCACATGCAACAGTAATCATCTCCCACTTGGTTCAATATACATGTCTCTCAGCTTGCTAAAAATCTCTGAGAGTTATTTTTCATGATGAGTCTCTATAGAAGCTTACACTGATGTTCTTCTATATTAGGTACCCGAGATTCACAAAGAGACTGAAGAGACTGACTCGAATAGTCCCCAAACTCAAGGATCTGCAAATTTTGAGGTAGAAACCGCAACCCTGTTGACTGATTGACTGTGATCTGGTTTTAATAATAAAACCACTATTGTGACTGAAAAATGACACTCAAATCCAGCGTACAACCGAGAGAAAGCAACCTTAAGATGCCGGTCTAGTGGTCCTAGAAGGCAGAATAAACGGCAAATGTCTCGGCCTCTGCAAATTAGGAAGGTAAAGATCTTGATCTTCTGCTTTTGCTCGGCTCAACATTTACGGATTAAACTACATTTTATTTATGATACCATATTTACTGTGTATATACTCCCAAAATGACTCTATACAAACTGAAAACATACATGCGCTTGAAGAACTTGGATCTCTAAACTGGTAACAACTGTAGACTAAAACGCATTTGCTCCTAGAAAAGAATGAAGTAGCCCTGGATCAAACCTGAGAACATACATGTAGACCATGTGAACTAGAACCGTTTCGAGGACATAATGAAGAACCCATCCCAGACATGAATAATGACATACTATTCAACTTCAATGCATGAGTAATAAATCTGCTGAAAAATAGTTATGGTTTCTAACTCATGAATCTGGTTATTTTTATTTTGATCTGTATAGGAACTCCAATTTGGCTCCTGCACAAAGGTAGAAGACATGAACAGCTCGAACATCTCAGATCCGATGTCCATATGAAAGTAAGATTAATTCCAGACTTTGTTTGGGTCCTAATCTGTATATGCATGTACTCATATTGGTGCTCTTTGTGTAGGGGTAAGCGGATCCATGATAGAGCCGAGGGAAAGGGACGTAAACACACAAGCTTAACGGACAAAAACAGCAAAGGCCTCAGGACTTAGATCTGTGCATATGGGAGGTAAAATTTGAATCCCTGCAAGTTTAGTTGTTGTAGATCTGGTAGTAATAGTTGTACTCAGTTCTGCGGTGTATGGATTTGTGATTTAATTGTGCTTCTCATCCATGCATCGAAAAACTGAGTTGTAGAAAATTAACTGCTCAAAAATATGTTTCTGTGCTGGATCTGCAACAATCACCCCCAAACTTGCATCTATGAATGACTTCATGTTTACTGCTTTTAAATTTCCAGAATATTGTAGATGTGGTTGATGTTAACGTAGACTTGCTGCTGGGTGTATGATTCCAGTATAGAGTGCTCTTTATTTTTCATGTATGCGATAATTAAAAAAAAAATCAACTAGGTAAACAAAACGAAAAGCAACAATTTTTTTGGATTTATATGCTTTTTTATTTTTTTATTTTTTTTTTATGATAAAATTTAGCTATGTGAATGCATCTAGAAAGTCAAACCAATAATAAAATTGACAATAAAACGAAAAATAAATAAGTAAAGAGTTTAGAAAAATTGGGTTGCCTCCCAATAAGCGCTTTATTTTAAGACTGTAGCTAGACGTCGCAAAAGTAAGGTGGCTAGATCACTGGTTCCTTCAGAGTCAAAGACTCGTCTGCAATATCAAAGGGTGGCTCCATATATGGTTTTAGCATGTGACCATTCACCTTGAATGTGTTACCTTGAGCCTCATTAGTTGTTTCAATTGCCCCATGACAAAAGACTTTAGAAACCAAATACGGTCCAGTCCAGCGAGATTTTAATTTCCTTGGAAACAACTTTAGCCTTGAACTAAATAATAAAACTTTTTGCCATGGATGAAATTCTTTCCGTAAAATTTCACTATCATGAAACACCTTAGTTCTTTCCTTGTAAATGCAAGAACTTTCATAGGTACCCTGAAGAATTTCCTCCAGCTCATTGAGCTGCAATTTTCGTTGTTCCCCAGCTGGATCATACAAAAAAATTAACTCTTTAATTGCCCAGTAAGCCTTATGCTCAAGCTCCATAGGTCAATGACATGCTTTCCCATAAATGAGTCAAAATAGCGACATCCCAATATGAGTCTTATAAGCTGTCCTGTAAGCCCACAAAGCATCATTTAATTTTAAACTCCAATCTTTACGTGTAGAACCAACTGTTTTCTCTAAAATGTGCTTTAATTCTCTGTTTGAAACTTCCACTTGACCAGATGTCTGTGGATGATAAGGTGTAGCCACACGATGAGTAATCCTATACTTTGCCAGTAAATTATCAAACTATTTATTAATAAAATGTTTCCACCCATCACTAAGAATAATGTGCGAAATTCCAAAACGCTAAAATATAATCCCCTGGAGGAACTTCATGACCACTGATCCTTGATTAGTTGGTGCTGCAATGGCCTCGACCCACTTTGAAACATATTCCACAACAACTAAAATATATTGGTTCCCATTAGAAGATGGGAATGGTCCCATGAAATCAATACTCCAAACATCAAATAATTCAACAATGAGAATACTTTGCAGGGGCATCTCATTCCTTTTGGACTGGTTGCCAACCCTTCGACACCTGTCACAAGCCTTACACCAATTATAAGCATCTTTAAAAAGTGTAGGCCAAAATAACCCACTTTGCAGAATTTTCTCTAATGTCATTTTTTGCCCAAAATGTCCCCTACATGCATAATGATGAGCAAATTTCAAAACACTTTCCTGTTTGGCCTCTGGAATACACTTGCAAATAATCTGGTCTAGACAATACTTATATAAGTATGGTTCATCCAAGAAATGATGCTTTACATCAGATAATATTTTTTTTTTGCTGAAACGAAAAATCTGGATGCACCACACTAGACCTGGCATTCGTGTCGTGTTTTCCGTGTTCGTGTCGTTTTCGTGTCATACCCGATATCTTAACGGGTCGTGTCGTGTAACACCTGTTAAAATAAACGAGTAAAATGACCCGACCCGTTACCCGTTAAGAAAAATATATTTTAAACCAATAAATAATCAAATGAAAAACATAATACTAAATAAGTATATACATAACATATTGTCACATTCAAAACATAAAAACGCATTTTTCTTTTAAGTATATTTTCACTTACCTAAAGTCTTTAATAGTTTTTTAATTAATGTAGAAGTGTAAAAAAATATAGAAAAAAATATTTAAATGCTCGTAATGAAAAACTTTACAACTTTCATGAAGAGCTTAACTTCGAAATTTGTCACTATAATCATATAAATCATAGATCAAAATTTAACCGTTGATTGTTGTTTATATTTACGCTTCATTGTTCTCATCAAATTTTGTTTTTTTCAGATTTTGTTTTTTGAAAACTTTATCTATTAGAGGATGCAAGAAGATGAACGGTTTGGATCGTTGATCTTATATTCAGAGTTTTACAGTTAGTGAAAATATTGCTTGATGTTTATAAAGTTTCTTCAAACTATATGACAGCGACTCATATTTCAGTTAACCGTAAATATCGAAACGTGATATCAAAGATCTGAACCGTTCATCTTCTTACATCCACCAGATGATTATGTTTTCAAAAAAGAAAATTTAAAAAATGACAGTAAGAAGAATAAAGCGTAAATGGTAATCGACGGTTAAATATAAATTTAAGGTTTATGAATTATAGTGTTGGATTTCGAAGCTAACCCCTTTATGAAAGTTGTAAAGTTTGTCACTATGAGTGATTGTATATTTTTTTTTTTACATTTTTTACACTTCTACAATAATAATTATTAATTTTATTAATTTTGCCCTCAAATAAAAAACATTATTCAAGAAGGTTTGGAGGATTTTAAAAATCTAAATGATAATGTAAGTGTAACCATTATCTACTTGTGGAGGAATAATGATGAATCACGAATGTTTATATATTCTTTCACATTTCTTGTTGATGCACAAAATCAGCGAGGACTTTGGTACAACAGAAAGTATTAAGTTTGTGACCTTCGCTAGATTGCTCCGGTCACTAGTATGGATAAGTACGTAAATGGATAGAGATAGGGACGCAAACACAAGATGTACGTGGTTCACCCAGATTGGCTACGTCCATGGAGTAGAGGAGTTCTCATTAATTGTGAAAGGTTTACACAAGTACATAGGTTCAAGCTCTCCTTTAGTGAGTACAAGTGAATGATTTAGTACAAATGACATTCGGAAATATTGTGAGAGAATGATCTCTATTTATAGAAGAGAGTTTATAGTTTCATTCTAACATTGACACGTGTCGTGTTGTGATTGGCTTCTGATGTTGACACGTGTCGCGCTATGATTGGCTTCTGATGTTGACACGTGTCACGCTGTGATTAGCTTCCTGGTTGTAGGGAAACTCTTCTGGGTCCTTGACGGTATAACGTTGACCAGTGCTCAGTAGTTTCGGGATTGGTCAAGTATGGTACAAACAGTGCTCCCCTAAGTTCCAGAGTGAGGGAAGCTCCTCGGTTGGGGACTTGCAAGATCCAAGCCACTGAGTAATCACGAAAGTACCGAAGTGAGGTATCATTTTCACTTGCCTTATATGTCTCATATGTAGATGTGGCATCTTCTCTGGAAGTACTTTTCCTCCATCCAGGGGTGGTATCTTTAACCGATGAAGATGCACAAGGTAATGTATCAATTTTGCTTGAAGCTTACTTGTAGTTTCGGGCTTGGTCAAGTGCGATACAAACCCTATAGTAAGAGTCCCCCAAGTCGCCGAGCTAGGAGATTTGCCGAATGAGGTAACAGACAAGGTAAGCAATCAGACTTCTAAGCAAGCAACCTGGATCGGAGGTTCGACTTCGGCTTTCGGTTGATTGTTCTCCTTCTCCTTGTGTCGTAAATAGCACCAAGGATAAGGAGAAGCAAATGGAGAAGAGATGATATGAGATACTTTTGCTTTTGAAGAAGTAATTTTCCACAAGCTTATTCTTGAACTGGGCTGGAGGGTTTTCTGGTTCCCTCCAGAGTATAATGCCGACTTAAGAATTTGAGGGTCAAAAGAAGTCCATCAAATCTAGAGTACGTTCGACCTTGATGATATGGGATACTTTTGCTGTTGACAAAGTAGTGGATGTATCGGCACGTGTTCTGTTACGCTTGTCTCCACATGCTTCATTGTATCCTTCTCAATTGCCCTATCTGTTCCTCAAGCAGATGTGGTATCTTCTCTGGAAGCATAAGATGTTGAAGATGAGTACTCGAGAGCAATGCCAGGTACGTAATCAGGCAAGGGGTTCCAGGCAGTCAGTTCCTGACTAGAAGCTTGATTCCAAGTGCTGACTGATTGCTCTCTTTCTCCTTGTCTTGCAGGTAAGAACAAGGCCAAAGGAAAAGACAGAGAAAAAGCATAATATGGGATACTCTTGCTTTTATATATATTTTAAAGCTTTGTAGGTGAAGCTTTGGTGTTCAAGCTTTGTAGGTGAAGCTTTAAGGTTGAAGCTTTGTTGGGCACCATGAATTGATTTTGCTTCACACTATCTTGATCAAGATAGTGTGAAGCTTTTGTAAGTGAAGCTTTTGTGTTGAAGCTGTTGTGGGTGAAGCTTTTGTGTTGAAGCTTTTGTGGGTGAAGCTTTTATGGGTGAAGCTTTTGTAGGGGAAGCTTTTGTGGGTCAAGCTTTTGTGGGTCAAGCTTTTGTGGGTTAAGCTTTTGTAGGTGAAGTTTTTGTAGGTCAAGCTTTTGTGGGTGAAGCTTTTGTGGGTGAAGCTTTTGTAGGGCAAGCTTTTGTGGGTCAAGCTTTTGTGGGTCAAACTTTTGTAGGTGAAGCTTTTGTGTTGAAGCTTTTGTGGGTGAAGCTTTTGTGTTGAAGCTTTTGTAGGTGAAGCTTTGGAGTTGAAGCTTTATAGGTGAAGCTTTGGAGTTGAAACTTTTGTTGGGTACCATGAATTGATTTTGCTTCACACTATCTTGATCAAGATAGTGTGAAGCTTTTGAGAATTTGTTGTCCTCCATTGATGAAGCTTTTGTTGGTGAAGCTTTGTAGGTGAAGCTTTGGAGTTGAAGCTTTTGTTGGTGAAGCTTTTGTTGGGTACCATGAATTGATTTTGCTTCACACTATCTTGATCAAGATAGTGTGAAGCTTTTGAGAATTTGTTGTTGTTCTCCATTGATGAAGTTTTTGTTAGTGAAGCTTTGGAGTTGAAGCTTTGTAGGTGAAGCTTTGGAGTTGAAGCTTTTGTTGGGTACCATGAATTGATTTTGCTTCACACTATCTTGATCAAGATAGTGTGAAGCTTTTGAGAATTTGTTGTTGTCCTCCACTGATGATGCTTTTGTTGGTGAAGCTTTGGAGTTGAAGCTTTTGTTGGGTACCATGAATTGATTTTGCTTCACACTATCTTGATCAAGATAGTGTGAAGCTTTTGAGAATTTGTAGTTGTCCTCCATTGATGAAGCTTTTTTTTTTTTTTTTTTTTTTTTTTTTTTTTTTTTTTTTTTTTGGGAGACTAGAAATTTGAAAATGTGGGAGAGACAACATATACAAATTTTGCTTCCACACTGTTGAGCAAGAGATTGTGATGCAAGCCACACCTTGTAGTAGTCGAAGGTTTGGATGAACCATATAAATTGAATTTGCTTCGAAGGTCTGAGAATTGTAGTTGCCCTCTATTGATGAAGCTTTTGTTGGCACCATAAATTGGTTTTGCTTCACACTTTCTTGATCAAGAGTGTGTGAAGCTTTTGAGAATTGTGGTTGCCCTTCATTGATGAAGCTCTTGTTGGCACCATAAATTGGTGTTGCTTCACACTGTCTTGATCAAGAGTGTGTGAAGCTTTTGAGAATTATGGTTGAACTCCTTTGATGAAGCTCTTGTTGGCACCATAAATTGGTTTTGCTTCACACTGTCTTGATCAAGAGTGTGTGAAGCTTTTGAGAATTGTGGTTGCCCTCCATTAATGAAGTTCTTGTTGGCACCATAAATTGGTTTTGCTTCACACTGTCTTGATCAAGAGTGTGTGAAGCTTTTGAGAATTGTGGTTGCCCTCTATTGATGAAGCTCTTGTTGTCACCATAAATTGGTTTTGCTTCACACTGTCTTGATTAAGAGTGTGTGAAGCTTTTGAGAATTGTGGTTGAACTCCTTTGATGAAGCTCTTGTTGGCACCATAAATTGGTTTTGCTTCACACTGTCTTGATCAAGAGTGTGTGAAGCTTTTGAGAATTGTGGTTGCCCTCCATTGATGAAGCTCTTGTTGGCACCATAAATTGGTTTTGCTTCACACTGTCTTGATCAAGAGTGTGTGAAGCTTTCTACGAGTTGTAGTGTTTGCATTGTTACAGAGGGGAAATGTTTGAAGCAAATGCAAGAGAGCTGAATAACTTGATCTTCGTATGCCATGCACTGAAGTTGCTGTTGGCTTGCAATAAGACTTTGTTGGTGACTATAACTTTTGTTGGGCATAAGTGCTCCCCTAGTTGAGTTGTCAAGCTTAAGGGTTTTTGATTATTTATGAATGCTAGGAGTTCATATGTACAAGTTGTACCACTCGTCTTCTGGTAGGTGGAATGAATGGTGAGTTGCTTTCATCACTTGGTTGGAGGTACGAAGGTGAGTTCCTTCTTCCCTTGGTTGGTGGCATGAATGGAGAATTGCCAAATGATATTAGAGTACGAGTTGTACATTTCATCACCTGGTTGGTGGCATGAAGATGAGTTCCTTCTTCACCTGGTTGGTGGCATGAATGGCAAGTTGCCAAATGATATTAGAGTACAGGTTGTACATTTCATCACCTGGTTGGTGGTATGAAGGGGAGTACGGGTTGTACATTTCATCACATGGTGGGTGGCATGAAGATGAGTTCCTTCTTCACATTTCATCACCTGGTTGGTGAGAATAAGGGCAAGGTGTCTAGGCACATTGTAGCAAGTGTCGAATGACACAAAATATGTTGAACCCTTTCAAAGCGCAGTTGGCTTATGTATGAATGTGTTGGAATGTATGATTGAATGAATATACTGTGAAGCTGTTCGTTTATTTGTATAGTCTTGTTGACATATACTTAGACTTTGTTTCATGTTGGAAGCATTCATGTTAAAGCTTTGAACCCGAGTGTTTCATTGCTAGGAATGTAAGAGGATTAGGATCAAGTTGTCTAAATCACCTCTTTATTGAATTCATGCCAAATAGTATTCGTTACATAGGATGCCGAACGGCTGAAGCTTAACACTTGTACAATGTGAGTTTACTTGTAATAGTACTTCAAGTGATCAGCGTTCCATGGATGGCCAAGGGTCTTGCCATCGGAGCTTCTAAGCTTGTAGGAACCAGGACGACTGATGCCAACAACTTCAAACGGTCCATCCCAGTTTGGACTAAGTGTTCCTTCACTCGGGACTCTGTTGCAGAGTAATATTTTCTTCAATACCCAGTCCCCCACTTTGAAAGAACGAGGTTTGACCCTTAAGTCATAGTAGTTAGAGATGCGCTGCTTGTAGGCGACATTCCTCAAGTGAGCCTGGTTTCTGTGTTCCTCGACTAGATCTAAGTTGAGGGTAAGTTGTTTGTCATTTTCGCTTTGCACGTAGTTCTGGACTCGCACGTTGCTTGCTCAAGCTCAACTGGGACAACTGCCTCTGTACCAAAGGCAAGTGAGAATGGGGTTTCTCCTGTTGATGTCTGATACGAATTGCGGTATGACCAAAAAACTTGGGGTTCAAATTCCGGCCAACAACCTTTAGCCTTGTCCAAGCTGGTTTTCAAATTTCGCTTGATTAGTTTGTTGATGGCTTCAACTTGTCCATTAGATTGGGGATGAGCTGGGGAGGCAAAACATAAGTTGATGTTGAACTTAGAGTAGAACATCCTGAACTTATTGTTGTCAAAATGTCGCCCGTTGTCAGTGACTATCGCATTGGGAATGCCGAATCTGCAAAGGATGTTCTTCCATACGAAGTCTTCTATTTTTGCCTCAGTAATGGTTGCCAAGGGTTCTACTTCGGCCCACTTTGTGAAATAGTCAACTGCAACGATTACATAGTGAACCTTGCCCTTCCCTGCAGGCATTGGGCCGATCAAATCAAGTCCCCATTGGGCGAAGGGCCAAGGGCTGATCATAGGAGTGAGCGGCTCGGGAGGGGAGTGAAGAATAGTTGCGTAGCGTTGACACTTATCAAATGAGCGGGATATTCTGATGGCATCTTGGTGGAGTGTTGGCCAGTAATATCCTTGGCGAAAAGCCTTGTGTGCTAGGGATCGAGATCCAGCATGATCTTCGCAGACTCCTTCATGTATTTCCCGAATGACAGTTTCCGCCTCTGCGGGCGTAAGGCATCTTAGGTATGGTAGGTTAAAACCCCGCTTGTAGAGTTGGTCATTAATGATCAAGTAACGGGTAGCCTTGTATCGAATCTGCTTAGCTTGGACTTTGTCATTTGGAAGGGTGCCATGAGCAAGGAATCTATAAATCGGGGTAATCTAACTATCTCCTTGTTGTAATTTGCACACTTCCGCAGCCATGGTGCTTGGTGCTGCCAACAATTCGACCTGAATTTTTCTCCCAATCTTGTCTTCCACCGCTGAAGCGAGGCGAGCCAAAGCATCTGCATGACTGTTTGCCGCTCGGGGAATTTGGGTGATCTGGTAGTGGAATTGCTTAAGCAACAATTGTGTTTGTGCCAGATATGCAGCCATAGAGCTATCCTTAGCGTCAAAGTTGTTGGTGACCTGGTTAACCACCAATTGGGAGTCACTGAAGATATCAATTCGTTTAACCCCAAGGTGTTTGGCCAAACGTAAGCCTGCTATGAGGGCTTCATATTCGGCCTCATTGTTCGACGCCTTGAATTTGAAACGAAGAGCATACTCCATCGCCACTTTGTCAGGGTCGTAAGGACTAGTCCTGCTCCACAACCCTGTTAGTTGGACGAGCCATCAACATATAGACTCCATGTTGGGGCTGTTGGTTCTATTTTTTGAGCTTCTGAGGGTAATGAAACCACTTCTTTAGGTGTAGAAACAATGTCAACATGATATGTGAAGTCAGCGATGAAGTCTGCCACTGCTTGGCCCTTCTCAGCTGACTTTGGTTGGTAGGAGATGTCAAACTCACCCAATGCTATCGCCCATTTGATCATTCGCCTGGAAGTGTCAGGACTTTGGAGTATCTGTCGAAGAGGATGATTGGTAAGCACGATGATGGAGTGTGCTTGGAAGTAAGGGCGAAGTTTTCGAGCAGACATGACCAATGCTAGAGCTAATTTCTCAATGTTGGAGTATCATGTCTCCGCATCTTGTAAGGCCTTGCTAGCGTAGTAGACAGGCCGTTCGACATTACCATCCTTTCGAATGAGAACAGAACTTACTGCTGAAGCCGATACCGACAGATAGATAATGAGAGTGTCACCAACCTCAGGTTTGGAGAGCAAAGGGGCTTTACTCATGTAGTCTTTGAGGTTCTTGAATGCCTCAGCACATTCATCAGTCCATGTAATGTACTTCTTACTTCCCTTAAATGCTTTGAAGAAATGAGCACATCTGTCGGTGGCCTTAGAGATGAACCTAGTTAAGGCTGCCACCTTGCCAGTAAGGCTCTGGATGTCTTTTGAAGTTACCAGTTCCTTCATGTCGAGGATTTCTTTGATCTTCTCGGGATTAGCCTCAATGCCTCTTTGGCTTATCATTAAGCCTAAGAATTTGCCAGACCCTACGCTGAAGGCACATTTGTTGGGGTTCAACCTCATTCGATACCTTTTCAGAATGGTGAAAGTTTCAGATGGGTTGGTGATGTGTTGGTCAGCATGTTTGCTCTTGACTAGCATATTATCAACGTAAACTTCCATGCTCTTCCCAATCTGTTCGGCGAACATTAAATTGACCAGTCTCTGATAAGTCGCTCCTGCATTCTTTAGGCCGAAGGGCATGACTTTATAACAATATAGTCCCCTGTCAGTAGTGAAGGCTGTGTGTTCTTGGTCCGGAGGGTTCATGAGGATTTGGTTGTATCCTGAGTAAGCATCCATGAAGCTCAGGAGTTCACACCCTGCCGTAAAGTCTATAACGTCTATGAGAGGAAGAGGAAAGCTATCTTTCGGGCATCCTTTGTTTAGGTCGGTGTAATCGACACACATTCTCCACAAGACCTTTTGAAGCAAGAGACTTTCCTTGGTCAGATTCTTCTTAACAAGGACAACATTTGCTACCCACGTTGGATAATTGACTTCGCGGACAAAGCCTATGCCTTTGAGTTTTTCAACTTCTGCCTTCATTGCCTCGTACCGTTCAGCGTCATAAGATCTTCGCTTCTGTCTTACTGGCTTGGTCTTGGGGTCAATACTTAAGCGATGACAGATTATATCGGGAGAGATACCTGGCATGTCCTCGTATGACCAGGCGAAGACCTTAGTGTTCTCTTACAAAAAAGAGATCAATGCCAACCGAATGGGTGGTGACAAGGTGGTACCAATCTTCACCATGCGATTCGGATAATCTTTTGAGATAGAGACCTCTCAAAAGATTATCCGAATCGCATGGTTGTTGTGCTTGCTGGGTGAAAGAGCCATCTCGAGGATCGTCGGGTTGACTGTTGGCACCGTGAAGATCCAAGTTGGCTTCGTCTGGGCTGGTCTTTATGACTTGGTCATGTATAGAAAGGGTTTCCTTGGGCACAGGCAGGTGTTATTGCTTGACCGAAGTGTTGTAACATGATCGTGCACTAAGTTGATCTCATCTGATGTAACCATTGCCATAGGGGGTGGGAAATTTCATCAACAACATATGTGTGGATACCATGGCCTTGAGATCATTGATGCCTGTGCGTCCCAAGATGACATTGTATGCCATTGGGCAATCAACCACCAGGAAGTTAGTGGTAATGGTAGCTGTGTAAGGGCCTGTACCAATGGTGAAAGGTAAGTGTATGCTCCCCAAAGGTTGCACGATATCACCGGAGAAGCTTATCAGAGGGGAAATCGAGCGGTCGAGCAAGTGTTCAGCTACATTAAGTGCCCTGAAAGTTTCAGCAAACATGATATTAACCGAAGCCCCCGTGTCTACTAGGATTCGTCGTACTTCAAAGTTGGCTATGTGAGCTTCCACGATCAGTGGGTCCTTGTGAGGGTAGATGATACCTCTTTCTTCCTCAGGGTAGAAACATATTGGATCCCAGTTAGGATTTTGATACTTACCTCCCCTGATGTCTTCCACGTGAAACACTTGGTGGCCAGACCTTAAAGCTCGTTCACTATTTTTCATGGCCCTGTTGGAAGATTTAGATATGGGTGTGCTACCACTTATGGAATATATCACATTTACCTGGTGTTGGTTACGGTTACCCCTTGGAGGGTAAAGGAGGAATTGATCAATTTTTCCTTCACGTGCCAAAGCTTCAATATGATCACGAATGGTGATACACTTCTGGCCGTCATGCCCGTTATGCTCGTGGTAGCAGCAAAACGTGCCCGTGTTCTTCATGGGCTTGTAATCCGGGTGCCTCGGCTTTGGCTTCGGTATCAGGTGTGCTATGCTAGGGTAAATGGCCACGCATGTGGCGTTCAAAGGTGTGTATGCCTCATACCTCGAGGTAGGGGCTGTCCTGACACGTGCTTGACCCACTGTGTTGACTGCCTGGGGTCGGGGATTATCATGGCGATACCCTTGGTTATCGCGGTAATGTTCCTTACTCATTTTACTAAAATGAGACTGGTGAGGATGGAAATCTTTCATTTTGCCCTGAGATTGATATGTATGTTGACTTGGCAAAGTATTAAGTAAAGCAGGGGGAGGCACCGCTGCCATTTGGAAAGTCGAGGTCTTCTCATTTGGTTGGATCTGGCTTCCACTCCCTACTTGTTGATAAGGGGTGGTTGTGAGGGGTTTTCCTTGATATGTCCTTGCCTCGGCGGAGGCATGGTTGTAAGCATGTGCCATCACCTCAGAGTAAGTCTTCCAAGTGTTGGCATTGATCATGTACTTGAAGAAACAATCCCGTAGGCTTGCCGTGAAGGCCTTGAGGGCGGTCTTGTCATCTGCCTCAGCGCAGCGAGAATACTCATGGCTGAAACGACCAGCATACTCTCGTAGTGACTCGTCCGGCTTCTGGCGAATAGTGTACAAGTCATCTGCAGAATGTAAGCGATCGGTCTGGAAGATGTGTTGAGAGACAAACAGTTTCCTCAGTTCCTCAAATGAGTATATTGTCTCAGGTGGAAGACGGCAATACTAGTTTAGAGCTCCGCCAGAGAGGGTGGAGGGGAAGAGAAAACATCGCTCTTCGTCGGTGTGCATCTGATATGCCATGGTGGACTCAAAGATGTTAAGGTGTTCAATTGGGTCCTCCCTTCCAGTATAAAGTTGTAAACCAAGCTTTTGTTTTGTCTTCGCTTGAAGGGGGTGTCGATGATCCTCCTTGTGAGAAGGTCAGGCCTGGGTTGGTTCCAGTCAGGTATCTCGGCCTGACGTTCGGCCTTCAACTTGTTTACTTCCTCAAGGAGCTGTAGGACAATAGGGTCTTGAGTGGAGTCATGTACCGCTGGGATTTTCTTTCGTAAGTCTCCATCGCCTTTTGGAAGTAGGAAAGTTTGAGCAAGGGCGTGTGATTTTTCCTTGGACTCGCCGTACTGACTTCTAGGGCGAGTCTGTCGGAATACCTCAGAGTCCCCTGTACCTTCATGTTCCTCTAGGACATGTCGTTCCTTCCCTAGATTGGCAGCTGGCCTGGGTCGTGGGAGGGGACCGAGTCTTTCAGAAACCCTTGGGTCATTGATCTTCGAGCATATGTGGAGGGGATTCTCTTGACGTTGCTTTAGGAAGTCTCGGCAGTCACGATAAACAACTTTCAATCCTTCCAACCCTTCTGCAAGGAGGTGTTTTCCTCCACTTCTCCTGCTTCAGGTCGAAGCAGCTGGGTTGAGAGAAGTCTCATGTTGATCAATGTTTTGATGATTAGCTCGCTCCTCATCAGGGATACCCATGTCGAAGGAAGGTGACCTTCCTTGTTGGGAGGCATCCAGATGATGGTTGATGTCCATAGGGGTAACGAGTTCGCGTGTTTGAGTACGCCTAGTTTCGTGGAGCATCTCAAAGAGCTTCTCATACTGTTCCTGGAGGACCTCATTCTTCATTGCTATCTTATTGTTTTGAGATTCTAGCTCATTGACTTTAGCTTGAAGAGCAACCCTCTTTCCTTCCTTCTTTCGTTGCTTCGCACTAGGTGTAAGAGAGGTGTCATTCTGTGTGCTGTGGCTTCCTTCGCTCCCCATGTTGGAGAGAGATGCATGGTCAAAATAGAGTGTACGAATGGTGGAAACCAACTTGACAAAGCTGAAGATAGTGGGAATAAGTGTCGTTCCCACAGACGGCGCCAAATGTTGATGCACAAAATCAGCGAGGACTTTGGTACAACAGAAAGTGTTAAATTTGTGACCTTCGCTAGATTGCTCCGGTCACTAGTATGAATAAGTATGTAAATGGATAGAGATAGGGAAGCAAACATAAGATGTACGTGGTTCACCCAGATTGGCTACGTCCACGGAGTAGAGGAGTTCTCATTAATTGTGAAGGGTTTACACAAGTACATAGGTTCAAGCTCTCCTTTAGTGAGTACAAGTGAATGATTTAGTACAAATGACATTCGGAAATATTGTGAGAGAATGATCTCTATTTATAGAAGAGAGTTTCTAGTTTCATTCTAACATTGACACGTGTCGTGTTATGATTGGCTTCTGATGTTGACACGTGTCGCGCTATGATTGGCTTCTGATGTTGACACGTGTCATGTTGTGATTGGCCTCCTGGTTGTAGGGAAACTCTTATGGGTCATTGACGGTATAACGTTGACCGGTGCTCAGTAGTTTCGGGATTGGTCAAGTATGGTACAAACATTTCTCATACTTGTATGTATGTCTTCCTAGTTCTTGCCTATACAAATACTATATTAGTTTATTTTAATTTTGGACAACAACACGTTAAGTAAAATTTATCCTAGTAATGATAATAAGGAACTCTCATAATAAAAATAAATAATGACTAAAATTGATCCTATACAAAACTATATATTTAATATAGAATATATTGTATATGTTAATATGGCTATTGTATTTTATAATAAATCTTTTAGTAATTAAACTTTAAAATTATCAAAATAATTTTTTTCTTAACGGGTCGAAACGGGTTACCCACGTGTATACCCATTAAGAACCCGTTATTAACAGGTTCTTAACGGGTCACCCGATAAGTTATCGTGTTGACCCGAAACCCGTTATTTTCGTGTCATTTTCTTATCGTGTCACCGTGTCGTGTCAGAAACTGCCGGGTCTACAACACACCCTTAGCCAAATAATTGACAATATTAGCAAACCAAGGTGATTTAATTTGGACAGCAAATAGCTATTCATCTGGGAAACTTTCACTCAATGGTAGAGAATCTTCCTCCGTAGCTGCTGGAATAATTAATCTGGATAAATGGTCAGCTACCACATTTTCACTACCCTTCTTGTCTTTAATCTCTAAGTCAAATTCTTGAAGTAAAAGAACCCAACGAATGAGCCTAGGCTTTGCGTCCTTTTTAGACAACAAGTATTTAAGAGCAGCATGATCAGTATAAACAATTACCTTAACCCCAACCAAATAAGATTGAAACTTCTCTAAAGCAAACACAACTGCCAACAATTTCTTCTCTGTGGTTGCATAGTTGACCTGTGCATCATTGACAGTATGACTTGCATAATAAATGACATGGGGAAGCTTGTCTTTACGCTGCCCTAAAACAGCCCCAACGGTATAATCTGAAGCATCAGACATTAATTCAAATGGTAAACCCCAATTTGGTACAACAATGATGGGTGCTGATGTTAGGAGTGATTTCAACTTGTTGAACGCTTCTAAGCAAGCCTCATCAAAATTAAATAGTGCATCTTTAGCCAATAAATTGCACAAAGGTTGGCTACTCTTGGAGAAATCCTTGATGAATCGACGATAAAATCTTGCATGTCCCAAGAATGATCTAATACCTTTTACTGAAGTAGGAGGTGGTAGCTTTGCAATAACGCCAATCTTGGCTTTATCAACTTCAATGCCTTTGCTAGAAATTGAATGACCCAAAACAATGCCCTGTTTCACCATAAAATGACACTCAAGAACTAATGATAAATTCTTTAAGCACTGATCAAATGAGTCCCTAAACATAGAAAAATCATCCATAAAAACTTCCAAAATGTTTTCGACAAAGCCAGAAAAAATACTCATCATACATCGTTGAAATGTAGCTGGTGCGTTGCATAACCCAAATGGCATCATTTGATAAGCAAACGTCCCGAATGGGCATGTGAAAGTTGTCTTCTCCTAATCTTCTAGTGCAATTGGGATATGATCGTACCAGAATAACCATCTAAGAAACAATAGAAAGCCCTACCAGCTAATCTTTCTAACATCTAGTCAGTAAATGGTAACGGGAAATGATCCTTTCTTGTAGTTGCATTTGGTTTCCTATAATCCACACACATACGCCAGCCTATAGTTAAACATGTAGGAACAAGCTCATTGTTGTCATTTTTAATCACTGCAATTCCGGTACGTTTAGTCACAACTTGCGTAGGACTTACTCATTGACTATCTGAAATAGGATAAATCATACAATCATCAACAAATTTCATAACTTCTATTCTGACAACTTCTTTCATAATTGGATTAAGGCGGCGTTGAACATCCACTGTTGACTTCACGTCTTTTTCCATTAAAATTCTGTTCATACAAATTGTTGGGCTAATATCTTTGATGTCGGCTGTTGTCCATCCCAAAGCATCTTGATATTTTCTCAAAACACGAAGCAATTTATCTTCCTTTGTAGGAGTTAAATCTGCTACAACAATAACTGGCAGTGTTTATGCAGCCCCTAAACGTGCATATTTTAAATGTTCTGGCAAGTGCTTCAGCTTTAATTTTGGTGGCTTTTGTCTGGACTGCTTAAGGGGTTGTTTAGGCTCCCCCAACCTCTCATAAACATTTCTAAACCTTGGTAACTGTGTTGGCAGACTGTCCAATGCATAAATATATTCAAGAACCCCTTCATCTTCAAAATTTGTCCTAATTTCTCCTTGTAAACCAATAGCAACTGATCTGAATGTGAATTAGCTTGAAAATTGTCAGCAGGACGTTTCACTACCTCAAACAAATTAAATACAATAGATTGATTTTGAACTCGTAATGTTAGTGTTCCAGCTTCCACATCAATTAGAGTCCTAGTTGTAGCCGTGAACGGTCTTTCCAAAATTATGGGCGTTTTTAGGTCTTCATCCTAGTCTAAAATCACAAAATCTGCCGGTAAATAAGGATTGTCAACCTTGATGACGAGATCTTCAATAATGCCCTTAGGATAAGTCACTGAACGGTCAGCTAGCTGAAGAATAATTGATGTAGGCTTTAAGTCTCTTTGTCCCAATCGCTGGAAAATAGAAAATGGCATTAAATTAATGCTTGCACCTAAATCAATTAAAGCATTCTTAAAATCTGAATTTCCAATAGTACAAGAAATATTAAAACTCCCTGGGTCTTTTTTCTTAGGTGGCAGTTTGTGTAACAAAACTACGATGTACTGTTCTGTCAACACAACCTTGTCCAAATCTACAAGCTTCTTTTTTATGCTGCAAACTTCTTTATTAAAAATTTAGCGTAAGATGGGATTTTCTTAATTGCATCCAACGATGGAATGTTGATTTGAACCTTGGACAATGTTTGCATAAAATCCTTAAGTTGTTGATCTCTTGCTTTAGGAATTAAACGTTCAGGATATGGTAATGGAGGATTATAAACACACTCAGAAACTTGTTTTGGGATAGTTTCTGCATCAGGCAGATTCTTCAGAAATTTTCACTGCTGGTAGATTCTGTTTAGCGCAATTTTCACGGTTGTCATAACTTTTACCACACCGTAAAGTCCGAACAACATTGCAGCCTTCACGTCCTCTTGGATTAGGCACTGTTTGGCTAGGAAATTTGCCTTTTTCTCTGTCTGAAATCTGGGCAGCTACCATCTATGAATAATTGAGTTGTTGCTGCCAAAACAAGTTGATCATCCAAAGATGGTTTGGATGGAACAAAAGGTTTTTGTATATGCTGGAATGGTTTTATATTATTCTGATTGTCACCCCATTTGAAATTAGGATGATCCCTCCATCCTGGATTGTAATAAGTTGCATATGCATCATTCCTAGGCCTTTAATAACTGTTCATCATATTAACATGTTGCTCAACTAGCTTCAGGTAAGATTCTTTATGCGGGCAATCCAATATGTCTTGTGTAGCCATGCTGCATATAGTACAAACTATTGCCACAGGTGGCTGTTGCTGGGTAAAATTTGCTATCTGTTGTAAAATAATGTCAAACTTTGCATCAATTTTCTTCTCCATTTTTTTTCAATTGTGCAAACATATTAGGAGAACCTGCTGATAATTCAAAAATACCCCTTTTCTGTGAATGTTCTGTTGCCCATTGCTAAGATTTTGTGGCCATCATATCAAACAGTTCAAATGCCCCTCTTGCATATTTATTTGATAACAAGCCTTCGACTGATGCATTAACATGGCTTTTAGATGTAGGATTAAGCCCATCAAAGAAAATATTCATTTGTGTATCTGCATCAATATTAGCATGTGGACACTTCATGTACATCTTTGTATATCTCTCATATGCTTCATGAAACTCTTCATTCGACTTTTGAGTGAATGTCATAATCTCCCTCTTGTAATTCAATGTCTTGGATGCTGGATAATATTTGTTCAGGAATTTTGTATGCTTCATGAAACTTGGCTATTAGCCGGTAGAGTGAATAACCAAGTTTCCGCCTTATCCTTCAAAGTAAAAAGAAAAAGACGTAACTTAATAGCCTCAGCTGAAAATCCCCTGATCAAAATATTTTTGCAACCAACAATAAATTTTTGCAATATGTAACTTCGCATCCTCATTAGGCAGCCCACGAAACGTTGGTAAAATTTCAAGCATGTGGTGCTTGATCTCAAATGCATCACCATCTTCCTGGTCAGGATAGATAATACAATTAGGAAAATCATTAGCACGAGCAGCCAATGACTTTCTAAGTGGCCTACCTTCTGCAGGCAATTGCAACGCCATTGTAATTTTTCTGTCCACAAAACCAACAAACAATTCCTGCAGAAACGTGCCTTGAAGTGAATAGTACCAAGCCGAATTAATTTCTCAATGTTGTCTGTGCAGTGTGCGTTCTGGTTCTGGATCAAACAATGCAATTTAGGTAGTTCCTGATCTGGTCTAGACCATATACTGTGCAGATTCTGCAGTCAAAATGAAAATAGTAAAATAACTGAATTAAAAAAAAATTTTGACGAAAAATAAGAAATTAGAAAATGTCTAAACAAAAATTATCTAAAATAATCCTCAGCAATGGCGTCAATTTCCTAATAGGATTTTTAATGTCTATGCAAATAGTGTCAAAATCACATTAAATACTTGCAAGAATACAATGATGTTGTAGTATAGATGCTCATGAAAGGTCGTTCTCCTCAAGGACTATTTGAATAATTTATGTATAAACAATTCCTAATTAAATACTTAGAGTTAAAATTTGAGAAAAGAGATTCTAAAATTGGGTAATATTTAAAACGAATTTTAATTAAAAACTAATATGACAAAAGAAAAGAGTTTTAAATACCAATCTACACTTGCCACTTTGAAGGTTAGGTTTTCCTAATTTATATTCTACTTGGAACCTCCAACATAGAATGTATATCTAACATGCAACCCGTCCGGACATTCGGATCAAATCTAAACATGAAAGACTCATTATGCCTTATGAAAACCCTTTGAAAAACCATGCGACCCTTAAGCCGTGGTGTTCATCCTAAATGAAATTACAATTACTAATCACAAGAAGCCAACGTTAATTTCAGGGAACCTTCCGACCAAAATTGCATCAAATTACTTTTCTAAAGATCCTAATGGTGATCATGCATTAAGACAATTAGATAGTTTTAATCACGGTGATCAATAATTCAAAGTATGCATGCAATCAATCATAAGTAATTAAATAAAAATCACATATTCATGCTAAGGCTCAAGGCTTCGCCCTAGCAAAACGGATTAGTTTCGCATATTCATAATTGAAATCATAGAAAATATTATTAGAATGAATAAGAATGAAAACACCTTGAATTAGAAAATCTGAAAGCCTTTGAAAGACCTAGCAAGTTCTCTATCTCCAAAGCTGAGTAAAAATAAGCATCTCCAAAAGTGAGAACGGCAAAGCCATATATCTGCTATGCCATCGCACAACCCCTAAAACATAGGTCTCTTATTCCAATTAGGAAACTAAATAATAATAAAATAGTTTAGAAAATAAAGTCCTAATTATGCTAGGAGAATCTGCCAGGTAACTGTACAGCCACGTTTTAGCGTCAAACATCCTCCAAATCTGGCTCATGATAGCTTTTTTCGAAGATCAGGACGTACTGAACACATCTCCAGAAGGCCACGAACCCATCCGAAGTCATCTTGGGCTCCAAAAATGCAATTCAAGCCCTAAACGTCATTATTCCAGCACTGCGCATCGCTCCCTTATTTTATTGCCAGAAAATAACCGCTTGGTGGAAAAATCTGATATTTTGATACAATCAAGCCAAGTGACTCAAGAACGTCATAACTAGATTTACTCCAAAATTCGTCCATTTGACCACATTTTGCGTCAGAGGAAGTTGAAAGTCCTATATTAGAAATACAATTCAAAGTATCAAAATTCTTCCAAAATATTAACCAAAATATGCTAAGAATAGGGTTAAATATATAATATAAAAGCTACTCATCAGAGTTCAACATGTTTCTTATTCTGCATAATCAATCTGGTTTCAACTCTTCTCCTTCGGTATGCAAAATCTTGACAAGTCTAATTTCTATTACAGTTATTTATATTTTGAGTTTCTTCCTGTTTTTATGATCTTATATTATTCCAATTAATTGTCGGAGTCATGACATTTTCTGTATAAGAAATACCACAAAGAAGAAGAATTTGTGACCGTCTTTTGTCTTTGAGTTCGGTTTTATATAATTTGATCATTTTGTACCAGATGAGCTGTAATTTAATTATATAAGAAGCTGAGGTATAATTCTGGTAGCAGTGTACCGATAATTTGACATATTAAACTGAGTTTGTTTCTATCTCAGATAATAATCTACTATTATTCCTTTCTTTTTGACAATCCTAATTCAATGTTAACTATTTTCCCTGAAATGTTTCATACTTACACAATTGGAATTATTTTTATTAAATTAGGATAGAACGTCAATTCTATTATTATGTACATATGTATTTTTACTCTTGAATTAAACTAAGTTTGTTTTCATATTATCAAACTACATACATATTCATATATTCATCTTCTTCAGTCATGCTTGATAATGCTTAAATTCGATTTGTATTCATGTCTTTATGTCTGTACATACTTGATAAAATATTAATCTTCTTCAGTCAATAAAAGGCCCTGTCACCACCTTTTCTTGTAATAATATCCAACTAATCTATTCTTGTCAGGTATACATGAAATTGATTAGAGTATCATTGAGAGAGATCAGAGGGTAATTGATCGTATACGAAGAAATCATGGTACTCGTGTTATGGGACATTATTATGCTATAGCTTTGGAATTCACGTAGGGGGTTGTGGGAGATCTTCCTTACTATTATTTATAATTATGTATTAATAATATATCTGGATGTTGTTTAAAATATTATTTGGATATGATTGTCAATTCCTAATGCGGATTGGATTCCAATGATTTTTTCTTAATGATTACTTAGTTATGTTTGTTATGTGAAAAATGAAATTGATACTTGTAGACTAATATGTAGGAAAATTGTGGTTGGATTATTTGAGAAGGGGAGATTGGAATTTTGGTAGTGGCTAAGATCTTTTGTGTAGTTGAGCCCGACTCTTCTACTCTAATAGGCTTAAAACTTGAGTAGAACTACTTGGCCCAAAAAAGAAAATATGAAGAAAAATCCAGCAAGATTAAAGATAAGTTCAAACACAACCTAAGTCCCGTGACTTGGGCAAAGTATTCAATTTTTGGAAGGGACAAGCTCCTTTCCAGGCAGAAAATTGTCTACAAAACACTGAAAAGTAAAATCGAGGATTGCACTTCAGAGGTAGTTATATAATCAACACTCCCGTCCTTGTCCCTAATAGACTGGTGGCCCAATGGTAAATGACGGATTATGAATCTTCCTTAAAACTAAAAACTGAAGGTCTCAGGTTTGAAACGTTGCTGGTGTGGAAGCCAGACTTATGGTCAGGGGGAGGCTGAAATGCCTTTATGTGTCTTCTCGGCCCTCGGAAGGGGTGGATAACCGTAGCTTGCCACCAGTTGTCCTCCTTTTTTAAAAAATAAAATAAAATAAAATAGACAGGCCATTGGAGGCAACCTCGGGGTTAGCAGAATGTGTCACTTTAGTCGCTCTCGGAGTCGGTACCTGATACAACTTCTTCAGACGCATCGTCTGAAAGCACTTCTAGGTTGCTCTTTTGCCCGCTGGACAAGGAACATTTGCAACCCAATCCCCTCCCAAACTAGCTCCAGCCCATTCGGGCAATTGGGCTAAGAGGGAGCCCGTGGGAGAGGGTAGGAGGGAGTCCAAGGCCCGAGTGCCTGAGGGCTTTGTGATGCAAGGCTGACTTCAGCATGACGTCAGCCACGATATAGAATGTTTTTTTGCATCCGGCACATGCATAACACGCGCGCGTGGGGGCGCGTTACCGATAAGATTTCAAGCGGTGGGGCCCGCGCTTTACAGTCTGTCTTAGCCGTTATTGGGTGCAACGTGGCACCTTCTCGGCCATTAGATTTCAACAACTCTTTTTTCTGGACCATTTGTTTTCCAATAGTAAAAAAAAATTTCAAAACTCCGCCAACGGTTAGATGACATGGCACAATCTGAGCCGTTCGATTCCAGATCAACGGTACATGTTTTTTTGCTTTAAAAAAAAATAAAAAATCTAATATGTTACCGTTATGCCACATGTCACAATCTGGAGGGTTGGATTTCAAATTTTCTGTAATCCAACGGTAGAAATTAATTAAGTTAATAAAAAATAAAAAAAATTGTTAAAAATTAATAAATAAATAAAATCAGAAAAACTTTTAAAAAAATTAAATTTTTTTTTCTATAAATATCTTATTATTATCTTCCACCTTACACCACACTTTCATATTTTCTCAAATACTTTCAACCACATTCCAATCTTTCTCTCAAAGTTTCTATTTACTTTTGTTTCTAAAAAAATGGCTAATGATGCAAGTACGAATTGGATGCTTATTGAATATATTATAGCTGGGTTGAAATTACTCATGATCCAATTACGGGCAATGAGATGCAGTTGCAAGAAATGTGGAGTAATATTCATGATACGATTACGGGCAATGTGATGCATTTGCGAGAAATGTGGAGAAATATTCATTCCCTTTTTCTTGAGAAACTTGGTGGCAAAAGAACATAACAATCGCTCTCAAGTCGTTGGAGAATACTTAGCCAATCGTTTACTCATTGGAGAAACACTTTGGCACAAGCTAGTACTAATATTCGAAGTGGAGAAAATTACGCGGATCATGTAACAATATATTATTTATTTGTTTGTACTATACCCAAATTTACATTAGCTATTTTGATTATAATTTTTTCTTCTCCCACATTTTTGTAAACACTTCAAGCATAAGCTTGGTATAATGCCAAAAACAAATCATTCAACCAGTGAGAATGTTGGAATATTATCAAAGATTGTCCCAAATTTAGAGTTGTGCCTGTTAATCCAGAAGTTGTCATGAACAGCACCCCTCTACACTTTATGCTAGATCACGACTCGCATGTTCATGAAAGCGACATAGAACAAGTGCCGAAAGCGACCCCTGAACAAGTGTCGGGGTCGACCCGTTATCCACTTAGGCCTTAAGGTAAAAAGGCTTCAAAGATAAAAGGGAGTTCTTCCAAGAATGATTATGCAAAATATATGGAAGAACTTCCTCGCCAAGGTGAATTGACTTTGGCGTGGGAAATGGCTAAATTTGAGGCTGCTAGAGATGAGGCAAAAGTTGTAGCTGCTGAGAGATTATTTCAAGCTAATGAGAGAGAAAGATAGCTACTTAGGAAAGAAATGGAAATGCTTAAAGAAGAAATAAGGGCTCAGCAAGATCGTGACATTATGAAGGAGCATGTAGATGCGATGTCTCCGAATTCTAAATATTTTTGGAATTCGGAGAAAGCGGACGTGGTGCGAAGGAGGCGTGCAAGAGACAAGAGAGCAAGTGGAGATGGTCCTAGCACCACAAATTGGTTAGGTGATGATTTTCCATTCACGAGGGACTAGGGACTTTGTTGTATAATCGGAGCCCATAATTTTCCAATCACTTTGGGTTGTAATTTTGTATTTATTTAATTTGGTACTTTATGTAATTTCGTATTTATTGAATTTCGTATTTTATGTAATTTTGTATTTATTGAATTAAGAGTATCTTTATTTAATTTGGTACTTTATGTAATTTTGTATTTATTGAATTAAGAGTATCTTTATTTAATTTGGTACTTTATTTAAACTAAGAGTATCTTTATTTAATTTGGTATTTTATTTAAACTAAAGAAAATCTTTATTCAAAGAACATAAACACACCAAATAAAAAAAATAAAAATAAAAAACCACACTAAATGAACTTAAAAAACACACCAAATAAAATTACATAAACACACCAAATAAAAAAATACACTAAATGAACTTAAAAAACACACCAAACAAACTAAGAGCATTCTTCTTCCACCACAAGCTTGTTTTTAAGTTTCTTGAGCTTGTTTCACTCCCCACAAGTGCTCTATCAAGTCACTTTACCGGTCTTTATGATAGTATGAGGATTGGAGTGAAGTATATCGTTGAATGAGTCCTTCATTGTAACGTCCATCCCTTTCTAATGGCTCGTGTTGCACAGGTTCTTTGGTGGCGTCATGAGCACAATATATTTGTGTTTTGGAATTGCTCATCGTGCCTGACTCAAATTCACCAATGGCATCATAATCATACTCATTTTCCACAATCATGTTGTGAAGAATGATACACATCATTATGATGGATTGAAGCGACTCTGAATCAAACAATCTGGCAACACCTCTGACAATCGCCTAACGAGCTTGGAGGATACCAAAACAACGCTCCATATCCTTCCTACACACCTCTTGACAACTTGCGAACTGTTTTTCCTTTTCACTTCGCGGACGTGGCATTGTTTTGACAAACAATGTCCACCTTGTTTAAATGTCGTCTGCTAGGTAGTTTGCTCCATCGTACTTATCCTTGTAGCACGTATTGGGACATAAGTACGATGGAGCAAACTACCTAGCAGACGAGGTGCTACAAGGAAAAGCACCGAAAATCACGTGATTTGACCCAATACGTGATTTTCGGTGCTTTTCCTTGTAGCACCTCGTCGAACACTGGAGATTGGGTAAGGATATTGAGGTCATTTTGAGTTCCTGGAACACCCAAAAAAGCATGCCAAATCCATGTATCAAATGATGCCACTGCCTCCAAAATGATACTTTTTGCTCCTTTTCTATCCCCATAAGCCCATTGCCATGCACTTGGACAATTTTTCTAGGTTCAGTGCATATAGTCGATGCTTCCAATCATGCCAGAAAAACCTTGCATCTTACCCTTCTTCAGAAGCCTTTGCAAGTCCATTGTTGTAGGTCTTCGGAGGTACTCTTTGGTGTACATAGATTCGATTGAGAAGCAAAACCTCATCAGGGACTCAAGAATGGCATTTGACCCAATACGTGATTTTCGGTGCTTTTCCTTGTAGCACCTCGTCGAACACTAGAGATTGGGTAAGGATATTGAGGTCATTTTGAGTTCCTGGAACACCCAAAAAAGCATGCCAGTCCATGTATCAAATGATGACACTGCCTCCAAAATGATACTTTTTGCTCCTTTTCTATCCCCATAAGCCCATTGCCATGCACTTGGACAATTTTTCTAGGTTAAGTGCATATAGTCGATGCTTCCAATCATGCCAGAAAAACCTTGCATCTTACCCTTCTTCAGAAGCCTTTGCAAGTCCATTGTTGTAGGTCTTCGGAGGTACTCTTTGGTGTACATAGATTCGATTGCGGAGCAAAACCTCACCAGGGACTCAAGAATGGTTGATTTTCCCATCCTCGCTATCTAATCCACTTGGTCTGCAGATGCTCCATATGCAAGCATTCACAAAACATCAGTAATTTTTTGCTCAAGAAGGAGACCCATGACACCAAAAGCATCCTTCTTTTGCACAAAGTAAGAATCATGGTTGCAAGCAGCAAATCATGATTTTGTTGAACAAATGTCGTTGCATTCTAAAACGACGTCTAAAGTACATATCAGGGAATGAACTGCTACAGACAAAATAATCTTCCAAGAGATCATTACATCGTGGTTGCCTGCTTCTATCAAAGTTTGAAGAATGGTTAGGCCTAGAGGTCTCAGCCACAGCTTGGGTGACTCGACAGAAATGTGAGGCTCTTTGGCTTCTTTCTCTTCCTCTTCCATCTCATTTTCTCCCTCCTAGAGATTGAACATTTCTTCCCCTTGCTTAAACAATTCTTTCTCTTGCTCATCGATTTCCCATAACATCCTTGAAGAAGACATTGTAAGAAGGAAGGAGAAAAAAATCTTATCGAAACCTATCCTCAAAGATTCTAAACATATTGTGACAGTGGTGCAACGGGATTGGTTAAAAATCTTATCAAAAATCTATCCTCAACAATTCTAAAAAGGTAACGATATGTGGTGCAATGAAATTTGATAAAAATCTTATCAAAATCTATCACCCAAAATTGTACTTTCGGATAATGACACGTGGCGTAACGAGACCGGTTAAAAATCCTATCCGAAATTACAAATAAAATTATTTTTTATTATTTTATAAAATAAGAAATACTAATATTTTATTACCTATTACCATAGTTATTCAGTTTAGGGATGGAGATGTAAAAAGTAATTATTGTTCATTAAAGGTAATTACTATTCAGTGGAGGAGATTCAATTGCCAATTACCATGGGGGCTTTCCTACGCTGGAAGTGCTCTGATAGGCTGGGAGGAATTGGGAAATTACCCATCTTAGTTTCTTCCATTTTGTGGTAAGCATTTCAGCCGTTGCGGTGATCCCATCTAGCGCAACAAGTAACATATCTGCGGTCGTAACCATCAGCATATTTCAGCTCAAAATCATCTTCAAAAGTTGAGCGAATATTTGCTTACTCTACCTCGCTCTCGTCAATGGCTTGGTGAAATGCTTCTGTATGAGCTTCTTCATTCAGCTTCGCTTCTTGTTGAACTCCTTATAAGTTAGACTATAGGATGGCACGATCGGCATCCCCTGTGCTTTGCTTCGTTTCAAATGCCCGCTCTGCTTCGTTCTTCACCTTCGACGCATGCGCCAATTCCACCTCGATCCTGCCCACTGTTGCCAGGAGGTCATTAGCCTTGCTCTCTTTACAACACAGTACCAAGCTATCCCCCTCAACATTCTAGGAGTGTGCCACCTCTTGCTTGTCGGTTAGAATCCTCCCCAGCTCAGCATCCTTCTCTTCTAGCAGATTCAGATTGGATTGTGCCTCCAAGCTCACTCTTGTAAGCCGCCTCCATTTGTGGATCTTCTCGGCCTGACTGTGGAGCCCTACTTCAGTCCACGCATTGGCCTATTCTCATAAGTTCGTGAGAACAGGACAAAGGACAAATGAATCAACACTCTAACAAAGGGCAAAGAACTCACCGCATGTCGACTCCGATAACAATTTTGCACCAACTGGTCGAGTAGACAAAGGTTTGGGATGCTCTACATTGTGAAAACCAATGGCGTCGACCCAAGCGGTCTAATGACCAGATGAGGCTGAATTCCACTTGCGTTTATAGCGGAAGAACTTCTTCTTTGGAGGAGGCCTTACAAAACTACTAGTTGGTCCGCCTGTAAAATGGCAATAAGAACTAGGGCAGGATGCTGCTCAAGAGTTGTCACCTCATTTGGATTCGAAGTACAGGCATAGGCGTGCTGTCCTTGCTGCTGCTGTTGTTGAACTTCTTGTTGTTGTTGTTATTCACAAGGACGCCGCCCTTTCCCTTGTCCCCGCTTAGAGAGAGTTCCTTTTTTCTTCCTCCCTAATCACTGGGAGTACTGAAGCCTGTTGCTGCACCACCTCAAGCAGCCTTAACTCTAACAAAGTAGGAGTTCATGCATTGAGTACCTTATCAGTTTTTCTTGGGGAATGGCAGAACTTCATGCTCAACAGACTTCTTCTTAGATGGCCTGACCTCGCCAGCCTTCTTTATGGCATCCTAAAACCGCTTGCTCTTCTTCATCTTTTCTAATCTAGGAGCCTCTGAAACTTTGACCAAGCAAACTTTCTTTCTGGCATCATTTCTGTCAATCTAGATTTACACTAGAATACGATGGTCGAAGTATCAATCCACGATGGCATCTCCGCCATACTTGCTAAGCATCTCCGAAGAAATGAGTCATTTCTAGCTGTGGTGCGCCAAATGAATGATTTTGAAGGCCTTGTCAATCAGTTCAGGCCAGCACGATCTGATGCTCCCCACACTGTTATCACACAGAAGGTCTACATATGGGATGTCCTGGATCTGAGCTCCGAAGATGTCACATTTCTTAATTGCCGTTAACAATCAGGACATCCTTGTACGAGTCTTTGTCGTGCCGAGGCAGATCAGTGATGCATGCCGGCCATATAAGACTTAGTCACGATTGGGAGAAGTAGTGAGGATCGAAACTCGTCCGCTTGGTGTAAAACATGTGAAGCTCTTGGGTCCCGAGGTCTGCTCCATACTATTCATTCAACAGTCTGAAGCAGGTGACAATGCGTAAGGAGGTGGGAGTAAGGTTGCAGATGGCAATATTGTAGCAGATTAAAATCTCTTTCAAAAAAGTAGAAAGAGGAAATTTTAATCCCAAGTCTAGGTACCAGGGATGAATCGTGGTACAAGCGTGCTAGGGACCAGAAGGCACAGGCAAATCTGCCCGGACGTTGTGGCCGGCCTCCTCCAAACCTTGCCGTCGTTCATTAAATTCAGGGAGTAGCGAATGAAAGCATCTCCTTCTTTGTTGTTACGGACCCAAACCATTTTAGGGTTGTAAAGTGATTCATAGTTAGCAGCAGGGGTACAAAGAATGCCCGAGGAAGCAGACATCTTCTCAATTCTAAATGGGTTTTGGAAAAGGGATTGGGAAGTGAAAGTTTCTGATGAAAGAAGACAAGAACTTTGGGGAAATTTTTTGGCTAAAGTATAAACTTGGATACTTAAAAGTTAAGACGATGAACTAGAAATATGAAGAATTTATAGAAGATATTTCGAAATCATCTCACCGATGAATTTGTATTGTCTCTGTGAAGTAAAAAATAATCAAGAAAATTATGGAGGCGACATGTGTACTTTTGAGTGAAAAAGGACAATATTATCTTCGAGACACATCGGAACTTCTACGCGCAAGCAGCGAACAATCATGGCACAATCAAGGTCAAAAATGATCAAAGTAGGTATTTATTCAAAACTTATTTCATCCATCATTATCAAATCATCCCCATAAGGTAACCTTCAATTATTCATTCAAAATAGGATTAATTACCTAAATTAG
Source organism: Malus fusca (assembly GCA_035220775.1). Classification (NCBI taxonomy): domain Eukaryota; kingdom Viridiplantae; phylum Streptophyta; class Magnoliopsida; order Rosales; family Rosaceae; genus Malus; species Malus fusca. The sequence continues at coordinate 15,683,338 of CM069061.1, forward strand.
GTGATTAATTTCCTAATTGATTGCAAGATATTATTTTGACACAATATCTTGCAATTACACATGTTTGTACCATACTTGACCAATCCCGAAACTACTGAGCACCGGTCAACGTTATACCATCAAGGACCTAGAAGAGTTTCCCTCCAACCAGGAGGCCAATCACAGCGCGACACGTGTCGACATCAGAAGCCAATCATAGCGCGACACGTGTCAACATCAGAAGCCAATCACAACACGACACGTGTCAATGTTAGAATGAAACTAGAAATTCTCTTCTATAAATAGAGATCATTCTCTCACAATATTTCCAAATGTCATTTGTACTAAATCATTCACTAGTACTCACTTAAGGAGAGCTTGAACCTATGTACTTGTATAAACCCTTCACAATTAATGAGAACTCCTCTACTCCATGGACGTAGCCAATCTGGGTGAACCACGTACATCTTGTGTTTGCTTCCCTGTCTCTATCCATTTACATACTTATCCACACTAGTGACCGGAGCAATCTAGCGAAGGTCACAAACTTAACATTTCTTGTTGTACCAAAGTCCTCACTGATTTTGTGCATAAACAACACCCAAAAACCACCATATGTGGCCGGTTCCCATCTCTCCAAAGGGGGCCGGCCGCACACCTATATATAGCCCCACATTTCTTAAAAAAAACTAAGCCAATTATCTTCTAAAATTCTCCAAATTTCTCTAAACACTTTCTCTCTCAAATTCTAACTTTGACATCGGAGGTTCCTTGGTCAAAGCCCCCCTCCCAATTCATCATGGGATCATGAGGCTTTTGGCCTTGACCTTAGGTGTTAATTGTTTTGCAAGTGCATTTTCGTCGAAGAATAAGAAGGTGGAAATTTGCATCCACAAATTGGTGCTTTCATTGAGAGTTTGATTCACACGCTCGAAGAAGACTCTCGCATTCAAAGTTTCTCGTTTCTCATTCGTTTGTAAATTTTTCATACTTTCTTATTCCTAGAATTTTTTTAATTCTTTGAATAGAGGTGAGGAAAAAAATACAATGACAGGAAATTCGGAAACCACGACAAATGGAATTTCCTACGTTCAAAGATCCAGATCAAATGATGGAGGACGAGACGTAGCCTCACCACGGTGATCTACAAGGCTCAAAGCGATGGCAAGATGATCAACTTTGCCACCATGGAGCACCACCACCATGGCAGCCACGGGGACCACCGTGGTAGTAGGGAGTGGGCCGGCTCAATGGCAGCAAGCCCACGAAGAACAGGGAGCAATGAGGCAGCCAAAAGCCCAGGCCCACGCCACTTTGCAGCAGCAAGCCCAGATGCTAGAAGCAACCCAAGTTGCTGCCCCAGCAGCGCAGGCTCAAGCCTCATCTACTTGGCGCACAGCCCAATTGGCAGCCTACGTTGCAAGGCAACCGAGCCAGGCCCAACGCGAGCTGGCCTGAACCACTACCTCAGCAGCGCAAGCCCAAGCATCTACGGTAGAAAAAACAGCCCAACGCTCGTGGGCCCAAGGACAACGCGAGCCCAGCACGCTCCCGAGCTGAGCCCAGGCCCAGCACTCATGCGCAATCGAATATTGATTAATACGTAATCGATCGAACACTACTTGAAAATAAAAACGGCTCTTCTGCTCAAAAATGAAATGTTCCAAATGTTCCTGTAAACTCTTGCTCCCATTGGACCATTTGTATCTATATGCATTAGGATTCTGATTCAGGGATCTCTCGGTTCGAGAAATAAAAATAAGAGGATCAAACCATTTCTTCTGACTCTTTGTCAAATTTGATAAATGTTCGTTGATCGTATATTTCATTATAGTTCTATGATTCAGAGTATCATTTCCTATTTGATCCCTTTGAATTCCATATTCGAAGTTGCGATCGGATCTATTCATTAAAAAGAATCGATTCAATACATTTCTTATGTACCCATAGGTGCTATATTGGATTTGAATCATATTTCGGATCAATCTATATTGATTGAATGCCTCCATTACGTTGTTGCTAGCAAATACCACTATTTTTTATTTTGGATCTTCCAAATCATTCCCCGCAGGAGGTCCGGACCCATTTTTTTCTGATCCTTCGATAAAAAGATTCATTCTCTTCATAAAAAATAGGAGGTAGAACCAATAAAGATTTCTTTTTTGATTCATCCCTGGAGTTGAATACCTCATTCAAGAATTGCTTTTTATCCAATCCAATAGAAAAGGAAAATCCCTTATGATACACCAGATCCGACTTGGTTATTGATAGAGTGAATAGATCTACCATTTCTTGAAATCTCTCTTCTGATTCAAAATCGTGGTGTAACGTGTATCCCTCCTGTTTCGGTCATGGAATAGATGAAATAAATCAAAAAATGGATTTTTCCTCAAGAATGAAATCTTATTGGAACTGTCCATATCTAATTCATCCATCTGGTGTAATCCACTCCAGCGACCTGACCTGATCCCATGTCTAGCTTAGCTGAACTCTTCCCCCCCTCCCCCCGCGGAAGCCCTGCCCTCTTTAGTGTAAAATATAAGAAAAACTAATGAAAAAGGCTTGAAAACTTTGAGTTTTAACGATAAGGACAAAATAAAGGGTAAAATGAATAGTAACATAATTGACTTGTCAGTTTAAATATGTGATATTTCGTTAACGTGAACAATACAGAGAGTTTTTCAATAAAGTTCCCTAAAATATATCATTGTACTTAAAAAGAGCAACTAATACGGCAAACCAAGGAATGAAGAAGCATGTGACAACCCGTCCCTAATTTTACGATTTATTACTTTTAAAAGAGTGAAATGACCAAAATGCCCATTCAAGTGAGATTGTTGACTTTTGTTGACCGTCATTTCGTAACGTGTATGAGCTACTATCTTACCATATTCTCGAAGTTCTTAAAGGTACGAACGCGTAGGAACAAGCAGAATCAAAATTGAAATTACGATGGAGACTTTATGGAACTACAAATCCAAAAAATACTTTGTTAAAATTACTACTTTATATTTTATATATTTTTCATAATTATTATATTATTATTATAACAATTTTTGGTGGGATATTTTATTATTTAAATCATTTATTTCTGGCCCGTGAGGTTAGGGGTGGTTCGGGTCGGGATCCTGAATCGAAGCCCAAAGCCTGAATCCCAAACGACTCTCTTCGGGGATACGATTCTAAAACCCGAAACCGTAGCCGAATTTTGGTATTCCTGAAATTGTTTCGGTTTTTCGGTTTGGGATCGGGAATGGATGCAGTCAGAAGATATCAACCTAATTTAGGAAGATCAAATGAATGCAGTCCCCAAATAACAAATTTTCGGTCCCCTAATCCCAAATTTGTAGACAACCCATAAAAAATCAGACAGTCAAGGATCGAAGAAGTCGTCGATCAAAATTTGAAAGCAGAAAAATACAAAGCAATCAAGCATGCAGTAACTGAAATTAGGGGATTTTCAAAACAAAAATCCTAATTTTAATTCTAAATCCCCAAATTGAAAGTTCAACACCCTAATCCTCAATTTCAGAATCCAAATCCAAATCAAGGTACAATAATTTCATGAAGTTTGGCACCTTCAGATTAGAGAAGCTTCGATTTGGAGGTCGCTGGAGGTGGAACCATGGAAGTTTGGATTTGGAATATAGTGTAGTGGTCAATGACTCGACGACCAACGTGTTGAGTTTGTGACAAATGGAGAAGGAGGAGAGCAAAGAGTGCAGTCTGTGCAGAGACAATTCGAGGGATTAGAGAGAGTGTTGAGTCCGAGGATGTTGACATAGCAGAGGAGGAGATGAGAGAGTGTAGAGAGATCCGAGAGGTTAGAGAGAGTCTGAGTGTTAGAGAGAGAGGCGCATAGATTCATCTGAGGTTAAGTATAAGTAACTAATGGTTATTAAGCATATAAATATATTTTTTGTATTATAATTTCAACAATTGAGAATTAGCTCAGTGGTGAAGTTCCATGCTTCCTAAGAGAAGATAAGGGGTTCGAATCCTTGCGGCCTCATTTTTGAGGTAATCATTTGAAATCGGCTCAGTTCAGGAAAAACCGAAATTCACAAATGCTAGACCGAATACCAATCCGAATTGGGTGGTTTGGGATAATAACCGAACCGAAAATTTTCAAAAACTGAAAATTTCAGGATAATTTCGATCCGGGTTCGGTTAGGATCGGGATTTTCGGGATATTTTTCCAGCCCTACGTGGGGCCCATACATCACCAACTCTTCACTTTTCTCCTACCACGTGTCTTCCGTCCTATCTCTCTTTGGACTCTCGAACCCTCTCCATCTCTCACCTAACTCTCTCGCTCTCTCTATTTCCCTCATCTACAATTGCAGACGCTGAGACCCACTCAACTCGCCACTCTGGCGAACTCCATTGCCTTCAACGACCACCACCTCGTCGTGCATCTCCCTTTTTCCTCCTCGTCTCAAACTCTAGGCACTCTCTTTATCAATGTGCTCGCTGCAGAAGATCGTCAATGAGAACCCGGCAACTCCCTTTCTTTCCCTACCTCAATAAGGACTCGCACCACTTTGTATCATGTAGGATTTATATAGAGATCAGCTCGGGGAAACAATTCCCAATTTCCGGCGATGGTCCTCATGTTGGTAAATTATTGTTCTCATTTTCCTTAGCTTCAAATTGACTTAAAATTTTCTGAAAATAGTTAAGAATCGAGCTCGAATGGAGCTCGGGAAATTTCCCGGCTAGACTCGCCCAGTTCCGGCCTTCTTTATTGGGTCTAATGGATTCAACTGGCAAGCCTAAACAAGTCAACCCAACTCGATACAAAAAAAAAGATCTAAAAACCCGGATATGAACCCGAGATCTGGCCTGGCCCATTTCTTAAATGGATTTAGAATATTCCTTGTGTTGACTTTTTCTCTTGGAATTCCTCCTAGGCTAATTTCGACATCCCGAGTCCGTTTTTGACATCCATTTTGTGAAATTCTAAAGTTTTAACGTAATTGAACGCCTGGGCGACTCGGTTGACTTTTCCGGGTTAATAGTTGACTTTTTACAAAAATTACCGGGGACACTTCTCAACGTATTTCAACGCACTGATTCCAAATCCGCACTCCATTTTCCCAAATTTAGTCGTTTTAGTTGAGTTTTACTAATGGGTACCAACATTATGCCTATGTGCAATTACTATCGGAGACTCTAGTTTTCCTAGTTCGAACAGTTGTGACCTCACAAGTATGTGTGAGTGGGGTCGTTTCTTTTATATAGTATATGTATATATGTGTATATATATATATATATAGTTAGTTAGTTAGTTAGTTAGTTAGTTAGTTAGTTAGTTTCCATACATTTTAGTAGAGCATTTTCTACGTGATACCCTGATTAAAGTAACGTTTCTAAGAAATGTCGTAACGATGAAAATTAGGAAATCATTATAAATCCTACAAGATGCTTTAATTAGATTTACAGTTATGAATAGTATTATGTTGACTAGAATTATCGAATCATTGTGGCATGCATATATTTACGTTATATGCTCATCATGTGCTACACTGATGTTTGTACTCACTCGGGTCAAGATCAGTCTTCATGTGTATGTTCACAACTCACCGTAAGCTCACTTTGGATCCATTGTAGGTGTCAGTCCTGTCCTAGATTGCTATAGGCAATTAGGACTCGTATGTGATGCGCATAGCACCAGTCTTCACATGATTGTAGTACTAAAGTGTAAATCATTTCTTTACACCCAATCATGTTCATGTTAGAATACATCCACATGAACTCGTGTGTCAGCATATGTCGATGAGCACTTGATTTGATATTTGTTTATGCGAGATATATTGACTATCGGATGTTAGGTGTTTATTTACTAAATATTGTGAAGCATTGCATTCTCGGAATATTACTATTTATGGTAAGTATTTTCACACCATACGTAGTATGCTATGTTTGGAAACTATACTTGTTTTACGGCGAGGGGTTATTACGTTTTCAAAAAATGTTTTACAAAGATTTATTTTTAGGCCCACTCACCCTTATTTTTCGCCCTTCCAGGTTTTAGTTGCTAAGCTTTCATGTCGACGAGGATTCTTGGCAAAAGTTGGAATAGGAGATTACCTTCAATGGTATAATTCTTATCCTACTTTTACTGTACTTTGCTTATGGTCTAACATCACGTGTGAATTCTCACTCACTTGCGCACTCTTGCATTTAGGCACTTTTAGGTTTAAATTTACCCACATTTTTCACATCACTGCACTTCAAGGCTTCATCACCCTTTTGGTGTCTGCCAACACAGCTCGATTCGGAGTTCAGGTGGACATCCCGGGTCGTGGTGTGTCAAAGCCTACATCCACGAACAACCCCAAATAGGCTATCAATGTATCTTCTCGAAAAGCACTTCCACCACCTTCGCTTGCATCTTCAAAGAAAGTAAAGGCCAAGACGATCAGTGAATCTTGGATATCAAGATAGTTGGAGAGCTTTGCATCCACGAAAGACTTCACAAAGTTAAGAATTATGCTGCACTTTCTCAATTGCAATGGTCGAATCAATCAAATTTTCTTCAAGGAAATCACAAATCACTACTATAGAAAAGTGTTTTTCCGATGAAAGTCTATTCATCGCTCAAAATGAAAATTCATTACTTAAAAATTGGGCAACGAAATATACCTTTGTACTCGGGCAAAGTTCGAGACGCAAATCTTTGTGTGACAAGATATAAAGCTTCATCGCGCAATAGGGTTTGCGCGACAAAATTTAGGTTAGAAACACAATGAAAAACTTGGTCACACGAATCTTAACGTGACAAAAAATACATTGTTGCACTAAAATTTAGGGGATGAAGCCTATCCATCGCGAAAGGTTTAAGGTAACAAAACATCTTCATTGCACTAAGGTGTAGGCAACGAAAAGTCTTCGGGTCGTGTCGTGTCACACCCGTTATGACCCGTTAAGAAAAATATTTTTTTTTCTTAAATTTGCACATACCACACATTGCCACATAAATATTACCTCAAAATATTAAAACACATTTGTCGTTTAAGTACTACATCTACACTCGAAAATAAGTGCCTAATAAAAAAATAATACATACACTACTAATCTATTACAAATATAAAATGTGCAAGGATATGCAATGTTTGTACCATACTTGACCAATCCCGAAACTACTGAGCATCGGTCAACGTTATACCATCAAGGACCCAAAAGAGTTTCCCTCCAACCAGGAGGCCAATCACAGCGCGACACGTGTCGACATCTGAAGCCAATCATAGCGCGACACGTGTTAACATCAAAAGCCAATCACAACACGACACGTGTCAATGTCAGAATGAAATTAGAAACTCTCTTCTATAAATAGAGATCATTCTCTCCCAATATTTCCTAATGTCATTTGTACTAAATCATTCACTAGTACTCACTAAAGGAGAGCTTGAACCTATGTACTTGTGTAAACCCTTCACAATTAATGAGAACTCCTCTACTCCGTGGACGTAGCCAATCTGGGTGAACCACGTACATCTCATGTTTGCCTCCCTGTCCCTATCCATTTACTTACTTATCCACACTAGTGACCAGAGCAATCTAGCGAAGGTCACAAACTTAACACTTTTTGTTGTACCAAAGTCCTCGCTGATTTTGTGCATCAACATTTGGCGCCGTCTGTGGGAATGACACTTATTCCCACTTTCTTCAGCTTTGTCAAGCTGGTTTCCACCATTCGTACACTCTCTTTTGACCAGGCATCCCTTTCCAACATAGGGAGCGAAGGAAGCCACAGCACACAGAATGACACCCCTCTTGCACCTAGTACGAAGCAACGAAAGAAAAAAAGAAAGAGGGTTGCTCTTCAAGCTAAAGTCGATGAGCTAGAAGCTCAGAACAACAAGATAACAATGAAGAATGAGGTCCTCCAGGAGCAGTATGAGAAGCTCTTTGATAGGCTCCACGAAACTAGGCATACTCAAACACGCGAGCTCGTTGCCCCTGTGGACATCAACCATCATCTGGGTGCCCCCCAACACGGAGGGTCACCTTCCTTCGACATGGATATCCCTAATGAGGAGCGAGCTAATCATCAAAACATTGATCAATATGAGACTTCTCTCAACCCACCTACTTCGACCCGAAGCATGAGAAGTGGAGGAAGACACCTCCTTGTAGAAGGGTTGGAATGATCGAAAGCCGTTTATCGTGACTGCCGAGAGTTCCTAAAGCAACGTCGAGAGAATCCCCTCCACATATGCTCGAAGATCAATGACCCAAGGGTTTCTGAAAGACTCGGTCCCCATTCACGACCCAGGCCAGCTGCCAATCTAGGGAATGAACGACTGGTCCCAGAGGAACATGAAGGTACAGGGGACTCTGAGGTATTCCGACAGACTCGCCCTAGAAGTCAATACGGCGAGTCCAAGGAAAAATCACACGCCCTTGCTCAAACTTTCCTACTTCCAAGAGGCGATGGAGATTTACGAAAGAAAATCCCAGTGGTACATGACTCCACTTAGGATCCCCTTGTTCTACAGCTCCTTTAGGAAGTAAACAAGTTGAAGGTCGAACGTTAGGCCGAGATACCTGACTGGAACCAACCCAGGCCTGGCCCTCTCACAAGGAAGATCCTCGACACCCCCTTCAAGAAAAGACAAAACAAAAGCTTGGTTTACATCTCTATACTGGAAGGGATGACCCAATTGAACACCTTAACCTCTTTGAGTCCACCATGGCATATCGGATCCACACCGACGAAGAGCGATGTCTTCTCTTCCCATTCACCCTTTCTGGCGGAACTCTAAACTGGTATTGCCGTCTTCCACCTGAGACAGTAGACTCATTTGAGGAACTGACGAAACTATTTGTCTCTCAACACTTCTTCCAGACCGATCTCTTGCATTCTGCAGATGACGTGTACACTATTCGCCAGGAGCCGGACGAGCCACTACGAGAGTATACCGATTGTTTCAGCCATGAGCATTCTCGATACCCTGAGGCAGATGACAAGACCGCCCTATAGGCCTTCACGGCAGGCCTACATGATTGTTTCTTCAAGTACATGATCAATGCCAACACTTGGAAGACTTACTCTGAGGTGATGGCACAGGCTTACAACCATGCCTCCGCCAAAGCAAAGACATACCAAGGGAACCCCCATATGGTTAACCCCTATCAACAAATGGGAAGTGGAAGTCAAGTTCTACCAAGTGAGAAGATATTGGCCATTCAGACACCCATTGCATCATCTCCTGCCTCATTTAGCTACTCGCTAAGTCACCAAACGTATCTGTCTCTTGGTAAGAGGAAGGATTTTTACTCTCAGCAAGCCCATTACAACAAAAGGGATAAAAGTTCATATCAAGACAACCAGGGGTGAACGTACCGTCGACTATTATGACTATGGGGCCAAGCCTCACTGTTTCAAAGTGGAGGACTATGTACTAAAGGCAATGATATTATAAGAAGGCATACACGTTACAAATGTTTTGACTCTCAACCGCTTAAGGTCTTTTGTCACATAAGTCATTCGGCAAATATTTAAAGAAGAGGGAATTCAGACAACTTCTTCTGAGTCTTTTGCGTTCCTAGCACTGGAACACTTGGTCTACGCTGACCTACCCTTATACTCCAACTCAGAGCTTCAACATGCGTACTCTGACACAAAGTATGTGATACTAAGTGTTACAACCAACATGGTTCATATATCAAAAGCATGGATCCCTTCATGCATAGCAAAACATTCATAAGCATCACTCATATCAATCAACATAAACATTATACATTCCAACACATTCATACATAAACATCATACATTCCAACACATTCATACATAAGCCAACTGTGCTTCGAAAGGGTTCAACATACTTTGTGTCTTCGACACTTGCTACAATGTGCCTCGACACCTTGCCCTTATTCTCACCAACTAGGTGATGAAATGTGAAGAAGGAACTCATCTTCATGCCACCAACCAGGTGATGAAATGTACAACCCGTACTCTAATATCATTTGGCAACTTGCCACTCATGCCACCAACCAGGTGAAGAAGGAACTCATCTTCGTGCCACCAACCAGGTGATGAAATGTACAACCCGTACTCTCCTTCATGCCACCAACCAGGTGATGAAATATACAACCCGTACTCTACTATCATTTGGCAACTTGCCACTCATGCCACCAACCAGGTGAAGAATGAACTCATTTTCATGCCACCAACCAGGTGATGAAATGTACAACCTGTACTATTCTTCATGCTACCAACCAGGTGATGAAATGTACAACTGGTACTCTAATATCATTTGGCAACTTGCCACTCATACCACCAACCAGGTGAAGAAGGAACTCATCTTCATGCCACCAACCAGGTGATGAAATGTACAACCCGTACTCTCCTTCATGCCACCAACCAGGTGATGAAATGTACAACCGGTACTCTAATATCATTTGGTAACTTGCCACTCATACCACTAACCAGGTGAAAAAGGAACTCATCTTCATGCCACCAACCAGGTGATGAAATGTACAACCCGTACTCTCCTTCATGCCACCAACCAGGTGATGAAATGTACAACTCGTACTCTAATATCATTTGGCAACTTGCCATTCATGCCACCAACCAGGTGAAGAAGGAACTCATCCTCGTGCCACCAACCAGATGATGAAATGTGATGAAAGGTGATGAAGGAACTCACCTTCGTACCACCAACTAAGTGATGAAAGCAACTCACCATTCATTCCACCTACCAGAAGACGAGTGGTACAACTTGTACATGTGAACTCCTAACATTCACAGATAATCAAAAACCCTCAAGCTTGACAACTCAACTAGGGGAGCACTTATGCCCAACAAGAGTTATAGTCACCAACAAAGTCTTATTGCAAGCCAACAACAACTTCAGTGCATGGCGTACGAAGATCAAGCTATTCAGCCCTATTTCATCTGCTTCAGACATTTCCCTCTCTAACAATGCAAACACTACAACTCGTAGAAAGCTTCACACTCTTGATCAAGACAGTGTGAACCAAAACCAATTTATGGTGCCAACAAGAGCTTCATCAAATGAGTTCAACCATAAATCTCAAAAACGTCACACACTCTTGATCAAGACAGTGTGAAGCAAAACAAATTTATGGTGCCAACAAAAGCTTCATCAATGGAGGGCAACCATAATTCTTAAAAGCTTCACACACTCTTGATCAAGATAGTGTGAAGCAAAACCAATTTATGGTGCCAACAAAAGTTTCATCAAATGAGTTCAACCACAATTCTCAAAAGCTTCACACACTCTTGATCAAGACAGTGTGAAGGAAAACCAATTTATGGTGCCAACAAGAGCTTCATCAATGGAGGGCAACCACAATTCTCAAAAGTTTCACACACTCTTGATCAAGACAGTATGAAGCAAAACCAATTTATGGTGCCAACAAGAGTTTCATCAATGGAGGGCAACCACAATTCCCAAAAGCTTCACACACTCTTGATCAAGATAGTGTGAAGCAAAACCAATTTATGGTGCCAACAAAAGCTTCATCAAATGAGTTCAACCACAATTCTCAAAAGCTTCACACACTCTTGATCAAGACAGTGTGAAGGAAAACCAATTTATGGTGCCAACAAGAGCTTCATCAATGGAGGGCAACCACAATTCTCAAAAGCTTCACACACTCTTGATCAAGACAGTGTAAAGCAAAACCAATTTATGGTGCCAACAAGAGCTTCACCAATGGAGGGCAACCACAATTCTCAAAAGCTTCACACACTCTTGATCAAGACAGTGTGAAGCAAAACCAATTTATGGTGCCAACAAAAGCTTCATCAATTGAGGGCAACTACAATTCTCAAACCTTCGAGGCAAATTCAAGACTGTTCGAAGCAAATTCAATTTATATGGTTCATCCAAACCTTCGACTACTCCAAGGTGTGGCTTGCATCACAATCTCTTACTCAACAGTGTGGAAGCAAAATTTGTATATGTTGTATCTCCCACATTTTCAAATTTCTAGTTTCCCAAAAAAAAAAAACAAAAAACAAAAAAAAAGGGAAATTCAACAAAGCTTCATCAATGGAGGACAACTACAAATTCTCAAAAGCTTCACACTATCTTGATCAAGATTGTGTGAAGAAAAATCAATTCGTGGTACCCAACAAAGCTTCACCACAAAAGCTTCATCAATGGAGGACAACTACAAATTCTCAAAAGCTTCACACTATCTTGATCAAGATCAATTCATGGTACCCAACAAAAGCTTCAACTCCAAAGCTTCACCTACAAAGCTTCAACTCCAAAACTTCACCTACAAAAGCTTCACCCATAATAGCTTCACCTACAAAAGCTTGACCCATAAAAGCTTGACCCACCACAAAAGCTTCACCTACAAAAGCTTCACCCACAATAGCTTCACCTACAAAAGCTTTACCCACCACAGAAGTTTCACCTACAAAAGCTTCACCCACAATAGCTTCACTTACAAAAGCTTTACCCATAAAAGCTTCACCCACAAAAGCTTCACCTATAAAAGCTTCACCCACCACAAAAGCTTCACCTACAAAAGCTTCACCCACAATAGCTTCACCAACAAAAGCTTCACCCATAAAAGCTTCACCAACAAAAGCTTCACCCACACACCCACCACAAAAGCTTCACCTACAAAATCTTCACCCATAAAAGCTTCACCAACAAAAGCTTCACCCACAAAAGCTTCCCCCACAAAAGCTTCCCCCACCACAAAAGCTTCACCCACCACAAAAGCTTCACCTACAAAATCTTCACCCATAAAAGCTTCACCAACAAAAGCTTCACCCACAAAACTTCCCCCACCATAAAAGCTTCACCTACAAAGCTTCAACACAAAAGCTTCACCTACAAAAGCTTCACACTATCTTAATCAAGATAGTGTGAAGCAAAATCAATTCATGGTACCCAACAAAGCTTCAACCTCAAAGCTTCACCTACAAAGCTTCACCTATAAAACTTAAAATATATATATATATATATATATTCGGAAATTCAAAAATTCAAAATTTTGAAAATTTGAAAATTTGAAAATTCAAAAATTCAAAAAAAAAAAAAAATTGCCTAGGCCTCCTCTTCTTTGGGCCTAACAACTTTCATAACAAATATATATAAAGGAGGAGTTTTAGGCTACCACTTAGAAAGGAAAATGGTGAAGTTTTGTTACTTTGGAAACTTGGCTACTAACAAGACACCTCCTTCGTCAACTCCCTTGACCGGAGACTTGGGGGACTCCTACCATATGCTACTGCACCTTGATACTTGGAAGTCTCACGACCACTCAGTGACTTGGATTTTTTCAAGTCTCCAACCGAGAAGTTTTCCTCACTCGGGAAATTAAGGGAGCACTACCTCAACCTACATGCTTCACTCACAAAGCTTCAACATACAAGATTCAGCAAAAGAAAAAATTCAAAGAACTTAGTGAAGAAGGCCTTGGTGTATTTAACACAATACGTTGAAATAAAGCAAAGCTTGTTTATTGATATCTCCGATAAGTTACAAATATGTACATATACATGAATCAAAATAAATAAACAAGAGGGAGCCTTCACAAAGGTTGCTCACGAGAAGTCTCAGCAGTCGGCAGAGCCCCAGAAAGAAGAGGCACCAGAGGGTGATTATTCGGAGCCTCGGTACTAGGCAGAACCCCAGAAGGAGGAGGCACCGAAGGTTAATCATTTGGAGCTTCATTACGCGGTACAGCCCCAAAAGACGAAGGCAATAAATGTCTTTGAAACAAACCCACAAACCTCTGATGATCAAGTAAAATCTGACCATCAGATTCTTGCAGATGGTCGAGCTTCATCTTCATATTTGTAGCATAGTCATGTGAGAGCCTATGCAACTGTTTATTCTCATGCTTGAGCCCTCTGATATCCTGTTTGAGACTTATCACTTCAGCCGCCAATGATTCAACTTGGCGGGTTCGAGCAAATAGGCGTTGGGCCATATTAGACACAGAACCTGCACACTGAACACTGAGAGCCAGAGAATCCTTAACAGCCAACTCATCAGACCGTTTGGAAAGTAGTATGTTATCTTTGGGAGTGAGAAGGTTCCTGGCCACCACCGCAGCGGTCATATCATTCTTCATTACAGAGTCTCCAACGGTAAGAGGACCAGTAGGGGATAAGAAAGATGGGCGCCATATGTTATCTTGAGCAGGCATGGCTGCCTCTTCATCAAAGTTCAAGTCAAAACGACGGTCAGATGGGCCAGCCATTCTCAGAAATGATGAAGGAGAAATGAGGTGTAATAAATCTCTGAAGTAAGGGGAAAATTCCTACAAGCAATAACTCTCTGAATGTACTTCTTGCACACAATTGGTGCCCTTATAAAAGAAAGGGCAACATGGCCGTTGGTTCAAAAATCAAAGAGGCACCACTTTCCCCACGCAACATCAGCTCTTCGGGTACCGCAGATAACTTTGCCAAAGATCTCTGACAAAGTTTAGACACATAAATTTTGAAGGTCCAGCTACCCTACTATTACCCACAAGGGTAAAGGAACAGCACCACTGCTTGATAACTAGAAAGTCCCAATGTGTGTCAACCTCCGTGCTCCGTGGCAAGGCAGACTGGTAAAAATGCCCAACCTTTACTCATGTAACATCCCACATCGCCCAGGGGAGTGATCCTTAAATGTATATTCCCATCCCTACCTAGCACGAGGCCTTTTGGGAGCTCACTGGCTTCGGGTTCCGTAGGAACTCCGAAGTTAAGCGAGAAGGAGGACAGAACACTCCCAGGATGGGCGACCCACTGGGAAGTTACTCGTGAGTTCCCAAAAACAAAACCGTGAGGGATTGGTAAGCCCAAAGCGGACAATATCGTGCTACGGTGGTGGAGTGGGCCTGGGAAGTGGTCTGCCCCGGGCCGGGATGTGACAACTCACATTCGAGAAAACACTCCCAACAAGATTGCTTGCTTAAAAATTGAAGCGGCACCACCTTCCGAATCTTGAATGTCAGACTCCCAACAAGATTACTTTCTCAAAAATCGAAGAGACACTGCTCTTCGAATCTCAATAGTCATACTCCCAATAGGATTGTTTTCTCAAAAATCGAAGAGGCACCGCTCTCCGAATCTCGAGAGTTAGACTCCCAACAGGATTACTTTCTCAAAAATCGAAGAAACACTGCTCTCCAAATCTCAAGAGTCAGACTCTCAATATGATTTGCTTTCTCAAAAATCGAAGAGGCACCGTTCTCTGAATCTCGAGAGCCAGATCCCCGACAGGATTGCTTGTTCGAAAATCGAAAAGGCACCGCTCTCCAAACTTCGAGAGCCAGATTTCCTTGGATAAAGCTTGTCTGCAATCTTCACACGCAACATCAGCTTTCCAGATACCACAAACCACTTTATCAAAGTGCTCTGACAAAGTTAAAACATGTGAAGCTTGCAGCTCCCACTACATTGTTATGACCAATAAGGGTAAAGGAATAGCACTACTACTTGTTGTTAGGGAGACTCCTATATATGTCGACCTTCATCCTCCACAGCCAGGTAGACCTGCAAATAAAAAAAATGCTCAACTTTTCTTCGCATCCGAGAGGGCACTCTTAGCAGAGTCTCTCGAAATACTCAGCTTCTTTTCCTTCCGATAATACCTCTGCAAACAAGCCACACCAAAGCAAGAATATCTCATATCATCAGGGTTAAAAGAAAGAGTATCCCATATCATGATTTTTCCCTGTCTTTTCCTTTGGCCTTGTTCTTACCTGCAAGACAAGGAGAAAGAGAGCAATCAGTCAACACTTGGAATCAAGCTTCCAGTCAGGAACTAACTGCCTGGAACCCCTTGCCTGATTACTTACCTGGCATTGCTCTTTAGTACTCATCTTCAACATCTTATGCTTCCAGAGAAGATACCACATCTGCCTGAGGAACAGATAAGGCAAGTGAGAAGGATACAAGGAAGCATGTGGAGACAAACGTAACAGAACACGTGTCGATACATCCACTACTTTGTCAACAAAAAAAGTATCCCATATCATCAAGGTCGAACGTACTCTAGATTTGATGGACTTGTTTTGACCCTCAAATTCTTGAGTCGGCCTTATACTCTGGAGGAAACCAGAAAACCCTCCAGCCCAGTTCAAGAATAAGCCTTTGGAAAGTTACTTCTTTAAAAGAAAAAGTATCTCATATCATCTCTTCTCCATTTGCTTCTCCTTATCCTTGTTGCTGTTTACGACACAAGGAGAAGGAGAACGATCAACTGGAAGCCGAAGTCGAACCTCCGATCCAGGTTGCTTACTTGGAAGTCTGATTGCTTACCTTGTCTGTTACCTCCTTCGGCAAATCTCCTAGCTCGGCGACTTGGGGGACTCCTACTATAGGGTTTCTATCGCACTTGACCAAGCCCGAAACTACAAGTAAGCTTCAAGTGAAATTGATACATTACCTTGTGCATCTTCATCGGTTAAAGATACCACCCCAGAATGGAGGAAAAATACTTCCAGAGAAGATGCCACATCTACATATGAGACAGATAAGGCAAGTTTAAATGATACCACACTTCTGTACTTAGAAGTTTCGTGATTACTCAATGGCTTGGATCTTGTAAGTCCCCAACCGAGGAGCTTCCCTCACTCAGGAACTTAGGGGAGCACTGTTTGTACCATACTTGACCAATCCCGAAACTACTGAGCACCAGTCAACGTTATACCGTCAAGGACTCAGAAGAGTTTCCCTCTAACTAGGAGGTCAATCACAGCGCGACACATGTCGACATCTGAAGCCAATCATAGCGCGACACATGTCAACATCAGAAGCCAATCACAACACGACACGTGTCAATGTCAGAATGAAACTAGAAACTCTCTTCTATAAATAGAGATCATTCTCTCACAATATTTCCTAATGTCATTTGTACTAAATCATTCACTAGTACTCACTAAAGAAGAGCTTGAACCTATGTACTTTTGTAAACCCTTCACAATTAATGAGAATTCCTCTACTCCGTGGATGTAGCCAATCTGGGTGAACCACATACATCTCGTGTTTGCTTCCCTGTCCCTATCCATTTACTTACTTATCCACACTAGTGACCGGAGCAATCTAGCGAAGGTCACAAACTTACACACTTTCTGTTGTACCAAAGTCCTCGCTGATTTTGTGCATCAACATGCAAAATGAAAAAGTTTTTGTTTTCAAGGTTGTGAAGTCTTTCTCAAAAGTTTAAACCTCAATTTACAAAATCCTCGATTTACATCGATCATCATGAAATTGTATTGGAACTTTGGCTTGATCTCAGCCGATCCAATGGTCATCAATTTTTTAAATTTAATTTAATATATATATATATAATTCTATTATATATTATTATAGTTTTTAGGGGTATAAAATTGTTAAATTAATATATATAATTATTATAGTTTATTCCTACATTTATTAAGTATAACATAAGATTTTGTGATATCCACTAGTGTAAATATTTTAAATTGAAGATCGAATTCATTCTTTGTATTCATATAGGATCAAGGAGTGTAGTTGTAAAAAAATCATCAAAATCGGAGTTAAAATAACCGTTAAATCGTGATTTTCGTTTTATAACCGTCGAAAAGTTTTGTCCCGTTACTTAATCTCTGAATGTTTGTTTTTTGCAATTTTTGGCGCATGCGATCTCGAAGTATATACAAACATGTTTGACGGTTAGATCGTTGAAACTAGTTTCATAGAATGCGTGTATCTCATCAAAACAATAGATTCACTAACACTTAAAAGTTTATTCATACTTTCATTAAGTATAACATAAGATTTTTTTGTATCCACTAGTGTAAATATTTTAAATTGAAGATCGAATTCAATCATTGTATTCATATAGGGTCAAAGAGTGTAGCTGTAAAAAATCATAAAAATCGAAGTTAAAATGACCGTTAAATCATGATTTTTCTTTTTATAACCGTCGAAAAGTTTTATCCCGTTCCTTGATCTCTACATGTTTGTTTTTTTGCAATTTTTGGCGTATGCGATCTCGAAGTATATATAAACATGTTTGACAGTTGGATCATTGAAACTAGTTTCGTAGAATGAGTAACCCATCAAAACAATGAATTCACTAATACTTTTATTCATACTTTCATTAAGTATAACATAAGATTTTGTGTTATCTAGTAGTATAAATATTTTAAATTGAAGATCAAATTCATTCATTGTATTCATATAGGCAAGGACGGAGCTAGAATTTTTTTTTTATTGGGGGCGTCTTAAAACAACCAAGTAAAATAATGGGTTTTAGGTTATTGAGGACCAGATATAGTAAAAAATATCTAAATTAGAAAGTTAAATTCTAAATTGTAATGCCACAAACAAATGAATGAAGTAAATTCATATAAAAAACTTTGGAGTAAAATTTTTGTATTAAATTATGATACTTCATCAGTTGAATCCAATGTATTTATCAAAACCTCCAGTTCAATTGAGTTTGATTTAGGTTAGAAAACATGGAATATTTGGAACCAAAATCAAAATTTTAATTGTTGTTTTAATTGTCATGACATTTTTGCTTTCCTCACCCAAAAATCTGAATGGGGGCGGATGCCCTCCCTGGGCCTTATGTAGCTCCGTCCATGCATATAGGGTCAAGGAGTGTTGCTGTTAAAAATCATCAAAATCACAGTTAAAATAACCGTTAAATCGTGATTTTTCGTTTATAACCATCGAAAAGTTTGTCCCGTTACTTTATCTCTGAATGTTTGTGTTTTGTAATTTTTGGCGTATGCGATCTCGAAGTATATACAAACATGTTTGACGGTTGGATCATTTAAACTAGTTTCGTAGAATGAGTATCCCATCAAAACAATAGATTCACTAATACTTAAGAGTTTATTCATACTTTCATTAAGTATAACATAAGATTTTGTGGTATCCACTAGTGTAAATATTTTAAATTGAAGATCGAATTCATTCATTGTATTCATATAGGGTCAAGGAGTGTTGCTATAAAAAAATCATCAAAATTAGAGTTAAAATAACCGTTAAATCGTGATTTTTCGTTTATAACCGTCGAAAAGTTTTGTCCCGTTACTTTATCTCTGAATGTTTGTTTTTTGCAATTTTTGGCGTATGCAATCTCGAAGTATATACAAACATGTTGACGGTTGGATAATTGAAACTAGTTTCGTAGAATGAGTATCCCATCAAAACAATAGATTCACTAATACTTAAGAGTTTATTCATACTTTCATTAAGTATAACATAAGATTTTGTGGTATCCACTAGTGTAAATATTTTAAATTGAAGATCAAATTCATTCATTGTATTCATGTAGGGTCAATGAGTGTAGCTGTAAAAAAACATCAAAATCAGAGTTAAAATGACCGTTAAATCGTGATTTTTCGTTTATAATCGTCGAAAAGTTTTGTCCCGTACTTTATCTCTGAATGTTTTTTTTTTTGCAATTTTTGGCATATGCGATCTCGAAGTATATACAAACATGTTTGACGGTTGGATCATTGAAACTAGTTTCGTAGAATGAGTATCCCATCAAAACAATAGATTCACTAATACTTAAGAGTTTATTCATACTTTCATTAAGTATAACATAAGATTTTGTGGTATCCACTAGTGTAAATATTTTAAATTGAAGATTGAATTCATTCATTGTATTCATATAGGGTCAATGAGTGTTGCTGTAAAAAATCATCAAAATCGGAGTTAAAATAACCGTTAAATCGTGATTTTTCGTTTATAACCGTCGAAAAGTTTTGTCCAGTTTATCTCTGAATGTTTGTTTTTTGCAATCTTTGGCGTATGCAATCTCGAAGTATATACAAACATGTTTGACGGTTGGATCATTGAAACTAGTTTCGTAGAATGAGTATCCCATCAAAACAATAGATTCACTAATACTTAAGAGTTTATTTATACTTTCATTAAGTATAACATAAGATTTTGTGGTATCCACTAGTGTAAATATTTTAAATTGAAGATTGAATTCATTCATTGTATTCATATAGGATTAAGGAGTGTAGCTATATAAAATAATCAACATCGGAGTTAAAATAACCGTTAAATCGTGATTTTTCGTTTTATAACCATCGAAAAGTTTTGTTTGATTACTTGATCTCTGAATGTTTGTTTTTTTTGCGATTTTTTGTTGATACGATCTCGAAGCTTATACAAACAAGTTTGACGGTTGGATCGTTGAAATTAGTTTTATATAATTCGTATCCCATCAAGTTCAATGGTGTATATATATATATATTAAGTAGATTTAAATCTATTTATTTTGTACGTATAATTGACCGGTACACGGAGTAGTACATCACGTGTCATCATAAAAATAGTGGGATATGTCATATGTGTGATAAAAAGTTAATAACTTAAAAAAAAAAAATTTCCCACAACTTTTATTAATTTTCATTTTTCCCTCTCTTTTTTGTTTCCTTTTCAGCTTTTCTTATAATTTCATTTTTCCCTCTCTTCTTTTTCTTCAAAGGGCAGCAGCCTACCCATCTTTCCCTTTCTTTTTTTGTTTCCTTTTCAGCTTTTCTTATAATTTTCATTTTCCCTCCCTTTTTCTTCAAAGGGTGCGGCAGGAATGAAATGGAATTATGGAATCAATGGATGCATATTAATTAATAATTATTATAGTTTTTATAAAATTTAATTTAAAATTTAATATATATATATATAATTATTATAGTTAATATTTTGGGGGTATAATTATTATAGTATATATAATTATTATAATTATTATAGTTAATTTAATATATATATATATATTATAGTTTTTAGGGGTATAAAATTGTTAAATTAATATATATATATATATAATTATTATAGTATTTTTTTAAGGTTATAAAATTATAAAATTAATATTCTGCTTATCGTGTATCGTGTTACCCACGTGTATACCCGAATCAACCCGTTATCTTAACAGGTGCTTATCGGGTTACCCGATAACGACCCGATTCGTTATCGTGTCGACCCAAACACCTGTTAATTTCATGTCGTGTCGTGTCGTGTCGAGTTATCAGGTCGTGTCAGGAATTGTCAGGCCTAGCTGAAGTGGCTGGGAATCAAATGATGACATCGGAGATCTAATGTCAAATAACCGGAGGGCATATAAGATCTTATTCACCGGTTGCCCTGGACCGCAAGCTGCTGTTAATTAATGGTGATGAGCAAAACTGCTCCCATTTATTGTATTGGTCATTTATTCATCCACAAAGAAGACTATTTGAAATTTAGATTTTACAGCTATTTCCAATGCACATAGAATGTTAATGTCAAATATAAGTTTGGGATTAGGGATAGGCAAATACCCATCGGTTATGGGTAATCACGGTTACCCGCCCATTTAAATTTTATGGTTACGGTTATGGATAACCGTTTAGATGAATAAACGGTTATGGGTATAACCGTTTACCCGCAAAATTTAAATGGGCGGTTACCGCGGTTATAAACGGGTAACCGTTTACCCATTTATTTTATATATGTAAAATTAATACAAACCATGTTCCGTATCGGACAAAACTTAGATCAATGCTATTGACTATAATGCATGATTTTTGTAGCTAATATAATATAGTTTTCCTTAACCATTTTAAATTTCATGGTCCATTATATATATATATATATATATATATATTATGTTAATACCTTATGTTCCGAGTTAAATAACTCAAGAATATTGTCTTTTAATAATTTTCATAACCCAATAATACTTAGCAAATTTTATATTACCTTCATTATTAACAATTAAAAATATCGTCAATAAACTATTATTTCAATTTTTGGAATGGTATAAGGACTTAAAAAATTAAAATGTGGAAATGTATGATGAATGTACCTATAACGGTGTTTAATTGTTAGAAAAAAGAAAATTATGACAAATTTTTCTTTCTTAATTTTCAAGTTGTTAAAAAAACACGTAGACGAATGAAAAAGGAGTAAATGGTAAAAAAGAAAGGATAAACGGGTTAAAAAGGATAAATGGGTAAACGGGTAAACATGTACTAAACGGTTACGATTAAATGGGTACACGGTTATTGTCACATCCCGGCCCGGGGCAGACCACTTCCCAGGCCCGCTCCACCACCGTAGCACGATATTGTCCGCTTTGGGCTTACCATTCCCTCACGGTTTTATTTTTGGGAACTCACGAGTAACTTCCCAGTGGGTCGCCCATCCTGGGAGTGTTCTGGCCTCCTTCTCGCTTAACTTCGGAGTTCCTACGGAACCCGAAGCCAGTGAGCTCCCAAAAGGCCTCGTGCTAGGTAGTGATGGGAATATACATTTAAGGATCACTCCCCTGGGCGATGTGGGATGTTACAATCCACCCCCCTTAGGGACCCGACGTCCTCGTCGGCACACTTCCTGCCAGGGATTGGCTCTGATACCATTTGTCACATCCCGGCCCGGGGCAGACCATTTCCCAGGCCCGCTCCACCACCGTAGCACGATATTGTCCGATTTGGGCTTACCATTTTTGGAACTCACGAGCAACTTCCCAGTGGGTCACCCATCCTAGGAGTGCTATGGCCTCCTTCTCGCTTAACTTCGGAGTTCCTACGGAACCCGAAGCCAGTGAGCTCCCAAAAGGCCTCGTGCTAGGTAGGGATGGGAATATACATTTAAGGATCACTCCCCTGGGCGATGTGGGATGTTACAGTTATGAGTATGGTTAACCGTTTATAAACGGTTATGGGTATGGGTATAACCGTTTAGGCAATTACCCAACAGGTAAACGGTTATGCGGGTATGAGAATAAACGGTTATGAATAAATAACCACGATTACCCGTCCGCCATAACCATTGTCCATCCTTATTTGGGATTCAAATCTGACCCAATTTCTTTCCATTGCATTATATATATAATCTAGAGTAAGTGCAAAGTCATATTTGATTATGTACTTTTCACAAATAGTCATATATGATTATGTATTTGATTGGAAACGTTATATTTAGGGATGGCAACAAGGATGATTGGGTTCAGATGTGCCATCCTCATACCCAAACCCTTTTATCTTCCCCGAACTGGAAACCGTGGAATCCCCAAATGGGTTTTCTCTGTAACCGAACCCGTCGGGTAACGGGTTTCCCCATTATAATATTTACATATTTATTTATATTTATTAAATAAACTTTATTATTAATCAATTGATACAATGCATCTAATAAGTAATATTAAATACTTAAGAAAACATTTACACTATTGAAAATTATAAGCATATAATTTATACTATTAATGATCTAGAAGTAAATAATTAATTTTCATATTTAATAATGCAAGATTATTAACAACTCATTTCCATATAATAAATATTTATATTTTTTTATAATAAATGAAACCGTTAGGTTTCGGGTATGGGTTTGGGGAGGATACCCCAATAACCATAACCGAACCTGAAACCGAAATATTTACCCAACAGTTACCCATAACCGTAAAGTACCCGAAATTTATCTCTGAAATAGAACTGTTCGGATCAGTTACTTGCTTAGATCATATTTCAAAGGTTTAATTGCCATCTCTAGTTATATTTGACTCAAATTTAAGAGATTGGCTATTTGACAAATTTTTTGTAAGAGACTGACTACAATAACTACATGACTATATCTAACTGTTAGATAATATTTGGGTAAATTACATTTTCATACCTCAGGTTTGGGGTCTATTTCAATTCCTTACAACATCTTCAAAACATTTCACTTTCATACCTTAAGTACTATTTTATTTCAAAATAATACATCCGTTACATTTTCCATCCATGGATCTGTTAAATGCTGACGTGGCTGCCAAATATATGCCATGTGGCTGCCAAATGTCTGCCACGTGGCAAATAAAATATTTTTTTAAAAACCTGAATTTTTTTTTTCTTCTTCTTCTTCCTCCTCCTTCATCCTTCTTCTTCTTCTTCTTCTGGGTTGCAGGGAGTTCCCTTTCTTTTTTCTTTTTTCTTTTTCTTCTTCTTCTAGGTTGAAGGGGGTTCCTTTTTTTTCTTCTTCTTCTTCTTCTTCCTCCTCATTCTTCTTCTTCTTCTTCCTCATACCCCTTTTTTTTTTTCTTCTTCTTCTCGCAGGTTTTTGGGTTCTTCAGGGATATGGGTCGCTGGGGGGAAGAAGCAGGATGAGGAAGAAGAAGAAGGAGGAGGAGGAAGAAGAAGAAGAAGAAAAAAAAAAGACTGAACCCCCTGCAACCCAGAAGAAGAATGAGGAAGAAGAAGAAAAAAAAAAAGGGACCGAACCCCCTGCAACCCAGAAGAAGAAGGAGGAAGAAGAAGAAGAGAAGGAGGAGGAGGAGGAGAAGGAGGAAGAAGAAGAAGAAGAAGAAGAAGAAAAAAAGGAACGCCCTGCAACCCAGAAGAAGAAGAAGAAGAATGAGGAAGAGGAGGAGGAAGAAGAAGAAGAAGAGAACAAAAAACAAAAGGGACCGAACCTCCTACAACCCAGAAGAAGAAGAAGAGAAGAAGGAGGAGGAGAAAGAGGAAGAAGAAGAAGAAGAAGAAAACAAAAAAAAAAAGAACCCGAACCCCCAGAAGAAGAAGGAAGAAGAAGAAGAAGAAAAAATCAGGTTTTTTTTTTAAAAATAAAAAAATTATTTTATTTACCTCGTGGCAGACATTTGGCAGCCACGTCAGCATTTAACAAATCCATTGATGGAAAATGTAATGGATGTATTATTTTGAAATAAAATAGTACTTAAGGTATGAAAGTGAAATGTTTTGAAGATGTTGTAAGGAATTGAAATAGGCCCCAAACCTGAGGTATGAAAATGTAATTTACCCATAATATTTATATTAATACATGCACCCAAATCCCAAAAGTAATAGAAATGATGTAGCAAGTGGCCATTTACTGCAATAGTGGAAATGTATTGTGCCCTTGTATAATGGCGTGGGTTCAAACTCCGTCAATAGCTAATCTAACATTCAACTTACTAACGCAATCGCTCGACTCCAAAAAAAGAAAAAATGGAATGATATAACATTTAAAGTGAAATTAACTTTAAAATTGACCAACTTGTAACTTTAGGTTAGAGATAGGCTTACAATATTTAAAACTCGTGTATTTTTGTTCCTAAGCTTTTCTCTTTCCTGTAAGAGTCTTTCTCACCAATGTGTGGGTAGTTTTTGTTCTCTTCAATCTACGTAGGCGCCGGCCTTAACTTTGGTTAAAGTCGGTGCCAACCCATCCTTTTTGTGTGTGTTTTGTTTTAGTGTTTTGTTTCCATTCCTGTTGCCTTCAGTTGTACCTCCCCTCCCCTACAATTTTCACGATCTCCACCTATATTTTCCCCTTTTCCTTTGATCTCACCTTTTTGAGACTTAAACCCCCCCTGCATTTTTGGTTGCCATCTCTCTCCTCAGTTTACTGTGATTTGTCGAGGATCTTTGGCAGGGTGTGTAGAGTTTTAGCTTGGGTGCTAGCACCATCACCCTTGTTGACCATTATTGGTCATGCCCGTTGTTTGCTCTTGTCGGCAATGTTTCACGTGAGTTCTTGATGGTGCGATCTTAGGTGATAGTGATGGGAGGCGATTTGTGATGATTATTGGGTGGTTCTCTGGTGGCGGCATCAACGCCTACATCTTCGGGAAGACCAGTTTCTAGGGATTTTAAGTATGTTTAGTTTGTGTGTGCTAGGCTCCAAGGCTGGTCTTGGGGCTTTGTCTTTTTTGTATTTGTGGCCCACTTTTGTTTGTGCATAACTTGTTTTAGGCCCTAGTTGTAAGGGTGGGGTCGGTTCCAATCAGTTCGGTTTTTTGCCGTGACCAAAAACCAAACCAAAATTTTGTTTGGTTTGGTTCAATTTTTTTCGGTTTTTATTCGGCTCGATTTTTCGTTTTGGTTTCCGCTTGATTCGTTTTATATATATATAACCTAAATGTTTTTTTGGATAAATTACACTTTACCACCTCAGGATTAACGTCTATTGCAACCTCATACAATATTTTCTAAACATTTCACTTTCATACCTCAAGTACTATTTTATTTCAATATAATACATCCGTTACATTTTCCATCCATTCGTCCGTTAAGAGCTGACGTGGCTGTCACATTTGTGCTGACGTCCAAATTTGTGTCACGTGGCAAAAAAAAAATTTATGCATTTAAAATATTATAATAATTTTCCCTATTAAAATAAATAAAAAAGTAAAAAAACCCAAACGCACACCCAGATTGTAACATCCCACATCGCCTAGGGGAGTGGATCCTGTAAGCCTTATATGTATATTCTTATCTCTACCTAGCACGAGGCCTTTTAGGAGCTCACTGGCTTCGGGTTCCGTCTGAACTCCGAAGTTAACCAAGGTCGCGCGAGAGCAATCCCATGATGGGTGACCTACTAGGAAGTTCTCGTGTGAGTTCCCAGAAACAAAATCGTGAGGGCATGGTCAGGGCCCAAAGCAGACAATGTCGTGCTACGGCGAAGTCGAGCCCGGGATGTGATAATTTGGTATCAGAGCCAATCCATGGCCGGAAGTGTGCCGACGAGGACGTCGGGCCCCTAAGGGGGGTGGATTGTAACATCCCACATCGCCTAGGAGAGTGGATTTTGTAATATATATATATTTCCACCTCTACCTGGCATGAGGCCTTTTGGAAACTCACTGGCTTCGGGTTCCATCAGAACTCCGAAGTTAAGCGAGTTCGCATGAGAGTAATCCCAGGATGGATGACCCCCTGAGGAGTTCTCGTGTGAGTTCTCAGAAACGAAACCGTGATGGCGTGGTCGGGGCCCAAAGTGGACAATATCGTGCTACGGTGGAGTCGAGCCCAGATGTGGTGGGGCTCGGGCCAGGATGTGATACAGATCCCCTTCCTTCCCCCTCACCTCTCTGCAACCCCTCCCTTTCTTCCTCCATCTTCACCTCTCTCATATGGCGCTTATCCCCCTCCCCCTCCTACACACCCATCATCCTTTCTCCCTTCTCCGTCCAAACTATCTTCTTTGTCCACCTTCCCCGTTTGATATCCCCACCCATCTTCCCTGTCCATCACCGCGGTCTTCCTCCTAGCGTGCTCAATGTAGGTCACTGCGTCACAGATCACATTCTCCAAGAAGATCTTGAGCACTCCATGGGTCTACGAAGAGACCCAGATCTCGTCGAACCATAAGACGATCGCCCATATCTCGTCGACCTGGTTCGTGATGGCTGTAGGGTTGCGGGGGCATCGGCAGTGGAGAGAGAAGGGAGGTAGGGTTGTTTAGGAGTTACCGGTGGGGAGAAGAGGTGTGTCTGATTTGGGTTAGGGGTGTGCTTGAGTGGAGAGAATAGATGGGGAAGACGAACTAGGTTTTGGCTTTTTTTTTTTTTTTTTTTTTTTGCTTTTTTCAATTAATTATTTTAATATTTTAAAATTTTTATTAAGTGTTTAGCCACATGGCATAACTGTGGCAGGCACGTCAGCACAAATGGGGACTCCTTATTTGCCACGTCGTCACTTAACGGTTTACTTAATAGGTTTTTGAACGGATGTATGAAATTTAAATAAAATGATAAGTAAATGTATGAAATTGAAATGTTTTAAAGATGTTGTAAGAAATTGAAATCGACCACAGACCTGAGGGGATAAAATGTAATTTACCCCTTTTTTTTAATCTCAAAATTAATCTATGTCATACAACTTTGTTTCCAGTTTTTCCATTTCCAAGAAAGTAAAGGAAAAAACAAAAAGAAAGAAGATGCAAGTTTGCATTTTCTAGAGAACAATCACAAGAAAGAAAATTGATTAAATTAGTCGGAGTCCTACTCCTACCTACACAACAATATGACAAAGAAACTTGAGATTCACAAAGCATATCAACTGAGTACTACCCTGAAGAGCCAAAACTTATGAATTGCTGCATCAATTATAACCTTCAGAGCAAATGTCCAATACCAAATTAACCAAAATAGCCAGGAATTGATGAAAAGGCAAAAGGTTTTAGGCGAGGAGGAGCAGCGATGAAGGAGCTGTGATGGAGGAGCAGCGATGGCCAGATTTCAACGTGTTTGTCGTCGTCTTTATCTTCCCGTTAGGGAGGGAGAGAATGAAGACGCAGCCGGGAATGAAAAAAAACAAGAAGAAAGAAGAGTGTTGGCTGGGAAGAAAAAAAGAAGAAAGAAGAGAGTGGGCTGGGGAGAAAAAAAATGGAATTGGAATATAGGTTAATAACTGGGCCTAAAATAAGAGCTTAAAATTTGCATTAAACTGAAAATTGGACTTGAAATATAAACACTCAATAACGAAATAAATAAATAAAATTAAGGAGTTTCTAAACCATAGTCCTTACAAAAAAAATAGAATTAAAAATAATAAAAAAAACTGATGCTAGATTACGTATTCAATTTAATCCCTTAAAGTGTACTTTTATTAAGGGAATTGTTATTAGCACTCCAAAAATCTCATTCTACACTCCTCACAAGTGTATTTTTCTTTCTAATTATGGAAAGTTTGGAGTGCTAAATGAGATTTTTGGAGTGCTAATAACAATTCCCTTTATTAAAATTTATATTCTATTTTTGTTATTTAATGTGTATTTTTATTTAATATCTCCACAATAAAATTGTAATTATTAATATGTACATATTAGTTCTTTCAATTATAAATGAACACAAATGAGAAAATATAAAAAAAAAAAATTACTGACACATAAATATGTAAATACATATGTGTACAAAAATGGATGTATTGAAATGTTTGTACCGACATATATTATAATGAATCTAAATGTATATACCGAAATGTATTATATTGAATTGATGTGCCTAAATGTCAATACCGAAATGTACGTATCAAAATGTATTATATTGAATTAATGTATCGAAATGTATGTACCGAAATGTATGTACCAAAATATATGTACTAAAATATATTATATTGAATTTTATGTACCAACATATTTGTATCAATGGATATAACGAAATATATCAAATGAATTAATGTACCTAAATGAAGATTATACAAATTGTATATTCCTATGTTATATGAAAAAATTAGTTTACCTAAATGTAGACATCAAAATATATTATGATGAATGAAACGAAAATGTAATTAATATAGGAAAAAAGAAAGAAATAAAATATCAAAAATAAATGAAATAATTAAATGTATCAGAGATTAAAATTTGATTTTAATCTTACACAAGGTTATAGGCTAAAAACTCATCATTTTTAAGGATTAACATAAAGTTTTCTATAAAATTAATTATATTTAATTCGGTTATGTTCGGTTTTTGAGCCACTGATACTAAAACCGAACCAAAAGATTTTAGTCCGGTTTGATTTTTTTTAAATCGGTTCAGTTTTTTGAACCCACCCCTACCTTGTTGTAGGTGAATTTTTTGGTAATGAATTTTACCTTTTGACAAACAAACAAAATTAAATTAAATTAAATAAAAATTATAAGGCTTATCTCTGAAAAAAAAACCCCTTCAGTACTTATACACACTGTTCTAAAAATCCCCGCCTAGCGCCGCCTAGGCCCCGCCTAGGCGCTAGGCGGCTGGTCACCGCCCCGATTAATGCCTAGGCGTTTGAAAATTAATAAAGGGCGCCTAGACCAGTTGAGGCGCCCGCCTAGGCCGCCTAGCCCGCCCAAACCCGCCTAGGCACCTGCCTAGGTTGCGACTCACTTTGATAGAAAATAGATAACTTTCAATTTGCATTTAATTTTTTTCAATAAATTGTAAGAGACTTGTTGAATACTTAAATGGGCACACACTATATGCTTGTTCCCCATGTTTTCATTATGTTCCAATACTTTATAATACATATGTCATTCTATTTTGTAGTTTATGATGAAATTATATATATTTTAAGTATAAACAGACACTTATTTACACGAAATATAATGGATTTACTTAAATCCGCCTAGTCCGCCTAGGCGCCCGCCTAGACCCCGCCTAGCCGCCTAGGCGCTAGGCCCCAGCCCGCCGCCCGCCTAACGCCTAGCGTCTTTTAGAACCTTGCTTATACAGTCAAAGTATTGAGATCTAAGGGAACAGTCAACAATCTATGCGCCCTCAAATGCCAAGCACCAACCAAACTTGGGAAACAACAATGATAGCTCAACTACAAAATCATTAAACCTACACAGTTAGAACGCGGCGCCCATCTGGGATTCATATGATCATCGGCTTCTTGCTTTCGCTGATCAGATCGTTCCAGATTTGTGTGAATGCTCGGATGATAACATCGTGGTGGGACGGAGAGTTGAGTTCCAGAAAGCAGCGGAGCAGCTCCTGCAGATCCTCCTTCCAGTAAATCTGCTTCTCCACAATCATCTGCAGCATCGACTGCCTGAAATCCTGATACGGGTCGTTTGATTCCTTCACCACCGCAATGCTGCCGCTGGTTTTCGTTGTATTCGGGCTTGAAATCTTCGTGTTCTTCGGATTCGTACTCTCTGCTGAATCGAATGGCTTTGACTGTGAGGACGAGTTGTTGTTGAAAGAGACGGTGGTGGAGGGGCACTGATCTTCGTCGTCGTCAACGGTGAAACTCTTGCCATTTTGATCACCCGAACTTGAAGAGGAGTGGGATCGGTGAATAGGGTTTTTGTGGATTTGGATTTTGGGTTTTGGGGTTGGGTCGTATACGTCGGAGAGCTTCGGCCTGCCGCAATCGCAGCCTGGAATATTGGCTGTGAGAATGGTAGTGAGAAGCTTATTTTTGCTGGAAGAAGACATTAAAGTCGGAGTAGAAGGGAGATATAGGGAGACTCCTTATGATTTGCTTGCAGAGAGAGAGGGGGAGATTTATGGGTGGGAGAGTATTGTTGGTAGGAGTCCTTTTCAGTAATGAATAGAAATGTGTGGGAACGAAAGAGGCGGGTGTAGTGTATGAATTTGTTAGGAGTCATTTTCTGTGCAATGTTGTTGAAGGAGGGAGAGGGAAAGAGAGAAGGGGTTTTTTTATGAGGGCATTTGACTTGAGGTAGGGATGTTGTGGACAAAAAATTGGCTTAAAAGCATAGCATGTGACTTTGGAAAAGTAAAGATTCTTCCTTCCAATGGTTATCCAATGTTTCTTTCATAATCCGAGACAGGGTAATCTCGAAAAGAAACGTGATATACCCTAAGATAGACTTTAAAAAATCAAACGTGTTATGGATGTTCTCTGATTATGATTGTGTAAAACCTAGATAAATTTGGTTTCTAGATTATATATTACTCTAGTTATTCTTTCTCTATATGTTGTATTTACTTGGAGGACAAGTTAATCCTCTTCTATTTAACTACAAATAAAGGCACTGAGCACAGAGGAATACACACAAGAATCCCGAAGCATTCTACAATCTCTCCACTCTCTCCTGATCGCTGCCTAGGGTTATGCAATACTTTACGCATCCATGTTGGTCCACCTGAGGCCCATCATGACCCAACCTTATTTTGTGCTTCAGTTGGTAACTTGAGCCCGACATCTTGCATTACGCATCTTTGGTTATGCATGCGATCTATGTGCCGATTGCGCCGCCTGATAGGATTTTTACCACCTGCAAAAGTAGGGATGAAAATACTTGTAAGAGAACAATGTAGTTATAGTAAAATTGCTCATGCAGGGTCGTTCCCACATGGATTATTTAAAACAATTTATGCAAAACCAAAATTTTAGTTAATTATTTGAAAATAAAGATTGGAAAAGGTTGATTTTGAATTTAAATACAATAAAAACGAATTAAATAAAAGTAATTTAGAAAAACAGCTAGTAACCAATTAAGAAGAAATCAGATCAAAAAGAAAAGGTTTTGAGAAATAAATTTGGAAAAGCACTAGGGTTCCGTCGTCCCCTTAACAATCCTATGTAGATTTACTAATTACTTATGAATTACCCATGCAACTTTGAAGGTTAGGTTTTCCTAATATATATTCTACTTGTGGCATTCAAGATAGAACTTATATCAAACATGCAATCCGTCTATGGCATTCAGATCAAATATAAACATGCATGACTCATTACGCTTTATGAAAACCCTTTGAAAAACCATGCTACCCAAAAGACGTGGCATTCGCCCTAAGTGAAATTACAACTATCAATCACAAGAAGCAATACTCAATTCTCCGGTGATATTCCAACCGAATTGCATCCGATTACTTATCTAAACATCCTAATGGTCGCTAAGTACTAAGACACAAAGACAGTTTAAACACAGTGATTAATAATTCAAAGTATGCATGCATAATATCATAAGCAATTAAATAAAAACTACATATTCATGCTAAGTTTCAAGGCATCACCCTAGCAAAAGAAAGTTAGTTACGCATATTCATAATTAAAATCAAAAGAGTTTTATTAAACTAGAAAAAGAATGAAAACACCTTGTACAATAAAGTCTGAAAATATCTAAATTTTAGCCAAATTCCTCTCTCCAATATCGCGTAAAGAAGAAGAAGGCCACAATGCCTTACTTATACTACCTAGAAAATCCAATCCCTCCTAGAAAAGGACTTAGAATAAAACTAGGAAACCAAATAAATTAAAATAAATTAGGAAACATAATCCTAAATTGACTAGGATAATCAACCTAATTTCTCACAGCCACGTTTTGGACCCATATCTGCTCCAAAACCAGCCCAAAATAGCTGGATTTAAAGCTTAAACTATCATGAACACTTCTCCAGAAGGCCACGAACCCATCAGATGTCATCTTGGACTCCAAAAATCATGATTAAGCCCAAAAACGTTACTTTCTAGCACTGCACACTGCTTCTTTATTTCATCACCAGAAAATAACCCCTTGGTGGAAAATTTTGATATTTTGATAAAATCAGGCTAAGCGACTCACGAACATCCTCCAACTTTAATCACTTTAAAATTCGTCCATTTGATCATGTTTTTCTTCAAAAGAAGTCGAATGTCCTATATTGAAAATATAAAGCAAAGTATCAAAATTCTACCAACATAATTACCAAAATATACTAAGAATATGGTAGTATATATAATTATAATATTGACTTATCACCGCCCTTACATACCAAAATGGGTCCTCAAAGAAGTATGAGAATCTATGTCGGTATCATTCATTACATAGAAACTTTGATAGGCGATCTCTTTACTGCTCGTTTCGTGGATTGTCACTTTTATGAGATAGTCTTTCCGTCGTTAGGTGGAGATAAGAAAGTCAACGTTCCTAAAGAACGACGCGAATTATCATGGATGACTCCCACTATGTCTTATTTAGATCCTCGTACTGCATAGTCTGAAACTAAAGTCGGACAAATCCTAAATCTCTAGAGCGTTGCTCAAAGCATGCCGAATGCTTTTACCGATCTAGCGAGAGTGACGAGATCACATATATTAGCTACAAATGTGCCTGCAAAGATGGATATACCTAACGTACATTGAATCTTCATTCTAGAAGGACTAGACACCACTAACGTGGCTAGCCAATCATCTGCTCCTACCCAAAAGCGTGGCAAACCTATTGGTTCAAAGGATTCACAACCATAGAAAAGGAGAACCACAACACAGGCTAGTGAAAATAGTGTGAATTCGACCATCGCCTACTCATATTATCCAACGAATGAGAAAATTCTAGATTACGGCAGCATCCTAGAAGAGACAAACCCGCCTCCCAAGAATCGAGAGATTTTGGTCCACTATGCTAGCTTGGATGATGTTTGGAATAAAAATGAAATGATAATCAACGATGCATTAACATATGCAGCAGCGACTAAGATCATGATGGGCGGTGACATTGAACCACGTTCAGTTGATGAATGTCAATGAGCGAACAAATTGGTCAAATTGAAAACAAGCAATCCATGTTGAAGTCAATTCGCTTGTGAAACGCCGGGTGTTTGAGCCTATAGCCCTACACCACCACATGTGAAGCCGTTGACTACTATTGGGTTTTTGTAAGGAAGCGTAACGAGAGAAATGAAATAGTGCGATATAAGGCACGCCTTGTGGCGCAAGGCTTCTCTCAACGTCCTGGAATTGATTACGAGGATACTTATTCTCCCATAAGGACGTCAATACGTTCCATTACCTTATCAGTTTAGTAGCTCCAAAAAACTGCATATAAAGCTCATGGACGTGGTAACCGCGTATCTACGAGGATCTTAATACGAAAATCTACATGAAAGTTCTTGAAGTACTTACATTGATTAGATCAAATAGTTCTAGACCATGGAACACCTTATTTATTGGATTGAGGCATTCACTATACGTATTGAAGCAATCCAGATGAATGTGGCGTAACAATCTAAGTGAGTATTTGATAAGTCATGGATATGTGAACAGTGAAATATGTCTATGCGTGTTTATTAAGAAGTTACATTCTGAATTTGCGATTGTTGCATTTTATGTCGACGACATGAATTCATTGGAACTCCTGAAGAGCTTCAGAAAACTGTTGCACGTCCTAAATTGGAATTTAAGATGAAAGATTTTGGAAAAACTCGATACTATCTAGGCCTGGAGATTGAGCATTGTTCGAGTACTTTTGTAATCGTTCGATCGCTAGATAATAAGCGAGATCTTTTTTGTCCTAAAGAGGATAAGGAAGAGGTTTTGGAGCCTGAAGTTCCATACTTAAGTGTGATTGCCGCTTTATTGTACTTAGCTCAGTGCACTAGACTGGACATCTTGGCTGTCAATCTTTTGGTAAGATACAGTCACGCATCTGTTGGAAGTATGCCCATAAAGCCACTCATTTGATGTAACAGCTTTTGGGATACTCATTGTGTTAAACTATTATTTGTTTAATGGACGGCAAAGTTTATTGTTAATCACTGTTTATTCCTAAAACGTTCATAGCCATAGAATTGCCAGTTGTGCATTGACAATCTGCTAAGGTTAGTATGTGTGAAGTTGATTCAAGAGTAATATGACTAGTCTCAAGTCATTTAGTGTTGGACACTAAGACAAACACATATGTGCTTGAAATGGTAATCGAGTACATAAACAACGATCACAAGTAAGGTTTTATCATAAAGGCCTTGGTATTAGTTGGAGTGGGGTTATATTTAAACTCTTATTTTCTCAAAGATATGGTCGATATGAGATATTTCCACATATCATACACATATATAAGCTAATATGATTGCAGACGAATTTGCTGATATTATACATTTGTACAAACAATCTAGTGTCTGATTTAGCAGTTTCTCTAGTAAAGTCATACCTAAGATATTATCATGCCAACAGGATCCTCTCCGGATCCTTTTGGTGAGGATCCTGGGGATCCGTAAACCGTGTTCCTTCATCGTTCATCGTGCAGTTTTTGTCAGGTATTGTTTGTATTTAATTTTAAATAAAAATATTTAAAATGATTTATGACCGTACAATGTAAGATAAATAGATATGATTCACGGATTCCCATGATCCTCACAAAGAGGATCTGGCAAGGATTCAGACTCATTATCATGACTTGTATGGTTTAAGGATCCACAGACGACGCTCTTTGTAAATTTTTTTTTAATCATAAAAAAGAGCAATACTTAATTATAAAACAATGATTTCTATCTATTATGAGCTAAGTTTTTACAAATGAGTGGAACTCAACCATATCGACACATCTCATAAACAACTAAGCTTTATTAGTCGAGTACATTAAAGTTCAAGGTTGTCACATTTTTCTAAACGAACCTGATACTTTGTTTGAGCTCACTTTTATAATGGAAATTGACTGAAATGGATTATTATACAAATTTCAATGGTTGAATTGACCAAAATCAAATAGTAACAATATACAAATGGAATATTGACGATATACAAATTAAATATTGAAAAATGATCATTTCAAAGATTGAAATTTATAAATTAATCATCTTTGGAAATTTCTCATTTACTTCATTTTTTGGCAATTTTTTTTACAAAAAAAAAACACGAATTGAACTCAATATATATTTAATCGATTTATAGCGCCACACAGATAATGTATTACATTTTCCTATGTTAAAAATCATAAAAAAAAACTCATATGACCAATTTTGTATATGCCTAAAAGAGGGCTATAAATTTCATGTCACGGGTACATTGCAGTTTTGTCTCAACCTGTGCCTTTGCTGCAATGCATCCGTGACGGGAAATGAAAGGTATATGGACCAAGATCATATGGGCTCTTCACTAAGAGGTCCATTATCTTTCTTTGTTTCTTTTGTCTTGGTTCTCAAGTAAGCAAACAAGTTCAAAGCCCACTGCACAATCACCAAATGTGTGCACTGATGAAATCGTGGAGGGATAGAAAAGAGCGACTTGTAGTGTCTTACAGCTTCATGTACTAAGCTTCCTGCATTTATGAGCCATTTCTTTTCCTCCTCAAACAAACATAACTCACTAAAGCATGTTTGATTAGATAGAAAGTATTTAAATTTTGGTTGGCAGAAAAATGGCAACAGCTCTGGTCGTCCCTTGTCTTCCCTCTGCTTCTTTCTTGAACAACAATGGAAGTTCAAGATTTTGCTGCTGTCCATCATCAGTTCAAGCATCCAAGTCCAAATCTTACTCGAAACATTTCAGAATCAGAGCACTCAAAGAGAAAACTGAGGAAATAAAAACCCCATCTGCATCTTCATCTTCTGCTGATTCAGATGAGGAAATCACTAAGAAATACGGCCTCGAAGCCGGTCTGTGGAAGGTATCCATCTCTCTCTCTCTCTCTCTCTTTTCTTCCTACCAATTATTTTCTTTCAAACTTATTAAATTTCTTTGTCTATTTGTTATGTTATTTCGAATTGAAATAAAATAAGTGTCACTCGATGAGTTTATAGAGTCTGGTTTTGTTCACCCACCTACCCATGTGTTTTGAGGGTAAGGGAGGCAGCACCAAGGCTAAGGGGTGAGAACTCGAGTTTATTAGACACTGATCTTACTCTGGTGTTTGGATACACCAGGGTTAGGGGGTGAGCAAATACAGACAGTAGTTTGTAAAACACTAAGCTAGCTCTGGTGTTTTATGGGAGGTGAGGTTACACTAAAGTTAGAGCACTTCCACCCATGTTGAAAACTTGAATTAACATGGCTTGATCCCAAATCCAACCCAAAAACATACCTTCATCCATTTTTTTGGTTGCAATGGCTGGTGCCATGTCGATACTAAGTTCAAGCCCAACCCTTGGCGCTGACGTCAATGGGTCCTTTTTAATTTTTTTAACAGGGCGTGTGATGAGAGAGTGGAGCAAAAAAATTATGTTGCGTTGGGGCCCGCCACAATAGCTACTTAACACGTGGCCAAATCTCAGAAGACACATAAGCAAAAATCATTTAATATGGTAGAAGATGAAGTGATTTTTCAATGTGACCGGTATACGGAATGGTACACCACGTGTCATTATACAAATGATGGGATATGTGTGCTAAAAAGTTAATAACTTAAAAATAAAATTTCCCACAATTCCTATTAAAACAAGAGGTGTACCACTTGTGTTCCTATCACAATTAAAGAATTTTCTAGAAGATGATATTCGAGATATGGATAAAAATACTGATAGAAAATATTTTAATTAGAAAATTCTCATATTTTTGTCTTACTTTATTCAACGGTTCTTATTATTTTCCGTAATAATTATTTTTTAAAATCTAAAAAGTTATGAAAAATAAATCAGGAAAAACAAGAAAAAATCAAATAAATAAAAATTCCAAAGGCTACTTGTAAACTTTTTGTATATATACTAAATCATTTTTTCTCTTCCCACACCAAAACTCTGTACAATCTTTCATTTTCAACCTTCCGATTTTGTTTGTGCTTACAAAAATGGCATCTCCGGCCGAAGTCAGAATTGCATGGTCGACTGCCAAAGATGTTTTCTTGTGTGAGCGTTGGGTTGCCGTTACCCATTGGCACGACAAGAGCAACCGAAATCACTCGAAAACAAAACAATATTTTTTATAGATATAGACATGTGGCATAATCTATTGCAGTAGTTATAATCTATTAATTGCCAGCCCATGCCTATTGGAAGTCTAAATCTTAATTAAGTTCGAATTATTGTCACATAGGCATTTGTCAAGTTATTTTGATAGTTGTAAAGATGTCATAGAAACTTGAGATCTATTAATTTGTAGACGATTATTAATATTGTTCTAGAAAGCCTCGAATAGGAGACTTGATTGAATGAAAAAAAATATATATATATATATTTGTCTTGTGCAATCAAAGTGAGTTGTTTTCTCCTCCTTAAATCAAGTGTTATGCTTGGTCCTGTCGAGTGAATACCACCCGTCTCTTCAAGACCTCTTGACTCATACTGAGTGATTCCTAAGTTCTATCCCCCCATCTCTTCAAGACTCCTTGGAATTTGTTAAGTTATTTTGGGAGTTGTAAGGATGTCATAGAAACTTGAGGTCTATTAATTTTGTAGACGATTATAATTATTGTACTAGAAGGCCTTGAATTGGAGACTACATTGAATGAAAAAACATTATTTTCTTTGTGCAATCGAAGTGAGTTGTTTCTCCTTCCTAAATCTAGCGTTTGGCTCTGTCTAGTGAGTGAATACGCGGATTAGCAATGTCGAGTGAATCTGTTGTCACTGGTTGAGTGATTCCAGGTTATCATTCTTCATCTCCTTGAGACTCCTTGGTTCTTCATGCATCATAATCAGTCACCTATTTTAAATTATTCTCATCTGTTTAATAATTATTAAATAATTGAATTATACATTAAAATAAAATAAATCATTGAGAATAGTAGTGTTTTAAAAACTAGTTTTAAGACTCGCCTAGGTTATTTTTGGGACCGGGCTATGAAGAAAACACTTATGCCCAGTGGGAGTGGGCTATAGACTAGCCTAAACGCCTAGGTTATCTGACACATGAGGACGTCGGGCCCCTAAGGGGGGTGGATTGTAACATCCCACATCGTCTAAGGGAGTGGATCATATAAGCCTTATATGTATATTCTCATCTCTACCTAGCACGAGGCCTTTTGGGAACTCATTGGCTTCGGGTTCCATCGGAACTCCGAAGTTAAGCGAGATCGCGCGTGAGCATTCCCAGTATGGATGACCCACTAGGAAGTTCTCGTGTGAGTTCTCAGAAACAAAACCAACAAAACTGTGAGGGCGTGGTCGGGGCCCAAAGCGGACAATATCGTGCTACGGTGGAGTCGAACCCGGGATGTGACATTATCCCTTTAGGCACCTAGGTGACCTGGGCGTTTGAACTTCTTTTTTTTTTTTTTTTTTTTTTTAACATAGGCCAAATTCAAAACAACATCATTTTGGGCATTTTTAAAAAAAAATATATGCTAATTTTATGTTTCTATTAGTTTATTATGACTTTCTGATGTGAACTAGAGAAATAATAATAATATTATTAATTGTAGAAGTGATAATAATAATAATAATAATAATAATAGTCAAATATTTGATTGTTTGGCGGCTTGCTTGATTGTTTTACAAAGTGTTATATATATATATATATATATATATATATATATATATATATAATGTTATAATAATTTTAGGTACCGTGACTATTGCCTTACGCTTCGAGACTATCGCCATGCGTTTCGAGACTATCGCCTAGGTGAGACTATCAAGAAATGCCTTGGCTTCACCTTCGTCTTTTAAAACATTTGAGAATAGTAATTGTCATGTCGGTTACTATTCAAAATGGGTGGAGAGTGAATTTAACTGGGGGTGTGCTATCCACACACCCTTTTTTACTTCTTACACACCCCTTGTTAATTAATGTCCGTTGATCTTCTTCAATTCATCCGATCCGACGGTCGAAAACTAAAAAGGTATGGGAGAAGTAAAAAGGGGTGTGTGAATATCACACCCCTTTAACTGCCATGACAGTTTATAGTTTGAATGAATAGTACTTGTCATAAGTCTAGTCCTATATCCAAATCCACCAAAATAAGTGAAAATGCTCTATACATGCTCGAGGTTTTACTGACTCACCTAACCCTAGTGTTTTCTCACTCACCAAACAGTGGAATTTGTAGTAAACAGTTGGTATCACTAAAGCTAGCTTAAGTAGTGGTGAAGTTTTGAAGTGGACAAAGTCCAATTTATGATAAAAAAAAAATGTCATGGGAACATGCAGATATTCAGCTCAAAAGAGAAAGGAAAGGAAGGAGAAGAGAAGTCGTCAAAGGGAGATGAAGCCAAGAACCTGCTAGCAAAATATGGAGGGGCATACTTAGCCACATCCATTACTCTCTCCCTCATCTCGTTTTCGTTATGTTATGAACTCATCGGCGCCGGCGTTGATTTCCAAGCTTTGCTGCAAAAGGTACAAGCAATCACCACATGAACCCAATGCAAACTTGACTCGTTTTGTATGTGGAAGAATGACCTTTCATTCTATGGTGTTTTTCAGGTGGGAATGTCCGATGGCGAGACCGGAGAGAAGGTTGGGACATTCGCTTTGGCATACGCTGCACACAAGGGCGCTTCTCCGATTAGGTTTCCTCCGACGGTAGCTCTCACTCCCGTTGTAGCCAGATGGATCTGAAAGAAAGTCGAAAAGGTGAATTAGCTTCTGTGTTTACTTATTGTATGCTATACGGTCCTTGTTTTTTTGGAGTTCCTGCATTGCAACTTTAGGTTGTGTAGCCATAATCCACATCAAAATCTCCGTTCGACTTTTGTTAGTTTTCGGTTTTATTTAGAGAAAGGCACGAATCAAACTCCTGGGCATACTCATGCGTTCAAATCGCGTGTTTGGGCATCTTCAACATCGCATGAACACGCTTTACTTGAGTAATTCAAATCTTAAATTGAGATCAATGAAGAAACCCAAAGCTTTACAGAGAGAGTAGGGGACTATACCCTTCAAATCGAACTGTCATGAAGTAATTCGGAATCCGAAAATGCAGCAATTCTAACTCAGCATAAAGAGTAATTGAAAACATAACGAGGTGATTATGGGGTCGTACGACCATACTAACATTCTCTATCCGCCGATATCCAGCCTTCACTCCGGTTACTCCAACAAAAGCCTGCTGATTAGACTCTAATATATACAAGGATGTACTAACAATTGTAACCTCTTATTTGCCACTATGTCACATAGATATCTATATTACATTAATGTACAATGAAACAGGTACCTCCACCCACCATTACGTTGTTCCTTGTGCCTTCGATGGGTCTTCCTGGGACACTTGGGCAGCTTCCCGAACCTTCAACCCAACCTCCGATGTCAAACAAATACGGGAGATGGTTGGACATCACAGGCTCCCAAAACATGCCTGCATCTGCAATTAGATTCATTTAACGAATCACTTATACGTTCAAGTCTTCGTAGGGTTGCTGGTAGTAGAAGGTACTTCAATTAAGCTGGATGGCGGAGTTTGGGGCCGAGGTGGTGTGCTGACATTACCCAACGGATAATCATGATCAAGTGCACCCAAATCATTCCACAAAACCCCAGCTATAGTTGATATGGTCAAGAAATTCACCCAAAGAAATTGTTTACCGGTCAAATATAGACACACAGAAAACTAAGTGAAAAGAAATATAACATATTTCGGCACAAGGATACGTTCTGTTCTCCACAAGTCTGTGATACTAATATCAGCATCTGATAAAAGCCAGTAATCTGCATCACTCTGCAAAGGTAACAGGAAATGTTGACATGCTACAAGTCAAAGTTATTTAAGTTCATAAAAGATCAGTATTTAGCTAAAAAACTAGAACTCTAGAACATGTTAGCCATTAAATACCGGGTTTGCAAAATTATGTAAGAGAAATGAAAACAGTTCTTGCTAACTCCACCGAACCCGACCAATTAACAAAAATTTTGTAGCATATCGCATCTTTCAAATAGGCAGTGGTAAAATCAATTTAGAAGCCAAACTTACATCAACATCTGAGGGAACAATCTTCATAATCCCACCATTTAAGTCCTGGGCAGCCGTAGGATCAGCAGACATTGTATGATCATCTGGTACCTGCAGTTCAACATCCTTCCCTCTATCCTCTGAAACCATTGTTGTAGCTGGGTTTTCATTAGCGCCTGAAGTTGCAGCGATGTTTGTAGGTACTTCGACACCATTAATCTCCTCAAACTTCTCCTCAAATTGACTACAATGAGAGACCAAGAGAGATCACTAAAACTCTTCGTAATTTTTTACTTTGCAAGCAGGAGAAAACATTCGCTGTTGTTCGTAAAGTAATCATAATGGATCATGAAGCAACAATACCTGACAAGGTAAACATCTATAGGACCCATTGTGCTTCTCAAAACCATCCTGTATCTCCTTTGGGGATAGTCAACAGCCTATTACATGAAAGAAAATTTTGATCGAATAATAATGATATGCAAGCCAGTAGAGAAATTTTATGAAACAACGTTTTGTCCTGAACTCTACCTCGTCAGGATCTGGGACTTCAAGAGTGGTGCCATGTGGAGCTTTTATTGCTATTAAGGTTTCATTCTGACAGAAGAAATAAATCGTACATTCAGGTTAACAGCGCAAAGGAAAACGTTTTGTTAGAAAACACAGAATGTAGAACAATGTCAGTTGCATTGATTTACCTGCAAGCAAGGTAAGCCCTTAATGTCTTCTTCGGTGACAAAAAGCCATCTACCAGAGTAAAAAGGTAAACTGAGATAAGTGTGTGCATGCATTGCATTACAATGGACAGTTGAAAACTGATCAATGTTGACCATCCATGAAAGTAAATGAATATTGGTGAACATAAAAGGATAAAACTTTACTTCTTATTGCTTTCATCGTCGCTCAGGTCCCTCAACCTTTCCTGCATTTCTCTGGACAATTTAATAGCCTCAGCACAACCCAGAGTTCACCAAAAACAACAGCAGCAAAAAGAATAATAATAATACTAAAACTAATAGCAATAGAAATAATAACAATAATAATAATAGAAGAAAAGGCTACATCAGCCTAAGTAACCTTATTTGCTGATCTAATCTGCGCTCCTCAATAGATAGGTTTTCAACTTGTGCCTGAGACAAATTATAAAATATAGTGAATGAGTATATCTGTACTTCAGATATACACAAAGATTATTTTCGTTGCTACTTTCAATGAACAGCTCGCACATAAATTTAATCCACCATGACAGTAATTAGCAAGCTCAACCAAACAAAAGCCTTGGAAAACTCTTTCCGGTGAGAAAGCAAATCCTGCCTTTTCATGCCAGTCATTCAAATTAAAATACACGACACAGAATTGGAACTGGACAAATGTAGTCTGAAATCTAGCAAGCTCAACTAAACAAAATCCTAGCAAACTGTTTCTAATCACAAACGCAAATCCTGCTTTGGCATATCAATCATTCATATTTGAATGTATTATACAGAAATTGGGAATGGAAAAAACATGTCGACTGAAATTTACAACAAACAAGTAAAGAGCATAATATCCTGCTTCGTCATGCCAATTCTTCATATTCGAATGCATTACACTAAAATTTGGTACCGTACAAAACATGCAGACTGCATTGACATGACTGATGTCATGGTTGAGTAACGATATCATGCTGGAGTGTAAAAAAGGAAAGCAATTTGCATAGGAAATTGAACCAGTCAGTAATGGGCTGTTCAATTCAGATTTATATGGCCATTTACTTCCTTACAAAGTCAATGCAACCTCAACATTGATGGTGAGGTTGGAGATTGACACATCCAAAAAGAAGAGAGAAAAAAACATGACACAAATACAAACACAAACAGCATGAGTACTACTAAGCAAACAAAGATAAACTGTCAAAAGCTGACCCAAGACTGAGCCATCGAAGTATAAGCATGCCAATAAAAAAGTTCACTGTTTCCTGTACCTGTAAACTAGGATAATTTTCGTCCACGTCTCCTGTCCTCGAGACATCAAGTCCCCTAACCAACCAATCAATCAGTTTAATTGACTTCTAATATACAGTGGATAATCAAATTTTTAATATAAAGTGGAAAGAAAAAAGCTGTTAAATTTCAGGA
This sequence comes from Malus fusca, assembly GCA_035220775.1. Classification (NCBI taxonomy): domain Eukaryota; kingdom Viridiplantae; phylum Streptophyta; class Magnoliopsida; order Rosales; family Rosaceae; genus Malus; species Malus fusca. Next base: position 15,727,092 of record CM069061.1, read on the forward strand.
AACAAGGCCAATGAATCCCTTACTTCCACTGAATTCTATTTTTGAGCTTCTTCTCTATGAGACCAATTCCTTCGAGAACATTTGTTATATCATATATCCGCCTCTTTTGGACCTACAGGAAAAGAACACTTCTCATTAATAGACCATTTACACAGAATATATTACAACAGAAAGGAAAGTAGTCACCTCTAAAGTATCAGCAGCTTTATTGAGATCTAGAATACCATCTTCCGCATGTTTGATCAGATTAATAAACTTCTTTGTTAAGAGACCTGCATGGAGACAATAAGTAATATTTTTATTCTAGTAAATGACTGATGAAAATTTTAACTGAATTTTCTCTAGAAGAGCCTAAATAATAATTGAAAATCAGTTAACAAAAACATAGTCAATTGTTCTGTTACCTAGGGAGCTGTCAAAACGACATGGACCAGCCGGAGTAACATTAGCGCCAGAAGGAGAACCTGAATATCATACAGATTAGATACTGATAATAGACTATGCAACTCTAGTAAATTATTGTAGCATCAAGTAATTCATTCTTTACAAAACAAACAACTAATCCATTCTTCTAAGTCAATTCAAATTTTCCTCAGAATAAGTAGCTAGGGCCTTGGCAAAATATTTTATTAGCAACACTCACCCACATTGGAAGCCGGAGTCCGCGGTCCAGATTTGCTGTACTTTGTAAGCCTTGATGTTTTGTTCGCCTTTCCAACCTTGGTTGACATAGGAGTCTGGAGGGGGCTGTTACCTACGTCAGTGTATCCAGGAGCAGTTGTCCTATCACTAGACTCGGCTTCGCAATCTACTGCATCACTCTTCCTTTTTAGCTGCTAACCCACCATTCAGTTTTTCCAAAACACAAAATTAGCACCAAATGAACAAACCATATCACATAAATAATTACAAACATGAAAACTAATGCTCAATTCAACATAATTAATAACTATGAAGAGAATGAGTATTTTAAGCATCCAATTACATTCATTGTTAACAAGAACATTCAAACTAACTTAAGTTTCAAGGGGACCACACACTACAAATTATAAACTTAAGGAATCACAAATTCAAAATTCTATAGATCCAGTCTAATCTCTAGAGAATTCTAAGCTCTACATAGCCACAGCAGAGAAATAAACACCATTGCCATTAAGGGAAAACCAATTGTTATTCATTCTCTTATTTCCTAAACCATATATTCAATAAATTACATTTTATAAATTTCCTCTGTAGAATACCACGGTATTTGAAAATTTTGTACAAAGAACCAACTTGTCTATACTGCATAAAAAATTCAGAACGCACAAAAAACTAGGCAGTACAACCACTGGCATTGAAAGGAAACTCCCAGAAGGTAGGTCAGCCAAGAAGGATTCATGAACAATACATAATTATTAAATAGAATAAACACTGCATATCAAGAAACATGCAAACTTTATTTTGGAACAACTTTTGTACGTGCTGTTCACACTCGAATGCAGTAAACAGAGGCTGATCATAAGTAAAGCGGAAGAATCACAAGGCAAACAACCAGTGCAACAACAAGAATTTAACTGTATCAGCATGCTTAAGAAGCATGCCCCAAGATATGTGCAGGGCCTTTACGTGAAAAATTAACTTAAAAGCCTCCAAGGGAAACAGATACCAAAAGACGAGAGAGTGTTTGCGTGTGTGTTCCCAAACGATCTATTATCTTCTTTTGTAGATAAAACCACACATTCAGTTATGATTCCACATGATCAAAGGTCCTGAATACCGATGGTAGTCATGTAACATAACATGTTACTGTTACTACGAAAGATAGAACATCAGCTAACCACTTGAATCTCTCAATAGTAGCTTAAGATTGGGACATTAACAACATACAGTAATTTAGAGATTGATATGTAGTATTTCATTCAGTCATCAACATAGTTTGGAGAGATTGGTCTAACAAATACCAAATCCAAGAAAAGACAGTGACAAACAAATTCTTTAAAATTTTCTTTTTACTGTTGGGTGTGTAGATATACATGTATGCAGCAGATATGATTTCAATTAACAATGCTCTCATTTTTGTTTGTTGGTTTTAATGCATCAAGGACAAACATAAAACAGAAAATTGAAAAAAATGCATTTGGAGATCTTAGTAATAGCTTTTGGAAGTGTCAAAAGTACTTTCTATAGTGTTTGGAAGAAATGAGCAACCATGATTTATTGGATCAGTGGAGCACTTTGGGGTTTCTTGAGAAATGATCGATAGGTGTTTTGTCAAAACTTCCAAATGATCGATATGTAACATATAATATCCTAGCCTAATAAATTGATAATCATTTCCACTTAATTATCAAAAACCTAATGTGCCTTTTCATTTTCCTACAAAACCCGCCTTTGTTGATCAGGGACGAAGACTATCATGATCTAGATCTTCCCCAACTGCAATCACACTAACAGCATTAGAATTCCACGTAAATCCCAAGTACTAACACGATAACCCAGTCAAAACAGACAATTTGAACAAAATCCAAAGCATTAGAACTAGTTCCAATCACTAATTTCAGTAAAATAAAACCCCTAAATTAGTAATTACACTCACTAATTAAGCAGATCTCCGAAACAATAGTCCAAAAATTACATAAATATTTTAATAAATAAATAAAAAGGCAAAAACTCACAGGGGTCTTAACGGTTATGCCGTAGGTTTCTTGATCAGTGGTTTGGCGGGGGTCGGGAAGGAAGCCGTGATAGTCTGCAGCAGCTGAAAACGGCGGCTTCATGGAGGAGAAGGGGAGTTGCCGCTTCAAGGGTTGCTGCATGACCGGCTGTGGCGGTTGCGCCGGCGGGTTTGGAGCCCGCGAGCCCGACATCCAGCGACCCGACCCGATTGTGGGTTTTGAGGTTTTGTTTTAATTTTTTGGGGAGGGGGAGAGAGAGAAAAGGCGGGATTGGGACATACTGGAGGAAATTGAAGGAAATGGAATAGGAAATTGAAATTGAGGGAAAGTTGTGAGGTGATGGGGCGAGTGGTGGGTGAGATGGCGAGATCTGGCGCGGCGCGGCGGCGGTAGTGGTGGTTGTGTTTGGTAAAATAAAAAAGCGGGAGGGAGGGGTGAGAGAGAGAGAGAGCAGAAAACGAGGGAAAGGAAAGAAGGAGGGAATTTGGTTCGGATATAGATATGGAGGGAAGCAATTTCCTTTTTCATAGCTATTTATTTATTTATTATTTACTTTTTATCTCTTGTAAATATTATATTTAGTATTTGGTTGTTCACTTTTACGTGAATATGTAAGATGTAACTAGTTAGAACACTTTTTATGTAAATCTTAAACTTATAAATAAGACTCTAAGATCATCTCTAATGGTGGGCTAAATGCTAAATTTTCCCCAAATTCCCCCCCCAAACACTCTCCAACCCATGCTAAAACTTTGGGCTAAATGCCAAATGCCAAAGCTGGGCTAAATACCGCCCCATGCGAGTGGACTCGTGGGTTGTTGGGCCAGTCTCGGCCCACCCACTCTCCAACGCGCCCCACGCGGTGCGCTTGCAAAGGTTTCCCGACAGGGGTGGGCCCCGCTGTCAGGCGTGTGTCGGCCACCCACAAAAACCCAACGGCTATAATTTTGATCTTATGGCTGGGCTTTAAGGATCGTTGGTTGATCCAACGGTTCAGATTCAAATTTAATTTTTTTAGAATATGTTATTTTAAAATACATTGAATCCAACGGCTGAGATCGAATATAATCAAATCTAACAGTTAAAAAAGATCTAATGGCCTAAATTTAAATCCAACGGCTAAAATAATTAAAAAATAATATTTAACTCAAAATTCATCCAAAAACTCTATAAATACCTATGTATTTGTTCAAACATCCACACAAAACTCAATTTTCTCTTACAATTCTTCCAATTTATCTTTCTACCATTTCTTTCCATTTCCAAATTGTTCAACATGGCAAGAGAGCATATTAGAGGTCGTAATTGGACATGTGAGGAAGATTGGTAAAAGTTGAAGGCTTGCTTTGTGGAAAATTTAGTGATTTTTCAATATTTATCGGAATTTAATTTTTTTTTAGATTAAAATGTTCATAAAATTAATTTACGATAGTCTACATATTTATTTATTTATTTAAATTTAATTTAAGAAAAAAAAAGCCTAAGTTCATTCTTTAATAATCCCGGACTAAAATTTTAGGTCAGAACGGTTGGAGCAGAAAAACTGTTTCTGGGCTAAAAGCTAAATTTTTCGGGCTAAAATATTTGGCTCTTAGCCCAACCATTGGAGATGGTCTAATGAGAAGGAAATGATAATTTGAATTTCTTCTCTCAATCTATCTCGATTTTATTCTTTATTTCATATTTTGTTTCTAACACGCTGTCAACATGAGACGCTCTTCATTTCAACATTAAACTAAATGTATAAGAGAATGATATGAATACTACAAGAGTGAGATTATATATGGCCATTGAAATTGGCGGAACTCTTCACTTTGGTTCATGAGATTTAAAATCGATATAACTAGTCTCTGATTTTGTCCATCATCAATCATTTTGGTCATTCCGTGAAAAATCTCTCTTAAAAATAAGGACCAAAATGATAAAAATACCCTCAATTTAATAAACAATGGGCCAAAATGTTTATTAAATTGAGGGTATTTTTTTCATTTTCGTCATTCCGTGAAAAATCTCAGTTACATAAGGAAAAATGATAAAAAATACCCTCAATATTTTTCAAATCATTTTGGCCCATTTTGTTTATTAAATTGAGGGTATTTTTGTCATTTTGGTCCTTATTTTTAAAAGAGATTTTTTACGAAATGACCAAAATGATTGATGGTAGACAAACTCAAGAACCACATATATCGATTTCAAATCTTAAGGACCAAAATGAGGAGTTATGTCAATCTCAAATATTAAAATGCTACTATATTATTGCTACATTCTCTTAAGACAGTTCATATTTTTATAGAACTATTGAAAGCCATATGAGGCTATTTGTATGCATGGTTTATATTTATGATGGAGTTTAAACTACTCTTAATTTATTTCGAATCTAAGATTTTCTTTTTGTATTTATTTGTTATTTGTAGGAATATAAAAGGTTATTGTCAACTTCATAAATTTTTGCACTTTTCAGGGGCAAGTTATACTCAAGTTCAATTTCTTGAAGACTAAAGTCATATCACTTTAAACTTGTCAATGATGACCAGTCGAATCAAAGCTTACTAACATCAAGAGAGTTAATTGTCTAGCGGAGTTATTCATCAGGGGAAGTCTTCGACAATATGTTGAAACGAAAATATAAGCGTGCTATGCTCTTTTCCTTTCTACTAGATTTTTATCCAACTGAGTTTTTCTTGGCAGAGTTTTAGTAAGGCAACATTATGCGCGTCCACCACCATATTAATATTTCATAAACGTAGTGCCATATTTTTCTCCTTCGTTTTGGTTTTGTCTCCCTGAAAGCATTAATGTGGTTCAAATTCGCTTTTGGCGAGAATCGAACCTAAAACCTTCCACTTACAAGTGAAGATGAATATCATTAGACCGTAGTACTAAGTAGCTGGAGTGTTGCAAATATTATATCTATTATCTGGCTGTTCACTTCTGGGTAAATATGTAATTAGCTAAAAAAGTTTATGTAAATCCTAAGCCTATAATTAAGCTCTCTAATAAAATGAAATAATACTTTAAATTTCTCTTCCCAATCTCTCTCGTCTCTAGCTTTCTCTATCCCTATTCTCTGTTTAATATTTTATTTCTAACATTATCATTCTTTTTTAATATTTTTAATCTATTGCATTTCTTAGTTTAGAGTCTAATAATTTTTTTAATATTGTATTTCTTAGCTTAGCTATAAGATGCTCTGTCTAATTACATTTTGTAATAAAAGCCAACTTAAACTTGTGATCTTAAATTGATTTTAAAGATATTTCAAAATTCTACGTTTTTGAAAAGGAAAAAAAAAAGAATTTTGAAAATTAAAAAAAAAAAAAAAAAAAACGGCCTATATTTCATAAAATGGTAAATTGATGTTTCCATTATTTCCTGATATAATTCAAGCATATTCAAAATATTAAATGATCTTTTATTTTATTTTGTACACATGGCAATGTTTAGCAATGATAACATTAATAAGTAGACCTATAAACGGGTCGAATTCGGTTTGGAAACTTTGATCCATATCCGGATTCATTTATAATTAGGTTAACAGATTCGGCCATTATTTGTATCATCAAACCTAATTTGTAGGTCCAAATCCGATAAGCATCAATTACAAATTTGACTGAATTCTTATCGAATTTAATTTAAGACCTTAAAAAGATTAAAATACATTATTAATTTCATTACATTATTTTACTTTTAATTAGAAACTTCCATGTTGTATAATAAAATCATAAAGTACAAATGTATTTTGAACTAAAAACTCAAATTACTATTACATACAAGTAAATGTTGCAGTCCTATTGGATTAGGAATGTGATTGTGTAAATCCTAGTATATCTAGGAGTATCTTTGTATATTCCGTTTAGTAATTAAATTCCTATTAGAGTTGTAATCCTAATAGGGTAAGGATTTAATCTTCTCTACTACTATAAATAAAGACACAATGTGGTGATACAACACACACCTCATAATTAGATATCTTTCTTCTCTCTTTGTTGCCCCGGCCCCGGCCCCTCTCCCTTTCTGTCCTAAATACAGTTCAGTCAAATAGGCCTACTGTTTAGGCCCAAAATTACACAAGCGGCCCGAACAATCGAGGCCATTAAATGAGTAGAGTTCTAGACCTTCGTGGAGTTGTTAAGCTGGTTGTTTATTCGATCAAGGAGACAGAATTACACTTCCAGCAGGTTTGGGATGTTTGGTACAACTCACGCGGCAAACAATTTGCGATAATGGCGGATAAGGATTTGCAATTGATTTGCAAATGGTGCATGGATAAGACGGCATGGAAAGTGGAGCCTTGTTAATGGTCTCCACGTGGGAGATTATTTGAAATGGTGCCGTGCAATAATGAAATGTCAGAGGAAGGTGTTTTGCAATTGATTGTTTCTGATGCGGATCAACTTCAGGAATTAGAGTTGCAATTAAACTCTTCAACGTTATCTGACCGTGCAGGCCAAATACTTCAACCCTATAAATACCAGACATCGTGCAACATTTGAGGGACCTCCAATTCAACACACAAAACTGCCCTGCGCAAACTCTCTCAACAACTTTGAGATTTTTATTTTCTCTTTTCGCTGACACATCTTCCGTTGGCATCAACAGCACTGTGAAAGCAACCGGTGATATCTTAAGTCGGCATAGATAGCTCTGTCACCGTAGAATTGGCCGAACTCGCAGTACCTTCCGTTGGCATCAACAGCACTGCGGCGGGCACGGTCGGTTATCTATCCAAGTCTTGGTCGAGACGGACGTCCGAGTCCTTATCGATTGAGGTCATTTCATCAGCCTTCTCGGCGAAGTGAAGTGTTACCATTTACCGAGCTCGGCGCATTGCATGCCGAGTTGTTTTATGATTGGATACTCTCAAGTGGGATTTAAAGTTCGGCATTCAGACGGCCGAACTACGTTCACTATAAAGACTTATATTTGCTTTGAGTATTTGTGTCCTTACACTTTGGTGTCGATTCGGCGTGAGTTTACTCTGACGAATACCATCACTGTGACCGAATCCGACGACAGCGATTCGTGAACTTCGTAATAATAGTAACCTTGTCTTCAGGTTTGAGAATCCAAGAGGCCGAGACGTGTTCCTTTCTCGGCCGCAATCGCAAGACGCAGAAGTCAGTAGCGCGACCTAACGCAACATCAACAAATTTACTCCTCGGCCGAGCTCGGCCGACGAGTTGGCACGCCCGCATTCACCGAAGGACGTAGTTAGCTTTTAGATTACTCGGCCTGCGCGCCACGTAGGTTTTGTAGTTTCTAGGGTCAACACCTACAACACGTTATCAACACGCTTTTGTCAGAAGCCAAGTAACTGAAGGATAATGGAGGAGGTTTTCTTCTACAACGTCAAAGGCTTTCAATTATTTTCTACCAATTAGGTTCTTCTAAAATAAATTAAGATATTTGAAAAAACCTTGAAGCATGAAAACATTCCCCATGATACATGAACCCCCTATATTTATATTTTCCTTACAATTATATATATTGTATATGTGTTCATATATTTTGTCAATATATATACTTGTTCATGCAATACGCAATTATGCTATGTGGAATTTGTGAGTCAAAGTATCAAAATTAATTTAGAAGCAATTAGGCGTTTTAACCCTATAATTCGGAAGAAAAAAAAACTGGGATTTTGCGGCATAAGCCGTAACTCACCGTTGTGCCCCATCGCTAGCCTGCAGCCCAGCTGCGTGGAGCACCTTAGGATGGCGTTGTTTCGATGCCATGGCCCATTGAACAGCAACCCCGTGGGCTTACTACTCATGCACAGACAACCAGGCTTCGCCCTGGGTTGGGTTTCCCATGGGCCTGAAGCGCCGAGCCCACCAACAGGTCTGCAGCCTTTCTGGGCCGTCCCTTGCAGCCTGGCCCAACCGGCCAGCAAGCCTTTGTGCATGCTGGGCCTTGTCCCGAGCCTCGACCTGCAATTCGAAGCCAGTCTCGAGGCCCACTAAGCCCTTTTAGGGCCTTGCCTTGCACACAGCACCCAAGCCCACCGATATTAGGCTATGGTTTTTCAAATCCAATGCTATTTTTGGCATTCTCTACAATTTTAACCCAGATGTTATAATTATTTTTTTGTTCTACAATTGACCATGTATGGTCTGATCTATTGAATTAAGTAAGGAGACTAGCAGTCCATTAATCTGACAATTAATCCAAAATTATTGGCCTGAAGCTCACTTTTTTGCAATTAACGATTCAATAAATTATTTCGTTTCTCTGAACCGTTGACTATCTTTCGTAGTCCCGAAGCACTCACACTTGGGTTCCTGAAGCAATCCACAAATTTACTACACTTTATTGTATATTGTATTCTGTGTTCTTACAGGTACCCCTATATATATGAATTGAATGTTCATAACTAAATTGAACATGTAGTTTCGAATATAGTGCCTTTGAACCCGAAGTTTTCATTCAAAACTTACCACATGAAACCTGTAGCTTTCATGCTTAAATTCAACCAATACATGTCTATAAAACTCGAATGTTCTATGATATATGTCTATGGCTTTCCATACGACTAACCACGTTTTGTTGTACCATCTGTTTTAGGGACATGTCGAACTTGAATAAGCTTGATTTCACTGCTCTGAAGGTCTCTGGAAGAAATTACCTGAAGTGGGTTTAAGACATGAAGCTCCATCTTACTACAAAGAGTCTTAGAGCTATTATCGAGGAACCTACCAATGATGAACCCGTCGACGAAGCTCAGAAAGCTACTACTATGATCTTCATCCGCAAACATATCCATGATGCACTACAAACCGAGTACCTCGCAAAAGAGGATCCACGTACCCTCTGGCTCACTCTATCCGATTGTTTTGATCACCAGAAAGACATTTACTTGCCTGAAACAATACACGATTGGCATCATTTACGCTTCCAAGACTTTAAGTCTATGAATGAATACAACTCTAAAGTTTGTAGAATCCAATCACTACTTAAGTTCTGTAATGAGGAGTTAATCGAACAGGATCTCCTGGAGAATACATATTCGACCTTCAATGCCACCAATATTGCCCTGCAGCAATAATATAAGGCACATAAGTTCACCAAATTTTTGGATTTGATATCTATTTTACTTCTCGCTGAAAAGAAGAACCAGCTTTTGATGAAGAATCATCAAGCTCGACCCACTAGCTCAAACACTACACCTGAAGCGCATGCGAGCACTCTAGCAGCCACAACTGACGAAAATCCCATCATGGCCATGGAAATAAGCGACAAGCCCCACCACGGGCCCAAGGTCAACAAAACAGAGGCCCACCAAGGGAAAAATTTGACCCAAAAGAGCCAACCCTTTACCCCTAGGGCCCCAAACTTCAAGAACAAGGGAAAAGCTACCGTTCAATCGGCTTCCATTGAACTGGACATGTGTTATCGCTGTGGATCAAAGGATCATTGGTCACACATATACATAGCTACCCCTGAGGCTATTGCCAAGTATCATTCTCGTCATGAGTCTAACTTTGCGCTTGTAAAACTTCCCGAAGATACTACTACAACTCTGGAGGTTTCATATTTTCAAGAGACATCCGCTCCCATGGAAGAATAAAGTTTTATTTTTCTAAGACATGTTAGGGCGTTTTACACTCCTAGTGGCCGAACCCCCCCCCCCCCCCAAAAACAAATTAGGACTATGGTTTAATTTTCGGACAATTTTTCTAAGTTCTTTGGAATTATTTGTTTGGTTTTGGTTTGTTTTGAATGATGGATAATTATTTTATGGATATTATTTCTCGAATTGATTAATTGAATGAATGGAATTATATTTGTGACCGATTCAATTAATTTATTTCTAGGTATGACTAGTGGGGAAGTTAGTTGTCTGGCTGATAGTGCCACCATGAACACCATATTACATGACAAACATTATTTTACTAATTTCGTACCAAAAAATGCACCTCTGACAACCCTCTCAAGCCCATCCAACCTGATAGAAGGATACGTAAAGACCCATATTATGTTGTCCAATGGTACTGAATTAACCATTAAAGAGGCACTCTATTCTCCACGTTCCAGACGAATGTTGCTGAGTTTTAGAGATATTCGAGATAATTAATATCATGTTGAAACCACTGATGAGAATGGTTCTGAATTTCCTTGTATCACTTCTTACAAATATGGCCAGAAACGTATTCACGAGAAGTTGGAACGTATCCCGAGTGGGTTATACATAACAACCATTTGTGCAATTGAGACCCATCACGTGGCTAACCCTATAGCTGAGTTCCAGAGCACTCTCCTGCTTTGGCATGATCAAATGGGGCACCCTGGAAAAGATATGATGCATTGTATCCTCAAATCATCACATGGGCATCACTTGAAATCTTATCCCGACCATCCACTTTGCAAAGCATGTTCCCTGGGGAAGTTGAACATTCAACCCTCACTTACAAAGATTATGCACGACCCCCCTAAGTTTCTTCATAGGATTCAATGGGATATTTGTGGACCTATCCAACCAACATGCGGACCATTTAGATACTTCATAGTGTTGGTTGATGCATCGACGCGATGGTCACATGTCTGCTTATTGTCCACATGCAATGCTACATTTGTGAAACTCATAGCACAAATTATTAAGCTTAGGGTTCACCATCTTGATTATCCGATCAAGTCGATTCGACTGGATAATGCTGGAGAGTTTATGTCACAAACCTTTGACGATTATTTCATGTCTGTTGGGATTGAAGTTGAACATCTTGTACCCCATGTTCACACCCAAAACAGCCTGGCAGAAGCTTTCATAAAGCGCCTTCAAACGATAACTCAGACTTTGGTTATGCGAACCAATTTGCCAGTATCAGGTTATTGTTTACGAGCATGACGTCTCACATTTACGTGTGTTTGGGTGCGCAGTCTATGTGCCAATAGCGTCGCCATTACATACCAAAATGGGTCCTCAAAGAAAAATAGGAATCTATATCGGTTATGATTTGCCATAAATTATTCGCTACTTAGAGCCCTTGACAGGAGATCTCTTTACCACACGTTTTGCGGATTGTCACTTTGATGAGACAGTCTTCCCGTCGTTAAGGGGAGATAATATCACTAACATTCCTATAGAACGCCTCAAATTGTCATGGATTACTCCTACTATGTCTCATTTAGATCCCCGCACCCCTCAGTCTGAAACTGAAGTACGACGTATTCTAGCTCTTTAGAGCATCGCTCAAAGCATGCCAGATGTTTTTACTGATCTAGCAAAGGTGACGAAATCATATATACCCGCTGCAAATGCACCTGCAAGGATGGACGTACTTAACATACGCCGTAATACTACCTTGGAAGGATGGACCGTCTCTAAGGGTGGGGTGGCCGCACCTCCCATACGGTCCGGTACACTGGCGGCTAGCCAATCACTTGCTCCTACCCTGAAGTGTGGCAGGCCCCCTAGTTCAAAGGATTCACAACCCCGGAAGAGGAAAACGGCACAAACTAGTGACCCTAGTTTGAATCTGACCATTGTTTACTCATATGTTCCAACGCATGAGGTTATTCTAGATTACATCGATGTCTTAGATGAGACATAACAACCTCCCCAGAATCGCGAGATTTTGGTCCATTACACAGTATTGGATGAGATTTAGAATCAAAATGAGATGATTGTCAATTATGCATTCGCGTATACTGTTGCTTCCGACATCATGCTTAGTGATGACATTGAACCACGTTCCATTTGATGAATGTCGACGTAGAATGGATTGGTCAAACTGGAAACAAGCAATTCAGGTCGAACTCGATTTACTCACGAAACGCAAGCTGTTTTGGCCTGTAGCTCCTACTCCACCACATGTGAAACTTGTGGCCTACAAGTGGGTTTTCGTGAGGAAACATAATGAGAAGAATGAAATAGTGCGATACAAAGCACGACTCGTAGCGCAAGGCTTCTCTCAACGCCCTGGGACTGATTACAAGGAGACGTATTCCCCGTAATAGACGTCATAACGTTCCGCTACCTTATCAGTTTGGTAGTTTTTGAAAAACTGAATATGCAGCTTATGGACGTGGTAACCGAATATCTCTATGGGGATTTAGATACGGAAATATACATGAAAGTTCCAGAATGACTTCCATTGACTGGTTCAAATAGTTTTAGATCACGGAACACTCTCTCGATTAGATTGAGAATATCACTCTACGGATTGAAACAATCCGGACGGATGTGGTATAACCGTCTAAGTGAATATTTGATAAGTCAGGGTTATGTGAACAACGAATTATGCCCATGCATGTTCATAAAGAAGTCACATTCTGGATTTGCGATCGTTGCAGTTTATGTCGACGACATGAACCTTATTGGAACTCCTGCAAAGCTTGAGGAAATTGCCGCTCACTTGAAATCGAAATTTGAGATGAAAGATCTTGGGAAAACTCGATATTGTCTCGGCTTAGAGATCGAGCATTGTTCGGATGGAATCTTAGTACATCAATCGAACTACACCCAAAATGTGTTATGACATTTTAATAAGGATAAAGTGAAACCTTCGAGTACTCATATGGTCGTTTGGACTCTAGATGCTAAACGAGATCCTTTACGTCCCATTGAGGATGAGGAAGAGATTTTGGGGCCTAAAATTTCATACCTATGTGCAATTGGTGCTTTATTGTACTTGGCTCAATGGCCTTGACCCAACAACTCCTTCACTGTTAATCTTTTGGCTAGATACAGCAATGCGCCTACACGTAGACACTGGAATGGTGTTAAGGATATTTTCCGCTACCTTAAGGGTACGATGGATTTGGGCTTGTTCTACACCCATGAATCCTTGAGAGCAACCGCCACCCCTTTTGGTCCTTGAGTTGATTCTCGCCTCGTTGGTTACACAGATGCTAATTATCTGTCTGACCCACATAGGGCACATTCTCAAACGGGTTATGTCTTTACCGTTGGAGATACCGCTATATCTTTAAGGTCTACCAAGCAAACGCTAGTTGCGACTTCTTCGAACCATGCTGAGATTCTCGCCCTGCATGAAGCATCGCGTGAGTGCTTTTGGTTGAGAGCAGTCATGGAACATATTTGAAGCACTAGTGGTCTTACTTTCGTCGTTGACCTTCCTACAACAATCTTTGTAGACAATGCAGTATGTATCGAGCAGTTAAAGAATGAGTACATCAAGGGAGACAACACCAAGCACATAGCTCCGAAGTTCTTTTATTCTCACCAGCAACAACAGCATCAGAACATTGAGTCAAGAAAATCCGTTCCCAAGACAACTTGGTCGATCTCTTCACCAAGTCATTGCCAAGTCTACTTTTCAGAAGCTCGTCCAAGAAATCAGTATGCGTAAATTATCTGAGTTGAATTGCTTGTAGTTTTCTTATTTGGAAGTTATGTCTAACTCAGGGGTAGTATCCTAAAGCATACTCACTTGATCTTAATCTACTATTTTTCCTACGATTAGGAGCATTTTTCCCACTGAATTTTTGCTACCTAACGAGGTTTTAACAAGGCACCCATCCTGGGATGACCATACTCCGTTGAGTTCACTACTTTCGTCATGTTTGATTTTTGTTTTAGACATTATGCATACTACTCACTTTTCTCCTTAGTCTATGGGTTTTAACCTGCCTTAGGTTTTACCATAGCGATGTTTTGTGAGTTTTACTACCAATGCATACTTTCTTTTAAATTTGAGACTTGCATTCACCAGTTGTGCCAACAACTTCATCAACTGTTCTACCTTATCTGCTGAAGATCTGATGCGATGTCCTATTTGAGTATTTACACACTCAAGGGGGAGTGTTGCAGTCCTATTGGATTAGGAATGTGATTGTGTAAATCGTAGTGTATCTAGGAGTATTTTTGTATATTCCCTTTAGTAGTTAAATTTCTATTAGAGTTGTAATCCTAATAAGGTAAGGATTTAACCTTCCCTACAACAATAAATAAAGGCACAATGGGGTGATACAACACACACCTTAGAATTACATCTCTTTCTTCTCTCTGTTGCCACCGGCCCCTCTCCCTCTCTATCCTAAATACAGTTAAGTCAAATAGACCTACAACCCTACAACATTAAAATATTTTTAAGATAACATAAAATTTAAATATTAGGCCATATTAAGTTGGATCAGATCAACCCTGAACCATATCCATATTCATTTTAACTTGGATTATCAAATTCGAATCTAATTCGAATAATCGGATTAAAAGTCTCAATTCGTACCCTATTGATTTCATCGATTCAGATCAAAATTCAATCAATTGACATGCCTATTTGTATCAAAGCAATTGAGGTGGCTACTACATCAACAAATCGATAGTCACCATCATGGCCACGTCAGCAAGTTAACAATAATTTAACGAAATAAACAAAATCTAACAAAAGTGAAACAAAATCAAGTTTCAGGGTGTCAAGTGGCAAAATGTGGATTCCAGAGCAAAAGTGAATTAAGCCATTCCATACAATAAGCCCCATTTGAATCCAAAATTTGAAACGTTACATCAAATTGGAGGGCCAGATATGTACTCAAATCACAATCCAATCACTGCTATACTGGTACAAATGCCACTCCTTTCTTCTTCTCAAATCTGGTTTTGAGTGCATCGCCGTCGCTATCTACTTGAATAAATGGGCTAGATCAGGATCACCCAAGTCTACATCCAACCAGCCATTCAAATGCATGTACTCAATATAATGTTCTGGTGGCTTCACCGCACGATGGTTCACTGGTGTAAAGCCATGAGTCCTCTCAAGATCGCGAGCAAGCCACCTAACATACGCACGGTCCAACGGAGGAACAACTTTCAACAAGACCTCTTCCCTTTCTTGCTTCGCAGGCTTGTTTCCCATGCTGGAGAACCTGGCCGGCTTAAGAAAATGAAGTTAATTGGCGGCACATAAATTAATCACATAAAAGCGGCATTCTTTGGAAGGAGCAAGCATCTGAAAAGCAGCATTGGTTTGTATGTTGTTATAACTTGCATCTAAAATTTGGTTAAATCGCTAAAACATTCAAAGGACAGGCAAAATCACAAGTATCCAACAAAACATGGAAATATTTAATTCATAAGAGTTTGCGTTACTCTTTCTTAAACAGTCAGCCATTTTTCAACACAGTAAACAGCTTGCAGAATAAATACAGGAAAAGTATAGTCAAAATTCACATGCAAGGATCTTAATAGAACTTTCAGCGTACAATTCATAGACTTCCCAGTGAAATTTTGATATTACTTTTCCAGTGAAACAAAGAAAGTGATAAAATATACGTTAAGGTACCTATAACATCAAAGCTCTGAAACACAATCCCAACAAATTACAATGATACGAGTCATACGATATACAAGGCTTCCGTAACTCTCGCAAAAGACTTCGATTAAATACATATACTAACATTTAGTTCCATATTACTGTAGCTGATTACTCCAACTATCATCACAAACTAAGTGTGCAGATATAGGCCAGCTGCTCAGAGATTGCATGATGGGCATGGACCCAAGACACAGAATTTGGGTTGGGTGGGATGAACTTTGAAGCCAAATTTCATTAGTGAAAGGATTTTATCAAAAGAATCACTATCAACAACCAACAAACAACAACATTCAGAATTGCAAGATACCAATTGCCAACAACTATTTTGATCCTAAATCCCTCCAAATTTTCATTAAAAGGGTAAATTAAAAGAAACGTACCTGCGGTTGCGATTCTCCTCTAGAACTGAAAGATGTCAATTTCCAAGTCCTCCAAGAAGATTATCTGAAATAAAACACTACAATAACAAGTCCCTCATTTTCTCAATTCTAAATCTCTAGTAAATTCTTGAAAATCAGAAATTTATGGTGTGAAATTGAGTAGTTAAAAGAAGGAACTACAAAATTAAGGAGGTAGAAGATGAGCCGAATTAGAAATTTAGAAGAAGAAGAAGAAGCAAAAGTCCGACGCAAGAATAGAGCAGCGGCCCATTAAGAGCAAAAAAACTCTAAAGCAATGCTAATAAAAGCTCTCCTCATTGCAGTAAGAAGAAAACTGAACCGTATGAGTATACAAGAGTTTTATACAACAAAGGCCAAATTATGATTTTGTCTCCACAGTTTGCGCTAAGTTTTGAAAGAATAGGATTAAGAACTAGGATATCCGAGGTAAAATAGGAGTGGCTGCAATTGAAGATAAGATGAGAGAAAATTGGTTAAGATGTTGGGCATGTGAACTGAAGACCTACACATTAGAAAATGCATAAGCAAAACGTGGATAAATAGATAATTCTTGCATGAAACTTCCATTGCACAAGCAAAGCAAAAAAATGTTTTTGTTCATGAAACTCCTAGTATATGAGTGCACTCTCCCTTGAGATACAATTGTTCACAATAAAATTTGATCAATGGATATATTCAATGTATAAAACAATGGCTCGTTTGGAAGTGCTTTTAATGATTGAAAGCGCTTTTGGTAAAATTGATTTTGAGTTCCAAAAAGTGTTTTTTGGAAGAAGCACCAGATATGTGCTTCTTGTAGGAAATACTTAAAATGCTTTTTCAGAATCCACTTGAATTTGTACTGAAGATTGGTTTAAAAAACATTTTCACCAAAAGCGTATTGAGTCATTTTAAAATCACTTCTAAAACAAGCTCCAAGATGAACAAGCCTAAGCCGACTCGACATCCTCTCACCCGGAACAATCCAACGATAAAAAACAACAGAAACTAGCACAAAATATACCTAATCCAGCTATGGACATTCAAGTTGGAATTCAATCGGAATCAACCAAAATAATTACAGCAAACTACAATTAACCGAAATTAACCGGAACCAAAACTGAATTCGGAATTGAAGAAGGAAAATTAACTCAGTTCACTTACCGGACAACAAGCTTCGGCAAAACGAGGATAAGGGGCAAAATCCGGAGGAAAAAGAGAGACACCCCTCTCTCAGTCTGGAAGTTATTGCAAACTGTGGTTTTAAAAAGTGCTTAATTGCATAACACCCCGAGGTTTCTCATGTTCACAAAAGACCAGTTGGGTTTTGAGAACTACAAAAACAACCCCTGATGTACCAAACTTTTTTCACAAATCGCCCTTTGTCTCAAATTCTAATGTCTCCAAATAGCAAATTTATCCTTATCGTTACTTTTTACGGGTCACTGGAACTACCCGGAGCAAAAGCACTTTCTTCGGAATACATTTATCCAATAAACAGTTTAACTTAGTGTAAAAATATCATTCTATTTCAAAAAATAAAAACTTTAAATTTCGTTTATCCAATGAAAACTTTTATTTCGGGAATTACTTAATTCAAAATTTTAGGATTACTACCTTTGAAATTAGGGCAATGTTGTATGGCTACTGAAGAATCTTAACTACATTGATAACAAAAGAACTGATTTGATCCCAAAATGTTTGAAAAAAATATATATATCATGGAGTCATTTAGGAAGAGGTTCTTTTACGCCAGTGAGATTTTTGGAATATCAATGCCGGTTTTCTCAAAAACAACCGATACATGTTACTTTCTAAAATAGCTATACAGCCCCTTTCGGCTCCTCCCGCGGGCTTGCTTTTACCAATTCACAGCCAATCATGGACCCAGCACACAAATGTTGATCAAGGCAAAATGTAGTCCTCTTGTTGTAGCAACTTGCATTTGCTTCAAGTCTTTTGTTCAGCCAAACTACAATCTGCCATTTTCCGCTTCTCGTTTTGAACCCAAGGTCCAGTAGGTGACCAAGGCCGGTATCCTTCATCACATCCAAACTTGGTTTTGCTCCCTACAAAAACGTAAAAACACTTTTACTGTGAGTTCATTGCTGCCTCTGAAACATCTGAACCGTTGATAACAACCGTAAAAATGAGAATAATAACAATTCAACAGCATTTACCACAATACCGAGAGAAATTACCATGTAATGAGACCTTTTAAAATCTTCAATAGAAAATCTGAATTCATCATCCATATCTCAAGCAAATCACAGGTATTACGATGATTTCAGTGTCCATGTGCATCACATGAAGGTGGAACAGAACTGCAAGCATTAGAAGCCCAACTAATTATTCAAAATTGCATCACCTAGCACCGCAACGTGGATTTCTGCAAT
Source organism: Malus fusca (assembly GCA_035220775.1). Lineage (NCBI taxonomy): Eukaryota > Viridiplantae > Streptophyta > Magnoliopsida > Rosales > Rosaceae > Malus > Malus fusca. Next base: position 15,745,799 of record CM069061.1, read on the forward strand.
CTTAAACTAATAGAGGCGCGGTTAACTTTTACCTGGTATTCCTTATACACCAGTTCTAAATGAAGAGTGTTGCAATGTACTTTAATGCATACAGCGGAATAAAGGAGTCAAAGAAGCAGATTTAAAACCATCTATGCATTCAATGAAGTAAATATTAAAACCAGCATTCATAGAAAACTAAAATCTGATAGAGGACCACTTTATTTTCCAGAATTTATAAGAGGAAAACCCTGTCTTGTTCTAGAAGGAATAATTAATATGAACAGTTCTGTTAAGATATCTTCCTGTTCTAATAGACCTTTACCAAACTCTAAAAAATAATAGACAGGAAATTCAAAAATTAACCAAACAAAAAAACTATTTTTGTTTTGTTTATCTTTCTGGTGCGGGGTAGGCTAGCAACGGAGCATCTAGTTTTATGCTTGCAATTAAACACTTATTGTCCCAAACAGCAGATTAAACATAGCAAAGAAAAATCGAAACCACGAACACAAAGCAACAAGGGTTTGGAATAATAATAAGTTCACCAAAGGAATGAAGAAAGAACAATCAGAGCCATGTCAATCCTGCCTAGAAACTAAATTGGATTTTTTCTTACTTTTGTTTGAACATTAAGGCTGCTTTTGGGAAATTGCATTTAAAATGGGACTTCGGATTACTCAGTTTAAATTGCTTGCATCAAATGTCAAAATAAAACATAGCAAAGAAAAAGAAGTTTCCATATTTAAGTAATTCAAAGAGAATTTGAAATTATACTTTCCCCTTGAATTTGAAATTGCTCAAATAGTCAAGACTCAAATTACACGTGGATCTTATTAACATAAAAGATTTATATTTCAAAGTCTTGTTAAGCAATCTACACTAAAAATAATCCCAATCTTTCATTTCAAATCCGCATATCCAATTACAACATAAGTTCAACAAATCTCTTTCTTTTTCAAGAGAAACAAAAAACAATAAATAAATAAACAGCAACCCTCCCTCCATCCAACATCTTGCCATTTCAATTTTGCAGCATCATGGGCTGCCACAATTAATAATAGCAACTGTCAACAAAGGATGCATATTCCTAAAGACATCTAATGACATCTAACTAGTAACTAGCAAGAAATGTCTGACATCAATTTTGTGTTAGTGCCCGTTGGTCATGTACCGGTGTGTCTACACATGCACAATTTTAGAGTTTAGGAATCTATCAGAGTAACAGATATACTCAAAAAAGTAGTCTTCCTCAAACAAATAGTGATAACAGCAGCAGCAAGGAATGGAGAACACAATAGTAGGAGAATCTATTACATACCAGAGATCACCAGTAATCACCACAGAAGCAAATTCCAACCTTGCAACTATGAAACCGGTATCTACCCTGCATTATAAGTGCCCTTGAGGTAGAAAGGGAAATCAGCTTCGTTACCATGTGGCAATCAAGGAAAACTTGAAGGTTTTTCATCATGTAGATAGGCATTAAGCAATCCCAACAGCAACATCAAGTTTGTCAATGTGATTATCCTGATAAAATAGTGAGCTAAGTGGATTGACAGAGCAACTTGTATCTCCTATGTTCTTAACAATCTCATCCAGTATTCTATAAATATCCTTTATTTGCGGATGATTAGTGTGGTCTACAGTGAACACATGTACCCTATTATCAACCTCTATCCAGCTACAACCGGGTTTTTTCTCAATGCCCTTCTTTCTCATCTCTTTTCTAACATCTGCAAAAGCTTCTAATTGTCCAGAGTCAGAATACGTATTAGCTAGAAGGACATAACTCCCAGAATCATCTATATCTAAATCGACCAAATTTTTCACTGCAACTTCTGCTAAATTTGAATCGCGATGAACCCGACAAGCGCCAAGCAAGGCCCCCCATATGGCAGCATTTGGCTTAAGGGGCATTTCATCTATCAATTTCTTGGCGTCCTCTAATAACCCAGCCCGACCAAGTAGGTCTACCATGCAAGCAAAATGCTCACATGTTGGATAGATGCCAAAATCTTCGGTCATGGAAGTGAAGTAGTGTTTCCCCTCTTTTACAAGGCCCGAATGGCTACAACCCGATATAACCGATACAAAACTTATATGATCAGGTTCACAATCCGTTTTCAACATATTCTCAAAAACATCAATCACTTTCCTACCTTCACCATTTTGAGCATATCCTGCCATAATCGCATTCCAAGTAATCAAATTTTTATCAGAAATTGAATAAAAAACTCTTTTCGCTTCTTCAATTCTCCCACATCTTGAATACAAAGTAATAATGCTATTTTTGACTGAAACATTAGAGATAAACCCTAGTTTTTCAGCTTGAGCTATAACTTGAACCCCAAGTTTTAGTACTGCTAAATCAGAACAGGCACTGATTGAGGTTACTAAGGTGACCCAATCAGGTTTAACCTCCAACCTTCGCATTAGAATATACAATTTTAGGCCTTCTTCCCAAAAACCATTTTGGAAATATGTTGCTAACATTGAATTCCAAGTTATGACATTCCTCTCTGGCATTTTATCAAAATATTCTCGAGCTTTTTCAACATTACCAATTTGAGAGAATGTCGTGATCATCGCTGTCCATGATATTATATCTTTAACTGGCATCAACTCGAATGCCCGGTTTGCACTATGAGTATTTTCGCACTTTGCATACATTGTGACAAGAGAATTCCCCACAGGAGTAGAAGAGGTCATCCCAGCCTTGATTGTATATCCATGGAGCTGTTCCCCAACTAAAACATGCTTTTGGCCTGAACAAACCCCAAGGACTGTTGCAAGAATAAACTCATCCAAGGAAATAGGAGCCTTTCTCATTTGGTTAAACAGCAATAAAGCTTCGTCTTCGAGCCCGGACTGCACAACTCCACTGATCAAAGAAGTCCAAGAAACTGCATTGCGTTCTGTCATGGTGTTAAACACCTGCCTTGCAAAATGCAAGTGTCCACATTTGACATACATATCAATCAGCCCACTACCTGCAAAAACATCAAGAATTGGTTCCATACGGATGATACGAGCATGCAAATGGGTACCCCATTCAAGATCATGTATGCTTGCACATGCACTAAGTACTGTGGCATATATCAAAGAATTTGGTCTAGAACCTTGGTTCCACATCTCAACAAACATACTGAGACTCTCAACTGCAAAACCATGTTGAGAAAAGATTGAAATCATGGTGTTCCAAGACACACAGTCACGTTCAGACATTTGAACAAACAAATGAAGAGCCCTTCCAACCCCATAAAGTTTCGAGCAACCATAGACCATACTGTTCCAACAAAACAAACTCGGATATGGGATCCTCCAAAACATTTTCTCAGCAGAGCTCAACGCACCACACTTAATGTACATATCAATAATCGAATTTTGAATCGCCATGTTGTTTGCAAAATCTAACTTCTCCACAAGACTATGCAACTGAAGAGCCAATTTGATGTAGCCAAGACTACCACAAGCCTTCATTACGCAAGAGAATGAAAATGGGTCGGAAAAACTATCACAGTTCCGAACCATTGAAGCAAACACTTTAATCGTCTCGGCTGGTTGTCCATTGTTAAAATGCCCAGACATCATTGTAGTCCAAGACACAGAATCTCTCACAGGCATTTCTTCGAACAAATTCTTTGCTTCCATCATCCGATGCGAATCTACCAAGCCACTAATCATTGTATTCCAACTAAAAACATTAGGTTGTTGAATACTATCAAAAACCCGACAAGCATCGTCTACGAGGCTACACTGGGAGTACATATGCAAGAGATGGTTCTGGAGGAAAATAGCAGAGTCCAAACCTACAGAAATGAGTTGGCCATGGAGTTTTCTGGCAATGGGTATCGACTTGAGAGATGCACAAGTTTTCATAGCTTCGTAGAATGTCTGTGACAATTCCATGTAAGATTGTTGCAGGGAGGGGTCAGGACAAAGAATAACTTTCTTGGAAAGACTTTCTTTGGTTGAGACATGACGAACTAGTAAGCGTGAGATATGATATAGATGCTTCAAGGGTTGAGCTGGCAGTATCTCCATCACTGGAGATATTAGGCTTAACTGCCTCAGAGACTTCTATGAGATTTCCTAAAATTAAAGAAAAGAATGCAGTATTTGAGTAAGAAACTCAGAATATAAAATGGCATCAGCTATAACCTCAACTATGGCACACACATCTGAACGTTTGTCTGTTTTTAATATTACATCTAAAAAAGGGTTACAGAACTTGAAGCAGAGGTTGATGCAAATTACTTAGAAGTGCTACGGGTTTGGCAAAATAATAAGTATCCATCAAAACATGAAAAAAGCCCTCTGGACTTGTTTAATCCATAATGCACACTCATAGTGGTGGGTCGAAAACACTATGCTAACAAAGTTTAAGGATATAACAGAAAAATATTCGTCCCTTGATAATTTGTACCGATTATACATCTGACAAGGAAAATTATCCGTTTATGAACTGGTCCATACCAACTAACCGCAACTATATGACTACTATGGTCCGTATGCAAAACATTAAAAAGTTAATTGATATTTTCATCTGAGAATCTGCAAAATGCTCTTGCCAGTAATGACTAATGAGGGGCAGAAAACACGACCAATTTCTCATCAGTAAAGTTTCAGTTTTCGCCCATTGATCCCCTTAGTTTACTAGTTGTTGCAATTCAAATAAAAATGACTTACTTTCATCAAACTTATCGAACCAAATAGCAGAATTAAGCTGCTACGCTAACGTATAATTGCGAAAATTAGTGAACTAAAACCACATGGACCAAATTGAAACTATTGGAAAACTTCGACCAACAAAATCAAAACATGGACAAATACAAGCCACCGAAAACATTAATACTTGAGTACCCAAGTTACAATTCCAGCAGACAAAGCGTACGCACTTGGATACGACCCGAAGAGGAACGACAAAGATCAGCTTGAACGATATTCCTAGATAATACCAGGCAGATATGGAGAGGGTATAAAAAAGTTACTAGCTTTGGAAGCGACGGAGCAGAGGCGGCGTCGAGGTGCGCATCTGCAGTGTTTCCGTCGTCGGAGAGGTTCGCATCCGGCTGTTCGAAGCTCGCGCGCTGCTCGAGATGTATGTGAAGGAGGTTGCACTGAGTCTCTTCGATTTCAAGTGTTCTCGGCTGAAAGAGAACTGGTAAATTTTGGGGAAAGTCTTTAAAAGGGCAATTTAGTCCATCAGCCCTTTTCTTTTTGTATAATTACAACTTGTTGGAGGCTTATTGGGGGTGGGCAAACGGGTCTTTGACCCCCGGGGCGCGGTGGGTCCAGTCGGTTCTGGGTGGGTATGGGACGGATCCATATTTTATAAATTCAAAACAGGATGCGGCAGGTCAGGTCCATGTAATTAGATCCAAATCTCTTAAAAAAGGGGTCCTCGACCCGGACCGTTTCCACTGTACCTTATACGAAGATTATGTCTCTCCCTCGCTGACTGCATGACTCTCCTCTCTTGAAGACTCCAACTCCAAGTTTGGAAGCCGTTTTTTCCTTTGTGGATTTTGACGAATATCTATTCTAGGTTGGTCATATCTCTGATGGACGTCCTGTAGACATTTAATTTAGCTTTGCACCTTCTCACGCACTTTTCCTTATACTATAGGTTTTTGTCATGCCTTAGGTTTTACCATAGCCATTGGGTTTTTGTGAGACTTAGTTCCATATGCAAGTTCCTTTGTCTGAGACTAGCGTGCTCCCAAATAAGTGTCGAAGGGTCGACTTCTTCTGATGATGAATTTACTTGAGTATTTACACACTTAAGGAGAAGTATTATAGATATTATATTAAAATGTGATTGTGTAAATTCTCGATATATTTGATTACTAGTTATTATTTTCCTACTAAGATTGTATCTACTTGGAGGACAAGTATTCTTCTCTTTTTACCACCATAAACTCATACACGCAGAGAAATCCTCACTTTCTCCACTCTCTTTCTTTTGCCGCACCCCTCTCTTCCCTTGTCAGATAAATTGGCCACAACAGTTCATAATTTTTGTACTATTGGGAATATGGGCCATTTTCTATTTCTCACGAATATTTTTTTTTTTTTAGGGTTCAACAAGAAGATTAAAACGAGTATATTTGGATTTTGGAGTGGCACAAATAAAACTTCAAACATGAGGACAAGATATCAATAGAACATATATAGCAGGATCTAAAGCGAAAACCAAGTACCACTACATTACATACAGGAGTGTCAAAAACCAAATTCCAGAAAACCGGTCTTCTCATTCGTAACGTTTTACCTTGAAACATGAGTAACACTTCACACTAGTAGAATATCAATAGAATTGGCAACCAAAATATCAAGCAAGACGTTATCAAATCACCCAAGAGGGGGGGTCCAAGTCCGCCCCAACATTGCTCATGTAGACCTTACTCTGCGTGTACTATGACACCGCCCGGAATTGGGCCGCCTGGACAGCCACGGGTCCAGCAGCGGCATTAGGAGCCGGGCCAGGGCTAACCACCACCAGCTGGTACACGGTCATCCGATTACCAATCTTCTTCTGGGGCAGCTGTAGGGCTTTTCGGGCAACAGAAGGAGTTTTGAAGAGAAAGAAACCATAACTCTTTCACTTACCAGATACCTTATCACAAAAGAACACTCACCAGTCCCAAGACATTTTTGACATTCAGAGAACAAGGACATATATTGGAAAATATGCATACATGAATTCAGATACTGCAACATTTGGGCGATGCTACAAGATTACGTTGGATTCTTGGGAAAAGAGAGGGTTGTCAATACAACCATGGAGCTTACAATTATATACCGAACAAGAAGAAATAAAAAAACAGGAAGAAAATTTTCTACTTTTCATTCTCTCTCGTTATAATCATCTGATCTTAGTTCAATTCCCTTTTAACATATAAATTCCAGATATAATAATATCTAAAAACACTTGGCTTGAGAAAAATCTAAAGATTAACTTCAAAAAGATTGAAAACAAAGAGTTGAAGACCAATATGAGGGAACAATTGGATAAGCAAATGAGAATAGCAAAAAAAATCTTCATACCTCTGCTGTATCACCGCCACTATACGCTCCTTGGGATGTCAGCTACAAGCGAAAATATGTGGCCCTTATAATGTATCATGAATTCAGTTGGGTCTCATTAACCCAGAAAGCAACACACGCAAAGAAAGCTGAAAATTCTGAAATGTGGTACGTCCAACTTTGAGAGTTTGCCACTTAACTCTCTGATATGTTCTTTTTCCTTCTTCTTTTAAATTAACATCCCATTGTACGATACACTCAAACCATTCTAGATAATAAAAAGAAACATACGATACACGTTGCACCATTCTACAAAATGATAGCCTGCAGTTTAACAGGAATCGAGCCCTGACTAAATTTACTCGTACAAAATGAATAGAAATCATGCTAGTCTAAGTTTGACACTTTTTTTCTGCTACCATTTTCTCTCTCTTTTTATTTTATTTTTTATTTTTTGTGAGCATATGAAATGCAATCATCCAAGTAACAGGTAGTAGTGTATATAAACTGGACAAAGCCTCTTCAAAACTGAAAACCTTTGGTTCCTCTAGCTGTATTCAGCGGGATTTTCTTTGCTTCGGATGATAGGAACACCGTCCTCCCTCCAAATTATCCGTTCTTCACATAACGCTTTTGTTACTTCCACATATAAGGCGTGCTCCTAAAATCAATAATGAAGCCAAAATAGAAATTTCATTGAATAGACTGCACGGACTAACATGTTTATGATTCCAGCATTTGAAAGAGGTCAGTATCCAAAATCAAACAGACGGAGAAAATCTTCTTTGGATTCAATCAGTGGTTCGACAAGACAAATAAATTGCATTACCTCCCTAAGAACCCTTGCTGCCAGCTCCTCGGCAGTGTCCTTAGCAAGCACAGGGACAACTCTTTGAGCAAGGATACGTCCTGTATCATAGTGCTCATCAACAAAATGTATTGTAGGGCCTGAGTATCTGACGAAAATGAAATACCTAATATTAGAACTTCTCCTCGTACATGCAAACTGCAAATGTAACTCAAATGAGTGAAGGTTGATTCAAAAGCCAATCGGATATTGGTGAAAGATGCATACCTTGCCCCAGAAGCAATGACTGCTTTGTGGACCTTCATACCGTAATTACCTTTGCCTCCAAATGCTGGTAGGAGTGAGGGATGGATGTTCAGTATGGATATGGGATAAGCTTGTATCAACTCTACCGGTATAAGTTTCAAGTAACCAGCCAGGAGGACAAAGTCAACCTCCAATCCCCTGATCATATCAACAATCAAAAGCTAATTAACAATAAAACTATGCTTAAAACACTGCTCATAGATAATTCATGCCACGCTAGCAACAGCTCAAGTTGGCCTATGTCCCTAGGCTAGTGAAACACCAGAGAATAAGCATGTAATTTTAACTATGGTCCTACAGATTGTTTATAGTGAATAAAACTGACGTTTGTTATTCAAAATCAACCAAAATGCACAGCGGTTGATAAGTAATGTAAATAACATAATATGTGTTGTGTCCTTGATCGTCAATTTGCCAAGAGTAAAATTGAAGTAAATTCATTAAAACGAGCGGGTTAACTTATTTAAAAACTGGACGCCAATAATATTTGCGCTGGCCTCAGCCTCCCCTTTAAGGCATTTAATCAAACAAGTACCATACTTGTTCTCATGTTAAAATAAAATATCAATACAGTTAGGCATACTTCTTCTGCCATCTTAAGTATAAGTAGATGATTCAGCATTCTAAATACCCAATGAGAGAGAAACTTGGATACAAAAGTTTTGAGCTGTCGAAGAGCCTGACCTAAGGGTAGCAACAAGGTCAGCCGGAGATATTCCATCGGGCTCAAGTTTAGTTTTGGGGAACACTATAACCGGGAGGCTCTTATCTCTTGCATAGTCGGCACCTCCGCAACCTGACAAGCAAAATAACATACAGTACACATGAATGGATATACAATATTCCCATCAAAGATTTCTATAATATACCTTTAAAGCTCCTAACTTGTTTTCTATTTTTACCACACTCTATCATTAGCAGAAGAAACCCCAAGTACCAATGTATACCATTATGAAACAAGCCTTCAGAGCAAGTCTACGGGCTCTGATTCAGAAAAGCATTTGCAGGAGGCACTCCTGCTCATAAGTGCTTTTGTGAGAAGCATAAGACATTTTCATTCACAATCTAAGTGCTTCCTAGAAAAGCACCAAACACCAATGCTGACATCGAAAGGATGCTAATACATTTGGCTATGAAAGCTTTTTCATTCAATCAATCCACAATTTTTCCCAACAAAAACAAAACCGAGATCAGAATTTGAGGTCACAAAACAAAAAATTGAGCAAGCAATAACAACAAATGTTAAGATCGAGCAGTTGCATAAAAGGGAAATACCATGATTATCCAGTAAGAAAAGCAAACTGGATTATTGACAATGACAAAAGCACTTGAGAGCGGAGGATACCTTGTTTACTTGCGACCAAAACGACAACGTCTCCGAGAATTGAACCGTTAAGACACGCTTCATGGATTGACCGGAAATTGGAGCCACCGCCGGAGACAAAAACCGCAAGCTTTTTCCGCAGAATCCCACTTATCGAATCTTGACTGTATGAATCCGAAGAAACCACCACCTCAGTTGTCTCTGTGTGTGTGGTGTTCGTGCACTTTATTAACTTGGTAGACAAAGGGCGAGCTTTGAAGGAGACCCATTTGTGGGATTGAGCAAAAGAAGTGGTGGAAGAAGAAGGGGAGGGAAATTTGACGAAGAATTGGGTTTTGGCATTTGGAATCGGCGATGTTGAGCAAAACCCAGAAAGCAGACGCTGAGCTTCCATTGAAAGACGGACAGAATATTTAGTTCTGAAGCGGGAGAGGTAGCAGATGTCTTTTTATCATTGATAACCAAAGCATTTAAATTCATAAATATCGGTTTTTATGAAGAATTTCAAATGTATCAAAATTCTACTTAACTATACCCAATTGTCCTCAAAATTAAAACCTAATTACAACTAAAAGTCAACAGCCTTTTAAATTTTAGGCTTAATTGGATTAATAGTCCCGTGATAATAGAGTAGTTGTAAGATAATCCATATGGTTACAAAATTAGGATTTAAGCTTTTGTAGTGAAGTCTGTTATGATTTAAACCTAAATTGAAAATTTCGTTAGTTCTCTGTTAATTGTTAGCACATGAGGTTCACATGTGAGACTACAAAGACAAAGTTAGTCTCACATGTAAGCCCTGCATGCTAATAGTTAACGGAGAGTTCCGTTTTAGCCTAATATGTGTGGCTTAGATGCTAATAATTAACGAATAGTTGATCGAATATTAATTTTCGGCATAAATCCCAAAAGATTTCACCACAGCGGCTTAAATTCTAGTTTTCTTACCACATAGACTATCTTCCAACTACTCTATCACCACGGAAACTAGTAATCCAATGAGGCCTAAATTTTATTCATAATCGTTGTTCAAGAGGAGGGGAGTGGCAAACGGGGATATTGCAAGCTTTGTCGAACAAGCCGAACACCATGAATGTATGTCAACTGCACCATTGTAAAACCATAATGCATTATAAGTATAAAAATGAAGTAGAAATTGATTTATTTGAATTTATGGGAGCAATCGAAACAGCAATTAGATTGATACAAAAGTATGTTACCTAAATTAATACTAGGGTATTCCTCTTCACTTGTAAGTGAGAGGTCTTAGGTTTGATTCTCGCCAAATACGAATTTGAACCATATTCTTGCTAGTCCATTGTGAGGCAAAACCAACCCCCCTCACCTTAATGTAGATAATATCGTTTATAAAATATATATATATATATATATATATATATATATATATTATATATGCATAATACCATGGAACCATGTACAAGAGATTTCCATCCAAACGAAGACATGAAGTTCTATCTTAAAAATATGCAGAAGTTGCACGTCTATGAAATTTTCAGAAAACACATCAATTGATTATTATGCAAGAATATACAGTTGTAGGTGTTCGTCAATCAATAAAGGAATTAGACAAGTTGATTGGCTCAATCTCTTTTCGTTATTTCCACTTATTGAATTGAGATGTATAAAAATAATCAAAACCCTAAAAATGAAAAAGAACATGAAAAAAAAAAGAAAAAATAGAAAAAATCCCATTTGCATATGATAAATTTTACAATTACTGGTATGCAGAGAAAATATCCCATGAGCTCATATAAGTTGAGGGCATTTCAGTCTTTTGAAATTCATTTTTGGCTATATATGATATTTTTAAAATTAAAAGTCAAATTTTTGCTATATTTGATAGATACTCGTACAAGATAACATTATGAGCGATTTGGCATAAAAATTTACTGCTAACACACACCAGTTACTTAGTATGGTCAGAGAATTCTTCTTCACTGGTAAGTGAGAAGTTTAGGTTTGATTCTCGCTAAATGCGAATTTGAACCACATTATCGCTAACCTGTTGTGAGGCTCAACCCACTTCCCCACATGCAACTTAGGTTGGGTCAACCCGACTCCGCCCATGCTTAACCTTATTTCAAAACCGATCTGGTTAGTTAAAATGAAGACAAAATATGCCCAAACCCAACCTGCCCTCAACCCGATCGTTTATTGGGTTGGGTTGGGTTAATGTCTTGCCCATTCATGTCAACCCAAACCCAACTCGATTTTGAGCCCCAATTCGCTCATGCACATATTACCCATCTCACTTCACATTATATGAGTTATTTATAAGTTTTGAAATGACTATACTTGAAGTTTATTGTCGATTTTCATATGGATAACGAATGATAGTGTTACTTTTACATTTTTGAAATGAGATTCTGGTTCTTGAAAAATTAGAGGTGCGTTTTGGAATAAATTGTTAACTATTTCATCTTGAATACAAATGATAATGAAGATGGGGAATTGAATACTTAACATGGTGTGCATGAATATTATTTTCAATCACTCGAACTACAAAACTCTTATGTACTTGTAGTTAAGAGCATTTACCATATATGACATCTTGTCTTAAACTAATACGTAGATGTAGATGTAAAATGCTCGACTACTAATAACGAAAAGGCTAATATATTACATATGGGGTGTAACAACCCGTCTCTAATTTTACGATTTTATAAATTCTAAAAGAGTGAATTGACGAAAATGCCCATAGTGGCGAGATTATTGACTTTCGTTGACTGTCATTACGAGACATATATGAGCTATTAAATTACCATATTCTCGAAGTACTTGACAGTACGAACACATAGGCACAAACAGAATCGAATTCGGAGTTACGACGAAAATTTTATTGAACTACGAAACCGAAAAATACTTTTGTAAAAAATTACTATTTTATATTTATATATTTCTCACAATTATTTTATTATTATATTATTACTTTAATATTAATTGGTGGGATATTTTAATAATTTATATTTGGTCGTGGGGCCCACACATCCCAAACTTTCCACTCTCTTCTTGCCCCGTTTCCTCTCTTCCACCTTTTGGACTCTCTCTCTAACTCTCTCAGCTCTTTCTCTTTCTCTCTCTCTCTTTCTCTCAAAAACTTCATGAGTCATCTCTCTCCTTTTTGCACTCCGCTGCAACACCGCTACCATCACCGGCGTCTTACCCCGGCGAGCACCACCACCCTCAGATTTTTCCCATCACGAACCCAGACGAGGCCGAGATCTCTTGTTTTCCCTCTCTCCCTCACTGCACAGTACTATCAGTGTGCAAAAACCTAATCCGGCGAAGGTAAGGCTTGAAACCTTCCAAAAAAATTTGTACATTGTGTTTAAGAGTACGATTAGGTTGTTTTTTAGACAATTTGGTGTTGTTAAATGCAGAAACCACTTGGGGAAAACATTCCCTAGTTTTCAGCCAAGGACCTGTGAGGTTGCAGGCGTTTTCCGACCATCTTCCAGCCATGACTCAACCCAAGATTGGTATACTTTGATTCTTACCTCCTGAGCTTTACTTTGGCTTTTAAATGTTTGAAAATGGTTGAGTTTTGGTCCCGTTATAAGCCTCTAAAGTTTTTCGACCATCCTCTGCATTTCTGGCTTTCTCTTTCACAGATTCCAGCGGTTGCAGCGGCAACTGGCCGAGAAAAAAAAAGGGCCCAAAACAAGATCCATAGGCCGGCCCAAATTTTTGGCCTATTAACCCTAAATTGGGATTCAACCCGGTCCACTTTCTAATGGATTTGGAATATTCCTTGCGTTGACTTTTTTGAAATTTTCTTAGAAACCCTCATAGACTAATTTCGACGTCTTGAGTCCGTTTTTGACACCCATTTAGTGAAATTCTAAAGTTTTAACATAGTTGACCGCCGGGGCGGCTCTGTTGACTTTTAGGGTTGACCGTTGACTTTCTGTTGACTTTTTACAAAACTTGCCCATGACCCTTCTAAGCGTATTTTGACGCCCTGATTCCAAAGCCTCACTTTGTTTTCCCAAATTTAATCGTTTTAGTTGAGTTTTACTGACTAGACCCAATATTATGCTTAGGTGCGATTACTACCGGAGACTTCGGCTTTCCTAACTCGAACAGATGTGACATCGCAAGTATCTGTGAATGAGTCTTTGCTTTTAAATATTATATATTTATTTAGTTTCCATTTACATATTTGATAACGAATTTTCTACGTTATACCTAGATTAGGTTAACGTATTGTTGACCCTAAAAACTACCAAGCCTACGTGGCGTACAGGCCGAGTAACTAATGAGATAACTACGTCATTCGGTTGTATGCGGGAGTGCCAACTCGTCGGTCGAGCTCGGCCGAGGAGTAAAATTTGTTGATGTTGCGTTGGGTGCACTGCTGACTTCTGAATTTCGCGACTGCGGCCGAGGAAGGAACACTCTTGGCCTTCGGGTTCTAAAGCCTGAAGACAAGGCTGCTAGTTCTGCGAAGTTCAATATCAAATTCGGCTTTCAATGTCAAATCTGGCAATCTGTGCGTTGGATTTTGTTCTTAATGCGAAAAAGATGAATTTTTTAGAGGAAGCTGACCCCTTTGTTGGACATGCTGCGAAAACTTGTCTTGCACTCAATGTGTTTGAGGAAATTCCAGACTCCAGATGTTGTGTTTTTGTTAATTGTGACATGTGCTATTGCAAGGGTATTCGGGATAAGGGTGGTGTCTCAAAATTCAGGTATATGGTTACTCTGAATATTCATATTTCTTGTATGAATGCATCTAGAGATTCTATTGAATGCGCCAAATGGTTGGAAGAAAAGCCACCCAAATCGGTCGTGTATGTTTCCTTCGGAAGCATGGTGTTTTTTAGCGCGAAACAGATGGAGGAGTTGGCACTGGGATTGAAAGGAAGTGGACTGCATTTCCTGTGGGTGATAAGAGAATCAGAACACAGTAAGCTGTGCGATGGAATTGTCAACTCGGCAAAAGAACAGGGTTTGTTTGTTACTAATGGAAACCGAATCATCAGCAGAGCAAGTGGTGGCCATTTTAGAGCTCAGATTGGGGTCAAGGAAAATAAGCTACATAAGGAAACCTATTTGGAAACTAATGGAAATGCATGTGGGTTTCTTCCACCACCAAAACTTGGTTATTTGGATTTGCCCAAGAAGACGACAAGTGAGACAGGAAAAGGGAGGAATAGAAAATTAAGCAGTGCCAGTAAATTGGTCAATGGAAAACACTTACATTCTGAAGGTTCACTGGTTGGAGCAATTCTTCTCTGTCTTGGGATTGCTATTGGCATAATATCTTCTTTTATAGCAAATAAAAGAGAAGTTGAATAGTTGAATGATTTGTTGAAGTAGACCGAGAACTTGGTTCAAGATCTAGAGGAGGAATTCGAAATGAAAATTACTCTGCAGAACTTGATTTGTGCAGCAATTCTAAGATGACTCTTTGGTCAATACCATTGCTCAAATTTTTGGGAGGGTGTAATGTGGAGTTAATGTTTTCAGCAGTAAGCTCTTGGTGGAAGCACAAACTTATGGTTTCATTAGTTCAGTACATATGTTGTTGCTCGTTTACAAGGGAAAAACATATCAGTCTTCGTACTACTTGTGGAAGCATATATTGTTGCAGCAAATTAATAGGAATGGTGCTGTTATATACTATTGGCTTATGTCGCTCATTGTCTCTAGATCAACCTATAGTAGTTGGATCCATTGCCAAATCATAATCAAAAGAATGCTACTGGAATTTTCAAAGCTAAACCTTGAGGACAAGGTTGATTTCTAAGGGAGGGATAATGTTAGGATGAAAAGTGGCATCACTTTGTTAACCAAGTGTCAATTGTTGAGTTGGATCTCTTTATCTTGTACCCAACTATATAAGCTGAGATATTTGCAGATGCAAAGGGTGAATGAATATTTGATTGTATTAGTGTTCTTGTTATTATATCTTGCATTTGAGTAAAGGTTGAAGTAGGGTTCTATCACGTGACCCACCTCCCAAGTCCCAAAGGCCTGCAATCCTGCACTGCACTTGTGGATGCAAATTTTTTCCTCCTTGATTTTGGACAAAATTGCACCTACAAAACAACTAACACCTTGGGTCAAGGCCAAGAGCCTCACGCGCCCACAATGAATGGGGGGGGCTTTGGCCGAAGAACCTCCAATGCCAAAGTTAGAATTTTAAGAGAAAAGTGTTTGAGAGCTTTGGGGAATTTTAGCAAGAGTCAGGACCTAGTTTTTTGGTGAGAATGAGAGCCTATTTATAGGGATAGGGTTCTTGATTTAGGTTGAATTTAGGAGTTATGGGAATAATTGACTAATTAATTTAGCAAATAAAATTATTGCCAAATTAACTAGCTAATTAATGTGATAAAATAGGTGAATATGATGAGATCAACAAGGGTGGCCGACCATTTGGGATTTTTGGGTAGTGGGTTATGTAATGGGGGATTGATTGGCATAATGGGTCATTTAATTGGTGATTTAATGGATTAATTAGGAAATAAATCCAGTAATTCACCAATTAATCTAATTTAAATGGAATGTTTGGAATGGTTACCTTGTGGAGTATATGGATAAAATAACTTTTATTTGTTACCTTCTTTAGGCATTTTTGACTTGGTTAACGGATTATTGCTCGCTGCTAGTGCGTAGGAATCTCAGTATGCCTCAAGGGTATTTTTGTCCTCTTTTATCCAAAAATCCACGTGTCGCCTTGTGAATATTTTTTGCTCCACAACACTCACCCTAATCTGAAACCCCCTGCAATTCGTGCAGGTCCTATTTCCCCATCCCCTATAATTTTATTCTACAAATTCGTGCGCCCACCCACCCTAATCTTAATCTGAATGAACCCATGAATTCGTGCACCTACCCTTCCAAAGGCATACAGGTCCTGCACTGCACTGCACCCACCCTAATTCGAAATCAAATCCCAAAAGAGAGAGAAAACACGATTCAAGCAAAAAAAGAAGAAGAAAATGATGATTACGTTCCATTAATTAACCTCTCACTCTCGCATCAATAGGCATATATTTCAGAAATTCAGAAACCCTTACCTGGATTTTGGGACTCGATTGGTGTCGGATTCGCTTCGTTGAATGAAGGGGACGGAGGGCGGGATGAGCGTCGTTGAAGTGGACAGAGGACGGGAGGAGCGCCGTGACTCGAATCGATGGAGGAGCAGAGTGGCGAGAGCATGAGAGCCGTTCGAGAGATTGAGTGAGAGTGTGAGTGTTCGGGAGATCGAAGGAAGGAGGATAACAAAATGACCTAACTCAATTGACGGTTGGATTAGATCTTAACCAATCCAACAGTCCAAGTAATTTCTAATTATAAATTAAAAATAAATAAATAAAAAAATATATATAGATATAACATTCGGTTCGGTTCGGGATTGCCGAACGCATTCAAACTTGTGGCCGAATCCTAAACCGAAACTTTCGGGATGGGTTCGGTTTCGGGAAATTCGGTTTGGGTATTTTTCAGTCAAATTTCGGGACGGTTCAGGATTTTTAGGAAAAAATTCCACCTCTAAATATTGGTCACTCTAATATACAATTGAGTCAAGTTTAAAGAAATTGTATCATCTCAATACTAATGTTCGATCCTTGCTCTACATTTTCCAAGTTCAAGCTTAATTAGTTAGAGCTTATAAATTATATTCAATGAATCAATGGTTAAGTTATACAAAGTAGGCAACGTGCAGTTTAGAAAGCATAAAGATAGTTTGTTGTGTGCTCTCCACACGAGACTGTATTTTTATCAGAAATTCACTGCTTTCCCAGAAACAAGTACATACTAATCTATGGGGATGCTATAGTTGTCAGCCAAAAGGCCAATAAAATTACATTTCTAGTCTAGGCTATAAATTGAACATTTATTTTATTATCGACTTTAACTTATATTTATCTTCTGGGCGTGCGTCACAGTGAATGCGCTAATTTTGTTCCTAAATACCAAAAAATTGAAATGAAAAGAAAAAAAAATTGCATAAATCGATTCACACCTTAATTGGAGGATTCAAAACTTCAAAATCACTATCCTTCGGTCAGGAAGAGTATGTTTTTCTCTATGAAAGCATCTTAGAATTTTAGCTAGAATGAAGATAAAGATTGTGTGATAGTAGGGTTTGATGTGATGATAGGGTTTCATTATTGAGTGGGTTTAGTGATAAATTTTAATTTGATAGTGAATTTCATCTTGTACTTTATTGTAATTATGCAATAGGGTAAAAAAGACAATTTACATTTAAAATTTAAGTTGGGCGTAGAGAGATATTTTATGGGTTCAAATAAAATTTCTCATTTAAAATTTTGAAGCAGATTTGATTATAGCTAGTCTTATGATAATTGACGAAAATATCTCTATAAATGCCATGTTTTAACAGTGAAATAAATGAAAGTTACGTGGATCATAAATTTTAACAATTAAAAGAGTCTCGGTGGTAAAAAAGAAAAGGGATATTTTGGATGCGGTCCCTAATCCTTAACATTTTTTTATTAAAACCTTAATAGTATTCAAAGTTTGATCAAAGTCCCTTGACTTTGTACACCTTATTATATTACTATAATATTTATATTTTTATAATTTTGACATTAATTGTTTGATATTTTATGAGATTTATAATCCTATAAATTTAAAATCCATCATTATAATACTATTAGAAACGGTTACAATAAAAAAATTCAAACATTTTGATTTAATAAATGGATAAAAACTATGTAAAAAATAAGAAATAATAAATGGAAAAAGAATGTATCCATAGTGTTAAAAAAGTTGGTACATTTTACAAAAAAATAGGTACATTTCACATATAACAAAGTGGTACATTAATAAAGAAGAATGGGTACATTATAAATAAATTAGGGTACAAATAAAAGATTAAAAAATTATGAGTACAAATGAATTTTTAAAAAATATAGGTGCTAAAAGAAATTAATACATGGGTACAAAATAAAACTAAAAAGAAAATACTACAAATTTTAAAAAAAATGTTGCAAATTAAAAGTGGGTACAAACTAAAAATATAAATATATGATACAAAGTTTAGGCATAAAACATAAATATACCATATGTAATTTTTCTATTATTGATTAAATATCACGTGACGGTATACACATGGGTACAAACACAAATAAAACTTTAAAAAATTGGGCACAAAAAGAAACTAATATATGGGTACAAATTAAAAATGAAAAGAAAATTGGTACAAATTAAAAAATATTTGCAAACTAAAAATAGGTACAAACTAAAAATAAAAATATATGATAAAAAATTTAGCCATAAAAAAATTTAAAAAAAATTAATATATTTTATTATTCAAATAATAAAAATATTTTAACACTAAATGAATATATTTAAAAATAAAAATATTTTATTATTCAAATAATTAATGATGTTATTAATATCCAGGGACCTTGATCAAAAATTAAAAATGAATAAGATTTTAATCAATTGAGTAACAAAAAAAAGATGTGAATCTAATTTTTCCAAAAAAAAATACAAAAAATCAAGTGGTAATATAGTACATGTCTACAAGTTCAGAATCCCCATTTACAAAATTGAAATCAGGATCATCAAATGTGATTTGGATCGAAATTTGACTACACCAATATTCCTGTTTTCTGTTTCCTAAATTTTAATCATCCTCTCTGATTTCAATTTTCTGTTGTGGAATTTCCTGACTGGGTTTGAATCTGCCGCTCCCATCGTCCTTCTAGAGGAATTCAGAATTCAGGTGAGGAAGAAGAACAGAGAGAGAGAGAGAGTCATGAGTTACGTATTGACAACACTGACGAAGAAGCAGGAGGTGGATTCCATCATCCGATCCACCATCGACAAAGTCCTCGTCCTCCACTTCCGCTTGCCTTCTCCTCGACGACGCTCTCGCCAAAACGGCGCTGGAGATCTCCAAGTTCGCGACGGTCGCGCTTGTCGATACTGATTCGGCGGGAATTCAAGTCTACGTCAGGTATGTCGACATTGCTCTGATCCCGTCGACCATCTTCTTCTTCAATGCCCACCACAAAAAGATGGATTCGGGAACTGCGGACCACAGCAAATGGGTCGGCGCGTTTCAGCAGAACAGAACTTTATTGATGTTGTGGAGGCGATTTTCAGAGGAGTGATGAAGGGGAAGATGATCGTGAATTGCCTCCTGCCGCCGGAGCGAATATCCAAATCCAAATACCAGTTGCTCTATAAAGATGTGTAGAAGTTGGAGAGATTTAAGGTATTTTATTTTTCAAAATTTTATTTTGTTTGTTTACTATGATTTTGATTGATAAATGAGCAGATTGTAATATTGTTCCATCAATTTTAACTCAATTGAAATAATGGTTCTTTAACTAAAAATTTATTATCAATGGTCCCTCTCAATTGTAGCAATGATCATTTCAACATAATTCAATTTGACAAAATTCTAACGAAGTTGATGAAAAGTATCATAGTTACACGTTTTGATGAGTTGAATAACTAATAGTTATGAATTTTTAGTTGATAAACTGTTGTTCTAATTTGATTAAAGTTGAAGGGCCATTGTTACAATTTACACTGGTTAGATTTGATTTTTTTATTTTTAAAAAACAACGGGTGGCAAGCCACGATTATTCATCCCTTCTGGACCTGAGATGCTATGGAGAATTTCACCGTGCCGATCGTAGTCCGTGCTCTTACAACTGAGCCACTTGCTGTAGTTTTATGGTGTAATTAGTTTGGTATTAGAGATAATCTTGATCGAATAATTAGTTTGGATGAAATGGAGATTAGGGGGATGGTTGTTTTGGGAGTGATCATCTTGCTAATCTGTATTATTGAGCATTTGTGGACTTGGTTAATAGAGAATCAGGAACTTGAAGTATTTTTTTTACGTCCAAATGCAAAGAACAACCTACTTAAAATGGGTTGGTTGCCACCTTGAAGTTCTGGTATTGTATTATTGAACCGGAACGCCACGGGAACAGTAAACATGTTGCGCCTCCTAAATGAGAAGAGGAATGTGTTGGTCACTTGGGAGCTGCTGCATAATTGTATTTCCGACACCTCAACCCGAAGACAAATTATAATGCTGCATTCTGCAAGTAACGTTGTTTTGCATGTAAAACCATCAAAAACTTATCCTATGCCTTTGTCCCTTTGTCCCCTTGGCCCTTTGGGTTGGACATGTAAGCCTTCCTTTGCATGCTTATACACATGCAAAGAGCCACCTGTTTGCGTTGTATAAGCCTAACCGACATTGATACTCTGTCCTTGCAAAGCAACGTTAAAGCCTTCTCTCTCTCTCTCTCTCTCTCTCTCTCTCTAAACTAAATCTCTGAGACACACATTCATGGCTTCCTCTATCTTCCTGTTTCTGCTCTCTCTACTTCTCCTTCTACCTTCCATTTCTTCCAATATTACCACCATTCCACTCTCACATTTCCACAGAAACCCGCATCCACATCCACATCTTCATCCATCCCAACACCTCAACAACTTAGCAGCCTCATCTCTAAAAAGAGCCCACCACCTCAAAAACCCCCAAACCACCACCACCCACCGCACCACCACCCCGGTCTTCTCCCAAAGCTACGGCGGCTACTCCATACCCCTCAGCTTTGGTACCCCTCCCCAAACCCTCTCTTTCATCATGGACACTGGCAGCCACTTCACTTGGTTCCCTTGCACCAAAAACTACCAATGCGTCAACTGCCCCTCTTATCTCAAACCATTTATTCCCAAATTGTCCTCATCCTCCAAAATCCTCGGCTGCTCCGATTCTAAATGCGCTATGTTTCACAACAAATCCCCCCGCTTTCAGTGCCAAGCTTGCCGGCCAAATTCCAAAAACTGCACCTGCCTACACATTCGTCTACGGCTTAGGGGAAACAACTGGAATCCCGCTCTCTGAGACCCTCGACCTTCCCACCCGATCCGTACCCGATTTTCTCGTCGGCTGCTCCGTTAGCTCTACCCACCAACCCCCAGCCGGCATTGCCGGATTGGGCCGAGGCCCTACTTCTCTCCCCGCTCAATTGGGGCTCAAAAAGTACTCCTACTGCCTTCTGTCCCGGCTTTTCGATGACACCAACAAAAGCAACCTCTGTTAGCCTTATAAGGTTATACAATTAAAACACAAACGAATAAGTGACTGACCTGATTCCAATTGTAGTTATCGAAGATGCAGTAGCCATGCAAGCAAGACGTGATCGATAAAACTCCAATCTTTATGTTTGCCGTGACAAACAGAAACACCAACTCTTCTGTAAACTCCTAGCTTTATGACAATGCTCTATGGGAAGCCTTAGTTGTCGTGTCTAGGGTTAGCAGAGACCGGTGTTTATATACTAGCCAAAAAGTCTTAGATTCCGTCCATAAGGGAAAACTAAAACTCTCTTTTCTTGGCTCTCAAGTAAAATATCATAATCATATATTATTAAGGATTCCATTAATCCTATTTCCAATATAAGACACCTTATATAGAATTAATATCTTTAAGAGATTAAATCACAATTAACATTATTCTCCAATATTACATTCCTATTACATGTAGTAGACCACTTAAGGTTGATTTATATTGGATAAATCCAACATTCTCCCACTTGGTCTACAAAATGTAATATTCACGTTTATACTTGAGATTGGAGACTAATGTCACTTTAGCGGCCATGTAACAGTGATTACATCTCGTCCTTAATGCAGCTTCTGTCAAATGCATTTCTTAACATGGAACTAACAAGGTTGTAGGATTGACACAACCCATAACCTTCATAATCACACATGCTAAGATCCTCATTCACATGAACCACAAATTATGATAAAGAGATGAAACTTTAAATAAACTTTAAATTAACTAAAATGTCTTACTTTATATCATCTCAGGTCCACCTTATTGTAACTCACAAGTTACACTTTATGCTTTTTCGAAGCCTTAAATCTGCCAATGCAGATATCCTTCATCTAATGAAACCACCATAACCTGCAGGTGTGAATACATCTCCAAAACAATCATGCATCACTTTCATTAGATCAATAATAATACAAACGATGTTTGTAGCCAACGGACACAACTGAAAATACCAAATAGGCACATGTCCAAGTAAAATATCCCAAAAACTTCATAAAACAAATTAATTCAACACTTGTGAGCAAGATGAATTAATATGTTTTTGACACTAATCTATGCACCATACCAGTTACTTTCATAGTGATTTCCAACACCTGCGGCAAGATGGAAATCCTCACAACTGAGGTAGTGTACAAACCATGTCATGCCATTTAATATGCAATTTGATAACAACTTGATATCTGATATATATATTTCATCAAATAATTGACTAGCATACGAAAAATGTGACTTAATGAATCCAACTGGAGATTAATATGAATACATGGATTCTATACATACTTTATAGGTCATCTGCAAATGTAAGGCATTACTAACACAAAACTTAAACTCTCACTGATCTGCAACATCGTTACTTAATTTGCAAATCAATACTTAAATCATACTTTTGAAAATATGCCTTTGGGAATAGCCTTACTTAGTCAATGAATGCATATTACCTCAATGAAAGGTACAACTAAGCATGAAAACATTCACTGCTGTTTACACAAAAAACGTGCATCCAACAACCATCTTATATGTATTAATAAGTCCACATTTATGCTAAGTCCTTATGAGCCCCAAAACAAATGATCAACCGAGAAATCCAAATGATTGCAAGTAATAGAAAATATACTCATATACCAAGTATCCATTCGTGCAACTTAAACATATTATAGACATTCAAGTAACACAAATTCATGGAAGATAGAATAACGCTTTAATAGATTCATGCAAGTCCACTTAGTGCTCAAAATTTTAGAACAACTATCACTAAGTTTTCAGAGTTTATACTTGCAAATAAGTTAATGAGTGTGAAGCCCAATTTTCGTTCACTAATTCTCCCACTTGGGCAAACACTCGTTAATATATTCTTTCAAAGATGTTCCTAAAGAAAATTGCTCTATATTTTAGACATAATAAAATAGACATCACAACCAACATAGAGTTGTCAAACATAATTTTCAGCAACGAGTTACACTTACTTTAGAATTAATCATAATTAATTTATAAGCTTGATTGCTACGAAATTTATACTGATCAAAATAGACATACTAATCTTCATAAAATATAGAGCCGTTTTGGATGAAAATAGTAGTCTAAAGTCACGTCTCAAAAAGACCAACATAATCTGCCAGTAACTATCTATACGAGCATGGATTACTAGTGAATTCACCATAATTAAAATACATGGCAGAAAATTACGAAAATTTTCAGACACATATTAGACATCTATATGTTGAACATATCCAAAATTCAGGTCATTTGGTGACCATTAGACGTGTCATTCACCCGATTTAAATCAAGACACGCAATCTGCCAAAAACAATTATGTGCATCTATCATGAATTTATGCATCCATAACAAATTCAATTTCATATCATTTCAATTTCGATGTCCAAAGGAAACTTTAGTAGTCAAATTTCATCCTCTAAACCGACATCATAATTCAAATTGAAAAGATTTACAAGCATAAGACTTAAACAATGCGTACCTTAGCAATCCTTGATTAACCTTCATGGGTCCAATACTTTGCATCAACAAGTCTCATGAAGAGACACAAAATACGTCATGATGCAACCGATTTCCATGCCTTCAAACCACAACCTTTTATGGGGCTCATTGTGGAAATATTTGTCATTAATGGCATGGAACTTTATCCCAATAAACTTCATGAAACTAAATTAATTTACACCTGTAGGCAAGAAAAATAACTAGTTTCTAGTACTAGATTTTATGTCACAAAAGTTCCTTCATGAAAAACTTCAACACTTGTAGGCAAGATGAAGGTTTTCACAACTTCTGTGAAATAAAACCCATACTATGTCATCTTAATTAAACTAAAAGAAGTAATCCACACCTGTAGGCAAGAAGATTATCCCTTTTATTCTAATTAAGATGCAAAGTTGACCGAAGTAACTCAAAAACATAGTCTCATCGTCAACTAAGCCGTTGCGTCTTGCTTAGTTGAAAATGCATTGGTCAACTCCGCCCTGAAACAATACAAGAAGTCACATGGATTAATTAACTGTAAGTGATAAAATTATGATAACCTGATTCGAGCTTTGAGTTTTGCCAACAAATGACACTAATTCCTTCATGACTCCCTTTGACATCAAATTAATCTCAAAAATACCTGACAGCATACTTGAAAGAGATTAATCACATATAGAACAAGTTTTATTCCACCACAAGAATGTCAAAACTTATCATTATGGAGTCAATTACTCAATAGAAATACTTTATGTAATGGGAAAGAACAATACATTCCTTTAATTTAAAAACTAAATTGCTCAAATGTTTTCTTAAGTCAAACGGGTTCCTTTTCTTTTGTACCTTTCTTTCCGTAGTACAAGGCTCCTAAAACATTAGCATCAAAATCGTGCATTAGCCTTGTAAATACCAAATTAAACAAAGGAACTACCAAAATTCTTTTCTTTCAAAAGAAACATCTCCAATACATGCCATACATTAGGCTTGTATAAGTTTCTTTTCTTCTCCCCTTATGACACATAAAAATTACTAATCAAAGTACTGTTTAAATTCTTTAGGCATAGGAAAAACCACAAACAATAATACATGTTTGAAAATTCATGCTTATCAATTAAGCCACATACTTTGAATGGATTACATACCTCATGCCTTCATATGTTCACCACTTCTTTGTAAACATATGTATAATCACATGACCAATCAAAATTCTCATATAAGAATAGATAAAAATACAAATGAGAATTGTCACATAATTACTACAAACCTTATTCATTTGTATAATACCCTTGTTCTTGTCACTGGATGCTTTCTGTCATTCTCAGTCCATTCACAAATTATACATCAATTTTTCACAAGTAACTAGTCATGTATAATTTAAATGACTTTTGAGATAAGAAAGCAAATTGTAGACAAACTTGATTGATTAGTCATGCATATTTCTTGTGCTATTAATGGCATAAAAGTTCATTCACATCTCGTGAAAATTAGTGAAAACAACACTACAATTCACTATAGTCCAAAACCCATGGCAATATTAAAAATATGTTATCTCATGCTTGAACCAAATTAGCCATACAAGCAACACTATACATGCCATTTGCTTAACAATATTAAAATTTGGTTCAAGCAAATTAGTTACAATTTATCATATGCTACGGTCATGGAAGAAATTGTGTCACCTTACACATCTTTGAAACATATCCGTGATGCTATAGATGCAATAACAAAAATTGCCAAAATTGATATTGACCTGCTTTCAAATATAGACATATATAAACTTAGCATATGGATTCCTGCAACACAACTTTAACATATGTTATCACAATCATAGGCACAACATATCCCAATAGTATTGATAAATTATAGAATATGACTAATTCCGTCTCCTACAATCAGTAAGACGTCACAACATGGTTGGATTGTGGGAACAATATAACACTTTATGAATCCAACATAACCATTCCTTATATAATTTATCATGAAGACCAAAAGGAAAGATCATACCAGAATTTCATATACCGATGTAATACGAACCTCTTCATTGGGCTTGTTCGACTGAGGGATCTTAAGAAATTCTCCAATGCAAGGTTAGAACAAATGTAAATACATATACATGCTATGCGAACTATAGATACATAATTGGCTTTAGAAAATTATGTATACTTGCTTGATCAAACAATTGCTAGCACTTATGCAATTGTTTCTTGTCACATTAACATATCACCCGTAGCAATTCATATAGAATATAATTCATGGAAAATAATATTAGTTCTTATTCAATAAGCATATGCCCATTTAGATATGTATTGCCCAAATATATCCAAAATTGGATCCATATTCATGACATACTTAACCGATACAACGTATTCAATGTATGTACATGCTCTACAATAATTAGCACATCACTCATGCAAGTATATCTTTATCTTATTACCAATTTAAGCCTTCAGGGATCAACCCAAATATATATCAGCCAAAATACCATAAACCATCATGGAAATCAAAGTCAATGAAACAAACCATTTTGCTTTGGGAGATGACTTCGTTCTGCTTGCTAATTGGAGGGAGCTCTTCAGTAAGGTCAGAACAAATATAGCATGCTTACAAAAATTGAGATCATCAGTGGCACATGGTAAATCAATTCAACCAAAACACTAGCATGAAGATTGAAATAGAACAAAACTGTTATTCTTCTCAGTGCCTGGTTCGTGGCTTTATACTTGTGACTTGATGTGTCCCTAACGCAAGCTATTTTCGATGGCTTAATATGGCTGGTCAAAAGGAATCACTCTAAACTATATTTGAAATAGAAAAAACTCCCATGGTTTCCATCGTAAAATAGTTATGATACCATGATTTGCATTCGTGCCATAAAATTATTAAAATTCTTGACTAAAACCGAATGGTTATATAACTTATTAACAATCATCAATTGTACCGATTGAAACAACATGGTGGTGTTGCCAAGTATATGCAATCATACGCGGAAACGTACTATGCAGTTTTCAAGCAAGTCCAACATGGTGATGTTGCCGAATGCAATAAGGATTTAAGATCAAAACCGCAGTCCAAAAAGAAATATATTATATAACCAAACTTCAAACCTAATAGGTTTTAATCATATAACCAGTGGCTCTGATACCAATTGTTAGCCTTATAAGGTTATACAATTAAAACACAAACGAATGAGTGACTGACCTGATTCCAATGGTAGTTATCGAAGATGCAGCAGCCATGCAAGCAAGACGTGATCGATAAAACTCCAATCTTTATGTTTGCCGTGACAAACAGAAACACCAACTCTTCTGTAAACTCCTAGCTTTATGACAATGCTCTATGGGAAGCCTTAGTTGTCGTGTCTAGGGTTAGCAGGGACCGGTGTTTATATACTAGCAAAAAAGTCTTAGATTCCGTCCATAAGGGAAAACTAAAACTCTCATTTCTTGGCTCTCAAGTAAAATATCATAATCATATATTATTAAGGATTCCATCAATCCTATTTCCAATATAAGACACCTTATATAGAATTAATATCGTTAAGAGATTAAATCACAATTAACATTATTCTCCAATATTACATTCCTATTACATGTAGTAGATCACTCAAGGTTGATTTATATTGGATAAATCCAACAGCCTCCTGTTCTCGACGCTGGAAAAAAATCCGCCAAGCAAACTACCGGTGTTATCTACACGCCGTTTGTAAGCAACCCATTAGTCCCCGAGAGACCGGCTTTCTCCGTCTACAACTACGTGGGTCTCCGCCAAATCAAGGTGGGACGGCGGAGCGTGAAAATTCCGTATAGGTACTTAAGGCCGGACTCAAGAGGCTCCGGTGGGACGATCATTGATTCCGGGACCACGTTCACGATCATGGCACCCGAGGAGTCACAGCGCGTGTCGGGAGAGTTTGCGAGACAGATGGCAGCCGTAGGTTACAAGAGAGCTGAGGAAGTGGAGGCTGTGAGCGGGTTAAAGCCGTGTTACAGTATTTCCGGAACCAAAAGTGCGGCGTTTCCGGTGGTGACGTTTCACTTCAAAGGAGGGGCTGAGGTGGCGGTGCCGGTGGAGAATTATATGGCGATTGCGGGTGACGATCTGGTGTGCTTGACGATTATGAGTGATAAGGAGCTTGGTGGGCCGGAAGTTTCCTCCTCCGGGCCTTCCATAATTATAGGGAGCTTTCAGCTGCAGAATTTCTATGTGGAATATGATCTGCAGAATGAGAGGTTGGGATTCAGGCAACAGCGATGCAATTGATTTTAATCAGTTTGCTTTTAAGAGAAAGACTTGTCCGTACGAGAGATTTTTCAGCGTAATCAGTACATGAGTGGTGCATCACATGTTTACTTATTATTTAGAGATATATATTCAGAGATTTTTTAATTATATACAATTACTTATTATTTCATTCCAATGTTATATAATTACTTTTTAATCACTTAAATTGGTGATGGTGTGACAAGTACAAAGCACACATTTTGCTGATTTAGAGTCCAAATTTATGCCATGTGGTTCATTTTTGAAGTCGTTAACTACTGCCGCCAGACTCCGTTGATTCGCTGCCTCCCAAATGCTTCACGAGCTTCGACTCGTGGATGATGTAGACGAATTTCTTACAAGCACCCTTCACCGTCTTCTCCCTCAAGAGGGATCGACCTCGGCAGCACACAAGAAAATATACAAGAAATAAGATAGAATAGTTTACACAAACCACAGACAAAAATTTAATCAAGAATTAATGCACTGTATACAGCTTGTGAAGAGAGAAAAGAAATGTGGTCGTGCTCCGTTATTACCATCATCAGGGATAAGGCAAGGGTAGATAATCGAGTTCATGTCGATTTAAAAGTGATCGCACTCATCCCTGTCCTCCGTAGCTTTAACAACCACTTTGGGATACTTGTTGATCAACCAACGGAGAAAGGAAGGCACTCCCATCTCCCTCTCCGATCTCTTAGAAACTCGGTTAGCTCAACAGTTGCACTACTCTGTGCCTCTCTGACTACTGCGAACTTAACTTGGTGATATATATTTAGCACCAAAATATGTAGTGAAATTTGGTTAATTGATAGTTAGGACTCAAGAGTGTGTCATTGATGTGAGATTATTCAACCTTAGCTGTCATGTATTCAAATGGTTAAAAAAAAAACACTATTAAGAGTAGTGTATAACACCTTGGTATAATTATCTTAATCTTAACAATGTAATTTAATGTACATCCACACCGTAAAAGACAATCTTAGCATGGTAATACCAACGTCATTTAGTGTAATTAAGTATAAAATAGTTAAGATAATTACGTAAGAGTGTAATTTGAACAATTACGGTGTAACCTAATGCCCACACCGTAAAGGGTAACCTTGGTATTACGTCATTTGGTGTAATTAAGTGTAACGTTAAGATACTTATGTAACCTTGGAGTGTATATTTAAACGAATACGGTGTAACTTTACCTTAGACCTTATATGTTGACGTCATGTTGTACCAAGATTATGATGTTGTGTAAGTTCATTGCGTTCCCTAGTGATAACATATATCTATACTGAAATAGTATGTCATTGGTATAATAATTAATGTTAATTTTGTAACTCAATCACGCTGAAGTACAAAAACCTACCTAGATAACATAATAAACGTTCACAATGTAACTACCAACCTTGTTATAGTAATAATCACGTCATTCTTTGTCATTAACTTGAACTTTATCATAATTATGTAACCTTGGAGTGTAATTTTGAATCGTCATAGTGTAACTTAAATGGTATTGATACCTTATCTCTACTAAGGTACCGCATAGAATCTCCCTTTTGTGTATTTATTTCTTATTAAGGATGAAATTGGTAAAGAAAAGTTGAGCACAAAGAGTTATCATAAATTTAAGGGAACTTTAACGAAAAGCTCCAGATACTGTTCACTTTAACGAAAAACCACATTATTACACTAAAAAGTCAATCCTGGTACTATTCACTTTACCCTTTATTTTGTCCTTATCGTTAAAACTCAAAGTATTCAAACCCTTTTCATTAGTTTTCCTTAAATTTAATGAGGATAATATTATTCTAAAAGAATGTAATTAATGTTAAAAGTGCAAACCCTCCATCCCTAAGAGCATCCCTAATGAGAGTCCATATTTAGAGACTCCAACCACCACTTTTGAGGACTCATTTAGGGTCTTGATGAAATCTTTGTGTGCCTAAATGAATATTGTCTCCAATGGAAGAGTCCTTAGAATAGAGTTCCTAAATTTGGAGTTTTACAATTTCATGGGATTAGGTACAAATTTTCTGTTTGTGTTAACTTATGTTAATTAATTTAGCATTACGTTGTTATAAAAAAAAAAAAAAAACTTTGCTAACATTTCAACCAAAAAAATTTCAAATTCTGATACAATTTTTTCTTCAACAAAACGTAACTAAAATGGCTCCATTATTAAACTAATTCATTAGAAAAAATGAAATAATTAAATAGTTCAAATAAATATATTAGCTTATATTAATAAAAAAATAAATATCAGTTTACTATCCTTAAATTTCGTGATTTTCAACCTTTGTTACATGAAGTTTTTTTCATCCCAAAGTCATACCTAAAGTGTTAATTTTAGGACAGTCTCATACTTCTGATAGTCTGACTGTTAAGTCTCCTGTTAACTGATAACGTGGCACCTATGTGAATAATGATTAGATGCCACATGTCATTAAGGGGTCCACATGTAAATTAAAAATTCAAAAAAAAAAATCCTCTCTCCCTTTGATCTCCATCGTCTTCAAGCCCAGCAAGGGTTTCCTTCTTTG
Source organism: Malus fusca (assembly GCA_035220775.1). Lineage (NCBI taxonomy): Eukaryota > Viridiplantae > Streptophyta > Magnoliopsida > Rosales > Rosaceae > Malus > Malus fusca. The sequence continues at coordinate 15,776,608 of CM069061.1, forward strand.
TTTTCTGCAGCATGGCCAACCGATCAAGGATTTCCTTCACACAAAAAAAAAAAAAAAAAAAAAAAAACCCACTAATAATTATACACAATCACAAATCAGAGCATTCAAGTCAGCCATGTCCAACAAAAGTTTCAGATCCGTGCTCAATAATTGTGGAGACATGGAGGCTGCGGTTGGGGTTTGTTTTGGGAGACATGGGGTGGGGGGAATAGGCGATGGAGATACGTGAGAAGGCGAATCGGCAGCGGATTGCAGCGACGGAGTCGGGGAGGCACTGGCGGAGAGAAAGAGGATGCGGCGCCGACTATTACCCCAACTGCAACAAACGCCGACTACCTCCCCCTTCGAGGTCATAGCTGCCGGAGATCCAAGGCCGCTGCATGCACCTCGTATCAAAGATCGGCTGCCGGAGATCCCTGTCACGCTGCACCTGCAACTTTCGTGTTTTCATGGCGGTGGAGAGTCCGATGGTCCAAGGTTTGGAGCAAAAACTCCAACTAGATCAGGAATTGGTGCCTGGGTCCTATTTGGCGTTGAGGGCGGAGATTTGGGTTCGATGGGCGAGGACATGGTGGCTTAGGGTGCAAGATAAGGAGGAGGAAGAGGAGGGTGGGGGTTAGGAGAGGTATGGTGGAGATAGAAAGGGGTAGTTGAAGAAGAAGGTTTACTTTTTTAATTTTTTAAAATTTTTAAATTTAAAAAAAGAAATTTAATCCCACCTGCGCTCAATTATTGTCCATGTGGCGCATCGTGTCACTAGTTAACGATTAACTTAATAGCAACCTTAACGGATGTATGAAACTGTCCAAAAAATTTAACTTCATGTCCCACTCTGGAATGAGAAAAATTTGATGTACCAAATGTTGAAAACCAAGAAAGTTAGGAGTAGTAAACTGAGATTAATCCTAATAAAAAAAATATATTAGTTCAATACCTAATGACAAAGTATTAACTTAATTTGGCAACCATTGAAAAGAAAAGAAAAAACAATTTGAAAGCAGCCCAAATGAAAATGGCGCTGTATCTGGCAAGAAAAGAAAAAGGAAAGAGCCGCGGAATCATTCCCTTGATTGGTTTAAAAATCAATAGAATAATAAAAAAGAAGCTGCTGTGCAGAAATCATGCATGGGTGGGACTGTTTCTCAGTCAAAACTAATAGTGGTGTCCACTTTTTGAGTTAATATACGTAGTCCTCACATTTGACAATTTATTTTTGAGGTACTTGACGAGTCCTTATGTATTAAGATACTTTGAAAACTTTTATTCCAACTGATAGGAAGCGTATTGTCCTTATATTTAGGGACTATACGGTTGTAGGACTCCTCCATTTAGGATTTCCGTTGGAGATGCTTGGGTATTGTTTTGAGGCATTTTCCCACTTCATTTCCCACCAATATTACATTTTTTATTTTCAAAGCATGATTTACCAAACATGGGAAAGGAAATGATTTCTTAGAGCATCTCCAATGGGAGTCCATAAGTAGAGACTCACATTACCACTTTGAGGACTCATTTAGGGGCTTTAAAGGAATATTCGAGTCCCTAAAAGAATATTGTCTACAATCGAAAACCCTTATAGTATAATTCCTAAATGTAGGGACTAAAATATTAAAAAACTATTATTCATTTGTTGGAGTATTGTTGTCACATTCCGGCCCGGGCCCCCACCACATCCCGGGCTTGACTCCACTGTAGCACGATATTGTCCGCTTTGGGCCCCGACCACGCCCTCACGATTTTGTTTCTAGGAACTCACACGAGAACTTCCCAGTGAGTCACCCATCCTGGGAATGCTCCCGCTTTGGGCCCCGACCACGCCCTCACGATTTTGTTTCTAGGAACTCACACGAGAACTTCCCTCACGATTTTGTTTCTAGGAACTCACACGAGAACTTCCCAGTGAGTCACCCATCCTGGGAATGCTCCCGCTTTGGGCCCCGACCACGCCCTCACGATTTTGTTTCTAGGAACTCACACGAGAACTTCCCAGTGGGTCACCCATCCTGGGAATGCTCTCGCGTGAACTCGCTAAACTTCGAAGTTCCGATGGAACCCGAAGCCAGTGAGCTCTCAAAAGGCCTTGTGCTAGGTAGAGATGGGAATATACATATAAGGCTTATAGGATCCTCACCCCTGGGCGATGTGGGATCTTACAATCCACCCCCCTTAGGGGTCCGACGTCCTCATCGGCACACTTCCGGCCAAGGATTGGCTCTGATACCATTTTGTCACATCCCGACCCAGGCCCCCACCACATCCCAGGCTCGACTCTACCGTAGCATGATATTGTCCGCTTTGGGCCCGACCACGCCCTCACGGTTTTGTTTTTGGGAACTCACACGAGAACTTTCCAGTGGGTCACCCATCATGGGATTGCTCTCGCGCGAACTCGCTTAACTTCGGAGTTCCGATGGAACCCGAAACCAGTGAGCTCCCAAAATGCCTTGTGCTAGGTAAATATGGAAATATACATATAAGGCTTACATGATCCTCACCCTTGGGCAATGTGGGATCTTACAATCCACCCCCCTTAGGGGTCTGACGTCCTCGTTGGCACACTTCCACCCAGGGATTGGCTCTGATACCAAATTGTCACATCTCAGCCCGGGCCCCCACCATATCCCAGGCTCGACTCCACCGTAGCACGATATTGTCCGCTTTGGGCCTCGACCACGCCCTCACGGTTTTGTTTCTGGGAACTTACACGAGAACTTCCTAGTGGGTCACTCATCATGGGATTGCTCTCGCGTGAACTCACTTAACTTCGGAGTTCCGATGGAACCCGAAGCCAGTGAGCTCCCAAAAGGCCTCGTGCTAGGTAGAGATGGGAATATACATATAAGGCTTACAGGATCCTCACCCCTGGGCGATGTGGGATCTTACAATTGTGATCATTGATACCAAAAAAAAAAAAATATATATATATATATATATATATATCTTTACCATTGATTTTTCAAGTGTTTAAAAGCAAAAAGAAAACCTACATGAGAAAATTAAATGAGAAGCTGCCCCACGTGGGTGGGTTCAAAAAACAAGGAACAAAATAAAGAGCATCAACATTTTCACTCAAAATTTATATGGGGTCAACTCAATGGTAGAGCTAGAAATTTTCAATAATGGGGTTTGGAAAAAGAAGCTTCCAAAAACCAAATATACTTTCACTTATAATTGGCAACTACATGTTCTCATAATTTAAAACGTTGTATCACAATATCATTATCAATAGAATCAAATACATTTTTCTTTGTTTATAACCACGTTATCTTTAAACTAGATTTCCCTTCATTTTTCATTGCATACTTGGCAACTACATGTTCACATATTTTAGAACATCATAGCACAATATCATTATCAATAGAATCAAATACATTTTTCATTGTTTATAACCAAGTTATCATTAAACTAGATTTCCACTCATTTTTCATTGTATACAACCAAGTTATCATTCAAACATTGAATTCTCATATGATGTGAATTCTTCACAATATTGATCACTAAAAAAGCTCTCCCTATTTTGGGAAGGTTGTAGTTTTGGTTTGTTTTAATTAAAAAAATATTAATAGATGATCTCTCTATTTGGTTTGCCTTAGCTATTATAGGGGTCATATAAAAATTCAAAGGGGAGATATTTGAAGTTGTTGGGGTCAGTGGCCGCAATGCCCCATGTTGGCTTCACCACTGGGTCCATTCTTTGAGTCACTAATATATAATAAATTTACTTAAATCCGCTTAGACCACTTAGGCCCCTGCCTAGTTGCTAGGTCCCAGCTCGTCACCCGACTAGCACCTAACATCTTTTAGAACATTTTCTAGGAGTACAAATAAGAAATGAGTTTGGAAAATAACAAAATAGCATGGATTTTGCGATTTTTAATTTAATCTTTAGTTCACTTCATCATCTAATCTACATCACTTATGGTCTTATAGGGTGTTTATCCAATCGTAATAGGAATAAGAGGATTCAATAAAAGAGTTGAGATGAGAGCATCTCCAATGGAGATCCTACATGGAGTCTCTATAACTGTATAGTCCCTATATACAAGGATAAAAAGCTTTCAATGGGTTTGATTAGAAGTCCTCAAAGTATCCCAATATACAGAGACCTGGTGGTCACATCAAAGAAATCTTCAAATGTGAGGATTCTATATAAGAACTCAAAAGGTGGATCCACGGTTGATTTTGAATAGGAAACAAATCCACCAATGTGTGAATGCTTCACAGTAGCTTCTTTTTGTTGATAGATGGGTACATTCAAAAGTAGGAATATTATGTGGCACTTTTTATTGAAAGATGGGTGAAATTAGCACGTCCACTTGCTTTCAATTAGTGGTAAACAAGTTAATTAATTACCATTTGACGATTGCAATTTACCAAATCACGCAGGGTTTTACCAGAAAAGGGCAGTGATCTAAATTAGAATAACACAATTGTTTAGTATTAATCTTTTAATTTATAGTTAAAAGTATCCCTATCATCAAAAGTTCCAACAGGTTTGCCATTTATCAGATATGCTCAATATTTTGGCCCGGATAACTCTGTAATTTGGTTTGAAGAACCTTGGTGTAATCTTTGATCTTATTATGGAGGATAGTATCTCTTGGTACGTTATTGATACGGAACACTCTTTTTACTTTCATCAGGGTTGAAATCTACGGCAAGGTTTTTATCAAGGCCCATGGTATGCATCCTATCCTCAATGATGTACGTATTCTCTTCATTATCAATGAATATCGTACTTTTTCTCAAAAAATATTTTGGCCCGGAAAAAGCAAAAAATATCGATATTTTAAAATATGCCAATGCCCACAATACTACAATGAAATGAACATTAATTTTTAATATTTTAGTCTCTATATTTAGAAATTATACTATGAGGATCTCGGATCTCCCATTGCAGGCGATATTCTTTTAGGCACCCGACTATTCTCATTTAGTTTCTATAAATAAGTCTTCAAAGTTGATGGTGGGAGTCTTAAATAGAGACCACCATTTGAAATGCTTTGAGAAGTCAGAATCATATTCTTGTTTGAAGAAATTACAGAAAAGAAATAAAATTACACGTGACAACTGCAAAGTAGGGGAAAGCAAATGCAAAAGTTGAACACTTCAGTAGTTGATTTTGGACATCTCCAGAAGTCGCGAGAAAATGTTCGAAATTAACTTAGGGTAGTGCTATCCGCTCATGCATTTTTACTTCTTACACACTTCTGTTAATTTTAGGTCGTCGAATCGAACGAATGAAAAAGATCAATGGCAAAAATTAACAAGCGTGTGTAGGAATGAGTGTGAAAAGCACTATCCTTAAACTTATTAAAATGTACATTTCTGTTCTGTGGTTGGGATCAATTGAAAGCATGAAAGGAAATTGAAGCAGGAGATTATGCCACATGTGGTTTAGATCAGAAGATGATAGTGGCATTGTAGTGCATACAAAGGAAGCCTAGCGAACAACATTCGATGCATAAAGTAGCAGAGATGCTTCCAGGATATAGATTCTGCAACGGAAATGATTTCCACACCCCCATATTCACCCCCTTCTATGCCCCAAACCATAATTTTGATCCTTTGATTCTCGATTTATTCGATTTACAGGCCAGAAATGAAGAAGGGCGTTATTAGTCACGAAGTGGATTGGAAGAAGTGCAAACTAAAGAGCTGAAATTTCCAAAATTCAAACCAGACTCCCAGAGAGTGGAAACTCAAGTTAAAAATGTAACTTAGCCTAGTGTATCCTTGACTTAAGCACTGAACCACATCGGGCTACTGTAGACACACTTCAGAGATTGACTCGACAGTTTTCACCAAATTCTGAACTTGATAAACAAAAAAACCGACAACTACACCAATTTGCAAGGATTTCAAAAGGAGGCACAGTCAATCTTCTATTTAAAAGAATACACACACAGCTTAATTATAAGATCACAACGAATCCTAACAGAGAGCTCGTCAAGCCCTTTCTCCAACTTGCTTGTCATGGCCCGGTGACAACCAAGACAAAACAAGCAAGACGGGTTTTAAGAAACTTTGTTTCAGTTGGATAGGGTTGCCTTAACCCAATTTCGAATAAATCTACGGGATCAGCTGGCCTCTTAAATTCCACTAGATATGGACTTGAGAATCAAAAGACAATTACGGAGTAAGAAAGGCAATGAGCTCTACTCAGTTATGAATACAGCAAAACAGAGGACATCCATAATTGACCTTAGTATCACAGACCCCCTTCAGGGGCGAATCCCCCGCTTACACACCGGAGATACATCCCCTTGTATCAACATCTGTCATCACGTGAGTTATAACCCCGCTTCCATGTAAAAACCCCAACTTCTACATCTATCTCTCCACAATTACTTTGTGAAATGCCACCACAACAATTAATCATCCAAGTGCAGCAATCAAACAAGCTCTGCAACCTACCTTAATATGCCTAATGACTCATCTAAACTAGTCAAAACAAGTCGACAACCACCATTTCCTCAACATCCGGGCAAGATGTAGTAATTGAAAGGACAAAAACTAAACTCGGTGTCGATAGAACTATCGAGATTTTAACCACCGTAAGCAAAAACAAGAAAAGAATTTAAGTCAAAATATATACAGCAGCTGAACCTAAATTCGTACACTCATCTTAGTTATCATACATCACCACATTTCTCGATCCTAAAATTTGACAATTTAGTAACTTTAAACGTGAGAGAGAAAAATACCATTAACGCCGAACGCAGCGCTCCGTTTTCAAACATACACCTGACAATCTCTTGATCCACCTGCGAGCTTACCCGACCCGCTATTGGAAGAAACCGAAACCGCCACGTCACGGCAGAAAACCCTAAGCAGCCGCCGCCTCAGCCTCCACCCGCCATTCCGAAACTCAACCCTAGCCCAAACCTTGATGTTGAAGCTCACGGTCCCGCGCCCCCTGTCCGTCTCGATTCCGCGCACCACCGGCCCGTCCACGAACGAATTCGCCGCCGAGAAGGTGGCGTTGATGAAATTGCGATCCTTCGTCCCCTGAGCGAACGGCTGGGAACGAGCGTCCGATATGAGGCCCTTCCCGTAAAAAATGGAGGACTCGACCTCCTCGTATCGGATACTGAGCTTCTTGTTGGGGTTGTAGACGTAGAAGCCGACGGACCACGTGCCGGTCAAGGACTGCGAGGAGGAGGAGACGTTGAAGTTGGTGAGTGAGAGAGAGTCGACTCGGAAGTCGGGGAGCTTGGGGCGGAGGACGAGCCAGATCACGAGCATGATGCAGCCGACGATGACGAAGAGGGCCACCATGGCGCCGACGAAGCGGCGGATGAAGGTAGCGCGTGCGGCGTAGGCGTTGGAGTAGGGGCCTTGAGGTTGGGTGTGGGTGGGGTAGCTGGAGTAAGGTTGGCCGCCATTGGGCTGGGCGTAGGGCGGGGCTGGGTAGCCGGTGACGGGTCTAGAAGGGTCGGTCATTAGGGTTTGAAGATTTGTGGGGAATTAGGGATTTGGGGGTTTATCAGTTTTGTGGGGGAAGAGAAATGGAATTCACTGGCACCGGTGTTGATAAAGCGGTTCAGTAATTTGATTAAAGGAAGGAATTTGTTTGAGGAATCTTCTTTCTCCTGTACAAGGCATTTAAGTTAAAAAGTAACCTAGAATAACAAACTTAGGCCACAAGCTCAAGGATACCTACTCCCCAAGCTATGATATCAATTTGCCACGCTGCGGACTCGGGGTTGATGGAAAAAGAACCTTGCGGTGGTTGGTGACACACTCCGTTATATACGTTGATGCTAAAATCGATGCATGTTGGCCAACATTTAAAAGACGACGAAGCCATAACATCAAAGTAGTGTGTACAAAACCACTAATAACCGACCTTTCTATTTCAAGTGGTGCGTACAAAACTACTAATGACGAATCCAAGTCTACATTTGTACACTTGGAAGATGACGAAGCCATAAGAGTACGTAGCGTAGGATTTGTGCAGGGATTTAGATGGTGGTTGTGCAAGGCAGAGGAGAACTCGATCCGAGTGGGTCTCGGGTTTGGAATTTGTCAAAAAACGTGAGGGTGGTCGATCCGGTGCAGAACGGTGCGGGGTGTTGTGCAGGATGCAGACCAGGTGCAGAAGTATGGGACAAGAACAAACGATGAACAATATGAATAGCAAAAGACGACGGAACGATCGACAAATTGATACGAAACTGATACCCAACAAACAGACAAACAAAACTAATACAAACAAATTTACACCCATCAAGAGCATATTAAATCTCAAATGATCAAACATGCTCTGATACCAAGTTGAAAATCAAAGTACGCTAACGAACATACGAACAAACTTCAAAGATTTTTTTTATTAATGAAGAAACAAAGAAAGCCGAGAAGGCTACAAACTGAAGGGACTACATTGTGTCTAACTTGTTATTATATGGAGTTACAAAGTACCATAAATATAGAAAACTAACCTATAAGGAAATGAAACCCTAAAACGAACAGGCTAAGCCTAAAACACCAGACATTAAAATAAACCTAAATACTAATATTTTCCAACACAATGATCGTCTTTTTGGATCAAATAGACCATGAGAGTCACCTAGTTAGATGTCATGGTTACCTATGTCAATGTACTATTTATGAGAGAACCTCTTATGTTGCTTGTAATAAATTTAAGTATATATTTAATTCCTCCTCCCCTCTTTACACAATAAACTAACTACAATTTCATAGTTGATGCATCAGCAGAAACCCATTTCCACCATTTGTTAAACAAGTTCCATTGCTCTTGATGTCTCATTGTTATTGATAAACTCTTGAATGATTATGTTATAGGTCCAACCATTTGGAGAACAACCTTTCTCTTCCGTTTCTTTAAGCAACTTTTCCGCTTCGCTTGTTAGCTCTTAGTTACAAAATCCACCGATGCGTATATTGTAAGTCCTGACGTTAGGTTGAAGTCCTTATAATGATAAACTGCTAAAGAGGTCCTTTGTAAATTCAACTTTCCCATCAATGAATAAGCATTCAATAAGAATATTGTAACTCACGATATTTGCATGGACGGAGCTGCCTTGAGCCCAGCGGCCAGCGGGGGCAGATGCCTCCAATCAGTTTTTTGTAAAAAAATGTACTCTTTGAGTTGCTTATGATATTAGCATTAACTCTTCCATGTGCCACTGTTATCGTTGAAAGAGCATTTTCAGTCATGAAATTTCTGAAGATTGATTGAGAAATTAGATAGGAGATCAATGAATGAATGATAGAGAGACACATTTTTTTATGGTAGTGGTAATGAAATTGTCATGCAACGCTTTCAAAACATGAAAGCACGACAATGGGTATGAAAAAACTTATGGATTAATATATAAGTATTTTGTTTAGTACATTTTTGAACTTTATAATTTGTGAGTTTGTTGCTTGAGGATGATCCAATTAATATCTTGACTTTCATCTCTCTTAACAACTTCAATGCCTTAAAAAGTTGTTGGTATTTACACAGGCCATCCATTTAAACAGTAAGTTTGAACATTAGGAAGTTGGTCACAAGTTTGCATCTGAGAGAATAAGTTATGTGCATCTTAAATTCTCCCCACCATCCATAAGAGTATTATAACAAACAACATATGGAACGAATCCTCTATGAGGCATTTCCAAAAAAAGCATATGGGTATCATCTATCCATTTTATGCTTACAATTGCCATTTATTAGTATGTTATAACTATGAGAATCATGCAACCATGTAGGCCTTGCTAAGAATTACTTCAAAAACCTTTTTTTCCTCGTTCATTTCTCCTCACAAGCAGTAACCATCCACCTCTTTTCTCCTCACAAGCAGTAACCATCCACACTGTTCTAAAAATCCCCGCCTAGGTGCTAGGCGGCTGGCCACCGCCCCGATTAATGCCTAGGCGTTTGAAAATTAAGAAAAGGCGCCTAGACCTATTGAGGCACCTGCCTAGACCGCTTAGGCACTCGCCTAGCGCGCCCAGACCCGCCTAGGTTGCGATTTACTTAGATAGAAAATAGATAACTTTCATTTTGCATTTTATTTTTTTCCAATAAATTGTAATAGACTTGTTAAATACTTAAATGAACACACATTATATGCTTGTTCCCAATGTTTTCATTATGTTTCAATAGCTAATAATATATATGTCATTCTATTTTGTATTTTATGATGAAATCATATATATTTTCCTAAGATCATTCATCTTAAAGTCCAACTTTAGGTGCGCGTCAGTTTTCTCAACTCTAGCAATTTTGGATTTTGTACACGCAAAGGCATATATCCCTAACTGATCAAATATTCACTTAGACGGGTATACCATATCCGCCCGGATAATTCTGCATCCGCAAAGTGAAAGCCTCTTGAGAACTGAGATGGTGTTCTTGTGGTATATAACTATTTGAATCAGTACATGTAAGTCATTTGGAAACTCCATGTAGGCTTCGTATCAGGATCCCAGAGATACTACAACCACGTTTGTAATGCTACAATCAATCACATGGTTCATGAGAGAAACCTTGCACCATTAGGCATCATATCGCATTATTTCATTCATCTCATTCGTCATCAATTGATTCTTTTAGTTGACCAATCAGTTCTATGTTGACAATAATCAGCAGAACACGGTTCGTTATCGTCGTTTTTCATTTATGTCGATAGTTACCATATAAATGAAACATCATCTATGATAATCTCATTTCAATTTCATATCTCATCCAAACTAGTATATTGGACCAAGAACTTCAGGTCTCTGGAGTAATCCAGATTTAATCTCATGAGATAGAAATGATTGAGACGATTGAGGGGCAGATTCGTTCGTGTCACGTTCCTCTACTTTGGGGAAATGAATCCTCGAACCGAGTGATCTACCACGCTTTTGGCATAGGATGGATCGATTGGCTAGCCGCCAATGTACGAGGGTCGGCCACAGTAGTGGCGTTCCTACTTTCGGGGACGAAGGTCCGTCGTACATTTGGTACATTTATCTTTGCAGACACATTTGTAGCTGGTATATATGATCTCGTCATGTTTGCTAAATCAAAGGAAACATCTGGTTATACTCTGACGATCTAGATTGAGATCGAGATGAGACATAGTGGGGACGTCCATGATAATTCACATCATTCTTTAGGAACGTTGACGTTTTTATCTCTCCATAAAGGGCGGAAGACTGTCTCATAAAAGTGACAATTCGCAAAATGAACGGTAAAGATATTGCATGTTAAAAGGTTTTAAGTAACGAATATTAGAAGAAGAATCATAACCGACATAGATTTCCATCCTTATCTGATGACCCATTTTATTTGTACGTAAGGGCGACACAAATGGCACATAGACCGCACAACCAAAGACACGCAAATGAGATATGTCGAGTTCATATCTGGTAACCAACTAACACGTTTTATAAGGTTGGGTCGTGATGGGCCTTAGGCGGACCAACATGGTTGCTTACAATATTGCATGGCCCCAAGTAGAGATCGAGAACTTGGTACGTATGACCAATCGATCGCGCAATCATTTGAAGGCGTTTAATGAATACTTCTGTTGGGTCGTTCTGGGTATGAACATGAGGTATTAAATGTTCAACTTCAAAACCCAACCGACATGCAATATCCATCAAAAGTTTTCGATGTAAATTCTCCAACATATCTAATCGAATTGATTTGATCAGATAATCAGGGTGGTGAGCCCTGAGCTTGTTAATCCGAGCCACCAATGTGGAGAAGGCAGCTTGTGGACAATAGCCACACATGTGACCAACGTGTAGAAGCATCAACCAATACTGTAAGGTATCTAAATGGTCCCTAGGGTGGTTGAATCAGTCCACAAATGTCCCCTTGAATCCTTTGTAGAAAGGATGGAAGGTGCTATGGCATGATACGCTTCCAGGTATGTCTTTACTTCTAGAAAAAGAATGCTCAAAACGGCTCATCACAAATCATCCTAGATATCCCAAACGTACATCCATAGCGAATATTTCTTTGGAATCTTGGGCTTCTAGCGGGCCACATAGTGGGCCTGAATGGGTGTTAATCCACTCGATAAGCGTTTCATCTTTTCTAGAATACACTTCTAGCTATATTCGTAGGAAGTGCAATATGGTAATATGCGAAGGAATTTTACTCCATTTTCTACATTGGTTTCAATATGGTAATAATACTCTCGAATATCCTTAAAGCTCAAATAGGCGTTCTTCTGGAACGAAGTGAGTATAAGGCTTCTCTTTATGGTAAAATTAGTACCATTGGACAATATAGGGCAGTGATATGCCCACAATCAGGTTGGATAAGCCTGAAAGGTTGTCAGGGGATGATTAGGTATGAAGTTAGCACAGAACCAGATTGCTAACTTCCCCACAAAACATACCTAAGCATGAGTTAATTGTATTAGTCACATGTGGTAATTTTCGTTAATTAACTCTTATTTGAGAATAATTGTGACATCCAAACACCAATCTTAAATTCAAGAACAAAATAAATTATTCACAAAGTAAACCAAATATACAAGGGGGTTTGGCCAATACGGCCTTCCATGTCAAATTTCACTCGCCAAATGTGTTAGGTGGAGCAAAATTAGTCTCACAGATTGACTATGAGAATGATACTCCTCAACAATATTGTAAAAGCATAGAAAATTGCATAACCAATGATCTATTCCGTCAAAAAGGAGTTCAATTCTGCAGGGTTAAGGTTCCTGAACACTATCTCGTATTCTTGAAGTTTTTAGGTCTTATGTGCCAAGGATTATGCTTCAGGCATGATACCATCTCTTGGCAGGCCCAGATTCTACCATAGGTTGTAAAACAAACTCGAAATTAGATTGTATGAGAGAGAGAGAGAAAGAGAGAGAAAGAGAGAAAGAGAGAAAGAGAGAGAGAGAGAGAGAAAGGGAGAGAGACAGAGACAGAGACATACCCAGACTTGAGTTCGGTAGGCTTCAGCAGAAACTGGAGGGGTGAGTTCGGTAGCCTTTGCCAAAGTAGAGCAAATTGTTCAATGCACCTCTACCGAAGCAGAGTATGCAAGTCGGTGCATCCTTGCCGAAGTAGGGCACCACCTTTTGGTACACTCCAGCCGAAATTGGGTCTATACAGTTCGGTACCTCTCAGCCAAATTGTTAGGGTACATTTCTCTCACAAGTGTGGTAGTAATTAGATCCAAGAATTTGGTAAACTTCCACTCTCTATACTGCTACTTCAAGAGCAATTTAGATATTGAAGGACGAGAAAGATTTTCTTCCAGTCGAAATTCGATCGAATATAAACTTCAGAATTGTACCTATTCATAGACGTAAAAAAGTTTCAATCATGTTTTGCTTCGGGTAAGAATTCATCTTTGCATAATTTGAAATGATCCATAGTGAGTCAAAGAGCCATGAAGTCCTCGGCAGTGAGGTGCTTCCATTTGATATGCTTCAAGCATAAGTCTTCGAATGAAGATCATGGCGGAGGCTTATTCAACTCTTCCAAACCATAACTAGCTACAATGATTTCGCAACGAGTCATAGTCAAGTGGGGTGTCACATCTTGTATCTACATAAAGTAGTTTCTTGTTCGAAACTTCTAAATCAGTGAAATCGAAATTGTTACAGTTTGACATTACGCTAAATGGAGGAAACAAGAAAATGATTGGTGCTTTAGGAAATAAAATTTCCATAAACATCAAAGTTAGAACATTCAAGGTCTAAAACATGGTTTGGTTTAAACGGATTTAAGCATGGAGAACTTCAGGTCTCAACATGAGTGTTACGCGTTAATAAACTTCAGGTTTCTATGGCACTTTTTCGGAAGCATGAACTTCAAGTTCATAATACCTGCAAACAAATGCAATATATACAAGACAAAAATATGTAACAAATAAATGCATGTGTAGGTCATCAAGGCTTATGATATTGGTTTAATTAATTATTGGTCTTTGGGCCAATGAGAGGAATTAGGAGGGAAATATAAACCCAATAAAGCCTAAAAACATTTAGGCTATTAAAATTGGTGGCCTAAAATGGACCAAAGGCCATGGCTTTTTTTTTTTTTGTAATTTTGTAAAAAAATAGAATCGTGAAAGTTAGGAGGTCCAAACCAAAAAAGTAAGGTGGGAAAGGCCATCCCATATGCACAGATATCGGCTACAGACGCAGGCCCAGATGGCAAGGTCCAAATAGGGTGCTATCTTGTGTATCATGGACACGGATGCACCAACACAGAGGCTGGGATCCAGTGTGTTGCGGTGCAAGGAATCCTTAACAGCCACGCGGGCTGGGTTCCCCCTGCGGCGTGGACATGGGAACACTAGAGCCCAATTGGGATGGTGTCGTGTGGGTTGAGCGAAGGGTAGTGGTTAGTAAGTGCAAGCCCTACTACAGGGCGAGGTGATCCAGGCCCAAAGTGCCGTAAGTTTGGTCCAAACAAAAATCTCAGCCATGCTGGGGGGGTTCACCGGGGAAGAAAATTGGAGTCAGCGTTTCTGGCGATGAAGTCTTGGTCGGGAAACCTCGGGAGTAAGGTGCGATGCATGGTGGTTCATTGAAGAACCGGTCTCAACGACGGAGGAGAATCCTCGACGTCGAGAAAAGGTAGAACCGAGATGATTCGATTTAGGAAATTTTTTTATTTTGATGAATTTCAACGGGAAATTCAAGGGACGTCATTTAAGACGACATTGCAAACCCCAAAAGGGACACAACTACAGGTCGTGATGTCCAGAAAAAAGAACGGCAAAGTTGTGGGTTCGGCTTCTGGCGAGGCTAGGTTTTCTGGGTTGGGGATGACGCCAAATGTCGCCATTTTCTTGAGTTCTCAGCACAACAGAGCTGTGCTCCAATGCATTGCAGCTCCATGTCTTGCATAGTGGCGTGGCTCAAAGCCTGTAGTTCGCTGGTTGGGGTCTCGAAACCCTAATTTTTTTTCAAAGTTTATTCAATTCAATTATACGCATATATAGTTTAATGCTAATATATATATAATTTTATGCAATATCAATTCACATAATTTAAAATTATGAGTATAATGCATAACAATTTATGTAGAATCTAAAATTCGAAAAATGTAAAGTTAGGGCATGCATTATGGTGAACGTTCATGCTATCAGGGCTGCGAAAATATCGAGATAAAAACCGTTGTTTTGGAAGAACCTGATTGCATGATGATATTGGTGAACTGGTTTGATGCAGAAAATTCTTTCTTCAATTTCGGCTTTCCATCTTCAAAGCTTGTATCACGTTCTACACAAGGAAAATAAATTGAATCAATAAAAGCATATGAATTCAATAAAATCAAAATTTAATCAATTAAAAATAATTGAAATGTAATACTCCCCTGATTGAAGACAAATAAATTTTCTTTAGTAAAGCGTGAAGAGCGTGCTGATAACGTGTTGTGACCTATATTTAACTGAGGGGTATGGCATGGAGAGATAGAGGGTGAAGAATAGACTTGAGGAATTGTGTGTTAATTTCTCAGTCCTCGTGCCTTTATTTATAGTAATAAGGAAAAGATAAACTTGCTCTCCAAGTAATACAAAATCTATTAGGAAAGATCTTCTATATCGCAAAGTATTCCTAATCTATCTCTACTTCGGATTTACTCAATAACATGTATTAGAACATATGTCACAACACCTCAATTATTTTTGTTCGCTTAACTTTTATTTATTTTTTTAATAAATAATATGTCTATTGGTTATCGTATATATTTTTTTATAATGAATATTGTAACCTAAAATTGTTCAAATTTCAAAAAAGTATGAAAATTCATGTATTCTACATACTCCCAACATCTTCATGCACGCACAAAACACATGAAACACACACCAAACTTAGAGTTTGTGGCGCCTTGAAAAATTTAGAAGTGGGATGATAAACTTTGGAATATTCGTAAGAAGATTTGTGACGATGTTTGAACAATTAGATGGGTCTAAGACCTGTAACCGGGTCAGTCTTCTGGTGGAGTATATTGCCAGCAAGTCTTCGTACAATACAAAACGAATCCATTACTAGGGCACCACCAAAAATGTAACAGCCCGTCCCTAAAAATTATGATTTTTATAATTTTAATAAGTGAGTTTACAAAATGCCCTTCGAGGTAAAGTGTTGACTTTTGTTGATTGTCGTGTCGTGTCATGTAAGGTTCATTTTCTTGGTGTATTCTCGTAGTACTCGTTGCTATGAACGCATGGGCGCAAACGGAACACAATTTGGAGTTATAACGAAGGAGATATTAACGTTTAAAGTCGAGGGCAAAATTGTAAATTTCTATTTTCTAGAAAACTCCAAATTTCTGAAGTTTAATCTAGTCATGCCACGTGTGTGGCTGTGATTGAAGCAAGGAACGATGGGCGGTGTGGATGGGAAATAAAGGAGGAACAGGGGAGAGAAGTGGAGGAATGAAGAGAGGAGAGAGAAAGGAACAGACCAACCAGAGAAGAGGGAAATGAGGGAAGGGAGGGAAAGGAGGGAGGAGAAAAAGGAGGGGAACGGGCCGGGTTTCCCCTTGACCCGCGCGATGACCCGGTTCCCTTAGTGTTTTCCGACGGTTTTCCGTCCAAATTTCTGGCTTTCTTCAACCTTCCATCACCACCAAACCTCATCACAACATCCTAGTGATGAACAAATTATATTTCTTGCAAGTGCACGAATCGATATGATAGTATAGCAAGCAAATACGAGTGTCGTACCCACATGGATTTGCAAAATCACCTAACTGAATCCAATTTTGTAGTACCCACTAGAATTAAAATAACGAAAACAACTAAACTATGAAATTCAAATAATTAACCAAAGAGAAGTTGATCAAGTAATCTTAAGTGCAGTAAATTAAAGAGAATTTATGTAAATAATTTCTGAAAACAATGGTTGAAATACTAGGTATTCGACTTCACCATATCAATCCAATTCTATGTCATTAGATAACTTAGTAAGGACAATTCAATTCAGGTTATAGGGTTCATTCTCTCTTTATTATGATTATCCGTTAGGCGTCCAGGTGTAACCACGTATTCTTAATCATCAACTTAACCATGGCGTCTAGTCTAAGTCAATAATCAAAAATCCATTAAGTGCAAGAAGAACAAAGAAAACCAAAAAGTGTCTTAGCATGGCGTCTGCATCAACAACAATTCATTCATCCAAGAGAGCTATCTCAAGGCTAAGCATATGGCGTCTACTATAACCTTGTCTCATACATCTAAAAATTCATATTAAAGGTAGCTAATCAATAACATGAACATAAAGAATGATATAAGCACAATGAATGAAACTAGAAACCTTGAACTGATAAAAGAATGAAGTTAACTAAGACATAGAATTATCATGAAGGTTACATCGGATCCCTAACACAGAATTAGTTCATCACGACCATCAAATTATAATAAGACATAATTATCACAATCATGATCACGTCTTCCTTAGGTCAATCCTCTGTGATGAAGTGCGACTCCCCTATTTTCCTCTCTGCTTTTTTTCACGTCCCCCCTTCTTAAATAAACATCTAAGGAATATATAGGTAGGTTTTGTTAGGCTTGCTTTGCCGCAATTGTTGAATCCCAGCCCAAAAAGGAATCCCAACATCATCAGACTTCGGTGTCCTGATCCAAACTGGACTCCACTTCAGCATAGAATTCCTGAACTGACCTTCTTGTACTAAAACATGTATAACTTATTCTAGAAGCATCCAAATCATGATTTGTAACATTTGACCGAAACTAGACATCTAGAGCTTTCCATGCATATGTGACACAACACTTAGTTCGTCCTGATGAATGTTTGACATCCCAACGAAAATGACAGTTCTGCGCAGCACCTTCCAACTCTAGTTATAATTTTCACACAGCATCCATTAAGTTGTGGATTGAACAATTTAACATTTGATGATTGTTGGAATGCTTCTTCACTTCAATTCTTCTCAGTTTTGATCCCTTTTAGTCTTGAAATCACCAAAAGACTCCAAAGTCTTCTCTACGGCCCATTATCTACAAAATATGCACTAAACACATCAAACAACCAATTTCACAAGAAAACATAGCGTAAAACTTAGGAAATATGGGCAATATAAATGTATAAATATTGTGTTATCACCTAGCACCTAATTCTAACCAAAACCCGACGAGATTTGCTTTGATTGTGCGGGGAAAACCACCCACGGGTCTGAGGGTTTCTCAGTGTTGATCCTCAAATTGTGAAACGTTTTCTTTGAATTACCACTACCACTAGACTTCCCTTGAGGCCAGGTACAAAGCCCAATTAACATTGGGGGCGTCGGAGTTGTTTTGGAGGTCGAATCAAACACACCCTTTATAGGGTTTCTGGCGGATTTTCGTGAAATTAGGGCTTTTTCCCGGAAAAATTAGCCTTAGTCTTAGGTATGAAAGTTGCTCTACTCACTGAGATCTTCATTTCTATGAAATTTGGTAATTTTTAGAAATAGTTGAATTTTCCGGCACGTCGGGGTGGCCGATCGCCACCTGCGGTGGCACGTGGGCCGAGGTATCCCTTGACCTTCCTAGGTTAAGTTTGAATACCTTGATACCATTTGTGAGGTCTGATTAACGAATTTCCGTCATTTGAACCTAGTTTCATTAAGGAATGCCACCCGATTATTATAGTAGTTGACGATCCGACCGTTGGATCGTCACTAAACTTTGATACGTTGTAGTACATAATATTTGAGGATTTTAGAAATTTACGGATCGAGAATCCGACGTACGGATCTTCTCGAATAAGATTTGTAAGTTAAGTGTTCTATTGACAAGAATTCTGAAATATGGTTTGGTAATTGTTCTAGGCGCCGATTGTTCGTGACGCCTCGAAGTTGTGCTAGGGAATTGTAGCGTGGACTCTAGGTGAGTGGGCTTTTGGTTTTCAGTATATATATATGCTTGGTATTTTTCCCTGAAAACTTATTTAAATGGTTGTATGCTTTGAAATGCCATGCCAAATGTTTTCTATTTAGAATTTGCATTTAGTAGTTGCTTATGTTATTGTTGACGCTGTGGACGCTCAGGTAAGTTCTAGGTGAGTTTATAGAATGTGGATGTGAGTTGTATGGTTATGATTACCTTTGATGCATTTAGAGCTCATAAACCTGCACCCCGGTGTTAGTGCTTCCGCCCGTGGCCAGGGCATAATCCTTCACGTGATGTTCACCTCCCGCACCACATGCTCACCTTGGATCCAAGTTTGGTCCACAGTCCTGTCGTACAGACCACTATAGGTCGTTCCGACTCGTAGGTGACCCGCGATTATTCGCACAGTCTTCACGTGATCGTAGCACTTGAGCGTACTTATTACACCTAGTCCTGTCGTACATACCACATTAGGTGGTTCCAACTCGTGTACAGGCATACTTGATGAGCTATAGGTTCAGCCGTACAGGCCACAATAGGTGGATTCGGCTGACATTTCACTTTCATTAATTTACTTCACCTGGTTTACTTATTCATTATGCTGAGATATTTGACATGGCATACATGTGGATTTTGGTATTTCGAGTATGGTTTTGATATACTTATGTATTATTATTTTCTGGGAAATTATACGGGTTTTACGGTGAGGGGTTATTATTTTTAGAAAGAGAAATAGTTTTGAAAAACTTTGTTTTTACCCACTCACATTTTCTGTTTTGCGCCCCTCCAGGTTCTAGTAGCAAAGTTTTTGTATTGACGAGGATTTGTGGCATATCCCGGTACTGGTGGCTTCCTATGATGGTATAATCCTTATCTTACCTTACTGTACTTTACTTATGCTCTGACATCACGTGTGAAATGGGTCCATACCCGCTAACCGCGCACTTGTGTACTTAGGCACTTTTAGGATTAAATTTATTCACATTTTCCACATCATCACACTTTATGGCTTCGTCACCTTCCGGGTGTTGGCCAGCACAGCTCGATTCGGAGTCCTAGTGGACTTTCTGGGTCGGGGTGTGTCAAAACACCAACAGAAATGAAAAGAAATATGAAATCTTGTAGGTTTGAGAAGAAAAAAAATCAAACTAAACACAATAATTTTGCTGATTTTGAAGACTATTAAAACCTATGAAGAAATTGATGAAAAGCATACCGATTGAAGAGAAAATTGTTAAAATCTATAAGGAATTGAAGAAGAGTGAGATGTTGCCATTTGGATTGATTTTTTTTCTTCTTCTAAAAAGGTGATCAGCTGGTGGTTTCACAACGTCAGCCACTCTTGCGGAGGCTGAAAACTCACAGAGGCATTTCAGCATCTCCTTGCCACCATCATGCGATTCACCAGCATGAGAGGTTGTTGTTTGGATTGATGGCAGATGAGGTAAAATGATCAAACTTCGAACCCCATTGCATAGCTTACATGGCAGGTGTTTTATTATGAGTGTTGCTAAACCCATCTCACTATCTTATTTCTCCACCCACTTTATATTTTTACCTAATAGAAAAAGTTGGAAGAAGAAAAACACTCTTTTCTCGCCCACCATTATTCCTAATACCCTACTCCGCTCATGTGATATCACATGGCATCGAGAACAAGTTTGAACCCCGCTGCTAGGAATAGATTGTCCTCCTTCTTGTAGGCTGATTTAGTTTTATGCCGGCGACCGTTCATGGCTTAATTTGCTAGAGCGTGTACAACTTGGCATTTCCATGTGATTTGAAAAAAGAGTACAACTTGGCATTTCTATGTGATTTGAGAAAAGTGTATTTTAGGAATAATGGTGAGGCAAGTTTGGAAACCCCAGCTCCTCTGTAGTGCCGCACCAACTTCCAACGCCCCATCCGGGTCCCAACCATCGCAACACCACCATGCTAGCAAAATGGGAAATGAGAGAGAAGGGATTGGAAGGAGAGAGAATTTAAAGCCATCTATCTTATGAAGCAAATGGACGATGATGGAAGCAAATCCTATAGCGGAACCTGCTGCGTTGACTTGATTTTGAGAAGATGTGCGACTCACTCGAGGCTTAAAACCATTATCAAAGATATTCGGTTGCTGCCTCCAAATTTTGAGGCAATTTCTTGGAGGCATGTCTATACAGAGTCAAGCTTATTTGATCTAATTGGCTCTAGTTGTATTAGGGTTTAGGGGCTTCCCTCTATGTTGTTTGTTTATTAAAAAAACAAATGCCAGAGAGGGACTAATAAGAAGCTGCATTATTTTGGAACACGTGAGCAAGGTGGGAGTGTGTCCCTCCCTATCCACGAGACTCATTCACCAGATATTCTGCGCTGTTCTCCGTAGCTTCATGTGCGCATTCCAGACGCCAGACAATAATCCATTGGCTGCCCGAGATCAGAACCCAGCTGGACCAATCACAGTTTCACTCGTGGCATTCTAAATGGCCAAATCAAATTTCCCCCGTGTCGTGGCAGGACACTGAAATTGTAGCTAGTGTCTAAAATATTGATTAGAAATATCAATACGTAAATTTGTAAAAATATTGACAAATATATTAAATATCGATATCGACATCAGTTGCTTTCGATAGAAACGAAGAAATTTTATGTCAAACTTGGTTTGAACGAAATATAAGAGTTTCTCCGATATTTAACAGATATGTCAAAAATAGTGACTATATCTATCAATTTTAGCTTAAACTTAAAGTTTATCCAATATGAGATAAAATTCAGACTTTATTCCATTTCTCTATTTTTTTTTTTTGAATATTTCCATAAATATATTGACCGTATCAAAGAAATTTTGAAACACAAAGTGTAGCCCAGCATCGGAAATGCTGCGCTCCGTTGGAAGGAACATAGACCTGGCATTCGTGTCGTGTTTTTCGTGTTCGTGTCGTTTTCGTGTCATACCCGATATCTTAACAGGTCGTGTCGTGTAACACCCGTTAAAATAAATGGGTAAAATGACCCGACCCGAAATCGACCCGATAATATTAACAGGTAATATGACCCGACCCGTTACCCGTTAAGGAAAATATATTTTAAACCAATAAATAATCAAATGAAAAACATAATACTAAATAAGTATATACATTCCATATTATCACATTCAAAACATAAAAACGCAATTTTGTTTTAAGTATATTTTCGCTTACCTAAAGTCTTTAATAGTTTTTTAATTAATGTAGAAGTGTAAAAAAATATAGAAAAAATATATAAACACTCGTAATGACAAGCTTTTTTCAACGATCCAACCGTCAAACATATTTGTACACATTCCAAGATTGCATACGTAAAAAATTGTAAAAAAACAAACATTCAGAGATTACGTAACGGAACAAAAGTTATCGACGGTTATAAACGAAAAATCACAATTTAACGGTTATGTTAGCTCCGATTTTGATGATTTTTTACAGATACACTCCTCGACCCTATAAGAATGTAATGAATAAATTTGATCTTTAATTTAACGTATTTACACTAGTAGATACCACAAAAACTTATTTTATACTTAATAGAAGTATAATATTAACTCTAAGTGTTTGTTTAATCTACTGTTTTGACGCAATATGCATTCTACGAAACTTTTTTCAACGATCCAACCGTCAAACTTATTTGTACACATTATGAGATCGCATACATAAAAAATCGTAAAAAACAAACATTCAGAGATTACGTAACGGAACAAAAGTTTTCGACGGTTATAAACGAAAAATCACAATTTAACGGTTATTGTAGCTCCGATTTTGATGATGTTTTACAGATACACTCCTCGACCTTATAAGAATGTAATGAATAAATTTGATCTTTAATTTAAAGTATTTACACTAATGGATACCACAAAATCTTTCTTTATATTTAGTAGAAGTATAATATTAACTTTAAGTGTTTGTTTAATCTACTATTTTGACGTAATATGCATTCTACGAAACTTTTTTTAACGATTCAACCGTCAAACTTATTTGTACACATTCCAAGATTGCATACGTAAAAAATCGTAAAAAACAAACATTCAGAGATTACGTAACGGAACAAAAGTTATCGACGGTTATAAACGAAAAATCACAATTTAACGGTTATTTTAGCTCCGATTTTGATGATTTTTTACAGATACACTCATCGACCCTATAAGAATGTAATGAATAAATTTGATCTTTAATTTAAAGTATTTACACTAGTGGATACCGCAAAAAGTTATTTTATACTTAATAGAAGTATAATATTAACTCTAAGTGTTTGTTTAATCTACCGTTTTGATGCAATATGCATTCTACGAAACTTTTTTCAACGATCCAACCATCAAACTTATTTGTACACATTCCGAGATTGCAAACGTAAAAAATCGTAAAAAACAAATATTCAGAGATTACGTAACGGAATAAAAGTTTTCGACGGTTATAAACGAAAAATCACAATTTAACGGTTATTTTAGCTCCGATTTTGATGATTTTGTACATATACACTCCTCGACCCTATAAGAATGTAATGAATAAATTTGATCTTTAATTTAAAGTATTTACTTTTTTTATATATGAGTGATTGTATATATATTTTTTTTACATTTTTTACACTTCTACAATAATTATTATTAATTTTGCCCTCAAATAAAAAACATTATTCATGAGGGTTTGAAGGATTTTAAAAATCTAAACGATAATATAAGTGTAGCAATTATCTATTCGTGGAGGAATAATGATAAATCACGAGTGTTTATATATTCTTTCACATTTTTCATACTTGTATATATGTCTTCTTAGTTCTTGCATATACAAATACTATACTAGTATATTTTAATTTTGGATAAGAATATGTTATGTAAAATTTATCCTAGTAATGATAATAAGGAACTCTCATAATAAAAATAAATAATGACTAAAACTTTTTTTTATTTTTTTATAATTTATATAGAACAATAATACAAAACTATATATTTAATATAGAATATATTGTATATATTAATATGACTATTGTATTTTATAATAAATCTTTTAGTAATTAAACTTTAAAATTATTAAAATAATTTTTTTCTTAACGGGTCGAAACGGGTTACCCACGTGTTACCCGCGTGTATACCTGTTAAGAACCCGTTATTAACGGGTTCTTAACGGGTTACCCGATAGTGACCCGATAAGTTATCGTGTTGACCCGAAACCCGTTATTTTCGTGTCGTTTTCGTGTCGTGTCAAAAACTGCCAGGTCTAAAGGAACACCACCTGGCGCACGTTAGACAAAGCACATGGTCCCGAAAACCAAAGAAAGGGGAAATTTTTCAGTGTGACCGGTATACAGGCCACATGTTACTATACAAATAGTGCGATATATGCAAAAGTTAATAACTTAAAAAGTAAAATCTTCCACTATTTTTATAAAAACACGTGATGTACCATCCGTGCTCCCGTCAGAATGAAAAATTTCTCCAAAGAAAGGAGCAAGCTGCCACACTGGTCCCCGGTGTACGTTACTGCGCTCTGTTAGTGTTGTGCGCCTCTGCATTTGGCAATTGCATGTGCATGTTACGTATAATACACTAATCATTGATCGAGTTGAATCAAATTTGTCAACTCCCAGCCTCCATGGAAGTCTGTGCCTGGCTTTCAATCATGCAAAAATACTATTTTTACCACTTAATTGTACCATTATTTGTACCATCTTTCTAATAGAGATAGAATCCACATGCGTTGGTAGCCTTACCTCTATTAAAAAGATGATACAAATGACACTACAACTTAGTAGTAAATGTAGCATTACTCTCTATTTTTTGTGGTCTGATGTTCGTAGCAAAAGTTTAGGGTGATTTATTTCGAGAGAAATATTAAGAGTACTCTCTTAAATGTGAGACTTTACACGAACTCTTTGTCACTTCAATATTGCGTTAAAAACATGAGTGACGTAGAGTCTATAAAGAGTGTTAACTTTAAAAGAGTCCTTAGCATTTCTCTTGTTTGTGTTGACAAATTATTTTACATATTGGACCTTAATTCAAGAGAAAATTTTATGCTAAAAAATAAAATGACTACTGACTTGTGCCCAAGATGAAACTAGTTCATTAAATTAAACTAAATTTCTTTTACGTCAACATATTTCATTACTTTTTAACAGAATAGACTGAATCTCCATTGCTTTAAAGTTTTAAAATTTAAATATAACAGTTGAGTGAGCGGGTAAGCCACCAGCTGTGGCTAGCAGCTTTCTAACATGATAATTACCTCATATTGCCCGATGCAAACAATCGGGGAAGTGATTTTGAAACACTTTTTTTAACTTCGTACACACTCTTGTTTTAATTCTGATTATTGGTGCTATTTGATTTATTCAATCAGATAATTATAAATAAAATAAAAGTGTGAAAATCATTTTACATTCCACTGCTCTAATTAGACATAATTCATTTTCTTTCAGTTGCACATGCATCCAATTTTGATGGTTCTAGTATAAACTACTCAGATTTTTCTTTTGGTAATTAAAGAATTCAGATTTGGAAAAGTAAAATGAAAACTCATGTTACCAAAATTAGGTGAGAAATGTCGGTGAGCTCTCACATGTGACGTGAGAGCTACAAGTTTTTATATCGTTTTCTTCAGATGCCTTTTCAAAAAGAGAAATTGTATTGCAACTTAACAATTTTCTCTTCATGCCACTTAGTACTACAATCTAGTGGTATTCCTCTTTAATGGAAAATGAGAGATCTTAGATTCGATTCTCGCCAAAGGCGAATTTGAATCATATTATTGCTAGCCCATTGTGAGGCTAAGCCCACTTCTCCCCTTAGTGTAGATAATATCGATTGTTAAAAAAAACAATTTTCTCTTCTTATAAAAATGAAAAACGCCACTTAGTACTACGGTTTAGGGTATTTCTCTTCACTTGTAAGGGAAAGATCTTATGTTTGATTCTTGCCAAAGGCGAATTTGAACCGCATTATAGCTAACCCATTGTGAGGGTAAGCCCACCTCTCCCCCATAATGTAGATAATATCGCTTGTTAAAACAAAAATGATACTCCCAATATTTTGCTTAAATAGATGCGAAAAATTAATAATCGTAAGGCATAAATCGAATCAGAACATCGCCACACCCCTTTATACAATGAACACAACCTAGATAGTCACACAATTTTGCTCAATTTCATTGAGATCATCGTCACGGTCCACTTTTATTTTCTTTTTAGAAAATGCCAAGGAGATCGCATTTGTATCATGAGTCCTGCTCTCCTTAGGTCCTCATTTTGAGGACTTGTAAGGACCTGATGTATATTAGCCACAAGATCTTATTAGTTTAAATTTAAATGCTTAAAATATTTGACAACTTAATAAAAAAGAAAAAAAAGAGTTTTCTAATGGTTCATGAATTTTAAGTTGATTTTGCTTTATTAAGTTGTCAAATATTTTAAACATTTGGATCTAATCTATTATAATCATGAGGCTAATATGCATTTGGTCATGTCCTCAAAATAAGGACAGTTTTGTATCATCTTTCTAATAGAGACTACTTATTTATTTCGGTAAACCCTACTTCTAATTATTAAAATTTCTAATTTTGAAAGGTAATTGATAAAACTCGAACTACCTAGTAGTCCCAAATCCCTATTTTCTAGGAAAGAAAACAACATTAAGCAATATGTTTTTTTTTTTTCATTCAGCCCAATTTTACGACCTATTTTTCATTGCACATGAAATTATAAAATAAAATTGTAAATATGTGTAGTCTCACTCGTAAAAGGCACATGTCACATGTTGCGTATGTAAAAGAAGGGATTTTAAGATCTTTTTTTTTTCTTGACCAAATAAATATAAAATAAAAACTAAAAAAATCTATCTTTTTTTTTATTTTTTAACAAATATTATCTACAAGGGTGAGGGGTGGACTTATGGTTGGTTTGGTATTGCTGTGCTTTGAAAAAAAAACTGTTTCTGCTGTGCTGTGAGAATAAGTACCTGTGAAATAAAGCATCAGAGTGTTTGGTAAACTTTTTTGTAAAAGTGCTTTTGAAAAAAAAAAGCAGTATTATAGTGTTTGGTAAACTTTTATGTAAAATAGATGTGAAAAAAAACCTGTTTTTCAAAGCTGGGTTTTGCAGCTTTGTGTTTTTGGCTTTTTTCACCCAAAACTATGAAAAAAAGCTGAAGCTGAATGTTTACCAAATACAAAAAAACTCCCAGCTTTTTTTGATACCCATTTTTTTCAGAATCACCTCAGTACCAAACCAGGCCTTAGCCTCACAATGAATAAGCAATAATGTGGTTTACATTTACCTTTGACAGAAATCGAACCTAAAGTTTTCACTTACCAGTGGAGAGGAATACCGCTTGGTACCAAGTGACTTCAAAAAAAAAAAAAATCCAATTAAATACATAAATAGAGAAGAAAAATAGAAAAAAAAATGTTGAAGTTGGACAGCTACCTGTGTCGGCGTAGAAGGCGGCACACCCATTTCCCACAATCGTACTCTCACACAAGTCCCGCCCACTCTCTGAATCCGAAGGTAGAGAGAGAAAGTTAAGAGGAGAGGAAGTTAGAGAGAGAAAGCAAGAGATTGCTTTGCTTACTTAGAAAGTTGGCTACAGATTTCTTAACACCATGATTAGCTACTAACTATATTTAGATAATGCACACTTTTCAACTGAACCACCCCAACCCCACCCCTAAACGGCACCGCTTTTGAGCAATGAGTGGCGACCGGAGCAGCGGTTGGCGATCCATGGATTGAAATTCGAAATCCGCCATTGTTAGTTTTTGAGAAATGGCGTGAGCTTTGAAGTAAATGCTACAACTCAATCAGTCGTTGTATTCACAGGCATTGCCGTGATTTCGATATCTCAGTGGATCGAGGGAGCAAGCGATGGAGTCCAGGATGGATCAGTATGAGCTCATGGAGCAGATCGGCCGCGGAGCTTTCGGCGCTGCCATCCTCGTCCACCACAAGGCGGAGAAGAAGAAGTAGTTTATATACTCATATGTCAATGTGTGTGAATTTGTGTAATGTATGGATTCAGATTTGAGGCTCATTTGGTTTTGATGCATTTCTCAGATATGTGTTGAAGAAGATCCGCCTTGCACGGCAGACGGAGCGGTGCCGGCGATCCGCCCATCAAGAGGTAGGTTCAGTTCAATACTCCAGTTTTCCAATTTCCTTAGCATTACTTGCAATTTTGTTTATGTTTGTGTAATATTCGGTACAAATTTAGTTTTCTTATTTATGTTTGGGAATTTGGAATTCTAGATGGCTCTTATTGCCCGAATTCAACACCCGTTTATTGTCGAATTTAAGGAAGCCTGGGTCGAGAAGGTTAGACACATTTCTTTTTGAGTGAATCTGTGTTTGTGTGTGGGGATGCACATATCGAATTTGTAGTTTATTTTTTTCGTTTGTGTTTTTCCTAAATCGGAAGTGATGCATTCAAAATGTAGGGTTGCTATGTTTGCATTGTCACTGGATACTGTGAAGGTGGAGACATGTGAGTTGTCATAGTTTTACAAACTTCATTCATGGGTCTTAACTTGTATAATGTCATACTCCCTTAATATTCTTTAAACCATTGTTCCCATATCAGGGCCGAGATGATGAAGAAGTCCAATGGGGTGTTTTTTCCCGAGGAGGTTAGTATACTCATCTCTCTTTCCAAATCAGCAAGCCCGTACACACACATTTATTTTCCTTCCTGATGCTTATATTGAATGTCAGAATTCAATCTTATGGTCGGTTTGTGTTGGTGAATGTGGGAATTGCTCAGAAACTCTGCAGGTGGTTCACACAGCTACTATTGGCAGTTGAATACCTGCATTCCAATTATGTTCTACATCGTGACCTAAAAGTATGTTTGCCAATACTAGCACTTGTCAACTGAGTATGTAGTTTAAGGGTTTTTCAAGATTCATATGGTGTTCTCTTTTGGCAGTGTTCCAACATCTTTCTCACCAAGGATCAGGATATTCGTCTTGGTGAGTTCAAGATGGATTTGAAAATTGTTTTATGATATTTTTGGCTTTCATACTGGTTTTTCTGATGATAATGTGTTTGTCCCGACTTTGTTCATCCTTGTACGGTATGTATACAGGGGATTTTGGTCTTGCTAAAACTTTGAAGGCAGATGACTTGGCTTCTTCGGTATGTGCTACACATGGGAATTCCTTTTATCTCTGATTCTCTGTATGTTATTTGTTTATCTTAAAAAACTTTACTTTGCAGTTGGAATAACTCATAGCTCAAGATTTAGTTTCAGAGTTCGAATTAGATATGATTAATGTTGTTGTTGTTGCTTCCGAAGTTTGATATCTTTAATTGCTAGTAATACAGTGGTGCAATAAAGTTCTAGAGTTGATAATGACCCAGATATGTGTACAACCGAATAGTAATGTTATAACGGAAGTTGTCAAAACATTAGATCCTTATTCTAAGTTGGTGTGGCTTTGTATGAAGCTATTGTTCAACCTTTTTATTTACTAAAATTCCCCTTTGCTTGCTGCGGCTCAAGAATTTAGCATGAGAATAGATGAAATTTCTACATATTCTGCATAACTAGTCACAATTATTTCCATAATTCCATCACCATCTACCTAATTCTTTTATTTTTGTTGTATCAAATTTCTAGCTTATCCTTTTAAGATTTAAGAAAATGAATGCTTAGAAGTTTTACTGTTTCAATATACAGTAAACAGGTTCGTGGTGCTTATTCTTAATAGTTCAGTTACTTACCCCTGATGATGATAGGGACATTAGTGATATTTGTGGAACTAACTGTTTCCCTGTACTTCTGTGTAGGTGGTTGGGACCCCGAATTACATGTGTCCTGAACTGCTTGCGGACATTCCTTATGGCTTCAAATCTGATATTTGGTCCCTAGGTATGTCGTCTTATAAGTCACACATATTAGATATTTATTTCTTTACACTTCTCTGATTTGTATCTTTATTTAACCCGTGGTTGAAAATTGTTGATTGTTTGGCCAGGGTGTTGCATATACGAGATGGCTGCTCATCGACCTGCTTTTAAAGCTTTTGTAAGATTTCTTACAAAATCTTAATGATTGTTTAAGTTCCATATCTTTTTGTATGAATTCCAATTTACCCGACAATCAGTTAACATTTTTCTTTTATCCCAGAAGAGTAAATAGCATCTATAAACTCTAATTTATTTTGCAATAAGTAGATAGAAAAAAAAAACAAGAAGAAATTCGTAGTGTTTTTTCCTTTTCGAATATGAGTTTATAGGAATCCTTATCATGTCCCCGTAATGGAGTGTATCTGTGTGTAATTAGCAATGATTTTTCATCTGTCTTTGAAGTGGCCAACAATGTACCATGTCTCTTGAACCTCCGTCACCCCAAGTCAATGAAAGAACTTATCAATAGAGTAATTTTTGTCATTTACAGAGTCCAATAGTGTAAACTGTAAATTGCTGGGTGTAATGGATAATGACTTTCTTCAACTAGTCAACTTTTTTCGGTCATAAGGGAGGCCGGAGAAGGGGGAATTGGGTGTGAGGGTAAATGCTGTCTACTATACGAGATACAAACCCTGACTCTTTGACTAGTAGACTTAATGCTGTTGTGACCCATCCAAATATTTTGACCAGTTAATCTAATTTAATGTTTGCATTATACATCATGTTTCAGGATATGGCAGGATTGATAAGCAAGATTAATCGTTCCTCTATAGGTCCTCTGCCTTCCTGTTATTCGCCATCCTTGTAAGTTTCTTCTGCTATTCAGAGTCTCATTTTCTTCACACAGGCACCGCAGTAACATGCTATTGTGCTGCATTACTGTGCCTTATGCCCCCCGTATCATGAATACGCATACGATATTATATATATATATATATATCAACATGGTACTACGTGCAGACACAAACATAAACTTATAAATCTATGCATATTTGAGTATTAAATGTTTTTCCTGCTGACACAGAGTGGAGAAACACAAGTTTCCACTTTTTTCTATTCTTTCCAATAATGGCTTTATTGCTGATTTGCTGTTGAAAACTGGATGCTCTATAGCATTATAATCAATCTATTTGAAACTATGCGTGCAGGAAAACACTAATCAAAGGCATGCTGAGAAAGAACCCTGAGCATCGGCCAAGTGTAAGCCTTCTCTCTACAATGCTCTTTGTCAAATCGACAATTTTGAGTACAAGAACTGCATACTAATAATCACTACTGTATATTTTGTCAGGCATCTGAAATTTTGAGGCACCCGTATCTGCAACCTTATGTTGATCAGTATCGTCCATCATTTACCACTCGAACAGTCTTCTCCCCAGAGAAGCGTGTATTTGTAGGTCATGAATCTCGGAGAAACATGGCAGAAAGCCAAAACAGTAATGGGTCAAGCAGTGATAAAGATGGTTTGCCTTCAATTGAGAAAAACATTCCAGAAATGGACACACACTGTGATAATAAAGCTACTGAGACAGATTTAATTTCTCTTGAGGATGAAGATGGCTTTGATCAGCTCCTGCCTACTGAAGAACATGACCGAAATGTGTGCACTTCAAAAGTGGAAGAACAGTTGATGAAACCACCTCATTCTGAATCTAATGTTGAATCGCGGCAACCAAAGACCATTAGGAATATAATGCTGGCTTTGAGAGAAGGAAAAACTAGGGAACATAGCTCACCAATGAGAAGTAATCGGTCTAAGGTTTGTCTGCCGCAAAGAACTAACGTAGAAACAGTGTCTAGAATACCCAAGCCGAGTGATGTCTCTCCTGTTATCAAGCCCAGTCCCGATGCACCAACTGTTGCATCTTCAAAGGCAACCCTCGATCCTGCAAAACGGACACAGGGATCCCATCCTTTAAAGCATCAGGTAATCAGTAGTTATGATTTAATGCTTTTTTGTTTGATGGGGCCTCGGTGTCCCCCTTCCTAGGGGCTTATTTAATAATTATTATGTACTATATGTATTAAACTGATATTGATGTAATCTAGTTTCTTGTTTGCAGTTGCCTGTAATTGAATACTCACCGAAATCTAAACCCAGACATGATGGTACTCCCCCTGTTCCTATAAAACAAGTTGAAGATGGACTTCCAAAGCCTAGGCAAAGAACCCCTCCTACACTGGCTAGACGTCCTTCATTTCCTGCGCGGATGAAGCAAGTTGGGGTTGATGTTCCGAATGCGGTGAACTATGTTGCAAGGATAAGTCCAAGGGAGATAAACCAGGAGCCTGAAAAGAATCCCCCTCAAGTGCCCAATGGTTGCCTAACAAACTCTCCTAGAGAAGTCCAGCAAGAGCCTCAAAGATATCAAGAAACTAGTTCAAAAGGATTGCAAACGGACAGCAGCAATTCTGTCTCCTCTTCTGCGTCAATTCAAGGATTTGAGATTTGTGATGATGCAACAACTGCTTTTATTGACATGAGAGTGCAGGTGCTTCCTGATTATGGGAGCGTCACCCACACTGAGACTACAGAGTCTCAACCGAGCTGTTCACCCGCTTCTCATTTTCATTCAGTGATATCTGAAACTGCTGAAAAAGATGGGAATGATAATAAGTCTGAATGCTTAATTGAAACCTCTGAGGCTATTCTAGATCTTCAGAATACAGCTGCTGGTGACCAACAAATGAGTTTAACTGCCACTCTCGATCTCCCTGATCCGGTTTCTGAAGAAAGATTCATTTGTAATGATCATACCCCTGTAAGTATGCCCAGTTGTACGCCTGATACAGTGGATCAACCAAAACATACATCTACATCTAGTCGTCACGACAAGTTCACTGTAAGGGAACATCAATCCCCAGTAGCGGACACTACCCTTTCTGTTGCCCCTCCCATTTCATCAAGCCAAAATTTATTTCAACCAGATCGGGGAACGGGTTTGCAAAATCAGTTAATGGAAAAGTCGGCTGCAGCTAATCTTGCCCCTGCTTTTGATGACATCATACATGTGATTAGGCATAGTAGTTTTCGTGTTGGGAGTGATCAACCAGTAATGGAATCCGTGGAGATGGGGGTTCAGAATGTGGATGTTGGTAAGCTGATAAATGTGGTAAGGGATGAATTGGAGATGCGAAATGCTACTGGCCTTGTTGCTCAGAAATCAACAAACTGCGCTGAGACAGTGAGCCCGGAATCAAATAACTCTGATCTCTCTAATGTCAAAGAACCCGAGATAAGAAACCCCATTCCTTCAGCAAAAATATCCGAATCCTCTGAGCCTACAAAGTCCAGTCCTCCGGCGGAAGAGGAAATACCAGAGAAGGAAATCATGGATGTCAAGTCTTTTAGGCAGAGGGCAGAAGCACTAGAAGGACTACTAGAATTGTCTGCAGATTTGCTGCAGAATAACAGATTGGAGGAACTCTCAGTTGTTTTGAGGCCTTTTGGGAAAGATAAAGTCTCCCCAAGAGAGACGGCTATCTGGTTAGCAAAGAGTCTGAAAGGAATGAGGATTGAGGATGGCGGGCGGAGTTCATGAACATTCTCCACTGTAAGCATTCTCAGTTTTTTGTCATGCCTTCTCAGAAAATTCAAATCCAATTTGAATTACGAAGACAACGACCAGGTCTCGATTTTTCGCTCTTTTTTTCTTCCTTTTCCTTGATTTTGTAATTCTTTGCATGAATTTGGTTGTACATAGCGACCATACGAACTCTAACATTGTCTACTCGCCAAATGTATGATACGGTGTAGCTTGCAGTCAATGTTATTAGGCTTTTTAGCCAAAATAATTTGCATTACACATCATTTTGGTTTCTGAGATTTGAAATCAATAGAAGTGGTCCTTGAAATTGCCCATCATAAATCATTTTGGCAATTCCGTGCAAAATTATGTTAAATAAGAATCAAAATAACAGATTTTCCCTCAATTTAATAAACAATAAGCCAAAATGATTTGACAAAAATTAAGGGTATTTTGGTCATTCTATTCTTATTTAATGGTGATTTTTCAATGAAACACCAAAATGAGTGATGGTTGACAAACTCAGAAACCAATTCTATTGATTTCAAATCTAAAAGACCAAAGTGAAGAATTATGCAAATCTCAGGAATCATTTTGGTTAAAAAGTCATGTTATTATTGTGTTACACATAGTATTTGGTGAACTTGTTGATCAGGTTCTAGTTCTTCTTTGTCGAAATACTTATTTTAGTACATGGAGAGAGACGAAAACACTTATGACTGTTCTTTGGCTAAGATTCGATTAGTGTTGGTTTAGGCTTCTACATTCCAGTACTTTTTCGTTAATATTATTTTGAAGCACTTCTCAATACTTGTACAAGAAGCACTTGGATTTTTAATTAGCAGTTTGATGTGTGCTTCTTAGAAAATCACTTGTTGAAAAGCTGTATGAGCAGAAATGCTTTCTATAAAAACAAATACAAATAAATAAAGAGAATTTTAATGAAAATGATCAAAACATTAAAATAAAAGAAGCTTTAATGAAAGAGAAAGACTTGGCTCCTCAACCCTTTAGGAGATCCTTAAAATACTTTGTGGCATATTCATAAAATTTCGTGCTAATGACTGGAACTGTTAATATTGTAAATCGCTTTGTAAAAATCATTTATATAAAAAATCTATTAAAATTAAGATAGTTTAGTCATCGAATGGTATAAAAACATATGGACAAATTTATAGTAAAATCATTATGAACTGTCTATCTATTTACTAAAACTGATTGGCCAAACGATCTTAGTTTTAATTGATTTTTTGAAATATGATCTTTGCACAATCATTTATAATATGAACAATTTGAATCATAGGCACGGAGTATTGTCAATAGGCCGTGTTGGAACCAAATTCACGCATTGCTGCAAACGTTGGAGTTATGCAAGTTCGACTACCTGTAAGAAAACAAATAACTGTGAATTATCCTAAGGTACTGGTGTGGTACTGCCAAAGGCTTTTCGACGGTCAAGTTAGTAAGCAATTTTGAGACTCAAGCAGTGGCCAAAAGAATAGGCAAAAACTAAATACGAGTTAGTTGTGTTACCAGAGTTATGCGTTGGATGAGGGTATTTATATTAGTCGGGGACCTTTTAAGATATGGAATCTGTATTAAATCGGCAAAGTCCCAGAGCATAGCTAGAATTAAATATTGTTTCTTCTTAGGACTGTGGTTACTTGTGGCGTATGCCAAACCCTATATTGTAGGAATATCCAAGATTATAGGAAACTCATCTCATCCCCAATCGGATTATGTTTCTGTATCTTACGGAACAAGAATGGTCAATCTTAGCGAAGTCGGCAGACTTACCTTTTAGGAGTACAACACGATGTGGTTGTATAGTTGTTTTGTTTGAGCAGCTCAATCCGATTGAACCTGTTGAATCATGACTAGACTTCTGAGGTACGCATATTTTGATCTGCCTTACTCCGGTTTTAGAAAATTATGGTCTCACAGTTGCCCCTAGCTATGTATCTGAAAGACCGTTCTACTTGAGGATGGGTAGTTATAAAAATACCATGCATTTCGGAGTAAACAGGAATAGTTACCATTTGATATTCTTTTGACATGTGGAGATCCAGTCTCGCTACTGTTGGGAGGTAGTAGAGACGTTCCAGAATCGGGTGTGCGATCTCGAGAGTTGTGCCATGGAAACAAAATTTGAAAGATATTACTTCACGTGTATGCGAAAAATAAGAAGCTACTTTTTTTTGGTTATCGAGTGATTTTGGCCGTCGGATGCACAGATCTTGAAGCGAGATGTTCGGGATTCAACAGTGAGACGATTCTAAAAGATCCTCTATAATTATCTCGAATTCACTCTTCATTTCTCACTCTTCCGAACTCTCCTAAGCGTAAAATACTTTTTAAAATTTCCAACCGTTACCTGTCTTCAATTTTTAGACTTTCGTTTTCAATTCTCCGATCGAAGAAATGGCATGATCAAATGCACAACTAGTTCTAGCCACCAACAATAACATCCATTTCAAATCTCCGATGATCAGGGTGTGCAGTCAAGAAGATTGCGACACGTTCATCCATCAATGTAAGGATTTGTTGAATGGATGCAAAATCCGGTGGGAGGCCGGTGAGAATATTCTACCAACATTGCCTTATTCGTCTGACCCAAGCACTCGTGCACCAAGATCCATCCTTGGTACCTTGATTTGGGCTTGAAGTTTTCCGTATCCAGCCTCGTGAAGAAAATCTTGTTTAGCTACAAACTCTCTCTTTACAACCTTACTCTTATGTTGTTTCAGATGATTACTCGTTTTGAACTTCTAAACAAGTGGTATGGTGCGGATCTTGGACTACAAGAATTTCAAATGCAATACACAATGAGGAGGAGGACTAGCACACTTCTTCTAGGTTTGGGGAACTCTGCTTTGGGAAACGTACATCACTGATTTACCACAGCACACCAAGAATTGGTACAAGAACATCCTCGTAGAGGGTAGAGATTGTACAGGTGATATTTCTGGTGTTAGGGTACAAGAACATGTCGACCAAGGTTTTGAAGTTGTCGATTGAATAGGGTGGAAAGTCCAAGAACCATCTCATGGCGGACCCATCCAAATTGATTGTTCATCTTGCACATCAAAGCATCGTTGTTTCTATACAGGGCCATAACATTAGGATAGTGCATGATGTGGTAATATGGATTCGATGGTTGAAGAAAAATGGCTTGGCAACAACCCTGCTAGGGAGTTGATTCCTAGTGTCTCTCAAAGCGTACCAAAGGTTATTGCGGTACAATGTTCTGTGTTGCTCTTGGTCTTCAAATGACTTCGAATCGCCGAAGTCGAGATGTCTAGGATCCACATAGGAGGCTCTTGCAATGTCCAAGGGACCAAGATTTCATTGAGTCTAGATCCCACCTGCGGAGGTGGGACTAACGGTCCGGCCATCATGTTTTTCTGCGCATGAGTTTGTTTCAGCAACTTTTGCTGGGCTCAGAACAGGTGTCGTAAAATCGGCTTCCAAGTTCGAAGATAGGGACTTGGGCTTGCGGAGTGACTCCGCGAACACTCTTTAGTGTTTTCACGCGCCTTTCAAAGTCTAAAAAGTTTGAATAGTTCTCAACTCAAGAAGCCATCGACGTCTTCTGAAGATCACCAATAGAGGCGTTGATCTTCATCAGAGTCTCTCAGATCTGGTCCATGGAGGAGGAGCTGTTAACTACATTGCAATGGTTGGGAATTAAAAGGAAAATCAAGAACAACAGATGAAGAGAAGGATGAACACAGAGATATTAGAGAGAGAGAGTTTAGAGAGAGAAATATGATTTGTATTAACTAATCAAATGAAGATTACACATACTGTTTATATAGAAATCCTAACCATTTTAACCAAATACTAACTACCTAACTATATTACTAACTGTATTACATTTAGTAATAGGATTTGTATTAACTAATCCTATTACTAAATGTAATAGGATTACTTAATCAAATGAAGATTACGAAATCCTAACCACTTTAACCAAATACTAACTACCTAACTATATTACTAACTGTATTACATTTTTACCCTTAATAGGAGCTCCGCCATTAGGAGCATCGTTTGTTAGAGCGACAAATGTACAAGGGGTTAGTTGCTTCCACCCTGGGTGTTGCCGTCAATGTTCATAAAACTGTCTTTAGTAGACATAGTCATTTGGTAGAGTGATTTGGTCAGGGAAATATGAGTTCAATTCTCATTGAAAACACCAATTGTTGGAACCAAATTTGCGCACCATCATAGGCAATAAAGTTACACAAATCCGACCACCTCCAACACAACTACAATTTCGCACAGACAATCGAAATGACCAAAGCACTTTTTCACCTTTTTAATCGAAATCCAAATACTTAGATAAATCCTCATGCTTATAAGTGGATAACTCATTTGAAATTTCCTAATAATCCATAACTATCTTCCAAATCTTAATGCCCAGATCAAAACCAAATTAAATTGACAAGCAGTAGTATCCAAACGAACTTATCTTTAACATAATCTAACCAATTACTTAATCTAGAGGCACTTAGTCTTATAATTAGCAAGAACCCAAGCTTTATCAAAATCACCAGATTAACAACAAAAATTATCGACCACTGTAAATCACTATAATCCCTTATAGTAAAATGCATATTTCTAGGCTCTAAAGACAAAAAAAGTTGGCCTTGACAAACTTTCTAAGGGTCGTGGTCTTAAGTTATTGGTGTGACTGGTCTCGAGTTATTGGTGTGATTAACACCAAGACAAGTATGTAGGTGCTCAAAAGATATTGAGTCAACTGAACGCGAAAAATAAGGAGTTATCATACTCATGTCACATGAGAACTCATAGTTGGGATAATGCAAAATAGTCATTTGACTTGAGGCATCATAATTGTCTTATGGTCAAAAGCACTATGTCAGAAGGTGCTCATGGCATGGTTGGGGTTAAGCCACTTAGCAATGGAGGCATGTGAATGTGCAAGAAGGTATCTCTAACCTTCAAACCGTTGAGGGAGAATAGTCTATCATATGTTTAAGAATCTCTGGCCAGAGTATGAATGAGAGTTAGGAAGTCGTTCCAAATCACATTCAAGGTAATCATATAAGTAAAAGAGACACATTGGATAATAGACATGAATAAACTATCAAACCAAACAATGTGATCAAGAGTATTGTATTAGAGAAATGCCGTATTGCATTTGTAATCCCAAAGTGAATAGGTTCTCCAACCTATTTTGATTAGCTTGGGTAGCCATGACAAGGATTAATTACCCAAATCCTATCTTTAATACATTCTCAATTGAAGATTGACTCCATTCAAGTTAGTAATCCCTATTTAATTCAATTAGGGATAATTACACCATTATCTCAAGATATTATTTCCTATTTAATATCTTGAGAATATTTCTCCATAAACCTTGGCCAATAGGATGCCGCCATGTGCAGGGTAAAACCCTAAAGCTATGGCCGACCCGATATACTTCATATTTTACCAAATTTCGGTAAGCTTTTGCTACCCTAAAAAGCCCTAAACACTTTACTATTCTCAGAGAAACTAACTTAGGGATTAGAGATCCATTGGCCTAACCCCTCACCTTGTGGGCGCGTGAGGCTTAGGTCCTTGATCAAAGGTTTTGATTGTTTTGCAGGTGCATTTACGTCAAAGCTAGAGACGGTGGAAATTTGCATCGACAAATTGATGCTTTCATTAAGAGCTGATTCAAATACTCGAAGAAGCCTCTTGCATTTGGTTTCTTGAATTTTCTGTTACGTTGAATTTTTCACACGTCGTATCAATTAATTTTTCCTAGCAAAGTTTCTTGATCAATCCATGGAGAAAAGACACAAAGGTAGGAAATTCAAAAACTACGACGAACGGAACCTCGTACATACAAGGATTTGGATCAGAGAGTGTAGATAAGGACATAGCCTCACGACGGAGATCCTCAAGGCTCAATGCGACGGCAGGAGGAGCCCCACTGCTGTGGAACCGCAACACCACTGTTGCTGCGGCCCAACAGCCACGGCAAGGCCACCAGGCCACGAACCAAGTATCGGCATCGCTGCCCTTGCAGCGCCCTAGGCCTCAAAACCTTGGGCAGGAGGCCCAGGTCTATTTCTTGGCCCATGGGCAGGCGACCCAGAACTTGGCAGCTGCCACAGCAGGCCCAAGGTAGGAGGCCCAACCCACTATAGCAGCAAGTCTAGCTGCTGCCAGCCAGGCAACTCAACGGGCCCAAGCCCAAGCCACACAACCAGCAGGCCATGACTCAATGTGCACTCTCGCTTCGGCCATCGGGAAAATGTTTTCTCCAGCCTAGATGCGCAGAGAAGCGTTCATTCCTGACTCGGCTCATAAGTCAGCGTGCATTCGAGGTTGGGTCTACATTCCGATAAGCACTTAGGACATTCCAGGCTAAATGTCCACACAAGGCTAAGCCCACAAGAAGATCATTTTGTGAGGCATCGAAGTAGGCAGCCACATGGTGGACTAAGGAGAGCACGAGAACAGTCTAGCTCAAGTTCCACTGGCAGCCCCTACTGAGCGTGACGGTGAGTAGCACAGAATGAACTATGTGCACCGCGACTGCAGAGCAACATGGACGAGCATGTTAACACTAGGGGCAGCTGATGGCTCCGTTGCCCCACTAAGTGCAAATCCAGGAAGAAGTACAAAGGCTCGTAGCAGAGCAGCTGCGCGGATTCTAGCGCATTAATACTATTGACGATGCCCTTCGTAGAGACGTGGCCAACATGAGCAAGTCACCGTTTACAGACGAGATCGAGTAGACAGAGCTACAACGGAAATTTAGCCTGCCGCATTTTACCTTGTTTAAAGGAGATGAAGATTCAGACAGACACTTGATGCACTATTGAAGCGCCAAGACCCTCTACTGCAGTAATGAAACTCTTATGTGCAAAATCTTTGCCACGACGCTCCAAGGTGAGGTGCAAGACTGGTTCCACACCCTGTCGCCACGTTCAATCCGGAACTTCGACTAACTTTTCTTGGTTTTCACTAAGGAATATTTGTTCTACTACTCGATCAAGAAGAAGTCTGACCACCTCTTCAACTTGAAGAAGGACTCGAATGAGTCACTCTGCACATACGTCAAGAGGTTTAAGGTAGAGAACGAAGATCGTCAGATGCGATGATGGCATTGCATGCTCAGCCTTCCTAAAGGGGCTCTTAGAAGATCACCCACTTTTCAGGGAATTGATCATGGGCGAGAACTTGACCATGGCAGACTTTTATGCTTGGGCAGAAAAACACCTTCTCTAGGATGAGGCCAAGCACTCCCAGAAACCGCCTAAGCAATCGCGCAAAGACTCAGAGCTAACTCAGAAGAAGGTGGGCGATAAACATCTTAATAACAAGGACAAGCCAAGAAACAGATGCAAGGACCGGTCCCCAGCAAATGAAGGCTCAGTGCCCAAGACGTACACCAAGTTCTCGATCTTGATCAACCAGATCCTTCGCGACCTCAAGGACAAGCCGTGGTTCAAGATGCCACAACCCATGAGGTTCGGGGCACGCAAACAATGACTACATTCACATGGATAAAGTACCTTGAGAAGCTCGTGAAGAAAGGCAAGTGCAACTAGTATGTTAACAGGTCAGCTACTCGGCCAAGGCGAGAAGCAAACGTCGAAGGTGAACCCCCAGCCAAGACGATGCGAATCAACGACATCTTTGCCAAATTCGAGCATTTGGGGGCCACCAACAGATCCAAGAAGAGGAAGATCCAGCAGGTGAGATCGATCTTTCAGGTTCAATCCATAGATGTTGTACGTAGACCAATCGTCGGCTTCACCGACCAGGACGCTGAGGGAGTAGGCTTTCCCCATAACGACGCCTTGGGGATTTCTACTCAACTGGCCCACGTCATTGTTGACAGAATTATGGTGGACAACAGCAGCTCAGTCAATATCTTATAATTGTCAGTCATCCAGAAGATGGGCTTGGAAAGCACGATAAAACGCAAAGCGGAGGTCTTGACCGGATTCAACAGACTTACCTAAACTGCCATTGGCAAAATCACGATCGACGTAACCAGCCCTCCAATTGTCTCATCGCAGACCTTCATGATCATCAGCGACCCATCTCCCCATAATGGGATATTGGGCCAACCTTGGCTAGTGAAGATTGGAGTTGTGACATCGATTGAGTATCAGAAGATCTGATTTCGCATCCCGAGAGGAGCAGTCGAAGAGATCAAAGATGACCATGCCATGTCTCGGTGATGCAATATACAAGTTCTCAAGGAGTCGAGAAAGAAGTCTTTCACCCCAGCAGTAGCAGCTGAAGTGTAAAAAGATGATTCTACCTCCACCAAATAGTAATTACAACAGAAGGGTCAAGAAAATGGCTTCAAGGTCGACAATGCCCTAGTAGATGAATTAGGATGAAAACCTAAAGAATATGCCAATCACATCTCTATTGACCCTAAGCAATGGTCAAACCACGCAGAACGCACATCTAAAGAAGATTTGAGCAATCTTGGTTGTGAAGTCCCCCACCACTTTGAATGAGATCCAAGGTCTGACCTGACTAGCAGTTGGCCCTAGTTGTTGCAACCCGGAAGCTCAAGCCGCACCTTCAGACATACGCAGTCATTGTCATGACACAATATTCCTCACAATCCAGACATACGACGTTAAAGGCACAAAAATTGGTGGACATTCTGACGAGTGCAGCAACTCAGCCCAGAAACACCCCTGAGACAGCCGAGCATGCCGTAGCCGCACCAGCCTTACCTGTAGGAGATTTTTGGCACTTGCATGTCGACGGATCATCTAACTGCTAGGGATCGGGAGTGGGCCTAGTTCTCACTACCCCAGACGGTTCGATGCTCGAGCAGGCAATCATTTTAAGTTTCAAGGAGTCAAACAACGAAGCAGAGTATGAAGCACTACTAGCAAGTCTCCGAATGGTGAAAGATCTAGCGGTGAAGAAGCTCACTATCTATTTTGATTCCTAGCTGATCACCAACCAAATCTCAAGGGAGTACGTAGCAAAGCATCCATGGATGGTGCGATACCTCGAGAAGGTACGAGAGCAGCTAGCAAGGTTCCATGTGTACACACTCACTTAGGTTCCACGAGCAGAAAATGCCCACGCAGATGCACTAGCAGGCCTAGGCTCTGCCTTAGACCATCAACTCAAGCGCTCAATCCCAGTCGAGCACTTAGAGAAGTTGAGCATAGATGAGGAACCAACAGTCGAGGTGGCGCAGATCAACACAACTCTGAGTTGGCAGGATCCTATCATCGATTACATAGTCAACGAAACGTTTCCCGTAGATAGAGTGGAGCCGAGGAAGCTGCAGATGAAGGCAACATGCTATTACATGTGGAACGACATGCTCGTTCATATATCTTTCTCAAGACAACATCTATGCGTTTGTGGAAACCACTTTGGAGGCCACTCCCTGGGGTAAAAAACTCTTGACGTTGGCTATTACTGGCCAACCATGCATCAAGACGCCAAT
Source organism: Malus fusca (assembly GCA_035220775.1). Lineage (NCBI taxonomy): Eukaryota > Viridiplantae > Streptophyta > Magnoliopsida > Rosales > Rosaceae > Malus > Malus fusca. The sequence goes on from CM069061.1 coordinate 15,819,317, forward strand.
GAATATGTACAAAGGTGCGACAACTGCTAGCGCTTCAAGCCCGTGCCCACACTACCTGCCAGCGAACTCCACCTGCAGCTACACCTTCACAACTATGAGTGACAAAGAGATCGAAAAGTAGTGGAATGCCTACAACCTAAGAAAGTACTACGTGTGACCTCTTACCATTCCGTGGACCTTGTTTAAGATAAATAAAGTTCGAAGACTCAAGTAGCTCGACGAACAAGACTTCGCATGCCGATGACTATCAGTAGTTATGCTATTACTGCCCACAAGCCTGGGTCGAATGCATAAACAAACTAACCACCCCTGTGACAGCAAAAGACGCCCCTGCCCTTGCAGACATGGCGTGTGCTCTCCCATCAAGAGAGAGTAAACTAATCCGGGATATCCACATGTGGATGGGTTTTACCACTGCTCAGTTCCCCTTGAATGCAACGAATACCTGTGCTGGACTACTCCTAGAATTGGCCACAATAGACTTTTTCCTAAAAAGACTTAGCCGACTGAACAATTCAATTTCGCGGAAGCCCAGGTCCCTAACCAGAAGATACGCTAAGTGCAGGATCCCTGCCCATGAAAGAATTCATGTGACTAGATGGTCTGTCCTTAGCGTGTAACTTTTCATGAACATAACTCGGCTCTAAAGTGTTACAATACTAGTTAAACGACTTGCGGAATCAAGTTACAACTCGGAAGGGTGTGGCATCTGAGGTGTGATTATGCCTATACCTTAAGCCTAAAACGCCTCTAAGAGCCAGGGATGACGCCTAAAGTGGTCACGCGGGTCGTCTGCTTCTGTAAGTAAGACACCTGGTCGACGATCCAATAGGTAGGCAACCTTAAGCAATTTGTAAGCCGAGACTTATACTTAGTATGACTACGTGAACCCGTCTGCTTATTTAAAAGTATCACTTCTGGCCGACGGTTTACGGTTTAAGTTTTGCAGGAGCTAAAGCAGAAATATACAACCATAGCAGCCACATGGATTTTCTCTACTTTCTACGAAAAACAAGTGTCCGGTCGCCGACTTTATAAGTTAAAAATTTCACAACACACCATGGGAAGGCCAAGGCTCGTGCAACCGCTAAAGCTGAGATGTACAACTATAACAGCTACACGGATTTCCTCTGCTTTCTACGAGAAGCAAGTGTCCAGATGCCGACTCTATAAGTTAAAAATTGTTAAAAATTTCGCAACACACCCTTAGAGGGCCAAGGCTCGTGCAGTCGCTAAAGGCGAGATGTACGACTATAGTAGCTATGGAGATTTCCTCTGCTTTCTATGAGAAGCAAATGTTCGGCCACTGACTCTATAAGTTAAAAATTTCGCAACACGCCCTAGGAGGGTCGAGGCTCTGTGCAACCGCTAAAGCTGAAATGTACGACTATAATAACTACATGGACTACTTGACCCTTAGATGCTCCACCAAAGGCAGCCTTCAACGAGAAGTCAGGCAAATCAACTGAAGAAATGGAGAAAGTCTCGAAGTCTTTCTCGGAAAACTCATAATTTGACGGCCTACCCTGAAGATAGTCTACATAGCCATACTTGTAGAAATTAGCCTGACAAGAAGCAAGTGCCACTTCGTGACCGACTTTCCCATTCTTGAACTACACATTCTCCTCAACAAGCCCAGTGTGAACATCCTGCAGCTTACCCAGTTTCTTTTTCAGGTTCTCACTAGCAGACAACGCACCTTGAAGATCCATTTCCTTGGACTCAAGCTTACTGGCAACATCCTCGAGATGAGACACTCCAGCATGCATAAAGACAAGTTTTTCGTCATTGGAAAAACAAGCAGATCGCAGTTCCAAATTGACACGCTCAAGGTCCTTGACCACCAGTGAAACACGACTGGCTTCCTTATCTGTAGCTTCCAACATTGCTTGAGTTGCACTAAGCTAGACTTTCAAGTGGATGACTTCCTGATGAGCGGTTTCCAGCTACACATAAGTGGGGGCAGAGACATGACCCCTTTAAAATGGTGAGTTCAGATTTGAGCTTATCGATCTTTTCGGTAGCCGAGCAAAACTGAGCTGTCAACGGCACTTCGCCCTTCTTAGCACACTTGACAGCATCCTGAATAACACGCATAGACTCAGCTGCCAGGATCAAAGTCTTATGCATTGTAGCAAGCAAGGATTACCTCCTCGAGTAGGTAATACATTTCACAAAAGAGTCTGAGCGGACGAGAACTTTTCCAACACTGTCAACAAATTTGGCGCATGAATCAACACCCTCAAGCAGGTAGGCCTTCAGCAGCGTACAAACCTTGGGAAACTCCTCGACCTCAGACTCAGTGGATTTCTCACAGCTGCCCGTGCGAGCAGACTTCCTTTTCTCAGTAGACGAATCAATCACAACAGAAGGAGGAGAAGGCCTAAATGCCACTTTAGCAGCATAATATACCTTCCCATTCTCCATAGCAGTGAGCCTCTTAGAAACCAAACCGGACTTAGCTCCTGACGCATGTTTCGACATAAACCCAGACACCAGGGGTACCACCGAACCTTTTCGCTCGGCAATATTTTCAGCAATGGTAGTGGCTACCTTTGGAGCAACAGGTTTCATAAGCTCTGACTCAACGATATTTTTTGTCCCTTGAGAGAAGTCAGATCGATAACAAGCTTCTCAGCAGCAGACGAGCCCCTATGAGTAGCAGAAGAAGTCATTGGGTTCTTCTTGGCCGAAGGCTCATAAGCAGGTGAGGAAGATATCTTCTTGGAAACATGTTCTACAGCAACGATCGGACGAGCAAACGCCTCGTCCTTTATCTGCTTTATCTCTTCCTTCAGAGGTAGCCCGCCTTTTTCCTGACAAAGACGACTGAGCAGCCAACGCCACTTACGATACTTAGCTGGAATGCCTAAGGCAATGTGCACTTTCTCAATATACGCAGAAATTCTTGGAGTTGAGCCAAATTCTGAATCTACACAAAGTAAAAGGGACGATCAGTAAATTGAAGTCATGGAGCAGCTTAACAAAAATTCAATCAAGCTAGGAATGAAGCAGTTCACTTACCACTGATAAAGGCAGTCGGGACACGCAGCTCAAGAGATGAGTCAGACTCATACTCTTCAGTCACCTTCAAGGTATTTCTCACCCATTTGCGATCACCTTTGCAGGAAACATCAAACAGCCTATGGCGAGACCTCAACTGCCCCACATTTTCCTTGTGGTCGATTTCGAAGAAGTACCAAAACTCATTTATGGTCAAGCCAAGATCAAAGAACCTGCTCAAGTTTGAGAACCCTATCATCGCATGAACTGCATTCGAGGAACACTGAGCAGGCGTGCATTTCATGTAGCAAATTTCCTCCTGGAAAAGACGCAAAATGGGAAAAGTAAATCCCAACACGAAGTAATACGGATGGAATTTGTTAGCCCTCTTCCTAGCAGTGGCACCCTCGCACGCACGGTTTATGGTCGCTACCATCCTTCACCCGCTTGACGCGATCCCCTGACGAAATCGCATTCTTGTACGTCTCAAGAAAATCTTGAAATAGCTCGTTAGAATTGATCTTGACATGTGTAGCCAAGTAGCCCACCTTGCCGAAATAATAACCTTTATGGTACAAAGGTAGAGGATACTTGTCATTTTTGCCAGGAAGACATCTCAAAGTCCATCCGAAAAGTGTGAAGAAAAAATATTTAGAAGGCAACTTGCGAGAAGAAAAAGAAGAAGTAAAGAACTGCAGAGTCCATCGCCCCAACACCAAGCTTCACGGCCAAGCCTTCTCTCTCGCGCATCTCGGCTCAACACGGGGGGAAGCCTGCACCTATTTTCCCTTTATTCTTTCACGCTTAGCGCCCCAAACAGGCCCATACCTTTTGGCCCAGGTCACAGACACCAGAGAGCCGGCCCACACTGTCTCTCAATCTCTCATCAGAGTTCCAACGCGCCTGAGCCCAACACCGCGCCCTCACCCCTTGCCGAGCCATCACTTGACCCACGCCAGTGACATGCCGAGCCTAGCTCGAGCCGCCAGCACCTCGGCCAAAGCCGAGCCAACCTCATGCTGCCCACTAGCAGCCCTGTGACATCCCTACCAAGTTACTCACTCCTCCTCAGCCCTTGCCGAGCCAATTTTTCACGTCCCAAGACTCCCAAAAAATCAAGAAAAAGAAAATTCAAAATTTTCTTACCTTGGTGTGGCACGAAGAAGAAGAAGAACAACAAGAAACGACTATTTGCAAGAGCAAGAGAAGAAGAAAGCTAGAGGAGGAGGAACAAATTTCCCCTGGCTTCTTTTTTCCTTGTTGGAATGATGATCGTCTTCCAAATTTATTTAATCTCTTGCTTAAGGTAGAATTAAATAGGTATTGGGGGCAATTGGTTTCATTTTCCTAGAAGAAGTCTATCTCCAAATCAAGGAAGGAGATCAAGTTCAAATTGGGAAACAACTCTATAAGCCCATGCAACTTGGGATTTCTACACGTACTGTTATTTTCCTACATGCAGGCCAGCAGGTGTGGGGGTATTTGCGAAGCCTAAAATAATCCCAAAAATTCTAGAGGCGACACGTAGACTTTTGCCCAAGAAAGACAAGATTGCCCTAAATAAATGGGCAGGCTCCTCAGATACTCCCACGTGCAGTTCACACCCCTGAATGTCCCAACAGCTGAATATGACTGCCCACATCTCACCTGCCATTGACAAGGAAAAGTCAAAGCATTAAAGATGATGATTAATTACCCAAATCCTATATTTAATACATTCCCAATTAAAGATTGACTCCATTCAAGTAAGTAATCCCTATTTAATCCAATTAAGGATAATTACTCCATTATCTCAAGATATTATTTCCTATTTAATATCTTGAGAATATTTCTCCATAAACCTTGACCAATAGGATGCCACCATGTGTAGGGTAAAACCTTAACACTATGGCCGACCCTCTCCTCCTATATATACCCCATATTCTACCAAATTTCAGTAAGCTTTTGCTATCCTAAAACGCCCTAAACACTTTACTCTTCTCAAAGAAACTAACTTAGGCATCGAAGATCCATTGGCCTAACCCCCCCTCCCCCACCTCGTGGGTGCGTGAGGCTTAGGTCCTTGATCAAAGGTGTTGATTGTTTTGCAGGAAGCATTTTCATCAAAGCTAGAGACGACGAAAATTTGCATCAACACTAATGATTGAAGGATATAACTGTAAACACGGAAATTCCTGCGATGAACGAGACAAGAACACGTGTACAAAATAATATTTTGTATTAATGATTTGGGGTTACAATCTCTTCTACAAATTTAGCCTCTGATTCAATCTTCGTAAAGTGTTGATTTGTGGATGGGCTGTTGATCCAAAGGGTCGTCGGGGCTTGATCTTTAGGATGTATGGTTGTGTAGATTTATGGATGGGCTGCTGATCCAAAGGGCCGTCAGGGCTTGATCTTTAGGATGAACAGTTGTGTACGGATGGTTTCTTCAAGGGTCGTTGGGCATGATCTTGACGAACGGATGAACGAATCTTCAAGGGGCTTTTGGGCTTGATCTTGAAGAACAGGTGATAAACAATGAACACTTTCTTCAAGGGCTGTCAGGGCTTGATCTTGATGGTGGAAGTTCTTCAAAGGTCGTTGGGGCTTGATCTTGAAGGAGGATTTGACGAAGAACGAAGAGAGCTTTCTTGATCATTCGGGATCTTAGGAGATTTAAAGTTTCAAAGCTTCAAGGTTTTGGTGTGATGTCAATTGGTTAATGAAAATGAATGCCTTGGCTTCCTATTTATAGAATTCCAAAACTTGATTTTTGGATTTAAATAGTCAGATGAAATAAATCATTTTTGCCAGGTGTTGACACGTTTCTTATTTGATGACTTTTTCGATGATTTTCGATTTTTCGTTGAGTCACATGCTACGTGTAAAATTTATGTGACAGGTGAACGTTGGAATTTTAATTATTGATCAACATTTATTTCACTGAAATTTCGATGTCTACAAATGCCCCCATTTCAAGGCGCGTCGTATACATGTGCTTGCCACGTGTAGGAGATGTGTTTTGAAGTCCCTTAATGTAGATGTCAATCCAAGGGCCATCGAGGCTCGATCTTGAATTGGGCTAAAAATTTATTCAAGGGCCGTCAATGCTTGATCTTGAATTGGGCTGGAGTTTTCTTCAAGTGCCGTTGAGGCTTGTTCTTGAATTTTGTTTAAAGTTTCTTCACGGGCCATCGAGGCTTGATCTTGAATGAAATTGGACCACAAGGAGCTTCACGTGGTAGATCTTTGGCTTTGGTAGTGGATGAATCGGCACGTATTTTGTTGCGCTTGTTGACTTTCCACAACTTTGATCTTGAACTAGGTAGGAGGATTTTCTGGTTTCCTTCAATTGTTGACTTTCCACAAGCTTATTCTTGAACTGGGTTGGGGGGTTTCTTCTGCCAGACTTGCACCAAATGTCTGAATTTACTCCTTTTTTTTTGGAGCCGAATTTGATTCAAGGGACCAGGACACTTGATCTTAAATTGGACTTATGATTTCTTCAAGGGCCACTAACGCTTGATCTTGAATTTAAATGGGACCCCGAGCGGTTTCATGATTTGGACACATGGCAGGTAGGCACGAGGTGGAGGTGATGGTCTGTTTCTTTGTTCAATCTTTCCAATTCATATTGAAGAGGGTCAGGGGATAAGGTCAGAGGCTGCAAAAAGTTTGCTCTGAAAGATCAAAGAAGTTCGCGACATTTTCATATGAACCCTGAGCAGTTTGGTTAACGATATGATCTTCAAGAGTGGTAGACACTTGATCTTAAATCAGACTTGTGATTTCTTCAAGGGTCGTTGGGGATTTGCTCTTTGGCGACAGTGCCAGCGAAATGCTGTTGAAGCTTCTCGAGCTATTTGATTATAGCAACGACGGCGAGTTAGGATTTGACTTAGACTCCTCTGTCTGGATTATGCGGTTCTACAGGGAAGGGCGTCATGCTATAATGATTTGTTCCAGCTCATAGTGCTGCATTCTTCTCTGCTTCTTTCTTTTGCATAGTAGAAGTGGTGTGCAACATTTTGCCTTTAAATGGTCATTCAGAGCAGCACCTCTCAGCGACTCATCCGTGCTTGGCAGCTTTAGTGTAAATAGTCGACATCATATCAACTGACCTGAAGTATTTGCTGAGGAAATTCGAGACCTATCAATAGTTGAAGACGAGCACTCGAGAGTAATGCTAGGTAAGCAACCAGGCAAAGGTTCCGGGCAATCAGTTTCAGATCGGAAGTTTGATTTTAGGTTCCGATTGATTGCGTTCTTTCTCCTTGTCATGCAGGCAAGATCAAGGGCAAAGGAAAAGACAGGGGAAAAGCATGATATGAGATACCTTTGCTTTCGACCTTGATGATATGAGATACATTTGCTTTTGGAGAAGTAGCGGTTGAATCAACACATGTATTTGTTGTGCTTGTCTCCACATGCTTCGATGTATCATTTTCACTTGCCTAATCTGTTTTCCAGGTAGATGTGGTATCTTCTTTGGAAGGACATCAACGGTTGAAGATGAGTACTTGAGAGCAATGCTAGTTAAGCAATCAGGGAAGGGGGTTCCAGGCAGTCGGTTCCAAATCAGAAGGTTCATTCCAAGTGCCAGCTGATTGCTCTCTTTCTCATTGTCCTGCAGGGAAGAACAAGAACAAAGAAAATGACAGGGAGAAAGCATGCTATGAGATACTATTGCTTTCGACCCTGATGATATGAGATACTTTTGCTCTGGTGTGACTTGGTTGAAGAGGTATTTTCAGGGAAGAAGAAAATTGAGTATGTTAAGAGGTTTGGTTGCAGATGTATTCTTGGCAAGGAAGAAGAGTCATGTGTTTTGGATGTGTGCCTTGCCATAGAGGATGAGGGTCGACATATATAGGGATTTTCAATAGCAAGTGGTGGTGTGGATGCAGCCTTGTCACCCACGCTTGTCGGCAAAAGTGTGGTAGTTGGAATAGTGAACTTCACACGTTTTCAACTTTGTCAGAGATCTTTGACAAAGTTGCACGTGCTATCTGACAAGCTGAGGTTGCTCTGAAAAGTGTTGACAGACTTTATGCAGGAAAATCCGGCTTTTGAAATTCGGAGAGTGGTGTCTCTTTGATTTTTTGAATTGGTTGCTGTGTTGCCACTCCTTTTATAGAGGTATCGATCACATCCAACATGCACACTTTGAAGATTGCTCGCTCGTGAAAATTGTCTCTGGTGTATTTATGAGATTTTACTCCATTCAACCCTTTTCTTTTACCATTTTTGAAAATGGCTTACCCTTCTAACATTTGCTTGGATTTGAGTCTCAGGAGTGATACAGGTGCGCCGCGTTAGGGTAATATATGGCGCCCATCCTTCTTATCTTCTAATGGGCCTCTTACAGTTGAAGACTTCGTGATGAGGGATACAACAACAGCTACGGTTGTAGCTAGGAACCCTCTCACTCCTAAAGATAATAGGCTACTTTCGAGACGGTCCGATGAGTTGGTTGTTCAAGACTCCCGGGCTCTTAGTGTTCAGTGTGCGGGCTCTGTGTCCAACATGGACCAACGCCTACTGGCTCGAACTCGCCAAGTTGAATCATTGACAACCGAGGTGGCCAATCTTAGACAAGAGATTAGACAACTCAAGCACGAGAATAGAGACTTGCACATGCTTGCAAATAATTATTCGACGAGCATGAAGATGAAGCTTGATTAGCTGCAGTACTCCGAAGGTCGGATTCAAAATGACCATCAGAGGTTTGTGGTTGTACTCCAGAGGCATTTTCTGCCTTCGTCATCTGGAGTTCAACCAAGTATGGAGGCACCGCATGGTCAATCTCTAGTGCCTCATTCTTCTGGGGTTCTCCCTAGTGATGAGGTGCCAGCTAATCAACCTTTGTGAAGGCTCCCTCTTATTTGCTGCTTTTTATTTTTACTCATGTAAAATGTACATTTATGTAAATTTTTAGAGAAATCAATGAACGAGCTTTATTTCATTCAGTGTCGATATATACATACATATATATATATATATATTTTTTTTTTTTAATTTTTTTAATTTTTTTTTTGCTGTCGGTGCGCCTTGCACCATCAATATATTTTTTTCTTTTTCCCAATTTGCATGTCTGTCCCTTTTGCTTTCTGCACACCACCATCCTTAACAAATGATGGCTATCATTATTTTATTTTATTTTATTTGTTTATTATTTCTTTTGAATGGTGTTTGATGCACCAAAACCTTTATAACTTTTTTATTATTTTTCTTTTCTCTTTTATTTTTGCATGGTACTGTCCACCAAGATTCCACCATTTTTTTTTTCTTTTATATATGGTGCTCTACAAGGCTGGGTTTGTGGGTGAAAACCCAGGCTGAGTCCGAGAGAAGACGAAGGAGGAGGGGCAACACGTGATGCTGAAACTGATGGGCAGAAGGAGAAGGCTTGCAGAAGAGGACGAAGAAGGACGGAGAGCTTTGGGTGCGAGTTAACAAACTTTGGTTTTGTGAATCACATTCAAAGGCAGCAGCCATGTCGGAGGTGTAGAAGCAGCTGAAGCTTTAAGCAGAGTGTAAGGCGTCGAGCTTGAAGTGGATGAGTTGCAGCGGAGGTGCGAGAGAACTATGACTGTGCTCAATGGAAAAGATGATGTTTGCGGCGACATGTAGGTGACTCAACTTGGTGGCCCTGACGAAACAACACATATTTATTAGCCAACCCTCGAAGCAACAGCAGAGATTCACTCAAATACTCGAGCTGACTCAGAGCATCAATGTGGCAGCGTCTCTGAAGATGATGGAGATGGATTTTGTCTTGGAGCTTCTGGCGGTAGTGAGGGACCTTGAGCTGCTTGTTGGGGAAGAAACCGGACTACTGCTACTGCCGTCCTTGTTGCTTGAAGATGGTGAGGACTTGGGAGAGCTGGAGTTGAGCTTGGAAGTGGTGTCAATCTGAAGCTTAAGCTCAGTGGCGGAGACGATATATGCGGCGAGATCCAGACGAAGACGACACGGACGAATCTGAAGAGTACTCAGCCAACGATTAGGATGAGCCTACCATGTCTCAGAGAGAGAGAAGGCTGGAAGATCCGGGCAACAGTTCGAGATCAACTCATCATTCAGTTCTGAGGTTGCTGCTGCAGATCCTGGTGTTTTTGCGGATGCCAAGTTTGAAGCAATTGCGATGGTGCCAATCATGACATTGAGAAGGAGGAAGACGACTTGCTTGCTGCCTTCCCAAGTCTTAAGGTCGTCGACTTGAGCTTCAATCGTCTCATCGACCACTTCCCACAACCCTATTCAGAGCCGCCACCGTCGCCGTCGACCTCATCAAAGATTGAGATCAACTCTTCCGTTTTCACAACGAGCTCACGAGCCCACCAACGAGGATCACTCTCAACACCACCTGCATGAATTTCTTCACCTGCACTTTCACAGGCCACTGTGCTGGAGGCCAAAAACTTGCCATAAATGTCACTCTGCTCCACTCCACTTTCACCACAGGCCTCTGTTCCAGCACCGGCTGCATCACTACGACTCTTCCTTCGTCTCAGCCACGAACAGCATGCCAGACCTAGTTGACGGACTCCGCGTTTTTCGGGACTTTGACGGTGGAGGGAGATCGAGAGTAGACAGTCAATGAGGTGACGGATGGGAAGGTATCACGGATGCGCTGGGCGAGGAAGAACGAGGTGTAGAAAGCTTAAGAATGGAGATGGAGAAGTTGGGTTTGGGTAGAAACTTCGAGAGCTGGGCCTGGATTTGGGCTAGTGGAATCCGACTGCGTCGAGCGAGTTGGGGATGATGATGGCATTGGGCTGACCTGTGGCGTTTTGTGAGCTTGGCGACGGCTGGACCTGGGCGTGCTGTAGAATTTGACTGAGATTGTTTTGCTCCATCAATACGGCTTTTAAGTGGACACTTAAACATATATAATATAAAAATATTATATATATATATATTTTTTGTTTTGTTTGGTTTCTTTTTTGTTTTTGTACAAAGAAATTGTAATAACATTGACCTTCATTAATCAAACCTTTAATAAAAATCTTTATTCTTTATTTTGATGTGACTGAAATCGAAGTTTAATGTTCGAGCTGCCTACGTACCCTTCCAAAGAAGAGATCAAGTCATAACGTAGTTCAAATACATTTTTTTTTATGCCATACGCAATTTATGCTCTTGCGGGCCAGAAGCATTTGGCGTCGTTTGCAGTTTTAGCTCGTGCAAGCAAATAACGTTTGTTGTCGCCTTTTATGCTCGTACGAACAAGGAGCTTTGGTTGTCGCCTTTTAGGCTCGTGCGAACGAGGAGCTTTGGTGTCACCTTTTAGGCTCGTGCAAACAAGGAGCATGTGAATTTGTCAAACGATCTTGGAGAGGCATTCCTTGCAATCTTCATAGCAAGGAGTCTTGACCGAGTGATTGAAGAAGTATTTGAGGAAGAAATAGCGTATCGTGATGGCAATTGGCGATCTTCGTGTCGCAATTTCATCATTTTCAACACTTTCATATAGCTTTGGAGGTTGACAAAAGCTGTTTTGCCCCCTTTCCGATTGGTGAACTTGTGGGGGAGACGTATGCTTCTTGTGCAGTTTCTTTGGAGTGACATGAGTCCATCCTTCAACTTCACTTGACTTGACTGACATGGTTTTGGAGCATGACCCCAACGGTTGAGGTGAAGATTTTGAGTCGAAAGAGCCGGAAGTGACAGTGGTATAGTTTGACTTCACCATATCGTCAAGATTTAGCTCGATGATTCCTTTCTAAGCTAGCTTCATGATGAGATTTTTCAGCACGAAGCACTTTTCCGTCGGATGACTGATGAAGCGGTGGAATTTACAGTACTTTGGACTGTCAGTACAATTCATCTCTTCCCGTCGTCTGCACTCAGGTAGGTCGATCACCTTTTTGTCAAGCAAGTCTTTCAACATGGCAACCACATCGGAGTCGGGTAATGGATAAGTCTTCTCCTCAAGCTCCTTCAAAGTGTGTCTACTCATCTCTTAATCACGAAAAGCTTCAGCTTGAATCGCCTTGCCTCATGTAGAGATTTTGACGGGAGCTGTGTTGACCATCATTGCTTCCTTGGTGGGTTTCCACGCAACCTTCTCCACCTTTGGTCCAAAAATTTTGTCGTTCTTGTAGTTGGCGATCGGTTCTTTCTTCCCATGATGGGCGATGCTCAACTCCATGTCATGGGTGCAGGTGGCTAACTCTTCAAAGGTCTGCGGTTTGATGCCTTGAATGATGTAGTGTAATCCCCATTGCATGCCTTGGACACACATCTTGATGGAGGAGATCTTCGAAAGTCTGTCTTTGCAGTCGAGACTTAGAGTGCACCATCGGTCAATGTAGTCCACGACTGGCTCGTCCCTCCACTGCTTCGTGCTTGTCAGCTCTAGCATGCTTACAGTGCGGCGAGTACTGTAGAAGCGGTTAAGAAATTCCCTTTCCAATTGTTCCCAGCTATTGATGGACTCAGGCTCTAGGTCTGTGTACCACTCAAAGGCGTTTCCTTTCAGTGAGCGCACCAACTATTTGGCGAGGTAGTCTCGTTCCGTCCCCACATTGTTGCAAGTTTCGACGAAATGGGCGACTTGCTGCTTTGGGTTTCCCTTTCCATTAAATTGCATGAACTTTGGTGGTTGATAACCCATCGGCATCTTCAGGGTGTCAATCTTCTTGGAGTAGGGCTTTGAGTACAACACGGAAGTATGTGAGCTCCCTTCGTACTACGCCTTGATGGAGTTGGTGATCATCTCCTGCAGCTGTTGGATAGAAAGAGATTTTGTGAATGCCGCTACTTGGTCTGGCTTCAGCTTCTCTTCGGCCTCTTCCACCGGAGGCTCATCTTCTTTGTCGGCTCATCTCTTTAGTGGATTAACTTTTGGGTCAGCGTTTTTGCTGCGCCTCCAGTCGATTGGCGAGTGCAGTGATTTGCAAGTCTTTCTCTTATGCGTTCCTTGTGAGTTTTGCAATTGCTTCACCCATTTAAGCCAACTGTTCTTCGATGGAGGTAACACCGATGATCATGACTTGTGCAACCAACAGACGCAACTTTTCTTCAGACATCCAGGGTGCTGACGAAGAACCCCATTGGTCGTTTTGGGGTGTCATCTTTTGCGCCTCAGCAACATGCTTCAATGCCCCCAGCGAGGTTAGGTTGATGGCAGGCTCGCGCTTTTGATGCACCCCTTGCTCCCTTAACGACACAAACTTTGAAGCAGCGTGTTGAGGATTGGTTGTGGCGCCAATGGATGCTCCGTTCGTGGCGGAAGTGCTCAGGCTCCTTCCCTTGGTGGTTGTGAGGACGGTTTGTCCCTTGCTTGATGCCATTGATTTTGTGGTGTGTTTGGATTCCTTAACGGAGAAAGAGATGAGAGGTAGAGATTGTCCCACTGGGCGTGCCAAATTTGTAAATACGGAAATTCCTGCGATGAACGAGACAAGAACACGTGTACAAAATAATATTTTGTATTAATGATTTATGGTTACAATCTTTTCTACAAATTTAGCCTCTGATTCAATCTTCGTAAAGTGTTGATTTGTGGATGGGCTGTTGATCTAAAGGGTCGTCGGGGCTTGATCTTTAGGATGTATGGTTGTGTAGATTTATGGATGGGCTGCTGATCCAAAGGGCCGTTGGGGCTTGATCTTTAGGATGAACAGTTGTGTACGGATGGTTTCTTCAAGGGCCGTTGGGCTTGATCTTGACGAATGGATGAACGAATCTTCAAGGGGATTTTGGGCTTGATCTTAAAGAACGGGTGATGAATGATGAACACTTTCTTCAAGGGCCATTGGGACTTGATCTTGAATTGGTGGAAGTTCTTCAAAGGCCGTTGGGGCTTGATCTTGAAGGAGGATTTGACGAAGAACGAAGAGAGCTTTCTTGATCCTTCGGGATTTGCTTGGGAGCTTTAGAGTATCAAAGCTTCAAGGTTTTGGTGTGATGTCAATTGGTTATGAATTGGTTAATGAAAATGAATGTCTTGGCTTCCTATTTATAGAATTCCAAAACTTGATTTGTTGGATTTAAATAATCAGATGAATAAATCATTTCTGCCAGGTGTTGACACATGTCCTATTTGATGACTTTTCTGATGATTTTCGATTTTTCGTTGAGTCACATGCTACGTGTAAAATTTATGTGACAGGTGAACGTTGGAATTTTAATTATTGATCAACATTTATTTCACCGAAATTTCAATGTCTACAATAACGAAGATGAGTAAGGACAATTAAATAGTTTAATTGTATATGGCAAAGATTAATTATTCAAGAACAAAAGGTTCGTTTTAGGCCTTAAGTTAGTTTTGGGTTTCGGGACCCAAATGGGTTTTAGTCCAAAAGGCACATAAGGTTTAAGTTGTGCGACAACTAAAACAAAATGAGAAAAATTACCCTAATTAACTATGTGTGGTCAGCCATAGAGAAAAGGGATGATGTTGGTAGACTTATTACAAGTTTTCCACTCATTTGGAATGACTAAAAACAACTTTATAGCTCCATCCCTCATTAGGGTTTCTTTGAACAAAGATGAGAGAACTTTTTCTCTCTCTTTCTCTCTAGGAGGCTGGCCACATTGGGAGAGTTCACTAGCATCAAACTATTCAAATGTCACTCATCTTCTTCCTTCATCATCCTTGGTGTCAGAACATAGAGGTCTCAAACTTTGGAGACTTTTGGAGAATCCTTTTCTTCCATCCAAATCTAAGAAGCAAAGTTTCTCCATCCACATCCATGGTGCCAAGGAGCACAAAGACAAAGGAATGAAGACCCTCACATGGGTGAATATCCTTTACTAAGCAAAGAGTTGCTTCAAAGGTATAAAAGTTTTTTAACTTTCTTTGTGTTTAGAGCTGAGTCTTGGTTCACACCACTACTAGGCTTTGAAGTTCATGATTTAAGTTTTCTTTTATACTGCATAAAAGCATGCTTCCGTCATTTAATTGTTAAGCGCATGCATTATGTATCTTAATGAACTTAGTTTCCAAAAAAAATTCTTCAGGTTTTGTGCCTGGAATCAAGGAAATCTTGTGACCATGGGTTCTGGAAGGTGGCAACTTAGAGGGGATAACAAATACTACTTCAAAGTCCCCTAACAATGCCTCAAATCTGAGAGTTGTTGAGAAATAAACTCAGAGGTATCCACCTTTCCCCCTCTAGAGAATTCAACAAGACCCCTAAATTGGAATTAGAGAATTCTTTATCCAACTAATGGAGGGATGTGTCTTGAAATCTACACTAAACTTCACAGTGAGTAGTTGGAAGTCCCAAAGAACTAGATTTACAGTAGATAGCTATTGTACTCCCAAAACCACATCACAACCACCCATAGGCAATGAGAACAAATCTACTTGGCAGTTATACCCTCCCACTTCTAAAGGAGCCTGCCAATAACAACCTTGGCTCTTCACCTTGCCTCCATCAGCAATCATGACTTCAAAATGTTTTGTCGGTTGCAGTGACCAGCCTAACTTCTTAACTAATCTTGAATCAATGAAATTATGGTGCTACCATAGCCTAAACGGATCCTCACGGGCTGGTAATTGGCTATTCCCTCAATTTTCACTATTTGTACAGTTTATTTCTTAGTGGTGCTAAAGAAAGCACTCACTAAGTGCAATGCTATGCATCTTTACTGGAATTGCATCCTTGTCCTCCTCCACAACTTCATCCTCTTCACACACATCTAACATCAAAAGCTGCTTATGAACATACTTGTGACCTCTAGCATATTTCTCCTCATAGAACCAACATTCACCCCCTTTTTCTTTCCCTCTGCACTTTTTCAGGACTTAGTTTTGTGTTAGGCAATTAGGCACTCTAGGCATCTGTAGGATAGGGTTATGTATTGGTCGAGGTTTAATAACGGCTGCAGGCCTATTGAAAGGTGGTTTGAGATTAGAGCTAGCTTAGTGTCGAACTTAGTTTCAACAGTTTCACATCATACTTCAATTCTCGTTTTAATCCACCAATAAAACAAATCTTCAACAGAATATACCCAACATCAATAGTGCGATTAGCAAGTTTACAAAATTCAAGTATGTAATCCTTGAGAGTACCTGTTTGCCTCAACTTGAACAAGGCTTGAGTGCAGTCCTCAAACTCAGAAGGACCAAACTCCTCGCCAACGGAACCATTGTAATGACTCATTCTTGAGATGAAAAGAGGCGGAGACCATCTTCTGTTGCTCTGGAGTATGGTAGTATGCAAAATACTGCTCAGCTTTATAAATCCATGCCAAAAGGTCATCGCCATCACTTAAACGAGGAAATTCCAGACGCTGTTTGCCACTGTGGACGTGGAGTGAACCCACTGCCATCAAAATTGTCACGGCGTGGTGGACGCAGGGTGTCGACGTGACGAAGATCACCCTTCTAAAGGAGCTGCCGGATCTGGCACGTGAGAGGTCGGGTCTGAAGAAGTTCTCCCCCACTGACAAAATATTGCTCACGACAGAATTGTTTGAGGCAAACAGCTAGTTTAGTATCCATAGCTAATGACAATGAAGAATTGGCAGCGGTGGTGGAGGTGGATGAGTTGTGGGACAGCCGTCAAAGAGGCTTCGATGGCTTTAAGGCGAGCATCCATGGTAGAGAGGCGGGAAGTAGTGGTATTGCGGGTCATACAAGGGGGAGTCCAGGATGAAGAGGGTGATGCCAATGGTAGGTTTCAAGCTCACAGCTCCGTTTCTCAACTTACAAGTAATTTAGCAACGTTAATGGAGGTGGGAAGGAGGAAGACGATAGAGAGAGAGAGAGCTGGAAATGTTTTTGTAAAATTATATTTTAATATTCAACTGACTGTTACGGAAGAATCCACCCAATTGGTTACATATATTGAGTCAACTATCTCCAAATGCGCCACTCACTGCAACAAACTAACCAATTATGATCAAGATAATCACATTCATAACAAAAACGCTCCATATTCCATTGAAAATCCCCAATTCTATGAACGACTTCCCCTTTGGAAAGTGACGAACAGCGCCCCTAACCTTTCGAAACCCTAAGGACATTCTTTTTTATATTCTAATTACTTATTAATCTAAAAGAGATTGAAATTTTTTTTTTTCGTTTTATATTCTAAATACTTATGAAACTAAAAGAGATCAAATTTTTTATTTAAATCGTATTATTTTGCAAATACTATTGGGAGAGGGGGAGTTCCAACTAAGACATTAGTTACAAGTAAGAATGCTCTTAATTAACTTAACTAAAAATCTCTTGCAATCATTATTTAAAGTCAAGACAAATGGTTATTGCATTGCGTTCATAGATTAGTTTTCTTTTTATTTTCCATTATATTTGGTGTAACTCTACTTCAGTCCATACATGATTTCCTTGTACCCAATGCCAAAGACGCAATTTGTAGTCAGGGTCCATTGAATAATAACAATGATCGCACCCCCAATCCCTATCCATTTTAAGGGCATCAAAATGGTACCATGGTGAGTTTCTCCATTGCACATAGCAGAAAATCAATGTGGTATACAAGAAATTAGGAGCAAACGTCCAATGAACTTCTTCACCGTCTCCCAAAATGTGAAGGCCTAAATCATCATCTCCCGATTTACAGTGAACCTTCAACCTTGTTCCGTCACGTATGTGGTTGTTTATTTGGACACCCATTCTCCTTGTATGATAAAAGAAAGCGTTTACATGATTAGTTGTGATGAAATCCAAAACAAAAATAAGTATGATAATATTGTTTGAAGACTTCATTTTTATAAATATTGTAAATATCAAATGAAAAGGTGGTGAATGAAAGCTTGTTCTCGGCCTCAATTTATATATCAAGTATTTCAGTTATTATTTTGTTTCTTGTTTTAATTATTCTAGGCCAGAAATGCACCTCAAAATAGTTTAGGGAGTTATAATTTCAGTTATAATTTTGTTTCTTGTTTTAATTAATTATTAGGATGGTTCTATGCAAGAAATGCGCCTCAAAATTATGGCCCAATTCTCATTTTTGACGGGAATGATATGCAAAACGGCGATAAAGGCAAACTTGCCTTTATGTGGTGGTGTGTGGAGGAAGACTGAAAAACGTGTAAAAATCCCATAAGGCCTCGTTTGGCACCCCGTATAAGACCACCGGATAGTATTAATAGTACGAAACGGATGTTTGGTGAGCTTCGTATTAAATAAGCACCGGATTATTTAATCCGGCCCACTCATTTTATACACCTCCCACCCGCTTATTTATCCCAACCGAAACCTTTGTATAATTTAGTCGGGTAGAATGTCTCTCGTAGCCTTGCTTACTCCGTCCCTCTCTCTCGCTCACTTCGTCCCTCTCCTTCTCTCGCAGCACTCTCCTGGCTCAACATCCAAGCAAACAACACCACTATCCCTTCAACCCCATTGCTCCGCCGCTCCTTCCTTCCCCAATAACACCGACCCCCGAACCCCCACATCTCCTCCGCCGCTCCCAGCAACCCAACTCTTTCTTTCTGCAGAATTCTCAGAACTCGAGTTGCAAAACGTTGACTTTTCGAATTGGGTTTCTCTAGGAACTGCAGAGAATTATTGGACTGGAGATGTTTTATGAGTTTTTAGCTTAATTGTTCCCTAATGTTGTTGATGTGTGGTGGGTAAGCTCAAAATTGGGTGAGATTTCATCTGGGTCTTTGATTTCAATGGATTAGAAACTCAAAATTGGGGTTTTTTTTATTTGGGTAAAAGACTGTTTACTACCCTCATGTTTCGTGGTTTTCAACATTTAGTACATCAATTTTTTTTCGTCCCAGAGTCATACCTAAAGTGTAAATTTTAGGACAGTCTCATACATCCGTTAGTCAAACTGTTAACTCTGTCGTTAAATGATGACGTGGCGCCCACATGGACAATGACTGGCGCCACGTGTCATTAAAAAATTAAAAAAAATTAAACTATTAAAATAACTAATTAAATAAATTTTTAAAAAAAATCCCCAGATTCTCTCTTCCCCACCCCGATCCCCCTCCGTTCTCCCTTAGCACCTCTGCACATCCTTCCTCTTGTGGACCTCTGCTCATCCATCCTTCCCCAGGTCCTTCTGCACCTCCATCCTTCCCAAAACCCCTTCGTCTTCCGTGACACACACACCCACAACCCTTCGTCTTCCTCCACGGCTCCACCTCCTCTTCGTCTTCCTCCACGGCTCCACCCCCTCCACAACCCCAGCGTGGGCTCGCCCTCCAGCCGCAGTGAGTAGACCATGCCCACGCCTGCCGGCGACAACAGTTTTCTTCGATTGAACCATCCCGACGTTCACGGCGATGACGCTAGCTCCCAAGGCGCCGTTGGGTTAGTCACTTCCTTCCCTCCCTTTTCTTTTTACTTCAGGTCTTATTAGGGCGCAACAGACATATTTTCCTTTTCATTTTGGACACTTTCTCTGTGATTTTCTCGGAAGCCAAACGCTCTCAACGATGGCCAATCAGCTCACCGACGACCAGATCTCCGTGTTCTAGAAGCGTTCAGCCTATTCGACAAGGACGGCGATGGTCTCGTTCTCAGATCCCTCTCTCTCTCTTTCCCTTTTGTTCTTATTATGCTTAATTAATCTATGATATTTGGATCTAAAGCTGTTATTGCATCAAACCTTAATCTTTTTTTGGTGAAAATTTGTGATTGATTGAGTATTTTTCAGAGATTGAATTGATTTATCATCCTCCGAGTGCGTTTTGATCGTTGAGGATAAGATTTGTTAGATTTGAGGTTAAATGTGTGGAATTTAAATATATGGATAGATCATGATTCTCATATTCGTTTCCCCATTGTTTGGATTATCCAATTTTTGGTAAAAGTGGGTTTTTAATTCAATTTCTCTGCTATGGTCTACTCACTGCGGCTGGAGGGCAAGCCCACGCTGGGGTTGTGGAGGGGGTGGAGCCATGGAGGAAGACGAGGAGGAGGTGGAGGGGTGGAGCCGTGGAGGAAGATGAAGGGTTGTGGGTGTGTGTGTCGCGGAAGACGAAGGGGTTCTGGGAAGGATGGAGGTGCAGAGGGACCTGGGGAAGGATGGATGAGCAGAGGTCCACAAAGGGAAGGATGTGCAGAGGTGCAGAGGGAGAAGGGAGGGGGATCGGGGTGGGGAAGAGAGAATCTGGGGATTTTTTTTAAAAATTTATATATAACTTTTATTTAATTAATTATTTTAATAGTTTAATTTTTTAATTTTTTTAATGACACGTGGCGCCCAGTCATTGTCCGCGTGGGCGCCACGTCATCATTTAACAGCAGAGTTAACAGTTTGACTAACGGATGTATGAGACTGTCTCAAAATTTACACTTTAGGTATGACTCTGGGACGAAAAAAAATTGATGTACTAAATGTTGAAAACCACGAAACATGAGGGTAGTAAACAGTCTTTTGCCCTTTTTATTTCATATGGGTTTTTGGCTGCACTAGTTCCCCTCTAAAGCATGGAATTTCTGCTTCAATGTCGTCATTTTGTTGGGTTTCTTGTTGCTGCCTTTGTGGTGGGGTTTGGTTCAGGAGAGCAGACGAAGAGGAAGAAGGGAGAGACAGGGAGGGATTTGGGGGTGCGACAGAGAGATATGGGGAACAAAAGAGATGATTTCAGTTTTTTGTTAATTTTATTTTAAGTTTAATTCTCCAGTATAATACCAAACACAATATAAATAATACGGTAATTAGTCTGATACTTCACCAAACGCCTGACTAATTTAGTCAGTACTATCCGGTGGCTATTTATCTTATCCGACAGAAATAGTCAGTACAGTCCGAGCTGCCAAACGAGACCTAAGTGTTTGCAGGGTTGTGTAAAGAATGTGTTATTTCCCTAAGCAGTGCTAATAAGAAGAATAATTAGAATCAAATCTAATCTAAGATTTACACAATCATACTTAAATAAGAAGTTTATAACAAGAAGAAGTTTAAGACCTTCTTAGTGCTAGAATGTTCCCAAAATGTTCTGGGTCAACATGTCACCCCCACCATCACCAAAATGTTCCCCTTCTCTTTGTGCTAGAATGTTCTGGGTCAACACTAGCACATCATCCATCCTCACCTTAGTTCTAAAGATGAACAACGGCGGTTTAATCTTTGTTTGAAATGGAGTACGTAAGCAACCTACTCATGCGAGAGCTAGGTGTAATTGAAAACTTCATAAGGTGTTCATCAATGTGGACATGGAACATGGAAAGGAAGAATGCCCTCCCTTAAGGTGATCAATATCAAGGTAGTGCTCAAGAGGTATAAGTTTCTATCTCAAAGTTTTGAGAAAAATAAGTGAATACATCAAACCTACGATTAAACATCTGTGTGGAGCCAAAAATAATCACAAGGCGACACGTGGATTTTTGGGTGAAGATGACAAATTTACCCTCGAGGTATACCGGGTCTCCTACACGCGAGCAATGGAGAATCATCCATCAACCAAATCAAGAGTACCCAAAATAGGTAACAAGTTGAAATTTGTCTCATCCATCCTCATTCCATAACCTCTAAAAACCTCCCAAAACATTTCTTTTATTATGATAATTAGCCAATTAATATATTTATACCTAATTAATATATTAATTGCTAATTGAATCACCAAATAACACCCCAAAACACACTTAAAGGCCGGCCACACCCCATTCCCTATATATATGACCCTATTTCTTCTAAAAAGCTAAGTTCCATACTCTTGCAAAACTCCCAAAAAACTCTCCAAATACTTTTCTCTCTAAATTCTAACTTTGGCATCTGAGGTTCTTCGGCCAAAGCCCCCCCATTCATCGTGGGCGCGTGAGGCTCTTGGCCTTGACCCGGAGGTGTTAATTGTTTTGTAGGTGCAATTTTGTCCAAGAGGAAGAAGGCGGAAATTTGCATCCACAAATTGGTGCTTTCATTGAGAGTTGAAATCCATACTCGTATAAGACTCTCGCATAAAAAGGTTTTTTTCTCTATTTTCTAGTCCATTTGAATATTTTTCATATGTTCTTATTATTAGAATTTTTTATTTGCAAAGGTTCTTTGATAAAACGTATAAGAAAAATATAATGGCTAGAAATTTAGAAAATTCCATAATTGAAAATTCCAATACTCAAGAAATGGGATCGCGGAGATCCATGAGGCAAAATGCGGTCGTAAGCAGAGTGGCACCACCACTACAAGGTTCCACCATGGCCCAAGCCATGCCATCCAAGCTTCCACGGGCCCGAGCCCAAGCCTCGCATTCGCATGCACCACGCATTGAGCAGCCTACTCCAGTGACCCAGCCTGCTCCCGCAGCCTTACCTCCCATGGTTTCCCAAGCAGCTCAAGTTGGCCCGAGAATATCTTAACTATCCGGAGCAACCATCGAGCCGGGGGCATTTTCACCATATTTCTCCGCGAATTGGACATTTCCCAATTCAAATCCTGCACCCGGAGTCTACCACACTTCCACTGCTCAAAGAGGCACATTCCTTCCAAGCTCTTCCAATCCAAATGGCGAACAACACTTGTCTCGACAAGTCATAGAGTTGACGAGCGCCCTTTGATAAGCTCATATTTATATATATTTTACATCAAATTCTCTCGTCTTTTCTTAGTTAGTTTCTTATATTTTTGAGTTATTTACTTTGTTTTTGTGTTTTATCGAATTTATCTAGCTAAGTATAATTTTAGTAATAAAATCGTCAAAACTGCATTGCCCACTATTTTTGGTTAATAAAAATAAGATAGTATTATAAATATATATATATATATATATATATATATATATATGAGGTTAAGTGAGAGATCGGAGCGTGCAGAAAAGAATAAGGGGAAGGCTTGCAAAGGTGAGCTGGAAAGTTTTGAAGCATGCAGAAAGTAAAGGAAGAAAGAATGAGTGGAAATAGTGGGCAGCTGGAGTGGAGAAAGCACCAGTGGGTGCAGAAATTAGGTGAGGCCTTGGGGGGAGCTCTCGGGGAAAGGAATAAAAGAAAATCAGGGCAGCAAGTCAGAGGGGGGTTGGAGCAGGAGTGCTGCCCTCGTGCAGCAGCTTGGAAAGAAAGCACAGAAGCTGTCTCATACAGAGAGACAGGCGCGGGGAGGAGTTGCTGCCTCTGCAGCTTGGGGACAGTTTTGGCGGGGGACAACAAGCTGCCCTTGCAGCTTGGACAGGCGCGGCAATTGAGGTGAGGCAGCTAGCAGGTCAACTGGCGGAAGAGAATAGGGATTGACGGAGGGCAGCGTGGGAGTGTGCGCAAAGGGTCAGAACCGACAGTCCACAGAGAAATCAGCGCGAGGGGAGAGAACTGCAGGCGCAGGAACGAGAAACCAACGGCACAGAAAGCTACCCTTGGCAGCATGGACACGAACGCAGCAGATCTTCTCTCGGTTTAATTTTCCAAACTCAAGTTTAATTTATGTTTTTATTTAAGAATAATGTGTAATTAATTTGTGTTGGCTAGAGGTTAATTCAAAACCATGGATATATTTGTAATATGAATTGATTACCTTCAGTTGTGATTTCTGAGTTGTGATTTAATTTGCTTAACTGCTTGATTGATAACTTATTTTTGTATGTCGATTAAGGATGCATACTTAATTTACATGCATGAATTTGATGCTAGAATATAAGTGAATTTCACCTAATCGTTATGAACTTATATTCACAAGTAGTGAAGGTCGCTTATAAACGATCGCGTTAGGTAAATTCTTGGCATAAGTTTCATGCAATTCATAGTAACAAGTGCCTCGTCAATGCTTATGATTTTCATAAAACTTAATGATTCTTGCTTGTATCTCTATTATGCAATTCATGTAGGGAACTTGTAGGGAATGTTTTGGGTTGTCGTATGCAATCATCCAACCTAATAAAAGTAGGAAAATCTGAAGGTTAATTTAAGCGGACCTAATTAACTTGGGGCGTTGAGAATTTACAATTTATTGAAAGAACAACTGAAAATCAATTTAGGTTGCATATGTGTCATGTGTGGAGAAGAACCCTCTAGCCAGTCCGTCATTTATCATTTTACCTTAATTTTATGTTTTTGCCAATTTTGTAATTTATTTAAGTTTAATTTACTTTTCATCAAAAATCAATCCCCCATTTTATTTTAAAGTGTTAGATTTATTAGAAATCATTTTAGTTTGTGTTTTCTAGAGTCTTGAATTATTTTGAGTCTTTTGATTTGTTTTAGTTTATTTGTTAGTTTTATTTTGAGTTATTCTAGTTAACTGTTTTGAGTTTAGTTTAATGTTTTAAATTTTGTTTTTACGTTTTTAATTTAATTTTACTTTGGTTAGCATCCCTAGTTAATCCCCGGCCTAGAACGATCCCTACTTACATCATTACTACAATTGTCACAAATAGGGTTTAAATTTGTGCGTGAATTTATTTTCGCATCAAATTTTTGGCGCCGTTGCCGGGGATTAGCAAATTTGCTAATCCTTTTATTTTTGTTTTTGCTTATGTTTATTTGTGTTTGTGTATGTTACTTTTGATATTTGATTTATTTTTCTTTCTTTGAATTGAGGTACAAATGGAGCAAGACCTGGATTCTACTAGCATTCAAGATCTATTGGCACAGCTCACTGCTCAATTAACTCATAATGCCGAACGGACCACAATGCCAAGTGTCCCTACACTTGATGTGCCCTATGGGCAACGATATCAAGGTCCTCAATTTTCTGCAAATGAAGATGTTTGGGGATATCAGGGCCATAACCAATCAAGGGGCAACATGTTTTCCAACGCTTACAATTCGGATTGGAGAGACTACTCAGATTATATGTGGGATGAACCTCAACACTTTCAACAAAGTGGATATTGGCAGCAAGACGAATTCTATTCAAGACCTATGCAGCTACCACAGCATCCCCCACAGCAATTCCAATCAAATCAAAGTATGCCCGTGGATTATAATCAAAGGCTTGATGAATTAATTTCTTTGGTGCAGGGCTCACAAAACGAAGAACAATTACAGCCATCAGAGGAGTACTATCAATGGCCATGTGCACCACCACATCCACCACAACAATCTCCCCAATTCAATTCAGGTACATCCTTGGATAATGATACACTTAATAATTTACTCACCTCTTTGAATCAGGGAGTAGAAAATCAAAACCAGGAGATGCAAGACCGAGTCAGAAGAGTGG
The DNA here is from genome assembly GCA_035220775.1 of Malus fusca. NCBI lineage: Eukaryota > Viridiplantae > Streptophyta > Magnoliopsida > Rosales > Rosaceae > Malus > Malus fusca. The sequence continues at coordinate 15,844,342 of CM069061.1, forward strand.
ACGAATTGGAGGAGCAAGTTGGGCAGATTTTGGAAATCATGGCACAAATTCAAGATCAAAGAGAACTCTCCAACTCCACATTTGCAAATTCAAGGGGAGAAATGGAAATCGATGAAGCCATCACTTTGGGAAGTGATATGGAGGATGAAGTTGTTCCAGAACCATCCAAACATGGCCCGGACATGGATGAATTGCCGCTTCAAGAAGGAGATGAGGATGACGACTTGGGCAGTTTAGAAGAATTCTTGTCGCAAACCCCTCAAGTCCTTATGTTATCCAACTCAGGTGAGGAGGTTCTAAGTTCAATTCATTCTAACATCGTTCCACCAAATGTCCTTTTTCCTTGCAGGTTTTTAAATCCCAAGGAAGAAGTGAATGAAAAATACGTTGTGGAAGATCTTCCCAAGGTGCAAAGTGATATCCAAATTCTTGGTGTACCAAATCAAGTTCCCGATGGTATTGAAACGTTCAAAGAGACGTGTACACCAAGAAGAGGGATTCCAGAAAATGAGGTGGTTGGAGAATATGTTGAACAGATCCAAGAGGCTGTGCATGAGACAAATGCCAAGGAAGTTGAGTTTGATGACACGGGACAAGCCACAACCATCATAGTAAACCTGGCCAAGTTCAAAGTCCCGGAAACGTTCAAAGACGTGGTGTTTGTAATTGAGTTTGAATGTGACTGTAAGCCATCTTCTCCATTTTTTATTTTAATTTATACTAACTTGTTTTTAATTTTGATGATTCAGGCACCGTCATTAGAACTTAGACCGTTGTCGGATCATTTCAAGTACCACCGTCCGTTTAATGATAAGCCCATGCATTTGAATAATGAAGGGAGGCCTAGGAATCACCCACATTCAGATTTGCATTCCTAATCCCTTCTCTTTACTGAATTTATTTTACTTTGTTTAGTTCTTTCATTGTTTGTTTGCTCTTGTGTGAATTTATTTTACGTTGATTTTTTTTTTACGTTGATTTCATTATGTTTTGTTATTTAGTTGTGATTTTTGTTTTGTTTATTTAGTTGTGATTTTTGTTTAGAAGTTAAACATAGTCTTTTTACTTTGATTTACTTATTTTACATTGATATTTAAAAAAAAAATGAAAATGAAAAATAAAAAATATAAAAAAAAAAAAAAAAAAAACAAAAAATACTTATATTTATAATTAAATAAACTTAAATGCATAAATATTTTACAATAACTTGTAAACTAAAAGCTTTCATTGGTCGTTGGTAGGTGGTGCCTCGGAGGTCGACGGAGCCCCTGAAAGACGAAGCGCCAGAGCTGGATCATTCAGAGCCTCAATACTTGGTGCTGCTCCCGAGGACGAAGGCAACACAAACCTCGGGAGTAACGTCATAAACCGTTGATGATCACTCTGAATCCGCACTTCGGACTCCTGCAGCTGATCAAGCTTCCTCTTCATGCTTGTGGAGTAATTGGTTGCGAGCATGTGCAAATCCCTGTTCTCATGCCTAAGCACTCTGACCTCCTGCCGAAGACTAGCCACTTCAGCCATCAACGACTCCACCTGACGGGTTCGTGCAAGAAGGCGCTGGCCCATGTTTGATACTGAACCTGCGCATCGGACGCTGTAGGCCATAGAGTCCTGGACAGCCAGTTCGTCGGACCGCCTGGAAAGTATCCTAGTGTCTCTAGGAGTGAGCAGATTTCTGGCCACCACCGATGCGGTTGTTTCGTTCATCATCATGGAATCCCCAACTGTAAGAGGACCATTCGGGGATATGAAGGACGGCTGCCAAATGTTGGTTGGAGAAGATATATCACTATCTTCCCCAACATTCAAGTTAAGGCGACGGTCAGAGGGGCAAGACATATTTGAAGGTGTTGAGAATGAAGAGTCGGACTGATCAAGATTAAAAGAAATGCAAGGAGGAAGTGTTTACAGGAGGGAGTGTTTACAGGGGGAGCTTAAGTGTGTTGTGGAACAAAAATGAGCGTTCTTATAAGAAGAAGAAATCGTTGAGGCATCACTCAGCAGTCGAAGAGGCGCCCTCTCGCAAATCGAAGAGCCGGACTCCTTTCTCAAAAGCCGGATTCTTTTCTCAAAAGCGTCGTCGCCGTTCTCAAAAGTCGGACGCCGTTCTCAAAAGTCGGGCGCCTTTCTCAAAAGCCGGAGCGGTCAGGAATCACGAGGCGAACAGTTTTTCCAATTTTGTCGTCACTCGTCACGCGCGCTGTCAGCTTTGCGCAAATTACGGGTGATTTTTTCAGAAAGCGCGTGACCTGTACTGTTCATCCATCCACCGGCTGCCGACAGGGGTAAAGGAATAGTTTCGGTTGTGAAGAAAAATTCTATAAACGTCTACCTTCGCATCCATTGCAAAGGCAAACTCTCTCAGCACTTCTTCATCTCCGAAATTTTTCATCTCCGAAAATGCCTTTCCAACAAACCCTCTCGAGTTTCTCTGTGTTTCTCATTCCCTGGAATACCTTTACAAATAAGACATCTAGAGCTAGAGTATTTCATATCATGAAGGTTGAAAGCAAGAGTATCTCATATCACGCTTTCTTCCTGTCCTTGTCCTTGTCTTTGTGGCAAGGAGAAAGCGGGCAATCAGCCAGCACTCGGTGTCAATCTTCCAATCTAAGAACCGACTGCCTGGAAATCCTTCCTGATTGCTTACCTAGCATTGCTCTCGAGTGCTCTTCTTCAACCGCTGATGTACTTCCGAAGAAGTCGCCACATCTGCCTGGAGAACAGCCAAGGCAAGTGAAAATGTTACTTGAAGCATGTGGAGACAAGGTGCTGCTTCATCTTCAAGATCAAGTCTCATTTTCCTTGCTAAGAAGTTCCCCAGCCCAGTTCAAGCATACACCTGTGGAACGATACTTCTTCAAAAGCAAAAGTATCCCATATCATCAGAGTCAGAGGCAAAGATATCTCATGGCACGCTTTTCCTTTACCCTTGCTCTTGGCTACGGGGCAAGGTGAAAGAAAGGCAATCGGTCGGCACTTGGACAGATTGAACAAAGAAGCAGACCACCACCTATTCCTCGTGCCTACCTGCCATGCAGAAGAACAAAAAGAGAAGAATGTAGCCTGCAGACTCAATCAACCCGGCAGAAGGAGTCTGAGTTGAAACCAAGAGCTCGAGAAGCTTCAACACCACCACAAATCAAGTCTCATTTTCCTTGCTAAGAAGTTCCTGAGGCCAGTTCAAGTTCAAAGCTGTGGAAAGTCACCAAACAGGACCAATGATCACTTTTTAGTTTTATTATTATCTTTTATTTTCATTTTCAATTTTCGTTTGTTTGTTTTTTCTTGCGTGCTTAACTGACTTATTTCTTTTCTTTGCAGGAACTTTTGGTTATTTCCACCCTTGAAGTTGATTGCAAAATTTTAGCTTGGGGGGTCATCGCTTGATTTTTTCTGCAAATTAGGGAAGTTTTCAGTCCTATTGCTTTATTTTGTTTCTTTATTTTTATTTTATTTTTATTTACATTTTATTATATTTTCTGACATTGGGGACAATGTCTAGTTTAAGTGTGGGGGTAAAAAGTATAAAAATGACCAAATTGAAAATTTTTATACCTTCGACTTTGAACTGATTTCATTTGTTTCCTTGTTATTGCTTTGTTTTCTTAATTAGTTTTGTTTTATCAAAAAAAAAAAATAAAAAAAAATAAAAAAAAAATAAAAAAAAAAAAAAAAAAAAAAAAAAATCGGAAAATTTAAAAAAAAAATTCAAAAAAAAATTTCCTTGTTTTCCTTATTGTTTTGAATTAGTTTTTTGTTAGTTTCCCGACCCAATGATATAATTGGATAAAATTTGAACCATGATGATCAAGAACTTAGTTAACATGTGTTGTGTGAAATTCCTAATTCTCGTATTAGTTTGTACATATTTGATCATCTTTGAAAAACTAAACGCACATAGCCATGTTGATGTGAAACTAAAGCATGATTTAAAGATCCATATGTGAATTTAGTGACCATATACATCCTATGTGAGTTTTTGAGCCTATTGAAAGTGTGTGCATTTTTCATACACTCCTATTTTTTTTATGTGTGATGAACTTATGTGAGATACTTCTCTAGAACTTGCATAACGATCTTTCGAAATTTTTGTCATTGATTGCATGAACTTGAAAATGATAGAGGCATTAGGTTTACCACCATGGCCCAAATAACCTTGTTTCCCAAAGAAAAATAATATCATTAGATTGCCATTTTGAGCCGTATTTGTGAGCCTTTTATTTCTTATCACCAGATATGTCTACCCTTATGCCTGAAATAAATATTTTTCCTTACCCTTTCCAAGCGAGCAATGCAAGATTGTCTTATGTGAAATGTTTGTGAAGTACTTTGAAGGTGTTTGGCAAAAGAATAAGTGTGGGGGTTTTTCATATTTGTTTCTGTTTGAAAAAAAAAAAAAAATAATAAAATAAAAAAAAAAAAAAAAAAAAAAAAGAAAAGAAAAGGAAAAGAAAAAGAAAGATTGTATACAAAGAAAATAAAAAGTTTTTAAAGTTTCAGTTTATGGGTGTGGTTGGAGGTGACTTGTAGAATAGCGGGAAATGTTGAGTTCTTATAAATCAAAAGAATTGCTTGTAATGTAGCTTGGAACTTTTGTTTTTCCTATTCTTTCGTTTCAATAACCCTATCCCTAAGCCTCATTACATCCAATAAAAGTCCTCTTGATTTAAGTTTTGCAATTATGACTGTGGAGAAGTGATTTTTATGCAAGCTTATGGTAGAACTTTCACATTTGTTTCTTTGAGCGAAACACATTAAAACTAAACACATGTGTGATTGAGTGCATATCCCGTGAGAAGGTCGCTAGTTTGCATATGGTGATAATAAAATTTTGAAATTGCATTAACATGGCTATCTCACACACTACACTTCAAGGATGTTTCAAAGATTACTGCTAATATTTGAATAAGGAAAATGAACTTGGATTAGCATGTTGGTGTTAGCTATGGTTCTTGATGATTGTGTTCTCAAATGAAATTCTACGAGGGTCAAATTAGGGGGAAGCTAATGTTTTTCTTGTTACTTCTTGTTCTTGTTTTCTTTGTTTTGCTCGAGGACTAGCAAAAGCTAAGTGTGGGGGTATTTGATAAGCTCATATTTATATATATTTTACATCAAATTCTCTCGTCTTTTCTTAGTTAGTTTCTTATATTTTTGAGTTATTTACTTTGTTTTTGTGTTTTATCGAATTTATCTAGCTAAGAAAATAAAAATAGCATAAGTATAATTTTAGTAATAAAATCGTCAAAACTGCATTGCCCACTATTTTTGGTTAATAAAAATAAGATAGTATTATAAATATATATATATATATATATATATATATATATATATATATATATATATATATATATATATATATATATGAGGTTAAGTGAGAGATCGGAGCGTGCAGAAAAGAATAAGGGGAAGGCTTGCAAAGGTGAGCTGGAAAGTTTTGAAGCATGCAGAAAGTAAAGGAAGAAAGAATGAGTGGAAATAGTGGGCAGCTGGAGTGGAGAAAGCACCAGTGGGTGCAGAAATTAGGTGAGGCCTTGGGGGGAGCTCTCGGGGAAAGGAATAAAAGAAAATCAGGGCAGCAAGTCAGAGGGGGGTTGGAGCAGGAGTGCTGCCCTCGTGCAGCAGCTTGGAAAGAAAGCACAGAAGCTGTCTCATACAGAGAGACAGGCGCGGGGAGGAGTTGCTGCCTCTGCAGCTTGGGGACAGTTTTGGCGGGGGACAACAAGCTGCCCTTGCAGCTTGGACAGGCGCGGCAATTGAGGTGAGGCAGCTAGCAGGTCAACTGGCGGAAGAGAATAGGGACTGACGGAGGGCAGCGTGGGAGTGTGCGCAAAGGGTCAGAACCGACAGTCCACAGAGAAATCAGCGCGAGGGGAGAGAACTGCAGGCGCAGGAACGAGAAACCAACGGCACAGAAAGCTACCCTTGGCAGCATGGACACGAACGCAGCAGATCTTCTCTCGGTTTAATTTTCCAAACTCAAGTTTAATTTATGTTTTTATTTAAGAATAATGTGTAATTAATTTGTGTTGGCTAGAGGTTAATTCAAAACCATGGATATATTTGTAATATGAATTGATTACCTTCAGTTGTGATTTCTGAGTTGTGATTTAATTTGCTTAACTGCTTGATTGATAACTTATTTTTGTATGTCGATTAAGGATGCATACTTAATTTACATGCATGAATTTGATGCTAGAATATAAGTGAATTTCACCTAATCGTTATGAACTTATATTCACAAGTAGTGAAGGTCGCTTATAAACGATCGCGTTAGGTAAATTCTTGGCATAAGTTTCATGCAATTCATAGTAACAAGTGCCTCGTCAATGCTTATGATTTTCATAAAACTTAATGATTCTTGCTTGTATCTCTATTATGCAATTCATGTAGGGAACTTGTAGGGAATGTTTTGGGTTGTCGTATGCAATCATCCAACCTAATAAAAGTAGGAAAATCTGAAGGTTAATTTAAGCGGACCTAATTAACTTGGGGCGTTGAGAATTTACAATTTATTGAAAGAACAACTGAAAATCAATTTAGGTTGCATATGTGTCATGTGTGGAGAAGAACCCTCTAGCCAGTCCGTCATTTATCATTTTACCTTAATTTTATGTTTTTGCCAATTTTGTAATTTATTTAAGTTTAATTTACTTTTCATCAAAAATCAATCCCCCATTTTATTTTAAAGTGTTAGATTTATTAGAAATCATTTTAGTTTGTGTTTTCTAGGGTCTTGAATTATTTTGAGTCTTTTGATTTGTTTTAGTTTATTTGTTAGTTTTATTTTGAGTTATTCTAGTTAACTGTTTTGAGTTTAGTTTAATGTTTTAAATTTTGTTTTTACGTTTTTAATTTAATTTTACTTTGGTTAGCATCCCTAGTTAATCCCCGGCCTAGAACGATCCCTACTTACATCATTACTACAATTGTCACAAATAGGGTTTAAATTTGTGCGTGAATTTATTTTCGCATCACCCTTGCACAACAGACAACCTTGGTGAATAAACTTTTGCAACGCACCAAGATCCAACGTGCCCCGGACGAGGTGTCCCGAAGTAGGACAAGGGCAGACGAACCTCTCCACTAGCGTCCCGGCAAACAGCCCCGTAACCAGCCACGTTCCAAGCGTTCTGGCAGTTTACGCTCCCGCCTGGGTCCTTGGGATAGCTTATACTCTCGTCTTAGTGCGTGGAGGAGCGTGCATTCCCAATCAAGCCCACATACGAGCATAGGTTCACGGTTGAGGTCACACACTGATTATCAACATGGACAACCTTCCAGGCGAAATGTTCATTCACAACTAGGCTCGCAAGGAGCATTCTCCACCTCATATCGAAGTAGGCAGCACGACAGATGGAGAGAAGCAGTCACTCAATCCGACTCAAGTTCAACCGGCAGCCTGCGAACGGCTCGTTTGCCTGCCAGGTACATGCAACATGCGCCGCAGCCACAACATGGACGATTCGAGCATAGGGAAGAGTGGCCTAGACCCATAGGTCATGATTGGAGGCAGCCGAAAGTTCCACTGCCCCAGTAGAGGCAAATTGAAGAAGAAGTTGAGAGATTCATAACCGAACGATTCCACAATTTCCAACATGACGAGGCTGTTGACGATGCGCTTCGACGAGACATGACCAACATAAACATGTCACCATTCACGAATAAGATCGAGCGGACAAATCCACCTTGTGGGTTCACTATGCCTCACTTCATTCCATACAAGGGGGACGAAGATCCAGATCGACATCTCAAGCACTACCGCAGTACCATGATCCTCCACAGGAACAATGATGCGCTTATGTTCAAAATTTTTGCCACAACTCTACAAGGCGAGGCGCTAGACTGGTTTCATACTCTGCCGCCGCAGTCGATCCGGAGTTTTAACGAACTTTTCTTTGTTTTCACTAAGGAGTATTCGTTTAACCGCTTAATAAAAAAGACATCCGACCATCTCTTCAGCATCTTAAAAGACCCTTGGGAGACAATTCGCGACTATGTCAAGATATTCAAAACGAAGAAGGCCAAAATTATTGGTTGCAATGAAGACATAGCAACGACAGCATTCAGAAATCGACTTCCCACCGAACATCCTTTATTTGGAAAACTGATCATGGGAGACGAACTGACCCTAGCAGCTTCGTATGCTTTAGCAGAAAAACATGCACTATGGGACGAGGCCAAGCAGTCTAACGAAAACGAGTTATAAAAGAAGCACATGGAACGTTCCCCAACCAGAGAATACTCAGCGCCTGAAACATTCACCAAATTCACAGTTCTAATTGGCCAAATTCTCCGCAAGCTCAAGAACGAACCTTGGTTCGAACTGCCGCCACCCATGAAAGGCGATCTTACCAGGCTGGATCATACAAAGTATTGCGCATTCCATCAAGGACCATGCCATACTACGAACGGCTGCCTGAAGTGGAGCAGTATCTTGAGAAGCTGACAAATGAGGGCCGATGATACGAGTATCTTGACAAGTCAACGAAACGGCCTACACAAGCAAGGGAAGTCTCCATCACCCCCTAAACCTCGTTTGGGTTTTTTTTCCAAATAAGTTTGAAGTCTCAAGCAGCTCGACGAACAAGGCTTCACAAGCTGAAGATTATCTAGTTTGTTATGCAGTTTCTGCCTTCCAACACAGTTGATTTATTTCTTTATTCTCAATGAAGATTCAAGAAGTTATTCACAAGCATGGCTCAACTGCTATCCACAATGACTGCTAAAAACCCATATGGATTCGCTCTCTAGTGCGAGAGGATAAACTAATTGCTCTCCAGCGCAAGAGGGTAAACCAATTCCCCGACACCCAAAAGGGTATGCTCTCCAGCGCGAGAGGATAAACTAATTGCTCTCCAGTGCGAGAGGGTAAACCAATTCCTCGACACCCATATGGGTTTGCTTTCCAGTGCGAGATGGTAAACCAATTCCCCGACACCTATATGGGTTTGCTCTCCAGCGCGAGAGGGTAAACTAATTGCTCTCCAGTGCGATAGGGTAAACTAATTCCCCAACACCCATCTGGGTAAGCTCTCCAGTGCGAGAATGCCACATAGCTTAAAAGATCGAATGCTTGAAGATTAACTAGGCAACAAATGGTTAGGGGCAGCAACCACTTTTGCACTTAACAGTTCACTCATCAGACACTTTATCTTCAGCAGCTTCGATCTTGGCAGCTTTATCCTTGACTGCTCTATCTACGGCAGCTGAGAAATCAAACTCAAGCAGTTTCCTCATTTTTGGCAAGCAGCCCAAACATGGCAGCCTAAACCGTTGCCCATGCCACGCCACTTCCTCATCCTATGCTGAGCTAATTCTTGGCTTCAATCAAGTCGAGCAGCACAAGCAATGGCCCCTGCCACACCACCTCCTTGGCCCATGACAAGCCACTTCCTGGCCCCTGCCAGCCGACGCGCCACACCACCCCGATGGCTGCCCTGTGGCAGCACCTCCCAAGAAGAAGACAAGAAAAAATTAAATTTTTCTTACGTAGGTGCGGCACGGAGAAGACGAAGAAATCAACGAAAGACGGTCATTTACACGTGCAAGATGTATAAGATTGCTAGAGGAAGGGGAACAAATATCCTCTAAGCTCTCTGATAAGCTCATATTTTTACATATTTTACATCAAATTCTCTTGTCTTTTCTTAGTTATTTCCTCATATGTTTGTGCTATTTACTTTGTTTTGGTGTTTTATAGAACTTATCTAGCTAAGAAAATAAAAATAACACAAGTGTGATTTTAAGTAATAAATTCGTTACGTCATATTTTATGCTTGGCAGTTGGCAGCAAAAGGAATAAAATGATATACATAAAAGTAAGAAAAGCTGCCTGGCGTGCGGAATAGAAAATAAAGGAAAGTCAAGAGTGGATGGCAGGGTGGGAAGCATTAGGTTGGCAAGTGGCAGCAAGGCCTGGCAAAAAGAATAATGGGAAGATAATGAGCTGACAGTGGAGTGCACACTCGGGAAAAAGAAGGATAAAAAAATATAAGGAATGGAGTGGATGGCAGGTAAGCTGCGCAGGGGGGTAGGAGGCAGGAAGATATATTGGTAAATAAGTGCAGGACGTCTGGGTGGGGGGGAGCACGCTGCCTTTGGCAGCGTGAAGGAAAGAGGATTGAAGAACAGGGAGACAGGCGCTGACGCAACAGCAGAGGAACGCAGGAGAGAAGGCGAGAGACGGTGCTGACGCGGGAAGCAAAGCTGCTTGGGCAGCAACTCTGAGGGAGGACAGCTGGCTCGCGCGGAAGGAAAGAGGGTCAGACGCAGAACGCTGCCTTAGGCAGCGCGAGAGGACAGAAGGCAAGCTGCCCTTGGCAGCTGACGTGGAAGAGCTAGAAGCACAGAAACTGCGCGGACGGAGACAGTAGCACAGCAGGGAGCGATCCTCATTTGGTTTTATTTTTCTTAAACTCATGTTTAATTTAATTTGCTTTTCAATTATATTAAACATGTGTAATTAATTTCTGTTTAGTTAGAGGGGAATTTGAAACCATGGATAAATGTTTATTATAATTTGATTTACTCCAGTTATGAATTTATGAATGTTGGATGTGGTTTATTTTTCTGTGTTGATTAAGAACTTGTTTATGTATGTGGGTTGAGGGTCGACACTTAATTTGCATGCTTAGACTTGATGATAGGATATAAGGGAATTTCACCTAATCGTTATGAACTTATATTCATGAGTAGTAAAAATCGCTAGTCACGATTGTGTTTAGTAAACCCTAGGTTGGATTAACATGCGTATTCCATAGTTATGAATGCCTAGTCGATGTTTATGATTTCCATTAAACTTAATGATCTTTGATATGTCTCTCTATCATGCGTATTCCATAGTTAGGGAACTTGATAAGAATAATTTGGTTGTGATGCGTATCCCGTCCAATTCAATGAATCTAGGGAAATCTGAAAGTTAATTTAAGCGGACCTAATTAACTTGGAGCATTGTCATTTATTCGTTTGTTGAAGTCATAACTGGGAATCAAATTATATGCATTTGTTCATGTGTGGATAAGGACCCCTCTAACTAACGTTTCATCATTTTATTTTTATAAAATATATTTTCTTTGAAGTTTGTTTTTAAGTTTCTGTTTTAAATTAAATTTCTTTAAAAATCAATCCCCCATTTATTTTAAAGTGTTAGATTTGTTAGAAATCAATTTAGTTTGTGTTTTCTTGAGTTTTGAATTATTTTGAGTCTTTTGATTTGTTTTAGATTATTTGTTAGTTTTATTTTGAGTTATTCTAGTTAAGTGTTTTGAGTCTAGTTTAGTGTTTTAAATTTTGTTTTTACGTTTTTAAATTTAATTTTACTTTGGTTAGCATCCCTAGTTAATCCCCGGCCTAGAACGATTGATATTAAAAAAAAAAAAAAAATATATATATATAATAATAATAATAAACATCACATAATTAAAAAAAAAAAAAAAAAATTAACACAAAAATACTTATATTTATATTTATAATTAAATAAACTTAAAGCATAAATATTTTACAATAAAGTGAACTAATAGCTTTCATTGGTCGTTGGTAGGTGGTGCCTCGGAGGTCGACGGAGCCCTAGAAAGACGAAGCGCCAGAGTTGGATCATTCAGAGCCTCAATACTTGGTGCTGCTCCCGAGGACGAAGGCAACATAAACCTCGGGAGTAACGCCATAAACCGTTGATGATCACTCTGAATCCGCACTTCGGACTCCTGCATCTGATCCAGCTTCCTCTTCATGCTTGTTGAGTAATTAGTTGCGAGCATGTGCAACTCCTTATTCTCATGCCTAAGCACTCTGACCTCTTGCCGAAGACTAGCCACTTCAGCCATCAACGACTCCACTTGACGAGTTCGTGCAAGAAGGCGCTGACCCATGTTTGATACTGAGCCTGCGCATCGGACGCTGTAGGCCATAGAGTCCTGGACAGCTAGTTCGTCGGACCGCCTAGAAAGTATCCTAGTGTCTCTAGGAGTGAGCAGATTTCTGGCCACCACCGATGCGGTTGTTTCATTCATCATCATGGAATCCCCAACTGTAAGAGGACCATTTGGGGATATGAAGGACGGCTGCCAAATGTTGGTTGGAGAAGACATATCACTATCTTCCCCAACATTCAAGTTAAGGCGACGGTCAGAAGGGCAAGACATATTTGAAAGTGTGAAGAAAATGAAGAGTCGGACTGGTCAAGATAAAAATAAATGCAAGAAGGGAGTGTTTACAGGAGGGAACGTTTACCGGATGGAGTGTTTACAGGAGGGAGCAAGTGTGTTGTGGAACAAACTCAGCGCCTCTATAAAAAGAAGAAATCAAGAGGCGCTCCTCAGAAGTCGAAGAGGCGTCCTCTCGCAAATCGAAGAGCCGGGCTCCTTTCTCAAAAGCCGGATTCTTTTCTCAAAAGTCGGGCGCCTCTCTCAAAAGTCGGGCGTCTCTCTCAAAAGCCGGAGCAGTCAGGAATCACGAGGCGAGCAACTTTTCCAGATTTGTCGTCACTCGTCACGCGCTGTCAGCTTTGCGCAAATTACGGGTAGCTTTTTCAGAAAGCGCGTAACCTGTACTGTTCATCCATCCACCGGCTGCCGACAAGGGTAAAGGAACAGTTTCGGTTGTGAAGAAAAGTCCTATAAACGTCTACCTTCGCCATCCATAGCAAAGGCAAACCCTCTCAGCACTTCTTCATCTCCGAAAATGCCTTTCCAACAAACCCTCTCGAGTTACTCTGTATTTCTCATTCCCTGGGATACCTTTGCAAACAAGTCATCAAGAGCTAGAGTATTTCATATCATGAAGGTTGAAAGCAAGAGTATCTCATATCATGCTTTCTCCCTGTCCTTGTCCTTGTCTTTGTGACAAGGAGAAAGCGAGCAATCAGCCAGCACTCGGTGTCAATCTTCCGATCTAAGAACCGACTGCCTGGAAATCCTTCCTGATTGCTTACCTAGCATTGCTTACCTAGCATTGCTCTCGAGTGCTCATCTTCAACCGCTGATGTACTTCCGAAGAAGACGCCACATCTGCCTGGAGAACAGATAAGGCAAGTGAAAATGATTACTTGAAGCATGTGGAGACAAGGTGCTGCTTCATCTTCAAGATCAAGTCTCATTTTCCTTGCTAAGAAGTTCCCCAGCCCAGTTCAAGCATACACCTGTGGAACGATACTTCTTCAAAAACAAAAGTATCCCATATCATCAGAGTCAGAGGCAAAGATTTCTCATGGCATGCTTTTCCTTTACCCTTGCTCTTGGCTACTGGACAAGGAGAAAGAAGGCAAACGGTCGGCACTTGGACAGATTGAACAAAGAATCAGACCACCACCTCTTCCTCGTGCCTACCTGCCATGCAGAAGAAACAAGCAGAGAAGAATGCAGCCTGCAGACTCAATCAACCCGGCAGAAGGAGTCCGAGTTGAAACCAAGAGCTCAAGAAGCTTCAACAATATATGGACGCAACAGACCACCACCACCAATCAAGTCTCATTTTCCTTGCTAAGAAGTTCCGAGGCCAGTTCAAGTTCAAAGCTGTGGAAAGTCAACGAGCACGACCAATGATCACTTATTAGTTTTATTCATTGTCTTTTATTTTCATTTTCAATTTTTCGTTTATTTTTTTTTGTTATATTTTCTTGCGTGCTTAACTGAATTATTTCTTTTCTTTGCAGGAACTTTTGGTTATTTCCACCCTTGAAGTTGATTGCAGAATTTTAGCTTGGGGGTCATCGCTTGATTTTACTGCAAATTAGGGAAGTTTTCAGTCCTATTGCTTTATTTTGTTTCTTTATATTTATTTATTTTATTTTTATTTTTCATTTTATTTTATTTTCTGACATTGGGGACAATGTCTAGTTTAAGTGTGGGGGTAAAGAGTATAAAAATGACCAAATTAAAATTTTTTTTTGTACCTTCGACTTTGAACTGGTTTCATTTGTTTCCATGTTATTTCATGTTATTGCTTTGTGTTTTCTTAATTAAGTTGTTGTTTTTAAAAAAAATAAAAAAAAAATAAAAAAAAAAAAATAAAAAAAAATCGGAAAATCTAAAAAAAAATCCAAAAATATTTCCATGTTTTCCTTATTGTTTTGAATTAGATGTTTGTTAGTTTCCCCGACCCAATGATATAATTGGATAAAATTTGAACCATGATGATCAAGAACTTAGTTAACATGTGTTGTGTGAAATTCCTAATTCTCGTGTTAGTTTGTACATATTTGATCATCTTTGAAAAACCAAATGCACATAGCCTTGTTGATGTGAAACTAAAGCATGATTTAAAGCTCCATATGTGAATTTAGTGACCATATACATCCTATGTGAGTTTTTGAGCCTATTGAAAGTGTGTGCATTTTTCATACACTCTTATTCTTTCATGTGTGATGAACTTATGTGAGATACTTCTCTAGAACTTGCATAACGATCTTTCAAAATATTTGTCATTGATTGCATGAACTTGAAAATGATAGAGGCATTAGGTTTACCACTATGGCCCAAATAACTTTGTTTCCCAAAGAAAAATGATATCATTAGATTGCCAATTTGAGCCGTATTTGTGAGCCTTTTATTTCTTATCACCAGATATGTCTACCCTTATGCCTGAAATATTTTTTTTCCTTACCCTTTCCAAGCGAGCAATGCGAGATTGTCTTATGAGAAATGTTTGTGAAGTACTTTGAAGGTGTTTGGCAAAAGAATAAGTGTGGGGGTATTTCATGTTTGTATTTAAAAAAAAAAAAAAAAAATAAAAAAAAAAAAAAAAAAAAGAAAAGAAGAAAAGAAAAAGAAAAAGAAAGATTGTATACGAAAATAAAAAAAATGTTTAAAGTTTCAGTTTAAGGTTGTGGTTGGAGGTGACTTGAAGAATAGCTGGAAAGCTTGAGTTCTTATAAATCTAAACAAAAGAATTGCTTGCAATGTAGCTTGGAACTTGTGTTTACCTATTCTTTCGTTTCAATAACCCTCGCCCTAAACCTCATTACGTCCAATAAAAGTCCTCTTGATTTAAGTTTTGCAATTATGATTGTGGAGAAGTGATCTTTATGCAAGCTTATGGTAGAACTTTCACATTTGATTCTTTGAGAGAAACACATTAAAACTAAACACATGTGTGATTAAGCGTATATCCTGTGAGAAGGTCGCTAGTTTGCATATGGTGATTTTAAAAATAAAAATTTGAAATTGCATTAGCATGGCTATCTCACACACTACACTTCAAGGATGATTAAAAGATTACTGCTAATATTTGAATAAGGAAAATGAACTTGGATTCGATTGTTTGGTGTTAGCTATGGTTCTTGTTGATTTGTGTTCTCGAATGAAGTTCTATGAGGGTCACATAGGAGAAACTAATGTTTTTCATGTTATTACTTTTTCATGTTTTCGTTGTTTTGCTCGAGGACTAGCAAAAGCTAAGTGTGGGGGTATTTGATAAGCTCATATTTTTACATATTTTACATCAAATTCTCTTGTCTTTTCTTAGTTATTTCCTCATATTTTTGTGCTATTTACTTTGTTTTGGTGTTTTATAGAACTTATCTAGCTAAGAAAATAAAAATAACACAAGTGTGATTTTAAGTAATAAATTCGTTACGTCATATTTTATGCTTGGCAGTTGGCAGCAAAAGGAATAAAATGATATACATAAAAGTAAGAAAAGCTGCCTGGCGTGCGGAATAGAAAATAAAGGAAAGTCAAGAGTGGATGGCAGGGTGGGAAGCATTAGGTTGGCAAGTGGCAGCAAGGCCTGGCAAAAAGAATAATGGGAAGATAATGAGCTGACAGTGGAGTGCACACTCGGGAAAAAGAAGGATAAAAAAATATAAGGAATGGAGTGGATGGCAGGTAAGCTGCGCAGGAGGGCAGGAGGCAGGAAGATATATTGGTAAAGAAGTGCAGGACGTCTGGGTGGGGGGGAGCACGTTGCCTTTGGCAGCGTGAAGGAAAGAGGAGTGAAGAACAGGGAGACAGGCGCTGACGCAACAGCAGAGGAACGCAGGAGAGAAGGCGAGAGACGGTGCTGACGCGGGAAGCAAAGCTGCTTGGGCAGCAACTCTGAGGGAGGACAGCTGGCTCGCGCGGAAGGAAAGAGGGTCAGACGCAGAACGCTGCCTTAGGCAGCGCGAGAGGACAGAAGGCAAGCTGCCCTTGGCAGCTGACGTGGAAGAGCTAGAAGCACAGAAACTGCGCGGACGGAGACAGTAGCACAGCAGGGAGCGATCCTCATTTGGTTTTATTTTTCTTAAACTCATGTTTAATTTAATTTGCTTTTCAATTATATTAAACATGTGTAATTAATTTCTGTTTAGTTAGAGGGGAATTTGAAACCATGGATAAATGTTTATTATAATTTGATTTACTCCAGTTATGAATTTATGAATGTTGGATGTGGTTTATTTTTCTGTGTTGATTAAGAACTTGTTTATGTATGTGGGTTGAGGGTCGACACTTAATTTGCATGCTTAGACTTGATGCTAGGATATAAGGGAATTTCACCTAATCGTTATGAACTTATATTCATGAGTAGTAAAAATCGCTAGTCACGATTGTGTTTAGTAAACCCTAGGTTGGATTAACATGCGTATTCCATAGTTATGAATGCCTAGTCGATGTTTATGATTTCCATTAAACTTAATGATCTTTGATATGTCTCTCTATCATGCGTATTCCATAGTTAGGGAACTTGATAAGAATAATTTGGTTGTGATGCGTATCCCGTCCAATTCAATGAATCTAGGGAAATCTGAAAGTTAATTTAAGCGGACCTAATTAACTTGGAGCATTGTCATTTATTCGTTTGTTGAAGTCATAACTGGGAATCAAATTATATGCATTTGTTCATGTGTGGATAAGGACCCCTCTAACTAACGTTTCATCATTTTATTTTTATAAAATATATTTTCTTTGAAGTTTGTTTTTAAGTTTCTGTTTTAAATTAAATTTCTTTAAAAATCAATCCCCCATTTATTTTAAAGTGTTAGATTTGTTAGAAATCAATTTAGTTTGTGTTTTCTTGAGTTTTGAATTATTTTGAGTCTTTTGATTTGTTTTAGATTATTTGTTAGTTTTATTTTGAGTTATTCTAGTTAAGTGTTTTGAGTCTAGTTTAGTGTTTTAAATTTTGTTTTTACGTTTTTAAATTTAATTTTACTTTGGTTAGCATCCCTAGTTAATCCCCGGCCTAGAACGATCCCTACTTATCCATATACTACAATTGTCACAAATAGGGTTTAAATTTGTGCGTTAATTTATTTTTCGCATCACTCTCTCTCTCTCTTGTAGGGTAGAATAAATCGTTCTCCAAAGTTGATTTAATAACCCACTTAAGGTGGACTTAAATAGGCTTTGAGAGAAATTTATTTCTCTTTCCTACAAGGACCTAATTTCCTATTAAAGAGGGAATCTACATCAAAATAGGAAGCAGTCATGCGTTTCCTAAAGCAAGAAGATCTCTACACCTGCTGCCCTTTCCTACGAGCAGCCCAGTAGGTGTGGGGGCATTTGTGGAGCCAAAAATAATCACAAGGTGACACGTGGATTTTTGGGTGAAGATGACAAATTTACCCTCGAGGCATACCGGGTCTCCTACACGTGAGCAGTGTAGAATCATCCATCAACCAAATCAAGAGTACCCAAAATAGGTAACAAGTTCAAATTTGTCTCATCCATCCTCATTACATAACCTCCAAAAACCTCCCAAAACATTTCTTTTATTATGATAATTAGCCAATTAATATATTTATACCTAATTAATATATTAATTGCTAATTAAATCACCAAATAACACCCCAAAACACACTTAAAGGCCGGCCACACCCCATTCCCTATATATATGACCCTATTTCTTCTAAAAAGCTAAGTTCCATACTCTTGCAAAACTCCCAAAAACTCTCCAAATACTTTTCTCTCTAAATTCTAACTTTGGCATCGGAGGTTCTTCGGCCAAAGCCCCCCATTCATCGTGGGCGCGTGAGGCTCTTGGCCTTGACCCGAAGGTGTTAATTGTTTTGTAGGTGCAATTTTGTCCAAGAGGAAGAAGGCGGAAATTTGCATCCACAATCTGGAAGGGAGTTTGTAATTTTTTGTTTCTCACCCTACAAACTCCAATCGCTTTCGTGTGCTTCTGTCAGTTCGGGAACGGTCATCAGCTTCCTTGATCTTCTTTCTGTATTCGTCATCCCAAGCGGTTATGTCATCTGATTTTACAAAACATTCCCCCAAAGTAATGTGATCGTACTTTTTTCCCAAATTTTTGCTCAACTCCGATTCGACGTATAGTCATCTCTTGAATGTTGTAGCAGAGAGCCTGGTGTCAGGTCCTTCAATTTTAGTCAACTCCGTTTGGAATCGCTTGATATAATTTCTTAGACTTTCATCTCCTTCTTAGTTCAGGTGGTACAAAAAAAAAATAAAAATAAAAAGTGTGTCATGAGGCAAGGGGAGAAGAGGAGAATAATTTAGTGGCTTACAAAAGAGCATCAGTTGTGACCTCAAAATAGAGAAGAATCTGTAATACAGAAATTGAGAGAACTGTTATGTTCCTTCAAGCATCCATGTGATGATAATATCCCACACAACAAATCATCATGCGCCCACGATGAGTGACTTGGGGGCGGGGGCGCGGGGGGTGTTTCGGCCAAGGCTCTCCGATACCTAAATTTCTTTGAAAATAGTAAGTGTTTAGGGTTTTTTGTGCATAGAAAACCTTACCCATTTTTGGTGGAGAAATAGGGTATTTACAGGGAGAGTGGCCGGCTTTTACGGTTAGATTTGGTGAGAATATTCCCAAGGTATTGTGTAAATAATATTTGGGAATAATTGTGAAGATATCCCAGAATAAATATGATTGAGATTGCTTACATGAAAGAGTTTGTCTTCAATTGAGAAATGTATTAATGATAGGATTTAGGGATAATTTAATGCCTTTGACTATTTCCACGTGTAGAGGAGCTTTGAGCAGTCGTAGTCCGCTCCCTGCATGTCGACAAATGCTGAGTTGAGCGTGGGGAATATAAATATGCCCTGCTCATTTAATAAGGTCAATCCTGTCTTCCTTGGCTAAAGGTCCATGTGCCGCCTCTAGGATTTTTGAGATTATTTTTGGCTCCACATAATTCAACACCCCAAGTAAGTGTAAGTGTTCAATTTTGTAATCCGGGGGATATTTTGCCCATCCCGATTGTAATTTAGATCTCTTAATGAAAGTACCAATTTTTTGTTGGAAATATCGTACAAGGTTTGATTGACGAAATCAAATATGAAAAATAATAAACACCATTAGGTCCGTAATAAAGTTGTGCAAAAGAAGTCAATACTTTTCTATTTAATTTCTTTGTTATTGTTCATACTCATTTGGGGTTATCCTAATTGGCTAACACCCAAAAATTAGTAGGGTGTCCGCCAAAGGGCCTTTGATGCCTAAGAAAAGTAGTTTGAGAGAAATTGAACAGAGTAAATTCTAAGTAGTAAGTGGTGACTACCGATTTCTCTATTTGACTTAGCTATTTACAAACTTGAACCCTTGAAAGCAGCTAGAATGAGAGGTTGCAGGCCATCCTAGGCAGGCCACTATGTTTTGCTAGTTGTGGAGCTTGAAATATCCTAGAAATCTAGAAGAAGACACATCGAATTTTTCTCAAGAAAGACAAGATTGTCCTCATTAAATGGGCAGGATCCTCAACTACTCTCACGCGCAGCTCAGCATCCTTGAAGGTTCAAGCAACTGAGACAATTGCTCAAAACTCCCCTACTTGTGGCATGGAAAAGTTAAAGTTATTAAAGATAAGGTTAATTATTAAATCCTATCTTTAATACATTCCTAATTGAAGATCAACTCAATCAAGTAAGAAATCCCTATCACAATCAATTACGGATACTTCCACCATTATATCAAGATATGTTCTCCTAATTAATATATTAGGAATATTCTTTCGTCGTTCATCTTACAGATGATGCACCTTGGCTAATAGGAAACCCTAACCCTATTGTTGAAGACGACGGATTTTTGCTACCACACTAGTGATGGTGCAAACCAATCTACGCAGGCAACTTACGAGTAGTCAGTCCTAAAGGTCCCTCGTTGGTTGAATCACAGGAGCGCTGAACACCTAAATCGGCTTCCTACCACCTTGGGTTGGGTATGGCTCAGTGGTAAGACACAATGGGCTTAATGGGCACCATGGTGGCTCGAAGGTATTGTACTCATAGGGCAGGCATAAACTACATCCCTTGAGGTACTTTGTAGTCTATTCATGACATCAAAGGTAAAACCATCATAGCAAGCTTGAAGTTCACGTGTCATTCTTCTATTAAATATGGTTAATTTATGTTTCCACAAGTGTCTACAATATTGATTGATTCTTTAGTTTTATTTTTCTTTCCAAACTTAACCAACCATCATATGTAATAGAACCACATTCTCATACTTTACCCCATTTTATAATTTTCTACCAAACAAACAGAGTCCTACTCTTTGAAGATTGAGTAGACTTTACCATATATCTGATATGGTTTTCCAATTGTAAGTAATAGTTTTAAAGTTTAACTCACGTTAATGATGTTGACAATTTAAATATTATTGTATTCTAAATACTTATTAAACTAAAAGAGATCGATATTTTTATTTAAATTGTTTTATTTTGCTAATAATATTGGGAGAGGGGGAATTCCAACTCGAGACATTAGTTGCAAGTGAGAATGCTCTTAATAAATTGGGTTACTAGCCCCTTACAATCATTATTTAAAATCAAGACAAAAAATTATTACATTGCGTTCATAAATTATTTTTCTTTTTATTTTCTGTTATATTTGGTGTAATGCAACTTCAGTCCATATATGATTTCCTTCTACCCAATGCCAAAGCCACAATTTGTAGTCGGGGTCCATGGAATAATAACAGTGATCGCACCCCCAATCCGCATCCATTCTAATGGCATCAAAACGGTACCATGGTGAGTTTCTCCATTGCACATAACAGTAAACCAATGTGCTATACCAGAAAGTAGGGGAAAGTTCCCAATGAACTTCTTGGTTATCTTCCAAAATGTGAAGGCCAAAATCATCGTCTCCCGTTTTACAGTGAACCTTCAATTTTGTCCCGTCATGTATATGGTTGTTTATTTGGACACCCATTATCCTTTTATGAAACCACTTAGCGTTTACATGACTAGTTGTGATGAAAACCAAAATAAAAATAAGTATGATAAAATTGTTTAAAGTTTTCATTTTGATAAATATTGTACTCAATATCAAGTGAAAAGGTGATGAGTGAAGCTTATGCCCGGCCTCAATTTATATTTCTAGCATTTCAGTTATTATTTTGTTTTGCTTTAATTTTTCAGTTTGTATGTAAATTCTCACTTAGTCGTTATAATGTTTTTATTAATTGTTAACTTTGTACATATGAGTTACATGTTTCGTATTTATATTCTGTACAGTTTTATAAGAGTGGATTTTTTACACCCTAGTTAATAATTTTATTTTATTACAAACATTAAATGGATTATTTTTAATGAACCGCAATTTTGAAACCGTATCATTTATTAAAAAAATACAGAAAAAGGGAGTGGGGTGACAATCGTGGATAGGGGTGGTTCGGTATGGGATACCGAACCGAAACTAGTATCCCAAATTCCAAATCGACATTTTTCGGGATGGGAATTTGAAGACCAATCCCAAACCAAATTTTTGGGAATCCCAAATTTCGGGAATCCCGAAATATTTTCGAGATTTCGAGACAAATCGGGAATCCCAAATTAAAATATGAAATTATGAATTATTCTTCAAATAATTCAAGAACACATTCATGAACTAGGAATGTCATTTCATTC
Organism: Malus fusca; assembly: GCA_035220775.1. Taxonomy (NCBI): domain Eukaryota; kingdom Viridiplantae; phylum Streptophyta; class Magnoliopsida; order Rosales; family Rosaceae; genus Malus; species Malus fusca. The sequence continues at coordinate 15,866,156 of CM069061.1, forward strand.
ACACTACCATTTAATCAAACACTGGCATGCCTGACTGTTTTTATCAGAGTCAAAATTCAAATTAATTAAACCCTTTTGGCAATCTGTTGAGAGACAAAAGAATCAAGCCTTCTGAAATCATCAACCATGACAACAACAATAATAAAATCCAAATGAATATCAAACAAAACATGAAAAATATGCAAGGTGTAGGGCATTACAGGTTGTAGAGCATGAATTAGAAACTACTAGCATCAATTATAAAAGAATAATATATAAGGAACTGTTATTAGCACTCCAAAAATCTCATTCTACACTCCTCACAAGTATATTTTTCTTTCTAATTATAGAAAGTTTGAAGTGCCAAATGAGATTTTTGAAGTGCTAATAACAATTCCCTAATATATATATATATATATATATATATAATATATGTGTAAATATATATAATAATTAATAATATATATTTTTGGTTCGGTATAGGATTCCCAAAATATCGAGAAGCCAATCCCAAATCCCATACCAAAATTTCAGGATTGGTTCAGGATAGCATCCTGAAAATTTCGGGAATTTCAGTTTGGGAAATTTTTGGTTTGGGATCGGGATTTTTTCGGTTCGGTTCGGGATTTTCAAGATTTTTTTCCACCCCTAATCGTGGAAATGGAACTTTTCTGCAGTACCTGTTTGCTGATTTTTACGGACAGCAAGCCTATGGCCTTGGCATTACCACCAGCAGGCCGGCCACTCAGAGAATCATTGGAGGCCTGTGCCAATGACTTCCTGAGATGTATTGTGTATCCGAACAAGGAACAAAGTGATGCTTTCGAGATCAAGCACCATATGCTTGAAATTTGACCAATTTTCTGTGGGTTGCTAAACGAGGATCCCAATATGCACATTAATGCCAAAATATTATGATCATGGTTTTTCTGCTGAGGGCTATCAAGCTCCGTCTTTTTCCATTCACTCTAAAGAAAAAGGCCACCCTCCCAGCTAATAGTATCACTACTTGGCAGCAGTTGCGTACAAAGTTTCTGAACAAATATTATCCTACATCCAAGACGTTAAATAACAAGAGAGAGATTATAACATTTTTGCAGAAGCCGAACGAGGAGTTTCACCAATCATGGAAGAGATATACAGAGATATTTATGAAATGTCCACATGCTGCATTGACATTGATACTCAGATAAACCTTTTTTTTCCGGACTTAATCCTACATCTAAGAGTCATGTTAATGCATCAGCAGCATCAGCAGGGGTTTGTTCTCATCTTTATCAGCTAAGAAGGCATTCAAAATATTTGATTTGGTGGCCAAAGGATATCAACAATGGACATCAGAGAATTCACAAAAAAAAAAAGAAAAAAAAGAAAAAAAGAAGAAGTGTTTTTGAATGAACTGCAACTTGAAACCGTATTATAGAATAAATATATCAATTTGTTGATGTCATATTTAGAATAGGAATGTGATTGTGTAAATCCTAGTAAATCTAGGAATATCTCTTATATTTATATTAGGAGTTGATTACCTATGAAGAGTAATAATCTTAAAAGGGTAAGGATTTTACCTATCCTACTACTATAAATAAATGCACATTGGAGTGATACAACACACACCTCACAATTAAATCTCTTTTCTCTCTCTCATTGTCGACGGCCCCCTCTCTATATTCCCTTAGAATAGCTCAGTTAAATAGGCATACAACACGTTATCAGCATGCTCTTACCAGAAGCTGAGGAAAAGGCGGATCGTAGGTGGAGGTTATCTTCACAAAATTGAAAGGCTCTTATTTGTTTTCTGCCAATCAAGTACGCTTAAAATAAAGGAAGATATTTGAAACGACCTTGAAGCATGAAATTAGTCTCCATGATGCATGAACCCCCTATGTTTATATTTTCCTTCTGATATATATATATATATATATATATATATTGTATATTTTTCATATATTTGCCTATATATATATATATGTTTCATGCATTACGCAATTAAATTGCAATGTAGAATTGTGAGTCAAAGCATATAAATAAATTAGAAGCATGTTAGGGATTTTTCAAACCCTAGAAAATTCTAAAAAAACAAAACTGGGAACTATGAGGCACGGCCGCCGCATCACCACCATGGAACCACCATCATCCTCCACGCTGGCCTGTATCCTAGCCGGGTCGAGCATGCCACCAGGACGATGTCGTTCTGACATCTGGACCATGGCAGCAGCCTTCTAGGCTTTGCTGCGAGCACACGAACACACCAGGCCATTCAACCTGGTTGACTTAACTCAGGCCTGAAGCCCAGCCCACATCTAAATGGAAGCCTGCAACCTTCCTTTGACCTGTGCAAATGTACTCGGCCCAAATTGCCATCAACATTAGGCTGCTGGGCTTTGTCCTGCGCCCCAACCCGAACCCAACTTTGGTTGGGCATGGACCAACACACGACCAGCTTTTGCTGGGCCTACCCTGTGTCCACCATTCGACCTTAACGCCATAAGTTGTTGCTGTTGGGCTTCCCAGTCTCTCAGCCTGTGGCCTGTAGCCACATGTGGGCTGCTCTGCAGCCAAACTCGAGACCCATATGCCTCTAGGGATTTGCTTTACTCACATCACCCAAGCCCAAATCCTTTTGGGCTATGGTTTTTCAAATCCAATGCTAATTTTTGGCATTTTAAATCATTTTAACCCGAATGTTATTATTCTTGCTTCCATGATGGATCCAGTTTGGTCTGGATCTATTGAACTAATTAAAAGTGACCTGCAGTATATTAATCTGATAATGAATCCAAAATTATTGACCTGAAGATCACTTTTGGACATTAATGATTCAATAATTTATTTTAATACTTTGAACCGTTGACATACTTTCGTAGTCCCGAAGCTCTCACACTTGAGTTCCCGAAGAAACTCAAACCCACTATACTTAAATTAGCATATTGCATTCCGTGTTTCTTGTAGGAACCTTTCCTTTATGAACTAATCATTTATAAAACTAAATTGAACCTGTAGTTTCATATTTAGTGCCTTTGAAACCCGAAGTTTTCATTCAAAACTTACCCCATGATACTTGTAGCTTTCATGCATAAATTAAACCAATACATGTCTATAGAACTTGAATGTTCTACGATATATGTTTATGGATCACCATATGACTAATCACGTTTTTGTTGTGCCCTTTGTTTTAAGGACATGTCGAACTTGAACAAGCTCGATTTCACCGCTCTGGAAGTATCTGGAAGAAACTACCTAAAGTGGGTTCAAGACATGAAACTCTATCTTACTGCAAAGGGCATTAGAGCCACAATTGAGGCACTTACCGATGACAAACCTATCGACAAAGCTCAGAAAGCTAATGCAATGATCTTAATTCTAAGACACATCCATGATGCACTGCAGACCGAGTACCTCGCTGAGGATGACCCACACACCCTTTGGCTTGCTATGGCCGACCGTTTTGATCACCAGAAATACATCTACTTTCCTAAAGCAGGACATGACTGGCAGCATCTTCGCTTCTAGGACTTTAAGTCCGTGATTGAATACAACTCTAAAGTTTGTAGAATCCGATCACTTCTCAAGTTCTGTAAAATGGAACTAACCAAATCATATCTCTTAGAGAATACCTATTCGACCTTCCATGCCACAAATATTGTCCTACAGTAACAATATAGGGCACAGAAGTTCACCAAATTTTCAGATTTAATCTCTGTTTTACTTCTCGTTGAAAAGCATAACCATCTTTTGATGAAGAATCATCAAGCTCGACTGACTGGCTCGAAAGTCGCTCCTAAAGCGTATGCGACCAATTCTAGCAGCCACAAATGACGCAAGAATCGTCATGGCTGTGGAAATGGGCGGCAAGCCCCACCATGGGCCCAAGGTCCACAGAATCAAGGCCCACCCAAGGAAGGAAATGTGACCCAACAATGCCAACCATTTGCCCCTAAGGCCATAAACTTCAAGAACAAGGGAAAAGCTCCCGTTCAATCGGCTTCCACTGAAATGGACATGTGCTACCACTGTGGATCAAGGGATCATTGGTCATGCGTATGCCGAGCTACCCATGAGGTCATTGCCAAGTATCATTCCTGTCGTGAGTCTAACTTTGCATATGTGGATCATCCAGAATATGCTACTACATAATAGAGATATCAGATTTTTAGAAGGCATAAGCTCCTATGGACGAATAAATTTCAGACATGTTTTACCCCTAGTGGCGGAACTTACTAGGAGTGGCCGAACCCTCCCCCTTATTTTTCTAAGTTGTTTGGTTTTGGTTTTGGTTTGTTTTGAATTATGGATTGTTATGGATATTATTTTCTCAAATTGATTAATTTAATGAATGGAATTATATTTATGCATGTGACCAATTCAATCAATTTATTTCTAGGTATATGTTTAGTGGGGAAGTTAGTTGTCTGGCTGATAGTCCTACAACTCTTTCAGGCATATCCAACCTGATTGAAGGATACGGCAAGGCCCGTATCACGTTGTCTAATGTTACAGTCTTAACCATTAAAGAGGCCTTCTATTTTCCACGTTCCGGAAGAACATTGCTGAGTTTTAAAGATAATCAAGATAATCAATATCATATTGAAACCATTGAAGATAATGGTTTTGAATTTCTTTGTATTACTTCGTATGAATATGGCCAGAAACGTATTCACGAGAAGTTGGAACGTCTCCTGAGTAGGTTGTACATCATAACCATTCGCGGCATAGAAGCCCATCATGTGGCCGGCCTTATGCCTGAGTTCCAGAGCACTTTGTTTCTTTGGCATGATCATTTGGGACATCCCGAATGTGACATGATGCATCGTATTATTAAGCTAAATGCTCACCACCCTGATTATTTGATAAAGTCGATTTGACTGGATAATGTTGGGGATTTTACGTCATAGACTTTTGATGATTATTGCATGTCAGTAAGGATTGAAGTGGAACATCCTGTACCCCATGTTCACACCCAAAAGGGCCTGCATAAGCTTTCATAAAGTGCCTTCAATTGATAGCTCAGACTTTGGTTATGCGAACCAAACTGCCGGTATCTGCCCAGGGCTATACAATATTGCCAACCGCTACCTTACCACATTCACCGTTACAGTTGGTTACTGGATACGAGCCTGACGTCTCACATTTACAGGTGTTTGGGTGCGCAGTTTATGTGCTAATAGCGCCGCCACGACATACCAAAATGGGTCCTCAGAGAAAAGTGGGAATATATGTCGATTATGATTCGCCATCAATTGTTCGCTATTTATAACCCTTGACAGGAGATCTCTTTACAGCACGTTTTTTGGATTCTCACTTTGATGAGACAGTCATCCCGTTGTTAGGGGGAAATAAGCATGCTAACGTTCCTTGAGAACACAACAAATTGTTGTGGTATGCTCCCACTATGTCTCATTTAGATCCCTACACTGCCCAGTCTGAAACTGAGGTGGGCCGAATTATAGATCTTCAGAGCATTGCTCAGAGCATGCCATATACTTTTACTGATCTAGCAAAGGTGACAAGATCACATATACCTGTTGAAAATGCACCTACAAGGATAGATGTACCCCTCATACGTCACCACACTGCCTGCGAAGGCCAGACCGTCCCCGAAGATAGGGGGCCACACCTTTCAAGCGGCTTGGTATATTGGCAGCTAGCCAATCATCTGCTTCGACCATGAAGCATGGTAGACCCCTTAGTTCAAAGAATTCACAACCCCGGAAGAAGAAATCGGCACTAACTAGTGACCCTAGTTTGAATCCGACCATCGATTACTCATTAGTTCCAACGCATGAGGTTATTCTAGATTACGATGATGTTTTAGACGAGACAAACCGGCCTCCCAAGAATCGTGAAATTTCGGTCCATTACGCAGTATTGGATGAGGTTTGGAATCAGAATGAGATGATCATCGACTTTGAATTTGCATACACAGTAGCCATTAACATCATGCTTAGCGATGACATTGAACCACGTTCCGTTAATGAATGCTGACATAGAACAGATTTGTCAAACTGGAAACAAGCAATCCAGGTCGAACTTGATTTGCTTGCGAAACGTAAAGTGTTTGGGCCAGTAGTTCATATTCTACCACATGTGAAGCCCGTTGGCTATAAGTAGGTTTTTGTGATGAAGTGTAATGAGAAGAATGAAATGGTGCGGTACAAAGTACTCCTCGTAGCGCAAGGCTTCTCTCGACGCCCTGGGATTGATTACGAGGAAATGTATTCCCCCATAATGGACGTCATAACGTTCCGCTACCTTATCAGTTTAGTAGTTTTTGAAAAACTGAATATGCATCTTATGGACGTGGTAACCGCGTATCTCTATGAGGATCTAGATACAGAAATATACATGAAAGTTCCAAAAGGACTTCCATTGATTGGTTCAAATAGTTCTAGACCACGGAACACTATCTCTATTAGATTGAGGAGATCACTCTACGGATTGAAACAATCCGGGCTGATGTGGTATAACTGTCTGAGTGAATATTTGACAAGTCAGGGTTATGTGAACAACGAATTATGCCCATGCATGTTCATAAAGAAGTCACATTCTGGATTTGCGATCGTTGTAGTTTATGTTGATGACATGAACCTCATTGGAACTCCCGCATAGCTTGAGGAAATTGCCGCTCACTTGAAATCGGAATTTGAGATGAAAGATCTTAGAACAACTTGATACTGTCTCGGCCTGGAGATCGAGCATTGTTCGGATGGAGTACATCAATCGAACTACACCCAAAAGGTGTAACGACATTTTAATGAGAATAAAGCGAAGCCTTCTAGTACACCTATGGTCTTTCGGACTCTAGCTGCTAAACGAGATCCCTTCTGTCCAAATGAGGATGAGGAAGAGATTTTGAACCCGAAGTTCCATACCTAAGTGCAATTGGGGCTTTATTGTACTTGACTTAATGCACTAAACCCAACATCTCATTCGCTGTTAATTTTTTGGCTAGATACAGCAATGTGCCCACATGCAGGCACTGGAATGGTGTTAAAGACATTTTCCGCTACCTCAAGGGTACGATGGATTTGGGCTTGTTCTATACCTATAAATCTTCGAGTGTTGACTCCCCCCTGGGTTCTCAGATTGATTCTTGCCTTGTTGGTTATGCAGATGCTGGATTTCTATCTGACCCACATAAGGCACGTTCTCAAACGGGTTATGTCTTTACCATTGGATACACTGCTATATCTTGGAGGTCTACTAAGCAAACACTAGTTGCGACTTCTTCAAACCATGCTGAGATTCTCGCCCTGTATGAAGCATCGCGTGAGTGTTTTTGGTTGAGAGCAGTCATGGAACATATTCGAAGCACTAGTGGTCTTACTTCCATCGTTGACCTTCCTACGACGATCTTTGAAGACAATGCAGCATGTATCGAGCAGTTAAAGAAGGGATACATCAAGGGAGACAATACCAAGCACATAGCGCCAAAGTTCTTTTATTTTCATCAGCAACAACAACATCAGAACATTAAAGTCAAGCAAATCCGTTCCCAGGACAACATGGCCGATCTCTTCACCAAGTCATTGCCCAAGTCTACTTTGCAAAAGCTCGTCCAAGGAATCGGTATGTGTAAATTATTTGAGTGGAATCGCTTGTAGTTCTCTTGTTTAGAAGTTATGTGTCACTCAGAGGGAGTATCCAGAAGCATACTTACTTGATCTTAATGTAATCTTTTTCCTACGACTAGGAGCATTTTTCCAACTAGGTTTTTGCTACCTAACGAGGTTTTAACGAGGCACCCATCTTGAGATGATCATACTCTATTGAGTTCACTACTTTAGTCCTGTTTGACTTCTGTTTTAGACATTATGCATACTTCACCTTTCTCCTTAGTCTATGGGTTTTCCCCATACCTTAGGTTTTATCATAGCGAGGTTTTGTGAGTTTTACTACCAATGCATACTTTCTTAAATTTGAGACCCACGGTCACCCGTTGTGCCACCGACTTCATCAACTATTCTACATTATATGCTGAAGATTTGATGCGATGGTTTGTTAAGTATTTACACATCAAGGGGAGTGTTGCAGTCATATTTTGAATAGGAATGTGATTGTGTAAATCCTAGTAAATCTAGGAATATATCTTCTATTCCTATTAGGAGTTGCTTACTTATTAAGAGTTGTAATCCTAAAAGGGTAAGAATTTTACCTATCCTACTACTATAAATAAAGGCACAATGGGGTGATACAACACACACCTCACAATTAAATCTCTCTCTTCTCTCTCTCACTACCGCCGGCCCCCTCTCTCTATTCCCTTAGAATAGCTCAATTAAATAGGCATACAACACAATTTATATTAAAAAATATTAGAAAAAAAAAATGGAGTGGGGTGACAATAGTGGAGATCGGTATGTGAAACCAATGTTTATGGGTAAGTGATTGAATGGACAATGGTCAGTGAGGCAAAAAAAAATTGTTATTCTATTCTAGGGATAATGATCGGTGAGAAAAAAATTATTATTATTTTTTTAAATGTTTTAAGTGGCTGGATTGCTACCTTTCGTCGGATGGTAGACGTTTTGAATCGGAGGTGGACTGTTCTCGTTTCGGTCTTGCTAGTTGGATGTATGCCTTAAAAGCAATCAAAATCCGTGGATTCCTTAAGGTAATACATGATTACATACACTTGCTAGTTGGGTTGTTTTGTTGATATTCTCAGTATCGAGGTGAGTGGTTTACGAAGAAGTGTTTTGCCCATTCATGAATATAGCTCGTATTACTGTTGCTAGTATTCTGAAAAGGCTTTTTAGCCAAAATAGTCTCTGAGATTTGCATAACAGATCACTTTGGTCTCTAAGATTTGAAATCAATAGAAGTGGTCCCTGAGATTATCCATCATCAATCATTTTGGACCTTCCGTGAAAAATTATGTTAAATAAGGATCAAAATGACAGATATGCCCTCAATTTAATAAACAATAAGCCAAAATGATTTGATAAAAATTAAGTGTATTTTGGTCATTCTATTCTTATTTAGTGGAGATTTTTCAAGGAAACACCAAAATGAATGATGGTAGACAAACTCAAAGACCAATTCTATTGATTTCAAATTTCAGGGACCAAAGTGAGGAGTTATGCAAATCTCAATGACCATTTTGGCCAAAAAGTCTTCTGAAAAAGAATGTTCTGCTCTCGTCCATAAGCGAGGAATACCATTAGCCAAAAAAATAAGTGCCGAGAAGGAAGATTGCAAATCTTTCGAAGTAGGGTGTCAATATCTCAGACGTCCTAGCGTTCCATTAATATTTGATACAAGACTGTGAGCCATAATTTTCATATATTGCGTCAAAAGATGAGTTTTCTTATTAACAAAAATCACACTTAACCCTCCCCCTTTCTTTTGTGTAGCTTAGATAAATAAAATCACTTGTAATAAAAAAAATAATCTCACTTCACAACAAATTGAACTTTGAACATATGCTTTTGTTTCTAATGATTTGTTTAGATCTGGAATAGCGGAGTTGAATCATAAGCATGTCTTTTTCTTGTACTTTTGTTAATTGCGCTTGAGTTAACTTTAATCTTTCACTGACAGAGAATAAAAAATAGGGAACTTTAACGAAAAGCACCCGGTACTGTTTACTTTAACGAAAAACCACATTTTTACACTAAAAAGTCAATCCTAGTACTATTCACTTTACCCTTTATTTTGTCCATATCATTAAAACTCAAAGTTTTCAAGCCCTTTAATTAGTTTTCCTTAAAAAATAAGGTCAGCTTAGTCCATTTTGATCGTTGAAGGAGGTCCTGTTGCAGTCCTGTTTTGTCCCTTTAATTAGTAATTAGGACTGGGCCATTTGGAATGAGAATTAGGGCTTGAGCCTCTGGTTGTGTGATTAGGCTTGTGTTAATTATACCCTAATATAAATAATAATATTAATTTATCAAAGACTAGGGCCTTGTAAGTTAAAATTAATCAATGTATTAATTTTAATTTTCGGAATTAGTTTTTGATTAATATCTGGAAAACATTTGAATGAAGTGTCACAACATTCTGAAGTAGTGTTCTAAAACGCGGTCTGGGCGGCCGCCTAGGCGTTGGGCGCTAGGCCACCGCTGCGATTATTTAAAAAACGTTCAGGAAATCGGCATGGGTATTAGGCGGTGCCTAGGCTGCCGACTAGGTAGGCTAGGTTGCTAAGGCGCCGGGCTAAGCGGCCTCAGCGGCGGTTTTGTTAAAATTTTCTGTCTCACTACACCACGACGGTGATGAAAGAGAAATCGAGAGAGCGTGAGGGAAGAGTAAACATGAGAGAGATATGTAGAAGGAATCAGAATAACAGTGCAATTGCAGGAAAAAAAACGATAACTTTGACCTAGAAGCCCAGATTTCTTCGCCATAGAGGATTTCTTCGCTGTGCTTGAGGAAATTGACTGGACTCATGATGGAAATTAGGCGGAGAGATGGGGAATCAGGCGGAGCAATCGAAGAAGAATGAAGGGAGAGGAAACGAGAAACTTAATTAGGTGGAGAAGATAGGGAATCGGGCGGAGCAATCGAAGAAAAAAAGGAAAGTTTACAGAGGGAAAATGGAAAAAAGAAGACGAAGAAGAAGATTGAACAGAAAGAAGACTAAGAGGATGAGGAAAAGGAAAGAATAAAAAAACATAGAAGATTCCGGTTTTCAAGGCGTCAAAATGGACTCCTTGGTTTGGGAGTCTCTGACTATCTTGGTTGATGTGAGGCATGGGTCTTGGTTGATGTGAGGCATGGGTCTTGGCTGATGTGAGGCATGGGAACTAGGGTTGGAGGGAAGGGGTCACACCACACCACACATGTGATGCTTTATGAAATGGGAAAGGATGCATATGCACCTTTTCAGAATTCTTTTTATTATGAACCACCTAACCGGATTTTTACTTTTAATCTTTAAAAATTAGATATAGTCATTTAAAATGTCTTAAGTTATATGGTATATATGCTTATTATGTTTTTAAATTCTGGACTTGCTAGATATTTTGTTTGCATTTTATCATTCTTTTATTATCTTATTTATGTATTTTATACAAGTATAATTTTTTGTAAGTGTCAATATGCACTTATTTACAAGATATACAAGAAATTTACCTAAATCCGCCTAGGCGCCTACCTAGACCCCGCCTAGCCGCCTAGGCGCTAGGTGCTAGCCCGCTGCCCGACTAGCACCTAACGTTTTTTAGAACCTTGGTTCGAAGACATCCAAAGGGTATTTGGAAGGGTATATGATACAGCCTATATAACAGTGGTTTCATTCCAACGTAGAGTTTATCTTTTTCCTTTCTTTCTGTCCCGTACAAAACCTTTCAGAAAGTACATAGACAAAAGAAATTCACCAAAATTCTATAATCCAGTGCAGATTGTAGAATTAGATAGTTGTATCCTGGTCGGGTAGACGTCATTGAACAACAAGCACAAGAGTGAGATGAAAATACTAGTCGAAGGACATAGCTTTGCGCTAGCCTTTCTCTATCAACCAAGTTAGTATCATTTTATTTTTTGTAACTATTTTATTTTTGTTTCATTCTGTGTGCAAGTATATTTCATTAATAAAGAAGTAGTATTTCAATTCTGTTATTGTTTTAATTTCTGAATTGTTCTCCAACAATCTTCGAACAGGGGAACAATCATGAAATAAACCTCATTCTGAAAGGCTTGAGAAATTTAAGGGTGGAAACTTCAAAAGATGGCAGCAAAAAATGATGTTTTATTTGACAATTCTGAATTTGGCTAACATCATGCGTGAGATTGTGCCTAGTGCAGAAGGAGACAATATTTTTGCAGACATTTTCAAGGCTATAGATTTCTAGAATCATAATAATTTCCTCTGCATAAACTATATTCTCAATGTCTTGGATGATTCACTGTATGATGTTTATATGGTATTCAAAACAGCTAAGGAACTTTGCGAATCACTTGAGAAAAAGTATAAAACTGAGGATGTTGGTTCAAAGAAATTTGTCGTGGCCAAATTTTTGGACTACAAAATGCTTGATTCCAAGTTCGTTGTCTCTCAAATTGAAAATCTGAGAAAATCATCTATGACATTCATGTTGAATAGCTCAGGGCTTCCACACAATTTGTGGGGTGAAGCTTTACTTACTGCAAATAAAATTTTGAATCGAATTCCACCTCAAACGAGAAAGGAGTCACCATATGATCAAGGGCACTTGCAAATGATCAATTTTGCAAACTTAGAGAGATACTTGGACTGAAATCAATTCACCAATTAAAAGGGAGTGTTGAAGTATAAATGGTAAATGTGATTTATATTTTGAATTCCCAAAGTTTACAGGCTGCACAAAGCATTGTATAGGCTAAAATGGGCTCCAAGATAAGTACTAGCTAGTGAAGCAACATTGTATACCAAAACTAGTGTAGGTTCAACATTGTACAAAGCATTGTATAGGGAAATTGACTCGTATTTTACACAATGTTGGTTCAAGATAAGTACTAGTGAAGCAACATTGTAGACCAAAACCAGTGGTTATGCCACAATACTCATTGAATCCATTTATGTGGATGACATTGTTTATACAGGAAGCGACCATGAGTTGATTGCAGGATTCAAATCTGATATGATTAGCAAGTATGAAATGACAGACTTGGACTTACTTCATCCTTTTCTTGGCATAGGGGTTATTCAAACTGAGAATCACATTTTCTTAAACCAGAAAAAATATGCAACTTTTTTGCTCAAAAAGTTTGGACTGCAGGACTGCAAGTCTGTGAGTATTCCATTGGTTCCTAGTGACAAATTGAGAAAGGATGATGGAAGTGGAGCAGTTGATGAAGCTCAGTATAGAAGAACAGTTGGCACTTTGTTGTATCTCACAACAATAGGGCTAGATATAATGTATGAAGCATGTTTGTTGGCACTGTTTATGGACTGTCCAACCAACAAACACTTTGGAACAGCCTAGAAAATTCTAAGTTATGTACAAGGAACTCTAGATTACAGTCTGGAGTATGAGAAGGGGAAATGAGCAATATTTCTTGGTGTTTGTGATAGTGATTGGAGTGACTTTTAAGAGGATATGAGAAGTTCTTTTGGTTATGCCTTTACATTTAGCAATGGGGTGTACCCATGGGCATCTGTGAAGTAACAATGTGTGGCTTTATCCACTGCAGAATCAGAATACATCAGTGTTTTAGAAGCCACTACACAAGCAACTTGGCTCAGGTTTGTGACAACCAGACCTTAATTTTACGATCTTATTAATTTTAAAAAGAGCGAATTGACAAAAATATCTCTGCTAGCGAGATTGTTGACTTTCGTTGACCGTTATTTAGCGACGCGTGCAAGTTACTATTTTACCATACTCTCAAAGTTCTCGACGGGACGATCACATATGAGTAATTTGAATCAAAACCGGAGTCACGATAGGGGTTTTGCGGAACTACAAATTCGAAAAGTACTTTAGTAAAGATTACTAGTGATTAGTTTATATATATCTCTCATAGTTATTATATTATTTTTCTAATATTAGTGGACATAAATGAAGAAAAGAGAGATGAGGGGAAAGGATTGCCCAATCAGGAAAGGGGACGGACGGAAAGGAAATGAAAAGGAGAAGGAAGATGGACCAATCAGAATGAGGGGAGTGTTGGCCAATCAGGAAGGAAGAGAGGAGCAAGTGACCAATAAGGAGAGAAGGAAATGAGGGGAAAGGAGGGAGAGGTGAGGCATGGGATCACCAGCCCGTTTCCCTTTTCCCTTTTCCAGACCCAATTCCGCTTGTCTTTTCCAGCGATTTTTGTCCGTTTTCCGACGATTTGCAGCCATCCACCTGAAGGTAATATTTGTGAAAACTAGTTCATTTAAGCAACATTTGTGCATGCTATTAACAATTAAAAGGCGGAATCATGCTTGTATGCACTCAAAAACAAAACTTAACCCATGAAATTCAAAGCCTAGTAGTTGTGGTGAACCAAAACTCAACTCAAGAACAAAGTGAGTTGAGAAATATTATACCTTTGTTGATTCCTCTTTGCATAAGCAAATGCTAATCACCCAAGAGATAGGGTCTTCATTCCTTACTTCTTAGCTCCATGGATTTCTTGGATGAGGATCATAGAATGGATTCTCCAAGTTCCCAAAATAGAGAACCTCTAAGTCTCCACACCAAGGAGAGCATTGATGAAGAGATGAGTGACCTAGGAAGATTTAGATGCTAGTAAAACCTTCCTATGGTGGCCAGCCTCTTAGAGAGAAAATGGAGCTTGTGTTCTCATCTTTTCTCTAAAAGAAACCCTAAGGATGAGATGGCTATAAAGTTGCCTTTATACCACATCACAATAGAGTGACAAACTTGCAATTAAGCCAAGTTCACTACCCCTCACTCTTATGGCCGACCATAGTGGGTTCTTTGGGCTTTGAGGCCCTTTGTGTTTCAAGTTGTCATACAACTTGAGTTAATGGGCTTGACATTCAAATCCCATTAGGCTTTGCGGCCAAAACTAACCTGAGGTCTAACATATTCGTTTGATTAATTAACATATTAATTAATCCTAGCCGTAAATAATTAAACCATTTAATTATCCTTACTCATCTCGTTGTTTCTTCAATCTCTACCTTGGTGTACGATCCATTAGGTTCCTTTTAGCGAGCGAGGCAGTGAGCGATTGTTACTCTTAACAATCGATTGTGAATTGAAACATACTTTGAATTCTCCCTTTAGTGATTACTCACCTTTAGGGCTTCCACAAACCATGAGTGACACCTAGCAATATGTCATGGCTACCCAAGCTAATCAGAAGAGGTGGAGAACCTATTCAGTTTAGGATTACAATGCAATATGGTCTTTCTCTAATACAATACTCTTGGCCACATTGTTTGGTTTGATAGTTTATTCATGTCTACTATCCAATGCGATTCTCTTACTTATATGATTACCTTGAATGTGATTTGGAAAAACTTCCTAAATCTCATTCATACTCTGGCCAGAGATTCTTAATCATATCATAGAGTATTCTCCCTCAAATGGTTTGAACGTTAGAGATCTCTTGTTGCGCATTCACTTGCCTCCATGGCTAAGTGGCTTAACCCCAACTATGTCGTGGAGACCCTCTGATGAAGTGACTTTGACATAGTCAAAGATCAAGGACCTAACCACAAGATAACTATGATGCCTCAGGTCAAATGACTACTTTGCATTATCCCAACCATAAGTTTTCATGTGACATGAGTATGAGAACTCCTTGTTGATCGTGTTCAGTGGACTCATTGTCTATTTAGCACCTACATGCTTGTCTTGATGTCAGTCACACCAATGACTCGAGACCAGTCACTCTCCCTAAGAGAAGACATAACATGTACTAATCTTAACGGACTGTTAATGCCCAATTGGCAATCCTATGATCATGAACGTTTAGGATATGTATACAAAAAAGAATGGTCTCATGAATCTAACTTCTTTAGATCACATTCTCCCAATTACATATTCCTTGGACTTATCGTTTAAGCATATAAAATTTATATGAGACGACTTTAAACAATAATCTTTGCCCTTTATATTAAACTAGATTAGTTTAACATGTGAAATGTCCGTAAAGTATCATCATATGATTGGTTTTGGGGCACAATTCCAACAATCTCCCACTTGCACTAGAGCCAATCAACTTGGTCATCATTGATGATACCTCTTCTGAATTGATTTCAAAAATGGCTGAGTAGTAGGCCTAGAGAATGGATATCTATATGTTATCCATAGAAGCACCCTTGAGAATAATGACGTCATCATTATACATGATTCTCAATCATGTGGTTCAGTCTTTCATTTGAGTCCGGATCTTGATGAGACCTTGATTCCCTAGCTTGAGCTATCACCCCATTAGTGTCATAGTGTCGGTACACTAGAGACACTTTCTAGTTGGAACCGCATAGAGAGTTTCATAAATGAACTTTCTCATCCAAATAACATTTTTGTAAGTTTCTATATGGCGATATATTTTGCATGATGGAACACACTAAAGTCATTACTTATAACGTTTCCACCCAAATATCTCTTTATTCATAATAAAGAGATATCCAATTATCTCTTCATTCATAATGAAGAGACATCCAATGATGGATACGATATTAGATTCATAATCTAATACATTTACGCTTTCATTGTGTTACTCTAAATCTTCCTCATTCTTGAGAAATATATCCTTTAGTATTTCTTAAATACTTAAGGACTCACTTGACAGTTGCCATGGTTCTGATCCTGGGCTTGCACTGATATCGTCTTGTACCGATCTTGGTACAACTCATATCAACGTTCTTCATATAATATGAAATACATAAATCATCTTTATACGTATGCATAAAGGATTCTATTTACGTATTATGCTTCTTTGGGAATCAAAATGGTACATTCCCTTTTAGAAGAGCAACTCCCAGTCTGACTGGAATTGTCCTTTCATTTGAAGTTTATCAATAGGGATTGATATAATCCAATTATATCTTGATGTCTATCTTTATAGATTTCCTTCCCATGTATATATAGACTATGTCTCCCATATACATTCTATAATTATAGAATGTTTAAAGTCATAACTTTAATGAAGAAGAATTCCTTTCATTTCCAAAATTAATATATCATATATATTTTCAAATTTAGGAATATGATTAACTCCCACTAATCTTTTGTAAACCTAGTAAACAAAAGATCATTTACATCTTCATGAGAAATCAAACGATTTGATCTTTCTCTCATAAGACGCTTATAGCTCCCACTAGCTTGCTAAGATTCATGATGGATGGATCTCTACAACTTACATGTCTTGTGATTCCTAGTCTTAGACATATATTATCAAGACTATCTTGATAATGGTTTCAGAAACTCATATTATGTCCAAACATTGAATCACCATTTAGTTGTAGCTAACAATCTTCGAATTAATTGAAACCAAGACTACATCAAAGATGGTTTCTTCTAGGTCAACCAATCTCGTTGATTGTAGTCACCTTAAGCTACCATTTAGCTATGTAGGTTTCATTATTTCGGGTCAAATGGTACTATACCATTTCCTTGAGTATATATTATATATGCACTCAATGTAGTCATAAGGATTTTCATTCTTATTTCTTTCAAATTAAGAGGTGTAACTCTATGACATAGTCATAAAGTTCAAACCATTCAACTGAGACGGTTTATAAATCCTTCTTGACTACCTTGGAGCTTGTGGTGTAGGAACTAGGTTGTTATATTTGTTTATTATTATCGTGTCTCTCAAAGAACCCATTCTTTGAGTTCTATCTCTTGTTCATTTGCTCTATCTTAGGCAAATCCTAGTGTAGGATTACAATGAACTACCCAACAAACAACATTTGTTAGTTGGTTTGTAGAAGTGATATCCAAAGGTTAATTTAAGGATATCCCACAAGATTGTTCTCAAACAAATATTGCTTATTAGCACACAACCCCAAATCTTAACATGATTAAGATTTGTCTTTCTTTCCAACTACATCCTATGGAGTCCTGAAAATTTTGGAAGATCTTCTAATTGACAATCATATTGTTTTAGAAGTATATATCCTATATATGGGTAATTGATAACATCCAACGAACTAAATCTTATTCGAGTTCGTTCTTTTCCCAATGGAGAAATCCATTATCTTATGATGCTACTTTCCTTGATATCTTTCAAGGAAACTCTTCTAAAATGTTATTTTTCCTTGGATCAAATCTAAGGAGATAAATACTTTAGACGTCTTACTCATCAACTTACATTCTTGAATACTTTGAAACCTTTTGCAAAGTATTCAGACTTGTGTTTATTCAAAATAAACGATAGTTGAACCGAGAGCGATCTTCGTTGAATGTCTTACAACATGAGTAGTATTATGTTGTGGACAAGTGCCACTAACATCTAAGTGAATTAACCTCGACAACTTTGTGATTCTTTATTCTTTCCAAAAGAATAAAGATTCGAACATTTCGCCTCTATACAGTTTTAACAAGAAGTCATTGGATCTGGATCTAAAGATCCAAAGCATCCATTTATGACCAACTTGTAATTTATGTTTTAGAGGTGTCACAACTCAGTGGGATTAGTCACTATCTTGCAACCTTTTGGGTTTTAAGCATCGTTATATTCTAAATAGTTAATACTATCACATCATCTCTACGATAGAGACAATCAATTAGATTACAATAATCCAATCATTCATTAATAAAGAATAATGTTTTGTCAAACAAAACATTCATCCATCTCTTATAGTGACGGAATTAAGTTCCTTATTCAAATTGGAATGTAAAGACAATCTTTGGTTTTCCAATTTCTTTGGTAGTTCATATGAGGAAGTAAGTATTATCTGCTTTCGCAGAGATCTATATTTTATTCACGTTCCGAATGTGAAGTACTTTCTCTTCTCTCATTAATCTTCTACTTCTTATTAGCCACAGTTTTACAACTATTGTAAAACATAGTTACTAATACGGAATCAAGCATTCAAGTAGAAGAACCAACTGTTTTGAACTTATTCAAGAACAATTTACAACACCTTCGAAATGTGTGTTCTTGACACTTGCAAGACATTTCTTGTAAATACCCCTCCCAATGTCCATCCTTTCATAAAGAAAGTTTGTTCCCCTGGAGTTATTTCGCCTTCTTCATTTGACTTCTCCTTTGACTACGATAGTCATGGCCCCTAAACGCCCACTATCTCTCTTGAAACTTATTTCAATTGTGTTTATACACATAAAACGATTTAGAGAGTGTGCGGTTAATATTCACTATATAGTTTACAATAAACTTAGTGAACCATTTGGATAGGGACACAAAGGTGAAGTCCTTGCCTAGGTTCCATCTTTTGAAGTGGTTTAACACTTCAACACTCAATGATTCAAAATCATCATAAGTCCATGTTGATGGACTATTTTTGTCAACCAACCATTATGTTCTGAACATAATTACAAACTTTCAAGAATTATTCAAGGCAACTCTCATTTCTTCATACAACAATTTGTAAGTTAAGAATCATGGCACATAAAGTGTCCATGACCTTGTGCTTACTTCTCAAGTTCCTTGTTCATTTAACAAAGAAACAAGCACTAGTATTTACGTTAACTAAGGGTTGTTCAAAGCAACTCTTATTTCTTCATACAACGATTTGTAAGTGAAGAATTATGACACTAAAAGTGTTGTCCTTTTTTATGATAGACTTATCTAACATGTTCTTCCAATGATACATTATCAATAGGAAGATTGTGAGAATGAGACTACTTAGGTACATATACAATTCATTCAAGACAATCTATGGGATTGTGGTACCAAGTCCGGAAACTAAAGTCTTCGGCTTTTCTTTGTCAAGTTTTGGATAACGTTTGCAAATATATCAGTAAATGAATACATAACGAATATAAATTGATTGATTTTAAGCCATTTGAACCAGGTCTTTAAATCAAATAGCACCACCCACTATTTTTGGTAAATTCCATATCCCTCATCAGAATTCAAGAGTTTTGGAGGAAACTCTTAGTAGTAGACCTGACATTCGTGTCATGTTTTCTGTGTTCGTGTCGTTTTCATGTCATACCCGATATCTTAACGGGTCGTGTCGTGTAACACCCGTTAAAAGAAATGGGTAAAATGACCCAACCCGAAAGCGACCCGATAATATTAATAGGTAATATGACCCGACCCGTTACTCGTTAAGGAAAATATATTTTAAACCAATAAATAATCAAATGAAAAACATAATACTAAATAAGTATATACATACCATATTGTCACATCCAAAACATAAAAACGCATTTTTCTTTTAAGGATATTTTCACTTACTTTAAGTCTTTAATAGTTTTTTAATTAATGTAGAAGTGTAAAAAAATATAGAAAAAAATATACAAATGCTCGTAATGACAAGCTTTACAACTTTCATGAAGAGCTTAACTTCAAAATTCGCCACTATAATCATATAAATTATAGATCAAAATTTAACCATTGATTGTTGTTTACATTTACGCTTCATTGTTCTCATCAAATTTTGTTTTTTCAAATTTTGTTTTTTGAAAACTTGATCTATTAGAGGATGTAGGAAGATGAACAGTTTGGATCGTTGATATTATATTCAGAGTTTTACGGTTAGTGAAAATATTGTTTGATGTTTATAAAGTTTCTACAAACTACATGACATCGACTCATATTTCAGTTAACCGTAAATATCGAAACGTGATATCAAAGATCTGAACCGTTCATCTTCTTACATCCGCCATATGATCATGTTTTCAAAAAGGAAAATTTTAAAAATGAAATTCAGTAAGAAGAATAAAGCGTAAATGGCAATTGACGGTTAAATATAAATTTAAGGTTTATGAATTATAGTGTTGGATTTCGAAGCTAACCCCTTCATGAAAGTTGTAAAGTTTGTCACTATGAGTGATTGTATATTTTTTTTACATTTTTTACACTTCTACAATAATTATTATTAATTTTATTAATTTTGCCCTCAAATAAAAAACATTATTCATGAAGGTTTGGAGGATTTTAAAAATCTAAACGATAATGTAAGAGTAACCATTATCTACTCGTTGAGGAATAATGATGAATCATGAGTGTTTATATATTCTTTCACATTTTTCATACTTGTATGTATGTCTTCTTAGTTCTTGCCTATACAAATACTATATTAGTTTATTTTAATTTTGGACAACAACATATTAAGTAAAATTAATCCTAGTAATGATAATAAGGAACTCTCATAATAAAAATAAATAATGACTAAAACTTTTTTTTTAACTTATATAGAATAATAATACAAAACTATATATTTAATATAGAATATATTGTATATATTAATATAGCTATTGTATTTTATAATAAATCTTTTAGTAATTAAACTTTAAAATTATCAAAATAATTTTTTTCTTAACGGGTCGAAACGGGTTACCCACGTGTTACTCGCGTGTATACCCGTTAAGAAACGGGTTCTTAACTGGTCACCCAGTAATGACCCGATAAGTTATCGTGTTGACCCAAAACTCGTTATTTTCATGTCGTTTTCGTGTCGTGTCAGAAACTGCCGGGTCTACTTAGTAGGGTATGGGAGGCTCACTATTACCAAACCCACCTCACAATTATATGATATTGGCTAGCGTTTAATAATAACGAGAGAGTACACTTACTCGTTTACATCTCATGTAAGTACCCATCTAGTTTGGCCTCTAGAAAATGATGCCACAGAATTATATCATATTGGCGTCATTGCACTTAGTTAAGTCATTCCCACCATGTCAGTTCGTGTAGGGGTTCAAGCATAGCCTCATAATTATATCATGTTGGCTAAACTCGTTGCCTACCTCACTTCATCATGTATGTATATAGAACTCCTCCTGAGTGTAAGCACATACTTTGTACTCCCCCATTATAGGGTGAAGTCGGTGTATGAGTCACAAACGATTGGAGCCTACCACGGTGGAAGGCCACGAAAGAGTGTTCAAAGCAGTCTCACACTTGTCAACTTAATAATGGTTTGGTTGAGGGTTTTTAGGTCTCATCACATATAAGCATGCTTTGTAATCTTATTAAAACAATTTGGTCCTATTACAACTATTGGTCCATGTGATTGATTTAGTAGTATATGATACTCCCACTATACTTGTAAAACGATTTTTAAAGCAATAGTATATGGTACTACTAACATAAGCTTTGCATTCATTAATGAACTATATAGTTGCCTTAGGGCCTTAGGATGACTATGAACCTTTTGATTTGATCCAACACGAGCCTAGTGTTGGATCTCGGTCTAGGAATGGTGATTGATTTTAGTTACGCGTTTAATCACATTAAGGCGTGTTTTCTTATTGGGCGTTGGACCCTACTACTCCAATTTCATGCATATCAAATAAAACAAGAAAATGAGTACTTCAAAGTAAAGAAGAGCTTATGCTCTTTTACAACATTTGAACAAATCAAATTACTTTAAAGTAAAGAAGAGCTTATGCTCTTTACAACATTTGATCATATCAAATTACAACCAAAATCTAATCTACACATTCCCATGGTTCAAACAATTTGAGAGACGACCTTTCACATAGCTCAATTATCGTAGGCTTAGGTTCATAATCACCCCTTCTTTAATTAATTAACGCTTTAACTAATTAAACTTGGATGCAACATTGTCATTTGGTTTTTGTTTCCATAGAATTGATTTAGATGGAGCTAAATGAAATGAAAATCCAATTCTCATTTAAAGATACACAACTATTTTTGTTCTCAACTAATTTGGGCCAAAAATCGATAACCTCAACCATTGGGCTATATTGCAAAACACAAACTTTTAAGGTCACTTTGTAAAAACACAAAAGTCCACTACTTCATGTAATTACAACTAGAACCCAAAAATTTCAACAAATGCAAAAACTTCATTAAAGGAGCAAAACAATTTGTCCTTTATTGATTTTAGGCCTTTACGTAAAAACGTAAACTTTCGGGTCAAAGTACAAATACACAAAATTATCAAAACTTTATGTAATTGCATAAAAGCCCCTAAAGAGTCCCCTACTTTAATAGGGTGGCTGGTCATGGTAGTGTGAGGGAGTGGTTTTTGATGAAAGACAAAGTCAAGTAAGTTGAAAAATAGGTAAGGTGTTGAAATAAAATAGGTATGGGTGTGAAAGCAAAGTACACACCAACAATGACTAACATAATTTCAAACACTCAACCTTCCAATCACTTTTTTTTAATTTTTTTAAATGTCTTGTTGATTGAAAAGTCACACCAACCAACACAAAACAAAGACTTTATGTAATCAACCAAAACTTTGAATCAAATCACCAAACTTTTTGTTCTTGGTATGATCAAAGCAAGAACATTGAAGAACATCCATGAAAACCCATAAGAGCTCAATGAATGTTTTCACTTAATAAAACTCAAATTTTCACTACTCAAAAGGGGGTTAACGTCCTAGGATACTTAGGGGTTCCAAAAGTCACTTTAAAACACTTTTATCAAGACAAACATGAACCCAAAAAATCACCCTTTAGATTTGGCCGAATTTCCCCATAAACATGGCACCAAATTTTAGCTCCAAAATTCATGCTCATACGAACTACATCTACAACATTTGAGATGGCAAATTTTCTAGCAAAATTTACATTCAAAGAAGCAAGAATAAAGCTTGTAACAATTACAACATTCAAATCAAAGACTATGAACTACAAAACCCAAAAGGATTCACCAACTTCTAGACCTAGGCTCTGATACCACTTGAAGGTAATATTTGTGGAAACTAGTTCATTTGAGCAACATCTATGCATGTTATTAACAATTAAAAGGCCGAATCATGCTTGTATGCACTCAAAACAAAACTTAACCCATGAAATTCAAAGCCTAGTAGTTGTGGTGAACCAAGACTCAACTCAAGAACAAAGTGAGTTGAGAAATATTATACCTTTGTCGATTCCTCTTTGCATAAGCAAAGGCTAATCACCCAATAGATAGGGTCTTCATTCCTTACTTCTTATCTCCATGGATTTCTTGGATGAGGATCATAGAATGGATTCTCCAAGTTCCCAAAATAGAGAATCTCTAAGTCTCCACACCAAGGAGAGCATTGATGAAGAGATGAGTGACCTAGGAAGATTTAGATGTTAGTAAAACCTTCCTAGGGTGGCCGGCCTCTTAGAGAGAAAAGGGAGCTTGTGTTGTCATCTTTTCTCCAAAAGAAACCCTAAGGATGAAATGGCTATAAAGTTGCATTTATACCACATCACAATGGAGTGGCAAACTTGCAATTAAGCCAAGTTCACTACCTCTCACTCTTATGGCCGGCCATATTGGGTTCTTTGGTCTTTGAGGCCCTTTGTGTTTCAAGTTGTCATACAACTTGAGTTAATGGGCTTGACATTCAAATCCCATTGGGCCTTGCGGCCCAAAACTAACCTGAGGTCTATAACGAACATATTCGTTTCATTAATTAACATATTAATTAATCCTAGCCATAAATAATTAAACCATTTAATTATCCTTACTCATCTCCATTGTTTCTTCAATCTCTACCTTACTTAGTGTACGATCCATTAGGTTCCTTTTGGCGAGGCAGTGAGCGATTGTTACTCTTAACGATCGATTGTGAATGGAAACATACTTTCAATTCTCCCTTTAGTGATTACTCACCTTTAGGGCTCCCACAAACCATGAGTGACACCTAATAGTATGTCATGGCTACCCAAGCTAATCAGAAAAGGTGGAGAACCTATTCAGTTTAGGATTACAATGCAATACGGTCTTCTTTTTTACAGTACTCTTGACCACATTGTTTGGTTTGATAGTTTATTCATGTCTACTATCTAATGTGATTCTTTTACTTATATGATTACCTTGAATGTGATTTGGAACGACTTCCTAAATCTCACTCATATTCTGGCTAGAGATTCTTAATCATATCATAGAGTATTCTCCCTCAAACGGTTTGAAGGTTAGAAATCCCTTGTTGCGCATTCACTTGCCTCCATGCCTAAGTGGCTTAACCCCAACTATGTCGTGGACACCCTCTGATGGAGTGACTTTGACATAGTCAAAGATCAAGGACCTAACCACAAGACAACTACGATGCCTCAGGTCAAAGGACTAAATTAGACTTGTTGGAGCCTTTCCAGGCCAAATTAGACTTGAACACAGGTGAAATGCATCACAAGGACTCTCGATGCCACGAGGCATGATTGACTTTACGACCTGATATGTGGGTTTTTTCCTTTTTATAGTGTGTATATATATGTATATATCAGTGAATGGGTCTTTTCCTTTTTATAGTATGTGTGTGTGTGTGTGTGTGTGATTGATAGTTTCCATTTATACATTTGAAAAAGAATCATCTCCGTATGCCTGGATCAAACTAAAGTTTATAAGAATTAGTGAAATGGCGGAACTTATAAAATATGCTACATCCTACAGGATGCACAGGTATGGTATGATTATTGATGTCATAATTATATTTACGGCTATGAATGACAGTATGTTGATTAGAACTATTGAATCACTATGGCATGACTATATTTGTGTTTTATGCTCATCGTTTACTGGACCTGGTGTTAGTGCTCGCCCAAGGCCAGGGCCAGTCTTTCATGTGTATGTTCACATCCGCATCGCAAGCTCGCCTTAGATCCAAGTAGGTGCCAGTTCTGTCGTACGGGTTGAAATAGGCAACTCTAACTTGTATATGACCGCAAATAACGCCAGTCTTCACGTGATTGTAGCACTAGAACATATATTATGATTACACCCAGTCATGTTCATGTCAGAATATCTCTGCATGAACCCGTGTGTCAACATGTGTCGATGAGCACTCATTATGATATGTTTGCCTATGCGAGATTATATGATTACGAACATAATATGTTTATGTACGAGATACTGTGCCGTATTGATATTTTGATATATTGCAGGCTACGGTAGGCATATTCATACTATACATAGGTTTTTAAAAGGTTTTTATTAAAGCTTTATTTTCGGGCCCTCTCACCCTTGTTTTTCGCCCTTCTAGGTTTTAGCAGCTGAACTTTTGTATCGACAAGGATTCTTGGCAAATCTCAATATAGGTGGCTACCTTTGATGGTATAACTCTTACTTTACCTTACTGTACTTTACATACGCTCTGTCATCACGTGTGAAATGGGTTCATTCCCGCTCACAAGCGCACTCTTGTATTTAGGCACTTTAGGTTTAAATTTATACACATTTTCCACGTCACTACACTTTATGGCTTCGTCACCTTCCAGGAGTTGACCAGTACAACTCGATTCGGGGTCCTAGTGGACATTCTGGGTCGGGGTGTGTCAGTTTGGTATCAGAGTATAAGTTTGGCAGTATTGCGTTCATCCCAGTGTGATGTAAGCATTCTATGTTCTTGAACCTAAGTGTATAATCTTACCACCTCGTCGAATACAAAAAAATGTGTTAGCTTTTTCTCCAAAGTTATGGGTTATTTAGACGACCTATCGACCTCCTAGAAGGACATTTTTGGCGGATGCCTCTAGACTTAAACAAAGAACCTCCCTGCCAAGGAAAAATCTCGAATTGAAACAAGCTAATGGCCCCAAAGCAGGGCTAATGTATCTGTAACTGTGTGCCACCAGAGATCTATCGATCAATTCCACTACCGTCTGGTCATTTGTACCAACCCTTTCGAGAATGGAAACAAGAAATGGTTTTGATTCCTTGGCAGTATTCGTTAGTACAACATTTATTAGAATTCCTATGAAGTTTACTTCATCAAGATTCCATAAATGTCTTGAGCGACAACCTAGTGCTAAAGTGGTAGCATTCGATGGAAGAACATCTGGGGGACAGTCACTTTTGGTCCCAGGTAGAAATATCTTTTCAAACGCATCAAGGATTGTTCTAAATCTTCGGGAAGAAAAGTTTACTTCGTTAAATCCCATTTCCAAGTAGATTATTAGTAAATTCCATTCATGACCTTGGAACATTTCAACCAACACTGGTTCCAGAGCTTCTTTTGGTGTTATACTCGTCATTTTAATGAGTATAGGTAAAGGAGTACGAATTGTTATGCCTACAGTCAGTAGAAATCCCCGAAGTAGTAAACATTTTCCCTTGAATTACTGAAACCACCTCACAAGACTAGTTCCTTACCAATCATCTGAAACCATCTACTCGAGTGAGCTTTAACCTGTAATCAGTCTACAATGGGGCTACTAATTGACAATATTGTCCGATATCCAGGAACTGTCAACTAGTATTTAGGCGATATAATTTCTGATACCAAACACATGTACTAGTATCTAGGAGTGATACCTATATACCAAAACACCGGTTCACAGTTTTAGTGTAACGAACAATATTAAAAATATCAAAAGTATCATATATGCGTTAATTAGCGACGCGACTGATAGACTGATTAGCAGTGACTACCTGAGCCGAATAAACTTAGGAGCAAGCCTTGTCTTAGGACAGTAAATTCATGGTTGTGTTAACGATATTACCCAGTTAGGTAACCCGAAACATTCTCGACAAGTCATTCTTGTGGTCACATCCACCGACAAACATTAGAATTAGGGCACGAGTTAATTCCCGCTATAGAAGCAATTGAGTATAAAAAAAAGTTGTGAAAACCTAGTACCACGTGGCGTATTGAAAGCAAGTAGTGTGATACGTTTTGAGGACGTATACCTTTGGCGTTAATCCTCAAACTTTACCTAAGATATCATCAAGTGGAGAAGTGAAGTACACTATTGATCCACTTTCTCGTACTACATTAGTTTCCTTGCGTCTTTTCGAGCAACTCCTACACCATTGGAAGAATTTAGTTACTAAAGCTTACCGATTAGGGAATTACCTAGCCAAACATTTTATCTAAAGAACCTCAAACCTATCCGCGAAGGCGAAAGACTGGGCCTTAGGATCGTACCTAGATTTTAGCAACTTAGTCGGGTGACGAATAAAAATCGATAACCCTTGTTTCAATTTGATGGTCACTTCGACAAATTTTTGGAACTTAGAGTTTTCTCCCGAAGCTTGTTAAATTCATAGTAGTCTTACCGATGACTTTCTCATCCACTTCGGTAATGAGACCAAATTTCTCAAACGTTGGTTTTGTTTAAATTGATACTTTTCTCTGGAGATATGATCTTCGCAGACGATATTCTTTTCTTTTTCCAAAAGGGCTTAGTGGAAGAAGGTTGAAATTCTCACAAAGTATTGTGAGATACGAGAAATCCTTGGTCTCGTTGAGTTTATCGACAAATGGGCTAGCGATTTTTCGACTATAGTATTTTTCCTCACTTATCGGCTGAGGAAAGTTAGTTAGGTTGGGTGTTGAATATGAATAAAGTTTCTGACAACTGAATTGTTGTCTTATCACACCTTTGTTTTACACTTTTCGATGACGTTGTTCATTTTGGAAATCCATGATGACATGTTCTTTGGATGTTCCGACCGCGTAGAGGTAGCATGACGGAGTATCGCATATATTTTCCAACGGTTAGAATCATTTGAAATGAGTCATCATATACATGACCTAGAGTCAATAGTTATCCTCTTCGTTCGAGAACCGGATGACACTTCTCTGTGGAGAAATGTATCCAAAATCTTCACCAACCCCACAAACTTCTCAACTACATTTTCTCTTGGAAAGAGATAAATTTCTAACAACAACGATGGAGGAACTAAACCAAATCGCGTATCACCCCGGTTATGCAAAAAGATGTATCTACCCTTGAACGTCTTCAGCCCTTCCTATCTTATCCCAGTTAGAGTTCACGAGCATAGATTCGACGTTATTTCTTAATCATCAAGAAATCGTTCGACTGATCATAATCACTTCCTGTATCCAAATGCAGATGGAGGAAATATCACCATAAGCTCCAGGTACGAGGTACCTCATGTATGTGGAGATTATGATGATGTTTTGGTGATTATAGATTGACTTGACGAGTCAACCCACTTTCCATTGGTCCAGAAGGACTACATTGTCGATCACTTGAGAGAATTTCTCATTCTTAAATCTACCGAATTTTGTGATGTCTCGATCAACATCTACATTGGTCATGATGCCATAGCCACCTCTGTGTGCTGGAAAACATTCTAGTTAACTTTGGGTACGTGGCTATTCTACTGTAGTTCATGTTATTTCGGAAGCAATTAGACTATTCAGAAGAATTGCACATACATTGAAGTTTAGAGGTGATTGTTAACTCTTCAATCACCCAACAAGTACCTTGGTGAGCGAACCATTACCGTTGGTGAATGAATATTCCGAAAACTACCGTTGTAGTGAGATGCCATGCATTAATTCCAGATGCCGTATATTCTAGATTTGATGGACTTGTTTGACCCTCAAATTCTTGGGTGTTCTTTTAGCCTTCTTGACGTAACTTTTCGCTAAATTTGAGAGAAATTCAATGTGAATCTATTCACTATGGCGTTGTGGACTACATGGTTCGGCTATATGGGGTGCAGGTCACTAATGTACCTCAGAATGACACGTGTTTCATTTTCAGGTTTAGGGAAGTCTTCTTGAAGGCCGTGCATACTAAGTTTTTGGTATAATACCATGTTTCATCCTTAGATTAATGGCCAGTCAGAATGACTTATCTCTACCTTGGTGGACATGTTGCGTTTATTCGTGCTACAGTTTTAGTATGATTATGACTAACATTTATCCCTACTAGAGTTATGTGTAACTATGGTTACAATTTTTGATTTTGGGTACAGCACTGTTTGAAACACTGCATGGAGACTTTATACACAGTATATGATTGACAGAGGAGTATTACTAAAAGGTATTTGTATGATCGAGATCGCGATGTAGTGATATGAGCATATTTATGCGACTTAGTTAGCTTGTTCTTGTGCATTTATGTTGTTATTTCTTAGTTAATTTAGTATTTCAAGCCATTTTCGTGTGTTTGTAGGTCTAAAGGGTTAAAGAGGCAAAGAAGTGCATTTTGGTGCTTTTTGGAGCAGTTTTGGGCATGGAATGGATAGCATATGATTGGAGGAAGGTGGATGGATGAAATTGAAGACCTAAAGATGCAAGGATTCCTAGTTGAAGAATGATTCCTAGAAGAATGAGGATTCCTACTCAAAGAAGGAATGTTAGCCAAGGTTTCCTACTTTGGTTTTGACCTTTCCTAATCCTTAAAATTCCCTAATTTCCAGCAACAAAGAAGGGTTCCTAAACACTTTGGGACATCTAAATCTCAGCCCTAAACCTTTGCCGCACCTTTCCTTGCACTTTCCTTCCCTTGCCGCACAAGGGAGACCATTCCCTTTCCTATTTTCTGTCATAAACCACTTTCCCCTTCTCTAAAAGATTCCTGCCGCATATCCCTTAACCTTTTCTCTTTAATTTCTGATTTTTACTCCTTGTGGGACTAAATAGCTAAGTTCTAACCCTTTCCTTTAATTATGCCGCACCCTAGCCTTAATTACCTAGGGTTTTGACATGTTTTGGGAGATATATAAACCTTTGTCGCAGCCTTGGAGAGGAGGATCATATCATCCACCATTCAGCATCACAAATCCATTCACAAACATGTTTGCCGCATCCATCAACTCACCCATTCACCACCATACATACTTTCAGCCATTCTCCCATACAAACCACCACTCAAACCTTCACCCAACCCTTGGACGTGCTTGCCATTCAAGTTGGATTGCTGGAACGTTTTTAGGTGTTTTCAATCTTTTGTTTTCAATGTTTAAGTTTATGTATCTTTGTTTTGCGAACATGAGGAGCTAAACCCCTTTTAGCTAGGGGGAATTTTGAAACCATGATCATATTTGCAATTTGAATTGATTACTTCTAGTTGTGATTCTATAAATCGTGAATGCAATTTACTTAACTGTTTGATTTATAACTTATTCTTGTTTGTGGATTAAGGATGCATACTTAGTTTGCATGCATGAATTTGATACTAGAATACAAGGGAGTTTCACCTAATCGTTATGAACTTGTATTCATAAGTAGTGGAGGTTGCTAGTCACAATCGTGTTAAGTGAATTCCTAGCAAGAGTATCATGCTCATCATAGTTACGAATGCTTTGTCAATACTTATGATTTTCATAACACTTAATGATCTTTGATTGTATCTCTATTATGCTGTTCATGTAGGGAACGTTTGAAGAATAATTTGGATTGTCAATGCGTTATTCGTCCAATTCAATGATATAAGGAAAATCTGAGGATTAATTTAAGCGTACCTAATTAATCTGGGGTGTTGAGATTCATGGTTATTGAAAAGCAACTGGAAATCGTTTTGTATGCAAATGTGTCATGTGTGGAGAAGAACCCTCTAGCTAGCTTATCACCCATCCATTTATCCCAAATTCGTCCAAAATCTGTTTTAAGTCTTTAGTTACTTGTTTTTACTTAAAATTTGTTCAAAACCCAATCCCTTTTACTTTAGTGTGTCAAATTAGTTAGAATCTGTCTTAGTTTGTGTTTTTAAGTATTTTGAGTCAAGTTACAATCAATTTTCGTCCAAAGTCATTCCTAGTGTCTAGTTTGAGTCTATTTAGGTGTTTTAAGCTGTTTTGAGTCATTCTAGTTAGTTTTGAGTCTTTTCAGTTGTTTTGAGTTCTTTAAGTCTAGTTAAGTGTTTTTAAGTTTATTTTTATGTTTTTAAGTCAGTTTAGAATAGATTAGCAATCCCTCCTAATCCTCGGTCCAGAACGATCCCTACTTATATCTTTACTACAATTGTCAAAAAGAGGGTTTAATTTGTGTGTTAAGTTAATTTTCGCATCATGTAGCAAAGTTGCGCACTATTGACGATATCACCCGAGAGGGTAGTTCGTGAGCGCAGTCGAGGCGCTAATTAGACGATTTAGGTGTATCTCCCAATGGAGGGCATGATGGTAATATTACACCCTCGGGAATTTGTTAATTACTTATCGGGACAATAGTAAGTTGTTGGTATTACATGCTGCAGACTGTAATATTAAGAACTTAATTGTTGAACTCGTTAGGCAAGTGGACATCTAGGTCCGTCTACGTTTTGTTGTTTACTAGATATTTATGCCCGTGCGTTGCTGCGGGATTGAAAATTGTATATATGATTATTCAACTTCATTCTCTTCATAAGCAATCATTGTCTTCATAAGCAATGTTTGAGTTAAGAACTGAGGATTGCAAATGCTAAAGCAAGCAGAATGGAACCAAGGTGCTAAGCCTAGTTTTTTATTGTGCATTGTAGAATTTGTACTTACAAATTTATATTGTCAAAAAACAAATGGTAGCTGGAAGTGGAAATAAAATCAAAACTATTTCTACTAAACCTATACTCCAACCAAGCAAAACCAAATGCATGCTAACAACATTTATAATTATAGAAATAAGAAACCAAACAGATATAACAAATGTAACACTAGAACACATCTTTGTTATCACATCCCGGCCCGAGCCCCCACCACATCTCGGGCTCGACTCCGTCGTAACCTGATATTGTCCGCTTTGGCCCCGACCACGCACTCACGGTTTTGTTTCTGAAAACTCACACGAGAACTTCCCAGTGGGTCACCCATCATGGGATTGCCACTACTACAAAATTATCTATAACTGGCGGTTCAAAAACCGCCAAAAAAACGTATATTACTGTCGGATTTTATGCAAAATTCGACAGAAAATGGATGCAGCG
This sequence comes from Malus fusca, assembly GCA_035220775.1. Lineage (NCBI taxonomy): Eukaryota > Viridiplantae > Streptophyta > Magnoliopsida > Rosales > Rosaceae > Malus > Malus fusca. The sequence goes on from CM069061.1 coordinate 15,898,207, forward strand.
GCGGATATAATAAGCGACAGAATTGCATGCGTCAGGAGATGAATTTTCCGACAGAAAATACTGTAAAACCGACAGAAATACTGTCGGTTATAACCGACAGGATATATATTTATAATCAATAAATAAGAGAATTTCTGTCGGATAAAACCGACAGAAAATATAAAACCGCCAGGAATTCTGTCGGCTATAACCGACAGATAATTTATCAATAAGAATAAATAAAGAATTCTTGTCGGATTAAACCGACAGTAAATATATTAATAATTAAAAAAAATATAAACAACCACTTTCTGCGCAATAATCTCTTCTTACGAACTAAAGAGGAGGAACCAAAACACATACAAATCACACCTCTAGTGTATTCATTCTACACAACGAACTAACCTAAGCTTGAGTAATGAGCTAATATACATTGAAAATGAGAACAACCCAGTAGCATAATTTCAAGGTTCAATTCAACACACGGCGACAGAAGCTCCCTGGTTTCAGTGCCCTTATCTCACCGGATAATCGTGTTAACCGCGTCATTTGATGTCCCATAGCGTGTCGAGATTCATGTACTCAACCTTCAACAAAACAAAGCAAAAAATGACCTACGGAACAACCAAAAAGAGCGAATGCAAAACCGAAAAGGAAACGAGAAAAACCTCAGAATTGGCTTTGGAATACATAATTTCCTCTGCTCTTAAAACCACCAAAGGCAGCTTCTTTTGCCACTCCTTGTTCTTCTTCGTTACGGAGATGTGAACCTCATTGACGAACCTAATCAAACAGGTGGTGGGCGGTCAGCAAAATGTGAAAAACAGACACCTTTTCCAAGAAATCCATGGAAACAAAGAGGACCCAGTGCCGGACAATCTGCTGATGATGGAATCTCTAATGGGTTGGTGCCTATCGCTATGCCAAGCTCGCCAGACACACTCATACGGCCTCGGGCCCGGCCAAGGCATTTCGGCAGAGCAGTAGCAGGGCATCTCGACAGATTCAAAACAGAGATTAAACCACAGAGATTTTCACCATAATACTCATCACAGATGGATTAGAACCCACACAACCAAGAGGGGAAAATAATTCATACCTGAGATGGAGTTCGAGAGAGCTGAAGCTCTCAACATTAATGGCAGAGCACACGGTGATGCATCGATGATACATGCAACGCTGCAGGTTGATTTCCCATGTCCCAAGGGTTCGAGGTTCAAATTTTTAAGGGTTGATTTGGTCAGAATTGAGAGGAATGGTGGGGGTTCCTTCTCATAGCTTAGAGAGAGAGAATGTCGAGAGTTAGAGTTATGTTTCAGAAAAATGAAGGAGAGGAGTGGGGGCCGGATGTAGGTATAAGAAAGGGTTTAGGTACTGTCGGTTAAAACCGACAGAAACATTTTTTAAAATATAAACCGACAAAAAAAATTCATTCCTGTCGGTTATAACCGACAAAACAAAATGGCGGAAAAATTCACCGCCCAAAATTCCCTCCCAAAATTTTAATTCCCTCCCAAAATTTTAAATTCCCCCCAAAATTTTGTTACGATTTTAAAAAATAAAATAATAATTGTTTGGTTTAATAAATAAATAAATAATATGTATTTAAGTAGAATACGTTTTTAAAAATTAAATAAATAAATTTTTTTTGGTCGAAAATAAATAATTGTTTGGTTTAATAAATAATAACCTATGTAAAATATGCAATAAAGAAACAAAAAGATAATTGTACATGGAAAATGTCATCACACAAACGAAATATTGTCTAATCAATACTTGAAAAACATAAATAAGAATGCAATGAACGAATTCGATCTTCAATTTAAAATATTTACAATAGTGTATTCCACAAAATCTTATTTTATACTTAATGGAAGTATAATAGTAACTCTAAGTGTTTGTTTAATCTATCATTTTGACGTGATATGCCTTCTACGAAACGTTTTTCAACGATCCAACCGTCAAACTTATTTGTACACACTCCGAGATTGCATACGTAAAAAATCATAAAAAAAAACATTCAGAGATTACGTAACGGAACAAAAGTTTTCGATGGTTATAAACAAAAAATCACAATTTAACGGTTATTTTAGCTCCGATTGTGATGATTTTTTACAGCTACACTCATCGACCCTATAAGAATGCATTGAACGAATTCGATCTTCAATTTAAAATATTTACACTAGTGGATAAATCTTATTTTATACTTAATGGAAGTATAACATTAACTCTAAGTGTTTGTTTAATCTACCGTTTTGATGCGATACGCATTCTACGAAGCGTTTTTCAATGATCGAACCGTCAAACTTATTTGTACACACTCCGAGATTGCATACGTAAAAAATCGTAAAAAACAAACATTCACAGATTACGTAACGGAACAAACGTTTTCGACGGTTATAAACGAAAAATCACAATTTAACGGTTATTTTAGCTCCGATTATAATGATTTTTTACAGCTACACTCCTCGACCCTATACGAATGTAATGAACGAATTTGATCTTCAATTTAAAATATTTACACTAGTGGATACCACAAAATCTTATTTTATACTTAATGGAAGTATAACATTAACTTTTAAGTGTTTATTTAATCTACCATTTTGACGCGATACACATTCTACGAAACGTTTTTCAATGATCTAACCGTCAAACTTGTTTGTACACACTCTGAGATCACATATGTAAAAAATCACAAAAAAAAAACGTTCAAAGATTAGGTAACAAAACAAAAGTTTTCAACGGTTATAAACGAAAAATCACAATTTAACGGTTATTTTAGCTTCGATTTTGATGATTTTTTACAGCTACACTTATCAACCCTATAAGAATGCATTGAACGAATTTGATCTTCAATTTAAAATATTTACACTAGTGGATAAATCTTATTTTATACTTAATGGAAGTATAACATTAACTCTAAGTGTTTGTTTAATCTACCATTTTGATGCGATACGCATTCTACGAAGCGTTTTTCAACGATCGAACCGTCAAACTTATTTGTACACACTCCGAGATTGCATACGTAAAAAATCATGAAAAACAAACATTCAGAGATTACGTAACGGAACAAAAGTTTCGACGGTTATAAACGAAAAATCACAATTTAACGGTTATTTTAGCTTCGATTTTAATGATTTTTTACAGCTACACTCCTCGACCCTATAAGAATGCAATGAATGAATTCGATCTTCAATTTAAAATATTTACACTAGTGGATAATTCTTATTTTATACTTAATGGAAGTATAACATTAACTCTTAAGTGTTTGTTAAATCTATCAATTTGATAGGATATGCATTCTACGAAACTAGTTTCAACAATCCAACCGTCAAATATGTTCGTATATACTATGAGATAGCATGTGTAAAAAATCCCAAAAAATATAATATTTAAAACATGTGTTTATTTATTTTTAATCAATATAACATTTTAAAATATTAAAATCAGACATGATAAAGTACACCAGATGTTCATGTGTGTTTATGTGCCAGACAATGTGCATTGTGACGCATTAGAAAAAATTGTTTAAATTTCTTTGTATCTTGTTGTTTGCCTGTGAGGGAGCACAATCCTTATTACAAAAATGATAGAGCTTTAGATTGTAGTCTGTTGTTATTATTCTCTCAGAAAATTCATGGCTTGTGGGAATTGGGTTCATTAGACTTTAGGGTCATGAGTGAATTTTTTTTTTAAATATGTGTTTATTTATTTATTTTTAATCAATATAACATTTTAAAATAATAAAATTTTCATTTATGTCAGTTATAACCGCCAGAATACTAAAATAATAACCGCCATAAAGTAAAATAATAAAATAGTCAATTTTTGTCGGTTATAACCGCCACCATTAACTTAAAAACCGCCAAAATATGTAAAAATATTAAAAAAAAAGATTCAAAAATATCCGCCAGTATTTTATTGATATCCGCCAGTAAATATCCGCCAGGAATTTATGTCGGATATAACCGACAATATTTTTCTAATATCCGCCAGTAATTAAATGATGTGTCGGATATAATTTATCCGACAAGATTTTCTAATATCCGCCACCATCATCCGCCACCTAAAGCTAATATTGTAGTAGTGTGCTCTCGCGCGAACTCGCTTAACTTCGGAGTTCCGATGAAACCTGAAGCCAGTGAGCTCTCAAAATGCCTTGTGCTAGGTAGAGATGAGAATATACATATAAGGCTTACAGGATCCACACCCCTGGGCAATGTGGGATGTTACTTTTGTTCTTCTTAACAACCTGTTAGTTGTAAATTCGAAGATGAACATAGCATAGTAAGATTGTTAATTCATAACACGAACCAAATGGTGTTACTGGTACAAAATATAATCACCTAAACCTAATCATCTTATGCTAAGAAGACAACATTCAATAAGAATGGATGTCTTGCAATGCAAATTGAGCAGAGCTTTTCATTTGTCAATTTCTCAAGCGACAATGCAACCTGCATTGCTGAATCAAAAATAGGACTTAGAAGACATCAAATCTGATATAGAGAGCAGATAAAATTGAACCCAAAAGGCAAAAACTTTTTCTAACAAATAGATAAATATTAATAGTTGTTTGGGATATAGATATGGGTGTACCTAGAAAGATCAAAAAATGATTTCTGAGTTCCCAAGCAGGAGCCTTCAAACCTTTTCAATTCAACAAATATTACAGTAAAACAAAAAAAGCTCTATAAGTCAATTAACAACTAAAACATGGAAAAAAAAATTAATAAAATCATCAAATCCAATTTTCAATCACTTAAAATTAGATCGAGAGAGAGAGAGTACTGTCGAGATAAAAAATAAACAATCATTCTTTTCTTTCAAAGCAATCAAGAAGAGACTACAATCCCCAAGAGCCCTAATTTAATAAAACCCCAAACAAACACAAAAATGAGAGAGAAAACCCCAAAAAAGGAAATTCAAGGAATTCAAGATATCGTAATCAAGGAATTCAAACTAAAAAAATAGGAAATTCAAGGAATCAAAATTCAAAAGCCTAGATTATGAATCCAAACCAAACTAAATCATTCATTTATATTATATTATCCAATGAAATAAACAGGAACTACCTCAAAAGCAAACAAATCAACGTTCAAGCACCTAAAAACCACAACCCACAAACAATTACAGCAGAAAAAATGTGAAGATCAAAACTTTGAGAGCAAAACCTGAGTTTAAAAAGAAGATATTTCAAAGTTGTTGTTTTTATATGCTTTATAAGTATGGCAACTATAATTCGGTTCAGCGGATAAATTAACAAAGAAACGAACCAATCAAAACAGTGAAATTAAAAACCAAATTGAATCAAATGAATCAAAGACCAATTCTGAATAATCAATGATGACGTTTTCACATTTGCAGAGAGTATGATTCTGTGTGTGAGGGAGAGAGATGGAAATAGAGTTAGAGTCGATCTCTAACTTTGATATGTTGATCCTACCATTACTCTGCATGCTTGATCTCTTTTAAGCCCACCTGTTGGGAAAAAAAAATAAACACAAAACTTGTAACACTATTTAAACAAAAAGAGATTTCTCAATCAGATAACGCTTCAATTTCATGTAATTTACTTTGTTAACAATGCAATATTGGAACTTGCATTTGGTTCAAAGAAATAAGGTAAATTGATAAAACAAAAGGACACTAAAAACAGAATCTATACCAATTTGATCATCCGTTCAGGTTCAAAAAGACAAAACAAAGAACATTTTTAAGCATCCAAACAGCCATTAAACAAACAATAGACAATCTCACATTTAAAAGAAAGTAATAAGGAAAAACATTAGTGGTTTAGCCTATACTCGATGTGAGGAAAAAAAAAAAGTGATCAAATTCAAGTTCAAGGGATCATATGTGCAACCAAAAACAATAACAGAGTAACCCAATAAGTAATAAAGCCAATCCTAAGTGGTCGAAATTATGTAACAATGTTTACCTTGCACTTCAGAAAATACAGAACTATTAAATTTTATTAATTACCAACTAAAATATGCAATTTTTTACTGGTTTATAAGAACCGATTTTGAAAACTCACTAAAAAAAGGATTAAATTCATAAAAGCAAAAATAGAAAATGTAAGTTGTGACACTGCCACCACCCAATTCAAAACCAACCTAGAATGTTAATCCCACCAAATTAAAATCCCTTGAATTTCAAATTTAAGAATCCCAATTAAACAAAAACGGTCTAACTTAACAATAGCAATCATCACTGAACAATCTTTCACCAAGAAACAACAAAAAAAGCAATACTTTTGAAGATGCATTTCCTAATAAATTTGTTGCCAATCCAGCGGTTCAATCCCAATGTCAAGCTTCGGCCACCTGTTTGAGCCCAAAAATATTGTTTTGAGCCAAGTTTAGAATGATCTCGGCCCAGTGTTGGTTGGGCCGAGTTCAGAGTCCTTCTCGGCCCAGAGGCCGTGTATGGGTATAATTGGGGGTTTTCTAGTTTTTTTAGGGTCAACACCACCACAACTTCAACAAATTCCTCCACGCATCATTGAAATTCCAACTCCTGCAACAAAATGTAAGCACTTTCATCATTCTTCCAATTCCTTTCTACATTCACCCAAACAAAACAAAAAAACTCAATTCTTGCACACCTTCAACGCTTTCTAGCATTCCAGAGCCCTTCATCCGCAAACTCACGTCATCCGGTCATCATAAGCCTTGTTCGAACACAAAACCGGATATAAATTCAAACATAATCAGAATTTTGAATACCAAATCATAAAAAAAATTCAAAGTTTCTAAAACCTTCAATCAGTTTTCGACTTACATTGCAATATGTAGCTTTTCCAACCCTAGCGGAGGCAACCGGGAAGAGAGAAGATAGAGCATGTCCCATGAAACCTCCTTGACAATCGATAAAAGATCATCGCCTACAAAACTTAAAAGAGAACAATTTGAACTCAAATATAAGAGAACAGAACATTGTGTTATTAGCTTAAACTATACATTGAGTTTCCTTTCCCGGCCAAATTGGACTTGGCCACAGACGAAACACATCACAAGGACTCTCGATACCACGAGGTAGGATCGACTCGACGACATAACATGTACTGATCTTAACGGACTGTCAATGCCCAATTGGCAATCCTATGATCAGGAACGTTTAGGATATGTATACGAAAGAGAATGGTCTCATGAATCTAACTTCTTTAGATCACATTCTCCCAATTACATATTCCTTGGACTTATCGTTTAAGCATATAACATTTATATGAGACGGCTTCAAACAATAACCTTTGCCCTTTATATTAAACTAGATTAGTTTAACATGTGAAATGTCCGTAAAGTATCATCATATGATTTGTTTTAGGGCACATTTCCAACACCACCATCATGAATCAACTCAAAGACCTCTCATCTTCATTTCTCCATCAAACTTGAGTTAATTTGGCCAAGAAATTAGGAAGAACACACACTGTGGCGCCAAGGGTCTCATTGAAACGATCTGCCATTCCTGAAGCAAACTCCGTCGACCACCACCATGGGTCGACTCTTCTTGAACCCAAGAACAAGTCTCAAGCCATGGTTGGAGCGGCGAAGCACTAGAGAAGTCGAATCAAAGGCCACCCAACTTAAGGTTTCTGGCGGGTTTGACACGAGTTAGAGCCTTTCCCGGCCAAATTGGACTTGAACATAGGCGAAAGGCATCACAAGGACTCTCGATGCCACGAGGCAGGATTGACGACGACATGATATGTGGGTCTTTTCCTTTTTATAGTGTGTGTGTGTGTGTGTATATATATATATTGGTGAGTGGGTCTTTTCCTTTTTATAGTGTGTGTGTGTGTGTGTGTGTGTGTGTGTATGATTGATAGTTTCCATTTATACATTTGAAAAAGAATCCTTGACGTATGCCTCGATCAAATTAAAGTTTATAAGAATTAGCGAAACGGCGAAACTTATGAAATATGCTACATCCTACGGGATGCACATGTATGGCATGATTATTGATGTCATAATTATGTTTACGGCTATGAATGATAGTATGTTGATTAGAACTATCGAATCACTATGGCATGACTATATTTGTATTTTATGCTCATCATTTGCTGCACCCGGTGTTAGTGCTCGCCCAGGGTCAGGGCCAGTCTTTCACGTGTATGTTCACATCCGCACCGCACGCTCACATTGGATCAAAGTAGGTGTTAGTCCCGTCGTACAAGTTGCAATAGGTAACTCCGACTCGTATGTGATCGCGAATAGCGCCAGTCTTAACGTGATTGTAACAATATAGCGTATATTATAATTACACCCAATCATGTTCATGTCAGAATATCTCTGCATGAACTGGTGTGTCGGCAAGTGTCGATGAGCACTCGTTATGATATGTTTGCCTATGCGAGATTATATGATTACGAACATAATATGTTTACGTATAGGATATTGTGCTGTATTGATATTTTGATATATTGCAGGCTACGGTAGGTATTTTCATACTATACATAGTATGTATATTTTGGAAACTATACTTTTTACAGGGAGGGGCCGGTTATAACATTTTCAAAATGTTTTTATTAAAGGTTTATTTTCGGGCCCACTCACCCTTGTTTTTCGCCCTTCCAGGTTTTAGCAACTGAACTTTTGTATCGACAATGATTCTTGGCAAATCTCAGTATAGGTGGCTACCTTTGATGGTATAACTCTTACTTTACCTTACTGTACTTTACATATGCTCTGTCATCACGTGTGAAATGGGTTCATTCCCGCTCACAAGCGTACTCTTGTATTTAGGCACTTTAGGTTTAAATTTATACACATTTTCCACGTCACTACACTTTATGGCTTCGTCACATTCCAGGTGTCGGCCAACACAACTCGATTCAGGGTCCTAGTGGACATTTCAGGTCGGGGTGTGTCAAGATTTGTATTGGAAGATTTTGGTGAATTTTGAACTAAAGCAACTCCATTGCATTGTGATATGCAATTTCAATCACCAAGAATCCCATATTCCACCAGAAGACCACGCATATAAATAGAAGGTATCAGTTTATTAAAAAAGCTTTGCAGTAAGGGATAATTGATCTGAAGTATTGTTGAACCAAGGAGCAATTGGCAGACATCTTCACAAAAGCACTTGCAAAGGATCAATTCTTCAAACTTAGAGAGATACTTGGAGTGAAATCTATTCACCATTTAAAGGGGATTGTTGAAGTATAAACGGTAAATGTGATTTTTATTTTGAATTACCTTAGCTTAGAAATCTAGGATTTACTTCTGTAAAATTTCTTATACTCGAAGGGTGCGTTTGTTGCACCAGACTATCATGGATTGGACTAACTTCAGGGATTAAGCTGGACTGGCTTAGACTAGACTAAGCTAGATTAACTTAGTGAAGCATTTGGTGCAGTGTCAGACTAAGAAGTAGGATAAGAAAATTTTCAACACGCAATTCACAAATCCGACACCAAATTAGCACAAATGACTCAAATTGGGTCCAAACAGGGACTCTTTCTTCTTCTTCTTCGCTGGAAATTACAAGCAGGGACTCTTTCTTCTTCTTCTTTGTTGGAAATTACAAGCAGCAACAGCCAATTGCAATTTTCTTCCCACAATCTCAAACAATCCCAAACAAATTTCCTACATAATCTGCTTCTTCAATTGTGAGAAAATCGCAATTTTCTCCCTAATCTAATCCCCAAATTCGAGTTAACTCTTAATGCTTGACCAGAAAATTCTAAAACTTGACAAGAAATGCAGATCCTAATTTTCTATTTTCTTAATGAAAATTTGGGATAAATTGCAAATTAGATTTAAGAAATTGAAAATTGGAGACAGAGATGGATGAACCCAACCGTCGAAAATCAAGGTCGAGGTCGATGCCTTCGAAAATTGGAGACAGAGATGGATGAACCCAGCTGTAAAAAATCGAGGTCGAGGTCGATGCCGTCGAAAATTGGAGACAGAGATGGATGAACCCAGCCATCGAAAAAATTTCTATCTTCCAAGTTCCAGCTTTCATTGAAGCCCATGCCGTCGAAAATCGAGGTCAATGAACCTAGGGCAGCGAAGCAAACGAAGGTGATAAATGATGCAGCGAGAATGGACGAAGGCAAGAGAGGACGATGGAAGGTCTTAGCTAGTCCAGTGGGTTTCGGGGTCTCTCGCTAAGACCGGCTAGTGAAGCCTTTTGTGAAAGCGAGTCCCACCTAGTGCCATTAATGTTCGTCTCGCAAGCCACCAAACACAAGACTACATTAATACTTAATCCAATCCAATCCAGTGAAGGCTAAGAAGGGTAAACAAACGCCCCCTAACAGACTATCATTTTCTATGCACAGGCAAGCGTCTGGTTCATCATGGCTCAAAGAAACGGGTTTGTTGAATTGCTTGGATGTTAATGAGAGGTTGATAGTAGATGCGAATCTCAGAGTCAAAGGTCGAAATAACACCTTTGCAGTTGGAGACATTACTAATATTACGGTAAGTGCTAGCTACAATCTTGTTATATGAACTTTTTTTTATTGACTAGGATAGTTTGTGTAGAATTTTCATAGAGACATTGTCCCCAATTTCGTAATTACCATCAGCTCAATTCGTCATGTGTGAGATTTTATCACAAAAAGCTTCAGTGTTAGTTGAAGTGGAGTAATTATATTTAAACTCTTCTTCCTTTCTTTCTTTCCCTCATATACCAAACAGTTTGATTCTATATATCATGCATAAAAGAACTTAATCAGTTTTCGGTGAAGTCAGGCTTTCACTTTTGAAAAACCTAGTGTATTACTTCAATGAGTCACTATCTAATTCTGACCGGAATTTAGGCTCCAGATATTTTTTGATGAAACGATGACAACTTACCTTTTCTTTAATTATAAGTAATTTACTTATCGACTGAGTTACATTTAATTTAATCGAGTCCAGAAATTAAGAAAGTGTTAGGACTTGACTTTTTTAATTACAATATATAATTAATTAATTCTTGTTGACATGAGTTCCAAAACATGTTTTCCATCTCATGTTGTTCTACTTGATTTAGGTGAGATTTTACTATAAACTGTTAGAATGAGTATGAGATAGAGAAGTTTTAGGGACTAGCTATGGGTATTTAGTTTGGTAGAAAAGTCTTGTTGATAAGAGGAATGCTGATCCTTGGTCTAAAAGGATTTTGTATAGCATTCGGATCTTTTGGAACAAGGAAACAAGTATCTGTTTCCTATCAGGATTTTAATAGGGAATCCTATCTAATTATGGAAAGGACTATATGTATATATATGGTGGCCTCTCTTCTCACAGGAATATGTTCATATTCGGGACTGAAACCTATTTGTAAGTCGAGCTTGGATCATCTGCGAGAGAAGAGAAGGTTCACTGGAAAGCTTGCTGTCATGGCCTCTAGTTCTGGAGTCGCTGCAGGTATGCCTTTCTTCTTGCTCCTCATGTGATTTATGCTTAAGTCTTGTATGTCAATTCACTGCTAACATGTGGTATCAGAGCCACAAGACACACAAAGCATGAGTTCAATATGAAAAGATCAAATGTTTGTGTTTTCATTCTATTAAAAAAAAAAAAAAAAAAAGGCTGCTCTCATGGAGAATCGAAGTCGGATTCTGGAGGTTGTAAAAGATGTGATGGTAAAAAATGACAAAATAACTCTATTAGATTAAAATTAAAAACAAAAATTGACAATTGGAAACCCCAAACCATTGCTGAATGAGGGTTTTTCCCAGATTAGAGTCAATTTTTTATTCCATTCTTGAATTACGATCTGGGTTTTTCCTTTAAGCATTAAGACCTTGTATTTTCAAATCCTAAATCGCTTCCGCTATTCCTTTTGTGAATTTTGAAATCAATGATTAAAAGGTATGTTGTTAATTGCTTTTGATTCCCTCGAATGTCCGTGTATGTTTCATTGCATATGAATGTGTTTTGTCGCTGCAGTTTGATTGCTGCAGAAAATTGTTGCACTGAGAAACATATTAGAGATATAAGTTTTAAATACAAATTTTGGTTTTTGATTCAATCTTGATAACTTTGAAACTGTTTTGTCACATGTATGAGACACCATTAATACATTCGGTGTCTAAGGATGTATGATTGCTGCAGAATATTGGCTAAGTTATTGTTATATCACTGACTCTGTGTATGCTTATCAACAAACCGTTGTTAAGTCTATATGTATGGGTCTGTGATTATAGTCATGATGTGCAAAAGGATGTTGAGATGAAATCTGGAACTAATAAGTTCATGTTTGTGATTTCATGGTCGCTGCAGCATCTGCAATATCATTAAGGACTATGAACTTGGCAAATATTCCCATTCTCACTGGAGGGGGCAACTACAAGAAGTGGAGACGAGAGATTGGACTCTTGTTGACACTTAATGAATTCGACATAGCCTTGACACTCCCAAGCAGGTTTTGACTAATCAAAGTACTCTGGCTGAGAAAGCTGATGCAGAGAGATGGACAAGAGTTAATAAAGTGGCACTTTCTATACTTGAAAGTGCCATGACTGACACTGTTCGAGGCAGGATCAAGAAGCATGAATTAGCTATTGACTATTTACAAGCAATTGAGAAGAAGTTCAAAGAGTCTCAAAAGGCAAAAATTAGTCGATATATGGCAATGCTTACCACTTACAAGATTAAGGGCACAAGTTCAATTAGAGACCACATCATGAAAATGACTAATGCAGCTGAGAAATTGAATTCTCTAGATGTCAACATTGGTGAGAAACAACTGGTGTTCATGATCCTTCAAGCTCTTCCAAGCAAATATAGCCAGTTGAAGGTGTCTTATAATACTCAAGACAAGAACTGGGATGTCAATGAGCTAATAGCACAATGTGTTCAAGAAAAGACTAGACAAAAGCAAGAAAGAGGAAAAGATGTTGAGATAGTGAACTTTGTTCAACCAGACAAGGCGAAAAGGTCAATCAATTCGTTCTTTGGAAACTCTGGTAAGAATTCTAATACCAAGATAACCTCTTTTAAGTCTAATGCATCTGCTAAAGTAAAGGACTCTATTAAAGGATCTAGCAATCTTAAGGTCAAAACCAAAAATATTTCCAAGCTTAAATGTTTTTTCTGCAAAACTAAGGGACACTTAAGGAAAGACTATCAAGTTTTCAAGGACTATCTTAAAAGTAAGGGTGTTGAACAAGTTAATGTTTGTGTCGAGTCCAATTTAATTGAAATACCTGTGAATTCATGGTGTTTTGATACTGGCTGCTCAGTCCACATTACTAATTCTTTGGAGGATTTCATGATATCAAAACAAACTGGTTTTAAGAACTATAATGTCTTTGTGGGTGAAGGAACTAAGGTTGCAGTAGAAGCTATTGGAATTGTTCACTTAAGATTGTCATCTGGGTATATACTAAAACTAAGCGATGTGCTTTATGTGCCAAAGATGAGGAGAAATTTGATCTCTGCATCAAAAATTGTAAAAAAATGGTTTTGCTTTTCTAGGAGATGATGAATGTTTAAAGATTTTTGAAAAGAACTGTCTAGATAGTGTTTTGGGAACCACATACTTGAGTGACAACTTATGGTGTTTAAATTGTACTGTGGAGTCTATTAATCAACATGTTTTAAACACAAGCACTAAGAGGATGCACTGTAGTGATGATTCATTCATTCTTTGGCACAAAAGGTTAGGACACATATCTAAAGAAAGAGTTTTAAAGCTGTAAAAAACTAACTTGATCCCTGAATTGAATTTTGCTACTGCAACTGAGTGTGTTGATTGTGTCAAGGGAAAAATGACTAATTTTAGGAAATTAGATGCTAAGAGGAGTCATGATTTGCTAGAAATTATACACACTGATATCTGTGGTCCTTTTCCAACTAAAACCATTTGTGGTAACTCTTATTTTGTCAACTTCATTGATGACTTCTCAAGGTTTTGTTATACTTATTTAATTAGTGAGAAGTCATATGTTCTTGATTGTTTCAAAGTTTATAAAATTAAGGTAGAAAAACAATTGGGAAAGACCATTAAGATTGTTAGATCAGATAGAGGATGAGAGTACTTTGGCAGGTACACTGAGGCTGGACAACAGAAGGGTTTATTTGCTCTCTATCTTGAACAACAAGAAATTGTGGCTCAATACACCACACCTGGAACAGCACAACAAAATGGAGTTTCAGAGAGAAGGAATAGAACTTTGATTGGAATGGTAAGGAGTATGATGACAAGATCAAAGTTACTAGGATTTCTATGGGAAGAAGCACTGAAGACAGCAACTTATATATTGAATAGAGTCACAAGCAAAGTAGTTTCATCTACACGTTTCGAAATTTGGAATGGTAGGAAGCCTAGTTTTGATCACTTCCATGTTTAGGGATGTAAAGCTGAGGCTCGAATTTACAATCCAAATGAGAAGAAACTGGACTCAAGGACTGAATCATGCTACTTCATTGGCTACTCAGAGAAATCTAAAGGCTTCAAGTTTTATTGTCCTCAAGCTCACACCAGGATTCAAGAAACTCACAATGCCAAATTCTTTGAAGATCAAGATGTTGCAGAATTGTCACAAGGCAAATTCCTTTTTGAAGAACCTGATCAAATTGAGAATCCTTCTTGGAATGATACTTATAAGCATATTTTGATAACTCTTTCTTCTACAGTTGAGTTGGATGGAGATCAAATGGAAATTTATCTTAATGTAGATAGAATGGAAGTTGATTTTGGGTCTCAATTACAGCCACAAGGGGATCAAACTTCAAATTCTGAAGTACAATTGAATCCGAGTATTGAAGTTCTTAATGAACCAGCAGTTACATTGAGACAGTCAACGAGAATCAGGAAGATCACCATGTCAAATGACTATGTGTATTTGCAAGAAAGTGAATTTGATTTCAGTGATATAAATGAACCTCTCACCTATTTTCAGGCCATGAACAGTCCCCAACAAGCTTTATGGAACACTGCAATGAAGGAGGAATTATAATCAATGTCAAAGAACAATGTATGGAAATTAGTGGCTTATAATCCTCAAACCAAGGTTATAGGATGCAAATGGGTCTATAAGACCAAGAGGGATGCTCAGGGAAAAATTGAAGGTTACAAGGCCAGATTGGTTGCTAAAGGTTTCACTCAAAGAGAATGAGTTAACTACAATGACACGTTTTCACCTGTCTCTTCCAAGGATTCTATGAGAGTTATAATGGCACTTATTGCGCATTTTGACTTTGAACTACATCAAATGGATGTGAAGACTGCTTTTCTCAATTGTGAATTGCAGGAAACCATTTACATGAAGCAGCCTCCTGGATTTGTTGAAAGGGGGAAAGATGACATGGTCTGCAAACTCAACAAGTCTATTTATGGATTGAAGCAAGCATCAAGACAGTGGTTTTTGAAATTTGATCAAGCTGTTACAAGACATGGCTTCATGGAAAACAAGTTAGATGATTGCATTTATATTAAGTGGTCAGGTTCAAGCTTTATAATTTTAGTATTATATGTTGATGACATTCTACTGGCGAGCTCTAACTTGAAGCTCCTTAAGGACACCAAGCACATACTCAGCAAGAACTTTGAGATGAATGACCTTGGAGAGGCACACTTTGTGCTTGGCAACGAGATTGTCCGTGATAGGTCCAAAAAGCTTCTTGGATTATCACAGAATGGATATATTGAGAAAGTTTTGTTAAGGTTTAACATGGAAAACTGTAACAATGGTGAAGTACCTGTGAATAAGGGAGACAAATTTTCTAAGGCTCAGTGTCCTAAAACGAAATTGAAGCTGGATAAAATGCAAAACAAGCCTTATGCTTCATTGGTTGGGAGTATGATGTATACAACTATTTGCACTAGACCTGACATTGCTTTCATAGTAGGAATGTTGGGTAGGTTTCAAGCAAATCCGGGAGAGTCTTATTGGGTTGCTGCGAAGAAAGTTTTAAGGTACTTGCAAAGAACCAAGAATTACATGTTGGTTTATGGCAAAGAGGAACTTTTGGAGCTAGTTGGCTACACAGATTCTGATTTGGCCGGGGATGTAGATGACAAAAAATCCACTGGAAGTTATATTTTTATGCTTGGTGGTGATGCAGTCTCTTGGAAAAGTGCGAAGTAGACTATCATAGCAACATCTACATTGGAGGCAGAATTTGTAGCCTGCTTTGAAGGAATGAAACAAGCTGTATGGTTAAAGAATTTTGTGACAGATCTGAAGGTTGTCAATTATGTGCAAAGGCCTATTAAAATGTACTGTGACAACAATTCTGCAGTATTCTTTGCCAAGAAAAATAGGAGAACTTCAGCTTCAAGATTGATGGATGTAAAGTTTTTTAAGGTCCGAGAAAATGTTAGAGAATGAGCAATTCAGGTGGAGCACTTGAGTACTAATGCGATGATTGCAGATCCTTTGACCAAGGCATTTCCAATTGGAGTGTTTAAAGCTCATGTCTCTCGGATGGGAATACTTGAATCATTTGATCAGTGGGAGTGATCTGTTACAAAGTGACTATTAGATTGCTGCTGTGAAGTTCAGAGAGCTGGTGCAGCAATATAGATAGGTTTTATGTTTAAATTTTAAAGATTATGGCTGAATAAAGATAGTATTAGGTTAGCTAGTCTTGTTTTCAGTTTATTTTATTTTTCGAATTGAGATCAGTTATTTTGGTCTTTGTTTTGAGAAATAAAGTTTGAAATAATTCATTTGATGCTTTAATAATGGTTAGTCTGTTTAAAGCGCTTGTTGAATTATTGATTCATACGTTGTTTTGGAGCAATGGTTTGTCTGGGAGCAAATTATTACATGTTTGCTTATAAAGATCAGGTTCACAATGATAAGAATACAGATTGAATATATGTAATTTTGGAAAACTGTTTTGCATTATGGTTGCAATTTGAGTTGCAGAGTTCTATATTTTGAAATGTATGTAAGTGGTTTGTGATTGAATACTCTTGATACAAGACTTGGTGATCACTTCTATCTGAGAATTGAATAAGTCAGGTACTTGAAACTGTTCTCATACTCAAGTGGGAGAATGTTAGAATGAGTATGAGATAGAGAAGTTTTAGGGACTGGCTATGGGTATTTAGTTTGGTAAAAAAGTCTTGTTGATAAGAGGAATGCTGATCCTTGGTTTAAAAGGATTTTGTATAGCATTCGGATCTTTTGGAACAAGGAAACAAGTATCTGTTTCCTATCAGGATTTTAATAGGGAATCCTATCTAATTCTGGAAATGACTATATGTATATATATAGTGGCCTCTCTTCTCACAGAAATATGTTCATATTTGAGACTGAAACCTATTTGTAAGTCGAGCTTGGATCATCTGCGAGAGAAGAGAAGGTTCACTGGAAAGCTTGATGTCATGGCCTCTAGTTCTGGAGTCGCTGCAGGTATGCCTTTCTTCTTGCTCAAGGGCGGAGCTACAGTGGGCTTAGGGGGGGCGGATGCCCCCACTGAGAATTTTTTTTTCAAATTTTAAAAATTGTATGCATTCTAATTCTTATTTAGTTTTTATTTTAAAATCCAGACCTAAACGATTTCGTTTTGTCTGTAAAAAAAAATATGTATAGTGGGGGACCGCTTGTCCCCCCCCCCCCCAAATTCCATCTCTGTTTCCTTTTTATTGTGGGTATGCGTCTAGTATTGAGTTTTAGTTTCCTTTTTATTGTGGATATGCGGTCTAGCATTGAGTTTTCAGGTTTAAAAGAAA
The DNA here is from genome assembly GCA_035220775.1 of Malus fusca. Classification (NCBI taxonomy): domain Eukaryota; kingdom Viridiplantae; phylum Streptophyta; class Magnoliopsida; order Rosales; family Rosaceae; genus Malus; species Malus fusca. The sequence goes on from CM069061.1 coordinate 15,915,823, forward strand.
TTGGAGACCTTGCAAAAAAAAAAAGGTTCAATGCAAAAAACACAAGGTGTATACCCTGGTTTACTTGATTGTGACATTAGCACTAACTCTTCCAATTGCTACTGCAACCATTGAAATAGTATTTTCGGCCATGAAATTTATGAAGAATCGATTGAGAAATCGGATGGGTGATAACATGATTATTTTTATAAAGAGAGAGATATTTGATGATATTGGTAATGATGTTGTCGTGCAATGCTTTTAGAACATGAAAACGCGTCAAGGGATATTGTAAGGGAATGTTGTATGAAAAACTTTCTGGATTAATATATAAGTATTGTGTTTAGTAAATTCTTGAGCTTTTTAATTATGACTTTGTTGTTTGAGGATGCCCCCATTCATATAAATCTCTGGCTTCGTCCCTGTTCTTGCTCCTCTTGTACATGAATTTTGGTTAGGTCTTTTAGGTTGTGATTTATGCTTAAGTCTTGTATGTCAATTCACTGCCAACATAAACATCATATAGTTCTGGTTCCTTTCGAGCAGTCTATTTTGCCATTTTCAATCTGCCTTACTTTTAGTAAAGAATATTTCGATAATATTGTCCAATCTCGATTTTGGATTTGCTTAACGATGCCTTATGCATATAGTTAGATATATTGTATTCGAATGTATCTCTTGCACTAAAACAAAATGGTAGAAAAAGAAATGAGGCCATGTGCAACAGCCCCTTCAAATTTGAGGTCCTGTGCGACTGCATCTTTCAGTCCACCCCCAACGCCCCTTCCTGTGTGAAAATGCACATGACAGGAAATCAAGCAAGGGTATTTGGTAGGCACAAAAACAGGCATTAGTGACCGCAAAGAACATAAAGCTATTGCTAGCAGGCGGAAGAGAGAGAGTAAAATGGAAGCTTACGAACCTCATTCGATAATGGCAATTGTTACACTTGGGATGAAGTATGGGGGTTGCACAGTTCCCATTCACAACGATTAGCAGACGCATTGCGGGACTGATCAAATCTAAATATCTTTTTCTGGGGAAGACGAGGAGGCAGCTGGGCCCAGAACCTCACATTGTGGATGATTAATGTGGTTTGGTGTGTGGGTGTATGTGTATATCATATGTGTATGCAGGTAGGCGTTTTAATAACTCTTCATTGTAAGTCGGGAAATTTGATGCTTTCAATTTATTCACCTAATATTATACAAAAACATACATTTGTTAGTTTGAGAAAATTAAATACTACAATATATATGACAAATACAAAACACTTATAAGTTACATATTCGAGAAACCAATGTGGAAACAATTCTCGGTGTTTCTTGGCAAACAAATGTGATGGATGTTCTCGCTTCATCATCTCTTCATGCTCATCTAGGTATGCCATTATCTCGTCACAATTGTTCAGTATGAACCAATGCGTTACCTTTATGTCATTTTTGGAAAACGACTCATCTCGTATAGGATTTCCAAAGGGTCGTGTGCATTGGGCAAAAACAGAAAGATTCTCATTTCTCACACCCCCGTCATTATTGTGCTGAGGACGATTGAAAGTCATCTCCACATCTTTTAAATACATTCCACAAAATGTAAGCGACTCATATTGAACCCAAGCCTCTATAATTGATCTTTTGGGCTTCGCCCTGTTGTGTACACTTTTTTTCAGCTCGCCGAGAAGCTTGCTAAAATAAAACGATACGATACAAATTAATAAGCGTGGGTTAATGATGCATAAACAAATGATGAGGATTATATACCTTTCTATTGGATACATCCAGCGATAGTTGACAGAACCAGCAAGCAATGCTTTTTCGGGTAAGTGAACCATCACATGAATCATACTTGTGAAGAAAGTTAGAAGGAATATCATCACAAACTTGCATAGGACTTAGACAATGTTATGGCGCAATTGATTAATGTCTGTCTTTCGTAACGTTTTTGCCGTCAGTTGGGAAAACAATTTGGAGAACAACATGATTGGTTTCACAACATCTTCCGGCAATAGGTGTCAAATACCCACAGGAAGTAGACGTTGCATAAACACATGGCAGTCATGGCTCTTTAGTCCAACAAATTTACCCCTGTCAACATTCACGCAATGCGCGATATTAGAAGCATACCCATCGAGAAACTTTACAGACGATACAAACTTTAAAAAACTTTTTTTTGTCATTCGATTTCATGAAAAAAAAAACGCAAGATCCCTTCTGGCTTTATCACTATCCCTATTCATCCATAAACCCCTCCGTATGCCCATTCTTTCCAAATCAAGACGAGTTTTGATCGTGTCCTTTGTCTTGCCCTCGATATCTAGAACGGTGCCCACCAATGTGTCAAATACATTTTTCTCAACATGCATAACGTCTAGATTGTGTCTCAATTTTAGTTTCGACCAATATGGGAGCCCAAAAAACATAGGCTTGTGTGTCTAGTTCATATGTGTAGAAGGTCTGGTTCTACTTATTCTTTTCCCGAACCAAGCAAAATCCAAACGGTTAAGCTGTTCCAAAATCTGATCACCAGACCATTCTCTAGGTCTGAGGCGATGCTCTATTTTCCTGTTGAACTCTTTATCTTTTTTCCGCCACTCGTGGTCCCATGGCAACCATCTCCGATGACCAAGGTAACAAACTTTTCCTGCGTGCCAACCAGATGTTACATCATCCTTGCATACAGGGCATGGCATATAACCCTTAGTGCTCCACCCAAAAACCATTGCATATGCGGGAAAATCATTCACAATCCACATAAATGCTGCTTGCAAATTGAACATCTTCCCAGTGCACTTATCTTACGTGCGCACACCGTTTGTCCATAAATCCTTTAGCTCATCAACCAACAGCTTTAAGTAAATATCGATTGACCTATCAAAATCCTCAGTTATCAAAAGAGTAATCATCATGTATTCTTTTTTCATGCATTTTCAAGGCGGAAAATTATATGGGAATACGAAAATCGACCAAGTGCTGTGGTGTTGGTTTAGAACCCCGAACAGATTGAATCCATCAGTGCCAAGTCCCAATCTAACATTCCGGGGATCAGCAGCAAACTTGGGGAACATTCAATCGAACTCTTTCCATGACTCCCTATCTGCAGGATGCCTCATCACATCGTCGTCTACCCGTTTTTTCTTATGCCATCTTATGTCGGTGGCAGTATGCGTCGACATATACAATCGCTGCAACCTAGGTTTCAGAGGCAGATAACGCATGACTTTTTGTGGGATCTTAGTCATTCTATTCTGAGATGTCATTTTGAACCTTGACTCATTGCATACAGGGCATTTATCCAATGCTTTATTCTCTTTGTAGAATAAAATACAATTGTTTTTGCAAGCGTGAATTTTTTCATAACCCAATCCAAGACCATTCAACACCTTTTGCTCATGTCTATGGTCTTTCGGCAAACAATTGTCCTTTGGAAGAATTTTCTTGCAAACCCCCAAAAAGTAATCGAAACATTGGTTCGACATACGATACTTTATTTTTCCATGCATTAGTTCCACAATGGCCGTGAGAACCGAAAAGCTCTCACACCTCGGGTATAACTCTTGGTTGGCATTTTTTAATAGTTTTTTTTCATATTGTCCGAACGCTGCACTGTCCATTGGTGTAAGCACGTCATCTTTCTCTTCCTGATTGGTGTTTGTCGATGCAAAAGGAAAAACATGATTTATAATATCCATGACTTGTTCATCAGGATCCATAATAGATTCAACATTGTCCACTCTTGTGGTGTTTGAAGACGAAGCATTGTATAATTGTTCCCCATGATGGTTTCAAGTATTATAGGTCTCAACCATTCCATTCCTTACTAAATGAAATCGAACATTTTCAAATGTCTCCCTTAACGTGTTGTTACACCTCCTACAAGAACACCAAATTCTAGTTACACCTAGGTTGTGTGTACGTGCAAAGTCAATAAAATCCTCGATTCCATCCAAGTATTCGTCCATGCATCTATTCGGGTTATGTATCCACGTCATGTTCATAATTCTTGCAACCACGATAACAGTACAATAATCACAACAACTTCATACAAATGATAGTGTCACCTTATGCCTCTGGTAAGGGCCCTATCCCATTCGGGAATGCATAGTTATGCCACGTAATTTACGACTACATCATATTATATTTCGACGTGGATGAATTTCGGCAGCATCTCGGTATAGTTCTTCAGATGGATGACGTAGATATGAAATACCTATGTGCCACCCGAAGAACGTACAAAGATGACACTGAAATCTCCCCAACCAAAACCTAATCCTTCAACCATAAACTACGCGCCATAATTGTGCATTCCCAAACTGTCTAAATAATGGGACAATTCAAGAATCAATTGCACCGCAGTCATGCTTTCGCATCCATGTGCGAAATCCAACTAATCCTCGAATGGGAAACTAAGTTTTACTAAAAAAAAAAAAACAAGTACGAAGTTAATTACAATTAACTCCGTACATCACAACACATATTTGTACGTCATGTACAAATTATAATATAAATATAATTTCACAACACAATATAAACATAACAACATAAGTTCAACATAATTTAATTAATTTTATATTTTTAAAAAATAAAACGAAGAAAATACCTTCTCAATCGTTCTCCACCAATCACTAATCACACACAATATCCCTATAAACAACGAAATTCATGGCGTTAGTATGAATTTACATTAATACTTTTACCCTAATAATAAAAAAAACGCTTATTAGACACACCGAGATAGATTGATCAACCTAGAGAAGAAGATGGAGGGAGTATTATACGATGAAATTGAGAGAAAATGGAAATGACAGATGTCAGATTGAAGAAAAATGAAGAGGATTAGTGCAGAGGCTAAATCTGCAGTTTTACTGCAGTTTGCCTCTGCACAGCTGAATCTAGATTATAAAGTTAACTTTTGGACAAATGATTTTGCACGACGAACACCATCTTTGTCGTGCAAATAACCTTTGCGCGACTAGAAACGTGTTCGTGCACAAATACCATGTGAGCGATAGACAATGTATTCGTCGAGCAAGGTTACAATTTTTTTTTCCTTTGCCTTATAATTTATTATTTTAAACAAATTGCGTGACCAAAACCAAGTTTTGTCGCGCAAAATGCATATATATATATATATATATATATATATTTTTTTATGTTTTTCCGTTTTATTTTTTATGTAATGTAAATTTTTATTTTAATATAAATAAAAAAACTCAAACCTAATTAAACATTAAATTAATTAACAAAACTAATTTATTATCCCAAATACAAATACAAATTAATGTAAATATTAATACTCATCCACATAACATAAATTTATTAATTAAAATAAATATAAAGTCCACAAAATCTTATTTCAAAAAAAAAAAAAATTACAATTCAACTTCAATCTTCCTCTGCCAGGGCATCATCATGTCGCTCCGCATCTCGCAACACATCAAACTTCCATTGCGAGAAACTCTAGTTGAAAAGCTCATCCACATACTTCCGCTGCTTCTTATCGATTTCATCAACATCCCAATGAACCTACATTATTGCCAATAACAATAAAGTAGTAATTTAAAAAATATTACGTTTTAATAAAAATAATTATTCATTATTTACTATAAACTTACCGATAACTCCCCCAGCATGGACTTCTTCAACTCCCTAGGGACCTTTTTCCAAGACTCAAACTCGACAGAACATTCCCTCCGCACCAAACTCCCAATGTCATACCTAAATTCGGCGTACGCATCAGCCATACTTTTGTCTTCAAAGTACAGCACTTGCTTCTGTCAATACCTCTCTGATCCCACTACAAGTTTTTTTTTTTGCCAAAACCTTTTCCAGAATCAGCCATTGCTTTTGAAACAATGTTTTTTTGAAAACTAGGGTTCTGAAACTGTGTTTATATAGCACTACGAACTCTTTGCGTGACGAACACATTCGTCGCGCAAAACGCGTCATAATTGCGTAATAAATGGGAGCGTTTGAACGCAATCTGACCGTTTCAGTGAAACTTTGAGCGACGACAATTGTTGTTCGTCGCGTGAAGTTATCTTAAGCGACGAAATTATCGTCGCTCAATATATGTAGCAACGAACGGAATGATTGTAATTATAAAGTTTATGTAAACATAGATATCTATGTTTACGTAAAATTTATAATTACCAAAAAAAATATTCAGTTAAATATTTATTCTAAAAATAATTAATTACCTTAATCCATTCAATCATTTAAAAAACCAAACAGGAATTAAAGCCTAATTAAGTCCAAATACATAACTTATACAAAACCTTAAATTTAAATATTGTCCTAAAAAACATAAAGTTAAAGCTACTGTTTCGATGGTCCTCCATTCTACTCCACGTCTTCACGCCATTGCTTGTAACCTCCCTTCAACGCCGCCTCCATCAACTTCATTAACTCTTCGTTCGTATCATCATCAGGAATATACTTACACTGTTAAACATATATGCAAGTAATTAATTCCAACATATAACAAAAAAATGTCACAAAATTAATTATGCATCCATCAAAAATATACTTACTAATAATTCATCCATCACTGCCTTCTTCACATTCTCAGACACATATTTCCAAGAACGTCACTCCGCAGTAGGACAATTATTTCGCATGGCTACACCTATCACATGTGTGAACTCCAAATGTTGCCTCAAATCATACGGGTTGGCAAGCACGCTCTGATCCCGAGTTTTATCGTCCATCCCAGCATAAGCAGAAGAATTGTGAAGAATAAGGAGAGCAGAAGCGCATATTTATAGGAAGGTTAGGGCCTTTGCGCGATGAAATCTTTGTTGCGTAGACCTTGCACGATGAAAGCTTTGTTGTGTAGACCTTGCGCGACGAAGGTATTTGTCGCGCAAACATCTACAATAAATACAGTATTGATTCCTCATATTCACATGCACTGAATGGTTTTTCGTGACAAAAAAATTATCCTGCGTTTTTCTTACTGACTTTGTTCGACGACAAGAGTTTTTCGTCATGCTAAGTGCAACTAATTTATTCGTTGCGCAAGTTTTTTAATTTTTTCCTTTCCTGTCACATCCCAGTCCCAGCTCCGCCGTAGCACGATATTGTCCGTTTTGGGCCACGCCCTCATGGTTTTGTTTCTAGGAACTCACGTGAGAACTTCCCAGTGGGTCACCCATCCTAGGATTGCTCTCGCTTGAACTCGCTTAACTTCGGAGTTTCGATGGAACCCGAAACCAGTGAGTTCCCAAAAGGCCTCGTGCTATATGGAGGTGGGCATGTACATATAGGGTGTGTTTGGTACGCAGACGGGACGGGACGGAATAGTGGTTCCATGTGATGTTTGGTATGCGGAGGACAGAACGGGAAAGTTGTTCTGTTTTGCGTTTGGTACGCGCAGGACGGAACGGAACCAAAACATTAAAATTACTAACTTACCCCTGTTCCGCCTGTTGTTTGGTACAATGTTTGGGACGGGACGGAACAATTTTTTATTTATTTTTTCTTCTTCTTTTTGCTCTTCTTTCAGTTGGATTTGTGCAAAATCCCCTTTTCTTTCTTCTTCTTCTTCTTCTTCTTCTTCTTCTTCTTCTTCATTCTTCTCTCTTTACTTCTCAAACGGTTTCAATTTTCGGTTTTGATAAATCAGTTTCCTTAATTCCAATTGAAATAGTGCAGGTGAGATAGCTCGGATTCTGGTGGAATTCCTGGAGGTTGCAATCACTTCAGTCGTTTTCCTCAAAGGAATTTACCCTCTAGGTTTCTTCTTCTAATCCTCCATTCAATCCTATCCCACCCACCCCACAATTTCTTGTTTGGTTGCTGAGAAAATTATGGTATTGGGTTCTGTTTTGCTTTATTACCCTACCCAGAAAGCAAAACCCCATTTTCTCAACTAAAATCCTTACGCAAGTTGCATACGAGGCTTAGTGGAACAATGGGTAATTGCATCTTTTACATTATGAACTGATATTTACTGATAGACTCTGATACTTGGTGTGTTTTGGTAAAGGTGCTTTTGAAAGAAGGAAATATATGAATTTGGTGGTTCATAGAGCTCGTCACCCTGAATTCAGAGATTAGATCCATTCCGCTGTCTCGGGACTTCTTCCCTTTATTCAAGCCATTGGTTTGCTTGATGATCTTGATAAAGAGTTAAATACATATGCAATGAGGGTTCGATAAAGAGTTAAATACAGAAGTTAGCGATCTTGATTTGATGAACATCAAGGAACTCTGTGACCAAGTCCTTTCTCTCTCTGAGTACAGAGCTCAGCTATATGACTATTAGAAAAATAGGATGAACACCGTTGCACCAAATTTGACTGCTCTTGTTGGAGAGCTCGTCGGTGCTCACCTCATTTCCCATGGTGGTAGCTTGTTGAACCTTGCAAAGCAGCCTGGGAGCATAGTTCAGATTCTTGGAGCTGAAAAGGCCCTCTTCAGAGCACTGAAGAATAAGCACGCAACACCGAAATATGGACTTATTGTGTCACACAATATGTATATTATAAGTTGAGCTGTGAGACAATTGGATGTCTATGGCAATGGTTGCCATGCAAGGATGAAAAATATATAAGCATGTCAATAAAAAAGAATCTATTAACTGATAATTTTAGCCAATCATTAACACTACAAAATTTGTAGAATAGCTTAAGCATAAAAGCTAAGCTGGAATAGGGAAATACCTCAGGGGTGAGAAATGGAACGATTTATATATGTTGCCCAGGATCTAAATAAGTGAGCTCCAGCACCACTGCAGTTGAGAAAAAGCAAGAAAGTAAGCATCATACAGAACAACTTGACAAAGTTTGATATAATTTTTTTCAGCCGAACAAAATTTTCATACGTAGTAACTTTTGACAAGCCCATCACATTGATATGAAGGAGTTTACACAATTTTCTCAGCATTAAATATAAGAAAATATAATAAATTATCACACTTTCACAAGGACATCCTTGAGCCCTTTTGTTGTACAATTCTTGTTTCTTTTCTTTTGGCCCACATAAATAAGTTAACGTGTCCAATTTTGTGTACTGGGTTGAGCCCCAGATTTGACCCATATGTACACATGGTCCACATCTGTGAAATCTTATCAATGCATTGAAGAGGGACTTTGATGCCCTAATGTTAAGTTGTTTAGGTTAATGCAAGTAAAAGAACTCCTGATATGAGCTTCTGGTTTTCCTTGTCTGAAAAATCATTCTGAAAACTAGTTTGGGTACCATACTTTTCATGACACAACTAGTTTTGACACCGTACTTTTGACGACGCATAACTAATTGGTTTAAATTTAACCAAGTGAGTATGATCAAGGATTTTAGTTAAATGGTTATGTCCGTCGTCTAGCAGTTATGCGTGCCCCAACTATGAAATTCCAATATACTAAACATTTGATTCATCTTCTGTAAACAAAGTCTTTGCAAGCTATCTACCTTCAAAGATTCCACAATTACACTGCATATAGCATTCAACCGTATAAACAATAACATTTCGAAAAAAGAACATCAAATACTTCCATACAGATCATTCAACGATAAGATTAAACTTATAGACTCGATCACACTAACATACTTGACTACAATTTGGAAGAAATAGCAGGAAACTTTCAGCCACAGGAACACAAAAATCACTAGATAATATGAGGACATGAATTTACAACTTTTAATCAAATTCTTGATGTTGTGAAGTTAAACTTAAAGCGAAAGTTTGAAGTTTGAAACAACTGCTATAATAGAGCACTAGTTTGAACTTGTTTCTTTACAGAAATACCGCTACACCGATAGCAAGTCAGGTGAACAGAGTATCAGTTTCAATAGCACAAAACTACATTCATCGACTTATTACATATGACTGCAGTTTCAATGGCACAAAACTAAATGTTTGAAGTTAGATACTGGGCATTAGTTTCGAATGCTACACACAAATTTTAAAGAACCAGCGGAGCTCTTCAATCCAACCCAATAGTCGATGAAGATGAAAACCGTGATACACAACACCAATTAACAGAAACACCATTAAGATTGGGATTGACATGAAAATCCAACACAGAGAACCCAATCCAACAGAGGAAAATCCAAAACATGTAACCCAATCCAATCCAACAGAACCCAAAGACATCAGATTTATAGATTTCAGCACATAAAAATCGAAACTTGAACACTGAAAAAATGAATCCAGATAGAGAGATACCTCTGAATGCAGTACTGCTCAATAGGGGGAGTGGAAGGAGATAAACAGGGGCGGATCTTTGGTTGCAGATGCAGTATTGGGCAGATCGAAGCACTACAAAATACAAAGAAATCAAAACAAGCAAATCAGAAAAGAATACAAAGAAATTCAGCAGAATTAGGAACTGGTTAATGAAATCAAAACAACCAAATCATAAAAGAATAATAATGTCATTTCAAATTTACATCAAAATTAATTAAAGATAAGATTGTAGGATTTGTAAGAGTATATGGGATTTAGTTTCAAATTTACAGCAAACACCAAACCAAGAGAGAAAGTACTACAAAATACAAAGAAAGAGAGACTGAGAAGCTACACAATCACAATCAGATCGAACCTGGAACGGAGATGCAAAGCTGAAAGTTCACGGAAGAGGATGAGGAGGAAGGTTGCGAAGGGGAGATGGGATGAACAAGTTCACAAAACGGCAGAGAGAAGAGACATGGTAGTTTTAGGGTTTGTTGTGTGATATAGATGGTGTAAATATTTAAAAAGTTGAGGGGTATTTTTGTCTTAAAATTTTATGATTTTTGTGTGCCACTGGATGGAACAACCCGTTCCAGGGGGGTATGTGGAACCAAAATTTAACCCATTTTCGTTTCGTGGGACAGGCGTTCCACACAATTTAAGCGCACCAAACGTGGGACGGAACGCGTCCGTCCCATTCGGTTCCGTCCCGTCCCACGTACTAAACGCACCCATAAGGAACATCACCCCCTCTCTGTTGGTCGGTGTGGGATCTTACAATCCACCCCACTTAAGGGGAACCCGACGTCTTTGCCGGCATGTCCGCACCAAACGGTAGAGTGGTTTTGATACCAAATTGTCACATCCCATGCTCGTCTCCGCTATAGCACAATATTGTCCGCTCTGGGTTTATCATTCCCTCACGGTTTTGTTTCTAGGAACTCAGACGAGAACTTCCCAGTGGGTCACCCATCCTAGGATTGCTCTCGCCCGAACTCTCTTAACTTCGAAGTTCCGATGGAATCCGAAGCTAGTGAGTTCCCAAAAGGCCTCGTGCTATAGGAGGTGGACATGTACATATAAGGCACATCACCCCCTCTCCGTTGGTTGATGTGGGATGTTACAATCCACCCCCCTTAGGGGCTCGACGTCCTCGTCGGCACACTCGCACCACACGGCAGAGTGGCTCTGATACCATTTTGTCACATCCAGTCCCGGCTCCGCCGTTGCACGATATTGTTCTCTTTGGGCCACGCCCTCACGGTTTTGTTTTTAGGAACTCATGCGAGAACTTCCCAGTGGGTTACCCATCCTAGGATTGCTCTTGCCTGAACTTGCTAAACTTCGGAGTTCTGATGGAACCCAAAGCCAGTGAGTTCCCAAAAGGCCTCGTGCTATATGGAGGTAGGCATGTACATATAAGGCACATCATATCAAATTGTCACATCCCAGTCTCGGCTCTGCCGTAGCACGATATTGTTCGCTCTCAGCTTACCATTCCCTCACGGTTTTGTTTCTGGGAACTCAGACGAGAACTTCCCAATGGGTCACCCATCCTAGGATTGCTCTCGCCCGAACTCGCTTAACTTCGGAGTTCCGATGAAATCCGAAGCCAATAAGTTCCCAAAAGACCTTGTACTATAGGAGGTGGACATGTACATATAAGGCACGTCACCTCCTCTCTGTTGGTCGATGTGGGATGTTACATTTCCTGCCTTTTTTGTGCGACGATAGTGTTTTTTCGTCGCGCAAGTACCTTTTTTGAGACGAAATATGTTTCCTTGCTCAAAATCTCATCGCGCAAGCTGTTTTTCCTACCAGTGCTTATACAAGATGGATTCCTTCAGTCTTCATGAAGTGGTAGCTCCTCCTGAGCTCTTCACCTTATGGCACCGAAAAGGTGTTGTTTTCAGTTTTTACAAGATGGCAGCTCTTCCTGAACTCTTCACCTTGTGGCACTGAGACCAACACACAAACTATACATATGATGATATGACAATGATATGCATATCTGAATTCAAATGTCCAGTCAGTTTCTCCAGTCAAACAGTTGAAGGAAAAAACTTACGAGAATCCAAAAATGGGTCAGTTTAAAGATTTGAAACTAGAAACACTTGACAACAAATTGAATGCAAAAGCATAAAGACAATGCAACCCTATTCTTCAATGATTGGGTGTTTAATGCATGAAAGAAGGTTTTGCAACTATGGTTTCATAAATGAAGAACAAAGAGGAAAGTAAAGCCTTAATGGTATTTTCTCTTTTTCTCTCTCTACGAAATATAATCTGAAAACCCCAAGGAAGAAATGAAACCCTAGCTAAACATATATGCAAAGGGGATGTTTCTTTTTAGCTAGCAAAGACAAAGAACATGTGTCACACTGCGAAACGATCTGGGCAAATCCACAGCTAAAAGATAGTAACCAACAAAAAGATGTCAGTTAGCCCATGTGGGTAAGTCTTAAATTGCGTGCCCAACTTGCTGGAAATCTACACGCAAGCCTGACTAGACAACTAAGGTAGTCAGAATGTAACAGGAATGTAGACGTGAAATACACATGCATGAACAAACCTTTTGAAGTGAGATGTGCCACATCCTTGAACATTTCTTCCTAGGAGACACAACTCATAAATAGAAAAAAGCCTAAAAGCTAGATTGAGCATGTGGTACAATTACAATGTTGACAAGGAAAACCAAACCTAAAAGTCTAGACTTCACAATATTCTCCTCGTGAAGTTCAAGCAAGAACGTATACTAACACGTAATATGTCTACGATGTTCAGATCGAATATGAACATGCAAGACTCATTAAGCTTTATGAAAACATTTTGAAAAACCATGCAACCCTTAAGAGCGTGATGTTATCCATAAGTGAAATTACAATTATCAAGAAGCCCTCTCAATTTTAGGGTGATGTTCTAACATAAACTACATCAAATTACTTGTCTAAATATTCTAATGGTAGCTAAGCAATAAGACATATAGATAGTTTAACCACGGTAATTAATAATTAAAAGTATGTATGCATAACATCATGAGAAATTCGATAAAGACTACATATTCATGCTAAGATTCGTGGTCTCACCCTAGCAAAAAGAGAATTCTTTACACATATTCATAATTAAAAAAAATAAAATATTATTAAAATAAATGATAGAAAACACCTTGTAATCGAAATCTGCAATTCACCAAGCCTATGTCGAGTTCTCTCTCAATGTCATGTAGAGAACCCTAATGGTTAGCTGATTGCTTATTAACAGCCCCTTATTCATAACCCTACCTAAGTAAGGTCTGTTAGAAAACTAGGAAACAAAATAACAAAAGGATTACTTCACAATCCTTTACTAATTAGGTAATCTGCCCAGTCAGATATTCTCCACATTGCTGGGTCATTACAACACCAAATCCAGCCCAAAAGGTCTTGTTTAAAAGATTAACCCATTCTCTTCAACTTTGTAGGAAGGTCCAACTCTAGAAAACGTCATCTTCACTGCTTTCGAACCGGATTAACCTTAGAACGTCAATCTGGCAACACTGCGCACTTGTCCTTAAATCCACTCGCCATGATCAAACGTCTTGGAATTAAATGCTGAAATTTTGATACAATCTTCTTGACAGACTTTGAACTTGTTCCAGTTGGAAACCCTCCAAAGCTCCATCTTTTCATCGCTTTTTGCATAGAGTAAAGTCACACGTCCTACATTTAAAATATAAAAAAAGTATCAAAATGTCACCAAAATATACTAAGAATAGGGTAAAATATAAAATTTGAAATTGTCTCATCATGTTGTATGCGTGTGAAACCTATGTGCCTGCTGGAAAATGTATAATGTGGCTAAAGTCAACCTTGCCCATTGACCAGCTCGGACTATAATTGATGGGGCTACAAGTAGGGATGGGCAAGATACCCATGGGTTTGGGTAACCGCGGTTACCCACCCATTTAAAGTTCACGATTACGGTTATAGGTAACCGTTTAGACAAACAAACGGTTATGGGTATAACCGTTTAACCGTGAAATTTAAATGGGTTGTTATGGGTATTACCCGCGGTTATAATGGGTATCCATCGGTTATGGGTATTACCCATGGTTATAACGGGTATCCATTTACCCATTTAATTTAATATATGTAAAATTTAAAAATAAAAAAATAAAAAAAAACCCTAAATTTTCAATCTCTCCGCCAGAAACAGAGTCTCAAACGCCCCGTCCCCGCTCATCTCTCCCTCCATTTAATTTAATAAAGGATGATTACCCATGATGTGACCACATCGTGCAAGCAGATCCCGTTTTGTTATCAGTATACATATTTCCCATGTAGTTGCTCCATAAAGTCACGTAAATTAAGGGACACATTACACCTAAGCACAAAGCCACATAATTAATTAACCTCTTCTGAACGAATTAGTGTTCAAAAGTATTTAGTTTCGAAATATTTTACAACTTTAAATCATCTAGTATTCAAGATAATGACTATTTTTTGTTTTTAGAAACTTTACTTTGTAATCATATGGACTTGCTTGGGTGTAGTGATGTGAAATAATCCAACACGCAAATTAAACCCTATTGATGACAATTGTAGTATTAAGCAAGTAGGGATCGTTCTAGACCGGGGATTAACTAGGGATGCTAATCAACACAAATAAGACTCAAAAACACTAAACTAGACTCTATAGACTCAAAACTGACTTAAAACACTCAAAACAGCAACAAACAATAAAAAAGACTCAATTCTAGACCTAACAAGTGATTTGGTCGAAAATAAGACTTAACTTGACTCAAAAGACTAAAAGAAAACAGATTATGACTCAACTAACAAGACTTAATGAATGGGGGATTGTTGTTGACGAATTTAAAACTTAAAACAGAAACTTTGCATAAAACACTTAATAAAAACGAATTTGATGAATTAAAAAGGGTGAAAGGCTAGTTAGAGGGTACTTCTCCACGCATGACATATGCAAACATAAACCAATTTCCAGTATTGTTTCTTTAGACTATGAATGACAACATCCCAAGTTAACCGTGACAGCACAAATTAACCATCAGATTCTCCTTATTTCATTGAATTGGACATGATACGCATCACAACCAAATTATCCTTATCAAGTCCCTTAACTATGGAATACGCATGATAGAGATACATATCAAAGGTCATTAAGTTCTTTGAAAATCATAAGTATTGACGAGGCATTCGTAACTATGAAAAGCATGATAGTCCTGCCAAGGATTTTACTTAACACGATTGTGACTAGCAACCTTTACTACTTGTGAATATAAGTTCATAACGATTAAGTGAAACTCCCTTATACTCTAGCATCAAATTTATGCATGCAACTAAGTATGCATCCTCAATCAACATACATAAACAAGTTTTAATAACTCAGATAAGCAAATCACATTGAAGAGTTTAGAAACAATAACTGGATGTAATCAATTCATGTAAAGCATATAATCATGGCTTCAAATTCACCTCCAACTAAAAAGAGATTAGTTCCTCATGTCTTTAAAAATTGAAAATAACATTAAATTAAACATTGCAATTAAACGATAGAAAACACCTAAGAAAGCTCCAGCAATCCTTTGTTGAATGACAAGGCACGGCAAAGGGTTCCTTCTCCTTGAAAAGCCACAGCACAATGAGGTGTGTATGGTGAATGGTGTAGAAAAATATGGTAGAGGGTGTTGAATGATTTATGCGGCAAGGGTTGGTATTTATAGGGTTAAAAACCCACGGCACAAGGTAGCAAAGGAAAAGGATTTTGAAGGCCTAATTTGTATAGGAAATTAATACACAATCCTTGAAGGAAAAGGGTCTTTTAGAAGTCAGAAATCCAAAGGAAATAGGGAGAATAGAATCAGGTTTCTAGAACTTCTAGAAAGTTTGGGGCACCAGATTTGTAGGACAAGGAATAAGGCCTTCTAGAAAGGTTGTTTTGTGGCTGATTTCCTAGAAAAACAAGGGATAAGGTGCGGCACCTTTGTAGGAGTGGATAAGGGCTTCTAGAAACCAATTTTAATGTGTTTTATTTGTATAATTATCCCTTAGAAATAGCTAGAATTTAGGCACAAACTGATTTAGAAAAGATAAGATAAGATAAGGCTAGTTTGGATAAGATAAGGTTGGATAAGGTTTTGGATAATGTTCCTTATTTTGAGCTAATTCCTTATCTTCCTTGACTTGGATTTATTTCTTCACTCTTTTCATCATATTCCTAGCCTCTTGAACTTCAAATTCGTCCATCCCTCTTGCTCCATTCATTGATATCCATTTGATGCCCAAAACTGCCTCAAAATGCTCCAAATTGCACTTTCTTGCCAACTTTGTCATATGGACCTACAAACACACGAAAATAGCTGAAAATAGCTTAAAACACCATAATAAGTAGAAACTAATTATGAAAATGCAAGAAAACAAGCTAACTAAGTCGCATAAATATGCTCCTATCAAATTCCCCCACACTTAGCTTTTGCTAGTCCTCGAGCAAAACGAAACAAACAAAACATAACCTAAACCTTCCAACGTTTTCCTCAGGGATTTCCAACGCACATGACATGTTAAAAATCATCGTTCCCACATATTTTAGTCATCTTCACACTTGAGCACATACTTGATCATGGTCACCACTTACTAGTTCACATTTAACCAATTAAAACGATGTTTTGAATGTAGTAACATGCCTTAGAGAATTTTCTCAATTCCTTACAAGATACTCTCTATTTTCACACACATTTTCTGACTACACACCCTACACTAGTTATATGTGAGAAGATTGATGTAAACATGTAGACGAACACTCACATATATGTATAACAAAGAAAGCATTTTCTGGAGTTATTAAGCATGCTCAGATATGATCTCATGAATGAAATGCTACTACTTAGACGCGAGAACCAGTGACACCATATGCTCATACCAATCCCAAACTCCACATATTGAAACACAAAACAACCAAGATAAAAGTCTAAGGGTTGTAACGGGGCTAAGGGTATTGGCTAACAAAGAAAGGTTAAGGATAAACAAACGTTCTTAAAGCAATAGTAAGAAAAGTAATGAAATCAACTTAGAATTCACTTTAGAATGCAGAAATCAACTTTTAAACGCAAGGGAAGATTCATGCAATACTTAGGGTCAAATTCAACTTTTTTGGGCCATTTTTTTAACAACCAACACTTTAGAGCTCTTTTTCACATATTTTTCAGCTCTTCTTTATTCTTTTCACAACTTTTCTCTTTTTTTTTTTTTTTTTTTTCTTTTCTACCCATGCCTCTTTTAAGACTTTGGCACACACACACAAAAATCCCTTCCCCCACACTTGTTTTCTGCAATAATGTTGATCAAAAGGAATTCTCTCTAAGTCATGCTCCACTATACTTTAAGAACAAGGGTATGGATAGTCCTACTCTAGGCTAGGTAGGGATAATGTGGCTAAAAAGAAAAAAGGCTAAATAAGGCTCAAAAGGGGTTAAACCTACAAAACAAATGCATGGGATGAAGGCTTTTTGGCTCTGGTGGTAACTACTAAACAATTTCATCTTGTTATGTGTTATGCACTCAATTTTAAGCTTTGAATGAAACGAGTATGAATTCTAGTATGTGGAACTAAGGTGATGAAACGCATTCTAAGTAGCAACCAAGCACAGAATAATGAGATCATGCAACGACTTTAGAAAACAAGAATGCACAGATTAATCACCCTCCAAAGAACGTTTTAGGCTCAAGTCTCTCAAGGATGTAGCGTTAGTTTGAGTTCCTTCTTTCAAGCATGTTACAAAAACTGATTTTTTTTTTTTCTTTGTGATTACATGTGAATTCGTTAATGACAACTACAACCAAGCATAAACCAAAGAGCATATCAAACTTCCACCCATGTTTGTAACTTTCTTTAACAGTCATGCAATTAAAAACCAAATCCTCATCATTGTGTTGGAAGGTACCCTAAGACACAAAAACAACTCTAAAACGACTCTTTTTGGGTTTTTTCAAAACTTTTTCTAATTTGTTTTTTAAATTTTCGTATTTTCTATTAAAGACACACTAAAACACTTCAAAACACACTAAAAACACTTAAAAACAGTGAGAAACAACTCTAGTGGTGCTAGGTGGTAAAATCCCACGAAAATCATGCAAAAACAGCTTGTTTACCCCCCCCACACTTAAACCAAACATTGTCCTCAATGTTTCAAACATAAACTCACACGCACACAATCAAAACAACTAACAAACACGACAATCATGGCAAAGTAAAAGCAATAAAGAGTAGAGTTTAAGAACGCAAATCTGGTTGTGAAGCCGGAGATTCATAGGTCTTCTTTATTTGAACGCATGGGTTGCCTCCCAAGAAGCGTTTGCTTTAACGTCTTCCAGCCGGACGATACCTCCTTTTTAAGCTTCATTGGAGCCCACGACATGGAATTGATCTTTGAATGGGAGGCGATACTTGAAATGATCTGGTAATGGTTCACATTCTAGAGTGGGTTCCTGAATCATTAACAACATATTAGTATAAAACAAAATTGAAATTCCGGGAGGTGACTTACCTGTGTGCTCCGACATGAACTCAAGAATAAACACCCATTCGAAAGTTGTAAGACTAGAAAATTCAGCCAGGTTTGGTGTTTTGAGAGTTATGACTTGTCCCGTGTCATAGAATCCAACTTCTTTGGGAATTGTCGTCTCAAGTATATCCTCTTTGATGAATTCTAGACATTCCCCATCCACTTCTTGCTCTTGATTCTTTGGAAAGGTTTCGAAGATGCCTTTCTCACCCTCTTCTTCCTTGGATTGCATAAACCTGCTAGGAAAGGGAACATTTAGTGGAATAAAACTAGAAAAATTCGAATTTGTACTTACCTTGCTTGTTTTGTATGGCATAGAGGGCTTAGGAGGTTGCGGCAAGGGTGTTGGTGCTAGGATAGGCTGCGGCAATGGTGGTTCTTCCCTTGCCGTGGCCTTGTTATCCTCCTCTTCTTCGAGTAGCAGCTGTTCATCTATGTTTTGGCTTGGTTTGGACGTCTTGGGTTCATCTCCAACCTCCATGCCACTTTCCAAGGTGATAGCTTCAGCAATTTCAACAGTTAAGTCAGATAGTTCACTTTGTTCTTGCATTTGCCCCATGAATTCCACGATCTCTCGCATTTGATTCTTCAATTCGCTCATCACTTGGGCTTGATTTTGTGATTCCTGCGTCAAAGAAGTTAGTACATCAAGAATTTGGGCACAATCTATTAACGAACCTGAATTCGGTTGGAATTGTTGCGGGGCAGGCTGTGGTGGCTGCATAGGCGTTGTATAGAACTCCTCATATGGTTGCCAATATTCTCCTTGTTGAGCCTCTTTGGCTTGATTTTGTGAGCCATGCGTTAATGAAGTTAATAATTGAATAAGTGTATCATTATCTAATGACAAACCTGAGTTTGTTTGGGCATATTGTATATGAGGTTGTGGTGGTTGCGCAGGTCTTGAATAGAACTCCTCATATGGCTGCCAACATCCTTCGTGTGGAACTTGTTGAGATTCCCACCACATAGTTTGAATGATCACTCAAATCTGAATTGTACATGTTGGAAAACAATTGTTCCCTGATTGATTATGATCTTGATAACCCCAGGTATTGACATTCTCCCAACCTCTTTGTGGACGTTGATTTGCTTGATATTCTTGGCTATAAGACGTACCAAATATAGGGACACTTTGCCTTGTCGTCCTTTCGGCATACTGCGACAACTGAGAAGTAAGATTCGCTATTTGAGCTTGAATGTTAGCAATTGCCATATCTTGCTTCTCTAGTACCTAAAATCAAAGAAAGAAAACTAAATCAAATATCAAAAGTAAAACACACGAACATAAACAAAGGAAGATTAGCAATTTTGCTAATCTCCGGCAACGGCGCCAAAATTTGATGTGAAATAATCCAACACGCAAATTAAACCCTATTGATGACAATTGTAGTATTAAGCAAGTAGGGATCGTTCTAGACCGGGGATTAACTAGGGATGCTAATCAACACAAATAAGACTCAAAAACACTAAACTAGACTCTATAGACTCAAAACTGACTTAAAACACTCAAAGCAGCAACAAACAATAAAAAGGACTCAATTCTAGACCTAACAAGTGATTTGGACGAAAATAAGACTTAACTTGACTCAAAAGACTAAAAGAAAACAGATTATGACTCAACTCACAAGACTTAATGAATGGGGGATTGTTGTTGACGAATTTAAAACTTAAAACAGAAACTTTGCATAAAACACTTAATAAAAACGAATTTGATGAATTGAAAAAGGTGAAAGGCTAGTTAGAGGGTCATTCTCCACACATGATATATGCAAACATAAACCAATTTCCAGTATTGTTTCTTTAGACTATGAATAACAACACCCCAAGTTAACCGTGACAGCACAAATTAACCATCAGATTCTCCTTATTTCATTGAATTGGACGGGATACGCATCACAACCAAATTATCCTTATCAAGTCTCCTAACTATGGAATACGCATGATAGAGATACATATCAAAGGTCATTAAGTTCTTTGAAAATCATAAGTATTGACGAGGCATTCGTAACTATGAAAAGCATGATAGTCCTGCCAAGGATTTTACTTAACATGATTGTGACCAGCAACCTTTACTACTTGTGAATATAAGTTCATAACGATTAGGTGAAACTCCCTTATACTCTAGCATCAAATTTATGCATGCAACTAAGTATGCATCCTCAATCAACATACATAAACAAGTTTTAATAACTCAGATAAGCAAATCACATTCCAGACTTTAGAAACAATAACTGGATGTAATCAATTAATGTAAAGCATATAATCATGGCTTCAAATTCACCTCCAACTAAAAAGAGATTAGTTCCTCATGTCTTTAAAAATTGAAAATAACATTAAATTAAACATTGGAATTAAAGGATAGAAAACTCCTAAGAAAGCTGAATGACAAGGCACGGCAAATGGTTCCTTCTCCTTGAAAAGCCACAACACAATGAGGTGTGTATGGTGAATGGTGTAGAAAAATATGGTAGAGGGTGTTGAATGATTTATGCGGCAAGGGTTGGTATTTATAGGGTTAAAAACCCATGGCACAAGGTAGCAAAGGAAAAGTATTTTGAAGGCCTAATTTGTATAGGAAATTAATACACAATCCTTGAAGGAAAAGGGTCTTTTAGAAGTCAGAAATCCAAAGGAAATAGGGAGAATAGAATCAGGTTTCTAGAACTTCTAGAAAGTTTGGGGCACCAGATTTGTAGGACAAGGAATAAGGCCTTCTAGAAAGGTTGTTTTGTGGCTGATTTCCTAGAAAAACAAGGGATAAGGTGCGGCACCTTTGTAGGAGTGGATAAGGGCTTCTAGAAACCAATTTTAATGTGTTTTATTTGTATAATTATCCCTTAGAAATAGCTAGAATTTAGGTACAAACTGATTTGGAAAAGATAAGATAAGATAAGGCTAGTTTGGATAAGATAATGTTGGATAAGGTTTTGGATAATGTTCCTTATTTTGAGTTGATTCCTTATCTTCCTTGACTTGGATTTATTTCTTCACTCTTTTCAGCATATTCCTAACCTCTTGAACTTCAAATTCGTCCATCCATCTTGCTCCATTCATAAGCTATCCATTTGATGCCCAAAACTGCCTCAAAATGCTCCAAATTGCACTTTCTTGCCAACTTTGTCATATGGACCTACAAACACACGAAAATAGCTTAAAACACTATAATAAGTAGAAACTAACTATGAAAATGCAAGAAAACAAGCTAACTAAGTCGCATAAATGTGCTCCTATCATGTAGCAGAAAAATATCGTTTGTAAACTATTATTTCAATTATTGAAATTGTATAAGGACTTAAATAATTAAAATAAGGAAATGCATCCTAAAATGTACTTGTAACGCTGTTTAATTGTTAGAAAACGAAAATTATGACAAATTGTTCTTTTGTAATTTTCAAGTTGTTAAAAAAAAAACATGTAGACGAGTGAAAAAGGGCAAATGGGTAAAAAAAGGATAAACGGGTTCAAAAACGGGTAAACAGGTAAATGGTTATGGTTAAATGGGTAAACAGTTGTGGTTAAATGGGTACACGGTTATGGGTATGGTTAACCATTTATAAACGGTTATGGGTATGGGTATGATCTTTTATGCAATTACCCAACGGATAAACGGTTATACGGGTATGAACATAAACGGTTAAGGGTGAATAACCGCGGTTACCTGCCCGCCATAACCATTGCCCATCCCTAGCTACAAGTCGGGCTTGGTATGACTCGGTGATTGCCCTAGCAATATTGGACCGATAAAGCTTATTTTTAGGATTTTGAGGTAACTCTTTCTGTTTGCCATGGTAATTTGGGCATGGGTGGACTTGCTTTTAAAAAATAGATATGGTGGTTTCCTAAGGGAATTAATGGTTATTGAAGACTTCACACGCAATATCGTCAATTGTGTGCGACTTAGAATTAGTGTTGTATGTAATTTTTATCGTGAAATCGACATGCATCCAATTTCAGAACCACTCAAATCTTAGTGATCCACTAATTGTAGCACTCGTTAAATCGACTTCAACGGAGGAATAATCTTATGCTCATATCATCACCATCATCCTCAAGTTTCTGACCACAAGAAACTTTGATCCGTGCACCTACTGAAAACGTGGGCACCGTAGGGATCAATCTAGTATTGAACTATACCATGATACCATGCCAAGACACAAGAACACAAATTGTTATTAAGGAGTGTTAAATATTGTTAGGAGAGACATCATTGTAAAACTTTTTTTTGGAAGGAAAAAGAATGTTGCTGGTTGTTGAAAATTCCTTTATTGGAAACACTTTGTTTTTTTATTGCCCTAGAAAATAAGTCATTTTCGACGCACAAGACACATCGTTACTAGTTAGATTTATGTTGGAACTAAATTTTCGAAATGAGAAGAAATTATGCTGATGCCATGTCATGCCCTGATCCCGACATACGTACAGGATCGACACGTGACACTGGGACGTAGCGGACATAGTAGCATACGAACAAGATAGGAAATAAAAATACGGGAACTAACACCTCAAAATAAACATAATATTGGGCTCCTCCCACAAAATGTATACAAGTCTGTACACTAAAAATACATAACCCTCACTAGAGCCAAGACATGCCCATAGGCGCTCAAAATATAAGTCCCAGAAAAATAATACAAGGAAGGATAAAGAGGTAACCTAGATGCTCCAACTCTCTGATCTTTGTGCTACTACCTCACCGGCTCCTTGTAATCTACTCAGACCTGTCACTTGTACATCATGCCCTACACCATGGTGCACCGTCTGGATAAGTTGCAAAACTCGTGTGAGTGACAATAATGCAATGTATGTGATAACCATAAAAACAATCTATCGATCAATTTCATACTTTATAATATCATAATAAAACTCGCTGAAAATCCCGAATGAGTCACATAGACATCCATCGGCCTTTGTAAATCAACCAAAAAGGTTCTCAAGTATATCATTCATAAATGCACTGAAAATTAGGGTTAGAGCGACTCAGTTAGGCTGAAGCCTACAACTCCTAAGCTTCCACATTCTAGACCAATTCCAAGAATCAATGAACCAACAAAGGCAAGGGATGTGAATTCGGACAACTCAACGAAATCCATCAAAAGATCGGATTCTGGACCATTCAACGAAACCGAATACAAAGAGGGATTTCAGACCACTCAACGGAATAGCAGAGTATGAGGATCCCAGACCATTCAAAGGAATCCAGATGAAGACAAATGGATGGATTCCGGACTACTCAATGAAATCCATACAGAGCAAGGAACCAGACCACATAGAACCCCAACAGAGCTCGGTTCTGTACCATTCAACGGAACCGAGCAGAATACAAGGAACTCAATTTAGCAAGGCTCAATGAACAAGGCAAGGCACAAGTTTGATGCAACAACTCCCCATAACAATAGGTTAATAGTCCTCTACTAGCCCTTGCGTTTCATAAACATATCAAATACGAGTATCAAATCACATTTCACAAATAGATCGATGGTATAATTTAAAATTAACAATGTATTCGAAAAACACATTTATAAAACCATGCTATTTCCACTAAGTATACTAGCATGGAGATTTTCATGACCACTATCTCATATATTAAAGTCGCTTATGTGGAGTCCGCGCTACGACTCCCTAACACAAATAACGAGGTGTCCAGGTACGTTTGTTGCCTAGAACAAAGCACAAGTCTCGTCTAGGAATTCTATCGATAAAACACGTTATTTTAGGTTGTACACGTCCCTAGGACAATCTAGATGGATTCGGAAAACGTTGATCAAAAGTCAACTGTCGGTCAAAAGTCAATGGTAGAGTCTACAACCCTACGTAACTCGATCTAGGAGATCCACGCATCAGATTTTCAATCTGTAACTATCTAAAGGTCTCATTGTGTTATCCCTCTAGACCAACATATTAAAATTTCGGGATGATTTGACGGTCGAATCTCTGTCAATCTAAGTTTAAGTGGGGTCAACCATGAAACTACATTGACTCGATGAAATTTCACTAAACAGATGCAAAAAATGGATCCATGGCATCGAAATTAGCCTAGGTGAACATTTTGGGTTTTCAGCCTCTGGACGCCGTCGGCCGGCTACGAGCTGCCGTGCGCCACCGCTCGCGCGGTTGGGAATTGATTGTAATATCTCATCGCCAGAATGGAATATTCCATTAAAACTAACATAATCTAACAATATATATCTTAACGTCGTTAGGAATATAACCATTAATGGAATATTCGGTCTCCTCCTTCCTTCCTCTGGTCACCGGCGCCTCCGCAGTGAATCTTGCCGAATTCTGTAGAAATTCACCGGCTTTCTGGGTAATTTTCAAATCGTCATATCTTCTTCGATTCTCAACCAAATTTCACGATATTTGTATGAAAATGAATCTAGAGAATAGTAGAACACGATTATATCTGTTTGGTGTTCAAAATTTGGTCGGAGATGGTCTGAATCATGACCAGAGAACTCGGCTTATTGGATCTCATTATTTCCACGATCTGGTTCGGTTTCCTTGAAACAAAACTCACAAATGGGTTCATGGGGACGAGATAGGCATGATGGTGGTGTTATTTGTTGATTTCGTAGGAAAATTTTGAAGATGATGGTGGTGAGTGGGGCTTGGGAACAAAGAGAGAGTTCGAGGGAGAAACTGAGAGAAAAAAGAAAGATGGGAGAGAGAGAAGTTGAGAGAGGAGAGATCCAAAATTTTGGGGAAGGTGCCCTTGTGCCACTTACCCAATGGCTAGAAAAATCACATGTCCATTTAATTATAAAATACCCTTGGCGTTCCAAGGCTCGTAGAATCTTCGTTATAACTTTGAATTTCATTATGTTTGCACCCTTGTGTTCTTATTGGCATGTGCTATCTGAATATGCTAAGAAATGTGGCTAAACATGAAAGGATCAAACACATCCACATAAAACTCTGAGTAGCCCAACATGGACATTTTCGTCCATTTACAAATTTTAAAAAAAAATTCTACACCATAAATACAAATGCGTCGAAACTACGAAATATAAATAGTGAAATCCTGGGACGAAATTCCACATTCCAAATGTTGGACCAACTTTTTGATTAGACCACACAAAAAACACAACGAAGTATAGTGGTTCACTTAAATTTTGGCTATATCCACACTGGTGTCATTTCGTTTTCACTATAATAATCTAGGTAATTACATGCACATTCAGTTTAGAGAGTAAGAGTGTCGGAAAGGGATCCTCTCCGGATCCCTTCCACCTAATTCTCCTCATCAAACAATCCAGACCCTTGAAATTTGATCAAATGACTAAAAACACGGGCCGACTCTAAAAGTTATAATAACTTTAGTTGTTTGATCAAATTTCAAGGGCCCAGATTGTTTGATAAGAAGAATTAGGTGGAAGAGTTCCGGAGAAGATCCCTTTCCAAGAGTGCCTAAATTGTTAGGATTACAATGCGAGGTTGAAAGTCATTATATAGGAAACATTTTGGGTCCTCCCCTTTGGGGCTCCCTTTGTCGCCAAGTGAGACCCAAAATTATAATATAGTAAGTTTAATATTTGCTAATAAAACTTTGTCGAAAATGATAATTTTTTGTTATAAATGTTATTTGATTGACAAGCTTTATAATTTCCATGACATATTGCCAACCAATACAATTTTTAGGATAATAGCTTGCCGTAAATACACATTTCCGACATGAAACGTCATCACAAGTACACATTTTGTCCACACTAGCAAAGAAGCCCGCGCTCCACTAAGGGTTTGAAACTGTAACCAAAATTTAACACATTCATTTCTAAATTATTCAAAAATAAATGAAAGTAACTGAATCTACATGATATTTTATCCTCCGCAAAGGAATGAAAAAGTTTTTGTATGATTTTTCAAATTGTGAGATGTATCAGATATCAATTGTTGTCTGTGTCTTTGTGCTTCTCATTGTGAGTTCTTTTTGCTTATTACTCTGAATTTTCATAGTTTGAAATTTGCAATGATCAACAAACATGGGATATGCCTATGTGATTTGGCTTGAACTAATGAATGGTTTGCAATTAATTAATTTCACTCTGATGTATATCATTTGTATTAGTTTCATAATTTGGAATTAGGAATAACAGTAGTTTGAACTTTGAACTAACAAATTAAGAAATTCAAGCATATTATATACCTATAAAAGGTTTAAGAGTAGATATGAAATTAATTAATATTAAATCAATATAAATAGATGTAGCTATGTATATTTTCAGCAATTTCAGACCTTCACTCCCATCATAGGACTTAAATCACATTTAAAAATAAAAAGTACACAAAGAAAGTTGTACTTTAAGCTTCGTTTACAAAAAAACTCTGTATACAATATACAACTATGTATTCCACACAAATTTGTGTAAAATGACTTGCCTCGGGGGTGAAGTACTCCGTTCTCTTACTGTACCATCTTGAAATACAGATACCCGGTACTCTGGCGCCGCAGGATATGCACTAACTCTTCCTTTGTAAAATTACTCATCTGCATTGTAATCAAAATCAATCCCAAATCGAAAGAAACAAAACAAAACCGGTAAAAGTCTCCACATTACATACACAATGCACTCAGAAAATCGACATGCTTAATATCATCCTTATAATCACTGACACTGAAATTAATATCAGCCTCCATTCCGCGGAACTTGATCGCAGGTCGATCATATGCCCTACAATCATTTTACCACAGCCACAAAATTACCCAAAAAAATAACTACTTGAAAACCAAGTTTTACA
The DNA here is from genome assembly GCA_035220775.1 of Malus fusca. Taxonomy (NCBI): domain Eukaryota; kingdom Viridiplantae; phylum Streptophyta; class Magnoliopsida; order Rosales; family Rosaceae; genus Malus; species Malus fusca. Next base: position 15,943,274 of record CM069061.1, read on the forward strand.
TTGAAAGTTTTACTGTTAACACTTCTGAGTTTCTTAGTTCTTACCTAGCAGCAGCATGGGCAGTGTCAAATCCTCCTAAAAAATATTCAAAAATTAAAAATAATCCGCCAGAAATTAAAAAAAATAATAATAACGATTAAATGTTGGATTTTGATTCATTTTTCTTACTCAAGTACACTTGTTTCCCGCAATCCCTACACAAAAGAATAGACAGCGAGAGGACTCAAATTCAGTACACAATCAGAGTATCCAAACAGCCTCCATGCGATGTGCAAAACACTTTAAACGTTATCAGCATAGAGTTGATCAGCAATTACACAGTGGATGGACAATCCTTGATTTAACTAAAAACTTGGAAACGCTTAACTTGATTGAAATATTTTCCTTGCACTTTTTCAAGATGTCTAGAAGCACCTGGGTCTAAAGTCTCCAAACTCAAACACCATAAAACACATCATTGAAAAAATCATAATTTAAAAATGGTTGAAAAATTAAAACTTGGTAAGCAAAATCTAAGAGGGCTAACAAATTACCTGCACTTGGAGCAGAGACTAGCAAATCCGCCGAACTGCAAAGATCAGCCATTCCTTCATTCGTATGTATATTGGATGTTCTGCACGAATTATTCATGCAAACCTTGAACCCCATTGCCCCAAATTTAAACTCTCCAAAACCCTAAAAACAAATAAAACAGAGCGATCAAACCTAAATATCTAAACCCCTTTTGACCAACACCCATAAATTAAAACATAAAACCCAGTGATGAGTCCATATTACACCATATATTTTACCTTATTCTTAGTAATAGTTTATTGGTTATTTTGGTAGAATTTTGATACTTTGTTATATATTTTCAATGTAGGACATTAGAATTCCTCTGGAGCAAAAAGTGATCAAACGGATGAATTTTGGAGTGATTCCAATTCAAGGATGTTCATGAGTCTTTCAAGATTATTGTGTCAAAATTCCAGATTTTTCTACCAAGCCGTGTTGATGAAATTAAGGGCCAGCGCGCAGCTTTCCCAGATTGGCGTCTCTGGACGTTTTGAGCATTTTGGAGGTCAAGATGACATATTTTGAGGACGATTCCTTTTGAGGATTTGTAGGGGACGTCTTCATCTTTAAAAATGGACCTTTTGGGACCAAATCGGAGTTTATTTGGTTAGTCAAAAGTCTGATTTTCTGAGAAGTCCGAATTTCAGTTTAAATAGGAAACCTTTTATTTCCTAGTTAGCTTATTCTATTATGTTTCCTAGTTTTTTAGAAGACCTTTTTTTAGATAGGACTTTTATTTTCTACTAGTATAAATAAGGCTTTTTAGCCATTAGAAAAGGAGGAGCACGCAACAATTTGGAGAACTTGGCTTTGACGTTTTGTATTTCAAGGTGTTTTCTATCCTTTTTCAATTTTAATAAAATTCCTTTTGTTTTATGGTTGTTCATAACTAATTTTGCATTTGTTAGAGCGATGCCTTGAGCCTTAGCATGAATATGTAGTCTTTATTTAATTGCTTATGATATTATGCATGCATACTTTGAATTATTAATCACTGTGTTTAAACTGTCACCATTAGGATGTTTAGATAAGTAATCTGATGCAATTTGATCGGAATACCACCGGAGGATTGAGTATTGCTTCTTGTGATTGATAGTTGTAATTTCACCTAGGGCGAATACCACGTCTTTGGGGTTGCATGGTTTTTCAAAGGGTTTTCACAAAGCGTAATGAGTAATGCATGTTTATATTTGATCTGAATACCACAAACGAATTGCATGTTTGATATACACAGAGCCGGCCCTGAGGGTAGCTGGAGTAGGTGCCCGCCTTGGGCCCCCACTTCGGAAGGACCTCCAATTTTTAGGCGGAACTAGGCAAGTCTAGACGGAGATATGCGGGAGCTATGTGGGCTTATATGTAAACGCTGAAATCTGGAAATCTTTTGTTGCAGGGTCGGCCTCGTGCGAGGAAGAAGACAACCATATTCCCAACATCATTTTAATTGCACGATTTTACTTAAGATGGTCCCACCATCTTTTTTTATAGATGAACGTCTTCTCCCTTTTAAATAGTCCCCATCTTATTTTTACTTTTTTGCTTCTCTCTTAAATATCACATTTATATTTATTTTTATGGGGTTTTATTACCCTATTTTAAGATCACACCACATATATCTTTATTATGTACCTAAAAGATTAAAACCCTCACCTTTTTAAAAAATGACATTATTTAATGTTCAAATTAATTAGTTTATATAATATATAATAAATTATTCAAATCTGTCTCATCCGCCTAGGTTCGTATACGAAAATTACTATCCTCTTTACTCTAGTATTTTTCCTAGCAGTAAGATGTTGTCTCTGTAATCCAAACATTCATTCATTTATTGAATGTAATAAGTAACATTGTAACAATAGAAAAATGATTGGAATTTGGCGTACTGGGTAGGGACTTCTCTTTCGGTTTGAATTGGTTGAAAAATTAGATTATGTAAACTTAATAAGTGCATTTGCATCTAAAAACGCGAGACGGGTAATATTTGAGTAATGTTTGTATATCTTTCTTTTTTTTATATTAAATTTTAATGATATTTGATGTAGAAATAGACTTTTCATGTATTTAGTGATTTTTTGTCAATGTACAAAGGGTCGGGAGTCAGAGAACTCTAGCGCCCCACTTCGAAGGCTTGCCTAGGGCCCCCAAATTCTCAAGGTCGGCCCTGGATATACGTTCTAGCTTGAATACCACGAGTAGACTATGCATTAGGAAAATCTAACCTTCAAAGTTGCATGGGTAATTCATAAGTAATTGGTAAATCTACATAGGATTGTTAAGGGGATGGCGGCACCCTAGGCTTTTACAATTTTGGTTTTCAAAACGTTTTCTTTTGTTTTCTTTACTTTGCTAATTTCTTTAATTGTTTGAATTTAAAATTCGTTTTTAATATTCTAGGTCATAAAATCAACCTCTTCCAAACTTTGTTTTCAAATAATTAATTAAGATTTGGTATTTACATAAATTATTCATTCAATCCATGCGGAAAACGACCTTACTTGAGCCGTTTATACTACAACTACCTTGTTCTCTTGCAAGTATTTTTAAGTTTTTTTATCCCTACTTTTGTAGGTGGTAAAAATCCTATCACCCAGCATTAACCTGGTAAGTCTTTTTTTTAAAAAAAAATTTCTTCTCATTACTCATTTACAAAATATATTAAAATTCATATAAACTAATAAAACCCAAAAAAAGGAAAACAGAGGTTGAAGTTTTTTTATGAACTTACAACAACAAAATATTTTTTTTTTCTGCAACCAAGTAGCTGATTGTTAAGCTAGAGATTCTGAATCCCAGATCCAGAAAACGTTTTGGGCAAATGACCAGTAAAGTTATTGTAAGAAAGCCTCAAGTTGAGTAAGTTCTGAAACGAATCGAACACCTCAGGCAACGACCCATATAAATTCACATTACCTGCAGCGAAAGTGACCAAGCTGGAAGCTTTAGTGAGCTCCGAGGGGAAAACCCAAGAGTCGAGATTGATGTTCTGGCTCATGCTCAATCTGCTAGCTCGAGAAGCCCATGAAGCAGTCGGCGGAAATAGAGGTGAAGTTGTTCGTGTCGAGGTAGATTTCTTGGAGGGAAGAGAGGTTGGCCAATGTTGATTTTTGGTTTCAAATATTTGTTGTATATTTCATTGTAAAGATTACAAGGGAAAGAAGGCAACTCGTATAAAGAGCCGAAAAGTAGGCTACAAGAAAATGTAGGCTAACTACTCCAACACAATCCCTAAAATCTGCCTTAACAAGAGGAAAAGCCAAAAAACTAATTACAATGAAAGAAATTTTTACAAGCAACTAGAAAGGTTGACAAGGAGGAGGTAAGGTGAATGACAAGTTATTGGAAGTCATGAAAGTAGGGTTAAGACCATCACTTTAGCCTATGACTTAACTAAAGTGAGGATGACAACCCATACATACAACATATCCCTTGAGATCTTATACAAACTGGTTTCAATACACCCCCTCAAGCTGGATCAAGGGGATTGATTGATCCAAGCTAGCACAACAAACGCTGAAACTGAGTAGAGTCCAGTGTTTTTGTGAATAAATCAGCAAGTTGATCGTGGCTGCGTGTGAACACGGTGTCTATCACCTTGGATTGAACTTGAGCACGAATATAATGGCAGTCAACTTCAATATGTTTAGTCCTTTCATGTAACACTAAGTTAGATGCAATATGCATGGCAGCTTGGTTATCACAATACAAGGACATAGGTGTTATGCTTGTGAATCCGAGCTCGGAAAGAAGACCTTTCAACCATATCAATTCACAGGCCATTGCTGCCATGGCCCTATACTCAGCTTCTACACTAGATCGAGCAATAACAGTTTGTTTCTTGCTCTTCCAAGTGACAAGATTCCCTCCAACAAATGTGCAAAAACCTGTTGTGGATTTTCGATCAAGGGCATTTCTAGCCCAGTCAGCATCTGTGTAGGCCAAAATGTGATTTGATCCATTGTTCTTCATAATTATCCCCCTACCTACTGAGCCCTTGAGATATCGAAGTATTCTCTTGACGATTTCCTAGTGAACTAAAGTAGGAGGGTGCATGAACTGACTAGCTAGGCTAACTGAATATGAGATATCAGGCCTAGTAATGGTGAGATAAATAAGTTTCCCAACCATTCACTGATAAACACTAGGGTCCGAGAGAGGTTCACCTTTTTCATGCCATTGAAGCTTGCTAGTTAGGGGTGTCCGAGCTGGTTTGCATTCCATCATGTTAGCTTCATTTAGAAGATCAAGAACATACTTTCTTTGATTCAAGAACAATCCTTTTGAAGAGTTAGCCACCTCAATTCCAAGAAAGTATTTCAAGGGGCCCAAGTCTTTAATGGAAAATTTTTGGTGAAGTGACTGCTTAAGCACCATATTTCACTCATATTGTCACTTATAATAATTAGGTCATCAACATATATAAGCACAACTAATTTGCCAACAATGCCACTTTGAACAAACAAAGAAGAGTCAACATGACTCCTTTTGAATCCAACAACTTCAAGGACAGAACTAAGCTTCGAATACTAAGCTCGAGGGGACTGTTTGAGACCATATATGGCTTTGTGAAGTCTGCAAACCTTGTGGGATTCCTTTTCTCTTGGATGACCCGGGGGCAACTTCATGTACACTTCTTCTTGAAGATCCCTATGAAGAAATGCATTCTTCACATCCATTTGGAATAAGGGTCATGCATTATTTGCTGCCACAGACAACAATATCCTCACAGCGTTAATTTTGGCAACTGGAGCAAAGGTCTCCTTGTAGTCAATACCATAGGTTTGTGTAAAGCCTTGAGCTACTAAACATGCCTTGTGTCTCTCAATGCTTCCATTAGAGTTGAATTTGGTCTTATATATCCACTTACTTCCCACTGCCTTTTTGCCATTTGGAAAATCCACCACACTCCATGTCTGGTTGTCATTAAGAGCTTAGAGTTCTTTAGTCATAACATCTTGCCACTTAGGCATGCATGTGGCTTCAGGAAAATTCCTTGGTTCGAAAGTGTGAGACACTTTGTTAAGGAAAGAAGCATGAGAAAATGAGAATATGTGATAAGAAATGGCAGTAGAGATAGGATGCCTTGCAGTGTAAGTAACATATTATTGTAACCTTACTGGTGAATGTCTATCTCGTGTAGGATTTCTTCTTGGTGCACTTATAGCTTGCTGATTTGGTTGAGCTTCTGATGGTCCAGAGGAGCTTGGCATTGCATCACTTACACTTTCAGTGGGTTGAGAATTTTCAGTGTTGATATGAGCAGGAATGACTTCATGAACTTCTGCTGGAGTAGGTAGTGGAAATAGGTCCATAAGAATTTTCCCTATTGGGATTAGTCTCCAAACCTTTGTGGAAATAAGGTGAGTATTCATCAAATCGCACATCTCTAGAGACCGCCAGCTTCCTAGTGTTAGGGTTGTACACTTTGTAACCTTTTTGAGAACTAGAGTATCCCATAAACACACATTTGACAGCTCGAGGGCCGAGTTTATCACGATGAAGAGCTTGAAGGTGCACATAACAAATACAACCAAAGGTCCTGAGGTGAGACAAGTCTATAGGCCTGCCCTTCGTGACTTCAAAGGGAGATTTATTATTCAACACCCAAGTAGGCAGTCTGTTAATGATGAAGGTGGCAGTGAGTCTCGATTCTTCTCCAATAAGTCTCGATTCTTTCTCTCTACCACACCATTTTGTTGTGGCATACCAACACAACTAGTTTGATGCAAAATGCCATGATTGCTCAAGTAATTACTCATGTTATTAGTAGTGTACTTGGTGCCATTATGTGATCTTAACATATATAACTTAGATGAAAATTGATTGGTGATTAGATTGTGAAAGTCCTTAAAAGCATCAAACATAACATTTTTACGTTTTAGAAGGTACAACCAGGTCACTCTAGAATAGTCATCAACAAATTTAACATAATATCTATACCCATCAAAGGATTCTACACGAGAAGGACCCCAGATATCTGAGTGAACAAGCTCAAAAAGTCTACTGGTTCTAGAATTATAGGAAACAAAAGGGAGTCTAGTGGCTTTTGACATTTGACAAGTTTCACACTCAAGTGTGTTTTTACAAAAAAGGGAAACAACTTGGTCATCACTGGTTCTGAGGGATGGGCTAGGCGTTGGTGCCAGAGTTGGTGTTTTTGAACTTGACTTAAGTTGACACTGAGTTTTTTGACAAAATTACTCATTTGAGAGACAGTAGAGTCTATTTAAGAAGAACCCTTCACCAATCTTCTTCTGAGTAACTCGATCCCGAAACATAATATTGTGAAGGGAAAATATGGCAAGACAGTCTAAAGTTTTTGTGATTTTTCCTACTGACAAGAGCTGAAAATGAAAAGAAGGAACATAGAGAGCAGTGGAATCAGTATGCTCACTCAACAATCTAATCTTTCATTTCCCTAGAATAGGTTTCCCTTTCCAATTTGCAACAAACACATGGATTAGATCAATAGTTTTTCGAAATTCATAGGGACTCAAGGGTTTATTAGTTATATGATCAGTGGCACCAGAGTCAATAATCCAAAAATCATGTGTAACATTTGCATTAAGAGCAGTGGAAATGGCACTGATAATACCTAGAATATTGCCTTTCGATGTGTTCTCCGAGTCAGCCGAGAATCCAGCAAATTTCCCTAGCATTGTAGTAGGATTTTCAGTCGTCACTTCACCATGCTCAGTGCTTCCTTGCTTCTTTTGAAGAAAAACAACAAACTCGTTGATCAAGGACATAAGATTTGTTGAGAAATTAACCATCCCAACAGCTGAGGAACAAGCTGAGTGAAATGCTTTTGGAGTGACTCATCATTTCCCATCTTTGATCATTATGCCTTCCCTATCAAACTTAGGCTTTAACTCGGATGAAGAATCCAACATTTTTCTCTCAAATGTCCCTTCATGTTGCAATAAGAACATTTCTAGTCTGCTTTGTTGCTTTATGATTTGTCGTGAAAACCTTAGCCTCAGAGTTGGATTTGGGCTCAACGTTCATCACTATTCGTCGAGTTTCCTTTCTCTTGACTGCATGACATACACTGGTAAAAGAGGGCAGCTCTGGAGTGATTAACAAATGACTATGTAGGTCTTCATATTCAGCTCCCAAGCTTGCCAAGAGTTGAAACACCTTGTCTTCATCAGCCCTCTTCAGTAGCACAGTGGAATCAGTCGTGTGTGGACGGTACATATCGAGTTCATTCCACATGGATTTCATACTTCCAAGGTGTTGAACAAATGAGAGATCACCTTATTTTAAACTAGCAACACTTTTCTTTAGTTGAAAAATGCGAACTGAGTTGTTTTGGCTGCCATACATGTCTTTAACAGACTCTCATAGGAGAAGGGAAGACTCTGAGTAGCTGAAAAGCTCATACAGTTTTGGCTCCATGAAGTTAAGTATCCAAGACATAACCAGCTGATCAGTGGCGTGCCATGCATCATAGATTGGTGAAGTGGATTCTGGGGGCTCCGAGCTTCCATTGATAAACCCTATCTTCGATCTTTCTCCTAGAGCAAGTGACACAGCTATTGACCAAGGAAGGTAGTTGAACTCGTTCAGTAGCACCGAGCAGAGATGTTGATTTGGGTTGTTCTCACCCTCTTGAGTTAAGTTGGGGGATGAGGATGAGGCACTATTAGCACTAGATGCATGTTATTCTACCATCTCTATTGAGGATGAGCAAACGAAGAAGTAAAAAAATGAACAGAGTCAGGACCTTATGGTTCCTACTCTGATACCATGTTCAATTGTGGTTTCAAATATTTGTTGTATATTTCATTGTAAAGATTACAAGGGTAAGAAGGCAACTCATATAGAGAGCCGAATGAAGCGGTGAAGGAGAGAAATCTCACAATGAAATTTCTTGTCTTGATGGTGTGAACATTTAGATGACCTTTTCTTTGGTTTCGATTCGAGTTGGAGTAAAAAAGCAAGCGGTGCAGACTGCAGAGCAAGGAAGTGGTAGATGAGAGAAATCTCGTTAGCACACCACACATGCAAAAGGGTTTTTCGTCCTTTTATTGTAGTAGCATGAAGTATAGGAAGAAAAATATCAGGTGAAGAGAGGCATTTTCATCTTTACATTGTTCTTATGAACAGTGTTTTGGGTTTAGGGTTTTAGTATATGTAACGAGCAGTGAAGCCTGCGCGATTCTGCGGGTTTCAAAACTGTCTTAAATGTGTATGTTGAGTGCATAAAGTTATATTTATATGCCCTCTTTTACTTAGGTTTTTGACTTAAAATCTCTATGCATCACAATGTATTTTGTTATTGTATTGTATTTCAGGATGAAAGTAAGGGCTTTAAGAAATCATCTTATTTTGAATATTGTAACAAGTGGCCCAAGATCCGCCAGAAAAAGGCCCTTGCAGAACAGCAAACTTGCAAGCTTTGCCCCGAAGTGCTCAGAACGAATTAGAAAATGGGCCATATATGGTTGGAAATCCCTAGAAGTCTTCTTTCCGATGGTCTTTACAGCTTGTGATTTGAAGGTTTCGACAAGAAGTTATGACATAATAAACATTAGTTGTTCAGTTATAAATTCTGATAACAGCTAGTTTTCAGTTACTCCAATACTAAAAGCTGGTTGTTATGGGTTATAAATGAGATTCAATTCAAGGATGTAAATGTGTCAGATGTTAGATAAGTCCTAAGCCTTTTAATAGGAGACAAATACTCAACAAAAGAAGGAGAATCTGGAGAGAGAGCATAAGTCTTCAACCTTGAGCAGTTTCTAGGTTCTAGCTTTCCTGACTTTTTATGTATTTTATTTTGATGGATACTTAGGGCTGCTTTGAAGCCCTAGACATGATTGAATTAATGTTATGAAGCAGCTTTAGTTTATCAATTTCATTTGCAAGCTAGAATCAATTTTCTTATTCAATCATTTCAAGCACATATTTTCAAGCTTAGCTACCTTGTTTATGTTTGCTTTCAGTTGAGAATGATAAGGATGACTGCTATATCTTCTTTCATTCCTTAGCAACATATGGTTAGGTTCAGAACTAATCATGTAAATTGATTCCATGAAGTTCTAGGATAAATGCCATGTTCTAGGGTTCATGTGATGCTCATAATCCTCTTCATTCTTACTGAGTTTCTGGGTGCTAAATTTGAGTATATGCCATGCTAGGTTGCACCTACAAATATAAGTTTTATGTATATGACATGCATCTAACATGCAAAGTAAGAGAGGATTCATACAATCTAGTTATATGCCATGCTAGATATGTGAACATCTTAGTTGTGCATTTGAAAGGGATAAGTTAAAAGATCATATCACTGATTCAAGAATGTTTAGGGGAAGGCCTTTGTTTATTTGAAGTCAGATTTATATCCTAAAAACGTTTCTAACCTATTTCATGTCTTAGGTTTATTTTTAGATAGTTCTAATTTTTCCCTTTTCTTTCTGTCTTTATTTCTTTTCCAAAATTACTCGAACCCCCCATTTTAAGTCATAGGAGTCTTTAACTAATGCTAATTTGTAAGAGTCAAAGGTTTTACTAAGTTGTTTCTCAATCCCTGTGGTTCGACACCCTTACTTGTGCCGCTATACTATCCTTATATTTGCACTCGAAAGGAACTTCAACAGTGTAAAAAGTAGGGCTTATATATGTGAGAAAATGCGTGCCAAAGAGTAGGGTTATATACATATATTACATGAGAAAATTGAGGATGTTGATATGGCATAGTTAGATAGTGCTATTTACACAGTGGCGAAGCTAGATAAGGGCGAAGGGGGGCGTCCGCCCCTCCACTTGTCGGAAAACAAGGCCAGGAGCGAGTCCTAAGCTCCTTTGGTTCGGCCGGAAACTAGAAATCAGGAATGGTGGTGCTGCGCAGCTCCCCCTACGCGCAGGGTTTGTCTTCATGAAAAAATAATAATTTTTTAAGTAAACGCTATCGTTTTACTTCTCCATTTTTAAAATAAAAAATTAAAGTATTGTGGGGGGACCAGTCATTGCTCTATTCGTCCCCAATCCCCATAAACCCCACTTTACCAAACATGCAAATCCCCCATCCTTCCCAATTTTAGGTAAATTTTTATTATTTTGATTCCTAATTGATTATTTAATACGAATTTTGTTTAATTGGTACAGAATTATAGAGTAATGTCCTAATATGATTATTGGCTATTGATTATTGAAATGAATTCTATGATTATTAATGAATGAAATTATTGTTTAGGATAAAAATTGAATTCTTAATTATTAACTGATCAATTGAATTATTAACTAATGTATACCATTATTCATATTTATTAATTGAATTGTTGGTCTGATCAGTTATTAGTCATATTAGTATATTAAGATTCTAAGATTTATTTATTTTTTTTCCATTTTACAATTGCGAATGGATCAATGGTTGAGTGATAATATTATTGTTTACATTGAGATAAATGTATTTGCTTTTATTGATAGTGAGCCTATTATGCGACATTTTCATGACATGAAATCTTGTCGGTAACAATTGTAATTTATTTGTATTCATAAATTAGGGAAGACATTATTATATAAAAGGATTTGGTTGTTGCCATTTTTTTGAACTTTGCACTCTATAAGTTCGCCCCTCCCCCCGACCATTCCTGACTTCACTACTGTATTTACATTCTTATATTACATGACAAAAATTGGGATGGTAGTACGTCATAGGCAGAGAGTACTATTTACATTCATATACTACATGCCAAAAATTGAGGATGTTAGTATGTCATCCTCATGGATTGTTCTTCAAAAGCTATGGTCCTATCCCAATGAGACTTTTACGTCTAAAACTGTACAAATCTCAAAAAGTAAGATTTGTTCCACTAAAGACACCCTATATGCGTAACTCCTTACGTTAATGGTGTCTCCTTTGTCTTGTACGACAACGATGAACTGAAAAAAAAAATACAAAAATAAAAAATAGAATTCGATCTCTTAAGAATTGAATGAATCTAAATTGCATATGATTTGTAGGCACACAAAAATTAAAAAGTAAGATTTGTTCATATTTTGTATTAGACATCCAATTCAGTACACACCTAAAAAAAGCATAAGCAAAAAACAATTTCTCATTCCTCAATTATTTATCAAGCATAGTAATACAATGAAACAAAAACACTTAATCATTTCTCTAACGTTGGCTGAAAATTTAAACGACTAATTTGTTTACATACGTTGACACACCCCGACCGAGATCGAGGTATGATGGCCGTCACGTGACGGTGACGTAGCCATGTGCACAGTGCGGAAGCAATAAAGATAAGAAGTATACGAATAAATAAAAACCAAAAACTACTAAAGTGCACTAATAAACAGGAAGTGCTAGGAGTGAGATACAAGTGTAAATACTCTTAATCAGAGCATAGAAAGTCTAGGTGCAGTCCAGTAGGACAAGTACTAATTATACAGTACCAGAAATTGTCCTACAATTATTTTATTATGTCAGAACCGCCGAAATCCTCGTACGCCACCAACCGCAAGTCTACCTAAAACATAAAATGTGAGTGGGCAAAAACAAATGTTTTCAAATTCATTTCATTTCTCAAAAGTTCTAACCCCTCGTCGTAAAACATGTATAATTTTCCCAGAAATAGAATATAAACATATGCATAAATATATATGTAAATATCTCAATTCAAATCATGCTTCACATAATCATATTCATAAGTATGCCATGCCAAAACATAAATAGAATAAGTAACTCAGGTGAGAATAAATTCATGGAAAATAACATATTAGCCGGAACCCTTGCATAAGTCTGTACGGCTGAATTCATAGCTCATTAGTCAATCTAGCCGGAGTCACTACAATAACCTATACGGCACTACACTGCACATAAGTCGGAACCACTAAAAGGGTCTGTATGACAAGACTGGGTGTAATATAGTTATGCTCAATACTATGCTCTCATGATAACCGGGCGATAAATCGCTAGTCACCTACAAGTCGGAACCACCTATGATGGTCTGTATGACAAGACTGTGCACCTAAATTGGATCCAATTTGAGCATATGGTGCGGGAGGTGACATTATAAACATGTCTGTGTCATATCTCTGGCTAAATCACAATCACCCTAGGTGCAGGTTTATGAGCTCAATGTTTCTCAATCACAACTTTAATCACATTCACAATTCATAACTCACCTGGGCTTACCTGAGCGTCAACAGCACCACAATTATATAGTATGCGTCATATACCAATTCATATACAGAATATAAATTTATATGCATGGCATTTCAAGGCATACTTTCATGTAAACGCATTTTCTGGGAAAATATCAAGTATATAAGTATATACTAAAAACCAAAAGCCCACTCACTGGTATGTCGAAGGGTCGTAGCCCCCGAGTCGCCCTTGATTGCGCTCGTCCTCAGGATAAGTCTCCCCAATATGCCAAACAACTATAAAAAGGTTAATTTAAAGCACATAACCAATACTAGCTAATAACTTCTCATACATTGCTCAAATGAGGTGTTTGAATATACCAACGTGATCTACACAACCTCACGAACATCCCCATATTTTTAGAAAAAATTTCCGACCACCCACGCGCCGGCCAAGGCAAGGCTAGACGCGCCGCCCACGCGTGGGCACGTGCTAGGCACACTGACGGTAACCCTAACAGCGTTAGGGAATATTCCATCCAAAAACAAGTATATACCGTTGATTATTAACGGCGTCATCTAATGCCGTTAGCATATTCCGTCAAAACTGACGGAATATGCCTTCATCTTCTCCGACGAGTCGCCGGACGCCGGTGACTTCGCCGGTTTCTGGGTTTAATTTCAAAACCTTATATCTTTCTCATTTTAACACCAAACTTCATGAAACTTGAACCATTTTGAAGATCTCACCAAGACGAACAAAACTATACCTGAGTCGAGCCCTGAAACCACCGGAAACCCACCGGAAAAAGCCTCGATATTCCGGCAATTCTTAAAACTCGTGGTTCTCGATAATTCGACGTCCAAATTCTTCCAACGAACCACTCCGAGCCTCGTGAGGACCTCCTTAAGCTACCTATAAGCTTGAAATAAAAAAAAAACGTGATTTTACGATTGCATGAATAGTACCTAAATCGGAGTTCGAGAGAAACTAGGGTTTTCGAAGGTTTCAAATTCTAAAAATAATACGAATGGACTCAGAAGCTTGTAGGGAACAAAAACATTACCTTTTTAACGTCGATCCGTGCCTGAAATGGAAAGCTTGGAGTTTGTCCGTGCGTTTTGTACGGATTTTCTGAAAAATCCGAGAGGAATGAGAGAGAATGCACGGGAGAGAGAGAGGAAGGATTTGTGTGTGTGTGTGTGTGAGTGGTCCACGTGGGTCACCAATCAAAACCACAAAAACAAAGTTCTAATTTTGGTTCAAAAATTAAGGAAAAACATAAGTTTGGACCACCACTAACATGCATAACACACACCACAACACTCACGTCCAAGGGTAAAATAGTCAACTCATGTCATCACTAATTTATTTCGGGACGTGTTGTGACATACGTAACCCTAAATATATTTATATATTTTACTTCCTCAACACACATGATATAAGCCAAAATTCGACTACGATTCCTTGCTTAATCCAAGTTTAGACTAAGAGAATGAAACTTCTAAGAGTTTGAACCCTACCGAAAAGTTTATATGAGTTGAAGAACCCCAGTACTTAAGTGCAACAAGATCATAAGCTTTTGCAGCTTTTCCTCCATATCAGAGCCAACCACCTGCAGTTCAAATTAACAAAAATTCAATGCCAAATAAAAAACAAATTAGTGGTAATTTAAACTAAAATCCCTAATTATTGTTGTAGAGAGAATTCATATCAAGATAAACTACATGATTTGATTCGAATGTAATCCAACAGCAGCATAAACATGAAAGGTAACAAATTAATAGCAAAACTCAAATTTCAGCAGCAATTAATACCAGAAGTCAGATTACAGTGGTAGGGACCAAAAGAATTTTGCTAAAAAAGAAACAATTCCAAACAAATAGTAAGAATGATGTTTTGTTTTTAAAGACCAACCTTGCCTTCCTTTTATACAAACTAAGCGAAATTATCCAAAATAACCCAAATGTCAATTTCAATGGAAAAAAAGATACAAACACAGTTGTTCCTTGTTAGAAATTAAGGGAAGAGTAAGGGGTGGGAAATTTCATACCGATGGCAGTCGTTGTTTGAGAAATAAAAGGTATTCATTGAGTTCTACAAATATAACTATTACATGCGTCATCCACCTATTAATTAAGATTGTCATACAAAAGATCAAACTTTTATGGACACAAAATGTATCCTCCTCTCAGAATTTTGAAGGGAAAGTTGTATTATGTTTAGCATATAGAGGAGTATAGTTGGTTGGGCTTTTTAGCATAGGACTTGGGAAGTTTAACCACTTGCAAAACCACTGATAACATCTCTCGAATCTTTCATTGTGCTCACTGACTTATCAAACACAAAACCCACAACCCTAAGATCCTGTTTTACGATTTGGATTTTTCTTACGCATGCATGCAATAAAAAAGTAGTATAGTTATTTAAAACAAAGACTCTGACTTATCACTTGCAGCCATGTTTCCAATTGCTCCATTTCTTGTGATTTATTTTTTTTTTTTTCTCTAATCAAGGGAATTACAAAATCATATTGAAAACCCCTATCGAAGCACATTAATAATCTAACTAATGAATGTGATTCGAGAAACAAACCTTGTTCAAGTGCAACCGATCCGATCTCGCCCTTGCATTGCTAGTTCCAACACAGCACTCTGTACACAAATCCCAAAAAAAAAAAAAATCGATAGATAACCTACTTAATAGATTAATGTAGGCAGATGTGAATTTGGTTAGTAATTAGTTCCTGAGCAAATTACTAATCTTTAATTAATTGGTATTTTTATTCTTACTTAACAAACCAATTTGAATGGCTTAAAACTCAAAAATTGCGAAATTTTATAGAAAAGTTTCGATCAGACCTTATTTCAAAAACATTGCTCTGTTCTTCCTCAGGCTGCGGAACAACTCCTCCACCAAAACTGATTTACAGAATCTGTTTCTAGCCTAATCATTATGAGTCATGCAACTATGTCCAGCATTAATAAACTTCTACGAAAAACGCTTCGAAATAACTTACCCAATCAATTGGCCCAGAGATACCTAACCTTGCCATTGCAGAAGAGTACCATTCATTTGTGATCATCCTGCATAACAGTTCCAAATTCTCAAACTTCAAAAGAAAAATAAATTAATCAAAAACATAAAAGCAGCAATTTTTGTTCCCGAAAAACCAAATTAGTAATTGTTACCATCCAAGGAAAGGACCTGAAATCAACCGACTCATGGAGATCAAATTGGGCAAATTGACGAAATCGTCAGCACCCTCTTTGAACCTGACACGGCGATCTAGGACCGTCAGAGCCGGCTATAGTGACCCAACTTCCAATGGGAGCGGGAAGCTCGGTCTCCTCCTTAGTAGGTTCAAGTTCAATGAAGCTTCGATCTGATAAAGACATGAGTAAATTAATTTCATAAATATGAAATCATAAGCATGTCATTCCTAATACTAGTGTTGGTATGAACACGAACATATGGATGCCTAATACTACCTTTCAAAAGTGCAGAAAAAGAGAGAGAATACAATTGGGGTAAATTTCCAAAATCCTCATCACAACCACAATTCATGCATTGTGCTAATAATAATACGAAAGCCAGGACAGAGATTTTGATTAGCTTTAAAACTCAACCATTGCACACCAAATTCACAACCTAAGCTAATTTGAGGGTGTAGAGTAAGCATATCATCTTCGCGGGACCCAAAAAAGGTCGGAAAGGCCTGAAACCGGTCGGAGAAAACTCAGATCTTCGACGGGAAAACCCACCGCGAGCTGGGTTTATGGAACTCCTTAGTCTAGGGGCAGATTCGAGCATGCAAAACTCAAATGTTGTCGTCGGGACTCTCCTGAGTCGAATATATGTGGTTGCAGGGCCGACCGCCACCGGAAAACTTATGAAAGTCGTCGGGAATGTCGAACCCAAATTTGGTTCGAGGGTTCGGGTGCGGATTAAGATTGATGGAAGGTATGGTTGTGTTGGTTTGGACAAGGAGATGAAATTGATGATTTTTGGGTTTGTTGTTCTCGTTCAAACGGTGAGTCGCAATGCGGCAGCGAGAGGGAAGAGGGAAGAGGTAAGAGGGAGGAAGAAAAAAAAAACTGTATATATATTTTCTCAGACAGTGGCAGAAACGTAATAAAGCGAACTTAGTTGGGACCAAGGTATTAAATATCGGTAATATCAGAAATATCGGTAGTCCGAAAACACGGAAATATCGATGGAAATATCGGGATAATATCGATATCGATAAAAATTATATGGAAACCACGGAAATTGTAAGAAAAACTTGGAAATTTTTATTGAAACTTTGCAAGATGTTTATTTAGTCAATTATCTATTAGTTTATCATAAAAAATTGGAAGGAAATGCATTGCATGATGGATTTAACATTATCAAGTTGATTATATAGCGAGCTGACAAACATTGTGAGTGTAGAAAATATGTAGTAATTAATGAAAGAAGTTTAAACACACCAATTGGGGCTTATTGCGGCAAGTTTTTTAGATATGACCTCGCATTAAGTCGTCTTTTGTGTTAATTTGTAATCTTAACTGGTTTTCTTGTGTTGTGTCAATTAGTTAAATTAAGCGGTACATCCAATTGGGGCTTATAAACATTTTAATTCTCCTTAAAAATCTAAGGGCATTTAATCAAGATTTTAAGTGATTCTTTAAAGTTTAAGGGGTATTCGATCATGATTTTTAAGAAATTCATACATTCCAAATGTATTCATTTAGAAATTGATTCGAAGAGATTTTTAAAAAGTTGGGAAACTCGAAAAAATTAGAAATATTTCACATAATATTTTAAACATTCTCAAATCGCTCCCTGAAAATTTGAGGGAATTCACTTAAAATTTTACATAAAAGTTTTAAAAATTTTTAAACTTCATCAAAATTCATAAATTTTTAAATCTATTATAATCCTTTAAAATTTGAATGGAGTAAAGAATTCAAATCTAAACCTAATATGAAACAATCACTAAATTACATAGAATTTCTAAACCAAATCTAACAAGGATCAATTACAATTCTAATACGATGTTGTAATTACTTGGAGTTTTTTAGGGCAATATAAGTAGATGATTTGGGGGCCTGAAACTTGCTTAAATCCCTAAATTGCCAATTGAAACGAGAAAGAAGAGAAGACAGAGAGAGCGAGTCAACAATCCCTCCTCCTCCTCATCGCCCTCCTCTCCCTCTTCGCAAGCTCCGCCCCTGCAAAACCCTCTTCGTTTCCTCCTACTCCTTCTCCCTCCGCCGCCTCCCCTCCTCCTCTTCCTCCTCCGGCTTCGTCACCATCATCACCGAGATCAACCAGATCCTACCCGAGACCCCCTTTCTTTCCTCTTCTCTTTCTTTCCTTCTCTGCACACTCTCTTCTCTCTCGAAACCCTCTCATCACTCTCACTCTTTCTCCCGTGATTACCCTAGTACACGGCACCCACACCATCATTCCGTAGACGGCATCACCATCAAAACCTCGTCTTTCTCTCTCTTCCTCTTGTCTCTGCAAGATTGACAAAACCTAGAAACCTCCGACGAGTTTTCTTCATTTTCTCCGGTTAGGTAAGCTTGGGTGTGTGTTATGGAACGAGATCAGGTTGGGGGAAAGCTCACCCAACTCCGGCGAACCCGTGACTGTTGAGGAGCTTTCCGAACACCTTCGGCCATTTCATGGCGAACCAAGGGTATAAACTTACTCCTCTCTCTTTCCTCTTCACGTTGGTAATTAGATCGGAGTCTAAGGTTTGCGTTTGTAATCGCCCGGAGTTGTAGAAGCTCCGGCGTTCTTCTCCGAGTAGCATAGTTCCAAAATATCGCGATAGTTTCGGAAATATCGCGATATTATCGATAATATCGCGATATTTTGACGAAAACCCGTTGGATACCTATTAAAATATCGGTACCCTGAAAAACTGATAATATCGGTGAAATATCGCCGATATTATCGGCATTTTGTTCCTTGGTTGGGACAAAATAGGAAGCACATTGTGCTTATGAACAGTAAATCAGTTAGTTTTGAGTTTTAGTATAGATTGAG
Organism: Malus fusca; assembly: GCA_035220775.1. Lineage (NCBI taxonomy): Eukaryota > Viridiplantae > Streptophyta > Magnoliopsida > Rosales > Rosaceae > Malus > Malus fusca. Next base: position 15,961,971 of record CM069061.1, read on the forward strand.
TTTACTCTATTACCATTTATGGCATTTTAGTCTTGGAAAAAAGTTTGACTGCAACAAAGCTACAGACAAACTCCCTCATTTTTATTCACTAACAAACACAAAAGTACAAACAAACCACAGGCCCAAGGAACAAATATACAAAACCAAAACTTGGCCCAAACCAAAAGAAAAAAACAGAGAGGGCCAAAAACAGAAGAGCCCAAAAACACACAACAGCCACAACATCCGAGAAACTTCTACAGAACGCTCCTCCACCGCCAGAGAGCGAGGTCAGCCAACTAAAACATCCTTTGCCACCGAGCACCGCCGCCGCAGACACCACCGTCAAACCCGAACAGCAGACTGCAAGGAGATCGTGGTGGTGTTGGAAACACCCGAGCCAAGGAAAACGTCCCCACTCTACACACGAACTCAAGAGCATAGAAAAATATGGCTGAAAATCAGACTGAGGGAAAAATGGGGGAGGGATACCAACGGGAAGAGAAGAACAGGGCATGCCAGAGGTAAAATTTGGGAGGAACATCAGGAGAAGCGAAAAGAAAATAAGAAGAAGAAAAGAGGAGAGAAGGCACGCCAGAGATGGGGAAAAGAGGAGAGAACAGAAGGAGGGGAAAAAGGGCAACCGACTCCAGCAGAAGCTAGAGTCGGCGCTGGAGAGTGTGGTCAAGCGGGAAACCCTTATCAAAAGAGGGAAATCATCTCTCACAGAAGAAGAGAACGCTCTCACAGAAGGAGAGAAGTAGTCATGGAAAACTTTTAACTAATAATTTATTTCTTTATCAGAGATTCTCATTTTTCGTCAGTTTGCTCTTTATGTTGTCAGGCTTCCTCCATCTGCTGGTGTAGCTTTTGTTCATGATCTTTGTAGCTTTCAAGCTTCTCATTCTTTTAGAGGTTGTTTTAATGAATTTTCTATCTCCTAGATTAGAGTTTTCTAGTTGGTTTGAGCTCGTCGTACTTTCCAGCTCTTTCATTTTAATATATATATTGTTTTTTGTTTTTTTTGTTTTTGTTTCTAATAGCTTTTATAGACACTTGGTTCGGTAAGACTACGGCCTGGTTTGGTACTGTGGTGATTCTGAAAAAAGTGGGTATCAAAAAAAGTTGGGAGCTTTTTTATGTTTGGTAAACATTCAACTTCAGTTTTTTTTCACAGTTTTGGGTGAAAAAAGCCAAAAACACAAAGCTGCAAAACCCAGCTTTGAAAAATCGACTTTTTTTCATATCTGTTTTACATAAAAGTTTACCAAACACTATAATACTGGTTTTTTTTCTTTTCAAAAGCACTTTTAAAAAAAAAAGTTTACCAAACACTCTGCTGCTTTATTTCACAGCTGCTTATTCTCACAGCACAACAGAATCAGTTTTTTTTCAAAGCACAGTAATACCAAACCAGCCATATGAGTCCCCTTTAACTTATTGCGTTCCTTTATTATTTATTGTATTCACAACAACGTTTTTCCATGACAGCAATGTTGGAGCAGATTTGACAATTGTTGTTTGATTAAGAAAAACTTGGACAGATTATTGTTGGTTGAGTTTCATATCGTTTGGTTAAAGTGAGAGAATGTGCAAAAAAAGAAAAAGAGTGTAGATTACTTTGACACCATATCTAACAAAGAATTCATTTTCTTATTGATGAATATAGTAAATAGCAATTATTCCAGGTAGGCTATGGATTGGATTTGCAAGAACAAATCTGCATTTTCAATTCGTAATAGCCAGTTAATGTAGTTCTTAAACGTTGTGTAATAAACTCGTTTGGCTTTATGGGCACTTGGGACCTCCTTCTTTCGTCTTCCAGTTGTCATAGCATGGACATTCTTCCTTATGTCCATATGTGCCTGATGGAACACATAGACATTTCTGGCAGCACATGCTGCAGAACTCTATGCATGGGTTCTTATGTGAAGTTTTTGAACATCGGTAGTCACATGCCGCTCCACATTCTGATTAAAACAGCAAACAAATAATATATCAAGTAATTTGAATTTTGTATCAATTATGTATTAAATTAGCTGAAATCATTTTAGAACAAGAGTTTGACAAGTAATATGCATACGTTCATGACGAAGTGATCCCTCGCCGCCAGCCTGCGCAAAGAAAAGGTAATCAACTTAGAAGATAAACACGCGGAAAAAAGATGCTTAATTTAACAACGAGTGTATGAGAGTTATTACCATGACATCAATGGCACAGCTCAAGGCAAGGACTAGAAAGAAAGCACTTGGAAACCATGAGAGACTCGCCATGTTTATTTGACTACAAATTTTATGCCTTCACTCTAGTTTCAAGGAGAATGAAGCCTTACCTAGGTTTATAATGCATGTTACCGCTAGATAGGTCCTCTTATATACACATATATTTGTGCATTTATACATGTTTCCTTACTTGGGTATATGCAAAATTAAGAATTACACTTAAATAGATTCAAAGTAATTAGTCATATCTCTAATCAAAATTCCACCTATTATTATTTCCCTATATAGATTTAACTAGTTTATAATATCCCCGTGTCAAAATAAAAAGATAAATCTAAAATATATTTGGCCTGAAAAATTAATCTTCTTAGCAATTAACTATTAATTAAGAAAGAAAGTCTCATTAATTTTCATCCCAAAGATTCACAATTAGATTTTCCAAACCCGAAACACGGTGAATCAACCTTTCATATATACATATATGTTACCATAACTAGATAAACACAAAATTGAGAAGCACACTTAATTAGTGTTCCACCTTTTAAACTTTAAGATTGTCGAAAACCATAATTACAAAGTCAACTAAGCCCACACGTGACTTGATGGGCTCATTCCCCTCCCCTAAAAAAAATGGAATCTTAGCAAAACATTCCTGATACTATTTACTTTTAATGTTAAAGACATTTTTATTCTAAAAAATTACTTCTGGTACTATTCACTTACAATACATTTTTGTCATTTTGATTAAAACTTAGAGTTTTCAAGTCATTTTTATTAGTTTTCCTAAAAAAAAATTTGGTCCATAGATGTGACCAATGGCCAACTCGAGTGAGCTATATGATATACTTTGCTAGACACGGCTTTTGTAAGAATATCTGTCAGTTGATCTTCAAACTTAAACAACGGTACATAAATTAGTCCAACTTCCGATTTCACTTTGATAAAATGTCGATTCACTTCAACATATTTAGTTCAATCATGTTGAATTGGATTGTGAGCAATGTCGATTGCATCCTTGTCATCACAATCCAACTTTTTGTGGTCTAAAACTTAAGTCTGAAAGTAAATTTCGTAATCACAACAATTCACAAATACGATGAGATATACCTTGAAAATTTTCCTCAACGACTGATTTGACAACAACATTTTGTTTGTTGCTTTGCCAGGTAACTAGATTGCCTTCAACAAATGTGAAATGGCCCGAAGTTGAATGTGTGTTAGTGATAGAACTTGCCCAATCTATATATGTATGCCCAGAAACGTCCAATTGGCCATGTATTGAGAACATAAGTCATTTCCAGCCTTCAGGTATCTCAAAATGTTATTATTGTGGAGCCAAAAATATTCACTAGGCGACACGTGGACTTTTGGACAAAAGAGGACAAAAATATCCTCGAAGCATACCAGGATTCCTACGCGCAAGCAGTGGGCAATCATTTTTCAATCAAGTCAAAAGTGCCCAAAAAAGGTAACAATTAAAAACCTCTTTCATCAAATCCTTTCTATAAGGTATTTCCCAAGACCTAGTATTTTCTATTTCATTATTTAGCTAATCAATTAGCTAAATAATATATACCTACCATATCTCCTAAAATCATCCTTAATAGTCAATAAAATCACCCAAATTAATAGTCAAAGCCGGCCACCACTATTCCCATCCTCACCTTTCCCATTTTCCTTATTAAAATAGTCATTCATTTTTATAACCACCCATTTATTATTTTCATATTTAATTAGCCAATAAATTGGCTAATTAAACATGAAATTGAACCCCACAAAAACCTTTAGTGGCCGGTTACCATTATTCAAAATTGGGCAAGGCCTAACTCTATAAATAGGCACTTATTCTCACCAAAAATTCATTCCAATTCTCTTACAAAAAATCCCAAATACTCTAAACACTATTTCTCTCTAAAATTCTAACTTTGGCATCGGGGTTCTTCGGCCAAAGCCCCCCCCCCCCCACTCATCGTGGGCGCGTGAGGCTTTTGGCCTTAACCTAAGGTGCTAGTTGTTTTGTAGGTGCAAAATCGTCCAAGATCGAGGAGGAGAAAATTTGCATCCACAAATTGGTGCTTTCATTGAGAGTTGAAATCCATACTCGTAGAAGACTCTCGCACAAAAAGGTTTTTTCTTTATTTTCTAGTCCATTTGAATATTTTTCATACATTCTTATTATTAGAATTTTTTACTTGCAAAAGTTCTTTGATAAAACGTATAAGCAAAATATAATGGCTAGAAATTTAGAAAATTCCACAAGTGAAAATTCTAATGTTCAAGAAATGGGATTGCGGAGATCCGTGAGGCTAAATGCGACAATAAGTGGAGCAGCACCACCACCACGAGTTTCCACCACGGGAACCACCACGGTGGCTACCTCGGTAGCCACTCGTGGCGAGGTCCATGGTGCATTCACCACGGCCCGAGCCGTGCCATCCAAGGCTCATGGCACCAAGGCCATTGCCCAAGCCATGCCATCCAAGTTTGCACGGACCCGAGCCCAAGCCTCGCATTCGCATGCATCACATACTAAGCAGCCTGTTTCGGTCGAGCAGCCCACTCCCGTGGCCCAGCCTACTCTCGTGACCTAGTCTGCTCCCGACGAGCAGCTCACTCCCGTGGCCCAGCCTGCTCCCGCCGAGCAACCTGCTATCGCGGCCCAGCCTGCTCTTGCCGAGCAGCCTGCTCTCGTGACCCAGCCTGCTCCCGACGAGCAGCCCACTCCCGTGGCCTAGCCTGCTCCCGCCGAGCAACATGCTCTCGCAGCCCAGCCTGCTCCAGACGAGCAGCCCACTCCCGTGGCCCAGCCTGCTCCCGCCGAGCAACCTACTCTCGCGGCCCAACCTGCTCCTGCCGAGCAGCGTGCTCTCGTGACCCAGCCTGCTCCCGACGAGCAGCCCATTCCCGTGGCCCAGCCTGCTTCCGTCGAGCAGCCCACTCCTGTAGCCTAACCTGCTCCCGTCGAGCAGCCCACTTTCACGGCCCAACCTGCTCCTGCCGAGCAGCCTGCTCTCGTGACCCAGCATGCTCCCGACGAGCAGCCCACTCCTGTGGCCCAGCCTGCTTCCTTCGAGCAGCCCACTCATGTAGCCCAGCCTGCTCCTGTCGAGCAGCCTACTTTCACCGCCCAACTTGCTCCTGCCGAACAGCCTGCTCTCGTGACCCAGCCTGCTCCCAACGAGCAGCCGACTCCCGTGGCCCAGCCTGCTCCGGTCGAGCAGGCCATTCTCACGGCCCAGCCTGCTCTCGTGGCCCAGCCTGCTCTCGCGGCTTTCCAAACAGCCCAAGTCGGCCCAAGACTATCTCAACCATCCGGACATACCATCGAGCTGGGGGCATTCTCACCATATTTGTTCGCGGATTTGACATTTCCCAACTCAAATCTCGTGCCCAGAGTCTACCATCATTCCACTGCCCAATGAGGCGCATTCCTTCCAAGCTCTTCCAATCCAAATGGCGAACAACACTTGTCTCGACAAGTCATAGAGTTGACGAGCGCCCTTGCACAACAGACAACCTTGGTGAATCAACTTTTGCAACGCATCGGGATCCAACGTGCCCCGGACGAGGTATCCCAAAGTAGGACGAGGGCAGACGGACCGTTCGAGCAGCGTCCCGGCAAGCAGCCACTCGACCAGCCACGAGCCAAACGTTTGGGCAGTGTACATTCCCGTCTTAGCTCGCGAAGGAGCATGCACTATCGACTAGGCCCACGGATTAGCTTACATTCACGGTTGGGGTCATACTCCGATAGTCAACATGAGCAACCTTCCGGGCAAAGTGTCCATTCGCGGCTAAGCCCACAAGGAGCATCCTCCACCTCACATCAGAGTAGGCAGCACGACGGACGGAGAGAAGCAGTCACTCAATCCAGCTCAAGTTCAACCAGCAGCCTGCGAAGAACTCACTCGCCTGCTAGGAACGCACCACATGCACTGCATCCGCAGCATAGACGAGCCAAACACATGGAAGATCAGCCTAGACCAGCAAGTCATGGCTGGGGGTAGCCGAGAGCTCCGCTACCCCAACAAAGGCAAATTCAGGAAGAAGTAGAGAGACTCTTGACCAAGCGATTGCATGATTTCCAACGTAACGAGGTCACCGACGAGGCACTACGACGGAACATGACCAACATAAGCAGGTCACCCTTCACGGACGAGATCGAGCAGGCAGAGCCTCCACGCGAGTTCAGCATGCCACATTTCACATCTTTCAAAGGGGATGAAGACTCGGAGAGACACTTAAAGCGTTACCGAAGCGCAATGATCCTTTATCGAAACAACGATGATCTCATGTGCAAGATATTCGCCACCACTCTACATGGCAATGAGCAAGATTGGTTCTACACCCTGCCGCCACAATCCATCCGGAATTTCTACGAACTTTCTTTGGTTTTCACCAAAGAATATTCATCCTATCGCTGGATCAAAAAGAAGTCTGACCATTTGTTCGACGTCAAGAAGAACCTAAAGGAGTCGTTTCGCGACTATGTGAGGAGGTTCAAAGTAGAAAAGGCAAAAATAGTCGGATGCAACGACTCGATAGCTAGAGCAACCTTCCAAAAATGACTTCCGGCAGACCACCCGCTATTCAGAAAATTGATCATGAAAGAATATCTAACTCTGGCAGACTCTTTTGCTTTGGCAGAGAAGCATGCACTTTGGGATGAGGCACGCCAATGCACATTTAAGGACTTGAAGAAGTACGTACTCGACATCACCTCCCTAGAAGCAGCGGAGGACTTATTTGCATGTTTGACGGTATCTAAAGTAGCAATAAGCTCTACCATCATGCGAGAAGAGTTGGGGGCCCGACTACCTGTATTCTACAGTTACCTGCAGTCATCATCATGACACACTATTCCGCCGAATCTAAACCGGCGACGATAAAGGCGTAGACCATGGCAGATGCAAAGTTTTCTGACGAACGCAACAACTCGGCCCAACGATGCCCCGAAGGCAGCCGAGCACACTTTAGCCACACCTGCTCCCTCAGTGGAGATTTCTGGCGTTTGCATGTCGACGGCGCATCCAACTACGAAGGCTCGTGAGCAGCCGTGGTTCTTGCGACCCCAGACGTTTCAATGCTCAAGCAGGCGATCACTCTAAGCTTCAAAGCATCTAAGAACGAAGCAGAGTACGAAGCCCCATTAGCAGGCCTTCGAATGACAAAAGACTTGGTGGTGAAAAAGCTTTCAATTCATTCCGAGTCCTAGCTAATCACCAGCCATACTACTAGGGGCAAAGGCATGATGATCATGGCAACCGACTACCTCACCAGCCGAGGATTATCCAGTTGTTATGCAGTTCTTACCTTACATCTAAGTTCTCGTTCGTTTAACTCATTTTTCAATGAGGAATTTAGAAGTAATCACAACTTGGCTTGGCTGCATGCTTACAACAACTGATCACTCTTGCACTTCTAAAGAAGACTGCGCCCTTCTTAGGGACTTACCCAGGAATTGCGCCCCCCGAGGGACCAACCATGCTCTCCAGTGCGAGAGGGTAAACTAATTGCTCTTAACGCGAGAGGGTAAACCAATTCCCCAACACCCATATGGGTCAGCTCTCCAAGAACGGGAGGATAAACTCTACACTCCGAATATCCAGACGTGGATGAGCTGGGCTGCCCTAGTACAACTAGATGCACGATGGCTTGCGCCGGGATTCCTAGAAGTAGCCGCAATGGTCTTTTTCAAGGCTTAGCTAACTGAAGGATTTTGGGTCTCTTGGCCTAATCCGTGGGGAACCGGGCCCTAGAGACGGAGATGGCACATTACGCAGTACATCCGATGGACTGCTACCGAGTGCATTAAGGTAGCCTACGGATTCCGGAAGACTGCCTACGGCTTGCCCTTCGAGCAGTAAAGCCGCACTAGACTTTTACAACCGCACATTCTTGTGAAAGGTTAAACAAGCTAGCACGCATATACGAAGTTTTATCCACTGCCGACATGCTACGTAGTCGATAAGCTTCACCTCTGCCAAGCGCGGAACAACCTACACCAAGTCCTAAAGTGTTGTGATACTTGCTACGCAACCTACGGAATTGGAGAAAGTCAAGGTTAACAGCCTAGTGGTTACGCGGACTTGTCTGCTTCTGTAAGTAAGGCATCCGGCTGCCAACCCAATGGCTAACAACTTTGCAAAGTTCTACACCAACACCTACGGCTGCATAGGCTACACGAGCTTGTCTGCTTATAAAAAAGTAGCATGCTTGCCACTGGTCTATCAAGTCCAAAGGTTAGGGCATGAACAAAAGAAGCAAAAATGAAGAAAAGCTAAGGAAAACATGTTTATAAACAACTAGCAAAGGCCAAAAGAGTTCAAGCAAAACAAGAGCTACAAGGAAAAACAAAGAAAATCTTAAAGGCTACCTAGATGACTACACTTTAGCAGCCTGGACATCTCACGACTATTCGGTCGCCACACCTTCAGCAGCCGCGAAGCTCTTAGCAGCGGCATCACCCCCGACTGCTCCAGCTTGGGCACCAACTTCTCCAACTACTTCACCAATACCAACATGGACGCGCTGCAGCTCATCCACTTCTTTCTTCAAACTTTCGTTGATCTTCAGTACACCTTGAAGTTCCAACACTTGGGGTTCAAGCCTATCGACGATTCTCTTGAAGTGGATCACTTGATTATAAGCAGCAATCAACTTTTCATCATTTGCATAAGCAGCGAAAGAAGTCTTTGGTTTTTTCTTAGCCGACATCTCTTGAGCAGGCAGGGAAGATCCCTTTTCCCACCTTCACTTGCAGCAGGATCCACAACGGTGATTGGACGAACCAATGCATCCGCCTTGATCCTATTCACCTCTTATTTTGGGAGCAGCCCACGTTTATCCTGACGAAGAAAGTTAAAGTAGCCAACGCCATTCGTGGTACCCAGCAGGAGAGTTCAACCCAATATTCCAGCAGCCCATGAGACCCACAATCTCCTCATTTCTCTCAATCGCTAGCCTGGTCCGAGTCAGGTTCAATAGCCCAAAGGACATGAGCCATGCGGCTCGCCTAGCACTGTGCCCCAACGCCACAATCCGCGACCCCAGTCGCACAAGCTGCCCTTGGCTCAAGCCAAGCCAAGCTGCCCAAGCAGTGGTCCCTGCCACGACATCGCCTCGGCCCATGCCGAGCCAACTTCTGGCCCCTGCCAGCCAACGTGCCGCACCACCCCGACAGCTGCCCTGCAATAGCACTATACAAGAAGAAGGCAAGAAAAATTAAATTTTTCTTACATCGGTGCGGCACGGAGAAGACGAAAAAATCAACGAAAGACAGTCCTTTGCACGGGCAAGATGTAGAAGATTGCTAGAGGAGGGGGAACAAATATCCTCTAACTTTCTCTCTCTTGTTGGGTAGAATAAATCGCTCTCCAAAGTTGATTTAATAACCCACTTAAGGTGGACTTAAATAGGTTTTGAGAGAAATTTATTTCCCTTTACTAGAAGGACCTAATTTCCAATTAAAGAGAGAATCAACATCAAAATAGGAAACAATCCTACGTTTCCTGAAGCAAGAAGATCTCTACACCTGCTGCCATTTTCTGCAAGCAGCCCAACAGGTGTGGGGGCATTTGTGGAGCCAAAAATATTCACTAGGCGACACGTGGACTTTTGGACAAAAGAGGACAAAAATACCCTCGAAGCATACCAGGATTCCTACGCGCGAGCAGTGGGCAATCATTTTTCAATCAAGTCAAAAGTGCCCAAAAAAGGTAACAATTAAAAACCTCTTTCATCAAATCCTTTCTATAAGGTATTTCCCAAGACCTAGTATTTTCTATTTCATTATTTAGCTAATCAATTAGCTAAATAATATATACCTACCATATCTCCTAAAATCATCCTTAATAGTCAATAAAATCACCCAAATTAATAGTCAAAGCCGGCCACCACTATTCCCATCCTCACCTTTCCCATTTTCCTTATTAAAATAGTCATTCATTTTTATAACCACCCATGTATTCTTTTCATATTTAATTAGCCAATAAATTGGCTAATTAAACATGAAATTGAACCCCACAAAAACCTTTAGTGGCCGGTTACCATTATTCAAAATTAGGCAAGGCCTAACTCTATAAATAGGCACCTATTCTCACCAAAAATTCATTCCAATTCTCTTACAAAAAATCCCAAATACTCTAAACACTATTTCTCTCTAAAATTCTAACTTTGGCATCGGAGGTTCTTCGGCCAAAGCCCCCCCATTCATCGTGGGCGCGTGAGGCTTTTGGCCTTAACCTAAGGTGCTAGTTGTTTTGTAGGTGCAAAATCGTCCAAGATCGAGGAGGAGAAAATTTGCTTCCACAATTATGGGAAAATAAAATGTCGTATATTTTAACATAAGTCATTTACTAATGGGAACACGCCACTTATGTAACTTATCAAATATGACTACTATGTCCTTGATGGAATACGCATATCATTAGTTAAACGTTAACAGACTAATAGGCCACATTCTCTATGAAGGCCATAAAAGCCCACAATCAACAAACCCCCGGTCCAATTCATTGCGAACGATCCAAGTCGAACGCCACGTGACCTACACAGATTACCCTAATATTTGATGAGCTTGTCTATCAATCTCTTAGTATGGCAACTCTCCGAAACATAATCCAAGATTCTCAAACAAATATTCCTTCGGGTAACTATAGGACTCTAATGCATATGCATAGTGCATCTATACATACTTAAGGTTCAAAAGCAATATTAGGTTTGTTAAAACACCATCTTTCATAGAGAGGTGTAATTCAAATGAAAGTATACATCTTGATTATGAGGTATGACCCAAGATATGCATAGCCCATTTGAATGGTTGCTTAACCAAAAGTCACCTAATGCTTTGTATATAGGAAAGTTTTCTACAGATTATAACTAACAAATATCGACAAGTGCTTTATGGCGACATTTTTATGTAAATTATCCTTAATTTTTGCAGTAAAATTGGTTTATTGTGTTCCTTTTCATAACTTCAGCCAATATGAGTGTTTAAAGGTTTTTAATGATAAATCGAATTTTGAGAATAGTATTGTGAAATCTCTTATATTGCTATAATTTTTGTGACATGTTCTTATCAATATGTGATTGTGTAAATCCTAAGTAAAGGTAAAATAGGAATACTTTGGGATCTAGAAGATGTTTCCTAATATACTTTGTATTACTTGGAGAGCAAGTTTCTCTCCTCCTTAATACTATAAATAAAGGCACAAGGACTGGGGAATTAACACACAATTCCTCAAGTCTATTCTCCGATCTCTTTCTCTTCCCTTTGCCGCACCTCTCTATTAAATATAGGCCACAACACGTTATCAGCACGCTCTTCACGCTGTGCTAAAGAGAATTTATTCGTCTTCAATCAGGGGAGTATTACGTTTCAATTATTTTTAATTGATTAAATTTTGATTTTATTGAATTCATATACTTCTACTGATTCAATTTATTTATTTTTCTTATGTTGAACGTGATACAAGTTTTGGAGATGGAAAGTCGAAATTGAAGAAATAATTTTGTACATTAAACCAGTTCATCAATATCATCACACAATCAGGTTCTTCCAAAACAACGGTTTTTATCTCGATATTTTTGCAGCCCTGATAGCATGAACATTCACCATAATACATGACCCAACTTTATGTTTTTTGAATTTTAGATTATACATAAATTGTGTATGCATTATATTCATAATCTTCTTGAATTATGTGAATTGATATTGTGATATTACTATGAATTATTATATGCAATTGAATTTAAATAAATAAATATATAAAAATAAATAAATAAAAGCAAGGGTTTGTTGGAATTCCACCGAGCCGTGGCACCAAGCCGCTGAGCTCCCCTATGCCAAGCCCCGAGTCGTGAGCCAAGAGGGCCTACAACTCTTCGTCGAACCCAAAACGACACACCCATGGCGTCGTCCTTGTTCCTTTGGGGCTCAGACCTGTGCACCACCGCCACGACCACCGAGTTGGTGTAGTTTAGACCAACTTTGATGACCTGCAGTCATCGTTGATGGAGGATATGGCTGAGATTTCTTCGAAATCTCACCGGATTCTTTTCGAAATATCATTTTGATTCCACTGCGTCCATCGTTCATTGCCATCAAGGATGCCCCTCCACCAACCAATGATGGTTCTTCGATGAACCATCAACTCACGCACTCACCCCCAATGACTTTTGACCAAGACACCGTCGACAGAACTGATAGCTACGACTTTTTTCTTCGGCGAGCACACCTAGCAGCGGCTGGGATGCTTTCTTGGACTACATGTGCCTTATTTGGGCCATGTTAACTCTGCCCGCAGCAACTGGAAAAAAAAACATTTTTTTCTCCTGGGCTTGCTTGCAACGGCCCAGTGAAACTATTTTGCTCGGCCCACGTGGAAGTGCTGCCCCATGTGACGCGTACATTGGATCGCCCCCCTCGATGGGCCTTCGGTTTACCCTGCACTGCACCACATGGGATATGTGCTCCTGTCCTTTTTTGGGCCTGATGCGATGTTAGTTAAGCACTCAAATTAAACCCTCTTGTTGTCAAATTGTAGTATAAATGCAAGTAGGGATCGTTCTAAACCGGGGATCAGGAGGGCTTGCTAAAACCTCTAAACTTACTCAAAAACATAAAAACAAAGTTAAAAACGTTTGAATAGACTTAAAGGACTCAAAACAGGTTCACAAGACTCAAAACAACTTAAAAACACTCAAAACTGCCTAAAAACACAAACTAGGCAGTTTCTGACTCTAACACAACTTTGGACGAAATTTGGGTTTTGACTTGACTCAAAACACTCTAAAACACAAACAAAACAGATTTTAAACACTTTGAAACAAGAAAGCAAAAGGGGGATTTTAGTTTTGATGAATTTGAAACAAACAAACAAGTTATAAAACTAGACAGATTGTAAAGCGAATTTAAGAAATGAGATGATGGATGGATTAGTTAGAGGTTCGTTCTTCGCACATGACACACTTGTACATGAATTGATTTCCAATTGCTTTTCAATAAACTATGATGCTCAACACCCCAGATTAACCGTGATGCACAAATTAACCCTCAGATTTTCCTTTACTCATTGAATTGGATGAATGCATGCGACAACCCAAATCATTCTCTAAAAGTCCCCTATATGAATGCATAATAGAGATACAATCAGAGATCATTACGTTCAATGAAAATCATAAGTGTTGACGAGGCAATTATAACTATGAATGCATGATACAATTGCCAAGAATTCAATTAACGCGATTGTGATAAACAACCTTCACTACTCATGAATATAAACTTGTAACGATTAGGTGAAACTCATTTATATTCTAGTATCTAATTCATCCATGAAAACTAAGTATGCATCCTTAATAAACATACAAGAATCAGTTATGAATAAAATAGATAATTGAATTGCAATCACAACTTTTCAAATCACAATTGGAAGAAATCAATTCAAATCCCAAGCATGTTCATGGCTTCAAACTTCCCCCTAACTAAATAGGGATTTAGCCACTCATAATTGCAACAAAATTAGAAAATAACAAAGTAGACATTGAAAGAAAGAACGAAGTACACCTAAAACGCTCCAAAGTTCCAAGCTTGAAACGCCAAGGACCTTTGTTTTCACCACCTTGTTGTAGCACAAGTGTCTAGGATGTGTATGTATATATGGATGGAATGGATTTGCACGCTAAGAGATGAAAGTGTATGGATTGGTGAGATGTAGTACGGCTATATGAATGGATGGAGATCATGGCAAGGAAATTGTGTTTGTGAATGAAGCTCTTTTGATGGATCAAGATCTCCTTTAGGAAGGGAATGGTGGATGTATTTATAGGCTAAGGAGAGGACCACTTCAATTCCTTGCATGTGCAGTTTGTATGGGTGTGTGATGTCCATGTTTCCCTTTACATTTGCACACACATGACCTCCATCATTTCAGCCACAAATCAACCCATTTTCTGCCCATGTGTGTGTCTTTCCTTTGCCCATGTGTGTGTGTTTCCTTTGCCCATGTGTGTGTGTTTTTCGTTTGCATTTGCACACACATGTTCTTCATTATTTCAGCCAACAATCCACCCATTTTTTGCCCATGCCAAGCCCTCCATGCCTTGCCTTTCTTGTTGTGTGTGTGCTGTCCATGTAGAGTGTGTGTATGCCCTTCAACCTGTGCAGTTTGCATGTGTGTTGGTGTCCATGTTTCTCTTTTGCATGTGCATTTCCACTTGCTCCAAAGCCAAATGAGTGCAATCATAACCCCATTTGCTGCTGACTGTTGATGACAAAGCAAAACACAAAACAAGTGCCTTTACTTTCTCATTGTATTAGCCAAATCTGCTTAGCCCTTTTCTGAACCTTTCGGTGTTACAATGTCCATAACTTCTTCTAGAAAAATGATATTAACAATCCGTAAATTGCTCCAGAAAATAGACATCCGTAGCTTTCCAAGAATATAAGGTTCATTCTCTCATTCATTCTGAGCTGTTCGTAAAATGCTTCCAAAGTCAGCCAATCTGCACAGGCAGTTTTGACGAATTTGTTACTTAATATCTCACTTGTGCTACTTTTCTTTTCTTTGCTTGATAAATCACACAAAACACAAAAACATAGTAAATAGCTCAAAAATATAAGGAACTAACTAAGAAAAGACAAGTGAATTTTATGTAAAATATATATAAATATGAGCTTATCAAATACCCCCACACTTAGCTTTTGCTAGTCCTCGAGCAAAATAAAGAAAACAAAACACAACCTAAACCTTCCAACGTTTGCCTCAGGGATTTCCAACGCACATGACAAGTTAAAAATCATCATTCCCACAGATTTTAGTCAACTTAACACTTGAGCACATACTTCATCACAGTCACCACTTACTAGTTCACATTTAACCAATTAAAACGATGTTTTGAATGTAGTAATATGCCTTAGAGAATTTGCTCAATTCCTTACAAGATATGCACTCAATTTTCACTCAGATTTTCTGACTACACACCCTACACTAGGTACATGTGAGAAGATTGATGTAAACATGAAAACTAGTACTCACGTATATGTATAACAAGAAAGCATTTTCTGGTATTAATAAGCATGTTTAGATATGATCTCATGAATGGAATGCTACTACTTAGATGCAAGAACCAGTGACACCATATGCTCATACCAATTCCAAACTCCACATATTAAAACGCATAACACTCAAGATGAAGTTAAGGGTTGCAACGGGGTTTAAGGGTAATGGCTAACAAAGAAAGGATAGGGATAATAAATGTTTTGAAAACAATAGCAAACAAAGTAATGAAATAGACGCTTGGAATTCACTCAATAATGCATAAATTAACTTTTAAACACAACGGGAAGATTCAAGCAACACTTAGGGCCGAATTCCATGTTTTGGACCCTTTCTTCAACAAACAACACTTTAGAGCTCTTTTTCACAACTTTTCTTCTTTTCATTCTATTTTCCACAAATGTTTCTTTTTCTTTTCTACCCGTGCCTTATTAAGGATTTTGGCACACACACACACAAGAATCACTTCCCCCACACTTGTTTTTCTGCAAAAGTTCAACAAAAGGAATTCCTTCTAAATTATGTTTTACTATGCTTCAAGAACAAGGGTATGGATGGTCCTAATCTAGGCTAGGTGAGGATAGTGTGGGTTAACAAAGAACATAGGCTACACAAGGCTCAACGGGGTTAAACTTAAACACATAATGAAATAGGGCACGGCAATTTGGCTGTGGTGGTCATTACACAACTTCATCTTGAATATGTATTATGCAAATCAATAACATGCTTTGAATGAAATAGGCATGAGTTATAGCATTTGGAACTAAATGATGAAACGCCTTCTAAGTAGCAACCAAGCAAAGAATATTGAGATCATGCAACAACTTTAGAAAACAATAGTGTACAGATTATTAACTCTCCAAATAAACGTTTAGGCTCAAGTCTCACAAGGTTGTAGCGTTCATTTGAGTTCCTTCCTTCAAGCATGTTACAAAAATTGATTTTTCCTTTATGATTGCATGTGAATTCATAAATTATAACCACAACCAAGCATACACCAAATAGTAAATCAAACTTTCATCCATGTTTATTATTCTCTTTAACAGTCATGCAATTAAAAACCGAATCCTCATCATTGTGTTGGAAGGTACCCTAAGACACAAACAAACACAAAAAAAAAAACTCTTTTTGGGTTTTTCAAAGCAATTTTTCAAATTTTTATGAGATTTTCGGATTTTTATGTCAAAACACTCCAAAACAGCATAAAAACACTTAAAACAACAAGGAACAACACTAGCAGTAATGGGTGATAAACTCCCACGAATTTCATGCAAAATAACTTGGTTACCCCCCCCACACTTGAATCAAACATTGTCCTCAATGTTTCAGGCATAAACTCACACGAAAACAAGCAAACAAACAAACAACGAATAAACATGACAAGTATGGCAAAGTAAAAACCAGATAGAGTAGAGTTTAAGAACGCAAATCTGGTTATGGAGAGATGATCTTGTTGACTTTCCACAGCTTTGATCTCGAACTGGGCTAGGGAACTTCTTAGCAAGGAAAAGGAGACTTGATTGGTGGTGGTGATTTGATGGCCTTGTACGGCGAGGATGTGCTCTTTGGCGACTGATGCGTCCATATGTTGTTGAAGCTTCTCGAGCTCTTGGTTTCAACTCAGACTCCTTCTGCTGGGTTGATTGAGTCTGCAGGCAGCATTCTTCTCTGCTTGTTTCTTGTACATGGCAGGTAGGCACGACGTAGAGGTGATGGTCTGTTTCTTTGTTCAATCTGTCCAAGTGCCGACCGATTACTTTCTTTCTCCTTGTCTCGCAGGTAAGAGCAAGGGTAAAGGAAAAGAATGCCATGAGATATCTTTGCCTTTGACTTTGATGATCTGAGATACTTTTGCTTTTGAAGAAGTATCTTTCCACAGGTTTATTCTTGAACTAGGCTGGGGAACTTCTTAGCAAGAAAAGGAGACTTGATCTTGAAGATGAATTAGCACGTTGTCTCCACATGCTTCAAGGTATCATTTTCACTTGCCTTATTTGTTCTCCAGGCAGATGTGGCATCTTCTTCGGAAGTACATCAGCAGTTGAAGATGAGCACTCGAGAGCAATGCTAGGTAAGCAATCAGGAAGGAGTTCCAGGCAGTCGGTTCTTAGATCGGAAGATTGACACCAAGTGCTGGTTGATTGCTCGCTTTCTCCTTGTCACAAAGACAAGGAAAATGATAGGGAGAAAGCATGATATGAGATTCTCTTGCTTTCAACCTTTATGATATGAAATACTCTTGCTCTTGATGACTTGTTTGCAGAGGTACCCCAAGGGATGAGAAACACAGAGTAACTCGAGAAGCTTCGTTGGGAATGCATTTTCGGAGATGAAGAAAGATTATGTATGTCTGCCTTGCTATGGAGGGTGAATTTATAGGAATTAATAACCGGTACTATTCTTTCACTCTTGTCGGCACCCGTTGGATGATTGAACAGTAAACTTCACGTGCTTTCTACTTCACCAGAAATCTTCGATAGATTGCCCGTAATTTCTGCAAGGCTGAGTGTGCATGTGACAGATGCTGACACGTCTGGATAAAGCAGATGCCTCTTCGATATCTGAAATCAACGCTTCGACAAACTGCCCGTGATTTCCGTAAAGCCGAGTTTGCATGTGACAGGTACTGACGAGGTTGAAAAAGACTGGCGCCTCTTCGATATCTGAGATCGGCGCTTCGATAAATTATCCGTGATTTTCGCAAAGCTGAGTGTGCATGTGACAGGTGATGACATGTCTGAAAAAGCAAGTGCCTCTTCGATTTCTAAGATTAGCCCGTGGTTTCTGAGCAGCCCAGCTTTTGAGAAAGCAGACGTCTTTTCGATCTCTGAGCTTGCCTCTTCGATTTCTGAACTCGCCTCTTCGATTTCTGAACTCGCCTCTTCAATTTCTGAAGCTCCGTCGAGTGCTGATTTTTAAAGAGAAGCACGCATCACATTCCAAAGCACACTTGAATTTTCCGCCTGTAGAAGCTCCCTACTTGCACTTCTAAGAACTTGATTTGTCCGACCTCTTCTTTTTCTTCACACCTTCGAAAATGTCTTGCCCTTCTGACCATCGCCTTAACTTGAATGTTGGGGAATATATTGATATGTCTTCTCCAAACAACATTTGGCAGCCGTCCTTCGTATCCCCAAATGGTCCTTTTACAGTTGGGGATTCCATGATGATGAATGAAACAACGGTTTCGGTGGTGGCCAAAAATCTTCTCACTCCTAGAGACACTAGGATACTTTCCAGGAGGTCCGATGAACTGGCTGTTCAGGACTCTCTGGCCTACAGCGTTCGATGTGCAGGCTCAGTATCAAACATGGGCCAGCGCCTTCTTGCTCGATCTCGTCAGGTTGAGTCGTTGATGGCTGAAGTGGCTAGTCTTCGGCAAGAGGTCAGAGTGCTTAGGCATGACAATAAAGAGTTGCACATGCTCGCAACTAATTACTCAACAAACATGAAGAGGAAGCTTGATCAGCTGCAGGAGTCCGAAGTGCGGATTCAGAGTGATCATCAAAGGTTTATGGCGTTACTCCAGAGGCAACTTCTGCCTTCGTCTTCTGGCGCTTCACCAAGTGTTGAGGCTCCGAAAAATCAGACTCTGGCGCTTCGTCTTTCTGGAGGTCCGTCGAATGCTGAGGCACCACCTGACCAATGAAGGCTCATTCCTGCTTGTTTGTATTTTTCTACCTTTCTACCTGATGTTCCTCTTCCACAAAAATTAATGTTAAAATACTTTGTTTACCTGTCAATGTTTCAAACATAAATCCACAGCAAAAACAATCAAACAAGCAACAAATAAATATGATAAACAAGGCAAAATAAATGCAGTAAAGGGAAGGTTTTTAGAAACGCAAAACTGATTATGAAGCGATTCATAGATCTTCCTTATTTGAATACATGGGCTGCCTCCCAAGAAGTACTTGCTTTAACGTCTTCCAGCCGGACGAAACTTCCTTCTAAACTTGGATAAGGCCCATAACATGAAATTGATCCTTGAATGGAAGGTGATACTTGACGTGATCCGACAATGGTTTAAATTCTAGTGTAGGTGCCTGAATCATCAAAATCAGCAAGTTAGTATATAATAAAATCGAAGTTGGAGAAGATGGCTTACTTGCTTGCTCCAACACAAACTCAATTACAAACACCACATCTTTGAAAGTTGCAGGGATATGGGACTTGGCCAGATTTGGTGTTTTGAGAGTTATGACTTTTCCTGTGTCATAAAATCCAACTTCTTTGGGAATTTTCGTCTCAAGTGTATCTTCTTTGATGAATTCTAGACATTCCCCCTCCACTTATTGCTCTTGATTCTTTGGAAAGGTTTCGAAGATGCCTTTCTCACCCTATTCTTCCTTGGATTGCATGATCCTGCAAGGAATAAGGACATTTGGTGAAACGGGGTCAGGACAAATTGAATTTAGGCTTACCTTGGTTGTAGTGGACGGCATAGAGGGGATATGGGGTTGCGGCAAGGGTGGTTCTTCCCTTGCCGTGGCCTTGTTATTCTCCTCTTCTTCGAGCAGCAGCTATTCATCCATGTTTTGGCTTGGTTTGGATGTCTTTGGTTCACCTCCAACCTCCATAACACTTCCCAAAGTGATAGCATCATGGATTTCAAAATCTTCCTTCAAATTTTCAATAGTTGAGTTGGAGAGTTCACTTTGCTCTTGAATTTGTGCCGTGAACTCCATAATCTGCCCAATTTGCTTCTCTAATTCGCCCGTCTTCTTGGCTTGATTTTGCACCTCTGTGTTTCGATTTTCTACTTCCTGGTTCAAAGAGGTGAGTAACTTATTAAACATATCATTATCCAAAGATATACCTGAATTGAATTAGGCAGATTGTTGTGGTGGCTGCATAGGTCTTGAATAGAACTCTTCTTCTTGCTGCCAATATCCATCTTGTTGGAATTGTTAAGGTTCTCCCTACATGTAATCTGAATAATCTCTCCAATCCGAATTGTAAGCATTGGAAAACATGTTGTCCCATGATTGGCTATGGCCTTCATAACCCCAAGCATCTTCATTCGCAGCGAATTGAGAACATTGATGAGTTGGATATCCTTGCCCATAGGACACACCACATGTAGTGACACTTTGCATTGTGGTCCTTTCGGCATTTTGTGACAATTGAGAAGTAAGTTTCACCAATTGAGCTTGAATGGTAGCAAAATCCATGTCTTACTTCTCTAGTATCTGAAATCAAGGAAACAAAACTAAATCAAATATCAAAAGTAAAAATAAAAGACACAAACAGAAACAAAGTCAGTAACTAAAACAAAAGACACGAAAAAGAAATAACGAGGGATTAGCAAAGTTGCTAATCCTCGGCAACGGCGCCAAAATTTGATGCGATGTTAGTTAAGCACTCAAATTAAACCCTCTTGTTGTCAAATTGTAGTATAAATGCAAGTAGGGATCGTTCTAAACCGGAGATTAGAAGGGCTTGCTAAAACCTCTAAACTTACTCAAAAACATAAAAAAAACAAAGTTAAAAACGTTTGAATAGACTTAAAGGACTCAAAACAGGTTCACAAGACTCAAAACAACTTAAAAACACTCAAAACTGCCTAAAAACACAAACTAGGCAGTTTCTGACTCTAACACAACTTTGGACGAAATTTGGTTTTTGACTTGACTCAAAACACTCTAAAACACAAACAAAACAGATTTTAAACACTTTGAAACAAGAAAGTAAAAGGGGGATTTTAGTTTTGATGAATTTGAAACAAACAAACAAGTTATAAAACTAGACAGATTGTAAAGCGAATTTAAGAAATGAGATGATGGATGGATTAGTTAGAGGTTCGTTCTTCGCACATGACACACTTGTACATGAATTGATTTCCAATTGCTTTTCAATAAACTATGATGCTCAACACCCCAGATTAACCGTGATGCACAAATTAACCCTCAGATTTTCCTTTACTCATTGAATTGGATGAATGCATGCGACAACCCAAATCATTCTCTAAAAGTCCCCTATATGAATGCATAATAGAGATACAATCAGAGATCATTACGTTCAATGAAAATCATAAGTGTTGACGAAGCAATTATAACTATGAATGCATGATACAATTGCCAAGAATTCAATTAACGCGATTGTGATAAACAACCTTCACTATTCATGAATATAAACTTGTAACGATTAGGTGAAACTCATTTATATTCTAGCATCTAATTCATGCATGAAAACTAAGTATGCATCCTTAATAAACATACAAGAATCAGTTATGAATAAAATAGATAATTGAATTGCAATCACAACTTATCAAATCACAATTGGAAGAAATCAATTCAAATCTCAAGCATGTTCATGGCTTCAAACTTCCCCCTAACTAAATAGGGGTTTAGCCACTCATAATTGCAACAAAATTAGAAAATAACAAAGTAGACATTGAAAGCAAGAACGAAGTACACCTAAAACGGTCCAAAGTTCCAAGCTTGAAACGCCAAGGACCTTTGTTTTCACCACCTTGTTGTAGCACAAGTGTCTAGGATGTGTATGGATATATGGATGGAATGGATTTGCACGGCTAAGAGATGAAAGTGTATGGATTGGTGCGATGTAGTATGGCTAGATGAATGGATGGAGGTCATGGCAAGTAAATTGTGTTTGTGAATGAAGCTCTTTTGATGGATCAAGATCTCCTTTAGGAAGGGGAATGGTGGATGTATTTATAGGCTAAGGAGAGGACCACTTCAATTCCTTGCATGTGAAGTTTGTATGGGTGTGTGATGTCCATGTTTCCCTTTACATTTGCACACACATGACCTCCATCATTTCAGCCACAAATCAACCCATTTTCTGCCCATGTGTGTGTCTTTCCTTTGCCTATGTGTGTGTGTTTCCTTTGCCCATGTGTGTGTGTTTTTCGTTTGCATTTGCACACACATGTTCTTCATTATTTCAGCCAACAATCCACCCATTTTCTGCCCATGCCAAGCCCTCCATGTCGTGCCTTTCTTGTTGTGTGTGTGATGTCCATGTGGAGTGTGTGTATGCCCTCCAACCTGTGCAGTTTGCATGTGTGTAGCTGTCCATGTTTCTCTTTTGCATGTGCATTTCCACTTGCTCCAAAGCCAAATGAGTGCAATCATAACCCCATTTGCTGCTGACTGTTGATGACAAAGCAAAACACAAACCAAGTTCATTTACTTTCTCATTTTATTAGCCAAATCTGCTTAGCCCTTTTTTTGAACCTTTCGGTGTTACAATGCCCATAACTTCTTCTAGAAAAATGATATTAACAATCTGTAAATTGCTCCAAAAAATAGACATCCGTAGATTTCCAAGCATATAAGGCTCATTTTCTCATTCATTCTGAGTTGTTCGTAACATACTTCCAAAGTCAGCTAATATGCACATACAGTTTTGACGAATTTGTTACTTAATATCTCACTTGTGCTACTTTTCTTTTCTTTGCTTGATAAATCACACAAAACACAAAAGCATAGTAAATAGCTGAAAAATATAAGGAACTAACTAAGAAAAGACAAGTGAATTTTATGTAAAATATATATAAATATGAGCTTATCAGGGCCCCCTGTTTCCCCAGCATTTTAGGCCAGCCAGCAGTAGCCCAACCATGCTAGAAAGGCATGCTGCCTTCTTCCTTATCTCGGTCCATGACCATTGTAGCCCTTTTTTTTTGGGGCTTGGATCTCATTCATGTTCATGATTTTTTTTTTTTTTTTAAAAAAGCCCATTAGGCCTTTGGTCCAATGCCTTGAGCCACCAATTATATTGCCTATTTTCTTTAGGCCTTATGGATTTTAAATTTTTTTTGGCCCAACTTTTAATTTTGGCCCGAAGTCCAAATAACTAAATTATACATTCTCGACATATTTGCATATTTTCTTGTTGCATATTTTTGTATATATTGCATTTGTTTGCAGGAATTATGAACTTGAAGTTCATAATTCCGAACCCGAAGTTTTAAAAAAGTGTCATCGAAACCTGAAGTTTCTTAACACACAAATACTCATGTTGAGACCCGAAGTTCTCTATGCTTAAATCCATTTAGACCAAACCACGTCTTAGAACCTGAGTGTTATAACGTTGATGTTTATGGAAATTTTATTTCCTAAAACACTAATCACACTCTTGTTTCCGCCATTCAATGTATTGTCGAACCGTAACAAGTTTGATTTTACTGATTTGGAAGTTTCGAACAAGAAACTACTTTACGTGGATACAAGACGTGACACCCCACTTTACTACAACTAGTAGCGAAATCATTGTAGCCAGTTATGGTGTGGAAGAGCTGAATAAGCCTTCGCCATGATTTTTATTCGAAGACTTATGCTTGACGCATATCAAATGGAAGTACCTCGCTGCCGAGGACTTCATGGCTCTTTGACTCGCTATGGATCGTTTCAAATCATGCAAAGATGAATTCTTGCCCGAAGCAAAATATGATTGAAACCTTTGCGTCCATGAATAGGTACAACTCTGAAGTTTATATCCGATCGAATTTTGACTGGAAGAAAATCTTTCTCGTCTTTCTATATCTAAATTACTCCTGAAGTAGCAGTATAGAGAGAGCAGAAGTTCCTAAATTCTCGGATCTGATTACTACAACACTTGTGAGAGAAAGGTACCCCAGCAATTTGGTTGGGAGGTACCGAACGGTATAAACCCAGCTTCGGCTGGAGTCTACCGAATGGTGATGCCATGCTTCGGTAGGTATGCACCGAACAATAATGCTCTTCTTTGGCAGAGGTCTACCGAACCAAAATCTGGGTTCGTCTCTCTCTCACAATCCTATTTTTCGAATGTGTTTTACAACATATAGTAGAATCAGGCCTGCCAAGAAGTGGAATCACTCCCGAAGCATGACCCTTGGCACCTAAAACTTCAAAGAATAAAGGATAGGATTCCCAAACCTCAACCCTGCAGAATCTAACTCCGTTTTGACGGAATAGATCATTGGTTATGCACTTGTATGTGCCTCTGCCAATGTTGTTGAGGAGTACCATTCCTGTAGTCAATTTCTGAGACTAATTTTGCTCTACCTAACACATTTGGAAGAGCGAAATTTGACATGAAAGGCCTATTGGCCGAACCCCCTTGTCATTTTGGTTTACTTTGTGATAATTTACTTGGAGAGCAAGTTTCTCTCCTCCTTAATACTATAAATAAAGGCACAAGGACTGGGGAATTAACACATAATTCCTCAAGTCTATTCTCCAGTCTCTTTCTCTTCCCTTTGTCGCACCTCTCTATTAAATATAGGCCACAACAATAATATATATGTATGTGTATTTATGTTATTATTCAGCTTTACTATTTCACTTTCGTATCACTTTGGAATTATTTGTTATAAATCAAAGTTAACGCCAATTAAAGCTTGATTTGTGGATCAAATATTAGAGAATAAATCAAATTGTAATTACTGTAATTGGGTCCTAAAATTCAGCTATTTGCCTGCTAATTTACTTGACATACCCCAGAATGTCCACTTGGACATCCGAATTGCGATGTGTTGGCCGACACCTGGAAGGTGATGAAAAATTGTAGTGATATGGAAAAAGTGAATAAATTAAAACCTAAAAGTGACTAATTTAGAGTGCACATGTGAGCAGGATTGAACCCATATCACACAAGTGATGTCAGAGCATAGATAAACTGCAGTAAAGAAGAGTAAGGACATTTGTACCGAAATGAGGAGTCCCCTACATAACATCTTTTACCAACAATCCTCGTCATCACGAAACCTCTGCCACTAAAATCCTAGAAGGGCAAAAACCAAGGGTGAGTGGGCCTGAAAATAAAGTTTTGTAAAACCTTTACGAAAAGTGTAACCCCTCGCTGTAAAACAAGTATATGATCTCCCAGAAATAATATAATATTAGTATGTAATAAGGTACCCTGTAGCAAAAGTGAGTGAAAGATGTAGGGTACACCAACAAGATATATCAACATTAAACCTCAAATCGATATCACAAGAAAACAATGCTCATTAATTTATGTAGGCACACAAGTCCATTGCAGAGGTATTCAAACAATGGAACATGCTAGGTGTAGATTTTACATTATAGTACTACATCACGTGAGCTGCGCTAGTCGCATCACATACAAGTCCAACACATTATGCAAAAGGACAGGCTGGCACCTAACTCTGGATCCAAAACGAATGTAAATGATGCATGTAAACTACACGTGAAGCTAGTCCTTGGCCCAGGATAGTACAAATAACTAAGAGACACCATGCAAACATTTAATAATGAGCAGGTAAAACGCAAAGATATCATGCCACAAGTTTATGCTCACAAATAATATTAAAAACATAAAGTGTACGAAAAATCTATTTGTAAAGCAAAACATGGCATGTCACATCAATATATATAAAAGCAGTTGTTGGGAAATCACACACACACACATATATATATATATGCGTAAAAACAAAAGACCCACTTATAGGTCACATCCATTCGGGCTGGGAAAGTCGGAGTCTCCGATAGTATTCGCGCCTAAGCATAATATTGGGACCTATTAGTAAATTTTGGAAAACGGAGTGCGGATTCAGAATTAAAGCGTCGAAATATGCTAAGAGGGGTTCCAGAGATTATTCCAGAATCTATTTGGAATTGGGTTGGGCCAAATCCGAAAGAGGGTCATGGGTTGGGCTGGTTATAGATTTTGGTTTTGGGCCTCTTTTTTTTTCTTTTCTTTTTTTTTTTTGTACCGAGTCGGGTTGACTCGTTTAGACTCTTAGGCCGGGTCAAATATGGCCCATGGATCAGGTTGGCCTTTTTTTTCTCCTTCTTATTCTCTGACCGATTGCCGTTGCAACCGCCGAAACTGGCGATTTGGGCCGGAAAAACTTCTGAGCTCTTAACGAGCTCAAAACTTAATCATTTTCAATGAAATAAAAGTCAAAATGAAGCTCGTGAAGTAAAGGTTCGAGATATACCAATGAGGGACGGAGCTGTGCCCAGAGTTGGCCGAAAAACGACTCGAAGCAGTTGGATCTCCGTCGAAAAACAAGAGGAAGGGTCACCGAGGTATTTCCTGCACCAAAACATCACCAACTTGCACAAATGATCCAGAAAACAACCCAAAACGATGATAATGACGCGATTTGAGGGTGTAGGGTCCCTACCTTGCAGAAAAGTTCACAGTTCACCGGAGTTTTCCGTCGAGTTCGCATTGAGTTTCGTGGCATGTCGGTCTCTGTTTGAGGCTAACATTTCATTCTGAAATTCTAGGACTCAAGAAGGGGCGAGAGGGAGAGAGGTGGAGGTTTGAGTGGAGTTCGTCGGAGGAAGTGGTGAGGTGTGTGTGGATCGGGTTGCCGAGGGGGAGAGAGAGAGTCCCAAGTTTAAAAAGATAGAGGGAGAGGTAGTACGGGGAAAATGGAGTGGGGAGCTGAGGTGGTTCGTCGGAGTTGCAGCGGCGAGGTGGTGGTGGTGTTCTTGGCGAGTGAACGTGAGTGAGAGAGATGAACGAGGAGGGAGGATAATAGAAATGAGATAGAGAGAGGGAAAAGAGAGAGTGGCGTGTGAGAGAGAGAAGAACCGGTTTTCAAAAAGAAATGATGGTGATGTGTGAGTGATAATAAGAATTGATAGTTGAGTGTGTAGGTTTAGATAGAGAGGGAGAAAATGATGTGAGACACGGCATGAAGAAGGTGAAGAGTTCGAGATGTATGGGTCCCACATTCAAAATAAAATAATAAAATATCTTTTATAAATATTAAAATAAAGATATAATAATATAAAATTTTGAATAAATATATATAAAATATAAAGTAGTAATTTTTACTAAAGTATGTTTCAGATTCGTATTTCCGTAAAATTTTCATCGTAACTCCGATTTCGATTCCGCTTGCGTCCACGTGTTCGCAAAAAATGAGTACTATTTAGAAATAGTAAAATAAGACCGGAAAAGTGAAAGGAAAGTTGAGGTCCACGTGGAAGGCCTACGTGGCATCTCAAGGATATTTTGATAATTTCACTACTACTGAGAATAAAATATGATAAATCCCGGGACGGGATGTCACATTACTCCTTTTAGACTAGATGTATTTCTATATAACGATTATAAACGAGTTGTACAAAGATACATAAAAATAAGAAAACCTTTTCTTCATTATCAAATTCTTTATGGTACAAGAGCGTCATCCTGGTGCCTGCTATTGCTCTCTTTTGCTTCCACCAATATCATTGACAACCATGTCTAAAACTCCATCAGAGAAGAAGCCCACCACCATCATCTCGCCTACAGAGGTTATGGATTTCAACGATCCCTATTATATTCACCACTTAGACCACATTGGGCATTCTGTTGTCACTTAGAGGGTGACAACCATGCGATGTAGAGTCGTGCCCTGATGATTTCTCTAGAGGCTAAGAACAAACTCAGGTTTGTCAGTGCCTCAATCAAAGCGTCGTTAGAGGAGTCTCTTGTGATAAAGCCCATTATGTGGTTTTTCAGTTAGCAACCTGGGAGATTCTATCTGTATTAAGTATAGTTACATCAGGCGGACTACGAACATTGGTATATAGCCTTGTTGTTTGGAGTCTTCCAATGCACCATCTGACTTTTGGACAGTTTATGCAACCTAAGGGTTATGGGTTATACACTCAAACCTAGGCTCTGGCCATTTGGGAGAATAATCGAAAAGAGCGAACCAAAAATCAGCTGAGTAGTGGCTTTGAATTCCTGCTACGAAGTACGATTACTTCTATCCAGGACTAGTGTACTAAGTCAAGTATGTTATGCGGCAATCCCTTGCCTAAAGCAAGTCTGAATGAGGCATCTAGACTAGGAAATCCTGAAGATGAATTTTATTCCAACAGAACTCCGATTCGCAGAAGTAACTTTGCAAAGTCAACTAAGTGTAATTTGATCCGAAAAGCTCAGGTCCAAAGCATATAGAGTTTGCCAAAAGAATTCCAAAGGTGTTTTCAATGCAATGTGCATACGATCAAGTCCCTAACAACTTTTGTTTAAGGTTTACTAAGGACGAACGTGCAATTCGAACTAGGAAGGAAGCCCTTATTGGTTACACGTTGCAATTATTAAAATCATCATACCCGAAATGAGGCATGGTGAATGAAGAAATGGAATTAAAGTCATGCTCAACTTCTTATACAACACTCAAATTAATCTTCTACAAGTGTTAAATAATCATTATTACTCAACCAACAAGTCTATTGAAACATGTCGGATTGACATTAAGATCTGGAGGTCATTCAGGACAAGATTCGTCACTTTCTCATCCTTAATCTAATCAATGCATCAAAGCAAGTTTCAGAGCAAGAAAATTTTCATGGGTCGTATGCTTGGTGTCGGAGTAAGATGGTACTCCGATTATCGCAGTGGAAATCTTTATAAACACTAAGTTTAAGGATAATATTTTTTCCGCAATGTTATCGAGGGGGTCGTCTGAAGCCCACCTAAGCCTACAACCTTATTCTTTTTTAACTCTATATAGTCTCCTAATTTAATAGGGATTACTCTCTCAAGGTCTCGATAAATATCGTAGCCTGGGTATTTCTCTCTTAGTATTTTATGATCCAAGACTCTTTCTGACATCTCTTTGAACTTCAATGATCTTATATTCTCTACACCTAACATAGGCTCACAAAATTTCTACATGCTGTTTGGCTATGCGTAGACATGGAGAAGCATCTCCTACGCGCCTAAGCCAAGGCACCTTCGTCAATGATGTATTTTGATGTAACACATCATATATACTCTTTTCTTAGAACTACAACAATGATTTGATTCTCCATCCCTCGAGATATGTCCGTATTCAATTACACTCCCCCTCTCCCAATCAACCCATTCTCCCCTTGCCGGAATTTATGAGAGTTTCGACTGAATTACGCCTCCAGTCTTCCCTCGCTAGAGTTTATGGGAATTCCAGCACCGACGAACAAAACTGAAACCGGATTGGATCATTTAAAGTTGAACTGAGCCAATTTTCATAAAAGGAAATTTTGGTTTTCAAATCGAACAGTACCAAAGCTTTTCCTTCGATTAGTCCCAGGTTCCAGGCCCATTTCGAATCGATCCCACTCCTACTTAGACCCTCAGATTGATTTTTGAGAGCATGGGCCCAAAATTACCAAAAAAAATACCACTCTTTGTCCATTGTGTAACCATTCTTTGCTAGATGAGTTGGTGTGAAAAACTCCAATTCTAGCTTCCTTCGCAATGAACTCGTTAGAGAGCAAAGCCTGCTGACTTCCCCTATTGTCTCCATGGAGATTTTTTTCCATGCTTTTTAACACCTGAATCATGGTTCATTCTCATATTTCAAACAAAAGAAGAAAATTAAAAACAAAAAAGTTATCAAACAAGTCCCAAAACAACTATTAAATAAAAAATTTATATGACACAAATACATGATGGTTACAAATAGACCCGACAATTTTTGACACGACACGAAAATAACGGGTTTCGGATCAACACGATAGCTAATTGGGTCATTATTGGGTGACCCATTAAGAACGGGTATACACGTGGGTAACATGTGGGTAACCTATTTCGACCCGTTAAGAAAAAAATTATTTTGATAATTTTAAAGTTTAATTACTAAAAGATTTATTATAAAATACATAGCCATATTAATATATACAATATATTCTATATTAAATATATAGTTTTGTATTATTATTCTATATAAGTTAAAAAAAAATGTTTTAGTCATTATTTATTTTTATTATGAGAGTTCCTTATTATCATTACTAGGATAAATTTTACTTAACATGTTGTTGTCCAAAATTAAAATAAACTAGTATAGTATTTGTATAGGCATGAACTAAGAAGACATACATGCAAGTATAAAAAATGTGAAGGAATATATAAACACTCATGATTCATCATTATTCCTCCACGAGTAGATAATGGTTACATTTACATTATCGTTTAGATTTTTAAAATCCTCCAAACCCTCACGAATAATATTTTTTATTTGAGGGAAAAATTAATAAAATTAATAATAATTATTGTAGAAGTGTAAAAAAATGTAAAAAAAAAATGTACAATCACTCATAGTAACAAGTTTTACAACTTTCAAAGGGGTCAGCTTCGAAATCCAACACTATAATCCATAAACCTTAAATTTATATTTAACCGTCGATTGTCATTTACGCTTTATTCTTCTTACTGAATTTTATTTTTAAAATTTTATTTTTTTAAAACATGATCATCTGGCGGATGTAAGAAGATGAACGGTTCAAATCTTTGATATCACATTTCTATATTTATGGTTAACTGAAATATTTAACTGAAATATGAGTCGATGTCATATAGTTTGTAGAAACTTTGTAAACATCAAGCAATATTTTCACTAACTGTAAAACTCTGAACATAATATCAACGATCCAAACCGTTCATCTTCCTGCATCCTCTAATAGATCATGTTTTCAAAAAACAAAATCTGAAAAAACAAAATTTGATGAGAAAAATGAAGCGTAAATGTAAACAACAATCAACGGTTAAATTTTGATCTATGATTTATATGATTATAGTGGCGAATTTCGAAGTTAAGCTCTTCACGAAAGTTGTAAAGTTTGTCATTACGAGCGTTTATATATATTTTTCTATATTTTTTACACTTCTACATTAATTAAAAAACTATTAAAGACTTTACTTAAATAACAGTCGTAAGATAAATAAAAGTAAATCTGTACCGTTGGATTCTATTTGACTTATACTATAGAACTTTTTTGGACAAAAAAAACCCCTTATATTTTCCAATATTTTCCAATTTTACCATCTGATCAAAACAAAAGCCCTAATCCATTTCTCTCTCCCCATTCCTGTAACCATCTCTCCAGACCTGCTGTATGTTCTTCCTAGCCCCTCTCTCCAGCCGTATGTTCTTCTGGTAGCCTCTCTCAGTATCTCTTTTCTCCTCCCTCGTGCAGTGGACGGAATCATTCTTGTCATCTCTGGTCGTCTCTACATCTCTGCATTCTCCAGATTCCACTCCAGGTTTGATTTTGCCTCTTAATTTGGCTATTTACTTGGATGAAAAATATGTAAGACTTTGGCTATTTCATGAATAAGTTTCGTTACTGTTTTTTCATTTTAAGTTTCGTTACTACTTTAATCGATCTCCGCAAGAACAGAGTTTTTCTGTACTTAGAATTACCTGATGATGTTGATTTAGATTCATATGTGGGGAGGGAATTTAGAGGTTAAAAAGGATGAGGATATGGATTTTGGTAAGCCTAGGATGGGGATGCCTATTTATATATCATGTCGAATTGGAAAGAAAGAAAGAGGACGAGAGAGAGTTCGATCAGAGAGAGGATACAAAAAGGGAGATTGGGGTTAGATGGGAAGGAAGCTTTCTTTTAATTGGTGGGTTAGACGAGTTTGTTAATACTACTATTCTGTCTCTAAAATGATCTGTTTTGTTGCTTGTGTCTGGAAGAAAGTTGCGAAGGGTTTAGGTACCCTTTATTTATCTGAATCTTGACTTGTTATTATCTTCTTACAATTTTTTTGGGTATCCTAATTGCAAGGGACTATTTGTTCTAGTTAGGGTTTCTATCGTATGTTTCGCCATACTTGGAATACATAATAGGAGATGAAAGTAAAAGAGATGACTTATCTTTCATAGATTCTAGGTCATTTTGTAAGTCATTTTGCTGCCTTTGCTTTTATGGTGGTGAAAGATATTGCTCCCACATGTATGCTGATTCTGCTACATTTCTTTGAACTGCTTGTGAATTGCTGATCAAATGGTTCTTGAAATTCATTTAAGTTAGTAGTAGTTGGTGCCTTAAATGCTTGAATTGCTTCTATCCTCAAAATGGTTCCTATATATTGACAAGTATACCAATTGAATTGCACTCAATGCACCACATCGAAAACTTGGTATTATCTTGTCTAATGTTGAATGCTTTATTGATGGCAGAGTAAATTCGAGTTCCAGCTGAGACTTCAAGAGTTTATAGAGTTGGTACGAACTGAAAATAACTTGTGAGCTATCTCATATGCTCAAATTAATCTTTGTGGTGGTAGTACCCTTTGGGATATAGTTTTTCACAGATTAATTTTTGTATCTGTTGGTGTTTGGGCCCAAAATAATATTATTGGGCCGAGCATAGGTTTATGTTTGGTCCAAAGCTTTTTCGAAAATGCTATGGGCCGGCCATATGTCATGGGCAGCTCAGTTAGGGCGGTTGAGTCCTATTGCAAGAAGTAGTGATTTGGATAAGAACGGATGGGTCGAGTCCTAGCATGATAAGGAGTCTCAATGGAATGAGGACGCTGAGATTTGAAAAGTGAAGGTGGCCGGATAAAGAGTTTGGTTCAAAGTCCTAGTGGAGGTAGGATTGGCCGAGTCCTGGTTGGATTAGGATGAAGAATCCTAATCCGAGTACAGTTCTGATTCGGCCAAGATGAGATTGGCTGCTATAAATAGGAGGAGGTGCGTCATTCGAAGCCTCTCTAATTCAACACACAAACTGCCTTGCGCAAACCCTCGCTCTAAGTGAAACCTCTCAAACATCTTGAGATTTTTATTTTCTTCTTCACCGACACATCTTCATTTTGGATAAACAACACTATGGAGGCAACCGACGAACATCTTCAGTTTGGATAAACAGCACTGTTGCCGTAGAATCAGCCGACCGAGAAGCACCTTCAGTTTGGATAAACAACTCTGCGACGAGGCCGATTGATTATCTATCCAAGTCTCGGTCGAGAAGGATTTTCGAGCCCTTATTGGCGAAGGTTATCTCATTAACCTTCTCGGCGAAGTGAGGTGTTACAGATTATCAGGCTCGCACATTGAACGCCGAGTTATTTTATGATTGGATACTCACAAGTAGGATTTAGAGTTCAACAATCGATTGGTCGAACTACATTTACGATTAAGACGTACATTTGCTTTGAGTATTTGTGCCCGTATAATCTGGTGTCGATTCGGCGTGCCTATACTTTTACAAATATAATCATTGTGGCCGAACCTGGGGCCGACGATTTATGAACTTTGTAGAACTAGTAGCATTGTCTTCAGGCTCTAGAACCCGAAGGCCGAGACTTGTTCCTTCCTCGGCCGCAGTCGTAAGGTCAAGAAGTCAACAGCTCATTCAACACAACATTAACAAATTTTACTCACCGGCCGAGCTCGGCCGTCAAGTTGGCATGCCCCGGACACAACCGAATGACGTAGTTAGCTTATTAATTATTCGGCCTGCGCGCCACGTAGGCTTGGTAGTTTTTAGGGTCAACATTTTGGCACGCTCGATAGGACCGGTGCTAAAACCTCGGAGTTCATGACCAATGAGACACGGTCAGTAAAAAAGAAAGCAATCATGGGAAAGTCAACGACCGGCCTTCCAGTTCAGAGTCTCGGACAAGAATTGTCACATGCACGCAATCCTCTTGTTACTGTGACCCCCGATGCTGTGAGTGCAACACATCGAGAAAAAGAAGTTTGTCTTGGTAGCCAGCCTCGCAACGCAGAAATTCTCAACAAAGCTGCAGGTGTTTTCATTGAAGGGATAGTAGAGGACTGCGATGAAGATGGTGGTGAAGGTTCTGATCCACCAACTAGATCTTTTCTTTGGAGAAGACTCGAAGTGTAATCTTAAGTTCTCAGCCAAGAAGTAAGAAGCATACTTGAAGAAATACGTAGTAATGGCGAGGCACATAACAAAATGCTCGAACTACTGGTTAGTAAAATTTACGACAGCGGGCCCACCTCAGCCAGACAGCGTCTTGATTTCGACGCGCAGTTTTATAATGAGGATTATTACTCGCGTAACTCTAGCAGCTCAAGTTCATCAGTGAATAAAAAAAACTTCAAGTCGCCTGAGCCACGCGACCAGCGTTGGTATAGCTACAATTCTCCCACGGGTATGTATACTGCCTTATCCAAATCACAGAAATGTCGACGCCAATGGATAGACTGCATGGCTCGACGACAGGCAGCCCAAGCTACTGCGGGTACCAAATGGCAGCCAAAAGAAGCGACAGGAAGTGGAGATGACCGATAAACCCCGACAATCATGGCCGAATTATAAGGGAAAAAGGTAATTGATCGCGACTTTGAAACTACCATTGAAGAGTCAGAGAAGCGCATCAAGCTCATTATTTGACCCGGGGAGATGAAAACTTGTTTCGAGCACTTCAGAAAAAGAAGCCGAAAGCAAGCGTCCCCCATTATCCCCGCAAGAGCCGTTAATAAGAGTTCGACGAAATCTACACCCTCCATTCCTCGGTGAATCCTTGGAGTACATGTGAGAATTTCGCAAGAAACATTCTGCCAATGATTTGTACGGCCT
Organism: Malus fusca; assembly: GCA_035220775.1. Classification (NCBI taxonomy): domain Eukaryota; kingdom Viridiplantae; phylum Streptophyta; class Magnoliopsida; order Rosales; family Rosaceae; genus Malus; species Malus fusca. Next base: position 15,996,489 of record CM069061.1, read on the forward strand.
ACCCAAGGCGTGTCAAGAAGCTCTCGACCTGGCACTGACTTGCCATGATGCTGAACAAATTATCCAGAAAACCACCGATCCATCAATGAAGGCCAAATTTCAGCATATAAGTGAAGCTCGGGTCCTCGGTTTCGAGGTCGATCCATACACAGACATAGACACCGCCGAACTCCCTTTTTCTCTTGATGACCTTCAGTATTTACGACATCATTTCGAAGTCTTCTCGGCTGTATCTCTCTTCGGTCTTACGGCTGATAAGAAGGATCGTGTGGCACGTTTAGATGCCTACCTAGAGACAAGAGACGACTGGATCGCCTATGAAGAACGAGTCCGTAAAGCACTGCAGGGGCAACATCAAACACCAGTAACGAACGAGCTCGAGAATGACAGTCAGAATAAAACAGGGTCAGTTTACATACCACAAGGGCAAGTACTTGTTGAGGCACAAGATGATTAGGTCGAGGATGCTCCAAGGCATGATACCGCAGTCCTCGATAACCTGGAAGACGACGACGAAGATCCGATGGGCCCTTTAGTCCTCGTAAATATGGAAATCAGCATGGTTCATGTTCTACCTGCTGAGTTTCACCCAACTACACACTAACCAAATTTTTTGGAGGCGATGTAGTTACCGAGGAAGCAACACAAGTCGATTTCATCGCCATCGCAGAAGATGGGCAAGCGAGTAAAGACGACAAACTTAAAGCAGCTCTGGCCATATTGTTTCCCCGCTCGACCTCGGTTAATCTTCAACATTTAAAGCCGTTGTATGTCACGGCTCACATTGAAGGTTATCCAATCTCCAAAATTTTCGTCGACTGTGGGGCGACGGTCAATATTATGCCCGTATCCGTGAGCAGTTTTGTCGGCGACAAGTCTCAGACCAAAGGAGTTTTCCCTTTGGAGGTAAGCGTTACAGGTCGCACTCACATGACTGCATTCTTTATCGTCGACTCCAAGATCGAGTATAATGCCTCGCTCGGTCGGGATTGGATCCATCAAACAGATTGCATTCCCTCTTCCTTATATCAGGTTCTCATTTTTTGGGACGACAAATCAGTTGTGGTTCATCCAGCCGACAGTCAGCTGTTTGCAGCCAATATGATTCAGGCACGATATTACGACGATCATTTCGGCTATATTACCTTGTAGGGTTTGAACGAGGAAGAACGACCGACTAGAATTTCGGTACAAAAAGCGGTTACGATAGGCGTCGAGACTGTCCATCAGGATTTGATGAGACTTTGGTTGGTTGAGTCGTGGTTTCATCTACAATGGAACGACTGCTGGCCCATTGGTATGCTATTTCCAAGCAACCAAATTCGGGCGTAAACTTAGTAAAATTTTTTGCCGAAGGAGATAACGGCCCAATACTTTCACTCGACAAAGTTCAGGCTGCACTAGCCGAGCTTGAGGATAGTCAACCTCAAGTCAATGATCATTTGGAGGAAATAAATGTTGGAACGGCCGAAGACCCACGGCCTTTGGTCATTAGTGCGTTGTTACCCTAACATGTAAAAATCAAGCTTTGTAACTTGCTCAAAGAATTTAAGGATTGTTTTGCTTGGAGTTACCATGAGATGCCTGGTTTAGATCGCACACTAGTTGAACATGAATTGCGCATCAAACCTGGGTGTAAACCATTCCGCCAACCACCTCGATTTTTCTCAACCGAAGTACAACTCGACATAAAAGACAAACTCGTTCCACTTTTAAAAGCTGGGTTTATTCGGACAGCTCGATACATCGAATGGCTGGCAAACATCGTCCCCATTTTAAAGAAAAGTGGTCTTTGGCGCATCTGTATTGATTTTCGAAATTTAAACTTAGTAACTCCTAAAGATGAGTATCTAATGCCAGTTTCAGATTTGTTAATCGATGCAACGACAAACCACGAGATCTTATCCTTTATGGATGGACATGCTGGTTATAACCAGATTTTCATCGCCGAGGCTGATATTCATAAAACTGCTTTTCGTTACCTGGGGGCACTCGGCACATACGAATGGGTCGTCATGCCATTCGGCACATATGAATACTATTTTCCATGATTTGATTGGTACCATCGTTGAAGTCTACATCGACGATGTTGTAATCAAATCAAAACATCAGCGGACACATCTAAATAATCTCCGTCAGGCTTTCTTGCGTATGCGCCTGCACAACCTTAAGATGAATCCCGCCAAATGTGCTTTCGGCGTATCAGCCGGCAAATTTTTAGGATTCCTTGTACATCATCGTGTTATTGAGGTAGATGAAAACAAGGCTTGAGCAATCATCAATGCTCCACCCCTGACGACTAAGAAACAACTACAGTCATTGCTTGGCAAGATTAACTTTCTTCGTCGATTCATTGCCAATTCGGCAGGGAAAATGAAAGCTTTTTCCACGCTCTTGAAACTTAAGGATTCTGACATCTTCGAATGGCATGCAGAACACTAGGAGGCATTTACGCAGATCAATGTCTCCTTCACAACTCCACCCATCCTGGTTCCGCCACGATGTGTGATGCGAAAATTAACTTAACACATAAATTAAACCCTCTTTTGACAATTGTAGTATATGTATAAGTAGGGATCATTCTAGGCCGGGGATTAGGAGGGATTGCTAATTGACTCTAAACTGCCTCAAAGACACAAAAACAAACTTAAAAGTGTTAGGATAGAATCAAAAGACTCAAAACTAGTTCACAAGACTCAAAATAAGCTAAGAACACTCAAAACTGCCTAAAAACACCAATTAGGCAGTTTCTGACACTAAACACAATTTTGGACGAAAATAAAGTTTGGGCTTGACTCAAAACACTTAGAACGCAAACAAAACAAGTTTAAAAGAATTTGAAACAAGAAAGTAACGGGGGTTTTTGATTTGGACAAACTTAGAAAAACAAAACAAATTGTAACTTAAAACAAGTTTGAAAACAAATTTAGGAAATTAGATGGATGATGGGATAGCTAGAGGCTTTTTCTCCACACATGAAATGTATGCAAACAACTCGATTTCCAGTTACTAATTCATTGAATTATGAACGACAATGCTCCAAATTAACCGTGACATCACTAGTTAACCCTCAAATTTTCCTTGTTTTATTGGATTGGATGACATCATTCGACAACCCAAAACATTCTTCAAAAGTTCCCTACATGACATCATAATAGAGATACAATCAAAGATCATTATGTTTAATGAAAATCATAAGCATTGACAAAGCACTTGCAACTATAACATCATGTCACTCATGCTAGGAATTAAACTTAACGCGATCGTTTATAAGCAACCTTCACTACATGTGAATATAAGTTTGTAACGATTATGTGAAACTTCCTTATACTCTAGCAACGAATTTATGCATGCCAATTAAGTGTCGACCCTTAATCAACAAATACAAATAAGTTATCAATCAAATAGTTAAGCCAATTGTATTCACGATTCAAGAATTCATAACTGGAATTTATCAAATCATATTGCACACATAATCATGGCTTTGAAATCACCCCTAGCCAAGAGGGGTTTAACCACTCATGTTCACAACAAAACGAAAGAAAATGAATTTAAACATTGGAAACAAAAGAAAGAAAACACATAAACGCTCCAACGATCCAAGTTGAACAGCAAGCACGTCCAAGCACTTTCCTTCCCTTCCTTTGCTACTGCACAAGGTGTTGGTGAGTGTTTGAAGGTTTGTTTGTATGGAGGAATGGATGTGAAGATGAATGGATGTGTTTGGATGAAGGTTGTGTTGAAATGGTGGTGAATGCTCTAACAAAATCTCCCTATGGCTGTTACACACACTTCCTTTTATAGAGGAAGTGCACGGCAATGGAGGGGGACATGAAGTGGTGTGTGCAATGATTCAAGGGTGAAAGTGAAGTGATGATGCAAAGCATGAGGGGTAAAATGGAGTGATGGTGCAGCAATGAGTGCATGGAATGGACAAGGAATGTTGTGCACATGATAGAGAAAGGAAAAGTGAAGGAGTGGTGCATCAATGAGTGCAAGGAATGGAGGTTAAAGTGATGAAATGATGCATGAAATCTGAAATGATGGAGGGAACAAGGAATGGTGTAGCAATTGAGTGCAAGGAGTGGAACATGGATGATGATGCACGGCATGGGAATCCAAAGAGAGTGCAATGGTGCATGAAATCTGGATCAAAGAAGGGGACAATGGTGATGGCATGACATGGAAGGTAAATGGTGGAGTGACACCCCTTTGTGGCTGAGATTAAGGCTTCTCGAATCCTTATTTAGTGTCCTAATATCTTTGGGAACCCTCCTTGTGGCTGGAACTTAGTTGGATTAGGATTAAGAAAGGTTAAATCAAGATAAGGTAATCTTGACTCATGTTTCTTCTTTGGTTCCTGAGCTCTTTGTCCTTTTTACATTAATTCTTCTTTCTCTTTAACACATTCCTAGCCTCTTTAGTCTTCAATTTCGTCCATCCACCTTGCTCCATGCATGTGCTATCCATTCCAAGCCCAAAACTACTCCAAAATGCACCTTATTACTTTATAAGGCCTATGGACCTATAAACACACGAAAATAGCTTAAAATATAATTAACTAAGAAAAAACAACATAAATGCACAAGAACAAGCTAACTAAGTCGCATAAATATGCTCCTATCAAATTCCCCCACACTTAGCTTTTGCTAGTCCTTGAGCAAAACAAAACCGACAAAATAAAACAAAACACACTCTAATCCTTCCAACATTTGCCTCAGGGATTTCTAATGAATCATGACATGCCAAAGATCACCAGTCCCACAGATTTTAGTCATCCTTACCCTCGAGCATACTTAATCATTGTCACCATTCACTAGCTCACATTTAATCAATTAAAACAACATTTTGAATGTAGTAACATGCCTTAGAGAATTCCCTCAATTCCTTACTAGATACACTTTTATTTTCACACAAGAATTTCTAACTACACTCCATATACTAGGTATATGTGAGAAGATTGATGTAAACATGAAAACTAGTACTCACATATGTTTTTCAACAAAGAAGCAATTTCTGGAATTATTAATTCATGTATATATATGATCTCATGAATGGAATGCTACTACTTAGAAGCGAGAACCAATGATATCATATGCTTATACCAATTTCAAACTCCACATATTGAAACACACAACACTCAAGATGGAAGTCAAGGGTTGTAACGGGGTTAAGGGTGTTGGCTAACAAAGAAAGGTAAGGGTAAACAAACTTTCTTAAAGCAATAGTGAGCAAAGTAATGATTTAGGCACTTAGAATTCTCCTTAGAATGCAGAAATCTACTTTTAAACATAAGGGAAGATTCATGCAACACCTTAGGGTCAATTTCAAACTTTTGGACCCTTTCTTTAACAACCAACACATGTGAGTTCACTCTCACTTATTTTCAACTGTTTTTCATTCTTTTCATACATTTCTTTTTCTTTTCTTTTTCTTTTTCCACGAATTTTTCTCTCTGCCATGCCCAATTTCTTTGGCACACAAAAACACATCTTTGAAATCCAAATTCCCCCACACTTGTTTTCTGCAATAATGTTGATCAAAATGAATTCTTTCTAAGTTATGATCCACTATACTTCAAGAACAAGGGTATGGATAGTCCTATAGAGATGATGTGGTTTAACAAAGAAAATAGGTTAAACAAGGCTCAACGGGATTTAAACCTACAAAACAAATGACAAAGGTGGGTTCGGCTATTTGGCTTTGGTTCACTAAACAACTTCATCTTGAATATGTGTTATGCAAATCAATGTTATGCTTTGAATGGAACGTGCATGAGTTCTAGTATTTGGATCTATAATGATGAAACGCATTCTAAATAGCAACCAAGCAAATAATAATGAGATCATGCAACGACTTTAGAAAACAACGATGCACAGATTATTAACTCTCCAAAGAACGTTTGAGGCTCAAGTCTCTCAGGGTTGTAGCGTTAGTTTGAGTTCCTTCCTTTAAGCATGTTACAAAAACTGATTTTTTGTTTTGTGATTACATGTGAATTCGTTAATGTCAACTACAACCAAGTATTAACCAAAGAGCATATCAAACTTCCACCCATGTTTGTAACTTTCTTTAACAGTCATGCAATTAAAAACCAAATCCTCATCATTGTGTTGGAAGGTATCCTAAGACACAAACAACGCACAAAAACAACTCTTTTTGGCTTTTTCAAAACAATTTTTCAAATTTTTATCAAATTTTCGGATTTTTAAGTCAAAACACACTACAAACACTTAAAAACAGTGAAAAACAACATTGTAAGTGATAGGTTAATAAAACCCACGAAAATCATGCAAAACAGCTTGTTTACACCCCCACACTTAAACCAAACATTGTCCTCAATGTTTCAAACATAGACTTTACACTTAAACAAGCAAACAACACAGCTAACAAACATGACAGGCATGGCAAAGTAAAAATAAGAAAGAGTAGAGTTTAGGAATGCAAATCTGGTTATGGAGGTAGATGATCTTTGGCTTCGGTAGTGAATGAATCGGCACGTATTTTGTCATGCTTGTTGACTTTCCACAACTTTGATCTTGAACTGGATTGGAAGGAAGAGGAGAATTCCTTAGTGGTGGTGATTTGATGGCATTGTACGGCGAGGCTTTGCTCTTTGGCTACTGCTGCGTCCATATGTTGTTGAAGCTTCTCGAGCTTTTGGTTTCAACTCAGAGTCCTTCTACTGGGTTGATTGAGTGTGCAGGCAGCATTCTTCTCTGCTTGTTTCTTCTGCATGGCAGGCAGGCATGAGGTAGAGGTGATGGTCTGTTTCTTTGTTCAATCTGTCCAAGTGTCGACCAATTGCTTTCTTTCTCCTTGTCCCGCAGGCAAGAGCAAGGGTAAAGGAAAAGCATGCCATGAGATATCTTTGCCTTCGACTCTGATGATATGAGGTACTTTTGCTTTTGAAGAAGTATCTTTCCACAGGTTTATTCTTGAACTGGGTTGGGGAACTTCTTAGCAAGGAAAATGAGACTTGATCTTGGCAGGTTTCAGGAGTATATGGAAAATCTAAAAATTCGACTCGAGCAGTCTACACCGTATTACCCGCAGGCGAATAGACAGGCCGAAGCAAGTAATAAGGTTTTAATCGGTATTCTTGAGAAATAGTAAAAGAAAGGCCTAGTATGTGGCATTTAAAGTTAAACGAAGCATTGTGGGCTTATCAAACTTCACTTCGATCGGCAACTGGAACGACTCCATAAGCGTTAACCTATGGCCACGACGCTATGTTACCGGTCAAGCTGAGTATAAACTCGTTGCGAGTGATCGAACAAAGTAGTTTGTTCAATGCCGAGTACAGGCAGGCCATGAAACAAGAGTTAGAAGACTTGGAAGAAATTAGGCTTGACGCTTATAATTTATCGGTGGCACAGAAGAAGATTACCGAGCAAGCTTATAATCAGAGTCAAACAAAAAACATTTGGAGAAGGCGAGTTGGTTTGGCAAACTGTGCTGCCCGTAGGGATTAAAGACCCTAGGTTCGGTAAATGGTCGCCGAATTGGGAATGACCGTTTTTCTTTCACAAAGTTCTCTGCAAGGGGGCATAGCACCTCAAGGATCGGACTGGTTTAGTTCACAAGTTGCCAATCAACGGGAAATTTTTAAAGAAATACTACTCAGTCACTTGGGAGATGCGAGAATAAAAGATCATTTTATTGATTTTGCAAAGGGACGTACAAGTGAAGTTACAAAAGATTCCTAAAAGCCAAAATCCTAGGAGGTCGAATGAAGGAAGGCTTCAAGAGCAGCTTTCAGTTCCAACCACCTTCATCCATTATGACTTCTACTTGCCTCGTCTTTTTGTTAAATTGAAGTTGTTGGAGCTGCTTTATGCCAGCCGCGAAGTCCGTCAGTCGAGCCTTATTCACCTCAAAATCCTTTTCGAGTTCTGAAGCAACAGCCGACCTTTGCTATTGAAGCTCGGCAATTTGACGTTGAAGCTCGACAATTTGATGATCAAAGCCGGCCAACTGCGCTTTCTTTGCTTTTATGGCCTCAATCTCCCACCGGCTGGCTTCATGAGCAATCTTTGCAGCCTTTAGGTCGTCCTCGGCCCAGAGAGCTTGTTCAAAAGTAATAAAGTGCTGCTGGGTCTGCTCCAGGAGATCAGATAAATGGACAACATTTTCGGTGTTCAGTAAGTCGCCGGCTGTAAGATCATTCAGGCACTCTCTTACAAAGTCGAGGCATTTACATTGAAGGACCTGTGAGGCAGAGAAGATAGGATTTCTTGCAGCTTGGCAAAAACATTAGATTCGGCTGCGGAAGGCTCGACCGACGCAGCAGATGGCCCAGCTATTCCAGAAGTATTAAAAAATAGAGCGTCAAGCTCGGTTTCCCATGAAGGCTACACATGAAAATTTTTTAGGAAAAAGGAAAATCGTAAAGAAAATAACAGAGAGAATTTGTTTTAGACATGCCGAGAGGAAACTTCGACCATGTCCCCTGGTTCATTGTTCGAACCTAGAGAGCTTAATGGCTGAGCCCAGTGCTTAAGACTGCTTCTCAATTCACACAGCCGATGAAGGTTATCTAAGTTCGACGGCAATTGAGGTGGCCAGGAAATATGGATAACACCCTTCGGCACATAGAATTTTTGGTGAAATGAATAATCGGGCACCTGGCATTTAATGTTTTTCTCGGTTCAGATTTGTTATAGTAAAGGTAATGAGAGAAAGGGATCGAGCCTTACAAAAGCCAAAGTAACTTCTTGAGGAGGAATGCCAAGGTCCTGATCCTGCGGATGGATTGGTGTCTCCGCTGTCGCTTCAAGCTCGACAAGGGGCTTTTTTCCACGGTCGGCTGCAAGATGATCGACCTGGTCAGTCGCCTCAACCATAAGTGGATGATTGTTGGTAGGAAGTCTAATTGGTCGAGGGCAACTCGTCAGCAGGGTTTCTTCACTGCCGTCGTCTTGAAATAAAAGTTGTTAGTATTCAGAATCTAATCGAAAAGAAAATGACGCCAACAACGTAATCATACCTCCTCTTCCAGAACGACCATTGGTTTGGGTTTTGGATCTAGAGGGAGATTTTTCTCAGCTAAGGTGGTCACTTCTTCCAAGACAGAAGCAATGACCAGCTTTGTTGATGTAGGTTCTTTGACCACCGGGTTATTACGGGATGAATCTCAGGTCCTCGACCGGTAGGAGGGTTTGGTTGCGTGTCCGTCAAGGCTTGAACAATAGGAGCACGAGGAGACTCAGCGGTTGCTCCTATGGTTTGGCTAGAGATGACATGAATCTCCCGTTCCCATTTTTTCGCCAATTGCTTGACACATTTTTTGAGACAGAGAGCATCGCCAGTTGTTTCAGCTTCTAGGCAAGACCGTTTACCAAGCAGGGTCGGTGAGGCGGTCGTGATTTTCTTTAGTGAATGAGCAGGTGTTTTTTCTTGGCCACGATCGCGGCTACCACGAGTGTATAAATGCCTAAAAAAGCTAAAGTTAAATCAGAAGGAAGTTTGAACAAACGACCAAAGGAAAACGATTGATGAAGACAAATACCTTGAGCCGTCTCTTTGGATTTTGGGGCAAGGGTTTTCTTTGGGCATTCGCTGAAAGCTTTTTTGATGGCGTTCTCGACCGATGTGTGAAAGAAGTCCTGAGTGTATGTTTCCCACCAGTCGACGAAGGTGGCGGTGCTAAGGGTTTCAGGCACATTAGGCTGGAGACGGAATTTTTGGCACCTTTCTTGAAATTCACGAATTGTCTTCCTGCATTCTCTCTTCGAAGAACCAGAGGAGTGTCATCGGCTTAAGAGGGAGTGGGAAGTGAGTAGAGGCACCGAGTAACCTTGGAGGTAGCCGAGTTGCCGAGCAGTGAAATGAGGATGGTAGACTTCCTAACTCGCTCGACGAGCATCGCAGTCGAAGGGAAGGTCGCGTGTTAACACGAATGATAAGCTCATATTTATATATATTTTACATAAAATTCACTTGTCTTTTCTTAGTTAATTCCTTATATTTTTGAGCTATTTACTATGTTTTTGTGTTTTGTGTGATTTATCAAGCAAAGAAAAGAAAAGTAGCACAAGTGAATTATTAAGTAACAAATTCGTCAAAACTGCCTGTGCAAATTATCTGACTTTGGAAGCATGTTACAAACAGCTCAGAATGAATGAGAGAATGAGCCTTATATGCGTGGAAAGCTACGGATGTCTATTTTCTGGAGCAATTTACGGATTGTTAATCTCATTTTTCTAGAAGAAGTTATGGGCATTGTAACACTGAAAGGTCAGAAAAGGGCTAAGCAGATTTGGCTAATAAAAAGAGAAAGGCAACACATGGGCAAAGGAAACACACACACATGGGCAGAAAATGGGTGGATTGTTGGCTGAAATAATGAAGAACATGTGTCTGCAAATGCAAAGGAAAAACACACACACATGGGCAAAGGAAACACACACACATGGGCAAATGAAACACACACACATGGGTAGGAATTGTGGGTGTTTGGTGGTTGAAATGATGAAGCATGTGTGTGTAAATGTAAAGGGAAAAACATGGCAGAAAATGTGTGTGTTTTGTGGTTGAAATGATGAAGCATGTGTGTGTAAATGTAAAGAGGAAACATGCCAACACACACCCACACAAGCTCACATGCAAAGGAAATGGAGTGGTCCTCTCTCAAGCCTATAAATACCACCTCCCATATTCATCAAAACACAACAGATTTTATCCTTGCCTTAGCCACACCTCTCCATCACCATTCTCTCCAAATTCAGCCAAAAATCACCCCTAGCCACACCACCCATCAATCCTAAACCTTTCCATACCATTCCCCATCCATTCTACACCATAAAAACCACCCAAAACCGTCCAAAACCTCTAGTGCTGCTGCTTGCAAGGAAGGAAAGAGAAGGAACATCTTGTGCCGTGCCTATACCCAAGCCTTGGGAGTGTTGGAGCGTTTCTAGGTGTTTTCTATCTTTGATTTCAATGTTTAAATTAAGTTATCTTTATGTAATTGTGAGTATGAGGAACTAAACCCCCCTTGGCTAGGGGGGGATTCAAAACCATGTTTATGCTTGCTATATGATTTGATTACTTCCAATTGCGTTTCATGAATTGTGAATTTAATTTACTTATCTCTATGAATTAAAACTAATTTGTGTATGTTGGTTGAGAGTGCACGCTTAATTTTCATGCATAAGTTTGATGCTAGGATATAAGGAAGTTTAACCTAATCGTTATGAACTTATATTCACAAGTAGTGAAGGTTGCTTGTCACAATCGCGTTAAGTAAATTCTTGGCATAAGTTTCATGCAATTCATAGTTACAAGTGCTTCGTCAATGCTTATGATTTTCATAGAACTTAATGATTCTTGCTTGTATCTCTATTATGCAATTCATGTAGGGAACTTGTGGGGAATGCTTTGAGTTGTTGTATGCAATCATCCAATTCAATGAAATTAGGAAAATCTGAGGGTTAATTTAAGCGTACCTAATTAATCTGGGGCGTTGAGTATTCATGGTTTGTCGAAGAGCAATTGGAAATCATTTTGTATGCAAGTATAACATGTGTGGAGAAGAACCCCTTAGCTAGCTTTCCATCCATTCACTTTTATCAAAATTCGTTTTAGAATCTGTTCAATTTACAAAGTTTGTTCTTGTTTTCAATTTTCGTCAAAACTCAATCCCCATTTATTATGAAGTGTTAAATTAGTTAGAAATCAATTTAGTTTGTGTTTTTAAGTGTCTTGAGTCAAGTCATAACCCAATTTCGTCCAATTTAGTGTTAGGTGTTCAAAACTGCCCAGAAACTGTTTTTAAGGCAGTTTTGAGTGTTTATTTGTTGTTTTGAGTCTTTTGGTTTGTTTTAATGTTTTAAAGTATAGTTTTGCATTCTTTGAGTCTAGTTTAGTGTTTTAAACTTTGTTTTTACGTTTTCAAGTCAGTTTCCAAGTGATTTAGCAATCCCTCCTAATCCCCGGCCTAGAACGATCCCTACTTACATACTTTACTACAATTGATAAAAAGAGGGTTTAATTTGTGTGCTTATATATTTCGCATCAACGAACGACCCACAGTTTTGACGAAGATCAGCATCTTCAGCTTCACTCCATGCTGATGATGGAAGTTTGATGAAAGGGAGATACTCTTGATGACGACATATTAGAAACTCATCGTCAGATACGTCTTCTAGGCCGAAGAAGTATTTGAAGACTTTTTCAGCCCGGTGAAGACGCACCGGTCGAGACGTTAACTAAAGGTCGAGCGCTTCGGTGGGTTGGAAGCTGGGGATCTCTGGTCGAAGGGTTGCAAAATAAACCTGCAGCCAAAGTTCGAAAACCTAGAGATGACCGTTCTGGTGCGGATCAATTTTGTTGATGGTCGTCTTGGCCAAGCAGCGCATGAGGTTGGCAAGGATGGCCAAACTAAAGGCCAAGGTATGATCACTTACTAGGGCTTCGACAACCGGCATATTCTCGACCAAGCACTTATTCGATTTGGTACAACAAATAAGAGAATAGAAAGGCTTCGTGCTTCCCCTTCTGAAAGTTTTCTTCTCATTGACCAGCGAAATGAAGGATGAGAGTGTTGTAGTTGAAAAAATTATTGTGTAGTTTTTTAATCTCTTCTCTTGAGGGTTCTTGACCCTTTTACTCAACGATTCGACAACTCGCTCATCGAATAGAGCTTTGAGGTCGAGGATAGACGGTTGCCCAGAAAGGGCAACATCAACAGATAGGCCAGAATGAGATGTCCCAAGGATAGCTAAGATGTCGAGGATGGTGGGGCCGATAGGGCTATGGGGGATGACCATGAAGTTGGTGGCCGAGCACCAAAAGGTCCATGATGTTGGCATCTATGTCTATGACGATTTCCACAGTCGAGAGTTTAATGGCATCATAGATGCCAAGAGTCTTCCATTCTTGGCCGAAGATTTTTTCCATCCGTTTGAACCAAACTGCCCAAGCTGTGGTGGTTGAGGGCCAGGCTCCTTGGGGCTTGGTCAGGTCCCACTTCGACCAATCGAACCCTTGCAACAAGGGTGTTAGGCAATGAATGATCCTTGAGGAGAGTGGTGATGGACGATGGTATGACGTCCTTGAAAAGTGGCCCCAAGATCTGGTGGGATGCGATCAAATCACCTTCGAAGCGTAGAGTTTTGATGACGCTTCGATCGATGAAGCCTTGGCATTTGTTGCATTCGTTGGAAAACTTGGAAATAAAGGAAGCCATTGATGAAGAATGGAAGAGTTTCTGGGTTGAGAGTTTTCTGGGTTTTCTGGGAATTCGAAGGCCAAGAGCAAGAGGGGTTTAGGAGTTAGTGAAGCTTAGAGTTTGAACGAAGAAGAGATGGGTATGTATAGGGGTTTTGGGCTGAAAACCCAACGGTTTAAAGTTTCAAATAAAGGATAAGACTAGTCGGACAGTTTAACAATCATTATGGAGATTTGGGAAATCCATATGAAGAGGCCAAGAAATTCGCAGATCGAGGCTACACGATGACATGCGACAGTGGATTCAATGATGATGAGATGTTTGATTATGTTCATGACTCAAACAGACCAGAAAATTCACAGTTCAAGGTTATAATAATAATGTGTGATAGGGTTTTGAGGTTTGAGAAGACGTTTCAGTGTCAAAGACGAACATGCCAAGCAGGTGCCACGTGGCAGGATGTCTGACAAAATTAAGATCGTGCGATCGTGTCTCATAAATGCGTCTGATGGATGGAATATTTGAAACTTTCATTATCCTTTAAAGATACCTAGGGTTCACTTCTTCAAGGTCGAAACTCGGCTAAAGAGTTCTAAGTCGAAAACCTCAGAAGCGAGGGGGCAATGTTTAGGCCCAAAATAATATTATTGGGCCGAGCATAGGTTTATGTTTGGTCCAAAGCTTTTCTGAAAATGCTATGGACCGGTCGGAGGTCATGGGCCGCTCAGTTAGGGCGGTTGAGTCCTATTGCAAGAACGAGTGATTTGGATAAGAACGGATGGGTCAAGTCTTAGTATGATAAGGAGTCTCAATGGAATGAAGACGCAGAGATTTGAAAAGTGAAGGTGGCCGAATAAAGAGTTTGGTTCAAAGTCCTAGTGGAGGTAGGATTGGCCGAGTCCTAGTTGGATTAGGATGAAGAATCCTAATCCGAGTGTAATTCTGATTCGACCAAGATGAGATTGGCTGCTATAAATAGGAGGGGGATGTGTCATTCGAAGCCTCTCCAATTCAACACACAAACTGCCTTGCGCAAACCCTCGCTCTACGCGAAACCTCTCAAACATCGTGAGATTTTTATTTTCTTCTTCGCCGACACATCTTCAATTTGGATAAACAGCACTGTGGAGGCAATCGGCGAACATCTTCAGTTTGGATAAACAACACTGTTGCCGTAGAATCAGCCGATCGAGAAACACCTTCAATTTAGATAAACAACACTGCGACAAGGCCGATTGATTATCTATCCAAGTCTCGGTCGAGAAGGATGTTCGAGTCCTTATTGGCGGAGGTCATCTCATTAGCCTTCTCGGCGAAGTGATGTGTTACAGATTATCAAGCTCGGCACATTGAACACTGAGTTATTTTATGATTGGATACTCACACAAGTAGGATTTAGAGTTCGGCATTCTGACGACCGAACTACATTTGCGATTAAGATGTACATTTGTTTTGATTATTTGTGCCCATATAGTCTGGTGTCGATTCGGGTGCTTATACTTTTACAAATATAATCACTGTGGCCGAACCCAGTGCCAACGATTTGTGAACTTTGTAGAACTAGTAGCCTTGTCTTCAAGCTCTAGAACCCAAAGCCCTAGACGTGTTCCTTCCTCGGCCGCAGTCGTAAGGTCAAGAAGTCAATAGTGCATTCAACGCAACATCAACAAATTTTACTCACCGGCTAAGCTTGGCCGTCGAGTTGGCACGCCCCGCACACAACCGAATGACGTAGTTAGCTTATTAATTATTCGGCATGCGCACCACGTAGGCTTGGTAGTTTTTAGGGTCAACAGTTGGTTATCCGGCCTTCAGCATACATTTTAAGCAATTCTAAGATGTCACTTGAGTTCTTGAACAATTGACATGCAGGATTAGCTTTTATATAACTATTAAGTGTTTTGAGTACGTCATTTCTATTTTAAACCAAAATGACATTTAAATTAGTAGTGTGGAATTAGCAAGCTTAAGTATGTTGTCTATGATTAAAGTTCATGTCATGCTTTTTAGTAATTGCTTACACTTGTGAATGAAGTTGATAGTTCTAGGTCAGCGGAGGGAATGAAGGGTATATTAGACAGTTTCAGGTGAAATTCATCTATTGTTGACCTTAAAGAAACTTTTTCTTCGTGCCTTTATACTAGGATGGACTAGAACTATTTAAGACTTGATGATCATATGATTTTCGAATTTCATCTTCTCCATCGGCTCTTTCTTGTACTTTTGTACTGACATGTGCTGATTAATGTCTTCTTCAATATGGGTATGTCTGTCTCTGTGTGTGTGTGAGAGAGTGAGAGAGAGAGCCATCGTCACAAGAAGAACTTCCTTGTGCTGGATTAGGATTAAAATTGAATATTTATTAATGTTCTAGTTTTGCTGCAAGAATTTGGTTTGTAATATCCATGTTTGTTCATGTTTAATGTTCTAGTTTTGCTGCAAGAATTTATAAAGCTATTAATTAATTTATAAAGCTTTTAATGTTTAATTACTCACTTCATTGCTTAGTAATATCCATGTTTGTTCATGTTTAATTACTCACTTCATGTTTGTTCATGTTTAATTACTCACTTCATTGCTTAGTAATATCCATTGTTACTGTTAGTAATATCCTACCTGTTTAAAAAGCTATTAATTAATTTATACCCATTTTGTTTCAGAAGCAATGGATGCTAGAGATTCAAATTCAGGAAACGATGAGGAGTCCGTGGAGATTATAATGGGAACAGAACGAGATCTTGGAAGCGAAAGTATAGACAATACAAATACGAGTTTTGCAAAAAAAAAGGCTAGAGCAAATCTTTTGAACATTTGATATTTTGTAATGTTCTAATGTTTTTTTTTATTATACTCTTATTTTGGGTATGTAAATATATACTTAGAAGAAAAATGCGTTTTTATGTTTTGGATGTAACAATATGGTATGTATATACTTATTTAGTATTATGTTTTTCTTTTGATTATTTATTGGTTTAAAATATATTTTCCTTAACGGGTAACGGATCGAGTCATATTACCTGTTAATATTATCGGGTCGATTTCGGATGGGGTAATTTACCTGTTTATTTTAACGGGTGTTACACGACACGATCCGTTAAGATATCGGGTATTACATGAAAATGACACGAACACATAAAGCACAACACGAATGCCACGATGGCCACGTGATTAACATGTGGTGCGATGCATCTATAAGTAGGGGTGGGTTCAAAAAACCGAAAACCGAAAAAAACCGAAAACCGAACCGGACCGAGGCCGAAAAAAACCGAACCGAAACTGTCAAACCGAACCGAACCAAATCTGGCCAGTTCGGTTTCGGTTTTTGAGGTTCTGAAACCGAACCGAACCGAACCGAACCGATATATATATTTTATTATTTTTTTCAATATTTATAAATAGTTTAGTCATAAAATCAAAACAGAACGCGTTACCAAGTTGGTTTCAGTTAAACCTTTAAAGTTGGAGCGCATGGGTTCAAATCCTCATGCCTCCAGATTTCAGAATTATTTTTTAATTTTGTTGAGAAGTCAACAAGTTTTTAACCCTAGTAGCAGCCGCACCTTTTAACACTTTTGCATTCCCCTCTTCTCTTTCTTGTTCCCTGACCCCCCTAGTAGCAGCCGCACCTTTAACATTTTTGCATTCCCCTCTTCTCTTGCTTGTTCCCTGCCTCCAAACTCTCTCCATCATGCCTCCAGGATTTCGATTTTTTTTTTAATTTTGTTGAGAAATCAACAAAACTCTTTAACCTTTTCTATTTTTGCATTCCCCTCTTCTCTCTCTTGTTCCCTGCCTCCAGATTCCCTCCATGTCCATGCTCCATTCTTCTCCATAACCCGCATCCTCCTTTCTATTCCGAGCTTCATATTTGTGAGACCCTCCATGTCCATGCCTCAAATTTCTCCATTCTTCTCGATTCTTCTCCATAACCCACATCCTCCTTTCTATTCCAAGCTTCATATTTGTGAGAAGCAACTTCTTGCCTCTCCTGGAACAAACTTCCACGACCATCTATTTCCATGACAATAATTATTTGTTCGATTGCAGATTTGTATTGCAGATTTGTATTGCAGCTTCGTATTGCAGATTTGTTTGATTTTTGTGTTGTGGGTTTGTTAGTTTTTTTGAATTTCAGATGAATGAATGTAATTATTGCTGTGAGTTGTGGATTAAGATAGTATTTTGATGGATTTTGCTCTTGGTGTCGCTGGAGCTTGCTTTGACAGCGGCTAGGGTTTTCAGTGTTTTTCTTTCTTTTTCGGGCTCAACCCTTGGGTTGGGTTGTTGTGATGGCCCATTTTTTTGTTTGTGTTTAGTTGTGGGCTTTTGTTATGTATGTAAGTTTACCTTTTATAAATAAATAAAAAATAAATAAATAAACTGAACCGGGCAGAAACCGAACCGGAAAAAACCGAATCGAAAAAAAAACCTAACTGAAAAAAACCGAAAAAAAAAAACCGAACCGAACCGAACCAAAATTTCGGTTCAGTTTTCGGTTTTGGCAAAAAACCGAACCGTTTCGAACAGAACCCAGCCCTAGCTATAAGTGCGAGATGACGCGGCAGACCACCAGCAGCCAAGGCGAGAATCGTAATTGCCGAAATAAACGCGAATATTCCGACTCTTCCTCCCATTCCATCAAGCTCCCTTTTTCCTATTCCATTCGAAGAAGAAGACGACGACGACGACGACTAATTCAATTAAATTGATTCAGGTTCGGTGGGCGACCTTCTCACTTGTTCTTCGAGAACCCTATTTTGTTCTCTTCCCGCTACTATAAATTCCACCAAAATTCATTCCCCAAATTCCAACTTCTTTTCCCCACGCAGAGATTCTCCGATTCTCCCAAATAATTTTCGCATCGGATCAAAACTCTGATCGACTGAATTGATTGAATTGAGATGTTTAACGGAATGAATATGATGGATCCCGAGTTGATGAGGCTTGCTCAGGAGCAGATGAGTCGCATGTCCCCCGCCGAGTTCGCCAGGATCCAACAGCAGGTCCAATTTCAACTTCTTCTTCTTTCTCAATTTCCCAATTTTTAGGGATTCGATTCGATTTGGATTTTTTGATAGATTGTGTTCAGTGTTCCTTTTTGTTTTTTTTTTTGCATAATCGGGTGATTTGATTAAGTACCAATATTGAATTTGGACTCAATGCTTTTATGCATTATGTGATTATTGGGATCATTGGGTCTCTGAAACTTGAGCTATGGACAGCATCTTTGTTACATTGGATCCGTATGCAGTCAAGTGAAATCCAATCCACTAAACAATTTGATTTATGGACAGCCTTAATCCTTCGCATCGCACGTATGACATACACTTCATATGGTATAGTGATGCATTGCTGGTGGGGTTTTACAAATTGGTTGACTATGGAATGTTTACGTTATATAGGAAATTTGGAGGTTTT